>CM033686.1:29500578-30905578 GCA_019514585.1 Dendrobium officinale | reverse complement strand
CCTCTATAATGATCCCTTCCGCCTCAAACATCCAGTCAACCAAGAGTTTCTCGATGTAATGGATGGCTAAAAGCTCAACATGAGTACTATACCAGTGAACAATACTCCACCCCGCAGCAACCAACATCCTCCCAGCACTGTCCCGAAGAACAATACCAATACCCCTGCATTGGAATGAGAAAGAGCCCCATCCACATTAAATTTCAGCCGGCCGGAAGGGGGGGGGGGGACACCAAGACTGAGATAAAGGCAATCCATTGATTTTCTAAACTTATCCATCATCTCTTGGGCTAGCAAACATTGACCTGAGATAGATCTACCCGGTACAAAAGCAACATGATGTTTGTCAATCAAATGTGGAAGCAGAGGCTTGATTCTTTCTAAGATAATAGTAACAACCACCTTGTAAATTATTTGACACAAGCTAATCGGCCTAATCTTTCAAGGGTAATCAACATTAGTTATTTTAGGAATAAGCACCACAAGAGTATCTTTCCATTCCAAATGCATTTTACCTGAGACAAAAATTCCAAAATGGCTTCAACAACATCCTTGCACATGATATCCCAGTAATTTTTAAAGAAACTAGTAGTAATACCATCCAATCCCGGAGATCTGTTAGAAGGAAGTCTGAAAACTGCTTTCACCACTTCTTCTCTATTGACCATTTGTTGCAAAAACTATAATTGAGGATCATCATGAAGATCCCTTAAATAAGGCCAATTCTCCGAAGAAACTGGCCTACTATCCCATTTACTTCTAAAAAATTAATCAATTTAGAGGAAATATCCTCCTCCTCTACTAGCAGGTTCCCCGCCTGATTTCTTAAGGAAGACATCTTATTAGAATTCCTTCGACTAGAAGAAATAGTTTGAAAAAATTTAGAATTCTAATCTCTTTCTTGAATCCATTGACACTTAGCTCTTTGAACCCACCATGTATTAATTCTCGCCAAAACTGATTGAAGCAAAATAGCCTTCTCTTTCATATCTTGCAATTGCGTCTGGTTGAGTTCCATAACCGAACAATCCAGATTTTGAAGCTGTAAAAGATCATCTTCCAGCTGTAGTTTGGTTTCATTAAGTTCCTTGAGTTTATTATTACTCTAGAAAAATAAAGATATGAGAGTTTTCTTATATTTATAATTCAAAAATTTAGTAGCCGATCCAGGGAACTTCCCTCCCCATCTAGCCTTAACAATTCTCCAAGATTGATGATAAAACAACCAAGTATCCTCAAATCTAATAAATGGCTTAGAAGAGACAGATTTCTCAAATAAATTCAACAAGATCGAAGCATGATCAGAAGCCACTCTAACAAGATGATGTGTATGTACACTAGGCAAAATCTGAAGAGAATTTGAGTTGATAAAAAATCTATCATGTCTTACCCATATTTTGCTAGCTCCATCTTTTTTATTTGTCTAGGTAAATCTTGGACCCAAAATTTTTGTTTCATGCAAATCACATTTGAGCATACAATCCCATAATTCTTGAGCAGCTAAATTGAAAATGAATGGTTTACCACCTTTCTTATCTCCCTGATCAATCACATAATTGAAGTCCCCTCCTACAATCATTGGCACATTTTTATCATAATGCTATTGAAGAAAATTCCACAAGTGCTATCTCCCCACTTTAGTAGTGCTAGCATAAATCATGGCTACAAGGAAGCTACCACCCTTTCCATTTGAAAGATAACCCAATATGCATTGCTCCATCTCCTGTAAAACTCAGAATGAGAAATGACTGGCATTCCAGAAAATCATAATACCTCTAGCATATCCCTTAGAAGAAAGACAATGGAACTCCCATTGCTTCCCAAAAATCTTATTCACTTCTTTTTTGTCAAAACCCTCCACTTTAGTTTCAACTATAGTAAAAAAGGAAGGCTTATGTACATCTAATAGATGATGTATACATAGTTTTCCATGGACCACTTCTTGGCCCCATGATAATTCCAAATAATTATGGGATTCATTAAGGTAATAGAGAGGGTGAAAGACCCCCTCCTACAATCTGTTGTTCCATATCAAAATTTAACTTATTATCCAAATCATGCTCAAATCCAGCAATGCTATCGGATTCTAGAACATCCGATCGAATTTCTTTTCCTTTCAACGACTCACGAGACTTAATAAAATTTGATTTTAGTACCTCTATAGGATCCCTGAAAATGATTCTAGTTTGTTTTTGTGTGTTTCTAGATAGAAAACTATGGGATTTACCTGAGAAAAGATCCTTCTTACCACTGCTTTCTCCAATAAAGAAAACTGAACCCTTCAATCTCCTTTGCTGAACAACATTATGCTCAAAGACAGGAGGCTTATTGGCACCCGACTTTGTAATAATTTTCCTAACTAAAGGCTTCTTCTTTCTCTGAAGAACCACCAAAGGTGTAGAGTCTGCCTCCCTAGATAAGGCAACCTGATCACAAACCACACCATGAGGAGCGCCTGATTTCTCCTGCACCATCTGAACTCTTTGAACTTCTCAAGGAAGCTGACCAAGAGAAACAAGATGATCGGGACACACCTCCTTTAGATGCCAAATCTTTCCATAATCAAAACATAAGATTGGGATCTCCTCAAATTCATAAGGTTGAAATTTTTTCTCCATTAACTCCCTAAATCAATATGCCCTTAGGAAGTTTCTTGCTCAGATCTAAGCAAGTAGAGGCTCTTGCATAACTACTGTTGCCTCAAGTATTGGTAAATTCATCAAGCCAAATCAATCTTCCTATCATAGCAGCAATTCTAGTTTTATTTGTTATATCCCAATATAGCAAAGGAAGATTAGGGAATATAACCCAAAAAAGAGTGAAAAGACCCTCCATAGAATTAGGATAAAAGGAAGGGGCCCATCTATTAAGACCAATTAGCCGACCAGCTATATGCCATGGGCCTCAATTAAAAATGGCATCCCTGGCCATATTCAAGGAAAATATACAAATGAAAGAGTCTCATCCAACTAGAATAAATTATATGACTCCAAATCTATTCCATTTCTTTTTCAACTCTAAGGAAATGAAGGTAAATGAGAGCTTTTTCCCCAGAATCTTTCCCACCAGCGCATGTTCCAACCGCTTGATGTTTAGCATCACCTCATCTTGAGACGGTTTCATAGTAACACCATCATCAAAAAAATCTTTTACCTCTTCTGAGAGAACAGGAGAAAACCTTATTTTAGAAGGCTTACCAATAACATTGGCAAAAGTCCTCTTGATAGAAATTTTACCAGGGCCAACCTTTCATGTTTTATCAATTAAATTTTCCTGCTTATAGATTAAAGAATCCACCAGCTGAGGTTGTTGAACTATAGAACATTCCCTTCCAAACTCCCAGCTGGATAGGACCTCCTGAACTAAAGAATCCATCATAACCGCATTCCAAGCAAAATCTTCCTAGAATCTCAGTTCTCTGGAATTATTAACATCTTCCATAACTGAGTCTAAGGAATAATGATCTTTAAGAGAATCAACGCAAGATGTGATCTTAAGTTCAAATTTTGGTATTACAGTCGCATCCTCCTCAACAGAAAAAATTGAATTATTGGGATTCACCCAAATCTCAGGATCTGAATAAGAAACTTCTTTTGAACAAGAAATGTCAGTCTCTTCCCCTAGAAGATTATAATCAAAATTCACAGAATGATGCATCTCCTTAGATTCAGCCTTCAAACTAGATTTCATACTAGTCATACAATGCCTCAAATCCAAAATTCTTACAATACCTCAAATCCAGGATGAGGCCAGTCTTACAATGCCTCAAATCCAAAATTCTTCAAGAATTTTCCAAAAATCAGGAAAAACTTTATCTGAAATCAAGAAAACATTAAAAGCTGAATCGAATTATCCAGGCCAAAGCCCAAACCCTAAAACCTAAATCATCACTGTCTCCTGAATGAATCCGATGAAGAAATCCAATGCCGACGAACAAAAAGATGAGAAAGAAAATTAAAATTGGAACACCCGTGAAGTTTCTCTATCTAAAAAACCACAGCTTGTCTCTCTAAAAAACTGCATCTTTGTAATGGAGATTGAATCTCTCTTAATCCGTTCATTAATAGCTGAAGCTTTTATGGTAAAAGTTTTTGTGGCTCCTTCTTCACCAATTATGAAATTATCATCTGGAATGGAAAACGATTCAGAAGCTTCTTCAATTGGATTTAAATTGAATGTTAGCAGATTTTCTAATTCTACAATTACTAAAAATAATGCAAAAAATTAGGGATTTTCAAATTAGAATTTTGATATGACAAAGCAAGATAAGCAAGATAAAGATTTGAGGATTGATGAAGAAATGCCAATGGAGAAAGGGATGAAGATGTTACCGGAAATTGACAACAGTAATTTTTTATCGGAAAATGAGTGGTCTAAAAGCCATCATATCAAAGTGAATTCTGTGAATCTAGAGCCGGTTGAAGCTGTTGATGCAAATGTGGTTAAATTGAATATGGATAAGGTATGTGAGAATATAAAGTTCCTTTTTTGCTTTGTAGCATTAAGCTAAGGAGACAATGGGATAGATTTGGTTCTTTTCATCTTACCTCATTTTGTTTAGATTGGATTTTATGTTCAATCTACTCAAATCATGGAGGAAATTCTGAGTGGTGGTCCTTAATATATGGGTGGACATATTATAGAGATGGATAAATGGACACCGCAATTCTCCCCAACATTATTAAAAGGGTTATCCTCACCAATTTGGATAAGATTGCCACATTTACCTTTGCATTGTTGGGATAATGTTAATGTTATGAAGATCATTTCAAAGATAGGAATTTCATTGTTATTGGAAGGAAAAATGTTTAAATGGGGAAGACATGAATTTTCTAGAGTTTGTGTTTGTATTAATTTAGACTCTAAATTATCCAATGGAATTTGGATTGAGGGTTTATATGAAAAATTCTTTCAAAATGTTGAATATTAGAAGATCCTATGTCTGTGTTTCAAATGTGATAAGATAGGTCATAAAATTGATATGTGCCAGTTGTTCTTAAAGAAGATTAAACTAAGATCAACTTGGAATCAAGGAATACTAAGAATAAAGGTTTGAAATATGAAGGATCATCTTATACAATTGCTTTGGGACCTTGGATACATGTTAATTTCAAGAGAAGTAAAGGAAGAAAGAATTATCAAAAATAGAATTCTGCAATAAAGCCTTTAGCTAGGAGAATTGATGCTTCTCTAATTCATAAGGAATCAAATAACAAGTATAAAGTTCTACCATTTGATTCTAAAGCTAGTAATGAAACAGAAAATCAAACTAAGCAAGTTGTTTGCAAGCTACTAATTCAAATTCTAAAAGAAAAATTTTGGATTCTAATGCAGTTCTTATAGAAGATGGTGATGTTCAAAAACCTATCAACATAGATGTTGATTCAACTGATGTGTCTGAAAATGCTCTGATAGCACTAGAATGTTTGTTAGGGATGTTAGGCCCTTATGAACTGGCCCAAGGCTAAAAAGCGAGAGGTGAATTGATTGTTAAAGATCTTTTAAAATAAAACTACAAACCAAAATCACCACGAAGAAATCAATAATGCAGAAATTAAAGGCGGAAGTAATAAAGGAAAGAACACATCAGATTTATAGTGGTTCGGTCAAACCTTGACCTACGTCCACTCCTTGGAGGCACCCTCCAAGTATTGCACTACAAAAGTGTCTTTCCTTTAGCCCCCACAGCTAGGCAGAGAAGCCCTTACAAAATCACTTCCACCTTCCCCGGTGCGGCGGAGTCGTCGGGTCCTTTGACAACAAAGAGATCTTCTTCTTAGTGAACTTCTCTCAAGACAAGCCTTGAATCTGATGGTATTAAGGTGCAAGCCTGCCGGAGTAACCCTGTGGAATCCCCCTCCACACTCCCTTGAGTCCCCCCTCACGGGATCTTCTCCCTCTCAGACTTCACCCGTTCATCACTCCCTTTTAAGATCTCTCTTGAAGTTCTCCCAAAAGAATGAAGCTAAAATGGCTGTCAAAGACACTTACAAAGTACCTTGTCAAAGCTTAAATATAAGAGCTAAAAACGAGCTCATTAATGCAAGTTGCCAATTTTATCATCCAGTACAATCAGTGCAAATTAACCCCAATCAGTCGGCACGATTTGAGACGATTAGAAGAAATTTGTTCATATCATCCAGCATATCGGCCAGGACGATCTGGAGATCGTCCAGGATGATTTGATTGTGGAATCAAGTCATAATTTCTTTCCTTAAATTTCAGAGAAATTTTGGAAAAATTGTCCTGGATTATCCGGGATGATATTTTATAGTCCAAGACGATCCACCGGAACGATGTCCAAAAATAAGTAATTCCTAAATAGATTTGGCTGTAGATTCTTTCTAAATTGAGCTATCATCCTGGCCGATACAAAATCATATAGGATGATATTTTTTGTATAATGACGACTTATTTAATGAGGATGCCCTAATCAGTGTTTCTTCTTTTGAGCCGATCATCCAGGACGATATAAATATCGTCCCGGATGATGTTACCAAAAATAGTAAACACTAGGAAACAGTCAGAAATCTTTCAAGTTATAGAGCATCAGGAGCCACACCAAATACAATAGACTCAAGAAAAGAAAAAGGGTACAAACTGATATAGACCTAGTCTACCCAATCTTGAGCTGGTTCCAAATTGCAGTCTGATCGTGTGGACCTGAATGTCAGTAGATAAGACAGTCATTGAGAAATAAGAGTATTTGCAATAAGAGAGTTTGCTATCATGAAAATCATAATCCATGAAAATAGATCTGCAACATGTTGTACTGGGTTGGTGAAAGAGAGTTTGTAAGGGCTTCTTTGCCTTCTTGTGGGGGCTAAGGAGTGTCACTTCTATTTAGTGCAATACCTAGAGAAGGAGTCTCTAGGGAGTGGATGTTGGTCATGTTTGATTGAACCACTATAAAGTCCAATGTTCTTCTTTTATGATTTATTTTTCTTGCATTTTTATTTTCCAATTTTCAAATTTCCGTGGTTAAGAAATCCTATGAACTTGTTTCATTAAAAACATCTACATATTTCAGGATCAGTGATTTAAATTTTCTAGAAAATTTTTCAAAAATCCATGAAGTTCTTTTTAATATATCCAATTCACCCCCCTCTTGATTATCTTTGGAATAGTTCTAATTAGTCTAAGGACTAACACAAACTTTTAGGATCTGTCGAGGAAGAAGTTCAAGAAAGAACATTGTGAAAATATCATGTTTTAAGTTTAACAACTTTTTTGTCATTAAAAAAAAAACATATTTAGAAACAATTGGAGAAATCAGAGGACTACCCTATGGATTTGGCATAAAGATGATGTCATCAATGCCAAATCACAAGAGCGACAAAAAACCTAAGGCCAGTAAGCCTTAGGAAATAAAAAAAAGGAAATGGAGACTAGCAAAATAATCAAAATAAAGACTCAAGGCAACAATAATAGGCAGGGATGAACAAAAAACACCACGATCGCCAGAGAATAGTCGCAAAAGGGGAGAGGGAATATAGACATTGTGTTTGATGGTGATTATTAAATTATTAAATATATGTTATTGTATCCATATGTCAAGGCTATATATCATACTAGGTTTTAACTATATATGTGGCCACTATGTGCATAAAATAAAGAATGAGATAATATTAAAAACATCATTTCACTTTAAACACATAAGAATCCTCATTAGTACCTAATATATATTCTATACCATCAATCCAAAACTAAAGAATTTGCTACACATGGAGGAATAAATAAGCAAACTCATTTTCATTGAAATCATAAAGGAACAAAATTACAAGAGAATGATATCATCATAAAGGATCAATGATTCTCTTCTACACTTCTTCTTTAATGTATGCGGTTGCCCTAATAAATACTGATTAACACTAAAATTATTATATCTAGTTATTCCCTAGTCTCTCTCATATTTGACTTTAAGAGCAACTTACAAAAGTACTTGGAAAAGTACTAAAATTATACAAGTGCATGAACTCCCTTACAAATATAACACAATAAAAATTTATAGGAAAGCATAAATTATGTAAATAGCACTATGACACTTGAATGAGTAGCATCGCAGCTCCCATTAAATAAATTAACATCTCTGCCATGTTACCTACTAAAATAGATCATTTTTTTAGTGAACGTTGACTTCATTTCACTAATAGATCATATCCTTTGGAAGTTACAATTACTACGCCATGGCACTGCTGATATTTAAATATTGTGGTGCCCGAGTGATAATTTTTGTGTCGAGGCATGATAGGTTATGATTCCATGACACTTGATAACAATAAATTGGTGTTGCAGAGTTGACCATTTTGACATCATGATGCTTTTCAAAAGAGAAGTCAGTTTAACCATGATAATGTTGTAGCACTTCGGCGGTGGCTTTGATTGTGTTGAGTTGTTGAATTGTCCGACAAGACGGCACTATATGGTACTTATAATTTTTTTCCTTTTTGTTTTTTTCTGCACAATAACAATAAAATAACATTTATTTTCATTGAAAATATAACACATAAAATAATACATTATTTACACTTATAAAATTTTCCCTAAGTTAAACTCTAACATATCCTCAAGAAAATAATTTTTTTTTTAATTATGATTAAATGATTAACAAAAGTAAAAATTGTCAATTTAAAATTACTAAAACATACAATAGTATATTACAGTCATGAAGTAGTTAAAATGAACAAGGTTATAATTCTAGTTTGGAAAAATACAATTAATTGCACTAACTAGACATCCTTATTTTTGCCTAATTTTATTTCATAAGTTATAAATTTAATTATCAAATTTTCAATTTCAAAGTGAATAGTGTAGTTTATTGATTAGATTTACCATAATGTGTACTTGTTTTCTTATTTTATCCTTTATGAATTTAAGTATAAGATTGTAATCATAATTTAAGATTTTGATTGATACTAATATTTCAATGTATTCATCTTTTCTTTTTCATTTTAGAACTATTTTTATAGTTATTTTTTCTTTTTTATTTTATTGAGTACATAAATAATAATTTTTAATATAAGTTTTAGTCATTAAAACCTTTTACAATATTAATGAATTTTATTTAAGGATTTAATAAGATTATCAATTCCAAATTTGGATTGCTTATGATTTTCTATTTTAATCTACTGATATATAATCTTTATTTCTAATTATTCATCTTTATTTTTAAATTTAACACATAAAGGTATAACTTAAAATTTCAAATTAAAGCAATAGCTTCAACATTCTAAGTTATTTAATTATTAATTTTTCTACTTTATGAAGTATAAATAGTGTTCATTTGAATTATGATCTAGAGTTCAGTTATTACCATTAATTTACATATCTTTTAATTATCAATTTTACTAAGGTGGATTAAATAAGCCGATAAAAATTAATTAAAATAATAGTAAGCATGAGGGGAATTTAAATAAAATATAAATGAAAGAAACACAAACAATAATTAGCGCTTCCCATACTTTCATATAAATGATAAAAGACGCATAAAAAATATGATAACATAATAAAAACATAACATATTTTATAAGATAACTAGTGCACTATGCACAATACATATCATGTAAATTTGGTTGCCTCCCATAAATGCTAAGTTTTAAGTCTTTAGCTTAACTATACATTATAACACATCATCAATATCAAAATAAAATAAACATACTACCTAACAAAATTAGCCTCCAAACTCTCCCTCTCTCCCTCTCTCTACCTTTCTCTTAAGTAAAAGAAAAACAACACCTAACACTATGAATTATGGTCCTCCTCCTCCTCATCATCATTATATCCTTTCCCTCGAGGCTGCCACACGAAGAGATTATAGGTAAGTATAGAGGGGAACTCAAGCTATTTATGATGCTCCATGAAAGGGAAATTCTTCATCATACCAACAAGTGCATCATTAAGGTTTGAGGTGTATCTATGATACTATTCTTGTTGTTCCATGCTATAAGTTGTTTGATTGAAAAATGTGGTTTTGAAAAGTATTAGTTTTCTTTGGGAAAGTTAAATTTCTTTAATTTTAGTTTTGAAATCAAACATGATATTAAAAATAATTTATCATCTCAAAAGACAATAATATCATTCACTAATAAGTTATGTTACAAAACTTTATGTTTATCCTGATTATCATAGTCAAACTTAGGTAAGAATCACATTTAACCCCGAAGGATCAAAATGAAATTTAATTGAGTGTTTAACTAGACTAATATGGATAAAAGGATCATTAATTTTATAATCAAGATCACAATATTATAATGACATATCTTTTCAAAGAAATAAGATATCACTTATTATTAATCATTTAAAAATGATGATAATGTTCTTCATATTTAATTTTCACAAAGATAATTAATTGAAGGTTTTGAAAATTTAATTTTTGAAAAATTAGATCTTGGTTTCTAAATCTCCTATGAGGGAAAACCCTCAGTTAATTACATCATAGGAAACTGGAGTTTCCTACAAATACTCTCGATTAAAATAGCGATAAAAATTTTATTTAAGATTTTTAAAGTTTGATATCAAAGGAGGTAAGGGTTGAAAATTCAAATGGGATTGTATCAAATTTGAACACTTATTTCTTGAGTCAAAGGAGGAAGGGTAGGAGGTGTTTTGAGATTTTAAATTACTTCAGAAATACTTCAGCCATTCCTAAGTGTTGGTCTTGAATTTGATTGAAAGTGATTTTAAGTTTTAGTGGTCAACTTTATTAAAAGTTTGGGATTCAATTCCTTGAGGTTGAGGGCTTATAGCCCGAGCCTGCCTTAGAACCTAAGTCTAAAGTGGATACTAAAAAAATCAATGACCTGAACCTAGCTAATGCAATGCAAATCTGGACTTACCCCGGCCTAGATTGGGGAGCTAGCAAAATAACCTAGGCGCTTTAAAAATATGAGTCTGGTCTTTTATGTAAGAGTGGTTAAGGATGTTAATTAGATTTAGTTTGAGGAAAGCAAGGCCGACATCTAAAGCATATCCTAATTGGCCCCTTAACTTATGTTGGGTATTAATGCTTAAGTAAATACAATTAAAGATTTAGATATTTTTAAATTTATTACTAATGCAATGCATGCATATATACTCAATTAAATGATTTTGATTTGAAATGAAAAAGTTTTAAAATCAGGCTTAAAAATAGTTTTTATCTTAGAAGAATACACAGATTCCCCTTAATAGATCTGCACCCTCATAGGCCAGCTGGTCTTCCAAAACCCGCAGGCGGGGAGGTTCCTAATAAAGATAAGAGAAGTGTAACAAATATATATGTGAACTCTCAACGGTTCTGGACTTACTTCTAAAAGCATTAGAGTTTTTATGTTGACTTAAAATTTTTTAATTTGATTTAAGTAGAAAAATTTTAATAAGTCCTTAAGAGCCTATAATCGGATTTAAGGTCAAACCAAAATCAGCAAGCAGGTAAAAAGACAAGAAAATCAAGTAGTTCTACTGCGCAATCAATTAAAGAAATCAATCAAATTCATTACTCAAATTGAATGTCCATATGGCAAGTGCCATTTATTATTAAATTCTATAATTGCAGAAAATTAAAGTGGCCGGGCACCACAGGCAACAACCCAGATTTCTAATCCTAAGACTCAAGTGACTTTGAAAATGGGTCTTCTTGTTATCCACTTCTTCTTCCTTCTACTGCTTCTTTGATCGTTGGGTTCGGATATCCAAATGAAAAGAAAATCCCCCTTGGATGTGGTATTATCTTTCCTCTTTAGATAGTTTCAAAGTTATCCAAATTTGGAGCTACAAATGGAGATGGACTCTCCCCTAAGGGATGTCCCTTCCTCTTTGGATTCCAAATTGAATGTTTTAACATCCAATTATCAAGTCACTTAAAATATTACAACTCATATCATATCAAATTATAATTGGAAATGAAAGAAATCTAGACTAAATCCTGCAGGGTTATCCTATTAATTAGCAGTTATATATATCCCAAGTGGTTGATATTTGAAATTTAAATGATAAATCACTCACAACACATAGTGTAGGAAATAAATAGATAATCAATCAATTCTAAGCTAGCAAACAGCATGCAGTGAAAACTAAAAAATTTGGCACACAGTTACAAAAAACTAAGCATCGGCCTAGCCTAAATTAGAGTTGGTTGTCCTAAAATACCATCTAAAGTGTGTGTAAAAGGTTGTATGGTTTGGATGTGTCTTATGTAGGATATTTGATTGAAGTTTTTTAAGGTTTTGGTTGGTTGAAAGGTTTTACGGGAAAATTTAAGTTTGAGTTTAAGTGTTAATGACTTAAAGTTGATTTTAAAATATGCTTTAAAGGGTTATAGGTTACCACCTTTGTTGCTCACCTAAGCCGTGGAGTTTATTTCACCTTCCTTGGGGCAAATTTAATAGCCTCGTAGGCCTCGGATACCTAGTGGTACCCGATATAATTAAGTGATTTGATTTGATTAAGATTTGAAGGTTAATAAATTTTAATTAAAGTTGGTTGATTGCTAATTTTAAGATTGATTATAGATTTCTAGAATTTTAGAGTGATTTTTTAGTTTTTCAAATTTTCTGGATTATTTTTATCATTTAATTAAGGGGTTAAAGGTTGAGTTTTTAATTAAGGTCAAATTTTTGAAATTTAGTATTTTATTAAAATACTATACCTTAAGATGAGTTGTTAGAAACTAAGTTTGCTAGATTTGGATTTTTCTACATTTAGTTAGGTGGGTTTGAAGTTTTGACTTGATTTTGAATTGAGGTTTGACCAAAAGTTGACTTTTTAAAATTGGAATGATTTTAGGTTGTTTAATATTTTTAATAAATATTAGATTTTATTATGAGTTGAATTCCTTTGAGTTTGATAAATTTCAATTTTTCTAGAATTAGTTATGATATTTCAAATTTTGATTATTTATTGAATTTGTTTTGAATTGATTCAATTAAGGGGGGGGAGGGGGGTTAATGATTTGTGTCCAAATGAACTCCAAACTCATTGAAATCAATTCCAAAGGTCAGGAATTACCTAAGAAGAGAGTCCCAAGTGTTTGGGAAATTTATAGAAATTTAAATTATTTAAATTAATTAAATATTCAATTCTACTTAAAATTAAATTAAGTTCAGGTCTACTATCAAATAAAAGTGGTTTAATTTTTCCTTTATTAAGGATTACATTTTGGTTAGTTAGAGGTATTATATGTATTTATTGGATTTAAATTTGATTTATTAGAATTTTTAGAATTTTTAAAGGCTTAATTAAGTGTTTGATCTTAATAAAATTAATTAAGGGACTTAATGAATTTTAAAACAAGTGAAAGTTTTTCTATGGGTTGTATATGTCACTAAGTTTGAGGGTTCAATGTTTCAAGTCAAAATAATGTGTATCCTAATTTCTAGAATTATTCTAAATTTTCTAGACAAATGTTCTTAATTATTGTCCTTAATGATGTCACTAAGTTAATTAAGTTTGAATCAAAGCCTTGCTAACCATTGGACAAGCATGAATGACATATAGTCACACCAATCAAATCCTAGATCTAGGAGAGCCTAAGCTAAGTGGTGTGTGCTTCCTAAGCATGCAATGGTTAACATAAAATTTATAATTAAAGACTAGATTAGTGAATAATCAAAATATGATTGTTCACTAATCACCCCCATTAATTCTATTCATTCGAACTCAATCAAGGCTTATAATTTTAAAGGGATCTCTCAAAATTAAGGATTTAAATTCATATAGTTTTAAAATATATTTTAAAATAGATCTATAAATATATATTTTTTAAACAATGATTGGTATAATGAACATAACTAATTGTAATATGATTTTAAAACTTAAAATGCACTATAAAGAATACTATTTAATCTAGTGCACCTAGATCTAGGGTTTCATTTCATACCTCATGTAATCAATGGATTTGGATAAACTCGTGCTCTCTGAACTTGTACTCTATCCAAGTGTAGTTCACTAGAAGGCTTCTCTAGCTGAAAACACCTAGATCAATAGGTTTATGCCTTGGAAAGACCTTGGCTTAAGCTCACTGGAATCTGATCGACGACAGGATTTGAGTGGTGGGTTTCTACTGGATAAAGGGTGAGAGAGGTCTGGAATGCCTAGACGAAAAGATATTGAGCTCTTGAAGGGCTTGAGTGGAGAGAGAGAGAGCTGCTTAAAGAATGATTGATCTTTTCCTAACTCCACAACCCTAATGTTATAGGGGACAGACATGATTAATTGCATGCTTTCCTTGATATCCGCCACCTATCCCTAGATTGGTTAGAGGCAGAGATTCAAAAGGACTAAGGTACAATGACATGGAAAGCCATCTTGTCCTTGGGAGCACATGGGGAGATTAGGGATGCTTTATATCTAACCTAGGGATTAATATCAGCTTAAGAAGATTCCAGAAAGAATTTGGAACAGCTGGAATGATCCCAAATGCAATAGATTAGTTTTGAGAGGGTGCTTGACTAATTTTGACCTTTTAAGAGCTAGGTTTGATAGTTTGACCAGTCAACTTGGAGTGTTGACTGGTGAGGCGGCGTATGGGAGAGTCTTGAATACTGGTTAGAAGGATTATTGGGGCTTTAAGGTTTTAAAGAAATGGGTTAAAGAGTTTGAAGTGGTTTGAGCAAGTCCTCATGGATTGACTTGCTCAAATGGGATTTGATTTGGCTTGCCTTGAGTTTGGATATATTTAAACTCTAAAATAGAGTGGGATCAAGGGATCGA
Source organism: Dendrobium officinale (assembly GCA_019514585.1). NCBI lineage: Eukaryota > Viridiplantae > Streptophyta > Magnoliopsida > Asparagales > Orchidaceae > Dendrobium > Dendrobium officinale. Next base: position 30,890,890 of record CM033686.1, on the reverse strand, counting down.
TATGCTTTGAATGATTTAATCTACCAAGTGCCATTGATTTAACTCAAATGGGTTAATTTCACTGGACTTGAGCTCAGTTGACCAAGTCAACTATGGATTGGGTTAGGGTGACCAATCAAGCCCAAATCTTTCAGGCTATATTCAAAGGAGTTTTTAAGGAGTTTAAATGCATTTGAATATTAGCTCAAAGTAAAAAAGGCTTAATGGTTAGTTTGGTCAACCAAGGTTGACTGGGTCAACTAGGTTGACTTAAGGGGTAGATCCAGGCTCAACAGATTTGTTTTGATATTCAAAAATTATTGCACGTGGTTCCAAATAATTTGGAGTTCATTTAGTTTGAAATTGATGTTTGAACCCATAAGGGGTATTTTGATCAAATGGGTCAAATTGGTCAACCGAGCTTGACTATGGTTAGGGTTTGAGTTTGAATTGATCTAAGATCTTGGTAGATCATAAGGTCTGGATTGATCTAAGGTTTTGGATAGATCTTAGGGTCTAGATTGGTCCTAATGACCTCATACCAAAATGAGTTCAACATGAGTCATCCTCATTCTCATCTAAAATTGATAGTCCGTGGTTTCGTCACAAAGTGAGTAAACTTTTCCTTTTTTCTGATAAGATCATCCACCTATTCTCTAAATATTATTGGAGCTCTGGTACGCCTACTACTGCTGCTACTTATTTGTCTACCATATAAGTTAGGCTCACCAAATCAACTTTATCCTTATCATTTCTCATGTGCAAAATATTAAAAATCTTTCTTTTTGTTAGAGCTTGATTAGGGAATAATTGTTCTTCATTTTGTTCCCCCCTAACACATGTTGTTACATACAAAGCATATATAAGAGAAGGGTGCCAGAATGCAACAAATGTGGTACCCCTAATGATGTAAATAAGACATTAAAATATAAGTTATCTTACATTAAAAGAATACTTCATTTGAATTGAATAATTTAAAAGGGCACAATCATGAGAGATTTCACTAATATTATGATTAGGTAATAATCGGGTAGAAATGAGATAATGTCAAGCTTTGTCGGTTTAAATAATATAAGTTCTTGAGAAGTTAATAATTATGTTATCATTTTTTTTTTCAGCAACCTCCACTTTATGTCCACAAAAAACATTCAGGATGTCATCAGGATTTCTAGGTGTATTAATGAAGGCATTTTACTCATTAAATTAAAAGTCTTCAATTCTATAATCCTTGTTAATGTCTACTACATCAAAATGGTCCCACATACCCCAAACATAACATTTATTATTTACAGGCTCTTTTCCTTTTACAGAAAAAATTGAAAAAAATAATAATAATAACAACAAATATCTCTATACAAAATATTTCCAAGACTATTCTCAATTTGGAATCAGCTGCTTTTTAACAACTAAGTCAGGAAAAAACTCACAGCATTCGTGAAAGAGAGCTGTGAGTTTCAGCATTGGAAGTGGATCAAAAAAGCTAAGCTGAATGCTCGGGTGGAAGTGTTTTGGTGGAGATTAAGTAGAAATGCAATCTTGTCACTTCAATTTTTATGGTATAGAAGATTATTAGACAATGCCAATTGTCCTAGAGGCTGCAATGTAATTGAAGATGTAGAGCATATTGCATGTAAATGCTTGAAGTTAAAAGAGGTAATTCATCATCTAAACGAATGGGGATTTGGAATTCCTATATTTGTTTACTTTGATGATTGCCTTACATGGCTAGAATCTCTTGCTTTGAAGAAAGGTATGATCATTAATCTGTACTATAATGCATTCTTCTTATCTTGGAAAGCTAGGAGTAAAAGTATTCATGAAGGAGTGCAAGGCAGCCCTGTTTTTATTGCTTCCAATGCTATATGTTATACATCGGTTTCCTACAATTTTAGCCATTTCAATTTAAGCAACTGGGATGTTAACCAGTCGTACGGACTATCCATTACTTGGCATCCTCCTCCACCTGAATGGCTAAAGGTAAATGTAGATGCATCTCTACTTTCTTCATATATAGCAAGTACTGCTGGAGTATTTTGGGATTGCAAAGGTAGATTCCTCTTTTCTTTTGGTAGATCTTGTGCTCATTGGGACATAAAACAATTGGAGCTTCTAGCAATTCATTCTTTGAAGGAGGTGATCCAGGATTGGATGTTTAAGTACAAAGGCATCATCATTGAAGGTCACAATTTGAATATCATTTATTTTCTTAAAAGAATTTGGAGAACAGAGAACTACAAAGAAGAGGATCTTGGTTTTATTAAGGATTTTAATTTTGTAATTTTCAATTGTATAGGTAGGGAAAGTAATAAGTTAAAAAATTTATGTGCTAACTATGCTCTTTTTAGTAGCTTTAGTTCAGAAGAATTTTCTTTGAATAAGGTTCCTCCTTCATTTTTTAGCATTTTGAAGGAGGAATCCAATTTGTAGTTGTTCTTATTTTTCCTCTTGTTTTTAAAATAATGCAAGCTCTGGCTTTTCCTTCAAAAATAAAAATAAAAATCCAAATTCAATATCAGTTGAGATGAATCTTGTCTTTTCGAAGGAGGAAGTATCACTCTTCTTGAAAAACATCTCTTTTGGAATTCCATATACATATAATTAAATGCAATAATGTTTAGATTATGATTTTAATTATTATCATAAATTAGAATGCTAAACATTCAATATAGCAACTAATGCAATAATGAATATGCAATTACAAGTCAAGTATAAAACAAAGGACATAAGTAAGTATAATGAAGCAATTATATCAAAAATTTAGTTAAAATTTTAATAAAAAGTTGACTTCACCAAAAATGGTGCTAGAAACTTAATGGGGTTGTGAAGTGCAATTTGGAATTAAAAAATATTTGAGTCTCTATCTCCCCTAAACAATGCTTAGGTTTTCTTTGATAAATAAAAATTACAAACCCCACTTAATACATGTAAGTATTTGTGTCAATAAATTAATAAAGTGATAGAATAGATTGTTAAACCTACGAGGAAGTATGCTTTTTCAGTAATCAATCAGTACTACTTTGAATAATTGAAAAATTATCATTTTGAAATAAAATTGTTGGTTGTGCCGATTTAATAAAAAAATAAAAATAATAAAAAAATTTATATAATTTTTAAGTTATGTATTTTTTATTGATGAATGTAAATTGCATATATTTTGTAATAAAATTCTTATTTTTAATGTGATTCAGAGCATATGCATCCATGTATCTCTATCGAGCTTATATGAGTGAAAATGATATATGTTAACCTTATATAGTTATATCATATCCTTTAGAACCTAACATATTTTACATCTGATGTCCACACTTGCAAACATGCCATTTTAAAATTCTTGGTTGTTCTTGCATCCCTACGTCGAGGCTATACATCATTCTAGATTTTAACTACATACGTGGCCCACCAAGTGCACTAAATAAAGAATAAGATAATATTAAAAACATCCTTTCACTTTTAAAGCATAAGAATATTTATTAGTATTTAAAATTTTTTCTTCACCATCAATCCAAAACTAAAGAATTAGCAAGATATGGAAGAAAGGATAAGCAAACTCATTTTCATTTAAATCATAGAAGAACAAAATTAAAACAGAATGATATTACCATAAAGGATTAATGTTTCTCTTCTACACATCATCTTTAATGTATGGAGTTGCTCTAACAAACATGAACTAAACTCTCTAATGATTATATCTACTTATTCCCTAGTCTCTCTTATATTTGACTCGAAGAAAGATCTAAAGAAGTTCTCTAAAAATTACTAAAATTGTATAAGTGGTCGAACTTCCTTGCAAACATAAAAAATAAATATTTAATTTAAAACAAAAATTGGGCAACTAATGCAGTGGCGCTTGAAAGATTAGCATAGCGCCTATAAAAAGGACTAACACCACTACTCTATTTTTTGTCCACTATTGTGCCTGCTAGACATGGAAGAAGAGATAAGCAAACTCATTTTCATTGAAATCATAAAAGAACAAAATTACAAGAGAACGATATTACCATAAATGATTAATGTTTCTTTTCTACACTGCTTCTTTATTGTATGGATGTGCTCTAACAAACACTGACTAAACACTCTAATGATTATATATAGTTATTCCATAGTCTCTCTTATATTTGACTTTAAGAAAGATCTAAAGAAGTACTCCAAAAAGTACTAAAATTATACAATTGATTGAACTCACTTACAAACATAACAAATGACTGTTTATTTTAAAATACAAATTAGGTAACTGGTGTAGTAGCGCTTGAAAGATTGGCACTATAGCTCCCATAAGAAAGACTAACTCCACTGCATTTTTAGTTTTGGTTCACCATTGCACTTGCTGACATGAATCAATTACTTAATGAATAGTTAAATCATTTCACTAACATATCGTATCCTTTGGAAGCTACAACTACTACTCCATGTCGCTACTTACTTTCAAATTATATGTTACCAGAGTGGCAATTTTGTCACTAAGGTGTGATAGGTTATGATTTCATGGTGCTATCCAAAATAGAAGTCAGCACTACCATGGAAATATTGTATCGCTCTCGTGGTGCCATTGATAGCATTATTCTCTTGATTTATCTAATGTCGTGACAATGGATGATTCTTATAATTTTGTATCATTTTTGTATTTTTCTCACATAACACAACTAAAACAACTCATTTTAATAAAAAAATATAACACATTAAATAATAAATTATTTACACTTATCACTCCTATTATAGGAAAATTATTGATTATATATACTACATCTTTAAGTAAATCTCTTGGTGCCTTATTAGCTCAGGTTAATGAAGTAGGGAAAGAGAACACACTTTACTATTTGTGTAGGAATTTACTTCCAACTAAAGTAAATTATCCTCCGATAGAGAAATATTTTTTAGCTTTAATCTTGGTCGCTCAAAAGGTAAGGCATTATATGCTTCCCCATAAGTGAGTTTAATATCCATTATAACTCCATTACAATATTTGATGGCTTATCCAACATTGTCAGGAATGCTATCTTTATGGTGAATTATATTGTCACAATTAAAAAAAAAAATTGTCACAATTTGAAATCACATTTTTTTTTTATGACCAGAAAAAGGGAAAGCTAAGGTATATTTTATAGCAGCTCATCAAGTACAAGATATTTACCTAATCAATGATGAACTACTAGATAAAAAAATCATGAATCTATAATGAAATAAAAAGTTTATATGGAAATTTTATTTTGATGGTGCTACTTCTATTCAATAGAAATATCATATCTTCCTCGAAAAAGCTGCAATTGATATGGTATTTGTTACCCCACAAAAGGGTGTAATATATTACTCTTATTGTTGCAAATCTATTTTCATGACTTATGTTTTGATGATTGATAAATACTATTGATTCTCTTTGACTGCCTGTTACTTCTAACTTTTAAGGAATCGAAGATCGGACGAACAAACGAAGCTAGTTCAAGATTGCGTAGGTTTAGTGATGATTCAGTCTGTACTTTGTTTTTTCTTTTCTTGAGTCTATTTATAATGTTCAAAGAGACTGATGCTAAGTAACCCTACACACACACTTGAGAGACTTAGAATTTCTATTTTTACTCATATCGGCCAGGATGATATTTACATCGTCCTGGATGATCGGGCTTAAAAAAGAAATCTAAACAAGGATTCTTAATTAAGGCAGCCATCATTAACAGATCATCCTGGACAATACATGTATCGGCCAGGACGATAAGCTCAAAACAGAAAAAGTTGCCACCAAAGACAATTAAGGTATTATGTATTTTTAAATAATCGGCCAGGACGATCCTTAATCGGCCTGGACAATATTCACAAATTATGCCTTAATTGATCAGGAAATCAAGAGAGTAATTAAGGATGATTGATACGATCATATCATCCTGGACGATCGCAAGATCAGATAGGACGATCTATTCAAAAACCTTAGTAACTTATGGACGATAAATATCGGCCAGCTCAAATTCAGGGCAAAGCTCTAGACGATTTTCCTCTGATTTGAACTGATCGGCCGGGACGATCGTGAGATTAGCCTGGATGATCAAGCCAATTTTAAATCATCCAGTTTGCATTCAAGGTGATGCTCTGGCTGATATTCTGAGATTTGTACTGATCGGCCAGGATGATGTCTATATCGGCCTGGACGATATTGTCGGCAACTTGCAATTAATGAGCTCCTTTGAAGCTCTTCTATTTAAGAGCTCTTGTTCAACATTTTTGAATAATCTTTTCTGCTACCTTGACCTGAGAAGGCCTTGAGGAGAGAAAGAGAAAGAGGGGGAGAGAGAGGATCTTGTGAGGGGGAGCTTGTGAGGGGATTCACAAGGGTTACTTCAAGGATCCCTCTGCTTCTTCTTCGTCTAGAGTTTTTCATCCGTGGAAGGGTAGGTAGAGGTAAGGAGTCAGTATCTGATTGAGGTTCTCTGCCAGCTTCAGGAGGAAGCAAAAGGAGATAGGTTCTCTGCCTTGCCGGGGTGGCAAAAAGAGGTTCTTTGTAAAGGCTTCTCAGCCTAGCTGTGGGGGCTAAAGGAGAGTCACGATTGTAGTGCAATACTCGGAGGGCGCCTCTGGGGAGTGGACGTAGGTCGAGTTGACTGAACTACAATAAATTTATGTGTTCTTATTTCTTGCTTCCGCACTTTAAATTTCCGTATTTATTTTTCTCGTGGTGTGATTTTGGTTTATGAGATTTTTACTTCTTTATGAAAAGAATTTTTAAAATACCAATTCACCCCCCCTCTTGGTTAGCTTGAGCCAGTTCTATAGGGCTTAACATCCCTAACGAACTTTCACTTATCATTTGTCAGAACCATGTATAAATAATGAAGTTGGGTTGAGGCATTGATAATTGTGTTATAAATGATGATCCTAAATGAAATTCAATAAAGCAAAGCTTTTAGAGATTCACAGCTAGTGATTAATCAGATTACTAATACTTATCAAGTGTTAAAGGAAAATTTGGTTCCTTATTATCAATACATGATACATTTCCTAGAGAAAATTCCAAATGTAATGTTATACAAGACTACTCGTGGACATAATTCTATAGCAGATGCCTTAAAAAAGTTAGCTAAAGCTTTGACTTGTCATGAAAGAAAGTCAATTGTAATAGAAGTACTAGTTTATCAAGTTTTACTATCTATAACCCTTTATTATGTAAACAAAAATTTTCCTCTAAGGTGAAAACTATATTAGTAGTAAATGATGAAGTGGTAGATTAGAGAAAACCCTTCATTGAATACTTACAAGAAAATAATCTCTCTCATAATAAACTAGAAGTAAATCAAATTAAAATAACATCTCTATCATATATGTTAATTAATGACACCATATACAGAAGATCTTTCAATCAGATGTGATTAAGGTATTTAAGTAAATTTGAAGTATTAAAGATAGTAGAAGTACTTGTGGGATTGTATTGCACACATTAGTTGGCTCCAAAGATAAATATGAAAACAAAAGAATAGATGACTACTTGAAAATTGAACGTTGTTGACACTAATGTCAAGCTCGATGTTGTTTTACATCAACTACCACATGTGTTACACATAGTAATTGCTTCATGGCCTTTCGAAAGTTAGTGCATAGATATTGTTGATCTAACTGATCTATCATCCTCTAGAGGACATATGTTCATATTAGCAGTTGCATATTACTTCTCAAAAAGGGTGGAAGCAATTCCTTTGAGAGAAATTGAAAATCATTGATAAGTGTATGTAATGTGTTATTTTATTTATTATATTTTTAATTAAAATTTATTGTTTTAGTTATATTGTGCAGGAAAAATATAGAATATGGCATAAAATTATAAGTTTCATGTAGAGCTTCTATGTCAGAATAAATAATGTCACAGCATAAGATATTGTTGGAGTGCTAGAATATCAATATTGCATTACTAACTTTTCTATCGAACAACATCACAACAGTCAAATATCAACTTCCTGACACCAACTTCTTTGTTTTATAGCACTGTTGCATCACAATCCATAATGCCTCAGCACTTAAATTTCTCATCCAATGCCACAACATTTGAAGGTTAGTAGTGCCAAGACATAGCAGATGTAACATCCCAAGGACATGGACTGTTAGTGAAGTGATCTAATGTTTCACCAAGTAACTAATTGACATAAGGAAGCACCATGTCTAAAAAAGAAAAATAGCATAGTGGTCTTAGTTCATTTGTTAGGCATAATGGAACTAATCTTTATAGTGTTGATGCACAATATTCCTATTTATTCTGTTACTAGAAATAGTTGTAGTGTTTTATTTGTAAGAGAGTTTAGTTACTTAAAAAGTTTTAGTATAATTTAGAATGCTTCTCTAAATTTCCTTTATGGTGAAAACTAAGGAAATTTAGAGAGTTAATTGATACCATCATTTGAGAATTTGGCTTGTTTTTCTAAAAGTAATTTTATAAGTAAGAGGAGTGAGAGGAGATCTATTGAACATATGTAATGATTTCTATCTCTTTGTTGCTAACATGGATTCAAAGATTCTAATTTAGATGATAGAAAACATTTCTGACATTCCTATTTTCTTACCATGGTTATTATTATATATCTATTTTGGTTGCCCTGCCTACTAACAGTTCAAGTCCACAAGGTCAATTGCAATTCAAGCTAGCTTAAGATTGGTTAGATTAGGATTGAGACAGTTTATAAGTGTACTTTAAGTGTTTTTACCTTTTCTTGAGTCAAAGTTAATAAAGTGGATCATGATTCTAAGTAAACATACAAACACATACTCAGGGGGGGAAATTCTATCTGCTTTAGAGTTTTTTATTTTTTTTTATCATATTGTCTAGAATGATCCAAAGTTATCCTAGAAGATCAGTTAAAAATAGAAACCCTAATTAGGGTATCCTTGTTAAGATTGCCAAATTAAATAAATCATAATAGATGATATTAAAATAATCTTGAAGGATAGGCTCAATTAAAAAAGAATTAGCCACCAACTTTTTTAGGTATATTATTATTTTAAGAAATCATGTAGGACAATCCCATATCATCTTGGATGATTGATTACAATCATACCTAAATTAGTTAGGTGTTTAAAGAAAGAAATTAATTTTTGATTGATCGATCTATCGTCCTGGATGATCGTAGGATCGTCCTAGACGACCAGTTAAAAAAAACTTCATCTTCTCCTAGATCACTTAGATGAATAAAATGATATCTTGGATAAGATTTTCTATTTTTAAACTAATCATATAGGATGATCCTTGAATCATCCTGAATGATTAGTTAGAAAAACCATCATCTTCTCCTAAATTACTTGGACGAATATAATGATGTATTGGAAAAAAATACTTGATTTCAAACTTATCATACAGGATTATGTACCCATCATCTTGGTTGATCAGAATAAATATGGGTTCCAATCATCCAGCCCTCCCAAATCATCCTGGCTGAAAGGGATGAAATATATTAATCGTACAAGATATTCTATTGATCTTCCTAGACGATCTTTTACGGCTTGTTGCAATTTTGGGCAAATTTTAAGCCCTTCTTTATAAGATCTCTTGATTAGTCAAGGTGAGATCTTTTGCTATTATCCTGACCTGAGGGAGCCAAGAGAAGGAGAGGGAGAGCTTGGGAGAGAGAGAGAGAGAGGATCTTATGAGGGAGATTTTATGAGGGTTTCACAAAGGTTGCTCCAAGCAAGGATCTGAATCATCTTCTCCACTCATCATCCCTGGTTCCTTCGAGGCTCTAGGGAGGTCTTCTTTAGTAATTGATGGAGGTTCTCTGCTTGGTTCAGAAGGAGACAAAAGGAGGTTGTGTTTTGTGCCTCACTGGGGTCGGTGGAAAGGAGTTTGTAAAGGATTCTCTACCTTACTATGGGAGCAAAAGAATAGTCAATGAGTTTTAGTGCAATACCCAGAGGAAAGGCTCTAGGAAGTGGACGTAGGTCAAGTTGATTAAATCACTATTAAATCTAGTGTGCTATTTCTTATTATGTTTTAAAATATTTCAAAAATATCATGCTTTTTGTTTAAGAATTTTTAAAATTACAAATTCACCCCCTCTTGCTTAGTCTCGGGCAAGTTCATAAGGGCTTAACAATCTTAACAAACTTTCAAGTGGAATCATAGTAGGATTCATAAAATTAAGTTTTAGACAACTTTTGAATTTTGATCCATGTCTAACTTTGGTAATAGAAACACCGTAGAAGGTTATTCAATTACTAGACCACCTCTTTTTGATAAACATACCTTTTAATTTTTGGAAAAGTTACATGTCCGTATTTTTATAATATATAGATTATCGCATGTGGATTCTTATTAAGGAAGCATATTATGCACCAACACGTGAAATTAATGGCATAAAAATTGGACTTCCATTTAATGAATGGGCTTTTGATGATAGGGCTTTAGTACAACTTAATGCAAAATATTTAAACTATTTTTTCTTTGCACTAAAATATGTAGATTACATGCATGTCTGAACTTGTACTACTTGTAAAGAAATATGGGATAGATTTTGTATTACTTTTGTTGGTATAAGTGAAGTTAAGCAATCTTGGTTGAATATCTTACAACATGACTACGATCCTTTTTGCATAAAACCTAGCAAATCAATATCTAAAATATATACTAGGTTTACTCAAATTTTCACCTTACTGCATGTCTTAGGAAGAGAGCAACTAATTATGAAAAAGTTTGCAACATTTTTAGATGTTTGCCTTTTTTCTTTGATGCTAAGATTATTGTAATAAATGAATCTAAGGATTTGAAAACTTATTTTATTAATAACTTAGTTGGACCACTCATTTCTTATGAGCTAGGAGTGAACCAAAGACAACTTGATGCACTGAAGGGAAAAACTATGAATACTGATTCTTTCAGGTCTAAAAGGGATGTTGTTGCCTTAATCACTAAGCCATTCAAAATCTTTCTAAGGAAGAAACAAAAGAACCATCAGAACTGGAACAAAGGTAAGAGCATCAAGAATTCTAAAGTTCTTCTGATGTGATTTGTTTTGAATACAGGAATCCAAGACATGTAAAAGCTAATTATCCTACACTTAAGGCTCACCCAAGTAAATGAGAAGGGTGAGGAGAAATCCATGTTCATAAAGGATAAGAAGAGGACTTAAAAGTTTTTATACGCAGATTCTGTGTCTGACTCCTTTAAGACTGAAGCTGAGGAGGAGACAACAAACTTGTGTTTGATGGCAAACTATCATATTAGTCAATTTAACAAAGAATAGGTATGTAAACTAACCCACAATTAATTACTTGATGTTCCTAAAAAAAAATATATTCATCATAAAGAAAACTTAAGAAATTGCATACTAGCATGAAATTAAAATTTTTTAACTTGAAAAAAGAGCAAGAAGTTTTTCTTAAGGATTATTCTACACTTGATAGACACCACATGACTTTACTTGATGAATTTAAAGAGTTAAATAAAAAGAATTCTAATTTAATCATTAAGCCTGATTCATTGAAAGCATTGAATGTTGAACTAGAAACTGTATGTAAGGAGTTGGATTTTCTTGTAATGGATTTAGACAGTAAAGAGCAAGCTTTGAAAATAAAAAATTTGTTCTTGAAAATTCAAAAAAAGTTTTTGGAAGCTCAATTAAATGCTTACAAAGAGAATAGAAAACCACCCACAATGCTTGAGTTTTATAATCCACCAAATCAGCATGCATCTTTCAAACCTAAGAAGAGGCATATAACAAAAATAAATTACCAAACCATTTTCTTGGTGTTAGATATTTTTCAAGTGGTATGCCAGGACACATCTCCCATACTTGGACTATTCACCGTAGTACACATTGGGTGCGGAGACCCAAATTACATGATTCACAACATAACACACATGCATTGCATTCTTCTTTTCAATAGAAGGGAGCTAAACTTGTTTGGGTTCCTAAATCTGACGTTTGATAATTTTATAGGTGTGTTCTCACATAAGACCTCGTGAGAGCATGTGGTACCCATATAGTGGATACTCATGACACTTTTGGATCTTCTCAATTCATAGGACAATCTTTAGTCTCCTGGTCTAGTAGAAAATAAAACTTTGTTGCACTTTCCACTGCTGAACCTGAGTACATTTCCTTAAAAAGTTGTGTGGCCCAAGTTCTTTGGTTGAAGCAAAAAATTATGGATTTAGGATTATCTATTAGCACAATTATAATTCTATGTGATAACACTATTACCATCTGCATCTTTAAAATTCATATCCAACATTTTCAAGGACCAAACACATTGATATAAGGCATCACTTTATTAAGGTCCATGTTACTAAAGGGGACATTGCGTTACACCATGTAGCAACTAAAATCCAACTTGCTGACATCTTTACTAAATCACTGTCCTTTGACACATTCAATATCTTAAGGACCAGATTGGATGTAATTGGCATAAATGCATGAATTTAATTATTACTAAACATTGAACTTTATGTTTTCTAAATTTTCTTTTATTTTTGTTTTATGATTTTCTTTTGTTTATGATATTTCCTTTATTTTTGTTTAATTACTTGTTCTTATTTATTTGCAAGTGTTTTTTGTGTTCTCAGTTTTGTATTTTCTTTACTCCTTTTTCTTTTGTTCACTACTGAACTGATATTTTATGTCTTTTTTTTATTTTTGAAAATTTGTAATCAATAGTTGACATCCCTAAATAAGTTAAAGGAAGAAACACTGTTGATCATTTCCCTTCCTCTAACTCCTTTAGAGGTGTAAGTTTCTTTTCAAAGAAAAAATCTTTTTCAAATTAAAAATAGGACTTTGAAATTGTGATTTTTTCTATCTTCCTACAGTAATCTATCTTATATGAATAATATTCAAAGTCATTAAATCCCTTTTAAGCTTTTCTTTTTTATGTTATTACATTTATTATTTGAATATGATTCTATTTTGTGGTATATTCTTTCTTGTATTAGAGAGTATGGTTTTTATCTTTATTATCAAGAAGATATTCTTATAACTGAGAGTCTTTAAAGGTTTTGAAAGGGATCTAGCTCACAAAAATTATAAGAAGCATAAAATGAGCTTAGAAAGAAAAAGTGAAAAGATGCGCAATGATCATAAAAAAAAGTTGAAAGATACACAAAGTGTATCAAAACTCAAATGATGCGTAAAGTGTGCCAAACAATTGATAAGAGGCATAAAATAAGCCCCCCAAAATCAAGCTTCCTTCTCTTTCAAACCTTTAAATCTTAGAAGAAATCAAAATTCACTTGATATCTTCAATCACTTGATTTTTGAAACCCTTGATTTTGGCTAATTACTTTGGTACATTACTCTATCAGATATGTTTTATGGAATGAAGTGTTGACTAGATCACTTTTCTTGGCTGATTTTCTTTTTGAGTTAGATTTTTGCTTTCAAAAGATTTTTACCCTGTAGGGAATCTAAGCTAGGGATAACAGGATCGATTTTTCTACCATTTTTTAGATTTCAATGATGTTAACTCATCTCTTACAAATTTTTAATTCAATTACATAAAAAATTTATCATATTCTTACTTTGATAAAAAAAACTTTAATTTTTATTCTTTTTATTATTTTTATCATCTTTTGATTGTTGTATATTTTATTTTAACTAGTTTTTTATATTTTGGGTCGACATCTGATCACCTCCATCCATTATCAAATTTTCAAATTTTTATCACATCATCCTTGATGATATCATCATATATCTCTTAATTATCTATCTAACGATTGATCTAACTTAATTATTCGAGACCATCCTAGTCAATCCCCATCGTCGTGGATAATTCCCATCATCATGGATAATCTGATCGAATTATGTTTTAATTATTAGTGATCATCTTAGATGATCCACCTATTCATCCGAGATGATCCTCATGGAAAAAATGGTTACACATTTTAAATTCGGCATGTACGATTCATTATTATAAATCGTCCTAGACGATCCATCTTATTATACTGGACAATCCATTTCATTAATGGTTGTTCGGCATGACTCCTTGGGATGATTGCCTATGTCTTATCATCTTGTATTATGTATGATCATCCTGGATGATATAACTGCTTTTTGACCAATTATCTTGAACATCATAAATTTCCCTGATAGTCTTGGATGATCCTGCGATGGTCTTGGATGATGTGGTTGATTTTTTATAAATAGCAAATTTTAAAGAGTTTTCTCACCCTCACTCTCACTTATACTATGAAATTCTTATCAATGGTGGGTGGAAAATGGTCTATGATGGTGACCGACAGTTCCTCAATTGCTTCTATCGACCTCGCTTCACTGAGGCAGCTGACTAGGCTGCCTATCTATGATACAAAATTGTTTGGATCAATATATTAAAGACCGTCAATCCTCAAACACTCACATACCCAATACTGGATATTTTCAATCATACTTCTCTCACCTTCATTTTGACTCTAGCTTGCCCTATTAATTCTAAACTTCTATATGAGCTCTTTACTAGCCTTAGGATAAATAATGCTTATACTAGCCTGTAATTCTATATTAATAGACATCTAGTAGAGATTACATACCAGGAGTGCCACAAACTCCTCTAGCTTTCTACTATTGGAGACATGCTTCACACCTTGTCTTTAGATTCTTATTTTGATTGTGCCCCTATCAACCACCTACTAAGAAACATAAATGTCTCCTACCATGTTGGGGCCTTAAGCACCTTAGTCAAAGATGGTAGGACAATCCAATTTGTCCTTCGCACCTCAGTAATCCCAAAGGTTGGTGACTATATCCATATCACTCCCCTACTCTTAATCACCTCCTTTTACTTTATTGCATGTAGGGAATTTAATGACACTCACCTTTTCTTTCACTACATTGAGTACCTAACCAGTATTAGGGATCCAGGACAAAGAAGAAAACTTAACCTTGCTTTAGGAAATCTCATTGCTTTTATCTTGGAAACCAAATATAATCTTCAATATTCTATCCTACCGGATTTTTAGCCTGGCTATTGTACCAATAGCTCCTTCTATATTCTTTATAATACTCATATCCACCAAGGCACGAGGAAGCCAAGGGAGCTGAGAAGGAAGCTACTCTTGCTCCTATTCGTGCAACTATTCTAATCTTCCAACACTTACAATTGGATCAGCTAGTGGAGCGATTTGACTAGTGGGAGGCCAGGTTTGACTCTTATGTTGCTGCACAGGAGCAGTAGGATGCAACAGATGTTGCTAGATTTGATGCATACGTGGCACCAGTAGTAGTAGAACGATCAGGATATGGCCTGGTTTTAGGAGCAGTTTATTTTCATCCATAGTCTTTTTTAGCCACCACCACCTCCTTCGCCTGATCGGGGTCCCTCATACTTGTAGTCTATTTTGATTTTTTTGAGATCTTTTTTTTTTCTTATACAACTGTTACTTTTTGAGTTATTTATTTTTTCTTCTATGTCCTCTTTTTGGTGATGTCAAAATGGGGAGTAGTCTTAGTGTTAGTGTGTTAGTGTTATTTTATTATATTATATTGTTTAGTGTTTGTACCACCTACATATTTTTAGTAAAATTTGTATTAATTGATTCACACTGTTCTCATATACTTTATGCTTCATTAATATGCTTGAGTTGAATATCCTAACAAATATTTTCCAACATAAAAAAGGTGGAGACTATTATGAATATGGATTCAAGGATTCTTATTTTAATTCCAACATTCCTATTTTCTTATTATGGTTATTATTGCATATCTATTTTTGTTTCCCTGCCTCCTAATGTTTTAGGTCTATAAGGACAATTGTAATTCAAGCCAGCTCATGATTGGGTAAATTAGGTATAAGTTAGTTTATAAGTATACTTCAAGGGTTTTTACCTTTTTTTGAGTCAAATGTAATAAAGAGGATCGTGATGCTAAGTAACCTTGCACACACACACTTAGGTGGACAAATTCTATTTACTTTACAGTTTTGTGTCATTTTAATAATATCTTTTGGGATGATCCAAAATTGTCCCGGATGTTTAGTTAAAAATAGAAACCCTCATTAGGGCATCCCTTTTAAGATAATAAAATTAAGCAAATTTTCTTGGATGATATTAGCATTATCCTGGATAATAGGCTCAACTAAAAAATAATTAGCCACCAACACCTTTAGGTATGTTATTATTTTAAGAAATCATTTAAGATGATCCTATATCATCTTAGATGATTCATTATTATCATGCCTAAATTAGTCAGGTGACTAAGAAAAATAATTAAGGTTTGATTGATCGATCATATTATTCTTGATGATTGCAAGATCATCTAGGTTGATCAGTTTGAAAAACCTTCATCTTCTCCTAGATCACCTTGATGAACAGAACGATGTCCTGGATGAAATTCCCTGAATTTGAACTAATCGTACAGGATGATCCTTGAATCATCATGGACAATTAGTTATAAAAACCTCCATCTTTTCTTGGATCACCTGGATGAATAGAATAATGTAATGGATAAAAATAATAGATTTTAAACTAATTGTACAGGACGATGTAACAATCTTCCTAGATGATATGTTATAAATTTTCATCGTCTAACATATATGACTCTAGACGAACAAAATGATGTGTTGGAAAATATGTTCTATTTTGAACTAATCATACAGAATGATGTACCCATCATTCTAGATGTTCAGAACAAATAAGGGTTCCAATCCTCCAGCACTCCCAAATTGTCCTGGCTAAAAGTACTGAAAATACATTAATCGTACAAGATGATCTATAATAACTTGTTTCAATTTAGGGAAAATTTTAAGCACTTCTCTATAAGATCTCTTGATTACTCAATTAAGATCTTTGTATTGTTCTGACCTGAGAGAGCCAAGAGAATGAGAGGGAAAGTTTAGGAGAGAGAGAGGATTTTGTGAGGGGGAGTTTATGAGGGTTTAACAAAGGTTGCTCCAAGCAAGGATCAGAGTCATCTTATCCAGTCATCATCCTTGATTCCTTGGTGGCTCTAGGGAGGTGTTCTTTAGCAATTAATCGAGGTTATCTACCTTCGTTGGGATGAAGCAAAAGGAGGTCAGATTATCTTCCTCATCGGGGTCAGTGGAAAGGATTTTATAAAGGATTTTGTTGTGGGAGCAAAAGAAGAGTCACTAAGTTTCAGTACAATACCCAAGGGAGAGGCTTCGGGTAGTGTACGTAGGTCAAGTTGATTGAACCACTATAAAATTTAGCATGCTCTTTCTTATTACATTTTCGCATTTAAGTTTTTGCACTTTATTCTCATGTGGGTGATCGTATGTTTTATGTTTTAAAATATTTCAAAAAGGTTGTGCTTTTTTAATTAAAATTTTTTAAAACAACCAATTCCCCCCCCCCCCTCTTGGTTAGCCTCGAGCTAGTTCATAAGGGCTTAATAACCCTAATGAACTTTTACTCTTATATTTTCTTTCTATCATGTTATTGATAAAAATGAGTTTTCTTCAACTTTTAAGCATATCTAGCTAATTTCTCGGGTTTTTGATTGATGAAGTAAAAATCATATGAAGTATTAATAAGTTTCATTATACCATAAATGATTAAATTGAAGTTTTCAATATAACCAGATCTTAATTTAATGCACATAGTAGCAAGATGTATAGTTAAAATTAGGTGTAACGTGGAGCCTTGAGATCGGAAAAAGGCATAACTAGAAATGTTGAATAAGTATGTGTTATGGCTTGGCATAGGGTATGAAACATACAATAATCTTAAGGAGATTAAATATCCATAAGAAATTGATAGACATTCTTTTCTCCTATAAGCTCGATAGAGATCTTGGAATGCATATGCTCTAAATAGCATCATAATTAAAAGGGAACCATTAGGAAAAGAAATATGTTATTTATATTCATCAATTAAAAATATTATATCCATATAGTGTATTCATAATCTTTATATAATTTTATTTAAGTGATTGCATCTCCATGATAACTATTTTTATTTGAGTAGGATTATTGTTTTAATTTTAGTAAACATTACTAGTGAATTGCAAGTAAGTATATCTTCCTAGTGAGATCGATACTCTACTCTATCACTATATTACTTGATTCAACACATATACTTGTGTATATTATGTGGGGTTTTTATAATTTTAATATCAAAGAAAACATAAACATTATTAGGGATTGATAGAGCCAAAATTATTTCATAATTCTATAGGTGACTCCATATCCCTCGTCACTCATCTTGTTCTAAACTTCTTTAAATGTCATATCTATATCGATTTGGTATTTCAAATTGAATCATATCCAATAATGGTCTATCATTCAAAAGTACTAAGGTAAATAACTTTATTAAATGTTATAAAATTGACTGGATAAACTTAGCAATCTATTAAACACAGGGAAATGGATTAGTTGATCCTTCAATAAAATATTAATTCAAATTCTTAAGAAAATGTTGGATGATAATAAATTCTTATGGCATGAAAACTTGGGAGAGATTTTGTGGGAATACAAAATCATATATAGAACTCCTACTCAGCCTATGTTATTTGCCATTGTATTTGGAGCATTAGTTTTTCTCCCTTCAAAGATATAGTTGCCCTCACTACGTATGATGTTAGTTATAGGATCATTGAAGAGCAGAATGCAAAACATCAACTATAACAACTTGATTGTTCACAGCAAAAGCATCTAAAAGCTCAACAAAATCTCAAAATATATAAATTTAAGATGATTCAAGCAAACAATAAGCTAGTTTATTCAAGAACATTCCAAGTAGGAGACTTTGTTTTCATTTTGGATGACCCATTTTATCACATCAAAAGATAAGCAATAAATTTGAACCAACTTGGCTAGGTCTATTCATGATGGAAAAGGCATATCAAGGGGGTTCTTATCAGTTGCTTGAATGTAAAGGAAATTGTTCAATGGTACTTATTAATGTTTGATATATAAAAACATATTATGGTGGATAGTGTTAAAGGAAAAAGATTATAATAAATTTTTTTTTTTGTTGAAAAAGTGCATCAAATTGCATTAAGAACAAAACGAGAACTAATTACAAGTAATAAAAGGATCACATTCCTCCTTGATTAAGTCCAACAACAAGGAAGGAATGTTCTCGAAGGAAAAACTATCAAAAATAAACTACTCTCCAATGCCATAGTAGCACAACAATTAGCTACTTTATTACAACTTCTATAAGCATGGAGGAAAACAAGTTTATTGAAATATTTAAGAAACATAAATCCTTTGTCGGCAATCTATCCACATACCACTTATTCTTCTTTAGAGATTCTTGAATGAATTTAATAATATTGGTATTATCACTCTCAATGATCAGCCCTTTACATTCAAGCATCCAGCTCCTCAAGAACTCCCTCACCGTGAAAATTGCTTCTAGCTCAAGCTGCGCAATATACCAATTAGCTCCATTATTCCCAAATGCACTAATAAAGCTGCCTTTGTGGTCTCTAAAAACACCACCAATACCAGCCAAATTGCAGCTAAGCATAGAAGCATCTACATTAACCTTAATCCAATCTTTCGATGGAGGGCACCAAGTAATTTGAGACTCCCTAAGGAGATTAGTACCCCAGCTAGTAAGATATGGACTAGATTTGGAGATGGCTGAGAACAAAGCATTAAAAGAAACCATAGAACATGGCAAAGTAGTTTTACCATGCTTGACATCATTCCGATTCTTCCAAGAGTGGTACACAATATAGCAGTAAATTTTGATAATTCCAGCATTATGGGTTGCTAGCTTCTTTAATTAGTAAACAGTAGTCCAGAGAACGGAAAGCAAGGATGAAAATACCCCATTCACGCATCTTCACGATGACTTCAATCATATATTTACAGTGTACCATGATATGTTCATATGTTTCACTCACTTGGCAGCCTCTAGCACAAAGAGCATTTTCTGAAATCCTGCGATTCTTAAGAAATAGGTTGGTAGGAATTGCTTATTTACCCAACCTCCACCAGAATATTTCCACCTTCTTATTAAGTTTCAATTTCTGCAACCAGCTAAAGTAATCAACATCCTCCAAATTGCATCTATTGAACAACAATTGCTCATATACCAATGCAGAAACTATCTTTCCCGGGCACATCTTCATCAATTCTAACCGATCCTCCTCCTCATACTCAATACAAATTTGACTAATCAATAAGATTAGATCAGGATGAAAGGCCCTTTGCAACATTGTAAAATTCCATTCACCATTGCTTAACAAAAACTGCTGTACAAACATTCCATCCAGAAAATCACAATCAGCATAAGTTGGCTAGCAATTGATACACTTATCAAGCAACCATGTATCATTCAAAATATTAATCCTGTCACCCTTGCCCACTTTCCACCGAACAGCCATTTTCAAATGTCTTCCACCATCCAACAAAATTTGCCAAGCCGTAGAGGTAATCTTCTTTTGGGCTCCATTCATAACGTCACTACCATATTTAGCTTTCATTGCACGATGGAACAAAGAATTCAATTTCTGGATATAATTCCATGCCAACTTGGATCTTAAAGACACAATTCTAAGAATAGGAGAATGCTAACCCAGCCCTCCCAAACTCCTTGGTTTACAAATATCACCCCAAGCAACATAATGCATACCCTTGGCCCCATCGTTTTTATGCCAAATGAAACTTCTACAAAGTTTCTCCAACTCATGTAACACCCTCTTGGGGACCATAGATTGAGTAATTAAGAAATTTGTCAAGGAAAGCAAAGAACTTTCAATAAGAGTCTGCTTACCTCCCAAATATAAAGACTTCTTACTCCAAGCATTGAGTCTATCCATGACATTACTCAAAATTTCTTGAAAATCAGCCATCTTGAGTCTATTAAGAGAGATCTTCACTCCCAAGTACTTCATATCTTTAACAACTTTCAAGCTAAGAACCCTAGTTATCTTCTTCTTTATGGAGTAGCTAACCACCTTGCCGAACATCATCTGAGACTTGTTGACATTTACTCTCTGCCTAGTCCACTTACAGAAGTCTTCCACAATTATCTTCAAAGCATTAGCTAAAGCAACGGATGCATGGGAAAATATTAACACATTGTCAGCATAAAGAAGATGTGTGATCTTTGGGCCTCTAGGAGAAATTTGAATGCGAAGACTCTGCCTCCTTTGCTCAAGTGAGTTGGACATAGTTGAGAACACAAAATGAAAAGATACGGTGAGAGTGGACACCCTTGACGGAACCCACTATGAGCATTAATCAAATTAGAATTCTTCCCATTGATGATAATAGAAAATCTCACATCTACAACACATTCCATGAAAAGGTTAGAAAAATCAGTAGGAAAACCATACCAAATCGAAATGCGCCGAAGAGTTGTCCATCCCATGCTATCATACGCTTGCTCCATATCAAGTTTTAAAGCCATCAACCCCTTCATATTTTTTAAGATTTTGAACTTGTGAAAGATCTCCTGAGCCAATAGGCAATACTCTGCAATAGATCTTCCATGGATGAACGCCACTTGCTCTTCAGAAATCATCTTGGAAATACCCTTCTTCAATCTATTAACTAGCATGGTAGCCACAATCTTATAGTTAGTTTGGCAAAGGATAATAGGCCTAAAGTTAGATAGAATCAAGGGGTTTTTAATTTTAGAGATCAAAATGATCAAAGTATCCTTCCATTTCCTATTCATATGGATGGATTTAAAGAAACAATTGACAACATTCCAAAGAGTCTCCCACACAATACTCCAATAACTCCTTTAAAGAGAAGAGGTAACTCCATCCAAACCTGGTGACTTGTTGTTCCCTTGCAGAAAAATCGAAAGCTGCAGCTCATCCATAGAAAATTGAGCATTAAGTACATCCATATCATCACCTGATATTCTCTGGTTTTCGGAAGCTGAAGGCCAACCCGTAATTCACACTCCCTGTGCTTCCATTTCTTCTCAAAAAATTTTATGAAGACCTTCTCAATTTTATCAATCCTCAACATACAAGTTGTTGAATTCATCTTTAATTTGAATAATCTGATTCCCATTTCTTCTAGCCGTAGCAAAATTATGAAAAAGCTTAGAGTTTGTATCACCTTCCTCATGACACCAAGCCTTTGCCCTTTGATTCCACCATGTAGAAAATCTTCTCAAAGTAACCTTAAGATCATGGACTTTGTTTCTAAGCACAAAAAGGTCTTCAACAGACCAATCAACACCCAAAGCTTCCTTATTCTAAAGTTCAAGGATTTCCTTTTTCAATTTCTCCTTCAACTCATTCAAATCTTTGCACTTATTTTTATTCCAAAAAAAAATAGTGCTCTAAGGTACGCCTGAGCTTCCTTTGCAAGATCATATATTCATCACCAAAGTCATTCTTCTTCCAAGAGTGATAAACAATACTCTTAGCTGTAGGATATGGCCTCCAAGTATCCTCAATTTTAATTGCCTTTGACTTGAACCGCACCCTTTCATCCATCTTAATAATAATAGGGCAATGGTCAGATGCCATTCTAGCAAGATGTTTGGTAACAACTAAAGGAAGCTTATGAATAGCTGCCGGATTTAACAAACACCTGTCCAACCTTTCCCAAATCCAAGAAACACCCTCTTTGTTGTTACACCAACTAAACCTTGGTCCAACACTACCAACATCATCAAAATCAGAATTCATCATAAAGCCTTTCATCTCCCTAGGTCCTTTAGAAAACAAGAACCTCTTACCTCCTCTCTTCTCCTCCTTATTTATGATACAATTAAAATCCCCCCCAATAATGGAAGGAATAGAATTCTCCAAGCATTTCTCTAATTGACTCCAAAGACAACCCCTCTCCTTACAACATCTGCTACCATAAATAGTTGCAACTTTCCAAGTTCCCAAGTTGGGAACCGAAAGATTACCAACAATAGCTTGTGAAGAAGCCTCCACAACCTTAAAGGACACCAACTTCCTATTCCATAACACCAAAAGGCCTCAAAAAGTACCAACAACAGGGTAGTGAAAATTCTCCCAATCGTTCCCCATAAGGCAATCAACCTCCCTTCTATTAATACTAGACAACTTAGTCTCCATAAGCCCAATATAGATCACATCCTGGTCTCTAACAATATCCTTCAGATACAAGGAAGCCTCTTTCTTCCTGACTCCCCTGCAATTCCAAAATAAGATGGACGACATTTAAATAGGTACAGAGGATCTCTCCCCACTAATGGGGTTCGACCTCCCATCCTTCTTCTTCTTTTTATATTCAGGCTCAACTGGCCCCAATGATCTCAATTCTTTGGCTAGCTTAATCTTGGCTACACCACTATGAGAACCCAAACCAATGTTACTAACATATGGGTCAGGTATTTCCAAGCCCTTGTCCAAAGTTTTATCAGTTTATCCATGATTCCCAAGACCTTCCTCTTCATTATTCTCAACTAAAATAGCAAAATGATTAGTTGAGTGAACATCCACCACCTCAACCCCAGCAGCCTCCTCATTGATTGAATTATTTCCTGG
Source organism: Dendrobium officinale (assembly GCA_019514585.1). Taxonomy (NCBI): domain Eukaryota; kingdom Viridiplantae; phylum Streptophyta; class Magnoliopsida; order Asparagales; family Orchidaceae; genus Dendrobium; species Dendrobium officinale. The sequence continues at coordinate 30,867,563 of CM033686.1, read as the reverse complement.
AGCCATGACTGAATTATCTACAACAGCAGCAACATCTTCCCTCAGCTGGACTTTCTCCAACCCACTAACTTGTTGGCTGCTATTACCTCTACTATCAGAATTAATCCCATTGTCCTTCACACCTCTACCAGTGGCAATATCTCTTTTAAATCTTCTATTCTTGAAATGGACATGAATCCACGGACCATATTCAGAACTGATCACATAAGGCTTACTATCAGGCGCAGCCTTCTTACCTTCCCCAGTGACTGCATCCGTCTTCTTCATCATTTGGTCCTGTATCCCAAGAGTTACGTTCTCCGGACAGATCTTCCTGTCATGACCCACTCTACCATAATGATAGCAAAGAAGATCAATTTTCACATACTCCACCCGTTGGAAGAACCTCCCAGCTGAATCTTCAACCCAAACACCATTTGGTAGCTTCTTCTCCAAATCAATCCTTACACATACACAAGCAAATTCACATTTACTCCAGCAAAAGGTATTGCCATCTATGTACATTGGTGATCCAAAACAATAAGCAATTCTTGTTATACTATGTTCATCCAAACAATACAATGGCAAGCACGGGAATCTAATCCAAACTGGAGCAGAAATTCCCTTAAACAAATTTGGATCAAACACTAGAGTCCATCTATCCATGCCAACAATGAACCCATTCACATACCAAGGCCCTCCATTCAGAATTTCATCTGCCACCTCACTCGTCTTGAACGAACTCAATATCCAGTTCATTCCAATTGATGTCAAATGAAATCCACCCTATTTGCTCCATTTCCTTCGTAGCTCTAAGCTACAAACTAAAAATGGAACATTATTCCCCAAGACTTTAAGCACTATCGAATTCTTCAAAACTTTTGAGTTCTCTGCCTCCCTTTCAGTGTTTAACCTGACCGCAACACCATCCTCAAAAAATTCAACCTGGTCTCTATTAAACGTAACTTTGATCGGCTTCGGCTTTGACCAGGCTTCAACAACCTTACCAACACCCTCATGTCCAGAAGTATCATTCATCTTAGTCTTCGTAACTCCAATACCCCTCAAATCCTTCACAGGATAAAAAGATGATAATAAACAAAATTTGAATGCATTCAATTACTATACAAAAATATTTGAATACATTCAATTACTATACAAAAAAATTTGAAAAATGTCAAGAAATATTTTGTTTCTTTCAAAAATTTGAATAAATTCAATTACTTTACAAAAAAATGTCAAGAAATATTTGTTTAAAAGATTATAATAAACAAAGTATTTCTTGACATTTTTTTGTATAGTAATTGAATGTATTCAAATTTTTGAAAGATACTCATTTTAAAGGATAAAATTGGGCCCAACGTTTACATATTCGGGGTCCATTTTTTTTAATAAGGTCAAATTTTAGCATATCAAATTCCAATCTTTAAACCTTAATCATTAAAACATATTTCAAATCTTAAATAAAACTCATCATATTATTTTTGCATGGTTATTTTATTATTGGTCATTGAAAACATCACTTTGTAATCACCCGTGATTATCATTTCATCATCTCATCTACCACATGACCTTCACCCTTGATTTTTAGTCGTATCATACTTTGAAAGACTAAAATTCCCTCAATAATTGACTTCCATTGATCACTTCAAAACTTAAATCAAAATCAATCCCTAAATCGATCAGTTGACAATCTTTAGTGATAGTCAGCTGATCGTATGTTCAGCCACTAATGATTATTCATTATTATCAATTATTTGAGCATTTGAAACCTTTAATCCTCCCAAGTCATTTTCTAAATAAAATTTATGTTCAATCTAGTGACTAACATCGGTGATCAATTGAAAAGTCCAAGATCCAATGTTAGAGCCATATCAAAAATCCCTCGTTCTATAACCTATTTTTAGAGAAACATTTATTAGCTTGAAACCTGACTAAATGATATTTGATTTCTAATTTCTCACTTGCATATTGATTAAGCATGTCCCTAAGGTTAACTACATTAGTGTGAAAGAATTTCAAGGTCCCAAACCCCAAAAACTCAAAACATTTTCTTAGGCTACAAAACTTTTGAATATTTCTAGCCTATGTAATTGAACATGGCAGCTTATGATTATGACTTTAGAGGCCTCTCCATTATGATCATCATTACTATCATGATGCATTAAAGCCTATTGAATCTTAATTGGCCATGATTTACTTTGGTTGACCATATAATCCTAAAACCGTAAACTAGTAAAACTATATTTTCCTTAAACATCAACTTGGCCAAGTCAAACGAAGCCATGTGACATTTTCCAAAAATATCCAGATTATGATTTCAAATGCATTAAACCAAACCTGAAGCATTGGTTAACTTGTTGACCAAATTGCTCTTTTGCCTTTAAACTACATATGCATGGATTTCCAAACAAACCTTAAGTCCTCCTCCTACAAACCCTAAACATCATTTAGAATTTGTTGAACCATGTTTCAATCCTAGGTCAACCTTTGATGACCATGTTAACCAAGGTTTACCTTGGTTGACCAAAGGGCACTAAAGCCATTAAACATGCATTTTCAATTAAATGACCCCCCCCCCCCCCCCCCCTAAGCCTTAGCACCCCTTCTAGCATGTCCACAATATCATTTGGAATGACTTAAACCTACCCTTGACACTTATTCAAACATTGTTGACCAAGTAAAATGTGGTTGACAAAAACATGCTGTACACACTTCAAAAATTTATTTCTCACAATTTTGGCCAAATCATTACAACAACCACAACAACAACAACAACATCAAGCCTTTATCCCACTACGTGGGGTCGGCTACATAAATCCTTTTTCTCCATTGTGTCCTATTAAAGGTCAAATTCTTGTTTAAATCTAATAAAGAAAGGCCATTCTTAATATTTTCTAACCATATATTTTTAGGTCTGCCTCTACCTTTCTTAACATAAGTCAATTCTAATACCTCAACTCTCCTAACTGGGTCATTAGAAGTCCACCGTTTTATGTGACCAAACCTTCTAAGGCGGCTCTCTCTAATCTTATCTTCTAGTGGAGCTACTCCAACCTTTTCAAGTATATGCTCATTTCGTATCCTATCTCTAAGGGTAAAGCCACTCATCACTACAGGAAAATCACCCACTTCCGGCGGCTTTTTCCGGCGGAATTTGACCTATTTCCGGTGGTTTTTTAATTTTCCGGCGGTTTTCCGGCGGCTTTCATGCCGCCGGAAAAAACGGCGTAGGAAAATAATTTCCGACGGCGTTTTCCGGCGGCAATATATTTCCGGCGGTTTGCCGGCGGTCAAAAACTGCCGGTTGAAATAAAAAAAAAAAAACAATTTCCCGCTCCCGCTGAAACCGCTCCCCGGCGGCGGCTCTGGCGGCACGCCAGCAACCCGCTCCGGCGGGCGGGCCAGAGCGTCGAACCAGCTCCTGCGGGCGGACCAGACCGCGTCGAACCAGCTCCCGCGGGCGCGGACAGACCGCGTCGAACCAGCTCCCGCGGGCGGACCAGACCGCGTCGCGTCGGACCGGCCTCGCGTGAGCCAGGCGAGCCCGAGTGCGACAACGGGCCCGCTCCCGCGCTGCCTTCGCTGGGTTTCGAACCGTGGACCTCCTCACCCGCTGCCCCGGACCCTGACCACTGCGCCGTTTCTGCAAAATAGTTAAATCTAAGTATTTTTTTATTTATATTAAAAAAGTCTTAATATTATAATTAAACATTATTAATTTAAAATTTTTATTAAAAAAAGATTTAACTATTTTTAAGTCGAAAAGCCGTCGGAAAGCCGCCGGAAAGCCGCCGGAAAATACCGCGGGAAAATTTTGCGGGAAATTAGCCGTCGCTAAATTTTGCTGGGAAATTAGCCGTCGGAAAACCGCCGGAAAGCCGCCGGAAAGCCGTCGGAAAGCTGCTGGAATTTTTTGTTGGAAATAAGACGTCATAAACCGCCGGAAAGCCGCCGGAAAATTGACCGCTGGAAAGCCGCCGGAAAATTCCGCCGGTAATAAGTGATTTTCCTGTAGTGCATCCACATGAGCATCATCATCTCTGACAAACTTAACTTAATATTATGCTTCTCTTTTAACAGCCAACATTCAGTACGACAAAGCATTGCAGGCCTCACAACCATCTTATAGAATTTTCTCTTAAGTTTGAGGGGTACTTTTCTATCACACAACAAGCTCAATGCATTCCTCCACATCAACCATCCAACTTGAATTCTGGTGATAATATCCCCATATATTTCACCATCACTCTGAACAATAGATCCAAGATATCTAAAACATGTACTCTTATTAATGACTTGATCTCCCAAAGTCACAATCCCCTCACTAGGCCTATTACTACTAAAATTACACTCCATATGTTCCATTTTAGATCTACTCAAGAAAAAACATTTAATCTCTAATGTTGACCTCCATAATTTAAATTTACTTTCAACTCCCTCTCTAGTCTTATCAACAAGAAGAATATCATCAGAAAAAAGCATACACCAAGGTACATCCTCTTGCAAATGTCTAGTGAGAACATCCACGACTAAAGTAAAAAGATATGGGCTTAAGGCTGATCCTTGATGTAACCCAACCGAAATAGGGAAATACTTGGTCAAACCACCTTGTGTTTGATCACAAGTAATCGCTCCTGCATACATATCATTAATGATTTGAATATAAGCATTATTAACTCCATTCTTTTCAAGAACTCTCCATAGCACTTCTCTTGGAACTTTATCATATGCTTTTTCTAAATCAATAAATATCATATGTAAATCCTCCTTATTTTCCCTATATTTCTCCATCAAACCTCTTAATAAATGTATGTCTTCCATAGTTGACCTACCCGACATGAATCTAAATTTATTTTGAGAAACATTAGTATCACGCCGCAACCTATGATCCATAACTCACTCCCATAGTTTTAAAGTATGACACATTAGCTTAATTCCTCTATAATTCACATAATCTTGTGCATCACATTTATTCTTAAAAATAGGAATTAACACATTCATTCTCCACTCATCTGGCATCTTTTTAGTCTTTAAAATAGTATTAAAAAGTTAGTAAGCTAATAAACACCTGTATTGGAATATCATGAGGTCCAACAGCTTTTCCACCCTTTATTTTTTTTAAGGCCTCTCTAACTTTGATTTTACTAATACGCAGATAAAAATAGAAATCTTTATTTTCATTTAGGGTGCTAAGGTCACTATAGTCAATCTTATTTTCACAATTTTCATAAAAAAAGTTTATCAAAATATCTAATCCACCTTTTTGAATATCATCTTCTAAGAAAAGTATTTTTTGATGTTCATCCTTAATACACTTCACTTGAACTAAATCCTTACTACTCCTATCTGTTTGTTTGGCTAACTTATACATATATCTTTCTGCCTCCTCAGTATCTAATCTATTATATAAATCACTAAAAGCTAAGGTCTTTGCATCGCAGATTGCTTTCTTAGATTACTTACGATCCTTTTTATATCTTTCCCAATTATCTAAATTTTTAAAATTAGACCAATTTTTATAACAAATCTTCTTATTCTTAATATTTTCTTGTTGGATTCCACCACCAACTATTTTTACTATTAGGAGCTTTTCCCTTTGATACTCCAAAGAACATCTTTTGCAATATTCTTAATATCACTAGCCACTTTATCTCATATAATTTTAGCATTCTCATGCCTAGATAAAATCTTAAGATCTAAAATCTTACTCTAAAAATTTTTTTTGTTAGTATTCTTTAAATGCCCCCATCTAATCCTAGAATATCAATTTACTTTATTTTTTATTATCTGCCCCTTTATCTAGGTCCAAAACTAATAATCGATGTTGGGTACATAAATTTTCACTTCAAATAACTTTACAATCTTTGTAATCTAATCGATCTAATTTTCTTATAAGAAAATAGTTAATCTGGGTTGTACTATATCCATTTTAATAAGTGATGAGATGTTCATTCCTTTTCTTAAATAAGGTATTAGCAATTGAAAAATCATAAGCTAAACAAAAATCTAAAATGGTCTTACCACCTTCATTTGTTGTTCCAAAACCAGCCACCATGAATGCTTTTAAAATCCTCTACCTCTCTACCAACATGTATATTTAAATCTCCTCTAATAAAAACTCTTTCTTCTAGGGGTATCTTTTATAATAATTCTTCTAAGTCAATCCAAAAATTTAATTTAGAACTCATATCCAAACCTACTTGAGGAGCATAAGAACTTATAATATTAACAATCTTATCATCAGCAACAATCTTTAAAGCTATAATTTTATCTCAAATCCTATTCATTTTTATAACATTATCCTTCAAACTCTTATCTATAATAACACCTACACCATTTCTAGTATAAGTGCTACTTGAATACCAAAGTTTAAATCCTAAATTATTAATTTCCTTAGCCTTCTCTCCAACCCATTTAGTTTCCTGAATGCACAAAATATTTATCTTCTTATGAATCATATTATCTATTAATTCCATTAATTTGTGAGTAAGGGAACCTATATTCCAAGTTACAATCCTAATTTTAGTTTCATGAACTAGCTTCTTTGCCCACATCCATCCTTGATGTGGGAACCCTTGCTTATTTAAGACTGCACCTGGGCGCCGGTGCAGCGGCCCTTGCACACTTGTCACTATATTCAGGCCATACAGCACATTGCTTCCAAGGGATGCCCTAGCATTAACACAATTTATTAAAGGACTTATGTCATTATTATTCGACCTGTTTTATATTGGCTGTCGACTACCTAATGTAACCTTCCAATTTTCTCATCCGGGACTTGGGGCCTGGCAATGATAGTGTTAATTTTTGGCCAAATCATTGAATGAAAGAAATGAGGACTATTCTTGAGGTTAACATGATACTTTGAAAAATTTTCAAGACCTTGACCACATATGGTTTGTCCAATGGGGTTGAACCAAGTGCTAAAAACATGATTTTCTTAGTTAAAATCACTCCCTTTGTCAATATAAATACTAAAAATTATTTAGAAGGTGTGTATTAACCCCATTCACCAACCCCAACAGTTTAAACCCATAATTTGACCTAGTTTAAAATTAATTATTGAACCAAGCTTTCAAAAACCCATGTTTTTTTCATACACTAATCCAACCCAATTAAAACCAAACCAGTGGCTTGCAAGAACTCTACAACATACTCCCTACATGTCATTTCAAGCGCATGCCACATGGGTTGTTGAGGTCGAAATATTTCCTAAAATCACCTCTCCCAAAAGACTGGATCAATAATAACTTCCCCAATAAATGTTCTTTCAAACACTCCAAAACATTCCCTTAGCTCCCATCAGTCAGTCCAAAACTTATTTGGAGGTGGTCCATGGCTTATTTTGTAAGATTTAAGCCTTCCATATAAATTTCTCTCCCCCATATATATAACTCTTCTTCCCTTAAAGAAAGGATTCATCAATCTAATTTTTTGGCCCCCAAGGAATCTTCCAAACTCACCTTATACATTCTTGTCCTTATATAGTTCAAAAAAGGAATAATGTTTCTTGTGAGAGAAAGTCTGGTTTCTAGTGAGAGAAAGTTCAGTTTCTAGTGAGAGAAAGAACCCTGTTGTTTTTTGAATTTATGATTCCCGTAAATTCCGTTCTCCTCTGATGGCATTGGAGGCCTGTCAGCCTCCGCCCTCTGATGCCACTGATGGCCGCCGGACATCAACCAATGCTGTTCGTATCCATCCCCGTGCTATCCACGGGTCATCTCCACCGGCTTTTGGTGATGCAAATGGGATGTTTGATCAGGAGCCCAAACCAAGATTTAAAAATTTTAGAGCATTGATTATCAATGGAGGTTTCACTCAGCCAAAAAAATAATTAAATTATTCTGGAAAAGGAAAGAAGGTCCTTATGGAATTCCCAGATGAATCGCTCAAGCTATCTGTAATGAAGAAAGATGCAAAAGTTGGATTCCAATATGCGATCACTGATTCAGATGTTTCAAAAACCAATATGATTATTGCGACAATTTCTATTGTTTCTAATTTTGTTCACCCAGTCATGTCTTCGGATGTAAGGAATGTTGAGAAGGCTACTGAAGGACTGGTGGATGTGCAAAGGCTTGATAGTGTTTCAGGAAAGGTTCGCAAATGTATCTCAGTTGATCTGGGAAATTGTAGTAAATTGATATTAGATTCAAAGAACCATCCCAGCAAGGTGGAGGGTAATGGTTCTTCTGAAATCAATTCAGTAGTTTCTAACAACCTTATTTTTTAATGCAATCCAAAAAATTTAGTCAATTGCATTCAACAAAATAGCTGCTTGGATGTGCCGGATATGAATAAGACCGTTGGGCATGCCTGGAGGAAAAAATCAAATATACTAGTAGCTGACTTAATGCTTGGAGAAGACTTCATTACCGATGGTTCAATTATCAAACTTAATGTTGATAAGGAATTGGAGAACTCAAATAAGCTAAAGAAGCCTATTGTTATTAATGTTTTTAGAGAGAACATCCCATTTCATGTTATCAGTATTGAACTGAGAAGACGATGGAGCATTTTTGGGAAGTTTCACTTAACTTTATTTGGATTAGGTTGGGTTCTATGTGCGTTTGAAGAACCCGAACCAATGGAAAAAGTCTTAAATTCAGGACCTTGGTATGTTAAGTGTAATATAGTTGGGATGGACAAATGGTCTCCATCATTCAATCCTTCTTCATTCAAAGGCCATACAACTCCTATATGGTTTCGAATGCCAAATCTCCCTCTTCATTGCTAGGACGAAATTAATGTTTGTAGGATTGCATCCATGGTTGGATCTCCTTACCTGATTGATGGAAACATGTTCCAGTGGAGTAGGAGATAATTTGCAAGAATTTGTGTCCGCATAAGGCTTGACGAAAACTTCCTCTTGGAGTTTGGGTAGAAGGAAGTTTGGGCAAGTTCTATCAAAACATTGAGTATGAGAAGCTTCCTACCTTTTGCTTTAAGTGTGGGAAGTTAGGAGATTTGCAAGAAGACTACCTAGAGAATGGTCAAATTCCCACTCAATGTCCTGTTCAAAAAGTGAACCAAGCTCTAGAGAATTCTTCTGATGCAGTTGATAAAGAAGTAAATGCTGGAATTCCTGATGAGGATAAATTTGGACCATGGGTTCATGTCAGTTATGGAAAGAAAAAATTTAAAAATAAGAGGACCAAGCAAACAGGTCTTTATATTTTGCCTGTTTTAAAAGTTACTGCTAACACTTTACCTGAGAATGCTACTAAGATGAATACCATGCAAAATTATGTTGATGGGAAGAAAACCAGTGTTGGAAATAAACAAGGAGGAACCATAGAAACAATATCTGCACAAACTAATGAAGGTTCAGAAAAATTGGTCAAGACAGTTGCTGAAGATTTGAAGACCATGGATGCTGAGGAAGATCAGAGCATTGTGAATATGCAAATAGCTCCAGAACAAGGTATGGTTCCAAAAATAGCTGTAATGCTAAGTTCAAAAAACAAGTTTGAAGCTCTTAATTCTGTATTAGAGAAAGGAGAAATTGGTGAGATTGACTCAACACAAAATTATTGTACTAATAAGGAATATTACGGTGGATCTGATAATGTGATCCACTTGGATGCTGCTTATGGAAAGATGGATACAAATGAAGGGAATTCTTCTATAGAAAAGAAAAAGGTGTTAAACAATTAAAGGGACTTGGCCCAATTAATCTGATTTCAAGGAACGGGAGATCAGAAAATGATGTTAAGGAAAAAGTGGGGAATTCCTCCCCTCTTATCCATCAATGACTTCTCTAATTTTTTGGAATTGTAGAGGAGCTAGAAAGAGGAAAGCTTCTCTATACCTCAAGGAGGTTGTTAATGATTATGACGCTTTTTTGTGGGATTGTTAGAATCAAAACTGTCTTCTATGAATGTTAAGGATACTGAATCCTTAATAGGATCTGGATGGGATTATTTTCATGTTCCATCGGATGGCTTGTCAGGAGGAATTATGGTAGTTTGGAAGAGCAGCATTGCTATGTTTAAAGTGATGGATTTTTCTTCTCAATTCATTTTTGGTGAGTTGGAGATTCCTAATAAAGGAAAATGGAGGATTGCTACCGTTTATGGAAGCACATATGTTTACAAGAGAAGGATGCTATGGGAGAGATTAGAGCTTCATACAAATATTGATATGCCTTTATTGATGGGAGGTGACTTCAATTGTTTGCTTTCAAAGGATGATAAGAAGGGTGGAAGAAGATTTTATTTTTCTTTAGGCTCCAAAGAAATGAAATCCTTCCTTTCTTGCAATGATCTTCAAGAAATTGGCTTTGTGGGACCAAAGTATACTTGGTGTAATAACAAGAATGGTGGTGACCTTATCCTTGAAAGGTTGGATAGGTGCTGTATAAATTCAATGGCTCTTGGTTTGTCTCACCATTTGATTGTAAGGCACCTATGTAGAGTAGCTTCTGATCATTCTCCAATTATGATAAATCTATTTCAAACATGTCCAAGGGTCAAGAGAACTATTAAATTCGAAGATATTTTGGCTTCATATCCAGCATCTAACAAAGTTTTGAAGGAAGCTTGGAGTAAGAAAGCCTTTGGAAGCCATGCTCAAATTCTTAACCTTAAGTTAAAAAGGGCCATCAAATCTCTTTTTTTTTTTAGAGTAGACAAAAGATGAAATGTTTAAATCAGTAAAAGGAGGTTCTCAAAAAAGAAATTTTATATCTTCAACTTAAAGAAGGAGAACAAGGTTTTCTTTCACTGGAGGAACTATGGCTTCTTAAAGCTAAAATCAATGAGCTAAATTCTACTCTAGCTCGATTAACTACTTGGTGGAAGCAATGAGCAAAGATCAAATGGTGGATAGAGGGAGATTGTAACTCAAATTTTTTCCATTCCTATGATAGTGCAAGAAGAAATTCTAATTTCATCAATAGCATAAGAGGAGATGATGGAAGAATGGAAGAGAATCATGATCGTATTGAAGAAATTCTGATGAAGTTTTTCAAAGGTAAATGGCGAGAGAGAAATTGCAATCTGGACGAATGGACAAATCCGACCAGCTTCTTAGAAGAAGAAGAAGACAGAATGTGGCTCAATAAAGAATTCACTCTGTTGGAGGTTGAAAATGCGGTCAAGTCTTCAAGAGGTATCATTTCTCCAGGTATGGATGGCATAACCTATTCCTTTATTAAAAGTTATTGGAACATCATTAAACTTGATCTGTGGAATGCTCTTCAACAATTCTTTATGACTGCGGTTCTGTGTGAGAGCTGGAAGGAAATCTCATAGTTTTAATTCCAAAGGTGACCAACCCCATTACACCTTCAAACTACAGGACAACCGGTTTATGCAATACTATTTATAAAATTATAGGGAAAGTTTTGTATAATAAAATGTCTGGCATTATCCCATAACTTATTTCAAGAGAGCAAGCCGCATTTATCTCAAAGAGGTCTCTAGCTGATCACATTCTCTTGGCTTAGGATGTATTCCATAAGTTTATGTACTCCAATTCTACCAATGGCCTTGTTTCTTTTAAAATTTACATGGAGCAGGCATACGATTCCATGAGGTGGCCGGCTTTGAACAAAGCCTTACAATACTTTAGATTTTCTGAAAAGTTCTGTAAGCTTATAAAACAGGCCCAGCAAAAATGACTTGTTTTTCGATTGGAATTTGTAAGGGACCCTGCCTTCTCCTTGTTAATCAATGGGAATCGTTCTCCTTGGATAAAATCTAGAAGTGGATTTCGGCAGGGGTGTCCCTTATCACCTTTCCTCTTCATTCATTGCTCTCAACTCATGACCAATATGTTCATGATGAATGACTCCACTGGTATTCAGATTTCTCCTAATGGTCCAAGGATTTCACATTTACTTTATGCTGATGATATAATAATATTTTTGGATGCTAAGCTAAAAATGGTGAAGAAGATCAAAAGCTTAGTATCTAAATTTTGTGATTGGACTGGGAAAAGGTAAATGATGGGAAGTCAATGATATTGTGTGGAAATTCAGTTAGAAGGAGAAGGAAAAAAAGCAATTTACCAAATCATGGGATTTAAGGTGGGCAAGGAATTTAATTATCTTGGTATCAAGATTGCATTGAGAAGGTTGAGAAGATTGGTCTTTCAATTCATAATTCATAAAGTCCTTAAAATGTTGAGCATTTGGGGGAGCAAGTTTATCTCCTTAACCAGAAGAATAATACTTGTGAAGACTGTCTTACTTTCTTATCCAACATTCTACTCTACTCTATCCTTGATTGTTAAGGGATTATTATATGAGATTGAAAAGCATTGTAGAAATTTTATCTGGAACAAATGCAGCGGAGATTTTGGTATTCATTATGTAAGTTGGACTTCTATGTGTGATCCGGTGTTGTATAAGGGATGTGGATTACATTCCTGCACTAAGAAGGTTGGTCCTCTAAGGGCCAAATTGGCATGGAAATACAATCAAGACAAAGAATCTCTGTTGCATAAAATATTATTCCAAAAATATGGTTCTCTTGGTGGTATGAAGACTGGAAGAAGATCTAATTCATCTGCTTGGAAACTTATTATGGATGGATGGAAATTCCTCAAACCGATTGTAAGATGGGAAGTTACAAATGGTGATTCAATTGAATTATTCCAGGATACATAGGTTTTATATAGAAGCTTAAACAACTGGCCCACGTTTGTATTACTGGAAGACGTTAATGAAGTCAATACTCTTATTTTAGATAATTGCTGAAATATAGATGAATTGAATAAAAACTTTGGAAAGGTTCTAGTGGAGCTAATCAGTAATATTCAAATTCAGTCTTGTTAAAGTGAAGACCGAATGGAGTTGATTAAAACATGCTCTGGAATGACAATCTCAGCTATGGCATCTGCTGAATTTAATGGTGATTGTAACAAACAAATGTACTGGAAATGGATCAAGGAGGACAAACTTAATGCTAGAGTAGAAAACTTTTGGTGGAGGATATTTAACAATTCCATTCCATCTTTTCAGCTTCTGTCAAATAAAAAACTACAAACAAATAACCTCCGTCCTAGAGGTTGTAATGAGCCGAAAGACATGAATCATGTGACTAACAAATGTAGAAAACTTTCTGAAGTTTTCACATGTTTAAATGGATGGGGGTTTGGTATTCAGTTATTTGAAACCATGGAACGTAGATGTAAGTGGTTGAATGATCAAAATGCTCTGTTGCGTAAGATATACTGCAGTTCGGTTTATTTATCCTGGAAAGAAAGGAATGAAGGTGTATATTGGAAAGTTGAACGGACTGCAACTTCTATTGCTTCTGAAGCAATCACTTTTGCTACATCTTCTACATGATGAAATCCCTTAATCCCGGGCAGGTTGGATGCTAATCAGCAATTGCTGTTGGAAAAAGTTTGGCATCCTCCTCCACCCGGTTGGAGCAAGATTAAGTTGGATGCTTCTTTATTGAGATCTAGCAAAGGAGGCATTGGAGGTGTAATCTGAGACTACAAAGGAAGATTTCTTCTAGCTTTTGGCAAATCTTGTATTCATTGGGATATAGCATATTTGGAGCTTCTAGCAATTGAGATGATCAAGGATGTTCTTCAAGATTTGGTGCTTGAGTATAAAGGAATCATCATTGAAGGAGATAATGCAAACATCATGAAGCTCATTCAAGATACAATGAAGAAAGGTGAACAAAGTCTACATAATCTTTCTTTTCTTAAAGAATTTAATTTAGTTCTTTTTAATTGTATAGATAGAAACTCTAATAAGTTAGCTGATCTATGTGCTAACTTGGCGGTTTTTTCTTCTTTTACTTGGGATAACATTGTGTTGGATAAGATTCCTTCTTCATATCTTAAAATTTTGAAGGATGAATCTATTGGGGGATCTTTATAGTTGTTTTCCTTCCTTTTTTTTATAATGCAATAATTGCTTTCCTCAAAAAAAAAAAAAAAGTTCAAAGAACTCCTAACTATCAAGGGAGAGAGAAATGGATAGAGAATGGATAAATTTTTTCCAACTTTTTATCCAGCTTTAATTAACTCAAGAGGTCTTCAAGAAAGTTGAAGAGGATCTCCCAAGCTTTCCATAGATTCCATGAACATTAAAATCCATCCTTTGGTTAGTGACTTATAGCCATTTAAATTTTTAGATTGAAATCCACATTTTTGTATTATCTCAATACATGAAGCCCATAAACTCCAACAATTGAAATATTAGGCTACTATGTTTCAAATTTCATCAAATTTTGACTGTTGCATTGAAAGTTATAAGCAAATGAAGTTCTAGATCAAAACTAAACTAAATTGAATCAGCTGATCTTAACTATCCAAACATGCACATTTTATGATCAGATGATAAGAATCATGTGACATTATTCAAACTGCACTCGCACGGTTCGAGATTAAGTGATATGGCACAATCTAGCAAAATGCACTTAATCCAATGGCCATGAATTGATGCTGGTGTAGTTAAGTGAAGTCGTGTTCTTGCACCATCATTTAATTAGGCATCCCAATATGACTTAACAACAGAAATGGCATTGTCATTTTAATTTAATTAAATTTCATAAAATATAAATAATTTCTTATAACATCAATAATTTTTAAAAAATTAATTTTTAATCCATTGGGTGTTCTTGGGTTTGTTGGAAATCTATTGACCTCTACTATTTTTAATAATAGTTTAATAACTTTTTTACTTGTAGATCTTGAGAACATCATAGATGTTAAATTTTAAATTTTCATGAATTTCTCAAGATTCTATTATCAAATGAACCTCAAATTTGGATGGTATATATTATGATGCATCCTTAAACTACCTTAATTTTCATGGTCTTATTTTGAACAAATTTTCTATGATATGAATTTTCAAGCTTATGGGTCCATTTTAGACGCGTAACTCTGAAAATTTATAGTTATCCATGAACTTAGAATTATATTTTTATTTCTCTTTTGTGTGTTTATATGTATGTCAGAGTTACTACTTTCTTCTATTACTCTAATTAATTTTTTAACCTAGGGAGGATTTGATGAGCTCAAATTCATTAGGTTTAAAGCACATGTATTTATTTACTTATGTTTCAAATTTCAGTATATTTTGTGGTTATTTGGTCTCTCACATAACGAACCCAAGATTCATGTACATATTTGACCGTTAATCTTTAAAAAATTACAATAAATCTATTTTGACTTCTAAAATTACATATAATATACAAAAAATGCTTAGAATTAATATAATAACAATCAAAAAATTAAAACCCCTTAGAATTATTTGAAAATGATAATTAATTTAAAAATCAAGAAATCTAATACTTAATTAAAATAAATAATATAAAATATATAAAAATTACTAAAAAAATTTTAAACGCATGAAATCAACTTTAGAGGTTATTTCCAAAATGTTGGGACATTTTTAAGAGGTTGGAGTTGATTTGGTATAAAAATAGGAAAATACCACTAATTAAAAATTTACATAAACCCATTAAATCATCAAACTTCAATAATTCGTAACTAATTATAAAAAACCCAGAATTGAGCAAACTCAAATACATTAGACTCATCTATGCATCTAATATTTATGAAAAATATAAAAACTTCTGAATTTACTGTAAATAAAAAAGTTAAATTTTGGGTCAAACTTAATAGATAAAATATATTAAACTTGCAGAATCTAAAAATTAATTCTAAAAAATTAAAAATTTAGTAAAATCAAAGGAATTGGACTCATCTCTAGGTCTAGTATTTAAAAAATAATATACAAATTCAAAAAAATATTATAAACAAAAGAGTTACATAATGGACCCTACTTTAATTAATTCAAATATTCATTAAATACAAAAAATTAATAAATCCTTAAAATATTAGTAAACCATCAATCCGATGAAATTAAATCAACAAAAAAAATATTAAATAAATAATAAACATTCTTATTATTCAAGTTTTTAGGCAAGACAACCTCGAGCTATAGAGCAACATATCGTACTGAGGCCATAGGTCCTTATGCTCGTTGTGACAATGCCATAAACTAATTTAACATAACATAAATACTAAAACATAAACAAAATAGGAATAAATAATAAATTTAATTCAAATAAAAATTATTAACAAAACAAGTAGATATTATAACTTTTTATTACCCCGTGCTTGCTTTTTTTTAGGAGGGCAAAGGTGTATTGGATTTATAATGCTTGACAGATCAAAATATTTAATTAACATGGTAGACTCAAAACTATCAATCTACCCAAGTTTTGGAGGGTTGGTAGCATTATATTTAGAGTTTAGGACACAATGATAAATAACTTCCTGCACTTAGACGATGATGAATGCTATGTTCTTTAAAACTTAAAGGTACATAATTCAATAATAAAAACATCCTTAAAATAAATTTAAAACCTCTAAAATATTAAAAATTAAATTCAAACTATTCTTTAAAGATCTAGACTAAATATATTCAATTATAGATAACTCAAAGCTAATAAAGCCTAGGAACTACCCAAGCAACACATCCTTTCTAAACACGCATAGATGGTTTGGTAGGATAACCAAATAGGGCCTATGATAGGATTTTGGTGTGATTTATTTGTCATGTTCTCTAGTTGTAGAGTACTTTGTGTATGTTTATTTATTTTCAACAATCTGAATGTCATACATTTTAAATTCCTGTTGGTGTACATAGGCACTTTAAACACTATATTAGAAGCATTAGATTATTAAATAATTTCATTGCACTTCATATGATTTTATATTTCCATTAAATTTCTTTTAGAGTCAAAGTAGAATGTACCTAGGAATGATGTATACATATAAAATATAAATTGTACATATATCAAGTTTTATAGAGTCGTGAGTTGCAAAAGATATAAATGTACCTTCTTATACATATATAAATGGGTTTCTAGAAGATGACATCCTTTCCTCTAGAGGATACTCTCTTTTGGAATTCTATAGAATACTTGGTGCTCAAAGACCATAAGTAAGTATATTTGAATCTATACATATGGTTTGAATAGAAATCTAAGTTTGTTGTGGTGGAGCCAGGAAACCTTTCTTTTCTGTAGAATTTGAGTCTATTATAAATTATTAAATCAATGAATAAATATTGTTTTTTTAATATTTAGTTCATTTATTACATTGCTATATGCATTTAATTCATATGGGTGGTCATTTGTGTTATTGGGTAGAAATATTCTAGGTCTCTTTCAATGTTTATGTTCTAGACATTATAGGAACATGCATACTAGTTTTAGGACCATACTATTCTGAGTACCATATACTCTAACCTCTACACCTAAACCATAATTTATGCACACATTTTTTATTTGCAACGTATGTTAAGCCATACACTTATGCCAAACATGGGCAAGGTAGAGAGGTCCTCATTACACTTAAAGGATACCACATTTTTTTCATTTAGTGTAAGGCCACTATGCTGCCAAAATTTATAAAGAATTTTGGTTGTTAGAAAATTTAGTTTTTTTTTTTTTGAGAAAATGCAAAGTTGCATTAATAAAAAATGAAAGGACAACCTAATACAAACTAGGTAAAATAAACTAATGGTTCCTTTTTTAATATTAAAAAGGAACCTTATTGAATCTAAATTTGCTAATTTAAACTTAATATAAATGATATGAAACCCACTATTTTCTATTTTGAAACTGTTGAGATGCAGGGGACACCAAAGAATTAAATAACCCGAAGGTTGATTAGTATCCCAGAGTTCCCACCCACTTAGAGAATAAGACTTAGTAAAGATCTCATAATCAAATAGAATAAGTTTAAAATGACAAATTTTAAGAAAAAAGAAGCAACAAAATCTAAAAGAGAAATTAAATTACAATGGTGAATTCCAAAAATCACTTAAGAATATTTTTTATAAATATTCTATAAGCTTTTTCCATCTTCCAAAGTCAGAAATTGATGATGGCATTAATCCAAACCTTTTGCTAATTTGTCTCAACTTCAAGTAACTATCCACTTTGTTATTGTCACCTGGATTATCATCAAGCATGTTAATGGGACGAAGAACCTTTTAAGCCATTCTTCACTTTGTTTTTTATTATCTTCCTTCTAGGTAGATCTTTGATCTGTCCTAATGCTTGTAGTTCTTTGAATAATGTATGCTTTGATCCCGGGGACTTACACTCCTGGGAAACTTTTTTAAGAGAAGTTATCTTAAAATTCAAAAAAACATCCAACAATGGAGAAGAGTATCTTAATAAGCCAATATTGTTCTTTATTTCAGTTTTTGCAGCTGAAATAACAACAGTACAAGCTTCCTGCTAAACTTCCTCCTGAGCATCTGAATTTTTGAATTCAAATTCAGGTTTGTTAGAACCCTGAATTTCAGCAAACTGATATGGAATGGTTGGGACAGCATCTATTGAATCTTTAAAACCTCCTTCCTTATGACCTTCCACACTATTAGGTATTTTGAATTCAGGATTTAAATTCAAATTACTAACTGATACATTGATTCCCGGAAAAATAATAGGAATGGAGCAGTTTTCTCTCACGGGTACAACCATAGCATCCTTTTTTCAACATTTTTAGTTCAATTAATAACTTCAGCTCTTACTTCCACTCATTCCTCCATAATTCCCTGAATTTTGAATTCAGAATTTGAATTCAAATTGATGTTGGGCTTCAAGTTACTGCTATCTCCATCCACGAGATCAGCCAACCGTAATTCAGAATTTAAAATCTGAATTTCCTGATTCTGTACAGAAGGAAAATTCTCCTCCCTTTTGTGGGATTTGAATTTGTAATTTTTCAGAAATAGCATGATGGACGGTTGGATATTCACCTCCTTGTATAACTGCCTTTCCATCTTCTTCCTTGTTTTCAGCAACAACTTTAGCTGTGAATTGAATTTCAGAAGCAGCAGAATTTGTTTTCCCATCTCCTTCAACATCTGCCATGGGAATACTATTGATAACACAACCATCTTTTGGTTTATCCATGGTTGAGACCCTTCTAAAAAACTTTTTCTCTGGAATCAATCTTTTCTTATTTTTGAACTTCACATGCATCCAAGATCCCAAAGTATTATCAGATTGCAATGAACTTATAGGGATCTCTTTGACAATAGGATTTTTATTTTGTGTTGAATTGGGACACACAGAATCAATATGCCCGATTTTTCCACATTTGAAGCAAAAAGATGATAGATTTTCATACTCAAACTTTTGAAAAAATATACCATGAATCCCTTCCACCCAAATTCCAGCAGGGAGTTTAGAATTCAAATTAACTCTGATGTAAGCTCTAGCAAATTATCTCCTCCCCCATCTAAACATGTTACCATCCAATAAAAGTGGAGTTACAATTCTTGAAACAATTCTAGTGATGTTGGATTCATCCCAACAATGTAATGGCAAATGAGGAAGACGAACACAAATTGGAGAAGAAATTCCATTCAAAGAATAAGGAGAGAAGGTAGGAGACCAAATGTTTAAGCCTACCACAAAACCCCCTACAAGCCAAGTCCTCCCATTAAAGACTTTTTCCATGGCTTCATGAGTTTGAAATGAACAAAGGAGCCAATCTAGACCAAGCAGTGTAATATGAAATCCTCCAAATTTTGACCATTGCTTTCTTAATTCAAAAGAACACTTAGAAAAAGGGTAGCTCTTCCTTAGAATTTTAACAACCAAGGAATTGTTCAAAATTTGAACATTTAACTTTTCCTTATCCTTGTCAAGAATGACAATATTTTCATCTCCAATATCATCATGTATTTCACTAAGGTTTATTTTAATGTGAGGTTTTTTAATCCACACATTAGGGGTATCCAATTTTGAAGAAGTAATAGGATCCTTCTTCAAAATTTCCGCAAAACTTCCTCCAGATGAAGATGCTTTCTTATCATTTGCTCCAGCAGTGATAGCCAACCAAGTTTTTGGCTTATCATTCAAAGAAGAAACAATTTCCTTATGTTTGCCTAAAATCGACAATGGTTTCTTCAAAGCATTTAAACCTCCTTTTTATTATGACTAAAGGAGATTCCAAAACCTGAAAAGAAGAAATTTATTTGAAGGAGAATCTACCTTTTGAATCCAACATGATTGGACTCGCGGTAGAAAGCAGATTTTTGGCAACCTTCTTCCATCTCCAACAATGGAACCCAAGATCTTCAAAATCTTCTTCCAAATCCTTCCTTAATTTGCGGAGCTTATCTCTCTTCCCTCACCCAAGATCCATAATGATTTGTGTAGGTAAATTAAATAAAGCATTTTCTTTATTAGTTTGTTAAAGGAGGAGTCAGATTTTGGTAGTTTGTAATCTATTTTCTTTCTTTAATAAAGCATTTCTCCGCTTTTCTTCAAAAAAAAAAAAGGTGAATTAAATAAGATAATATTTAGAGTTCATTTTGAGTCTTCTCACTAGTGTCATTTGAACCTAAATTTAAAATTGTACATTTTGTGTCATAAATTTTAGAGTCTGATTCATCATTTGATCTCTTAGGATTGAGCTTAGCTTATCAGGCATTACATCTAAGGTGATTTATTGTGCATTAGAATTTTACCTCGTAAATCACTCCAAGCAAGTACAAGCCTAGATTATAAACACATCTTCAATCTGCACACTTCAATTCAATTCTTTTGAAATCCAAAAAGTCTAAATCTAAATATCAAGGATAACTAGGGAATTTATAATCTAAAGCTTATACATTAAATCTTGTTAGCCTAATATTTCTTTAGATCTATATGTCTTTGAAAATATATAGTCTTCTCTTTAATTGAGAGTATTCTCTTAGGTAATGTAATTAACAATATGGGCTTGCCTCTATAGGGAGTATACAAGCCAGAAAAAAAATCCTATCTTTACTTCTTTCTAAGGCAACAAAAGGATTTGTGGAACACATACAAAAGATTTAAATATTAGATTAATTTTATAATTAAAATGATGGGTGGGAAATTTCTTTTATCCTTCTAAGCTAATTTAATTTTCCATATGTAATGTTCAATCATGAATGGAAAGTTTCTCTTCTCAAATTGATACTAAAATATTAGTCTATCCTTAAGGATGTTATAATGTCAATTTATATAGATTTGACTAAAGAAAATAAAAACATAAAATTAAATCAAAGCCTGTGTGACATTTGCATTTAGGACGTTAAATTTGTATACAAGTTTGTAACACATTAGTCTTAATTCCAAAAAATTCCCTCTAGGGTATTTTTTAAATTTTATATAAAATATAGGTATCAATGGTATTTAATTGAAAGGAATGTTCTTACATATGTCTAGAACATTTCTAAAAATTTTCAATTTAATTCGAATAGTCTAAGAAGACAAAATGGATTTTCCAAGTCCATAGGTCATCATTTCATCTATGAATGTAAAAATGCATAACTAAGAAATCAACAGGGAATTACATGTTAAGCATTACTGTGCTCGTAATGTTATATTAATGGGATAGTTATCCACTAATTGTGTCAAAATCAGATGAGTCTAGCACCTAAAATAAATCACCAAAGCTATAGAAGCATTTAGGTTTGGTGATTAATTTTTCAACCTAGGAAGACTTTGATAAGCAAAAATTTAGTGGGTTTGAAGAACATGTTTGCATGCACCTATGTTTCAAATTTCACTATATTTAGAGATCATTTCGTCTATAAATTAGTAAACCTAAAATTCCTATATATAACTGTCGTAGGAATTTTGAAATCTAACAATAAATCAAAATTAAATAAAAAAAACTACATATATTACTCCAAAATGCTAAAAATAAAAAACTTAACAAAGAAAAAATAAAATCCCCTTCAAACATTCAAAATAAAAATTAATTTAAAAATTAAGAAAATTTTAATATGGAAGATCTATATGACTAATGTTATATATAGCCCAACTTTCATAAGGCAATAAAGTAATTGTTGGATGTAGGACATTTGGTGGCTAGTGTAAGAATAAACCATGTACCTAACATTGAAGATAATGTCGTGCAACATTCTTTCATTCATCTATAATCGATGACTAGTAACATCCAATTCTTTTGATTTTTTATCTTCATTTTTAGACCAAATCAGTATACACCACACAATCCGTCATTAATTTTTTCTAAGATCTTCTGAGCTTCTAATTTATCTAAACTTTTCAATCACATATAATAAAATGATCTTCAATATAGATCTTTATTAATCAAAGCATAAGATAACAATATTCTTATATTTTGATCTCATATGTATTTGTTATGTGGGAGCTTATTTACTTATAAGTATTTGATGAAGGTTTTTCTCAAATCCACCAATTCATCATATAAAACTAAAATAATATTCACCATAATTTTATTTTTTTTATTTACATATTCAAAGTGTATTGGAGATAAAACTTTTTGGCCATACACTTATATCAAATATGCTAGTGATTTGGCTAACTAAACAAGATCATCTAACATAGAGTTTCATAGAATTTTTTCCAGGTGAAAATCTATATATTATCACATTTCTAATCTATTCTAACAAATTAATCATATATTGATGATAAGGAATTAATTTTTCTTTTAACACATTGTGAATTGCAACTACCTCCAAAGATTTTGAGCTCTTTGATTTCATTTATGATTGCCGGTTTTTATCCAATTATCAGTGATTCATACTTAGCTTCATTGTTTGTATAAGGTTCTGACATATGGAAAGAATAATAGATTAAACCATTATCTGGTGTGACAAAAATTATACCAATTTTGGCTTGCCTTAGGGAAATATCATCATATGCTCCTTATTGATTGCAAGCAGCACCATCAAAATAAAAATTCCAGATTAACTTTTCATTTCACTCTAGTTCCCAGATCTTTTCATCTAGTAGTTTGTCATTTATAGGATAATAATCATGCACTGGGTGTCCTGTTTAGATGTATGCTAAGTATACCCTTTTACTTCTCTTAGAGTATTGAATTTAATCTAAAAATTGTAGTATATTCATTGACCATCGAGCTAGTCTTCTTAATAATATTTGATGAGTCATCACCTATTACAGTAGATTTAATCTTGATATCAAATAAAATTAATCGAAGTAATTCCTTTTCTTAAGCTTATCTATTCAATCTTATAATAAACAATCAGTGCTTAGGTGTTATAGGCTTGAAGTTCAAAAATAAATTACTAATTTAGATATTTTTCCTTAGTTACATGTGATTATATCTAAATAAAAAATCATTATTATTTATTCAATCAATTTATCATAAATAGTTTTATAGTATTCTTAATTTTAAAAAGTGTTTAATTTTTTATTTTGGTGAACTTAGCAATCAATGTGAAATATATGGAGGATATTTCAATTATTATGCAAATAGCAAATCTGGGTAATGAAAATTTAAATAAATAATAGCAAACAACAAATGAAGTAAAGTGCATAAGCAAGGAAATTAAACAAAACTAAGTATTATAAAAGAAAATTATAATATGCACAACATCACATAATAAATTTTGGTTACCTCCCAGGCAATTCTAAGTTTATATCTTTCAATAGACTTTCCTATATTTTCATTTTGGCTAAGTTGCATTATTATTAATCCTCAAATGCTCTAAACTTTGAATTTTTCGCTTTTTTAATAGGATTAATTTCACTGGTACTAAGTAAGGTTCCATATGGCCTACTGCTAAAATACATTACAAGCTGTCCAAATTTGTTTTCATAATTCTTAATGGAAGCAACTTGACTCTATAATTAATTTCCCATATGACTCACTCAATCCTCCAAAGGTTTCTTCCTATCTTTGAATTGATTATTTTGATTAGAACCAAGGGTATATGGAGGTTTAGGGTTCACTAAAGTTTAGTTAGGATTACTCCAATTTCCTGTAGTGTTTGATAAATTTTAATTCTATTGATTTCAACCATTATTATTATTCCAAATAAAATTTGGGTGGTTCCTCGAACCTGCATTATAGGTATTAAAAGGGATTATTTTATCCTCTAATTACATTTAGATTCTCAACCCCTTCAGCTACATACTCAATAATAACATTCAAATCATTTTCCTCCAAAAGCATAGATGGTCCTGATCCTATACTAAATCCAATATTATCTAACATCTCAGACATAACATCTAGTTAAGTGATCGAAATTTATAAAGCATTCAAATCATAAACACTAACTACTCTTTTAAGATTAATTTTATTAGAAGGTCACTGGAAATTATTTGTTGTTGTCTCCTCTATCAAGGTATAAGCCTTATTAAAAGACTTTGACATAAAATAAAATCTAACTATCACACTAATTATAGACCTAAGGTATCCTACAAGCCCATTATAAAAATTTTGAATCACCAACAATAAGGAAAAGCATGATGATAGCACTTTTTAAGAATATACGTAAAAATTTTCTTGCTCTCATAAATTGTCTCTCCATCTACTTGAGAAAACAAAGTTATGTCATTCCTAAGCTTGGTAGTTTTAAAAGGTGGGAAATATTTTACTAAGAACTTATGTGTCATCTCATTCCAAGTAGTTATGGAGCCTTGGGTTAAGGAATTCAAACATATCCTAGATTTTTCCCTTAGAAAAAAATCATAAAAATAAAGTCTAATAGCATCATCACTGACTGGATATACTTAAATGTTGCAAAAATTTCAAAGAAACTAGCTAAGTGTGAGTTATAATCCTCATCGAAAGCTCTCTCCTATACTAAGAATTTTGTGCCATTTGGATATTGAATGTTTTGAGCTAAAAATTTTAGCCTTGCGTAGTAGTTCGGTTAAAAATATAATTAATTCCTTCTACTAAGAAGTTGGCATAATCACTAAGAGGTATAGGATGATCCTGATATAGATTTAGTTTAGCCAATCTTAGTGATAAAGTCTTTTAAGACTTTTTCATTTCATTAAGGGTACTTTTAATTTTTTAGTCATATAATAAATACTCCTTATAAGTTCTACCATGCATATACCATTAAATATAAGAATTAAATTCCCAAAAAATAATAATGAATATCATAACTTTTTCTAAGTAGACTCTTCTACTTTTGTTAAAAATTAGAGCATATACATCCTTATATCACTATCAAGATTATAAAGATGTAAAGGAAGTTTTACGGCCTTCCTTCAAAATTAAATCACAATAGACCCTATAATACTAAACATCCAATGTCTAGGAATGCAAGCATTCCATCTTCATTCTTCTAATAGTTCTAACATCCCTCTATCAAGGTATTGAATTAAACTAGATCTTAATTTTAAGCATGGCCACTTTATTAATTATATTGAGAGTGGGAGAATATTTAAAATAACCAGTCATACTTTAAAACATAAGAGTCTATATTAGGAATTACAATAGTTTTCACGTCATCAGTTCAAAACTATGAGGTTTGCTGACTATGGAATAAAAATTAAATAAAAGAAATTCCATTACTTATTCAAGAAATAATGTACAAGTATATAAGATGTAAATAACGTCACCCAAACTGAATAATCCCATATATATCCTATGGATGGACCCTTTCTAAAGTGAACCTCCCCTTACACCCTCATTCTCTACACTCTTTTTCTTTGCAAATAATTTTTTTCTACTTACAATATTGACCAGCCATTCTAAATGATATATTTCTATATTATTTAGTCTTTCTTAGACTCTCCTTTAAAACTCTCTAAAAAAACTGATATAGAAATGAATTAAAAACTATTTTTACATAATACATAAGAAGAGTTTGGCACTAGTTGTTAGCAAGATAGTGCTATGACATTTAAATATAACCTAGCACCCCGATGCTGCTTGAGTTGCTTCAATAAGGGGTTGGGTTCAACGCCTTTTTACTGAACCAGAGCTACTTTGGATAAGTTAGCTCAACGCCTCATCTCTTTAATTATTCCACTTTGGAGCTTAGAAAGATGAGCATTGTGGTTCTAGTTTTTTTTTTTTTTTTGTTGCAGTTCTAGCTTATGTCATCAATACTACTGCACCTTTGAGATTGGTGCTCTGAAGTTAAATTATTAGGAATTTCTTAGAAACTCAGATGCTCCAATATTCATATTGTGTGCTACATTACTATGGGGCAATGTGACATTATCATTTGATCAACTTGGGTACTAACTTCAGTGAAATTTTCATGAGACTCGGACACTATCATGTCCAAAATTTGTATCAGGGACTTAAAGACATTGCATCACTGATAGTTGTGGTGTTGGTTCTAAATTTCTAAATTTTACTCTATTTTTTTAGTCATTCCTTCACAACATTAACAAGAAAACACATCCTTACTAGAATTTAATAAAATAGAATATTACATAAGTTCTACCCATCTTAAGCACTTATTTGTCCTGAAGAAATTATATTTGCACCTTTGAGTTGTTTCATTGTTCCCAACACAAGTTCATTTAAACAATTGTAAACAAAGCATACTAAGGAACCCTATTTATTAATGTCCAACTTGAACCCCTCAACTACAAGTGTAAGTGCAATTGGACTACAAATTTACGTTGAATAGTTTGTCATCTTGTAATTTTTCATAAATTATTTAATTTTGAAATACATTTATAAACCTTTCAGACGTAATGTCTTACTTACACACTACTTTTAAAAATTAAGTACTAGAAACCTTTAGGAATTCAGCAACCACGGATATCAAATTTGGATGTTATAGTTATTTTTTTATTAGCTTTATTCTTTATTTCATTTAATTTTTTTTAATTTCATTTCTTTCATTTTAATGCTCATGTGTACTAAAATAATGATTTTAAAATCTAATTAGCATTACTACTTCAAATGATCCTAAATTGGAGTTATGTATCGATTGTATAAGTTCACTAATTCAATACTTGAGTTCATGATAAATTTAATAAATTAATCTATATACTTCATTTTTTTAACTTTGCAATTCAATCTTATAATCAATAATCAATGCATAGGTAATATAGCTTTAAAGTTTAAAAAAAAATTAATTACTTATTTAGACCATTATCCTCAGTTGCATGTGATGATTTTTAAATTAAAAATTATTATTCTTTGTTCATTCAATTTAGAATATATAATTTTATCTTATACTTAATTTAAAATAATTTTTAATCGCTATTTTAATTTTGGTTAACTTAGCTATCAAAGTTTAATATATGGAAGATTTGTTAACAATTAAGCAAATATGGAATCTAGTTAATGAAAAATTACCTAAAGGTCTAGGGTTAAGTAAAAATTGAAGAGGGTTAGTTCAATTTCCTCCATGGTTAGATTGACTTGAATTCCATTGATTTCCACCATTATAATTATTATTCCAAAAAACATTTGAGTGGTTCCTCCAACTTGGATTACAAGTTTTGGAATAGGGATTAATTTATTATCCAATTACATTAACATTCTCAACCCCTTGAGCTATGGACTCACTAATAGCATTCCAAAAATTTTCCTCCAAAAGTATAGATGGTCTTGATCCTATATTAGCTCTCAGATTGTCTGTCTTCTTAGACATATTGATTCTTGTTGAATCAAGATTAGGTTGTTAAACCTAAACTGATGTCCCAATGCTAACCAAGAGGGGGGTTAATTGGTTATTTAAAAATTCTCTTGAATTTTAAAATTTGAAATCATTAATTTATAAATCAAGTTAATTTAATGTTTTAAAATAAAGCATTTCAATCATAGAAAATAACTTGTAGTAAATAAAATGTAAAAATTAAAAAAAAAAAATTTATAGTGATTCTGTCAAACACAATCTACATCCACTCCCTGAAAACTTCCTCTTCTGTTATTGCACTATTACTAAAGTGACTATATTTTTGCTCCCATTGAAAGGTAGAGAAGCCTTTACAAAAACCTCTCTTCCACCAAACCCTGTTGCGACAGAGAACTGTCATCCTTTCACACTCTCCAAGTGTTGGTAGAGAACTATCATCCTTTCACGCCGTCCAAGTGTAGGTAGAGAACCTTCATCCTTTCACACCCTTCAAGTGTAGGCATAGTACCTTCATCCTTTCACACCCTCCAAGTCTCGGCAGTGTACCGGATCTTCTCCAAAGATATTCTCATAAATAATCTAGAAAGACAAGAGGAAGAGTTATAACCATAATTACAAAGAGATCCTTACCTTTTGGTAACCTTGTGCACCCTTCACACTCCACTTGCAAGAATTTTCTCTTAAACACTCTATCCTCCAATTGCCCTTAAAAAAACATGAAGACAAGACTTCTTCACATTAATTTCTAATGGACCTTGTACATAAAAGACATGAAAAATCATCCAAAAAATTGAAGTGTTCAATTTTGAGCATACACGACCATACAGTATGATTCGATTTCTTACGTATGAATTGTTCAAATACTGTTGCATACGAACCTGTTATAAATCAGTATGAAATCATTTCATAACCGATCATCATTTGGTATGAACTATGTTCATTCGGGATGAACAGTTAAAAAATTTCCAAATTCATCTGTATGAAGAGGGACCCTAAAATTTTATACTCTGTATGGCGTACATATGATGATGTCATCATCCGATATGATCAGTTATAAAAAAATTCAATAGTTGTCTGAATGAAATGCCAGGATGAAATGGGACCTCATAATTTTGTACTCTAGAAGACATGTACAAACTGAGTTTGTACAGTACAATCCATACTTAGAAAAAAATATTTTTGAGCGAGAACAGACCCATAAATTTAGTACTCATGAAAGCATGTATGAACTGTGATTATGATCCATACTTTGCAAAAAAAAAATTGAGTGAATAAGGACCCATTCATTTCATGCTTTAGAAGGTATGTATGAACTAGGTTTGTATAATATGATCCCTACTTAGAAAAATTTTTACTTTATATTCATTTGACTGTTTGTCAGGAAATAAATAACTGACTAGATCGTCCCGTATGAACAATTATCATACAGTACAATCAGTTTAAAAAAATGTGAATATTAAACTCTCCTCTAGAGTGTGTGTTCTTAGTTACTCGATTACAATTACACTCTCTTTGACTCAATAAAATGGAATATACAAACTTCAATTACAATAAAATCTATACTGATCTTGATTTGAAGACTTCAATAATTTTGAGTATGATTTCCATGAAATATTAGTACACACAAGAACAAAGCAATTCTTTCAAAATATGTTAGAAGAAATAATAATCAAAGCAATAATATTTGGAATCATAAAAATCATACAAGTTGCAAGAATATCAAACAGGTAAGAACTAAGTAGATACTATCTCAAAAATCTCCCCCTTTTTGATGATGTTAAAACAATTATTGTTTTAATAAAATTTAATATCCTAAATTTCTCCTTAACTCCCCCTAAATGAATAAGGGAATTTCTTTTAAGAACAAATCTTTTTTTTTAATTTTTCATAAACTCACAAAAAAACACTTTAGATAGAAAAATAAAACAACACTAACAAACAAAAATAAAACAACACTAACAAACAATAACAAATGCAAAAATCAATTGCAAACAAATAATATTTCTCCCATTTGTTGACAACAACAAAAAGAAGAAAGAAGAAAAATAAAAGAATTAAAAGAAGTCATATCAAAAACCTTTAATAATTGATCTTGAAAGAGATTGAATTATATTTATAATAATAAGATTAATGTCCATTAGATAAAAATAAAGATTCAAAACATTTAAATTAAAATATAACATAAATAAGAAAAATAGATCAAGATCATGAAACATTCTAGATAAGTAGATAATGAGAATTATTGCAAATGTGACAAAATAAAGATTAATTAAATTCAATTTCCAATAATAAATATAATTGAACATTAGATTGATTTGAATTTGAAGATTAAAATATAGAGGAAAGAACATTATCAATACACTTGTTTAGCGATATTATGCATCTTTTTAAATATTTGTGGCACACTTTATGCATCTTTTTATATTTGCGCTAATTTTATGTCTATTTTCAATTTTCGAACAATTACGTGTTCTTTCAATTTTTCTACACTTGCACATTTCTCCCTTTTTTTTAAGATTGATCTTTCAAAAATTAATAAACTAAAAAACTCAAACTTCTCTAAGTACAATAATAATTATATTGAAAGGAGAATTAAAAAATAATAATACATCAAAATTGCAATAATAGTATTAAAATTATGTATGACTAAAAAGAACATGAGATTGATTGCCTTAACTTGATCTAGTTATATATTAAGTTATATTTTTGAAAAATTAGATTTCATAATGAAATTAATTTTTGTATTGCTATTCATATGATAACACTTTTTAGATCAATTAAGTTAGGATTATCATATAGGCAAACTAACATTTCAAACAAAGAACAAAATCAACTAAACAAAACAAGGCATATTTTATTAATATCAATTTAAAGAACGTATACATTGAAGCATATTTGATATTAAATAGATAAAATCAAAAGAAATATAACATCAAAAACAAAAACTAGAGCAAAGGATAAGTACAAAAAATACTAAACAAACAAAAGTACATAAACTACAGAAATCATCACATTACATCTCAATAGACTAACAAAGATAACACATAAGAAGCACATCTAGAAATCTTAAGGGCCCTGGTCTGAAAGAAGAGGCTGGTTGAACACAGAAAAATAGTTATTCATCGTAGCCACGTTGGTGTTCACCGAGTTGAACTGACCTCGAATCTAACTCATGTGTTGCTGGTACTGTGCTTCCTGCTGATTTACATGAGTCTGAATTTGATCAAAACATTGATCAAAATAACTCTCTAATCGATCAAATTGTTGGACCATCTCCTAAAAGTCATGTCCATAAGAAGGTGTAGGTGCAGGTGCTCCCCTTCTCCCTCAGAATCTTCACTTGTATTGACACCTTTCACAAAAAGTGGTGAAACGAAGCATTAGTGAAGTAGCTTGGAATTTTAAGTAGAGGCTCAGGATGAATAAGATTGTACTTCTTTTCTAGAATATAGGTCACTAGGTGTCCTAAAGCAATATTCTTCTTCCTCTTATGAGAGACATGCCCAACTTCAGAAAAACCAGGAATATAATAAAAAATAAGTTGGGCTTCATCTATAGGTTGTCCAGTCATGATATGATAGGTAACAGTGGATAAAAAAGGAGTAATTTCAATGTGATCACCAGCTTTAGGAATAATAGAAGTTCTAAGAATATGTCGAATGACTCTTGCATTTTTGTTTAAGGTATAGACCCTAGGCAAATAACTTACTTGTTCAATTCCTCTAAGAACTTTATTTATTTCAAACTAGCCAAAATTAGATGTAGAAGTCAATTTGTGTGCTCAAATTTCTTGAGTTCCTATGTACAAAAAGGTTCCCAAATCTTCCTTTGTGATTTATACCCTTTTATTTAGGATATAAGATCTTATCCTACTCTCATTATCAGTGAAAGCCATATTTGCTAAAAAGTAGTGAAAGGTTTCTTTGTTATAGGCATGAATCAAGGTTAGGATGAAGGCAAATTGAGCGGTGGCAAAAAGAAGCATTACTTGAAAGTGAATGCCTTCTTGAAGTAAGAGTCTAGGAGTAATTTAGGCAGAGACAAACCTAAAGAAAGAATCCTCATTTGCACTAGATAGAAAGTTGTCATCTCCAATCCTCGAAGATAATCCCTTAGTGACTCTACCCCGCTTGATAGAATTGGCCATTTCTAAGATGAGAACGATTGAAAGAGGCTATTGAAGTGAATGAAAATGAATCCTAAAGCCCTCCTATTTAAAGAAAAATGATATTTTATACGTGCGAAAAAGGTTTCGTACTGTACGATTGATGGTTTGTACATGACTAAAAAAATTTTGGATGTATGAATGAATACATTCGAAATGAAACAACTTTTCATAATCACGCAAGTTACAATGCGACCTTTCGTATAGGCTTTTTAGCTAGATAATTATACAAATGAATAGGTATTCATCTAGGATGATCGGTTATTTAAGATCATTTTAAAGACGGTTAGGTTCATCTCCCATATTGAATGACACGTGATTTGTATGTACGAACTAAAGGTTTGTATGTATGATCAGTTATAATAATTGATTCTACCCATATAATCGTCTACATGCATACAAACAAACAAATATAAATCATCCAAGATGATATAAGTACCATACAATATAATATGTATTGGAAAATTAAAACTTTACACGATCAGTTCAAAACAATGATTTACGTGCTATAAAATTTATACGGGATGAAAATAATTTTGTATAGTATGAATAAAATACTTAAAAAAATTTATATGATCGATCAAAAATAGGAAATCCAAATTTTGAAAACATTTCAAAATTACACAAAACATAAAACAAAAATAGAAAAATAATTACACAAACAAGCACTTTAAATACAAAAATAGAAAACACATAAAGACACATATAAAGTTTATAGAAAAATTTAATTAAGAATTAAGATCAATCACACAAAGTCTTGTTCTTAATGTGCTAAAAGTGTTAAAGGCTAGTAGTTTTGTAAAAATATATGCAAGTTAATTTTCAGTATAAATATGGGTTAATTCAATTTTTCCTTTGGATACATGATCCCGAATGAAATGATGCCTTATGTCTATATATTTTGTTCTAGATTGTTGAATAGGATTTTTTGAAATGTAAATGGCACTAATGTTATCACAATAAATTGATATTATGCCTATTCTAAATCCTAAGTCAATCAACTATTATTTTATCAAAAGAACTTGTATCACACAACTTCCTAAGGCAATGTAATCAGCTTCAGCAGTAGATATGACTACAAAATTCTATTTTCTATTGGACCAAGAGACTAAAAAATTTCCTATAAATTGATATGTTCCAGATATACTCTTTCTATCAACCCTGTAGCCTGCAAAATCTGAATTTGAATATCTGATTATTTTAAAAGAAGAGCTAAACTTAGGATACCAAATTCCTAAGTTATGAGTTCCTAAGAGATATCTCAAAATCCTTTTTACTACTATTAAATATGATTTTTTAGATCTGATTAAAATCTAGCACACAAACAAACACTTAACATAATATCGGCTCTACTTGCAGTCAAGTAAAGAAAAGATCCAATAATTCTCCTAAATTTCTTTTGATCAACAGATTTTCTCTTTGGGTCCTCATCCAACTCAACTGAGGAACTCATAGGTGTACTAAGTTGTTTTACATTGTCTATTTCATACTTCTTGATGATGTACTTAATATACTTTGACTAACTAAGAAATATTCCCTCCTCAATTTGTTTAATGCTAAAACCTAAAAAGTAACTCAGATCTCCCATTAGACTCATCTCAAATTCACTACTCATTGTTTTAGAAAAATCATAACAAAAATTTGTATTTGTAGAACCAAAGATGATATCATCAACGTAAAATTTGTACATTGAGTATGTCATCTCCCAATTTCTTCAAAAAGAGAGTAGTATCCACACTTCTTTTTTCAAAAGATCTCTCAAGTAGGAAAGCAATCAACCTATGATGTCAAACCCAAGGTGTCTATTTCAATCTAGATATTTCCTTTTTAATTTAAAATCATGATTTGGGAATTTTGAATTTCCAAAACATAGAGGTTGTTCAACATAAACATTCTCTTGAATTATCCCATTTAAAAAGGCAATTTTAACATCCATTTGAAATAATTTAAACCCTCTAAAATAGGTAAAGGCTAACAAAACCCTAATTGTTTCAAGTCTCGCTACAGGGGAAAAAGTCTCCTCAAATCAATCCCTTTTATCTGATTATACCCCTTAACCACTAATCTAGCCTTATTTCTAATGATTATTTCCGAGTCATTCATTTTATTTTTAATTCCCGCTTAGTTCCAACTATACTTTGATCTTTTGGCCTTATAATTAATTCCCAAATATCATTTCTCATAAATTGATTTAATTCCTCTTGCATTACCAAAATAAAAAACTCATCCAAAAGTGCTTGATTTACATTTGTGGGTTCTATCATTAAAATAAAGGTAGAATGATTGACTTCTTTGCTTTGTCCATGCCTAATCCTAACACCCTCACTAGGTTCACCTAATATCAATTCCTTAGGGTAGTTTGTAGAAAATCTCAAATCTCTAGGAAACAGTTTTTCTAACTTCAAATTTTCTTCCAAATTAACCTTCTCAATCCTTTGAGAGTTATTTTCCAAATCATCTTTTTACAAAATTGGCTCTCCTAAAATTCCATATTCATCAAATATAATATGTGTGATCTCTTCAACTACCAAAGTTCCTTTGTTAAATACTTTATAAGATTTTTCAACATTAGAGTATCCAAGAAAAATTTCTTCATCTAATTTTGAATCAAATTTTCCTAAAAAAGATTTTTCATTATTATATATGAACACCTTACATCAAAATACATGCAAATATGACACTTTAGGTGTTCTTCCCTAAAGAAGCTCATAGGGTGCTTTATTTAATTTTGATTTGACGTTTACCCTATTCAAAACATAACATGCAGTTGTAACCGCTACAGCCAAAAAATATTTAGAAAGTAAATATTCAGCCAACATGACTCTAGTGGCTTAAATTAATGTTATATTCTTTCTTTCGACTACCCCATTCTGTTGAGGGGTTCTAGGTACAAAAAAATTGTGATTAATCTCTTTTTCTTTAAAAAATCCTCAAATTTCTCATTTTTAAATTCACTACCATTATCAATTTGTATTATTAAAATCTCACATCATAATTTCCTCTGAATCCAAGTCAAAAAATCTCTAAATTCCTCAAATAACTCACTTTTATAAAATAAAAATTTAACTCATGTGAATCTTGAGAAATCATCCACAATCACAAATCCATATACCTTTCCGCCTATACTAACAGTGCTAACTGGTCCAAAAAAATCCATATGAATAATCTCCAAAGGTTTACTAGTTCTAAGATCCTTATTGGACTGAAAAAAGGACTTCACCTATTTTCCTAATTGATATGCATCACAAAGGTTATCCTTAGTAAAGTCTAGTTTTGGTATACCTCTAACCAAATCCTTTTGGGTAATTATCCTAATATTTTTCATGTTAGAGTGATAGAGTCTCCTATGCCATAACTATAAATCATCAAAAATAGTTTTCAAACAAAAAATATTAGGAATTGAAAAACAATTCAAATCAAGCATATAAACATTGTTTATCCTTTTTCCATACAAAATGTCATTACCATTAAGTCTTAATATGCAGCAAGTGGGAAAAATTTTTATAGTATACCCTTTATCTTTTTTTTTTTTGAAGAATGCAAATTGCATTAAAAGGAAATCAAATACAAGATACAAACTAAAGATAATGCTCACACTCCTTCAACAAAGAACAAAGTGAAGGAGGAATGTTAGCAAAAGAAGAACTATCAAAGTAAAAATTGTTATCTCTAACCAAAGTAGCACATAAGTCGGCTATATTATTACAATTCCTATGCACATGTTAAGGAATTACCTTATTGAAGTCCGTTAAGAAGAGAAAATCCTCCTCCGTCCCATTATTATTTTGCCATTTAGCCTTGTTCAACGAATGTTGAATAAATTTGATAACATTGATGTTATCCCCTTCAATTATGATTCCTTTACTCTCAAGCATCCACGGTTGTATCAATTTTCTAAGTGTTATAATAGTATCCAGCTCAAGGCTAGCTATGTCCCAATGTGTTCTTTTTTCACCAAAAGCAAGCAATAACCTCCCTTTATAGTCTCTAAAACAGCCTCCAATTCCAGTGCTATAAGAAGTAATAAGAGAAGCATCCACATTAACCTTGATCCAATCAAACGGTGGAGGGTGCCAAAAAATTTGAAACTCCCTAGGGAGATTAGCACCCCAGCTATGAATGAGAGGATTAGCGGTTGTAATAGCTGAGAAGAGAACTTCAGCTACAGTAATAGCTATGGGAACAGCAGATTTCCCATGTTTAATAGCATTCCTGTTTTTCTAATTATAAAAAACCGCATTGCAATAGATCCCAGCTAAGTTTGGATTAATTGTAGAAATGATTTTCAGCTCAACCAAACACTCCTCCGAAGTGTTAAAAACAGGAATGTACATTCCAATTTTTGAATCTATTTTAAAATTTTATGCAGTTCCAAGTAGCAAACTAAGATATGTTCCAAATTTTCAATCTCAAGATAGCCTCTAACACACCGATCTTCAGTTGTGAGTTTTTTGAATTTCAAAACCACAATAGTAAGTATAGCTGCTTTGCTCAATCTCCACCAAAAAATTTGTACTCAGGCAGATAGTTTTAGCTTTTTCATCTAGTTATAAAAGCCATTATCTTCATTACAAATGTTGTTCTTGTTGTAGTTCTCAAATGCACAGGCTGTAACAGTTTTCCCTGATAGAAAATAAATCTCTTCCCTGTAGTCTGTCGTAGCTCTTGTGTCAATTGGAATTTGTAATATTATACTGATAATTTCATCAGTAAAATACCGTTGCAATTTCTTCCTATTCAAGATTCCATTCTCTATTATGAATTGGCACAGCTTAATCCCATCCAAATTTCCACAATCTGCCGTGATAGGCCAATCATTTGAGCATCTGTCTAATAACCAAACATCCGTTAACACATCAATTTTCCTCCCATTGAACACTCTCCACCTCAATAGAGGTTTTATGTATTTAGCTCCCTCATTCAAGATCTTCCAAGCAATTGATTTGCCCACACCACAACTCCCTTGCCACCAACTATCACCATATTTAGCATTCATAACATGATGTAGTAATGAATTCTGATTTTGGACCAGCCTCCAAGTTATTCTAGCTTTGAGAGGACCATATCTACTAACCGTTGAGTGAAAGTTCAAACCACCTTGAGCTTTTAATTTACATAAGGTCTTCCAAGCAATGAAGTGCATACCCTTCTTCCCATCTCTTTTATGCCAAATGAAATTCCTACAACATTTATCAATTTCTTACAAGATCTTCTTAGGAACCAAAGAATGGGTCGAAATAAAGTTTGGTAAAGTAGAAGAGATGACTTAGCAAGAGTCATTTTTCCCACAAGAGATAAGCATTTACTACCCCAAGTATTCAGTTTTGTTAAAACCAAATCCAACAGAAAATTGAAATCAGCTTTCAGAGGTCTTCTCAACATAAGCTTGATTCCAAGGTATTGAAATTCCTCCACCAATTTAAACTTC
Source organism: Dendrobium officinale (assembly GCA_019514585.1). Classification (NCBI taxonomy): domain Eukaryota; kingdom Viridiplantae; phylum Streptophyta; class Magnoliopsida; order Asparagales; family Orchidaceae; genus Dendrobium; species Dendrobium officinale. Next base: position 30,830,657 of record CM033686.1, on the reverse strand, counting down.
AAAATATTCATAACATGAATTCTATCCATTCTATTTATCCTTTTGCTGAACAGAATTTGAGACTTGGAATTATTAATACGTAGTCCAGTCCAAGAGAAAAAATCCCTCACAATTTTGTTCATCTTGATAGCAAGTTTCTTGGTAGCTTTAGAGAATAATAACACGTCATCAGCAAACAACAAATGGCTAATCTTGTGCGCTCTGCAGAACACCTGAATTCCCAAATCTTGACACCTTTGTGCAATAGCCAAGGAAAGGACATGAGAACAAATGACATACAAGAATAGCGATAGAGGGCAACCTTGCCTAAAGCCATTCTCAGCAATAATCCTCTTGGAATTTTTACCATTCAAAATAAAAGCAAATCTAGCATTTCTAATACATTCCATAATCAGCATAGTTAACTTCATAGGAAAGCCAAACATATTTAACGCTTGAAATAAAGTATCCCAACACATGCTATCATAAGCTTGTTCCATATCAAGTTTCACCGCCATAAAACCTTTTTTCCTCTTAGAATTTTTAATCTTATGGAACACCTCATGAGCAAGAAGAACATGATCAGACATTGATCTACCATGAAGGAAAGCAGCTTGTTCTTCAGTGATACAATTGCCAATAAAATTCTTCATTCTATTAACAATCATTGAAGCCACTAGTTTGTAAGTAGTTTGGCATAAACTTATAGGCCTAAAGTTGGATGGAATAATAGGATTTTTAACTTTAGGATCTAGAAGCAGAAGGGTATCCTTCCATTCATTATGCATGATACCAGTTTTAAAAATTTCCTCAATGGCTTTCCAAGTATCATCTCCCATAATCTTCCAATAAAACTTGAAAAAGGAATTAGTAATACCATCAAGTCCAGGTGATTTATTGTTACCTTGTTTGAAGACCACATTGATCAATTCTTCTTTTATGAATTCCTCATTAAGCTGCTTGGCATTTTCCTTTGATATTCTCAGATTTTCTGGGCAATGAGGCCATCCCGTCAAGTTGCTCCCCCTAGCTGTCCACTTGCCCTGAAAAAAACTGTGAAAAACATTTTCAATTTGCTCCATATCATCAACAATAATCCCTTGCTTATCTTTGATTTGCCAAATTCTGTTTCCATTCCTTTTAGCCAAATCATATTGGTGAAAAAATCTAGAATTTATATCTCCATCTTGTTTCCATCTGACCTTAGCCATTTGGTTCCACCAAGTACCAAGTCTTTTTAAAGTCACATTGAGTTCATGGACTTTACTCCTCAAGGATTTCAAATTATCAGTAGTTAACCCTCCATTTCTGGTTTCTTCAATCTGAAGTTGTAAGATATCCTTCTTCAATTCTTCTTTCAAGGAATCAAGCTCTTTGCATTTGTTCTTATTCCAATAGTAAAGAGATTTTAGAGATCTCCTTAGCTTCCTTTGAAGGATTTCAGCACTAGTGCCAAAATCCATCTTCTTCCAAGCTTTTGAAATGATGTTCCAAGTGGCCGGGTAGGATTTCCAAGTATCTTCAAACCTAAAAAAAGCAAAATTCTACTTTTGGAGTTCCACCAAACTGATGGCAATAGGTGCATGATCCGAAGCAACTCTAGGAAAGTGACGTACTTTAGCCATTGGGATGCTATGAAGAGCTATAGAATTTAACAAACATCTATCAAGTCTCTCCCAAATTCTAGAATTTCCCTCTTTATTATTGCACCATGTATAGTTTGGACCCACATATCCAATATCATGAAAATCATTGTTCATTAAGAACATCTTCATATCTTTAGTACCATTAAAGAGGTGGAACCTCTTTCCACCTCTCTTGTCCACCTTAGAGAGAATGCAATTAAAATCTCCTCCAATAATTCCTGGATCATCTCCAATCATACATTCTTCAAACTGTTGCCAAAGGGACTTATGATTAAAAGCATCATTACTTCCATAGACCATAGCAATGTTCCATTTACCCATGTTGTTAACACTAAGAGTTCCCATAATCAATTGTGAGGAGTGATTCAGGACTTCAAAGGAAGCTGTATCCTTCTTCTACATCACAAGAATTCCACCCAAGACTCCAATGGCTGGGTGATGAAAATAATCCCAATCGTTACCCATAATCTGATTAATGTCATTTCCATCAAGCGATGAAATTTTTGTTTCAGTTAAACTAATGAAAAAACCTTTATTGTCTTTCAAAATCTCTCTATGATATAGGGAGGTCTCCTTCTTTCTTTCCCCCCTACAATTCCAAAAAATAAGTGAGTCCATTAAGTCAAAATAGGGGAATAATCCGCCATTATTTTACTGTTTAATTTAGTCCCTCTCCTCCTTTTTGTATTAGCTTCCATAGGTCCCAATGATATCAATTCCTTGGCTAGTTTCACTTTACCAGAATTTGAAAATGAAGTCATTTGATCTTCTAGATCATGCTCAGCAGCTGGAACATCAACTTCCAGTTGAACTTTGTTTCTAAATTGATTCAGATGTTCTGTCTTCTCTAGTAGCCTTGAATTTTCTTTTTCATTTAATTCACCTTCCTCCAGATCTCCTTCCAAAGCTTGGAATTTATTCACCCCAATTGGTATTTTGTAAATGAATACTTTCAGCATTCATAATTTCTCCCGTATTTTTAATCAGTTCTCCTTCTGTCTCTGTAGTTTTAATCAGCTGTTCCACTTTTTGATTTTGCTTATTTGAATCCACCGGTCTAAAACTCTATTTATTGAAATTACTAGCACCACCACCTCTCTTAATATTTCTGACTCTCTGTCTCTGATTTTAACGTGGATCCAAGGTCCATACTCTTCAGCTTTTTCCTTTAATCCATCTACATTTACAGCTTCTATCCGTTTCAGAACTTCCACTCGCTCTTATACCAGTTTTTCCCTGACCTGATCAACAACAGCATCAGGACATACATCTTTACTGTGTCCAACTTTACCACAACAATAACAGAGAGAATTAAGTTTCTCATATTCAACAAGTTGAAAAGTTCTACCATGAATTCCTTCAATCCAAACTCCCCTAGGAAGTTTCTTTTCTAGATCAATTCTAACACAACAGCGAGCGTATTCTCTTTTGCCCCATTTGAAAGAGTTTCCATCAAGCACCATTGGAGTTCCAATCATGGAAGCAATCAAGGGAATATTTTCTTCATCCGAGCAGCTTAATGGTAATCCCGGGGACCTAATCTAGACTGGAGAAGAGATCCCCTTAAGCGAATCAATAGAGAATGAAGATGACCATCTATCCACACCTATGATATGATTCCCTATGTACCAGGGACCTCCGCTTAAGACTTCTTCCATTGATTCCATGGTGGTAAATGAACATAACATCCAATTACAACCCAATGTGGTAATATTAAACCTACCAAGCTTACCCCATTGTCTTCTTAGTTCCTGGCTATAGACAGAGAACGAAATATTTGATCCCAGAACCTTGACAACCAGAGACTGCTTTAAAATCTGAGAATTGGCAACTTCTTTGTCATTATTGAGCTTTACTGCAATTCCATCTTTAGAAAAACATGTAGAACAGCTATCAAAATTTAATTTGATATGTTGCATTTTCTGCCATTGTGAGTTAAATTTGTTAACTGGTACAGAATCACCATTCCTTTTCAAAGCTTCTTCCAAATTTTCTTTATCTTGATCAGTTGCCTTCGTAAGATTCATACAGACCTGATCCTGTTTCTCTTGATCATTCATCTCCTCCATACCTTGATTATCTTCTAGAACAGTAACAGACGACATCTCCTGTTCAGTAACAACAAGAGAGATTGGAATGGTCTTCCCTTCCTTAATCTGATAAATGGGAATTCCTTTTCCCTTCCCTTCAACAATTGGTTCTAATCTCATCGGAGGTCTATAGCCTTCTCTGATCACCAAATTGGATGAAACCTTGAACGGTTCTTGATCCAACAAAACATTGCTATTCTTTACGGATCTTTGATCATCAGTTTTAAGAGGAACATTGCAAATGAGGTCAGTCGGAGGATTACCGCCGGCAAGCCGTTGCTGGCGGTCAGGAACCACCATCTTCAACAAGGCGACTCGATCAGAATCAACCGCAAAATTCAAAAAATCAAAAACCACGAACTGTTTCTCTCTCTAGAAAACTCACAGTTTCTGTCTCTCATTTATGTGTGATTTATCTAAAGATGGTAAATTTTATAAAACAAATTATGCTTCAAGCCTTCTACAAACATTACATTTTCTATGAAAAAATTTTGCAAGTTTCCAATCATACCTAATCCAACCACTTTCCTAGTGGTGTTATCTCCTAGTATATCCTTGCCTCCACTTCTGGTTTCCAGTAATATAAATTTCTAAGTGTCTCCAGTCATATGCTTTGAGAAACCATTGTCCAAGTACCAAATGCTCTCATGAGGCCCTGTATAAGAGAGATTCTACAAAACAATCAAATGTTAGACTTGGAAATACAAACAAGTTTGGGTTCTTCTTTTGGCAAAGTAAAACTAGATGCATGTATGATATGTCTAGGTTTTTGCATCTTAGGTTTCCACACTAAATGAGTTTTCTTATCTAAAGTACATGTGTGTGCTATATGTCCAAACATGCCACAAGAATAACATTTTACTCCATGAAATGGGTTTCTCAAAATTTTTTAGTAAATCTGTCTCTTCTTGGGTTTTAAAATTTTTGACCACAAAATAGGATTTGTAAAATATTCAAGTGTTGGGGGTTTCCTATTTTCTTCAAGAGATTTCACATTCAAATTAAGAAATATTTTTATATCTTTCAAGATATTAATATCATATTTTAAATAATACTCTCTGTTCTTTGATTCATCTTTAAAATTTTTGAAGCCTTTTTTCCAATTGAGCATAGGATATTTTTAAACGATCATTCCTCTTATTCAAGTCATCAAATTCATCAAGTAAGCTCATGTGATTGTTATCTATCAATGCATGATCTTTCGTAAGGATTTCATATTCTCTTTACAGTTCTAGCATTTCTAAATTTAGACTAGCATGAATTTTCTTAAGCTTTCTATATTCATCTTGAATTCTTTCAGAAACTTTTAATAATTCATTATAGGTCAAGTCACATACCTCTTCTTGATATGATTGATCAAGATTATTGGCCATTAAGTATAATTTGGTGACTTCTTCCTCCTTTTCTATTTCTAACTAATCTGAAGTTGAGTCTGCCCAAAAAACTTTTTAAAAATCTCTTCATGCCTTTCTTCACATTTGCTCTGTCCTCTACCTTCTCTTTGATGACTTTGAGATTAGGGCAATCTAATTTTATATTTCTAGGTTTCCTGCATTCATAACAAATTACATCATTAGAAATCTTAACATTTTTATTATACTTACCTTTGTTCCACTACTAGCGTCTCCTCTGCTTTCTTTTAAGAAAGGTCTTGAATTTCCTAGTCATCAAGGCAATATCATCCTCATCCTCAGGTTTTGACTTATCACTCTCCCATTCCTCCACTTTTAGTGATTTGTTCTTCTCCTTTTGTTGTTCTTCTGCATTAATCTTTCTTTGACTCTTCGCTTGTAAGAAATTAGTGATCCAAGAAGATTATCAATAGAGTAAATATTTATATTTTTAGACTCTTTATAGCAGTTATCTTAGCATCATAAGATGTAAGAAAATAATGAATATCTTATTCACTAATTATGTATTTGTTAATTCCCTCCCTAATGCATGCAAATAAGAGACTATCTGAGTGAATCTTGTATAAATTTCAAAAATGGATTCATTTGAATTCATACAAAATAATTCATAGTCATATAATAAGATTTTTAAGCTAGATTATTTTACTTCATTAGTCCCTTCATAAGTGATACAAAGTCTATCCCATATGTCCTTTCCACTTTTACAAGTGAAAATCCGCATGTAATCTTCTGACTTAAGTGCATAAAAGAAACTGTTTAAGAATTTAGCATTTAATTGTATTAAGTTATGTTGTTCTACAGTCTATTCAGCAAAGGGTGTTTCTATTCTTACACCATTTACCAATCTAGTTGGTTTTGTATACCCTTCTTGAACTGAAATCCATATGTCATAATCTAGTGATTGGAAAAAAGTAGACATGCATGTTTTCCAAAAATTGAAAGGAATGTTATAAGATAATGGAGGTCTAGTGATCGAATATCCTTCTGGTGTGTTACGGATTCCAAAAGCAGTCATTCTCTTTTATCAAAAAGTAGTATAAACTTATAATTTTGAATCAAAGCTCTGATACCACTTGTTGATTCTTGTTGAATCAAGATTAGGTTGTTAAACCTAAACTAATATTTTAAGGCTAACCAAGAGGGTGGTTGAATTGGTTATTTTAAAAATTCTCTTAGATTTTAAAAATTGAAATTGTTGATTTATAAAGCAAGTTTGTTTAAAGTTTTAAAATAAAACTTTTCAATCACAAAAAATAATTTATAGTAAATAAAATGCAGAAATTTAAATAAGACAAAAATTTATAGTGGTTCGGTTAAACATGGCCTACATCCACTCCCTGAAGACTCCCTCTTCAGGTATTGCACTATTACCAAAGTGACCCTCCTTTTGGCCCCACAGCAAGGCGGAGAATCCTTTACAAAAACCACTTTTCCACCAATCCCCTGTGTGGCTGAGAACCATCATCCTTTCACACTCTCTGAGTGTTGAAAGAGAACCGTCAACCTTTCACACCCTCCAGGTATAAGTAGATAACCTTCATCCTTTCACACCCTCTAAGTGTAGGTAAAGAACCTTCATCATTTCACACCCTTCAAGTGTAGGCAGAGTACCTTAATCCTTTCACACCTTCTAAGTGTCAACAATATCAGATCTTCTCCAAAGATCTTCTCACGATCAATCTAGAAAGATAAGAGGAAGAGTGATAACCATAATTATAAAGAGATCGTTACCTTTGAGTAACATTATGAACCCTACACTCTCCACTTGTAAGAAATCTCTCTCAAATACTCTTTCACACTCTCTCCTTCAATTGCCCTTGAAACATCATGAAGAAAAGACTTTTTCATGTCAGTTTTTAGTGGACCTTTTATACAAAAGACATAAAAAAGAAACTAGATAACTGAAGTTTTCAATTTTGAGCATACACGATCATATAATACGATCAGATTTCATAAGTACGAACAATTCAATTATAGTTGCATATGAACCAATTATAAATTGGTAAGAAATCATTTTGTACCCGATCATCGTTTAGTATGAACTATGTTCATCTGGGATGAATAATTAGAAAATTTTCAAATTTGTTTGCGAGAAGGGACCCTAAAATTTTGTACTTTGTATGGCGTACATATGATGATGTCATCATTTGATATAATCAGTTATAAAAAATTTTCAAATTTTGTTTGAATGAAATGTCAGGATTAAATGGGACCTCAAAATTTTGTACTCTGGAAGGAATGTACGGACTAGGTTCATATAGTGTGATCCATACTTAGAAAAAATATTTTTGACCGAGAACGGACCCATCAATTTTGTACTCATAAAAACATATATGAATTGTGATCGTCCCGTATGATTCATACTTAGAAAAAATTATTTTTGAGCAAGTAAGGACCTATCCATTTTGTACTCTAGAAGGCATGTACGAACTAGGTTCATATAGTATAATCCCTACTTAGAAAAATTTTAATTTGTATTCATTCAACTGCTCGTTAGGAAAAAAATAACTGACCATATCGTCCCATATGAACAAATATCGTAGAGTACGATCAGTTTAGAAAAAGTTGAATTTTAAACTCTCCTCTGATGTGTGTGTCTGCTTAGTTAATCAATTACAATCACACTCTCTTAGACTCAATAAAATGGAAATTACATACTTCAATTACAATAAACTTTAAAGTGATCTTAATTTTAAATCTTCAATAATCTAGAGTATGATTTCCCTAAAATGTTAGTACACACAAGAGCAAAACAATTCTTCCAAAATATGTTAAGATAAATAATAATCAAAGAAATAATATTTGGAATCATCAAAACATACAAGTTACAAGAATATGAAAAAGATAAAAACTAAGTAGAAACTATCTTAATAAGACATAGTAGCTACTTGAGCAGTCAAAATAGAAAACATTTCTAACTGATAAATATTGGCTACTCTCTTGGTATTCACCCTATTAAAATGGCACAAAAAACTATTTATTGACATCTACTCTATCAAGATAAAAGCCTCATTAAAAAGATTTGTTATCAAAAAATTAGTGGTTGAATCAAATGTTGGGGAACCATCAGACAAGGGGGTTCATATTTTAAATCATGAAGATTCTCAAAATGTGGATATTTATGAGCCTTGGGCATGTGGTGAAGATATAGAGATTTCCCCTTATGATAATTTCATTAGGGAAGTAGAGAAGTTGAATGATGGAAATAATGAACTTGAAAACTTGATGCTACCAATGAATCGATAGAGTTTCCTACTTTAGTTTTCTGGTTAAGCCATTTTTTTTATCAAAATGCAGATAGTATTAATTAAAAATATAGAGAAATTATTACAAGCTACAATGTGATAGAATCCTATCACAATCCTCCTTTAACAAATAGAGAAATAAAGGAGGAACCTTATTGCAATCTAATTCTTCCCAAAAAAAAACAACTTCTAAAGCATTGTTAGAAAAAAAATTAGCTAACTTATTACAACTTCTGTTAGCAAAGTGAAAATGAATCTTACCAAATCCATCCAAAAATGAAAGATCTTCAGTTCCTTCATTTGGATTCTTCCAATTTTTCGCTTCCAACTCCTTATGCAAATAATTGATAATATTGAGGTTCTCACTTTCAATAATAATTCCTTTTGCATCTAACATGCATTCCATGATGATCATCTTCAATGAACAAAAAGCCATTAACTCCAAGAAGCCACGGTCCCAATGAATGCAAGAGATTCCAAAAGCTAGCAAGAACCTCTCTTTAGAATCTCTAAAAGCTCTACCGACCCCTCCTTTGTTAGTTCTTGTTAGAGAAGCATCAATATTTACCTTAATCCATCCTTGGGGAGAAGGGTGCCAATAAGAAAATAGCTGATCCAGCCGGTTAGCACCCCAGTGATCCACGAATAGATTGAGGTTTGCATTAGAAGCAAAACTAAGAGCATTGGCAGCTATGAAGTTTAAACTGAGTTCTTGGTTACCATGCTTAACCAAGTTTATGATTTTCCAAGACCAATAAATCATTGAGCAATAAACCTTTACAATGAATTTATTTTCTGTTACTAGCCATTCCTTATTAAGAATCTCTGGATGAGGAGAAAGTAGGAACCGGAAAACCCCAGTTTTTTAACAATCCAGTAACTTGCTGAATTTTCAAACAATTCTCCATTACATGTTTAGAACTTTCCTCACCTTCACATCCTCTAGGACATGAGTCATGCCCAAGCTACCTTCAGTACATCAAAAATGCATTAGTGGGTATAGCATTATTGAAAAGCCTCCACCAAAAGCATTCCACTCTAGAGTTTAGTTTTAGCTTTTTTAACCAGCTCCCATAATCCACCTCCACAATCTCCTTATCACTTGAAGATAAAGCCAAAGCTGAGATACTTTTCCCAAAGGACATGTACATCAGTTCTAATTCATGCTCACCCATTTCAAGATAAATTGAAATTTGGGTAATAATTTCCACAAGAGACTTTCCAAAAAAATCAAGGAGAAGTACTTTATTCCACACAACATTATTAAGAAAAGATTCAAGGGGTGGAAAATCAGAATTTCCCACCGCAATAAAGGTTGGCCATCTATCTAACCTTTTATCAAGGATCCAAACATCTTCCATATTGTTAATAGCTTTACCTGATGCAATTTTCCATCTAGTAATTTTATGCGAAAATTGAACTCCACTTGACATGATTTTCAAAGAAATAGAACTATTGCTATTACTGGAATTTTCCCAAATATTTATTCCATATTTTGCCTTTAGAACCTTGTTCAGCAATGATCCTTCTTTTTTCACCAAACTCCAAGTAAATTTAGTTCTTAAAGGACCGGCAATGTTGACCACTGAATGCACACCTTAGCCTTCTTCCTTCCAACTGTTGCATACGTTGTCCCATGCCACATAGTGTAAACTGTGAATACCTCCTTGTTTATCCCAAATAAACCATCTGCAAGCTTTATCCAACTCTTTTAAGATACTCATTGGAACCAATGAGTGAGTAGCCATAAAAAATGGTAATGCAGCCATTACTGATTTAACCAATACTAGCCTTTCGACTAGAGAAATAGATTGCTTACCCCAAAACATTTAGCTTGTTAGCAGATTTCTCTAGGATATAGTTAAAATCTAATGCTACCAATCTTCTATGACCCATCTTGATCCCAAGATAGTTGAACTCCTTAGTAGTTCTGTAATTCCAAAGCTTTGATATTGCCATCCTTCTAGTCTTCTTCAAAGATTTTCCAAACAGGATTACATATTTTTTCTCATTAACTTTTTGACCAGTTTGGCTTCCAAAATCTGCTATAATCCTTTTGAATTTCTTCATACATTTAAGAGTTGCATCAGAAAATAAGAGAATGTCATCTGCATACAATAAGTGTGATATCCTAGGAGCATTTTTAGAGATTTTTATACCCAATGTTGCCTCTGTGAGACAAATCATCAGTCAAAATTTGAAAGCAAAGGATAAACAAATAAGGAGAGAGAGGACAACCCTGTTTAAACCCACTTTTAGCTTTGATGCCTTCAGTAATTTTACCATTTACCAAGATAAAAATCTTAGGATTCACACATTCCATGAGTAGATTAATAAAATTATTTGGAAAACCATAACGATCCAATACCAATCTTAATGTTTCCCAAGCCATACTATCGTAGGCTTGTTCCATATCAATTTTGAGAGCCACAAAACCTTACTTAGACTTTGAAAATCTGAGTTTGTTAAAAAGCTCATGAGCTAATAAAATATGAGAAGATAAGGATCATCCCTGTATGAATGCAATTTGAACTTCTGAAATGAGTCCACTAACCACTTTTTATAGCCTATTCAGTAGCTTTTTAGCTTTAATTTTGTATAAGGTACAACAAAGGCTTATTGGCGGAAGCTTGCAGGAATTTTCAGGTTTAGCACTTTCAAAATAAGGATCACAAGGGACTCTTTCCAGGCAGAGCATAACTTACCTGATTGAAAAAATTGATTCACAGCAATCCACACCTCATTACCTATAATGCTCCAATAGTTTTTAAAAATTGAATACGTAATTCTATCTATTCCCGGAGAAACATTAGAACTACAATTTTGGATTACCAATTCCAGTTCTGTTAATGTGAACTCTGCTTGTAGCAGCAAAACATCAGTGGCATTTTCATTTCTTCCATTTATCTTTGAGAATTTAAACAAAATTCTCTCTATATTAGCATGTTCTTCTACAAAATTCCATCTTCAATCTTTAGTTGTCAAATTTCATTTCTCAATCTTCTTCCATTAGCAACGGAATGGGAGAAATTAGAATTCATGTCATTCTCCTGAATCCACCTCAGCTTAGCTCTTTGTCTCCACCATGTATTAATCCTAGCCATAGTCACACTGAATTCATGGGTTTTAGATCTTAACATCATTAGTTTTTTAGTAGATAGCCCCTCGCCATTTGATTCTTTAAGCTATAAAATTTATATCTCCTTCTCCAGTGTTTCTTTAAGTTCCAGAAAATTTTTAAGTTTTGTTTTGCTCCAGTGATGAAGTGCTTTCAACACACTTTTGCACTTCATATTAATAACCTCCATAGCATCACCTTTAATTGGTTTACTCCATGTCTTTTGAATAATAGCTTGAGATGCCGGATATGTGGCCCATACCTCCTCGTATCTAATCAGCCTGCTCTGCTTTGGTATCTCATTACAAATTCTGAGGACTATCTGGCAATTGTAAGAAGAGATTCTCTCCAAATGACTAACTGCTGCACTATGGATTTCATCCAAGGCTTTAGTGTTCAAAAGACACCTATCAAGCCTCTCTAAGATGCAGGCATTCCCGATTTTGTTATTGCACCAAGTAAACTTTGGCCCAACCAAGCCAACATCATGAAGATCCATCTTTGTCATGAAAGCTCTTATTTCTTGAGGCCCTTGAGAAAAAGAGAATTTCTTCCCTCCCCTTTTCTCATCTTGGGCTAATATACAATTAAAATCACCTCCTACTACCATAGGTATATCCTTTTCACCACAATCTTCTAATTGATCCAACAACCTCCTTCTTAAGTGAAAGCTTTTGTTTCCATATACCGTCGAGATCATCCAAGTGCCTTTGTTGAAGATATCAAGTTTCCCAATAACACATTGGGGAGAAGATCCTACTAGAGAGAACTTAGCTAAATTTGCTTTCCATAAAGCAATAATTCTGAAGCATCATCTGAGGGATACAAGAAGAAATCACATTCATCACCCAACAACTTACTAATCCCAACTTTATCAAAAGAGGATATTTTAGTCTCTACTGCACCAACAAAAAACAAATCCCAGTTTTTCACAAAATCTTTCAAATAAAGAGTGGCCTCTCTCTTATTGTCCCCTCTACAATTCCAAAATGCTAAAGAAGTCATTTTGGACAAGAGGTGGGAGGGAACCCACTCTTCCCTTTAATAAAACCTTCATCTTTTTTCCTGGATTAATTGTTCAAAGGCCCAAGATGTTTGAGTTCTTTTGATAGTTTCAGTTTTAGAGATCCAAAACTAGCTTTCTCCATACTTAAATTCCGTATATTTAGAGGAATCCCTTCAACTATTTTGCCAGAATTGGAATGAACCACTTCATTACAAGCAACAGCTCCTATATCAATTTCTCCTTCTTCTAGCACTAGATCTTCCAGGACAGTGATTACTGAGTCTTCCATTTCGGTGCTAACCTCCAGCACTTGAATCTATTCTGTTGGACTAAAAACACTTCATAATTAGAAGAGGTCTTTGTCACGGTTCCAGCAACACTAGCAGGATCTTTGAGCTTCCCCACAACATTTTCTTCACTATGCAACTTCTCAGTTTCTGTAATAACAATTGCTACAACTTCAACAATATCTTCTACTGAAGTAAAATTTGTATTGGATTTCTCTCCAGAAACCACTCTCTTTGCAATCCATCCTCCCTTCAGGCCTTTATTTATCTCCACCTTCTTTTATTGAGGCAGCAAATTCTCCCTCCTTCTATTATGACTAACATGGATCCAAGGCCCATATTTTGAATTTTCAATATAATCTTCATTCCTTGGCAAATCAGAATTACCTCCTTTAGCAACTGGATCAGCACAGTTATTTGGAGAGCTTTCCTTATCTTTGCAAACATTGAGAAGGTGACCAATTCTACCATAATTGAAACAAAAGTTTGAGATTTTTTCATACTCAACTTTTTTAAAAAATCTTCCTTCAGGCCCATCCACCCAAACACCCATATGCAGTTGTTTTTCTAGTTCCAGACAAACATAGACTCTTACAAACCCTCTTCTTCCCCATTGGAACATATCACCATCAATTAGCATAGGGGAACCAATCAATGATGCAATCCTAGCAACATTAATCTCATCCCAACAAAATAGTGGTAGATTCAGTTGTTTAACCCAAACAGGTGATATTAAGCCCTTCAGTGATGTAGTGGAGAATTTAACATTCCATTTAACTATCCCAATAATGTGTCCATTGACAAACCATGGACCTCGATAAATCACCTTCTCCGCAGCCTCTTGTGAGAAGAAAGAACATAAAAACCACCCTGAACCAAGGATCATCAAATGGAACTTCTCGAATTGAGACCATTAGCGTCTCAATTCCATAGCTATTGCTTGCACTTGAATTGCTATACCAAAAACTTTAACCACTATTAAATTTTGGAGTTTTTTAAAATTTTCAGAAATTTTGGGCTCAAAAAGTTTTATAGCCTTTCCATCTTCAAATAAGATTCATTCACCTAATAGCGTGTTCACCCTGATATATAGACATTTAGTCCAAGGATTCTGCATGGATTCTATCTGGCCTGAATTCAAAACTTCAAAAATCTTTTGGACATTCCCACAAACATCCAATAAGCGTGTCTCAACATCATGGACTGAAGGGTGTTCCTTTGAGATATTATTTCCAAATCTACTGACGAAAATCTTCATTCTAGATGAAGAAGATTCTACTTCATTAGTTCTAAATTTGAGAATTGAAGATGGAGTTCCAGCAATTATATCTTTTACCACTTGTTTTCCTTTACTAGGAACAGGGGAAAAAATTTTCTTCTAATTAACACAAGGTTCTTTGATTACCAATGCTCTATTATTACAGATCTTTGGATTATTTACATAACACGCATCGCAGATCCTTGATGAGGTGAAAATGGCCGACCATTAGGATTGGCCATATTTTGACCCCCAGATAAGGAAGCCGATGGGCCGATCAATAGCTCCGGCAATGCCACCAATCCAGCAGATATTCAAAATTTTGAAAACATAATTTTCTCTCTCTAAAAAATGGGTCACTTTCTCTTTCTAAAAAGCCTAAATTATGATTGGTGACACCATTATTGGGGGGAGAATAGATGAGAAAAATAATAAATCTACATGTTGAACAAAAAGATTAAGTGGGATTTGACTAATCATCCCAATGGTGATTTTAGGATAGAACCTCAACACCACTATGCTTTGAACCAAACTAATGGGGATAAATTAAGAACCATTATAGATAATGTTACTAAGAATCAAATTTTGTCTCTTGATGTTAGCGATGATGTTATGGAGGAGGGGGAAATTGTTTCTCATGATACTTATTCTCCTAAGGATATTCAAGAGGGTAATATTAGTATCTCTATGTCATTTCCTAAGGGAAAAGCCAAAATTAATAAAAAGGTTTTATAAAAGTTTCCAAGAAGGAAAACAAAAATAATAATGATTTATTGATTTCTTCTTTCTTGATGAACCATATTGATCATTTAAAAAGAACCTTATATGATCACTCTCCTTTGTTATTAAGAATTTCTATGAGTAATAAAAATATTTATAAACCCTTTAGATTCCAAAATATGTGGCTACTCAATGATACTTTTTTTAAAATGTTTTACAAATGAACTAGCATGCTCCTCTTTTTCCATTTGATAACGTTAGGGGATGACTAGATTATGTTTAAACTTAAGAGACTTAAAATAAAATTATTTTGGTGGAATAAATGTGTTTTTAAGATAATCTTCACTAGCACTATGTATGCTGAAAATAAGATGGAGTTTGTTGATAATACTTATATGCATGATTCTTCCTTTGAGAATTTATTAGCTCTCAATGAAGCCAAGTCTAATTTGTTCAAACTCTAGGAAAAAGATGAGGCTTTTTGGAGACAAATGGCCCCTTCTAAATTTCTTGTGCAGGGTGATCGTAATACCAATATTTTTCATAATTTTGCTAACTAGAAGAAGGTGATTAATTATACTAACAAAATCAATTCTCCTTATGGTTCTACCAATATGATCCCTCTTTGATTTATGCTTTTGGAATTTAATATTTAAAAAATTCTTTCAATAATGTTTTTTGTCCCAATTTGAACCTTGATTTTCCTTTTATTCCTACTATCATTTCTAAGGAGAATAATTTATTTCTTAGTAAGGTTCCTTTTTAAGAGGAAATTTTACATACTTTTAAAGGTATGAACACCAATTTTGTGGCTAGACCCGATGGGCTCACCACTATAATTTTTTATAAGTCATTGCATGTTATTAAAGGTAATCTTATTATTTTGTTGTATATTTCTTTTTGGGTAATCCTTGCAATGAATTCTTTGTTTCTACCTCTTTTATCTAATTCCTAAGCATAATGTAATTAATTTTTGGAGTGATTTTCATCCTATAAATTTATGTTCTTTTTTTTAACAAGCTCAATGCCAAATTATTCATGGGAAGGTTATCCTTATTCTCACCTGTAATTATTTCTTTGAAGTAAATGGTGTTTGTTAAAGGTAGGTATATCTTTCATAATGTTCTGCTTGTCCAGGAATTAGTTCATGATTTACGGGTTAATATTACTGGAAGAATATTATCTTTAAATTTGATATTACCAAAGCATATGATAATTTAAATAAAAATTTTCTTTTTACAATATTAAATATTTTTTATTTTAATTTGAATTTTATTAATTTGTTCAAGAATAATATTGAGAATTATTTCTTTTCTATTATTATCACTAGTAAGTCTAATGGTTATTTTAAATCCACAAATGAGATTAGGCATGGTGATCCTCTTTAAACTACCCTCTTCATTACTATTATGGACTATTTGTGTAGAGGTCTTAATGAGTTATTTAGATCTCATCGTAATATATAATTAAAAATGGTTGGTGGCTTTCCTATTACCCACTTGAGTTTTACTGATGATTTCATTATTTTCACTAATGGCTCTATCAAAATGATTTATATCCTTTTTAGATTTCATAATAAATTTTAGCTTGCTAGTGGTTAAAATTTTAACCCCTCCAAGAGTTGCTACATTGCAGATAAATCTACCTCCCACAAGAGAATTGTAATTATTAAAAACAAGTTTTGGTTTGCTAAAAAAAATTTAATAATGAAACATTTGGGTACTCATCTTTACAAAGGTAAGAAGTTCTCTCATTTATTTCATGACATTTTTATGACCATACACAATAAACTTTAAATATAGGCTTTTAATTTTCTCTCATTTGGTGGTAGACTATTGCTTATTAAGCATGTTTTGTAATCTATTCCTATTATTCTATTTCATTTTTTTTGTCCCACATTTAATATTTATAGTAGAATAGAGAGATTGTTCAATAATTGTTTTTTGGGGTGCTCAAGGTGGCAAGCATGTTTTTTGGTGGGGTTCTTGGAGTAACTATTCTAGAGTTATGGACGAAGGTAGATTTGGTTTTAAGATTTTGAAAGATATGTCTCAAGATTTTTCTAGAAAACTCTGGTATGCATTAAAATCTAAGAAATGTTTATGGGAAAATTTTATTCTCTCTAAGTATTATGCTGGCAAACACCATCTCAACAAATATTTTAAACAAGGTGTTCTTTTAATTAGAAAAGGTTGTGCACCATTAAGTTAGACGATGAGGAATTTATCCAATGACAGATAGGGGCGGGTAAAATTTTCTTCTAGCAAGGTAAATGGTTAGGAAAATTTTATTTTAATAACTTATTGAACATGAATTTTACTTTTGCTTAAAAAGTTAAGGATTTTATTGCAAATTAGGAATGTTGAGCTTCTTTCTAGTTATATTCATGATTTTATTTTTAATCTTATCCTTGATATTACCATTCTGATGGATAATGAGGAATGCATTTTGTTCAATATTTCTAATGATAGTAAATTTTCTCTAAAGCCGTTTTGGAATTCTAACAAGCAAGTTCATCCAAAAGCATTGCTTTATTCAGCTATTTGGTACGGTAGCATTCCATCCTCTTATTTTATTCTTATGTGGAAAATTTTGCATAATTATTTGCCTCTAAATTATATTTTATTGAAAAAATGGTTAGTATATTGTTTCCAAATGCCACGTTTGTTACCATATTGAAAGCCATAATCATGTTATATTCAAGGCCCTATTGTTATACAAGTTTGGTTATATTTTGACAACATGTTTAATGTTTAGTTTTCTGGTAATTATACTTCTATCACTAATATTATCAATGATTGATTTACTCCTACCCAAGGCCATATTGGGAATCTTTTACTTGTCATTTTCTGTTGGTTTGTATGGAGGAGTAGGAATGAGGGTAATCATGAAGAAACTAGACTTAATTCTTTTTGTATTATTTCTAAAGTCAGGGATAAAATTTTATATTTGTTTGTGGCTAATTTAGTGAAAGAGAACTCATTCAAAGCTTTTTGTCTTGTTGCTGAGGATTTTGTCCTATCTTTTCATGTATCTTTATCTCTTACATAAGATAGAATTGTTAGATGGCTGAAGTCCCATCATTGTTGTTTTAAACTTAACACTGAGGATTCTTTTAAAAATTTGAATGCTGGTTGTGGTGGTGTTATTCAAGATTTTGATGGTCAAGTTATTGTTGCCTTTGTGGGTCCTAGTAATACGAACACAATTGTACAAGCTGAGATTAAATCTCTTCACTTCAGTCTTCAAATGTCCATTTCCTTAGGTATCACAAACATTTGGATTGAAGTGGATGATATACTTCTAGCTCATTATATTCATGGTAATATTATTACTAATCTACAAAATTTAAATATGATCAGAGATATAATGCATTGGGTTTCTTTCATTTCATTTTCTATTTCCCATATTTTACGTTAAGGTGATGCAGACGATCCCTTAGCCCAATTTTGTTGTAACCTCAAATATTTTATTGAGTTTATTGAGAAATCTTTACTTGGAATGCTAAGAGGCTTAATTAGCTTGAACCACTCCGGTTTACCTTCTGTTTCGTCCACATTGCTTGGTGTTCTTTGTTTCGGTTTTTCTTCCTTTTGTTTGTTTTTTGATATATGGTCATTTTGTTCTTTTTTTTTTCTATTTATGTTTGTATGTTATTAACTTATATAACAAGTTTTTTATTGTTATCAATGGATTTTGGGTTATTGTTTCTTTGCGGTCTGGTGCATTGTGTGTTTGTACAATGCAGTTGGAGTTTGTGCTGGAATTGTCTGGAGATTTCTCGGCTAAAATTTCTGATATATTTTTTAGTGATTTTTGCTGGTGGTCGACTTTCCTTTCTTCTGGTATATGTGATTACTATGGTGTTTTGGCCTTTTTTCTTCTTTGGCTTTAGGCTCAACATAGCAATGACTAGTCTAGCAATAATTATATTTTTTTGGAGTATGACTTTTTTCACCTATGCTGCTCATCTTCTTTCCCTCTGATTCTTAAAGAGTTGAGTAGTTCTGTTGCTAGGTTAAGAGTTATGGTACATTATGGTTACAATCTATTATGTTGGATTGTTGTTTGGTATCTCTTAAACAATGTGGATTGTCTGAATCTATTAGTAACCATTTTAAGGATTTACTATTAGTATATGAAATTTATTATTTTAATTATTGATGGGGATTGTATGTTTAGACCAATGCTTTCTTACAAGTGTTCTTGTTGGGTTTGATTATCTTCTATCTTGTTGGCTTCTACTCTTACTTCATTTGTTGGTTTCATCATTTGGATTTTAATATTGTCTTGTTGATTATGATTTGCAAATGTGATTAAAAGTTCTATTATTTCAAAAGATATGATTAAAATCAAAATAATTCGTGTGATAATCTTAATTTGTAAAAATTAAGCCAAAATTTTTTTTGGTGGCATTTCTTTCACAATGCGATCCCTACCTTGAATTTCCTATATCAATGAAGATTTCATGATGAATTTGGATGCCCAAGAGGATGTAATGCTAGGGAGGATCTAAATCATATTTCAGTCAAATGTGAAAAATTGCGGGAGGTATTGAACTATATTAACACCTGGGGATTTGGCATTCCTAATTTTGATTTGTTTAATGAAATCTTTGAATGGATGGATAAATGTGCTGATAAACATAAATTCATTATCAATGTTTATTGTAATTAAATCTATTTAAACTGGCAGGCTAGGAACAAATTTTTTCTTGGAGAAAAGGATGATAGTGCTATGGTGATTGCGTTATAACATTTGCTTCTATATCTTTTATGGGTTATAGATTAAAATTGGGAAACTGGTGTACTAACCAGTCGTATAGATTGTTGGATCGTTGGTACCCTCCCCCTTCCGGTTGGATCAAATTAAAATTTGGATGCATCATTATTAAAATCATATGAAGCAGGAGTTGGAGGTGTAATTCAAGATAGTAAAGGATTATTTCTTCTTACTTATGGACATTCTTGTATTCACTGGGACATTTCACATCTTGAGCTATTGGCCGCCTAGATTTTAAAAGATATAAAAAATGATTTTATGGAAGAGTACAAAGGGTTGATCATTGAAGGACACAACTAAAACATTATCAAATTTCTACAACAATTGGGAGGTAATTGGAAGGAATACCTTGCATTCTTAGAAGAACTTAAATTTATTGTCTTCAATTGGGTAAATAGAGATTGTAATAAATTAGCAAACTTATGTGCTAACTCTACTCTTTTTAGCAATTTTAGTTGGTATGATTTTACTTCAAATAAGATTCCTCCTTATTTTATTCAATTGTTAAATGAGGAATCAGATTATGGTTTTTAGTTTGTAATAGTTTCCTTACTTTTTAATGCAATTGAATTACTTTTTCAAAAAAGAAAAAGAAAGATTTGACTCTAATTATAATTTATAAACATATATATAACAATAACTAATATTTATCCCACATTCTAAAGTATATTGTGTGTTGAAGTTAACTAAATTTAAATTATTATTTTGTTTAACATATATTGTACCAAATCTAAGAGTCATTGTATATGATCTTAATATGAAGAATAACCCCTTATTTGACTAGCATCACATTCCATGGTTATGATTGAACACCATGAATTTCATGAGAGATCTTATAGATCCTTGATCATCTTCATTTGCTCCAATGTCATACAAGGTTATATTGGGATGTGTGTGATTTCCATCATAAGATTCAAGCTTAAGGTTGTGAATGATTATATAAGAAGTGACTTTTTATAGGATTATGTGAAGTGTGTTTTTTTTTTTAAATATTTGCTTGAGATATCACATTGACAATGAGGATAATTTAGATACTACACACCTGAGCCATTTTATCACTTGAATTTGGGTCGTTCATGATATTGTCAATGCCTTGAGATTTTCTTCCTGGTGGTTTATTTATTCGATGTTGTTTGCTAGGGAGCTTATGGGTTTACTTATTCATGATAATTCTGATATCCCCTATTGCTTTTTTTATTATAATGGTGTTAAAATGCTATTTCTTTCCATAATCTTATGGGTGGATTAATATCAAGTGTTTAATGAGCTGTTGCAATTATCCTTCTAATTTATTTTCTATGAATTACTCTTTAAAGTTGTTGAACTATTTATTGCAATGATTGCTTTGTCAATTTTACGCTTTATATGGGTATCTGAAGCTTATTTTTATTCCTCTCTGATTTTTGTCTATCATTTGAATATCATTTTCCTTATGATATGTTTGATGTTGATGGTATTAATCAAGTTGGTTATGCCTTTTTTTGTATTAATGATACTTCCTTGTTTAATCATAATTCCAGATATATGTTGACCTCATTTTTGTATGAGGTCACTTGGGACATTCTTGACTCTAAACCATCAATCCAAACTCTAGGATCCTCCTAGAATCTTAACCTTAGGATCTATCCAGATCTTAGAAATCCAAACCAAAATTCAAGGATAAAAGGCCAAGTCCTAAAAGCCTTTTTCAACAAATTTTTAAACACTTAAAAAATCAATCAAATGACCTCTGATTTAGAGTTTATCAGTTGCATACTGATGGGACATGTCTCTGGAGTCAACCCTCCAAATTTTAGCCCATTCTAAGGTCTCTAACCTCAGAAACTAAATCAAAATCCAAAGGCTATAAAACCTTCAAATATTGACAGTCTATGCCTCTGGACCTGTCACATAGAAATTTCTGACCTTAGAGCCTTCACCAAAGCCTCTAGTCACTTCTAGACCATTAATCTCGATATGTTGATCAATAAACTGCATTTTTTTGGACTCATCTCAGCCCCTAGTCGTCTTGAGCCCAAAATAACCAAAATACCCCTATGGGGGCTAAATAGAGATTTCAAACCAAATGAATCCCAAATTGAGTGCAACCACCTCCAGCAACTTTCAAATATCAAATCAAACATATTGGACCCATTTCCAGGCCTTGGGTCAACCTGGTTGACCAAAGTCAAAATAGTTGACCCAAATGGCCCTTTAAGGGTCCAAATAAGTGTTTTGACCCAAATGACCTCTCCAGGCCATGGAACCACTTTCATTAGTCTTAAAATGTCATTTGAAACCTGTTGAACCCATTTCCAGACCCTGAACCCACCTGGTTGACTCAGTCAATTAATTTTGGCTTAAGGGCCCATTAAGGGCCCAATAAACTTATTTGACCCAAATGACCCATTTAACCCTTGGAATCACTTCTACCAGATTCTAAATATTGTATCAAACCTACCTGGACCAAACCCACACCTTGGGTCAACCTGGTTGACTCAGTCAACCTAGTTTGACCAAACCAACCAAGGCCCTCCACTTTGAATTAAATTTCAAATCAACCCAAGTCTTTGTGAAACCCTCTCCATGCTTCTTAATCAATCCCCTAAATCACTTTGGCTGCCACCTCACCCTTGGTCGACCAGTTGACTGGTCAACATGGTCAACAAGGCTCTTTAAGGGGCTTAAATCCCCATTTGTCTTGGCCCAAGCTAACCCATTCCCTCCTCAATCCATTCCAGCATTTTCTTTTAATTCCTAAGCCTCCTCCCATGCCACCTCAACTACCATGTGGATTGCTGACTGGGGTTAAGTAATGCCGCGTGGACCCCTTGCATTAAATGCCTATGATTGCTGGCGGCGCAATCATGAGAAATCAATGCCGCCGTCGGGTTTGGTCTGCCCAATCCTGCTGCGCCACGTGGCAAAACCGACAGCCCATTTTTTTTAATTAGAATTTATTTTAAATTCAGTTTTAAAATACAAAAAATTCAAAAAGTTAATTTAAGATTAAAATAAAATAAAAATAAAATGAAACTTTATATTAAAATATTCAAGAATTTATTTCCTTTAATTTAAACTTATAATCACTTCAAAATATTTAATATATTTTTGGTAATTATAAAACATTTATTTTCAAATATTTAATTATTATTAATTAATATTTAATTAAATATTAAGTTAAATATTTTTTTTTCAAATTTAAAAATTTTTATATATTAATATATGATTAAATAATTATATATTACTTAGAGTATTTTAGTATTGAAATTTAATCAATTTAAGGTATATTTTAGATTAGTATTATTTTTCTTACTAATCAAGTATATAATGAATAACTAATATTTAATTGGTATTAAATTCAAATAAAAATTTAAAATTCAAACAAGATTACAAATTTGAAAAAACAATTAAGGTTTAATTAAATTTAATTTATATATTATTAATGAATTTTTAATTATTTTAAATTCATTTAATTATTTTAAACTTCAAAAAATTATTTTAAAATTCAATTTAATTCATAAAAATACAAGTAATATATCAAAATTTTCGGAAAATTAAGAATTTTAATTTAAAGATATTTTTAGAATTTAAAACTCAATTTATTTTAATTAATTTCAATTAATTGGATGTCCTTAATATTTAATTAGTATTTAATTAAATAATATATTAAATATTTTGAAAATTTAAAAATTTATTTTTTCAAATAACATCTAAATCAGTGGATCTCCATGCTCTTCAAAATTTATTCTAATGATATTTTCAATTATTTTATTTTAAAATGTATATTTACATATATAGGATTAAATATATTCATATATTTTCAAATATATTTTAAAACATATATATACTTAAATCATATAAGCTTGAGATATCCCTTGGGATTTTAAGCCTAGACTAAACATGTTTGAATAGAATTAATGGGGATTCTTAGTGAATAATTATTTATTGATTATTCACTAAATCTTATCTTTAGTTATACATTTGATGTTAATCTTTGCATGCTTAGGATTGTGCACCCACCAGTTAGATTTAGGTTCTCCTAGATCTAGGGTTTGTTTGGTGTGATTATATGCCATGTATGTTAGTTCAAAGGGTTAGCAAAACTTTGATTCAAACCTATTAAACCTAGTGACACAATTAAGGACAAAAATTAAGGACTTGTATAGAGAATTTAAAAAATTTTCAATAATTAGGATCCACACCCTTTTGACTCAAAACTTTGGACATTCAAACTTAGTGACACTCGTAGCCCATAGAAAAATTTTCACTGGTTTTAGAATTCATTAAGCCCCTTAATTAGCCTAATTGAGTTTAAACCCTTAATTAAGCCTTCAAAATTCCAGAAATTTTAATAAATCCAATTTAAATTTAAAAATTATGTATAAGCCCTCTAACTGACCAAACTTCAGTCCTTAACCCAAGAAAATTGAAACCAACCTGATTTGACAGCAATTCTGTAGTTAATTTAAGTTTAAGTAAAAACCAATATTTAATTCATTTAATTAATTAATAATTATTTAAAATTCCAAGAATTTCCCAAACACTTGGGAATCTCTTATTAGGTTATTATTGACCTTTGGAGTTGATTTCAAGGAGTTTGGGATTCATTTGGAGAAAAATCACAAAATGGCTCTCTAATTAAACTTTTTAAAATTCATTAAATAATCAAAAATTCAAAACTTCATAACTAATTCAGGAAAAATCCAAATCACCCAAACTCACTTGCATTCAACTCATAACAATGCCTAATATTTATTAAAAATGTTAAAACTCCAGAAAAACTTCAAATTCAAAAAGTCAACAAACCGGTCAACTCTAAGTCAAAGTGAGTTCTAAACTTCAAACATTCGTATTAAAATGTAGAAAAATCCGATTTCAACGTACTTACTGTCTAACAGATCGTAGTAAGATCTAGTATTTTAATAAAATACAAAAATTCCAGAATTTAAGCTTAATTTAAAAGTCAATTTCTAGCCCCTTGATTAAATGATTAAAATAATCAAAAAAATTCCATAATTTGGTTTTTTATTCTAAACTCCAGAAAATATTATTTTAATATTTGAAACGCTCAACAAACCTTTTAAAACACAACAACCATCCTAAAGATGAAGTTTATTGGCTGGACTACTCCGAGCTACGGGGCTAAGTGTCCTAAGGAGGCTGGTTCCTCGAGTCTGGTGGCACAACACCATGAATGGATTCTAAGGGATGTTAAACCTAAATAGATTAATCTTTAATTATTTAACCTTTTAAAATCACTAATTCAATTATATTAATTTAGTTTATTGGCTGGACTACTTCGGGCTGCGGGGCTAAGTGTCCTAAGAAGGCTGGTTCCTCGAGCCTGGTGGCACAACGCCACGAATCAATTAATGGCAAACTTAAATTAATCAACTTTAAAAATCAGCAACCAAACACTTTTAATTAAAATTCATTAAATTTTCAAACCTTAATCAAATCAAATCACTTTATTATATCGGGTACCACTAGGTAACCCAGGCCTACGAGGCTATTTACTTAGCCCCAAGGAAGGTGAAATAAACTGCACGGCCTCGGTATGAAATAAAGGTGGTTTCCAACAAATAATTAATAATTAATTTTAAAAGATTCAAAATATTAATATTTATACTCTAATTAAATTCCCTTAAACCTTTCAACCAATCGAACCTTAAATAACTTTAACTAATGATCCTATTTATGACATATCAAAACCACATGACCTATCTCACACACTTTAGATGGTTTGCTAGGATCACCGACTCTAGTTTTAGGATAGGCCGATGTTTTACTTTTTGCAGTTGTGTGCCGAGTTTTCAAGCTTTTACTGCATGCTATTTGCTAGTATAGAATTGATGTGTTTATTTACTTATTTCCTGCACTCTGTGATTGATTGTGTGTTAGATTTACCCCTAGGATAGGAACGAATTATACTTGTGCAATATTATGCAGGTGGCCATGCTCATATAAGGAGCCAAAATTAAAGGGGACAATCAATAAAAATAAAAAGAAATACACTTTGCACAGGTACCTGCCGC
This sequence comes from Dendrobium officinale, assembly GCA_019514585.1. NCBI lineage: Eukaryota > Viridiplantae > Streptophyta > Magnoliopsida > Asparagales > Orchidaceae > Dendrobium > Dendrobium officinale. The sequence goes on along the minus strand of CM033686.1, from coordinate 30,805,097 downwards.
ACTTAAGACCCCCTTTAAATAAAAGAGCATGGCCAAGTGTGGCTAAAAAAAATGCATTTCAATTTTTTATATTATAACTGCTTGGGATTGAATATATAACTGCTGATTATTAGGATAACCTTGCAGGATCGAGTCTAGATTTTCTTTTCAAATTAATGTAATTTGATTGTATAAAGGTTGTAAAAACTTAAAATGATTTGAATTTGGGATATTTGATCCAAATTAAATTCCATAGTGGTGAAGACATCCCTAAAAGGGAGAGTCTTCTTCCATTTGGAAGTCAAATTAGGATCCCTTTCAAATATCTAAAGAGGAAAGATAACACCCCGTTCAAGGGGGAGTTTCTTTCCATTTGGATATCCTGAACCGACGAATCAAGATGTTCGTGAGAAGACGAAGAAATGGACAACAAGAAGAATCCCAAATCTCAAAATCATTTGATTTAGGATTAGAAATCCGGGTTGTAGTCAGTGGTGCCCGGCCACTTTAATTTCTTGCAATTTTTAAGATGTAATAATAAGTGGCACTTACCATATGGACATTCAATTTGATATATTTAATTTAATTGATTTATTTAATTGATTTTGCATTAAAACTCCTGCTTTTCTAGTCTTTTTACATGTATGCTGCATTTGATTTGACATGGAATTCGGATTTAGGCTCTTAGGGGTTTGTCAAAAAAATTCTTCTACTTTAATTAAATAAAATTTTTAAGATAAGATAGAAACTCTAAACGGTCCTAAGAAGTAAGCTCGGACTCGCCGAGGGTTTTTCATGCATCCATATTATACTTTCTCAACCTTGTTAGGCATCTCCCCGCCTGCGGGTTCTGGCAGACCACCTGGCCTATGAGGGTGCTGATCTGTCAAGGGGATGTTATGCAATCTCTAGGAAAAAACCTATTTTCAAAGCCAAAAAGATTTTTTAAACTACTACATACTAATTTTGCATTCAATCGAGTCAATTAGCATGCATCACATTAGTAACAAATTTAAAAGAGTCTAATATTTAATTGCATCTATTTAGACATCAAATACCCGACATAAGTTAAAGGGGTCAATTAAGGATCTGCTCTAGATGTAGACCGCATTCCTCTAAAATTTTCTAATTAATGTCCTTACCACTCTACAAAAAGACCGGACTCATATTTTAAAATCGTTTAGGTAGTTTAGTTGGCTCCCCAATCCAGGCCGGGATAAGACCAGACTTGCACTGCATTAGTTAGGTTCGGGGTACTAATTTTGAGTGCCCAATTTAGACTTAGGTTATGAGGGGGGCTTGGGTCATAAGACCTCAACTTTTGGGAATTGAATCCCAAATTTCTAATAAAATTGACAACTCAAACTAAAAATTTCTTTCAATCAAATACAAGCCTAACACTTAGGATAAATTGAGGTGTTTCTGAAGTAATTCAGAATCACAAAACACCTCTTACTTTTCTTCCTCGGACTCCAAAAATAAGCCTTCAATTTTTATCCAATCCCACTTGAAATTCCTACCATTCTCGTCCTTTGATATCAAACTTCAAAAATCTTAAAAATAAAATTTACTCCTCTATTTTAATCGAGAGTTTTCATAGGAAATTCTGATTTTCTACGATGTAATTAACTACGAGGGCTTGCGCTCGTAGGAGATTTAGAAACCCAGAACTTATTTTTAGAACCAATAATTTTTCAAAACCTCTAATTAATTTTCTTTGGAAAAATCAAACTCGACGATAATTATTGTCATTTTCAAACGATCTATAATAATTGATATCTTCTTTCTTCGGAGAGATATATCAATTATTATCGTAGTTTCAATTATGAAATTAACGATCTTTTATCCGAATTAGAATAATCAAACAATTGGTTAAATTCCATTTTGATCCTTCGGGATCGAATGTAATTTTCCCTTTGAGTTTGACTACGATAATTCGGATAAGATTAGAATTCTGAAATTTGAACCCATTAGGGAACAATACGATCATGTTTTGAGGCGATGTATCGTTCATAATGATGTGTTAAATTTCAAATTTTAAAATTTAAATATTCCCAAAGAAAATTAATTCTTTTTCAAAACTTATATATATATATATATATATATATATATATATATATATATATATATATATATATATATATATATATTTCAATCAAAACAAATTTGGCGACTCTGCTGGGGATAAATCTCACTCTCCATCTTTAATAGTGATTTTAATTTTATTGAATCGGTAGTCTTAACTACCTTTCCCTCTGTTGGTCCGTCTTTCACTTCTCCCTTGAGAGAGCGTGGCCAACTCAATTAAGATTTGTCAAACGAGAGGTGAGTGTAGTAAATCTCCCTCTAGATTGGGCTTGGACATTTTGCCTCCAACTTGGTTGGTAGAGTGAAAGAGTGAGGCCTATCCCTTTGTAAACTTTTCTATAAATGTTAGAAACAAGTGTGCTCAGATTACAAGTGGCATGCTAAGTTATATAACTCATAGAAAATTTCTCCAATTTTCAAAATCTAAATTCTCAATCTTTTAGTAGAGTTTTAATCCTTCCAACGTCTAGATAATCGTTACGTTGTATCGTTGTATATTGAATTGTAACAATTTCAATCCGATATATACGATCAAGCGTAGCATTCACTTTTAAGGTTCGTCTTAAAATTCAATTATACCAGTAGAATTAAGATACGACATTTCATTTTTAGCCCACTGACTAGAATCAAAGAGTCAAGTAAATTCCAAAAAAATCTTCCCTAATTAATGTGGACCTTTTTGTTGAATGAAAATTCAACACCTCAAGTCTCAAAATAAGGGGAGATGCTGCCAAAATTTTTCTGAATTTTTAGACATCTCTTTTGAAAATCAAATCGAAATCGATCGTTGTTGTTATATGTCTTCCTACGAAGATCATCGTAGTTAACATATACAACACATCTTTGAACCCCCATGGCAAGAGTTTGCTTTCGACAATTTCACCCTTTAATCACATTTGAAAATCTTTTGGTATTTTTCCCTAATAATTGTAGACCTTTTTGTTGAATGAAAATTCAACACATTGAGTCTCAAAAATAAGGGGAAGTGCTGCCGGATTTTCAAATTTCCAAATATCTTTTTAATCATTCATTGCTGATGTATGTTTTCCTACGACGATCATCGTAGTTAGCATATACAATGAACCTTTAAACTCTATCCGGTAAAAGTTTGCCTTTAACATTTCACCCTTTGATTGTTCTCAAGGTTGAAAGAGTTAAGTTTTCTTAGTAATTTTCCCGATATTTGCTTGTAGACCTTTTTGTTGAATGAAAATTCAACACATTGAGTCTCAAAAATAAGGGGAAGTGCTACCGGATTTTTGATTTTTCAAGTCTCCATCCTTCAAATCCAATTCAATTCTCATTGTTACATGTAGCACCAAAATATTTTCTAATGGTAAAACATGTGCAATGTAAACTCAATCATTTTCAAATTCAAACATTTTTCCCAAATTCATTTAAATCAAACTCAAATCATTATTGTTATATGTTTTCTACAACATTCGTTTATAGTTATACATATACAATAAAAATTCAAATTTTCTTTAAATAAAAGTTAACTTTTACATCTTATTATTGTATACCGGATTATAGTTCTTATGATTCGATATACATAATAAGATATAGACTTCTTTTCAAAATCAAATTCAAAAGTTTCTAATTCAAATCTTCTCCTTTCAAATCCCAGATAATCAAATCATCTGCAATGGCTGGCAAACTGCTATTTTCAATGGACCGTGACTTACTGGTTGAAGAATTGGTTTATGAGAATTCAATTCAGTTTGGAATAGGGTTTAAGTCCCTTAGAATGGTGATGAATGGAAACACTTTGGTGGACCTTATTATTGAGGGCGAGAAAGATGCCCCTCTAGTTCAATTAGCCATAGGAGCTGGAAATGATGCTCTTCCTAGTCTCTGGTCTGCACTAGACATTGCTAACGCACGCAAAGAATTTCGTCGAGGATGCAAAAAAACTGGAAGCTACCGCTGCAGGAAAGATAGTGTTTGAGAAAGGGTCTTCTAGTTCTGAAACTCTTTATGGCAGTAAGAATTCCAAGAAGAACTATCTCAGAAGATTAAGAAAGAAAATCACCAAGACCAAGAAGTTGGCAGAGCTGAAGGCCTTGGGTAAAGTCGATTTTGAGGCTGCTAAGGAGCTGCCAATCCATGCCTCTTCTCCACTCATTAAAGGGAGTCATTTTCACCCCATCGCATCTGCTGCAGGGGAGGAGAGAGTTACTCGGATAGCTAACACTCCGCCTAGCCCAGTGGACTATTCTGTTAAGAGAACCTCGAAGGAGAAGCAAGTTCTGAAAGCTAGGATGCTTAGAAATATCATCCATACTTGTGCTGCTCAAGTAGGGCAGACTAAGGAACAGTATGTGAAACACTTGAAAGGAGTGATTTCACACAAACTTGAGAAAGAAGTTCTGAAAGAAGAAAATTTTGAAGCTAAGAACCTGAATCCTCAGCCAGTGAGGAAGAACAAGAAGTTCGTTAAACAACCTGTTACGTCAGTCTTAGTAGATGGATACCATTGGGTGCCTCTGAAGTTACTGAACGACAAGAGGGGGGGTGAATTGTAAAAGTCTTTTTCTTAATAAAATTAACCCTAAACAAGAGTTCTAATTTTTTTGTTATTTTTGAAATTTTAGAACAAAAATTTACGCAATTTTACTTTCACAAAATTTCACATGCAATAGATATGACAAATTTAAAATGCAAGCAAATTTAAACAATGATAAGGAAAGAACACACCAAGAATTTTATAGTGGTTCGGTCAAAATATGACCTACATCCACTCCCCGGAGTCCTCCACTCCGAGATTTTCACTATCAAAATAGTTCTCCTTTTGCCCCCCTCGGCAAGGCGGAGAAGCCTGTACAAACCTCCCTTTCACCAACCCGGCGTGGCGGAGTACCAAACTCTATTTTCATCCTCCTGGTGACGGCAGAGAACCTTCTCGTTTTTCTCCCTCCTGGAGAAGGCAGAGAACCTCGAGGTAACGGATGTAGACGAGCCTTTCCCCTTGGAGATCCTCCCTCAAATCCTTCTAGGGCCACAGGAGGAGCAAGATGCAGCAAGCTTGGACCAACCGTGTGATCTCCCTGACACCTCTTCTTCCTCACAACGCTCACCTCCTCCTTCCTCTCTCAACCCTCAAGAATTTCTCTAGAGCTCTCTCCCTTGGAATCCCTCTCTAACCACGTTCACCCCCTCTGTAAAACTCTCCAAAAAGAACTTGATTGATATCTAAAAAAGGCTCCAAAAACCTCTGAATTCAAAAGTAGCCGTTACTGTTCGTACAGTACGATTCCACATCGTACAGTATGATCTTCATAAACAAACGTCGTCCTGGTACGAAGATGTACGAACATTTCAAAAACAATTCGTACGGTACGATATAATATCGTACGGTACGATATAATATCGTACGGTACGATCCAACAAGATACTATTCGTACAGGACGATGGTCTGGACGATCGGATGTCGTCTCTGTTCATTGTATGGTACGATTACTATCGTACAGTACGATGCGACAAAAACCAAGAGATCATCCAGGATGATATCCGGGTTTATCATACTTTGTCTCTGTTCATCGTATGGTACGATCGCATTCGTACAGTACGATGTTCAAATTTTAATTAGGCCTGGATTACATGCACTAATCACGAGTTAATTTAAGTAAGTATTAAAAATGGATCGTACAGTACAAACATGTTCGTACAGTACGAGCGGCGCAAAATCACTTACTTAAATTAAATCACGGCTAGGGTTTTGGATATGAACATATCGTACAGTACGAAATAATTCGTACAGTACGATCTATTCATAGAATTATCCACATAGCTTGGATCGTACGGTATGAAATAAAATCGTACAGTACGATCTCCAGAGAAGAATTTTAATTACATTTTGCAGTTAAAAAAAATCTCCCCCTGTGTGTGTGCATGGTTGCTCTTACTCTTACGCATTTTGTGGCCAGACTCAATAAAGTAAAAAATATAATTAATGGAAAATACAATGTTTGACTCATACTCCAAATCTACCCGGTCTTGAGTCTTCCTTTCGTCCTGAGTCACTTGTGATCTTCCTGAAATGTTAGTGCTTAAGGAAAATAACAAATAAAATAATATTCAATAAAAAGCTATTCCAAAACACTCATTATTTGGCATCATCAAAATCTCAAACTCGGGGTCATGGGTTGCAACAGCCTCGCCTCCCGTCTACAAAGACGGAGGAGATAGTATTAACCGGGTCTTGCCAGAGTCACCCTTTTAGTGGTAGACCACCGATCCCACCTTCAAAACTGTCAAAGCTGACCCCAGTGATAGCAAAGTCTAAAGAAGTCTTTGAAAAGTCAAAACCAGTTGATATTAAGGGCAAGAGGTCCATGTCGCCAGAAGAATCATGTGCATGAAGAAAGTTTAGTAGATGTATTGGAATACAATTCATAGAACCTAAAATTCAGATACCAGTTGAACTCCCTCGACTTCCAGTTCAGGGATGTGAGGACTCTATTCATGTTGATGTTGGAGCCCCCGCTGTTCAAGCCCCTCCATCACCAATTAAGATAGATGTCCCTCACCCTACTGAGGATGTCACCCTTGCGATTACCAACCCCAGGACAGTCAGAGGGGAGGAGACAACCCAAGATCCTGATCAAGAAATGTTAGATCAATTGGTTAGTGAAGAAATCACCGAAGAAGATGTTAAGATTAAAAATATCTTTGATAAGTTTGATGTGAAAGAGTATGATCAAGTGATGGATTATGACGGTACTTACCAATTTATGCTGAAGCAATAGATGGGAGGCCAGTCGAGGAAGTGGTACAAGAAATCAGAGATATCCTTAAGAAGAAGGCTATTAATGAATTCAATCCGGATGAAGATGACTTGTTTGTTGAGGAAGAGCCGGTAGCGGATGTACACATGGTTGAAACTCGTGCATCAGCTAAAGATGTTGAGTCTTCTAAGCACCGCTCTGAAAAGGAGGAAGAGTCAGCAGCAGTTGACTAAGATTCAGATAGTTCTGTCATATTGAAAGAGAAGGATTAGTATATTAAAAATCTTGAGAGAAAAGTTGAGGAGATGATTGTTTGAATAGTTGCTATTTGAATGATTTATAATTGTGCAACTTATGTAGTTTTGATGATTCCAAACATTATTGTTCAAATGTATAGTTATCTCCTATCAATTTCAGAAGATTTGCACTTGCTCTTGTGTGTACTAACATTTCAGGAAAATCAGACTCCAGACTACGAAAACTTCAAATCAAATTCAACATGAGACTTTGAATTAATTTTGAAAGGGAGTGATTGTAATTGAGTGAATAAAATCTCACACACACAAAATAAGGAGATTTTGAAATTCTATACTGATCGTACAGGACGATATTTATCGTACTAGACGATCTGTCAGTTATCTCCTATAGAGCACTTGGAACGAATAGGAACTTGCTTAAAAATTTTTTTTTTACTAAGTCCTATTCGTCCAGGACGAATTTTAATATCGTCCTGGACGATGGGTTCTCTGTAAAATTTCGTCCAGACGAATTTTACCATCGTACGAGGCGACCAGTCCTCTGGAAAAATTTTGTCCAGATGAAAATAATTATCGTACCGGACGAACAGCTCTCTGGAAAATTTTAGTCCAGACGAAACCAAATTATCGTCCCCGGCGATTGGTCCTCTGGAAAATTTTCGTCCAGACGAATAAATTTTCGTCCAAACGATAAACCGACTTAGAACAGTTTTCAGCAGTTTCTAGAACCGACCTTGTAATAACCGTTCGTACTGGACGAACCTAGTTCGTACAGGACGATCAGCTGTACGAAGTCATTTCGTACACATATACAAATTGGGTCGTTTCAGATCGTTTAAGTAAAATCGTCCAGGACGATCCAGGATCGTACGGGACGATCCACTGCGTACAGAATTGAAATTATGCAGTTTTTGGGCGGTTTTTCATGTCTTTTGTATAAATAGTCCAAATTAGACTGCCACCCAATCTTTTTGTCATTTGATCTTCGTGCCTATTGAGAGAATAGCCAAGGGGAGAGTGGAAGAGAGCATTCAAAGGAGGATTCCTACCATTGGAGCAAGAAGGGTTCACTTGGATTGCTAAGGTAAGAATCTCTACTTGTGAAATTGGATTTCTTCACTCTTTTCTTTCTTCCTTCTAGATTCGTGTGAGAAGATCATTCAAGAAGGTCCGGTTCTCTGCCGACACTTGGAGAGTGTGAACAGACGTGGGTTCTCTGCCTACACTAGGAGAGTGTAAAAGGAAGAAGGTTCTCTGCCTACACTTGGAGAGTGTAAACAGCCGTAGGGTTCTCTGCCCACACTAGGAGAGTGTGAAAGGACGACGGTTCTCTGCCCACACTAGGAGAGTGTGAAAGGACGACGGTTCTCTGCCAGCACTGTGGATTGTGTAAAAGGACGACGGTTCTCTGCCGCACCGGGGAGTGGTGAAAAGAGTGTTTTGTACAGGCTTCTCCGCCTTGCTGTGGGTGCTAAAGGAGAGTCACTTTGTGGTATTAGTGCAATACTCAGAGGGTGCCTCTGAGGAGTGGATGTAGGTCTGGTTATAGACCGAACCACTATAAATCTGGTGTCATTTACTTTATTGCTTTTACGTTTCCGCATTTTAAATTTCAGTTTTAACAACTCTGTGGTTGAAAAACATTTTTTCTACAAACTTTAAAAGAAAATTTTATTTCGGTTCAACTTTATTATTAAGAGGGTTTAAAATTTTTAAAACTACCAATTCACCCCCCTCTTGGTAGCCGTGGGACATTTACTTAGGCTTAACAACCTAATTACTAGACTCAACAAGTGGTATCAGAGCATAGTTTCAAAATCATAAGTTTGAACTACTTTTTGATTAACGTAGATGGCTACATTTGGAAACCGAAACACACCTGAGGGTTACTCTATCACTAGACCTCCACTGTTTGACAATATTCCTTTTGATTTTTGGAAAACACGCATGTCTACTTTCTTACAGTCACTTGATTATCGCATGTGGATGCTAGTCCAGGAAGGTTACACAAAACCAACTAGATTAGTTGATGGAATAAGGGTAGATACACCCTATGCAGATTGGACTATAGAAGAACGTGACTTAGCACAATTAAATGCGAAATGTTTAAATAGTTTCTTTTGTGCTTTAAAATCTGAAGACTACATGCGAGTTTCCACTTGTAAAAGCGGAAAAGACATATGGGATAGACTTTGTATTACTTATGAAGGGACAAATGAGGTTAAGCAATCAAGACTCAATATCTTGTTACATGACTACGAATTATTTCGCATGAAACCTAATGAATCTATATCTGACATGTACACAAGATTCACTCAAATTGTCACCTCTTTGCATGCACTTGGTAGGGAATTAACTAATGCTGAAATGGTTAATAAGATTCTTCGTTGTTTACCTACTGCATACGATGCTAAAATTACTGCAATTACAGAGTCAAAAGATCTGAACATTTATTCTATTGACAATCTTCTTGGTTCACTCATTGCTTACGAGCAAGGAGTAAGTCAAAGAAAGATTGATGCAGGTGAACCAAGAAAGGACAAGAATATTGCACTAAATGTGGAAGAGTCAGAAAGTGAACACTCACAACCTGAGGATGAAGATGATATAGCACTGATGACTAGACAATTCAAAAGCTTTTTAAAGAGGAAGCAGAAGAGACGCCAGCAATGGAATAGAGGTAAGTATAACAGAAATGGCAAGGTTTCTAATGAAGTGATTTGTTATGAATGCAGGAAACCAGGTCATATAAAGACTGATTGTCCAAAACTCAAAGCCACTCCTAGCAAGGAGAAGGTAGAGGAGAAAAACATTGGTAAAGAAGGGCAAGAAGAAGTTTCAAAAGGCTTTTTGGGCGGACTCAGCTTCAGACTCATCTGAGACTGAAAAAGAAGAAGAAGTCACCAACCTTTGCTTAATGGCAGATAAAGCTGAACAATCAGATCAAGAAGAGGTATGTGATTTAACCTATAATGAATTGTTTGAAGTTTCTGAACACATGCATGATGCATATAGGAAAACGAAAAAGATGTATGCTAGTTTAGTTTTAGAATTTGAAGAGCTTAATAAGGAACACGAAATCCTTAGGAAAGATCATGCTTTAATTGATAGCAACCACATGAAACTACTTGATGAATATGATGACTTGAATAAAAATTTTGAGAATTTAAAATCATCCTATGCTGAACTTGAAAAAGAATTTGAAAAATTTAAGAATGAATCTGAGCACAAGACATATAGAGTAAACTATACAAATCGAATCTTGAAGGAAATGAATTCATTTTACAAACTTACTATAAGAGCTCTCGAGGATAATAGGAACCCCCCTAAACTTGAAGATTTTACAAATCCTAAATATTATCCTAAATTCATGAAATCCCTTAGAAGACAATCATATGAGAGAAAACATAGGAATATTTTTCCTAATGTTAAATGTAACAATTGTGGATTTTTGGGACATATATCTCACACCTGCACTTTAAAGATTAAACCTAATTTGGTGTGGAGAATTAAGATGCATAAACCTAGACATATCATACATGCATCTGATTATAAATTTCATAAAGGTGAACCCAAACTAGTTTGGGTTCCCAGGTCTAACATTTGAGAATTTTGCAGGTATACTCTCACACAAGACCTCGTGAGAGTATATGGTACCTGGACAGCGGATGTTCTAAGCACATGACTGGAGATACTGCTCAATTCATAACGCTGGAAGCCAGGAGTGGAGGCAAGGTTACACTTGGAGATAATACCACAAAGAAAGTGGTTGGATCAGGTATGATTGGAAACTTGAAAAAAATTTTTTATAGACAATGTTTTTATTAGTTGAAGGCTTAAAACATAATTTGCTTAGCATAAGTCAGCTATGTGATAAGGGCTATAATGTAAAATTTTTACCTACTAGCTGCATAATTAGCCTAAATGGGAAAATTGTTTTAAATGGAAAAAGGGTGAACAATGTCTACATGCTAGATTTAAATTGTATTCAATCTCCTACTGCTTTTTGTTTGAAAACTGTATCTGATGAATCATGGCTTTGGCATAGGAGACTTTGTCATTCTAGTATGAAAAATCTTAGAAAAATTACCCAAAAGAATTTGGTTAGAGGAATACCTAAACTAGACTTTACTAAGGACCACCTATGTGTGATGCATGTCAATTAGGAAAACAAGTGAAATCCTCTTTTAAGTCCATTAAAGATCTTAGGACCAGTAAACCTTTAGAAATTCTTCACATGGATCTTTTTGGACCTGTAAGCACTGTTAGTCTAGGAGGAAAGGTATATGGATTTGTTATAGTAGATGATTTTTCAAGATTCACCTGGGTTAAATTTCTTTTTCATAAGAGTGAATCATTTGAGGAATTCAGAAATTTTTCAACTTGGATACAAAGAAAACTAGGATGTGAAATAATTTCTATACAAAGTGATCATGGAGGAGAATTTGAAAATGAAAGATTTGAAGATTTCTGTAAAGAAAAGGGGATTGATCAAAATTTTTCTGCACCTAGAACTCCTCAACAAAATGGAGTAGTTGAAAGAAAGAACAGAACATTAATAGAAGCCGCCCGAGCAATGTTAGCAGAATACTCACTTCCTAGATATTTTTGGGCTGAGGCGGTTAGCACTGCATGCTATGTTCTGAATAGGGTGAATGTGAGATCAAATTTGAATAAAACACCCTATGAGTTGCTAAAAGGTAGAACACCAAATTTGTCTCATTTGCATGTATTTGGTTGCAAGGTGTTCATACATAATAATGGAAAATCTGCCTTAGGAAAATTTGATCCAAAATCAGATGAAGGAATTTTTGTTGGATATTCAAGTGTTGGAAAATCTTATAGAGTATTCAACAAAAGAACTTTAGTCATTGAAGAAACCACACATGTTGTTTTTGATGAAAATGGAAACATGGAAGAGCCAAAAGTTGTTGAAGAAGAAATTGAAGAAAACTCCCAAAAGATAGATAGATTAAATTTGGAAGAAAATGTGGAAGAAAATTTAGATAGAGAAGACCCTTTGCCTAGAGATTTGAGATTTTCTAAAAACCACCCAAAGGAATTAATCATAGGTGAACCAAGTGAGGGTGTTAGAACTAGGCGTGGATTAAACAAGGAAGTCAATCATTCAGCCTTTATTTCAACTGTTGAACCCACTAACATTGATCAAGCACTTTCAGATGAATTTTGGATATTGGCCATGCAAGAAGAGTTAAATCAATTTGTAAGAAATAAAGTGTGGGAACTAACTACAAGGCCAAAAGATCAAAGTGTTGTTGGAACCAAGTGGGTGTTCAAAAATAAAATGATGACTCAGGAGTAGTCATTAGAAATAAGGCTAGATTAGTAGCTAAGGGGTATAATCAAATTGAAGGAATTGATTTTGAGGAAACTTTTGCTCCTGTAGCTAGACTTGAAGCAATTAGGGTTTTACTAGCCTTTGCCTGCTTTAAAGGTTTTAAATTGTTTTCAATGGATGTCAAAAGTGCCTTTTTAAATGGAGTAATTGAAGAAGATGTTTTTGTAGAACAACCTCCAGGTTTTGAAAATTCTAAATTTCCAAATCATGTTTTCAAATTAAAAAAGGCATTATATGGATTGAAACAGGCACCTAGGGCTTGGTATGAGAGGTTAAGCACCTTCCTACTTGAAAGATCTTTTGAAAAAGGAAGTGTGGATACAACTCTCTTTTTAAGGAAAATTGGAAAGGATATACTTATTGTTCAAATTTATGTAGATGACATCATCTTTGGATCTTCAAATAAACATCTTTGCGATGATTTTTCTAAAACAATGAGTAGTGAATTCGAGATGAGTCTAATGGGAGATTTAAATTACTTTCTAGGATTTAGCATTAAGCAACTTGAGGAAGGTACTTTTCTTAGTCAAACCAAATATATTAAGGACATCCTCAAAAAATATGAAATGGACAATGCTAAACCTGTTAGTACACCAATGAGTTCTTCAGTTCAGTTGGATAAAGACCTTAAGGGAAAATCTGTTGATCAAAAGAAATTTAGAGGGATAATTGGATCTTTACTTTACTTGACTGCTAGCCGACCAGATATTATGTTTAGTGTTTGCTTATGTGCTAGATTTCAATCAGATCCAAAAGAATCACATTTGACAGCAGTGAAAAGGATTTTAAGATATCTACTAGGAACTCAAAACTTAGGAATTTGGTATCCTAAGTTTAGCTCTTCATTTGAAATTATTGGTTACTCAGATTCTGACTTTGCAGGCTGTAGAGTGGATAGGAAAAGTACTTCTGGAACATGTCAATTCATTGGAAATTCATTAGTTTCATGGTCTAGTAGAAAACAAAATTCAGTGGCACTATCTACTGCAGAAGCAGAATACATTGCATTAGGAAGTTGTGTGGCACAAGTACTTTGGTTAAAACAACAGTTGATTGACTTAGGATTAACTATAGGCACTATTCCAATTTATTGTGACAATACTAGTGCAATTTGCATTTCCAAAAATCCTATTCAACATTCTAGAACCAAACACATTGATATAAGGCATCATTTCATAAGGGATCATGTATCCAAAGGAGAAATTGAACTCATACATGTTTCAACTGAAAATCAACTTGCAGACATTTTTACAAAACCTTTAGCCTTTGATACCTTCAGTACTTTAAGAACAAGGCTTGGTGTTATTGATTTGAATGCATAACCAAAATGTCTTTGCAACATTGATACTTGTTGTGTTTTGTTTTTGTGATTTTGTGAATTTTGTGTGTTTTTTGAATGAATTGTTTTTGGATTTATGATTTTGTCTTATGTTTTCTGTGTTTTTTTGATTGTTTTTGTTGATTTTGTTAAATTAAAAAAAAAAAAAATTAAAAATTGTTTTTTGGAGGAAATCGTCCAGGACGAAAATTTTCGTACGGGACGATGTGTAAAGAAACAGTTTGCACGAATTTAAACCGTTTTGAGAGCAGTTTTTTATTAGATCGTCTGTACGATTTGTGATGATCCAGTACGAATTTTTTTTTTCTTTTCTCTCAAACGTCGGGACGATTGAATGCAGCGGTTGAGTGGATAAGACAGTTTCTAATACGAACTTCGTCTGTACGAAATTTTTTTTTGTCTGTACGAACATGTGTCAGTTCATTGTAGGGGACGGTTTTCAAGAGTCATTAAAACGAAACACTTTTCGATCGTCTGTACGAAATTTTTTTTTCGTATGTACGATCGGTCAAGTCAAAAAGCCTGTACGAAGGGTCGCATCGTAAGTTGTGTTGAATACGAAAAGCCGTTACATTTTGGACGAATTGGATCGTCTGTACGAAATTACTTCGTCCAGACGAACGATAATTTTTCGTCCAGGACGAATATTTTCGTCCAGGACGAACGTATCGTTTTTCTTTAAATATGAAGGCTTTCAAACTTGACAATCACACTTTCAAACATCTTTTTCAATCCCTTTCTACATCAAATCAACTATGGCCTCCTCTAGCAAAAGACAAAAAGTTTTGGCGAAGAAACCTAACAGGAATGCCCCAGACAACTTTCTTTCCAAGGCAAATGAGGAATCTTTTCCTCGTTTTGCATCTGCAAAAATCACTCCGTCTCGCATTCTTATCCAAACAGAGTTGAAATTTAGGGTATTACACCTCTTCGCCTCAACCCAATTTCATTTCATTCTTTCTCTTGTCCACTTATACAATAAGCAAACCTACCATTACTTCCTAGCCAACATGAGTTTCAATTCTGACCACTCTATCATTAGTTCTTTTGTTTTTAAGAAAAAAGTTGAGATCACCAAGCACGACCTTGGTGCATTTTTAAACTTAAGAACTGAAGGATATAGAGCCCACACCCTAGCATCAGAAAACACCTTCCAATGGTTTGAAATCAATAGGGTAATTAGAGAAAATGCAATTGACAATCATGTTGCTAGAGTGGCCGGTATGACCCAAGATGCCCGAATCATCCAGCATATCCTTAGATCCTCAATTATTCCTAAAGCTGGTGATAGGATTAACATTACTCCTCTCCTTTCTTGTCTAACTTTTTTAATCATGAAAAGACAACCTATTGATGAAGCCCAACTCATCCTAGATCATATCTATGGGCTTTCAGAAATAGGACATCCTGATCAGAAGAGGAAGAAGAACACATTTCTTTAGGGCACTTGATTACTTATATTTTGGAGAAGAAGTACAATATAGTGCATCCTGATGAGGAATATGAAGAGCCAGTTTACTACAACGATGCATCATTCAGACTGCTCTTCAAGGAGGAAAAAGAAAAAGAAAAAGCACATGGCAGTGCTTCAGAAGAAGAAGAAGAAGGAGTGCAAGCTTCTGCTTCTCAATCAGATTACCAGAATCTGATTGAGAGATTTGATAGACTAGAGACTCACATTGATCAAAGGTTTGATCAATTTGATGCTCATCTTACGCAGCAGCAACATGACATTGGTAATATTAGAGATGAAGTTCATGAAATAAATACCAATGTAATGTTGATGGCCTCCTACTTCAACCTCTTTGGCGGCATTCCTCCTCCTCCTCCTCCAGAACAGTAGAAGTTTTTTTTTTTATCTTATATGTGTTATTGTGATTGTTGTGATGTGTTTGTTTAAGTTCAATGTTTTTTTTTTTTTTTTTTTTTTTTTTTTTCCAATGAATGAAAGTTTGTTTGTTTTAGATTTGTTTTGAAATGTGGCTAATCTTTATGAATTTCATTAATATTGTTTTTAATCTACATTGTGCTCAAATTCGATTGTAATGTGAGATTATCTATATTAGAAAATCTAGACTTTCTAAATTTATAATTTGTTTATAACTTGTTGTATTTAGAATTTTTTAAATTCATGTCTATTCATTTAGACTACATAAAATTTAATATTGTTATTGCAATTTTGATGTTTTCTTATTTTGTATTTCTATGCTCAAATGATATTTATGCACCTAGAAATATTTGAAATGTTAGATTATAGATTTTGGAAAGAATTGGTCAAATTACTCTTGAACATTGTACAAATGTACAAAAATCAAAAGGGATTCACAAAAATTTGCAAAGTGAAAAAGAGGCACAAAATAAGCCCAACCAAAGAAAAATGCACAAAAATGTGCTCCAAAACTTTGAAAAAGATGTGCAAAGCACCACATGAGGTAATTCTCTTCTTTCCAAATTCGTTTAATCTCTTAATTCAAGTTGATCTAATGTTCATTTATATTCTATTGAACTTTGAAATATAGAATTTTTTTTTACATCTCACTTGTAATGATTTTCAATAATCAAAATGTCTAAATTGAATCATGTCTTTGATAAATTCTTCTTACTTACAATGTTATATCATTTCATAAATTTTATGAATTTCTATGATTGACCTAATATCTTTAGTTTAAAATTGCATACCCTATGTCAAATCACAATTTAGATTAAATTTTACAAATGAATTTCATATAATTATTTACATTTCTTGTCTTTTTCTTCTTCACTTTTTGTTGCTGTCAAAAAGGGGGAGAAATTATTATGTTTGTGGTTTGTGTTTTGTGATTATGTTTGTGTTTTTTGTGTTTTTGTGTGTTAAAAATTTTTGAAAAACAAAAATATTGTTTTTTAATGCCTCCTTATTTTAATGTACTCATAAATTCAGGGGGAGTTTAGGAGATAAGAGATTTTGTTTTAACTTGAAACCATACTAACAATAATTGTTTTGCCATCATCAAAAAGGGGGAGATTGTTTGAATAGTTGCTATTTGAATGATTTATAATTGTGCAACTTATGTAGTTTTGATGATTCCAAACATTATTGTTCAAATGTATAGTTATCTCCTATCAATTTCAGAAGATTTGCACTTGCTCTTGTGTGTACTAACATTTCAGGAAAATCAGACTCCAGACTACGAAAACTTCAAATCAAATTCAACATGAGACTTTGAATTAATTTTGAAAGGGAGTGATTGTAATTGAGTGAATAAAATCTCACACACACAAAATAAGGAGATTTTGAAATTCTATACTGATCGTACAGGACGATATTTATCGTACTGGACGATCTGTCAGTTATCTCCTATAGAGCACTTGGAACGAATAGGAACTTGCTTAAAAAAATTTTTTTTCTCTAAGTCCTATTCGTCCAGGACGAATTTTAATATCGTCCCGGACGATGGGTTCTCTGTAAAATTTCGTCCAGACGAATTTTACCATCGTACGAGGCGACCAGTCCTCTGGAAAAATTTTTCGTCCAGACGAAAATAATTATCGTACCGGACGAACAGCTCTCTGGAAAATTTTTCGTCCAGACGAAACCAAATTATCGTCCCCGGCGATTGGTCCTCTGGAAAAATTTTCGTCCAGACGAATAAATTTTCGTCCAGACCAAAAACGATAAACCGACTTAGAACAGTTTTTTCAGCAGTTTCTAGAACCGACCTTGTAATAACCGTTCGTACTGGACGAACCTAGTTCGTACAGGACGATCAGCTGTACGAAGTCATTTCGTACACATATACAAATTGGGTCGTTTCAGATCGTTTAAGTAAAATCGTCCAGGACGATCCAGGATCGTACGGGACGATCCACTGCGTACAGAATTGAAATTATGCAGTTTTTGGGCGGTTTTTTTCATGTCTTTTGTATAAATAGTCCAAATTAGACTGCCACCCAATCTTTTTTGTCATTTGATCTTCGTGCCTATTGAGAGAATAGCCAAGGGGAGAGTGGAAGAGAGCATTCAAAGGAGGATTCCTACCATTGGAGCAAGAAGGGTTCACTTGGATTGCTAAGGTAAGAATCTCTACTTGTGAAATTGGATTTCTTCACTCTTTTCTTTCTTCCTTCTAGATTCGTGTGAGAAGATCATTCAAGAAGGTCCGGTTCTCTGCCGACACTTGGAGAGTGTGAACAGACGTGGGTTCTCTGCCTACACTAGGAGAGTGTAAAAGGAAGAAGGTTCTCTGCCTACACTTGGAGAGTGTAAACAGCCGTAGGGTTCTCTGCCCACACTAGGAGAGTGTGAAAGGACGACGGTTCTCTGCCCACACTAGGAGAGTGTGAAAGGGCGACGGTTCTCTGCCAGCACTGTGGATTGTGTAAAAGGACGACGGTTCTCTGCCGCACCGGGGAGTGGTGAAAAGAGTGTTTTGTACAGGCTTCTCCGCCTTGCTGTGGGTGCTAAAGGAGAGTCACTTTGTGGTATTAGTGCAATACTCAGAGGGTGCCTCTGAGGAGTGGATGTAGGTCTGGTTATAGACCGAACCACTATAAATCTGGTGTCATTTACTTTATTGCTTTTACGTTTCCGCATTTTAAATTTCAGTTTTAACAACTCTGTGGTTGAAAAACATTTTTCTACAAACTTTAAAAGAAAATTTTATTTCGGTTCAACTTTATTATTAAGAGGGTTTAAAATTTTTAAAACTACCAATTCACCCCCCTCTTGGTAGCCGTGGGACATTTACTTAGGCTTAACAACCTAATTACTAGACTCAACAATGATGATTAGAGTTGAACAGATGCAGAGTCAGCTTTTGCAATCACAGAAGTCCAAACCCGAACAGTTGCAGCCCACAGTGCATACAATGGGCGAGCACAGGAGGAAAGCTGATTCAAATCCCAAACTCCCAGAAGTTACTTCTTCAGTGTCTCCACCAGAAAAGGATATCCGTCAGATGATTGAAACCCAGGTAAGGGAGGCCTTAGGCCATTCACAAGGAACTGTATCTATTCCAAAGGGTAGACCCTACCCCGAGGAATATGATTTGGTTCCTTATCCCAAGGGTTTTGTGCCACCTTCTTTCAAAGTTTTTAGCCGCTTAGAAAACCCAAGATAGCATCTGGCCCATTTCTGAGCAAGCCGTTGCAATGGAGGAGGGTCGGATGCTCTACTTTTTTGTTAGTTTGTGAGTAGTTTGTCCAGTATTGCTTTTGAGTGGTACGCAGATTTACCAAATGGTTTTGTAAAAACTTTCACAGAGCTCGAGGGCCTCTTTTTAAAGAGATTCTCAAGAGCTCAATAACATGTAACCGTTGATGATCTCATCATAAAAAAGCAAAAACCGGGCGAGTCTTTAGTCGACTACATCTTGAGGTGGCGAAACCTCTCGATGAAATGTGAACCCCAACTGCAAGAGAAACATGCAGTGGAGATTCTTCTAAATAATATCCACAGGCCCGTTGCTTTTCTATTAAAGGGGTTTTATAATCAAAACCTTCGAAAAACTTCTTAATAAAGCTAGTAATCTACAAGAAGAGGCTTCCAAAATGCCATTCTTGAAGGATTCTACTGAAGATAAAAAGGTTAGTAAACTGTTGAAATCCTTTGAAAAGAGGACAGCAACTGTTTCAGCAGTCGACAAGGGGAAGAAGCTGGTCAACGTTCAATCAAGTAATCCTAACCGTTCAACAAACTCAGAAGCCTCAACTGTTTCAGGTAACTTCTCAACCCACTAGAGGACCTTACCCGATGACTATTAAAGAGAGATTGGCTCGTCCTTATCCCTTTAGAAGAGAATAGGTAAGGAAAATTTTCAAGAGTCTTCAAAAGAAACCAGACTTCCGATTTCCAGAGGCCAAGAAGCCGGGGGAGGCAAATATGGGGGATCACCCCAATTTTTGTGCTTACCACCGCATGTTGGGCCATACAATCGAGGACTGCTTTGTTTTCATGGACTGGCTTGAAAGGAACTTCCGTCAAGGTAACATCATAATTCCAAAGGAGTACCTAGTAAATCCGGATCAGGGGTCTGTCAAATCCATCTCAGGTAATAATTCTAATCTTTCTTTGTCCATTGAAGATGGTTGGGATATAGCACTATCCTGGGCATTTAAAAAGTTGATTAACCAATCTTTTCATCTTTCTCAACAGTGACCGACGAGAGCACGGGGCCCGATCTAGGAGGTTAAGCTGGAGGCATCGCAGGAGGATGTTGGGATGATTTCCTCTCCAGTAGTTGTAGGAACTACTGTATCAAATAAAAATGAAAAGCGCGAACCTTTTGTAGAGAGGAAATTTGTTGATGAGAGATATGTACAAGTGGTGGATGGTGGCTCAAAACCACTAGCCCCACTAAAGTTATCTGACTTTTACTTTGCCCCATCAAAGGCAAAGGGTCAAAAATTGAATAAAAAGAAATATCCTTCTGCAAATGTTTTGATGATTAGTTTTGAGAATACAAGTTTAAATGACTCTTCTGTTGAAAATAACCCGGAGCCAGCTGAGGATAATCAAGAAGTTCAAAAACTCTGCTCTCCAGATTTGACCCTTCAAGGGGAAGATGAATTTGATGTCGTATCAGAGGGTGATACCCCTAAAATTAACTTTCAAGAGAGTCCCTTTGTGATAGACTTTTCGGATTCAGATTCCCATTCAGAAAATGACAATCAATCACCTTAGGAGAGCATAGTCCTCCCCGTAGACTGTCCTTCCATTGAAATCGTGCAAGTACAACTACGTGGTGGCAAGGTTTTACCCCCTAGGCTTCCCCCACAGGAAAAGGGAAAACAAGTTGTTTCCACTGATCCGATTCAAGTCCCTACTCAACAATCAAACTCTCCTACAAATCCATCGGATCCTGAGGTTAATGTTCCAAGTGTCGATTACAACGTTTTAGCTCACCTTAGGAAGTTGCCTGCTAAGTTGAGCATTTATGATGCCCTTGTCCATTCAAAAGAGATGAGGGAGACTTTAATTAAAGCACTTCTCGACCCAGAGATTTGCATAGCTCAACTGGCTTCAACTTCTGAGGAGGAAGCTTTGTACTTCAAATAAATCCCAAGAGTTACCTTCTCCGACGAAGATCTACTCCTTGGAACTGCCGACCATAATCGCCCACTTTACATCACTGTAAATATGGGAAAGTTCAAATTATCAAGAGTTCTTGTTGATCCGGGTGCATCGGTCAACGTGATGAACATAAAGACTCTCGCATACCTTAGAATTGATACTAGCAAGCTCTCAACCGACAAGTTGGTGCTTCGTGGATTCAACGAAAAAGGCGAGAAGGCTTTAGGTTCAATCACACTTCTTCTAGAGATAGCAGAGTTAAAAAAGGAAGTGAAATTTCATATAATTGATTCGGCTACATCCTTTAATGCGCTCTCCTAGGTAGGCCTTGGATCCATGAGTATAGGATGGTTCCTTCCACCCTGCATCAATGCATCAAGTACCAACGAGACGGCATTGAGTTTAAATTCAAGGGTAATTTGCAACCATTCTCTATTCACGAGATCGGGATCTATGAGGATGTTGCGTACTATGTTCCCAAAGGGTCCACTACCAAATCTAAGGTAGAGATCAATGTTAAGGAGGAAAAGAAAGAAAATCATAGTTCAAAAGCAATTCAAGAGCTGAGAAAAGAAAAAATCAAGAGTACAAAAGAACAAAATTCAAGTAGTGAGACGATGTCGAGCGCGTAGTCTTTAGGCCTCCAAACAATTTGCCTCAAAGAGGTGGGAGGATGGCCCAAAGAGTACATGGCCGAGGCCATGTTTCAACTGAAAGAAGGAATACCCCGATGTACATCAAACTTGAATCAAGTTCTGATGAAGAATCAAGAAAGAGAGGTGACAGAATTGCTTTTGACTACAAAAAATCCAATCTTCCTCCAAAGTTTGATCTCACTTTAGAGTCGGATAGTGACCAGGAGGGTAACAATTCTAAACCTCAAAGTGATGAGCCTGAATTGAGTATGTATGAAAAGCTTAATAGGGTAGTTAAATCCTTAGCCTTAACCCCACTATTCGCTGACAGAGACTCAGGGTTAGTAACTAAGGATGCCCCTAACTTAGATGGAGAAGTAAGGAAAGTCCAGAGGTTCTTCCCTGGCTCCTCCTCTTCAAGGAATGAATGTGATGTAATCCTTGAAGAGGCAGATTTCAACGAATTAATGGAATTACCTTTCGGCTACTTTCCTCTTGGTGTTAAAGCTCTTATCTCTAAAGGTTTTGCTCCGAGTCAATGGACTAAGGTTCAAGCTAGATACCACCAAAGTATTTGGAATTCCAAATTCAATAAAAATGGGACAAGTGGTATCGGCTTTGGTACCGTTAGTTCATTTGACGATGATGAATATTGCTTGATGATAACCATCCATCTTGAATCTGAAAATGTCCCTACTGAAGTCGTCGATTCACTCGCCAGACTTTATTTGGAGACCTTAAATGATTCAGATGAAGTTCAAATTCGGGATGCACCCCCTGAATTTGAAGAATAAATTAAATCGATAGTTGATGAACTTAAAGAAATTAACCTTGGAACAGAGGATGACCCTCGCCCCATGTTCATAAGTTCTTTGTTGGGTGAGGATGAGTCTAAGGATCTAATTCAACTTCTATCCGAGTTTAAAGACTATTTTGCTTGGACATACGACGAAATTCCGGGCTTGTCCGCCGATGTAGCAGTTCATAAACTTGGAATCAGGCATGATGCCATTCATGTCAAACAAGCTCCCCGATGCATGCGTCTGGAGATTGAACAACAAGTCATTACTGAAGTTAAGAAATTGGCCGAGGCCGGATTTATCCGGGAGGAACAATATCCTTCTTGGGTAGCCAGCGTTGTGCCCGTTCGAAAGAAAAATGGTAAAATCCGGGTCTATGTTGACTATAGAGACTTGAATAAGGCATGTCCTAAGGATGAATTTCCTTTGCCAATTCCAAAACTCATGGTGGACATCGCCTCCTCGTACGTTGTTTTCTCCTTTATGGATGGCTCGTCTGGTTATAATCAAATCAAGATGGCCCCAGGAGATGAGAGAAACACTGCATTCAGAAGTCTTATAGGGATCTTTTGTTATAAAGTGATGCCATTTGGCCTTAAAAATATCGGTGCAACCTACCAGCGGGCTATGACTCGAATCTTTGACGACTTAATCCACAATCAAGTCGAATGCTACATCGACAATTTAGTTGTCAAGAGTAAAGTTAAAGAGGCTCATCTTTATGACTTAAGAATCATCTTCGAGCGGTTGAGCCGCTATGACCTTAAGATGAATCCCTTTAAGTGCGCCTTCGGTGCCCTGTTAGGGAAATTTCTAGGTTTCGTAGTAAGGCACCGTAGAATTGAAATAGATCCTGCCAAAATCAAAGCTATCTTAAATATGCCGCCTCCTAAGAGCCTTACTCAACTAAGGTCTCTTCAAGGTAGACTGGCGTATATAAGAAGATTCATTTCTAATCTTTTCAGAAGATGTCAACCATTCTCGGTCCTTGCTAAAAAGGATGCCAAATTCATTTGGGATGAGAAATGTCAATCTGCCTTTGAAAACATCAAACAATACCTAACAAATCCACCAGTCTTAGCAGCCCCTATTCTGGGGAGACCTCTAATACTTTACACTTCGACCCTTGACGAGTCTCTCGGGGCCCTCATTACTCAAGTCAATGACGAATGGAAAGAGAACGCTCTCTACTACCTAAGTTGGAGACTTCTACCAACGGAAAATTGATATCTAATGATTGAGAAACATTGTCTTGCATTAGTCTTTGCAGCTCAAAAACTAAGACATTACATGCTTTCTCATCAAATCAACTTAATTTATAGTTTCAACCCCTTGCAATACCTTATGACCAGGCCTACGTTGTCAGGACATTTGGCTCATTGGTCTATGATATTGCTCCAATTTGAAATCACTTTCATTCCCCTACGTGCTGTGAAAGGGTAGACCATCGCCGACTTCCTTGCGGCACACCCGTTGCCGGCTAAATCTCCTCTAAATGATGATTTACCTGATGAGCAAATCATGAGTTTTGAGGAAGCCACTACTCAAACCTGGGAAATGTATTTTGATGGTGCTGCGTCCTCTTAACGGGGCAAAACACCTGAATCTACTATTCTCGGGAAAGCCGGAGTCTGCCTGGTATTCATAACACCGGATAAGGGAATGATGTACTTTTCTTACCACTTATCAGAACCTTGTACGAATAATGACGCCGAGTACGAAGCTCTGATAACTGGCCTAGAACTTGCAATTTTAATGGAGATTAAAGAGATTAAAAATCTTTGGTGACTCTCAATTGGTGATCAATCAGATTGGTGGGACCTATAAGGTTTTGAATCCTAAACTCCTGAAATATCATCAGTACACTTATCACTTGCTCGAGCAAATTTCGATTGTAACTATGTATAGGATTCCCCGTGGAAGCAATTCTTCGGCGGATGCCCTCACAAGGTTGCAAAGGAATTTGCTTGCCCAGAAGAGGACTCCATCCCTATAGAGGTATAGGGTCGTCAAGTTCTGTCTCCTATAGATTTGGAGTACATCAATAAACAAATTTTTCAGGTCCTTTCTACCTCTTTAGCAGTCGATGAAGAAGTAGATTGGAGACAATCGATAATTGAATACCTTCAAGAAGGCAAGCTCCCTCATGAGAGATCACTTTCCCATCAAATCAAGAAACGTGCCCTATCCTACGCACTAGTCAACAATACGTTGTACCGATGATCGTTTGGTCAGATGTGGCTCCGTTGTTTAGACAAATGTGAGGCCCTGAAGATCGTTAACGAAGTCCAAGCTGGACTATGCAGTGCTCATCAATCGGGTCCAAAGATGAAAATGAAGATCAAAAGACTTGGATATTATTGGCCTACGATGATTGACGATTGTATGAAAATTACAAAATGTTGTCATTAGTGCCAAGTACATGGTGTGGTTTTACATCAGCCGCCTAATGTGTTGCATCCCATGATAGCCTCATGGCCCTTTGAAAGTTGGGGCACGGATATCATTGGGCCAATTGACCCTCCTTTTTCAAAGGGTCATCGCTTCATTTTAGCAGCGACTGATTACTTTTCAAAGTGGGCGGAAGCAGTCCCACTAAGAAATATAACATCACACCATGTAATGAAATTCTTCCGTGACCAAATCATATATAGATTCGGCGTGCCACGTAGAATCATATCCGATAATGGGTCCGCTTTCAAGTCTATAAAAATTAATAATTTTGCAAATCGCCATGGTATTGATTGGAGATACTCAACAATCTATTACCCACGGGCTAACGGATTGGCTGAGGCCTTCAATAAAACTTTGGTTCAAATCATCAAAAAGACCCTCGATGATAATAAACATTAATGGGATGAGAGATTGGTGAAAGCTTTGTGGGCCTACAGGACCACTTATCGAACCCCGACCCAATCTACACCGTTTGCACTAGTGTATGGATCTGAGGCCGTACTCCCTCTCGAGGTTCAAATCCCTTCGCTCAGAATTGCAATTCAAAACCAGATTACAACTCAACAAAATACACAACTCCATTTGGAAGAACTCGAAAGCCTTGAAGGACGTCGTTTTCAAGCTCAACAAAACCTAGAACTGTATAAAGCCCGAATGATTCAAGCTCACGATAAGTTAGTACGACCTAGAACCTTTCAAGTAGGAGACATGGTCTTGGTTCTTCGGAGGCCTATCTTAGCGCACCGAAAACTCTGTGGAAAGTTTGAACCAACTTGGGAAGGACCCTTCGTAGTGGAAACAGTACGAAGGAGGCTCGTATCAGCTAGTGGATTGTAAAAGAAATCATCAGATGCTTCCTGTAAACGGGCATTTCCTGAAGAAATACTATGCTTGATGTAGCTCGATCTTTGAATCAATAAAATACTTGATTTCCAACTGAACTCGACTCAATCTTTTCTAATGCTTTTTGAAGTCTAAAACTACTCTCTTTTCTTTAAGGTTAGGTGTGAGTCCCAGAGCTTCCTTTCCTTAGTATTAGATCTGCCAGTGGTGGAGCAAGCCCCTCGTGGCACCATCCTAGCGTATAAAACCAAATTTCAGGTTAGATAGCTTTTGCCAGATCCTTAGAGATTCTGGTAGACTATCTCCTTGGCTAGTTCCCCTAGTTAGATGTGAGTCCCTATGCTTTTTATCTAGGTTAGTCATTGAATACCCAATATAAATTCGATCCATTAGGAATAGGTGTGAGTCCCTGTGCTTCCTATCTCCTAGGATCTCGACTGACTAAAAGTGGAATTAAGCTTATTGGGCCCCACATAGTCTAGTCACTCTCTCTTTTCTTTAAGGTTAGGTGTGAGTCCCAGAGCTTCCTTTCCTTAGGATTAGATCTGCTAGTGGTGGAGCAAGCCCCTCGTGGCACCATCCTAGCGTATAAAATTAAATTTCGGGTTAGATAGCTTTTGTCAAATCCTTAGAGATTCTGACAAACTATCTCCTTGGCTAGTTCCCCTAGTTAGATGTGAGTCCTTGTACTTTCTAACTAGGTTAGTCATTGAATACCCATTACAAATCCGATCCATTAGGAGTAGGTGTGAGTCCCTGTGCTTCCTATCTCCTAGGATCTCGACTGACTAAAAGTGGAATTAAGCCTACTTGGCCCCACATAGTTCAGTCATTCTTTCTTCTCTTCAAGGTTAGGTGTGAGTCACAGAGCTTCCTTTCCTTAGGATTATATCTACTAGTGGTGGAGCAAGCCCCTCGTGGCACCATCCTAGTGTATAAAATCAAATTTCGGGCTAGATAGCTTTTGCCAAATCCTTAGAGATTCTGGTAGACTATCTCCTTGGCTTGTTCCCCTAGTTAGATGTGAGACCCTGTGCTTTCTAGCTAGGTTAGTCATTGAATACCCAGTACAAATTCGATCCATTAGGAGTAGGTGTGAGTCCCTGTGCTTCCTATCTCCTAGGATCTCGACTGACTAAAGGTGGAATTAAGCCTTTTGGGCCCCACTATAGTTCAGTCGCCTTCTTTTCCTTAGGGTTTAGGTTTCCTCCTTTCCTTAGGATTAGATCCATTAGTGGTAGAGTACGCCCCTCGTGGCACTACCCTAGTATCAAACTCAAATTCGATCCCCCGTAGTTAGGATTTCTTCCTTTCTATACGATCTTTCAAATTTCTTTTCCGTTAAGGATAGACCCTTCCTTCCCTTAGGATTAGATCCACTAGTGGTAGAGTACGCCCTCTTTGGCACTACCCAAGTATCAATTTAAAGCATGATTCCCCAGGGATGAACTTTTCATTCCCTTAGGATCAAAATTCCAAACTTGATCTTTAAGTTCGGTCAACACCAATATGTGCAATAGAATTTCATTCTATTACACATATTGGGGGTCCATTTGTTGACCTCATTTTTGTATGAGGTCACTTGGGCCATTCTTGACTCTAAATCATCAATCCAAACTCTAGGATCCTCCTAGAATCTTAACCTTAGGATCTATCCAGATCTTAGAAATCCAAACCAAAATTCAAGGATAAAAGGCCAAGTCCTAAAAGCCTTTTTCAGCAAATTTTCAAACACTTAAAAAAAACAATCAAATGACCTTTGATTCAGAGTCTATCAGTTTCATACTAATGGGACATGTCTCTAGAGGCAACCCTCCAAATTTGAGCCCATTCTGAGGCCTCTAACCTTAGAAACTAAATCAAAATCCAAAGACTGTTAAAACCTTCAAATATTTATAGTTTATGCCACTGGACCTATCACATAGAAGTTTCTGACCTTAGATCCTTTACCAAATCCTCTAGTCACTTCTTGACCATTAATCCTGATATGTTGATCAATAAACTATATTTTTTTTGGACACATCTCAGCCCCTAGTCGTCATGAGCCCAAAATGACCAAAATACCTCTATGGGGGCTCAAATAGTGATTTCAAATCAAATGAACCCCAAATTGAGTGTAACCACCTCCAATAACTTTAAAA
Organism: Dendrobium officinale; assembly: GCA_019514585.1. NCBI lineage: Eukaryota > Viridiplantae > Streptophyta > Magnoliopsida > Asparagales > Orchidaceae > Dendrobium > Dendrobium officinale. The sequence goes on along the minus strand of CM033686.1, from coordinate 30,777,424 downwards.
TACCAAATCAAACATGTTGGACCCATTTCCAGGCCCTGGGTCAACCTGGTTGACAAAGTCAACATAGTTGACCCAAAAGGCCCTTTAAGGGTCCAAATAGGTGTTTTGACCCAAATGACCTCTGCAGGCCATGGAACCACTTCCATTGGTCTTGAAATGTCATTTGAATCCTGTTGAACCCATTTCCAGACCCTGAACCCACCTGGTTGACTCAGTCAATTAATTTTGGCTTAAGGGCCCAATAAGATTATTTGACCCAAATGACCCATTTAACCCTTGGAATCACTTCTACCAGATTCTAAATATTGTATCAAACCTACCTGGACCAAACCCACACCTTGGGTCAACCTAGTTTGACCAAACCAACCCTTAAGGCCCTCCACTTTGAATTAAATTTCAAATCCACCCAAGTCTTTGTGAAACCCGCTACATGCTTCTTAATCAATCCCCTAAATCACTTTGGCTTCCACCTCACCCTTGGTCGACCAGTTGACTGGTCAACATGGTCAACAAGGCTCTTTAAGGGGCTTAAATCCCCATTTGGCTTGGCCCAAGCTAACCCATTCCCTCCTCAATCCATTCCATCATTTTCTTTTAATTCCTAAGCCTCCTCCCATGCCACCTCAGCTGCCATGTGGCATGGGGACCAGTCAAACTTTTGTTTTAAGATGGTCAAACTTGGTCAAATGACCTCTTAGAGCTAATCCTCCCTAATCTAAACCTCTCCAGCAGTTTGAATATGCTCTAGAAGCTTCCTAGGACTCACTCTAGTCTTTTGATCTTGATCAAACAGCCCTTATCATTCCCATGTGCTCACAAGGGACAATACTCACTTTCCACATAGGAAGTCCTTGATCCGTCCTTGCCTTCTGCTCCCACCAACTCCCTGGACAGGCGGCAGTCATATGGGAGTCAAACTAATCGATCCCAGTCCTTCATTCAATCTGGAGGGGATTGAATAGAGCAAAAGGCTCAAAATAAGCCTCATTCAAACCCTAACCTTCTCTCACCCATCTAGAGCTCCTCCAGCTGAACTCTTTGTTCGTTTGAGCTCTACTGAACCTCCTACACATCTCCCCACCAAAAATCCACCGACTAAAGTCACCGGCGACGAACTTTCTGGCGAACCGAAGGTGAATCTCATCCAAGTTGATTTCCTCTTGATCCAGACATTATCAGTTCAAGGTTTCTTATACAAATAGGAGCGTGGATAGCCTACAAATGAAACAAACCCATAAACGATTTAATCCGTCCAAAATCGAGGTGAAAAACTCAAACCCTAGATTAGATCACACTAGTCTAAATAGATTTTTATAAAGCTCATTTTAAGCTATTCCAAATATTCCCCAATGACTCTGTTCATAAACAAAATCTAGATTTTAAATTTTATTAAAAATGATGAACTAAATCGAGAGAACGAGCCATTTCTCTTGTTATGGCTTCGGTACTTGGCATGCAGGTTCAACGTGCTTTCAGGGCTGTTGATCCTTTGATCAACGGCTTGTATCGAGCCATACTGCTGTTCTAAATAACCGCGCAGAGTGCATGACCGCTGAGATCATAGTCCGCCCAGATCTTGACCGTTCATTCGGGATGGCAGGTGATCCGACGGTGGTTGGCGATTGCTGATTGGGTTAAGTAATGCCGCGTGGACCCCTTACATTAAATGCCTATGATTATCGGCAGCGCAATCATGAGCAATCAATGACGCCGCCGCCGGCGGGTTTGGTCTGCCCAATCCTGCTCCTCCACGTGGCAAAACCGACAGACCATTTTTTTTAATTAGAATTTATTTTAAATTCAGTTTTAAATACAGAAAATTCAAAAAGTTAATTTAAGATTAATATAAAATAAAATTAAAATGAAACTTTATATTAAAATATTCAAGAATTTATTTCCTTTAATTTAAACTTATAATCACTTCAAAATATTAAATATATTTTTGGTAATTATAAAACATTTATTTTCAAATATTTAATTAATATTTAATTAAATATTAAGTTAAATATTTTTTTTTCAAATTTAAAAATTTTTATAAATTAATATATGATCAAATAATTAAATATTACTTAAAGTATTTTCGTATTGAAATTTAATCAATTTAAGGTATATTTTAGATTAGTATTATTTTTCTTACTAATCAAGTATTTAATGAATAACTAATATTTAATTGGTATTAAATTCAAATAAAAATTTAAAACTCAAATAAGATTACAAATTTCAGAAAATAATTAAGGTTTAAATAAATTAAATTTAATTTTATTAATGAATTTTGAATTATTTTAAATTCATTTAATTATTTTAAACTTAAAAAAATTATTAAAAATTCAATTTAATTCATAAAAATACAAGTAATATATCAAAATTTTCTAAAAATTAAGAATTTTAATTTAAAGATATTTTTAAATTTTAAAACTCAATTTATTTTAATTAATTTCAATTAATTGGATGTCCTTAATATTTAATTAGTATTTAATTAAATATTATATTAAATATTTTGAAAATTTAAAAATTTATTTTTCAAATAACATCAAAATCAATGGATCTCCATGCTCTTCAAAATTTATTCTAATGATATTTTCAATTATTTTATTTTAAAATGTATATTTACATATATAGGATTAAATATATTCATATATTTTCAAATATATTTTAAAACATATATATACTTAAATCTTATAAGCTTGAGATATCCCTTGGGATTTTAAGCCTAGACTAAACATGTTTGAATAGAATTAATGGGGATTCTTAGTGAATAATTATTTATTAAGTATTCACTAATCTTATCTTCAGTTATACATTTGATGTTAATCTTTGCATGCTTAGGATTGTGCACCCACTTAGATTTAGGTTCTCCTAGATCTAGGGTTTGTTTGGTGTGATTATATGCCATGTATGTTAGTTCAAAGGGTTAGCAAAACTTTGATTCAAACTTATTAAACCTAGTGACACAATTAAGGACAAAAATTAAGGACTTGTTTAGAGAATTTAAAAAATTCTCAATAATTAGGATCCACACCCTTTTGACTCAAAAATTTGGACATTAAAACTTAGTGATACTCTAAGCCCATAGAAAATTTTTCACTGGTTTTTGAATTCCTTAAGCCTCTTAATTAGCCTAATTGAGTTTAAACCCTTAATTAAGCCTTAAAACTTCCAGAAATTGTAATAAATCCAATTTAAATCAAAAAATTATGTGTATGCCCTCGAACTGACCAAAATTCTATCCTTAACCTAAGAAAATTGAAACCAACCTAATTTGACAGCAATTATGTAGTTAATTTAATTTTAAGTAAAAACTAATATTTAATTCATTTAATTAATTAATAATAATTTAAAATTCTAAGAATTTCCCAAACACTTGGGAATATCTTCTTAGGTTATTATTGACCTTTGGAGTTTATTTCAAGAAGTTTGGGATTTATTTGGAGAAAAATCACAAAATGGCTCTCTAACTAAACTTTTTAAAATTCATTAAATAGTCAAAAATTCAAACCTTTGTAACTAATTCAAGAAAAATCCAAATCACCCAAACTCACTTGCATTCAACTCATAACAATGCCTATTATTTATTAAAAATGTTAAAATTTCAGAAAAACATCAAATTCAAAAAGTCAACAAACCGGTCAACTCTTAGTCAAAGTCAGTTCTAAACTTCAAACCTTTGTATTAAAATGTAGAAAAATCCAATTTCAACGTACTTACTGTCTAACTAATTGTAGTAAGATCTAGTATTTTAATAAAATACAAACATTCCATAATTTAAGCTTAATTAAAAAGTCAATTTCTAGCCCCTTGATTAAATGATTAAAATAATCCAAAAAATTCCATAATTTAGTTTTTAATTCTAAACTCCAAAAAATATTAGTTTAATATTTGAAACACTCAACAAACCTTTTAAAACACTGTTGAATCTAGTAATTAGTTTGTTAAGCCTAAGTGAGTGTCCCAAGGCTACCAAGAGGGGGGGGTGAATTGGTAGTTTAAAAAAAAATTAAAATTTAAGACCCCTTTTTTTTTTTTAATTTTGTAGAAAAAGATTTTTCAACCACAGAGTTTTTTTTTTTAAAAAACTGAAATAGAAAGTGCGAAAATGTAAAAATAGTAAAGTAAATGACACCAGATTTATAGTGGTTCGGTCTATAACCAGACCTACATCCACTCCCCAGAGGCACCCTCTGAGTATTGCACTAATACCAATAGTGACTCTCCTTTTGCACCCACAGCAAGGCGGAGAAGCCTTTACAATACACTCTTTTCACCACTCCCCGGTGCGACAGAGAACCGTCCGTCCTTTTACACAATACACAGTGTTGGCAGAGAACCGTCCGTCCTTTCACACTCTCCTAGTGTGGGCAGAGAACCCTTCGTCCTTTCACACTTTCCTAGTGTGGGCAGAGAACCCTTCGTCCTTTCACACTCTCTAAGTGTCGGCAGAGAACCGGATCTCCTTGATAGATCTTCTCACAAGAATCTAGAAGGAAGAAAGAAAAGAGTGAAGTAATCCCAATTCACAAGTAGAGACTCTTACCTTTGAAATCCAAATGAAGCCTTCTTGCTTCTATGGTAGGAATCCTCCCTTGAAAATTTTACAAAGAGCCAATCGTACTGTACGATAATTAATTTCATCTGGATGAAAATTTTACAGAGAGCCAATCGTACTGGACGATAATTAATTTTGTTTGGACGAAAATTTTACAGAGAGCCAATCGTACTGTACGATAATTAATTTCATCTGGACGAAAATTTTATAGAGAGCCAATCGTACTGTACGATAATTAATTTCGTCCTGGACGAATAGAACTTAGAAAATTTTTCGAACAAGTTCCTATTCGTTCCATATGCTCTATAGGAGATAACTGTCTGATCGTCCAGTACGAACGAAAATCGTCCTGTACGATCAATACAAATTTAATATGATCTCCTTAATTGTGTGTGCATATTTTTATTCACTCAAGTTACAATCACTCCCTTTCAATTTGATTTCTAAGCAAAGTGCAAGCTTCAAAAATATCTCATGCTGATTTTAATTTGAAGTCTTCGTAGTCTGGAGTTCTTTTTCCCTGAAATGTTAGTACACATAAGAGCAAATACAATTCTTCTAAAATTATTAGGAGATAACTACACATTTGAACAATAATGTTTGAAATCTTCAAAAGTTTATAAGTTGCAAAAATGTAATGCATGCAAATAGCAACTATCTTAACAATCTCCCCCTTTTTTATGATGGAAAAACTAATTATTGTTTGTATGATTTCAATTTAAACAAATCTTTCTATCTCCTAAACTCCCCCTGAATTGATGAATACATAAAAATAAGGAGGCAATTTAAATCAAGAAAAATTTTTAAAATTTTTATTTTTCAAACACACAAAACAAACACACAAAACAAACACAATAACATACAAACATAAAGAACATAATAACATACAAACATAAAGATTTCTCCCCCTTTTTGACAACAACAAAAAGTGAAGAAGAAATAGACAAGAAATGTAAGTAATGGTATGAAAATTCATTTGAACATTTAATCTAGATGGTGATTGATACAAGGTATGCAATTTTAAAACTAAAAACATTAGGTCAATCATAGAAATTCAGGAAATTTAAAAAGTGATATAACATTATAAGTAAGAAGAATTTAGTAAAGACATGATTCAATTTAGACATTTCAATATAGAAAATCATTACAAGAGAGATGAATAAAAAATTTTATATTACAATATTCAAAAGAATATAAATGAACATAAGATCAATTTGAATTTAGAGATTGAAAGAATTTGGAAAGAAAAGAATTACCACATGTGGCGCTTTGCGCATCTTTTTCAAATTTTTGGGCACATTTTTGTGCATCTTTTGATATTGGGCTGATTTTGTGCCTCTTTTTCATATTTGCGAACCTTTTGCACATTTTTTTTTATTTTTGTACTTTTTGTACAATTTTTTCAAGAGTAATTTAGACCAATTCTTTCCAAAATCAATAATCTAAAATTTCAAATATTTTTAAGTGCATAAATATTATTTGAGCAAGGAAATACAAAATAAGAAAAACATCTAAATTGCAATAATAATTTTAACTTTTATGTAGTCTAAATGAATAGACATTAATTTTAAAAATTCTAATTATAACAAGTTATAAACAACTTTTAAATTTAGAAAGACTAGATTTTCTAATGTAGATAATCTCAAATTACAATCTAATTTAAGCACTATGAAGATTAAATAATACTAATGAAATTCATAAAAATTAATCACATTTCAATAACAAATCAACATTGAAACAAGTACGAAATGCATTGATATTTATGAAAGGATTACACATTTCATAATATCTAAATACAACTTAAAAGAAAATACAAACAAACACATAACATAAGCACTAACACAACAAGACATAAAAACATGAGAAACTAACACAAAAAAAATACAACACAAGTACAACAAAACACAGAAAATTATCTCTACTGTTCTGGAGGAGGAGGAGGAGGAATGCCACCGAAAAGGTTGAAGTAGGAGGCCATCAACATTACATTGGTATTGATATCATGTACTTCATTTCTAATTATACCAATGTCATGTTGTTGCTGCACAAGTTGAGCATCAAATTGATCAAACCTTTGATCAATATGAGTCTCTAATCTATCAAATCTCTCAATCAGATTCTGATAATCTGACTGAGGTGCAGAGATTTGCGCTCCTTCTCCTTCTTCTTCTTCTGAACCACTAGCATGTGCTTTTTCTTTTTCTTTTTCCTCCCTGAAGAGCAATCTGAAGGATGCATCATTATAATAAACTGGCTCTTCATATTCTTCATCAGGATTCACCAAATTATATTTCTTCTCTAAAATGTAGGTAACTAAATGTCCCAAAGAAATATTCTTTTTCCTCTTCTGTTCAGCATGTCCTATTTCTAAAAGCCCATAGAGATGATCTATGATGAGTTGGGCTTCGTCGATAGGTTGATGATCCAAAATCAAAAAGGTTAGAACAGAAAGGATAGGGGTTATGTTTATCCTATCACCAGCTTTAGGAATAATTGAAGATCTAAGGATATGCTGGATGATACGGGCATTTTTGGTCATCCCAGAAACTCTAGCAACATGATAGTTTAGACCACTTTTTCTAATTGTACTATTGACTTCATCCCATCTAAATATGTTTTCAGTCATTAAGGTATGGGCTCTATATCCTTCAGTCCTAAGGTTTAGAAATGCACCAATGTCATGCTTAGTGATTTCTACTTGTTGCTTGAAGACAAAAGATCTAATGCAAGAGTGGTCAGAGTTGAAACTCATGTTGGCTAGAAAGTCGAGAAAAGTTTGCTTGTTGTAGAGATGGACGAGAGACATGATGAAATGGAATTGGGTTGAGTCAAAAAGGTGTATTACCTTAAAATTTATCTCGCTTTGAATTAAGATGCGAGATGGAGTGATTTTTGCGGAAGCAAAACAAGGAAATAATTCCTCATTTGCCTTAGAAAGGAAGTTTTCCGAGGCATTCCTATTTGGCTTCTTCGCTAAAACCTTTTGTCTTTTGCTTGAGGAGGCCATTGACAATTTGAAGTAGAAAGGGATTGAAAGAGAAGTTTGAAAGTGTGATTGTTAAGTTAGAAAGCCTTCATATTTAAAGAAAACGATACGTTCGTCCTGGACGAAGAAGGTTCGTCCTGGACGAAAATAATCGTTCGTCTGGACGAACATTATTTCGTACAGATGATCAAATTCGTCCAAAATGTAACGGCTTTTCGTAATCAACACAACTTACGATGCGTCCCTTCGTACAGACCTTTGACTTGACCGATCGTACATACTAACAAAAGTTCGTACAGACGATCAAAATTAATTCGTTTTAAATGTCTTTTGAAAACCGTCCCCTACACTGAAACGACATATGTTCGTCTGGACGAACCAAAATTTCGTACAGACGAAATCCATATTAAAAACTGTCTTATCCACTCAACCGCTGCATTCAATCGTCCCGACATTTGAGAAAATGAAAAAGTTCATCCTGGACGATATTTATATCGTACAGACGATTTAATTAAAAATTGCTCTCAAAACGGTTAAAATGCACGCAAACCAACTTTTCTCACATCGTCCCGTACGAACCAAAAGTCGTCCCGGACGATTTCCTCCAATTTTTAAATTTTTGAATTTTAATTTAAGAAAATCAAACCAAACTATAAAACACAGAAAACATACAATAAAAAACTTACACTCAAAAGCAAATTCATTCAAAACACACAAAAATTCACAAAATAAAAAACAAAACATAAACATCAATGTTGCAAAGACATTTTGTTTAGGCATTTAAATCAATAACACCTAGCCTTGTTCTTAAAGTACTGAATGTATCAAGGGCTAAAGGTTTTGTAAAAATGTCTGCAAGTTGATTTTCAGTTGAAACATGTGTGAGTTCAATTTCTCCTTTGGATACATGATCTCTTATGAAATGATGTCTTATATCTATGCGTTTGGTTCTAGAATGTTGAATAGGATTTTTGGAAATGCAAATAGCACTAGTATTGTCACAATAAATTGGAATAGTGCATACAGATAATCCTAAATCAATCAACTGTTGTTTTAACCAAAGTACTTGTGCCACACAACTTCCTAAAGCAATGTATTCTGCTTCTGCAGTAGATAGGGCTACTGAATTTTGTTTTCTACTGGACCAAGAAACTAATGAATTACCAATGAATTGACATGTTCCAGAAGTGCTTTTCCTATCCACTCTACAACCTGGAAAGTCAGAATCTGAATAACCAATAATTTCAAATGAAGAGCTAAACTTAGGATACCAAATTCCTAAGTTTTGAGTTCCTAGTAAGTATCTTAAAATCCTTTTCACTGCTGTCAAATGTGATTCTTTTGGATCTAATTGAAATCTAGCACACAAGCAAACACTGAACATAATATCTGGACTGCTAGCAGTCAAGTAAAGCAAAGATCCAATAATCCCTCTATATTTCTTTTGATAAACAGATTTTCCCTTAAGGTCCTTATTTAACTGAACTGAGGAACTCGTTGGTGTACTAACAGGTTTAGCATTGTCCATTTCATATTTCTTGAGGATGTCCTTAATATATTTGGTTTGACTAAGAAATGTCCCTTCCTCAAGTTACTTGATGCTAAAACCTAGAAAGTAATTTAAATCTCCCATTAGACTCATTTCAAATTCACTACTCATTGCATTTGAAAAATCATCACAAAGATTTTTATTTGAAGATCCAAAGATGATATCATCCACATAAATTTGAACAATGAGTATTTCCTTTCCAAATTTCTTTAAGAAGAGAGTTGTATCCACACTTCCTTTTTTAAAAGATCTTTCAAGTAGGAAAGTGCTCAATCTCTCATACCAAGCCCTAGGTGCCTGTTTTAATCCATATAATGCCATTTTTAACTTAAAAACATGATTTGGGTATTTTGAATTTTCAAATCCAGGAGGTTGTTCTACATAAACATCTTCTTCAATAATACCATTCAAAAAGGCACTTTTGACATCCATTTGAAACAATTTAAAACTTTTAAAACAGGCAAAGGCAAGTAAAACCCTAATTGCTTCAAGTCTTGCTACAGGGGCAAAAGTCTCCTCAAAATCAATTCCTTCAATTTGATTATACCCCTTAGCAACTAATCTAGCCTTATTTCTAATGACTACTCCTGAGTCATTCATTTTATTTTTGAAAACCCACTTTGTTCCAACAACACTTTGATCTTTTGGCCTTGTAGTTAATTCCCAAACTTTATTTCTTACAAATTGATTTAACTCTTCTTGCATGGCCAATATCCAAAATTCATCAGAAAGTGCCTGATCAATATTAGTGGGTTCTATGGTTGAAATAAAGGCTGAATGATTGACTTCCTTATTTAATCCACTCCTAGTTCTAACACCCTCACTAGGTTCTCCTATAATCAATTCTCTTGGGTGGTTTTTAGAAAATCTCAACTCTCTAGGTAAAGGGTTTTCTTTTTCAAAGTTTTTTTCCACATTTTCTTCCAAGTTTAATCTATCAATCTTTTGGGAGTTTTCTTCAATTTCTTCTTCAACACTATTTGGCCCTTATAAATTTCCAGATTCATCAAATACAACATGTGTGGTTCTTCAATAACTAAAGTTCTTTTGTTGAATACCCTATAAGATTTTCCAACACTTGAATATCCAACAAAAATTCCTTTATCTGATTTTGGATCAAATTTTCCTAAGGCAGATTTTCCATTGTTATGAATGAACACCATGCAACCAAAAACATGCAAATGAGATAAATTTGGTGTTCTACCTTTTAGTAACTCATAGGATGTTTTATTTAAATTTGATCTCACATTCACCCTATTCAGAACATAACATGCAGTGCTAACCGCCTCAGCCCAAAAATATTTAGGAAGAGAGTATTCTGCCAACATTGCTCTGGCAGGTTCTATTAATATTCTATTTTTCCTTTCAACTACCCCATTTTATTGAGGGGTTCTAGGAGCAGAAAAGTTGTGATCAATCCCTTTTTCTTTATAAAAACTTTCAAATCTTTCATTTTCAAATTCTTCTCCATGATCACTTTGTATAGACATTATTTCACATCCTAATTTTCTCTGAATTCAAGTTGAAAAATTTCTGAATTCCTCAAATGATTCACTTTTATGAAAAAGAAATCTAACCCAAGTGAACCTAGAGAAATCATCCACAATAACAAATCTGTATACCTTCCCTCCTAGACTTACAGTTCCTACTGGTCCAAAACGATCCATGTGAAGAATTTCTAATGGTTTACTAGTTCTAAGATCATTATTGGACTTAAAAGAGGACTTCACTTGTTTTCCTAATTGACATGCATCACAAAGATGATGCTTAGTAAAGTCTAATTTTGGTATACCTCTTACTAAATTCTTTTGGGTAATTCTCCTAAGATTTTTCATACTAGAATAACAAAGTCTCCTATGCCAAAGCCAAGATTCATCAGAAACAGTTTTCAAACAGAAGGCAATAGGAGTATGAAATGAATTCAAATCTAGCATGTAAACATTGTTTACCCTTTTTCCATTTAAAACTTCTTTTCCATTTAGGCTTAATATGCAGCTAGTAGGTAAAAATTTCACATTATAACCTTTATCACATAGCTGACTTATACTTAACAAATTATGCTTTAAGCCTTCAACCAATAGCACATTGTCTATAAAAAAGTTTTTTAAATTACCAATCATACCTGATCCAACCATTTTCTTTGTCGTATTATCTCCAAGTGTAACCTTGCCTCCATTCCTGGCTTCTAGTGATATGAATTGTGTAGTGTCTCCAGTCATATGCTTTGAACATCCGCTATCCATGTACCATATGCTCCCACGAGGTCTTGTGTGAGAGCAATCATGCAAAAATATCAAATGTTAGACCTGGGAACCCAAACAAGTTTGGGTTCACCTTTTAGCAATTTATAATCAGATGCATGTATGATATGTCTAGGTTTATGCATCCTAGGTCTCCACACCAAATTAGATTTCATCATCAAGGTACAGGTGTGAGCTATATGTCCCAATAATCCACAATTATTACATTTAACATTAGGAAAAATATTCCTAAGTTTTCTTCCATGTGTTTGTCTTCTAAGGGATTTCATGAATTTAGGAAAATATTTAGGATTTGTAAAATCTTCAAGTCTGGGGGGTTTCTTATTATCCTCGAGAGCTCTTATTGTTAGTTTGTAAAATGAATTCATATCTTTCAAGATTCGATTGGTATAATTGATTCTATATGCTTTGCTCTCAGATTCATCCTTAAAATTTTTAAATTCCTTTTCAAGATCAGTATAGGATGACTTTAGATTTTCAAAATTCTTATTCAAGTCATCATATTCATCAAGTAGTTTCATGTGGTTGTCATCTATTAAAGCATGGTCTTTCCTAAGGATTTCATTTTTCCTTCTTGAACTCTTCAAATTCTAAACTTAAACTAGCATGCATCTTTTTCATTTTCCTATATGCATCATGCATGTGTTCAGAAACTTCAAATAATTCATCATAGGATAAGTCACATACCTCTTCTTGATCTGAGTGATCTACATTGTCAGCCATCAAGCAAAGATTAGTGACTTCTTCTTCTTTTTTTTCTGTCTCAGATGAGTCTGAAGCTGAGTCCGTCCAGAAAGCTCTTTGAAACTTCTTCTTGCCCTTCTTTACCATAGGTTTCTCCTCCACCTTCTCCTTAGCAGGAGTGGCTTTGAGTTTTGGGCAATCAGTCTTGATATGACCTGGTTTCCTGCATTCATAACAAATCACTTCATTAGAAACCTTGCCATTTTTGTTAAACTTACCTCTATTCCATAGCTGGCGTTTCTTCTGCTTCCTCTTTAAAAAGCTTCTGAATTGTCTAGTCATTAGTGCAACATCATCTTCATCCTTAGGTTGTGAGTGTTCACTCTCTGACTCTTTCACTTTTAGTGCTATATTCTTCTCCTTTCGTGTTTCACCTGCATCAATCTTCCTTTGACTTACTCTTTGCTCATAAGCAATGAGTGAACCAAGAAGATTGTCAATAGAATAAATGTTTAAATCTTTAGACTCTGTAATTGCAGTAATTTTTGCATCATAAGCAGTAGGTAAACAACGAAGAATCTTATTGACCATTTCAGCATTAGTTAATTCCCTACCAAGTGCATGCAAAGAAGTGACAATTTGTGTAAATCTTGTGTACATGTCGGAAATAGATTCATTAGGTTTCATGCGAAACAATTCATAGTCATGTAACAAGATATTGAGCCTTGATTGTTTAACCTCATTTGTCCCTTCATAAGTTATACAAAGTCTATCCCATATGTCCTTTCCGCTTTTGCAAGTGGAAACCCGCATGTAGTCTTCAGATTTTAAAGCACAAAAGAAACTGTTTAAACATTTTAGCATTTAATTGTGCTAAGTCACGTTCTTCTACAGTCCAATCAGTAAAAGGTATTTCTACCATTACTCCATCAACTAATCTAGTTGGTTTTGTGTAGCCATCCTGGACTAACATCCACATGCGATAATCAAGTGACTGTAAGAAAGTAGACATGCGTGTTTTCCAAAAATCAAAAGGAATATTGTCAAACAGTGGAGGTCTAGTAATAGAGTAACCCTCAGGTGTGTTCCGGTTTCCAAAAGTAGCCATCTACGTTAATCAAAAAGTAGTTCAAACTTATGATATTGAAACGGAGCTCTGATACCACTTGTTGAATCTAGTAATTAGGTTGTTAACCCTAAGTGAGTGTCCCAAGGCTACCAAGAGGGGGGGGGGGGAATTGGTAGTTTAAAAAAAAATTAAAATTTAAGACCCCTTTTTTTTAATTTTGTAGAAAAAAAATTTTCAACCACAAAGTTTTTTTTTTAAACTGAAATAGAAAGTGCGGAAATGTAAAAACAGTAAAGTAAATAACACCAGATTTATAGTGGTTCGGTCTATAACCAGACCTACATCCACTCCCCAGAGGCACCCTCTGAGTATTGCACTAATACCAATAGTGACTCTCCTTTTGCACCCACAGCAAGGCGGAGAAGCCTTTACAATACACTCTTTTCACCACTCCCCGGTGCGGTAGAGAACCGTCCGTCCTTTTACACAATACCCAGTGTTGGCAGAGAACCGTCCGTCCTTTCACACTCTCCTAGTGTGGGTAGAGAACCCTTCGTCCTTTCACACTCTCCTAGTGTGGGCAGAGAACCCTTCGTCCTTTCACACTCTCCTAGTGTGGGCAGAGAACCCTTCGTCCTTTCACACTCTCCAAGTGTCGGCAGAGAACCGGATCTCCTTGACAGATCTTCTCACAAGAATCTAGAAGGAAGAAAGAAAAGAGTGAAGTAATCTCAATTCACAAGTAGAGACTCTTACCTTTGAAATCCAAATGAAGCCTTCTTGCTTCTATGGTAGGAATCCTCTCTTGAATGCTCTCTTCACTTCTCTCCTTGGCTATTCTCTCAAGAGGCACGAAGATCAAATGACAAAAAGATTGGGTGGCAGTCTAATTTGGGCTATTTATACAAAAGACAAGAAAAACTGCCCAAAAACTGCAAGTTTTCAATTCTGTACGCAGTGGATCGTCCTATACGATCGTGGATCGTCCTGGACGATTTTACTTAAACGATCTGAAACGACCCTATTTGAATATGTGTACGAAATGTCTTCGTACAGCTGATCGTCCTGTACGAACTAGGTTCGTCCAGTACGAACGGTTATTACAAGGTCGAATCTAGAAACTGCTGAAAACTGTCCTTAGTCGGTTAATCGTTTGGACGATAATTAATTTCGTCTGGACAAAAATTTTACAGAGAGCCAATCGTACTGGACGATAATTAATTTTATCTGGACGAAAATTTTACAGAGAGCCAAAAGTACTGTACGATAATTAATTTTGTCTGGACAAAAATTTTACAGAGAGCCAATCGTACTGTACGATAATTAATTTCGTCCTGGACGAATAGAACTTAGAAAAATTTTCGAGCAAGTTCATATTCATTCCATATGCTCTATAGGAGATAACTGTCTGATCGTCCAGTACAAACAAAAATCGTCCTGTACGATCAATACAAATTTAATATGATCTCCTTAATTGTGTGTGCATGTTTTTATTCACTCAAGTTACAATCACTCCCTTTCAATTTGATTTCTAAGCAAAGTGCAAGCTTCAAAAATATCTCATGCTGATTTTAATTTGAAGTCTTCGTAGTCTGGAGTTCTTTTTCCCTGAAATGTTAGTACACACAAGAGCAAATACAATTCTTCCAAAATTGTTAGGAGATAACTACACATTTGAACAATAATGTTTGAAATCATCAAAACTTTATAAGTTGCAAAAATGTAATGCATGCAAATAGCAACTATCTTAACGAACACAACAACCATCCTAAAGATGAAGTTTATTGGTTGGACTACTCCGGGCTGCGGGGCTAAGTGTTCTAAGGAGGCTGGTTCCTCGAGCCTGGTGGCACAACGCCACGAATGGATTCTAAGGGGTGTTAAACCTTAAAATAGATTAATCTTTAATTATTTAACCTTTTTAAATCTCTAATTCAATTAAATTAATTTGGTTTATCGGCTGGACTACTCCGGGCTGCGGGGCTAAGTGTCCTAAGGAGGCTGGTTCCTCAAGCCTGGTGGCACAACGCCACGAATCAATTAATGGAAAACTTAAATTAATCAACTTTAAAAATCAGCAACCAAATACTTTTAATTAAATTCATTAAATTTTCAAACCTTAATCAAATAAAATCACTAAATTATATCGGGTACCGCTAGGTAACCCAGGCCTACGAGGCTATTTACTTAGCCCCAAGGAAGGTGAAATAAACTTCACGGCTTCGGTGTGAAAAAAAGGTGGTTTCCAACAAATAATTAATAATTAATTTTAAAAGATTCAAAATATTAATATTTAAACTCTAATTAAATTCCCTTAAACCTTTCAACCAATCGAACCTTAAATAACTTTAACTAATGATCTTATTTAGGACATATCAAAATCACATGACCTATCTCACACACTTTAGATGGTTTGCTAGGATCACCGACTCTAATTTTAGGATAGGTCGGTGTTTTACTTTCTGTAGTTGTGTGCTGAGTTTTTGAACTTTTAATGCATGCTGTTTGCTAGTGTAGAATTGATGTGTTTATTTACTTATTTCCCGCACTCTGTGATTGATTGTGCGTTAGATTTACCCCTAGGATAGGGACGAATTATACTTGTGCAATCTTATGCAGGTGGCCATGCTCATATAAGGAGTTAAAATTAAAGGGGGCAATCAATAAAAATAAAAAAATATATACTTTTTGCACAGGTACCTGCCGCGCTTAAAGACCCCCTTTAAAAAAAAGAACATGACCAAAGTGTGTGTGGCTAAAAAAATGCATTTCAATTTTTCATATTATAACTGCTTTGGATTGAATATATAACAGCTGATTATTAGGATAACCTTGCAGGATCAAGTCTAAATTTTCTATTTCAAATTAATGTAATTTGATTGTATAAGGTTGTAAAATACTTAAAATGATTTGAATTTGGGATATTTGATCCAAATTGAATTCAAAAGTGGTGAAGACATCCCTAAAGGGGAGAGTCTTCTTCCATTTGGAAGTCAAATTAGGATCCCTTTCAAATATCCAAAGAGGAAAGATAACACCCCCGTTCAAAGGGGAGTTTCTTTCCATTTTGATATCCTGAACCGACGAATCAAGTTGTTCATGAGAAGACGAATAAATGGACAACGAAAAGAATCTCAAATCTCAAAGTCATTTGATTTAGGATTAGAAATCCAGGTTGTAGTTAGAGGTGCCTGGCCACATTAATTTCTTGTAATTTTTGAGATGTAATAATAAGTGGCACTTGCCATATGGACATTCAATTTGATATATTTAATTTAATTGATTTATTTCGCATTAGAACTCCTGTTTTTCTAGTCTTTTTACTTGCATGCCGCATTTGATTTGACCTAGAATTCTGATTTAGGCTCTTAGGGGTTTGTCAAAAAAATTCTTCTACTTTAATTAAATAAAATTTTTAAGATACGATAGAAACTCTAAACGGTCCTAAGAAGTAAGCTCGGACTCGCCGAGGGTTTTTCATGCATCCATATTGTACTTTCTCAACCTTGTTAGGCATCTCCCCGCCTGCGGGTTTTGGCAGACCACCTGGCCTATGAGGGTGCCGATCTGTCAAGGGGATGTTATGCAATCGCTGGGAAAAAACCTATTTTCTAAGCCAAAAAGATTTTTTAAATTGCAACATACTGATTTTGCATTCAATCGAGTCAATTAGCATGCATCACATTAGTAACAAATTTAAAAGAGTCTAATATTTAATTGCATCTATTTAGACATCAAATACCCGACATAAGTTAAAGGGGTCAATTAAGGATCTGCTCTAGATGTCTACCCCATTCCCCATTCTCTAAAATTTTCTAATTAGTGTCCCTACCACTCTACAAAAAGAACGAACTCATATTTTAAAATCGTTTAGGTGGTTTAGCTGGCTCCCCAATCAAGGCCGGGGAAAGATCAGATTTGCACTACATTAGCTAGGTTCGGGGTACTAATTTCGAGTGCCTAATTTAGACTTAGGTTCCGAGGCGGGCTCGGGTCATAAGACCTCAACTTTCGGGAATTGTATCCCAAATTTCTAATAAAATTGACAACTCAAACTAAAAATTTCTTTCAATCAAATACAAGCCTAACACTTAGGATATATTGAGGTGTTTCTGAATTAATTCAGAATCTCAAAACACCTCTTACTTTTCTTCCTCGGACTCTAAAAATAAGTCTTCAATTTTGATCCAATCCCACTTGAAATTCCTACCATTCTCGTCCTTTGATATCAAACTTTGTAAATCTTAAAAATAAAAAATTATACCGCTATTTTAATCGAGAGTTTCCGTAGGAAATTCTGATTTTCTACGATGTAATTAACTACGAGGGCTTGCGCTCGTAGGAGATTTAGAAACCCAGAACTTATTTTTAAAAAAACCAATAATTTTTCAAAACCTCTAATTAATTTTCTTTGAAAAAATCAAACTCGACTATCATTATCGTCATTTTCGAACGATCTATAATAATTGATATCTTCTTTCTTCGGAGAGATATATCAATTATTATTGTAGTTTCAATTATGAAATTAAATATCTTTTATCCGAATTAGAATAATCAAACAATTGGTTAAATTCCATTTTGATCCTTCGAGGCCGAATGTAATTTTTCCTTAGAGTTTGACTACGATAATTCGGATAAGATTAGAATTTTGAAATTTGAACCCATTAGGGAACGATACGATCATCTTTTGAGGCGATGTATCGTTCATAATGATGTGTTAAATTTCAAAATTTAAAATTTAAATATTCCCAAACAAAATTAATTCTTTTTTAAAACTTATATATATATATATATATATATTTCAATCAAAATAATATATAGCTTATGTGATAATGGGGCATGTTGGTTTTTTCTTGAACTGTAACTATCTCTTTCATTTTTATGTTCTTGGCAATCCTTTTTTGGCTATGACCATAACATTTTCAAATGATTTTACCAATAAGAGTGTTACTACTACACCATGTATGGTTTTTGGAGTAAGAACTATTTTTTTCTTATCAGTTTTTAGGAGGTTCCCATAATGCAGATATTTTAGTTACTGGTTTTTTTGGGTGGAGAGATGGAGCTTAAAGTATATCAAGTTTTCTTTCTTAATTTTTAGGTGCTGGATTTTTTATCACCCCAAAATGTTCCTAGGCTTTTTTGTATTGTTGATTAGTAGGTATCTTAAGCTCATTGGTTTTTTCTTTAACTTTTTTTTTAGCTCTTTTGAGCAGTATAGTGAGCTCAAGGTACCTTTTAAGGGCCTTGCAATTTTTTATTCTAATCAACACGAACGCCCCTTTGTGGGGCACACCCCCAACAAAAAAAAAGGATTACATTAAATAAAAAATAAAAGAACTTCATTAAATAGTTAATAAATAAATAAATTTCATTAAATATTTATAAATTTAATAAATTAAAAACATATAATTTACATTGAATTCAACCATAAATTCAATGTACACTTAAGAAAAAAATAAAATCACCATTATAAATTATTAAAATGAAAAATAATTGAAAATCAAAGAAAAATCACTCATTAAATTACAAAAAAAATAAAAAATTTAAATAAATCCCAAAAGATTTCAAACTTTTATAATAATCATTTTAGGACACTCATGACTTCTTGTGATGATTTTAAGTTGATTAAAGTTGGTTTGGTTCAAATTTAAATAAAATTAAAATACCTTAGTTACTCTATTTAAATAATTTAATTAATTGGGAATTTTTTAAATAAATTATTATTAAGCAAATAAAAATCCTAAAAAAAGTAAATAATTTGCATTAGATTCTAAATGAAACATAGAACTTTTTAAAAATACTAAACATCTAAAATTCAATCTAAATAAAATAAAAATCCAAACTTTGGTTAAACTCCTTGAAGAAGGGATAAAAGAAAATAAACAAATAAATACAAATAACAAATAAAGATACATATTAATAATTAAATAAAAATAAATAAACAAATATGTAAAATTCAAATTAATTAAACAAACATAAATCAATTAAATACTTTCAAATAAAATTAATGAATTATTTAAAATTAAAATAAAATTAAACAAAATTCAAGTAAAAAAAATAAAATAAAATAAAATAATTAAATAAAATTCAAATAAAAAAATTAACTAAAATAAAAATATAATTAAAAAAAAAAAAACAATATTTTAATAAAATAAAAATTAAATAAATAAAAAATAAAAATAAGTTAACAATTAATAAAAAAAAATAAATTTAAATGTTAATAAATTAAATGGATCAAATTAAATAAACTTTATTAAATGAATCAAGGTTGTGAAGTTCGTGCCAGACAATGAGCCATAAGGAGGGATTCACGGTACAATTGTTCAATCGGGGTCGAATCGGGGTTGAACCGGATCATATAATAAATACTAATTAGTTTAAATAATAATTTAATTTATGTAATAATGATATAAATATATTACATATTATAATAAAATTTTTTATAGAATTATTATTTGAATCTAAAAATATATGGATGAAATAAATGCAATAATTTTAAAATTGAATACATTTATTTTGTGTGAGAAACTAACCACTTTATAGCTGTACCATGAATAAAAAGAAATTCCTTGTTTTTTTTTTTCTACATGACCTCTTCTAATTTATTAATCTAATTGACAAAACTCTAAAAATTAAATAAACATAAGATAGTTATTATACATGTACACTTATAAAATTATATAGAAGAAATTAGCAAAATTCATTATTATATTAAATATATTAAAATAAAAAAACTTATAGAATTGTTTGAACATTTTGTACTGTCTAATAACATAAATAAAATATTTTGAATCAAATGTTAAATTGTTTATCTGAAGTTTCAAAAAAATGCACACAAGCAACTAGAAGTGGATTGAAATGTGATCATATTCATTCAAAAAATATCAGGTTTAAGGCATTGATCAAATCAAAAGCGTCACAAAATACTTAAGATTTGCGAGGGAGGGAAATAACATTAAACTAAGGCAATAGCTTGCATTTATGAAACAAGGAAAGCATGCATGTCAAATATCCAAAAAAAATAATGAGTTGTAGGTTTCACTCAACAAAATTGCACATTATAAACTCCTTGATAAATCATGGAATTTATTGAATGATCAAAGAAAGTTTCAAGACAAAAATCTTTGATGCACTTCACCTTTGAAATATAAATATAACTTTCTTTGTAAAATGATCATAGTACATTAATTAAACAAAACTCATTATTAAATATAAATAGTTCAAACTTTGGACATCAATATAAATTTTACTCTAAAACACATAAGTCATTTATTAAATAAAAAACTTGACAACACACTGAATAGTGAAGAAAGTTAATTTATCAGAATAAATCTGAATTACATACAGACTGACTTGCTTTTTTTGAGAAAATGCATATAGCATTAAAAACAAAAAATAAACTATTACAAATTAGAATAGAAAACTACTAGGCAACCCCTTCAAAACAAAAGCTAGCCTTAGTAAAAAAAGAAAAAACAAGCATAATGAAAATATTCAAAAAATAGGAAATACAATAATAAAAATAAGATACTCTACTTCTCATTTTAAATCAATTGGGGTGGAGGGGATACCAAAGATTAAACAACCAAAATGGTTGATTAGTATCTCAGATTTCCCAATTAAGTAAAAAATAAGAGATAGAAATATTCTTAATACCCATTACTACATTTCCATTTTTCAAATACCAAATTATGCTTAAAAAAAAAACTAGAACATCAATATATACTAAACAAAGATAAATAAATAATACAAAAATAAAACTCTACAGCCAAGCAATAAACTCAGATCTGCACAGCTCCACAAATTCTATTTTTCACAAGCTCCACCATCTTCACACAAACTGCAAACCACTCTTTCAAATCCTCTTCAATAACCAAAAGTTATCATGGGATAAATGGTGAAGAGACGCCAACCCTTTCACCAAGAATACCAAACTTTCTTCCTCTAAGACTGGCTTTAATAAGACCAAACAAGTTCAAGTCTTTATTCAACTTCTTCTTATGAAGCACCAATTTAGATGGCAAAAGGAACTTTCCATCTTCAATCGAGTCTTTTCCACTACTTTCCTTATCATTCTTGGACAAAGGAGTATCCTCAACATACTTTGACCTTCCAGGATCTTAACCGCTTGTAGCATAAATCCCAACATCACCATCAGGATTTATCATATCAGAATCTTCTTGACTTGTCAGTTTGAAATTGAACTTAGCCTCTTTAGCACATGTGGAGTCACTTGGAATTATAACTGGAATCTCATCAACAACTAGAATTCTGAAACTATTACAGTCATTAGCTGCAAACATTTACGTTATCTTCATTCTAGTTTCTTTAACATATTTATTTTTCTTTTCTTCAATGTTAGGAAGAGACACTTCTAGCATACAAAATCTATAATCTGATTTGGCTCTCACTGCATTCCTTGTTCCCATCTATCTTATATTAATTCTGTTGTAGTTATCCAACATCCAAGGCCCATCAGAAGCCTTAATAAGATTAAAATTTGGCTGTTTTTAAACAAGGACCTCCTCAGATATAATTTCATTACCCTTATCCTTATTCTCTCCAACCACGCCAACCCCCCCCCCCCCCCCCTTCAAGCTATAATTATTACATAAATGACCAACCTTTACACAATTAAAACAAAAAAGAGATCTTCTCATACTCAACTTTTTGAAAGAAATGCCCATTTATCCCTTCCACCCAAACACCCAATGGTAGAGGTTTATCAAGCTCGCTCTACCCGAACACATACTCTTGCAAATTCCCTTCTCCCCCATTGAAACATATTACCATCTATAAGGATAGGGCTTCCTATCAAAGAAGCTATTCTTGAAACATTGATTTCATCCCAATAATAGAGAGGAAGGTTGGGCATTCTTACCCAAATAGGAGATGTGAAACCTTTCAATGAAACCTGAGAGAAGTTTGAACTTCTTTTGTCAAGCCCTACAATATGACCATTGATGAACCAGGGGCCACTAGATAAAACATTTTCCATAGCTTCTCGTAAAAAGAATTAACAAATCACCCATCTAGAACCAAGCAAAGTCAAATGAAACTTGACAAACTTCATCCATTGACATCGCAATTCATTTGCTACCATATGAATTGGAAGAGGTTTACCAATCACCTTCACCACCACCGAACATTGAAGTTTATTTATGTTGACATTCATGTTCCGTTCATGAAATTTAACAGCAAACCCTTCCTCAAATAAAATTTTTCCTTCCTTAGACATATACACTTTAATGTAAGGATGTTTCTCCCTTTGGTTTATCGAATTTGTGCTGATTTTCCCAGGAATTTCAGCAACATTACTTATTGCTGGAACATTTTCACATGAAGTAGAAGGATTAAGATCCTTATATTAGATTGAAGGAAGCTCCTCCAAATTGGAATCAGATTTGTTAATATTACCAAACCTATTAACAAAGATTTTCAAATTTTAAGAAGAACCAACAACTCTTGATTTAGAAATTCCACTTTTACATGGAGTGGAAATTTGTCTTCAACCACCTATTTTCCTTCCCCTTACCAGACACCGGTGGTGGTGAAATAATATTGACTCCCTTCGGATCTCTAAAAACCAGTGGAGCATTGAATCGACCATATCTAAGTGATTCAATGTGTAATGACGAAACAGCTGGTATAGCATTGATGCTAGAGTTAGAAGAAGGGAATACCTTTAAAGTCCGGCCATCAATGTTATCCAGTAGGCGGTCCTCCGTCCCGTGGTAAATCTGCCAAAAGCCTAGCGAAGGGAATTTTGAAAAAGCAAATTCAAAATCCTAGAGTCTCTCTCTACCTTTCTCTCTCTAAGTAATAATTATCCATATACTTACTTGCTAGATATTTTTAGTTCCATATGAAATAACATAAAACACTTAATTTGAACCAAGATAATTTACGAAAAAAAATAAATAGTTTTTTTTTTTTTTGTTGTCGTGAGAGCTTATTCGTGCATGAGAAGCTTAGCAGTAGGCTGACTAACATCTAGCAATAACAAAAAACTAAATTTACTAAAAATTTATGGTTTTGCCAATAATTATATCCCATGGTTAATAAACAAGAAAAGAAGTGAGAGAGATGAAGGAGAGACTCTGTTGGGTGTTAAGAAGTTGAGCTCATCGAATTTCCCAATCACAAATCAAAAAGCTTGACTAAGAGGCGGAGACAAATGGGATGGGGATGCGCACAAACAAAATGATATGGAAGGAAAATTAGAATTTTATTTTATTATTTTCCTAATTTTACATATGGGCTATTAGATCTAAAATAGATGGCTCATATTACATTTTGTTTTAATCGCATGGTTCTTAAGAACAGGTGCTCATTTTTGGTTCAGTGGTCCACAATCCAGGTGAGCAATTTTTTCCTATTTTATTTCAAAATTAGTTATGAAAAGGAACATAATTAGATGGTCGACCAGTTAATGATTCAATCAATTGATTCGATTGATTTGATATAGTTTTATTAATCATGAAATTAATCAAACTTAAATAAATTAAAGGCTAGATTCACTTGGTTATAACTCTTTGGGGGAAATGTTTGCACTAATTAGTAAGCCTAGGGCTTATTGATTAATAGCTTCAAGCACATTAAAAGTTGTTAATTACCTGATTATTTATAATATAAATCAAATAATTCATTCAAGAAAAAAATAAAGGGTTTATGTGTTTGTTTTAGCCTTTATTTTTTTTTTTAGAATTGCAAAGCATTATATCAAAAAAACTATTATAAACAACTAAAAAAATAGATATCTATCACACTTCTTCTTTTGCAAATAAAAAAAAGGAGAAGGATATCTATCACACTTCTTCTTTTGCATCCCATGGAGTTTTTTCTTCTTTCTTTTGGGATGATTTAATCCTTGACAAGGTTCCTTCTTCATTTATAAATATTTTGACGAAGGAATCTATAGCTTGTATTCAGTAGGGATTTCTTTTGATCCCTGCTTTTCTTTTTTATAATATTTTCTTTATACTTTCTCAGAAAAAAAAAGAGAAAGAATGTAATACAAGGAAAGCTATAAAAAACAAAACTAATACTAAAAACGCTAAAGTTGCACAACAATCCACCACTTCAGTACCCTTTCTAAAAGTATGATGAAATACAACAGTATTAAAATCAATAAGGAAGAAAAGCCCCTTATTCCAAACTCCATCTTGCTACCATTTAGCCTTCTTTATTGAATCATGAAGCCACTTGATCACATTAGCATTGTCTCCTTCAAGAATTACTCCCTAGTATTAAAGCATCCAACTATAGATATGTTCTCTAATCAAGAGAGCTTCCTTAATCTCTAGATGGGCTGCATCCTAATGCTTCAACTATTTACCAAACTCCCAAAGGAAGCTTCCCTTATAATCCTAGATAACACCTCCAATGCCCGCTATAGATGATTCAAAGAGAGAAGCATCCACATTGATTTTGATCCAATATAGAGGTGGAGGATTCCATGCATTAATAGACTCAGTACAGAGATTAGCATCCTATTCTTCTAGCATTGAATACTTAGATGGATGCATAATGGATGTTAAAAAATTTTTATTCCGTAAAATTAATAGATGATGAAGGAAATCCCAGCTTCATTTCATTTTGGCTTTTCTATGAAAAAAAATAGTAATACAATATAATTTTACTATTTTCAAATTAAATTTAGAAATCCTTTTCAACTCATTTGAACATTCCATAAAGGATTTAAAGATAGGAACATGGAAACACCATTCACAAAGCTTATTCAGAATCTCAAGTAACTATTTGCACCGAACAACTATATGCAGTTAGTTCTCCGCCTCATGACACCCTCTAACAAAACAATTTGTTTGAAATAGATTCCTCTAATTAAGAAAATAATTAGAAGGAAGAGCATTTTTACAAAGTCTCCACCAAAACATTTCAACCTTAGGAATAAGCTTGAAGTTCCTGATCCAATTTAGTTATTTAAAATTCCTCTGTTGTAGTTCATACTTCAACGATGCTGCAAAAGATAGGCTCTAATTATTATACATGAATGTTGCTTAACAACATTCTCTAATAAGATTTCTACTTCATTACCAAAATCAAATTTTCACGAAGCTTTGAGAACCCTATTCCAAGCTACGTGATAAGATTTCTAACCTCTTCAAATTTGATAATTTTATGACAAGGTCGTACGTCTCATTAAGCTTGAAAATAATGTTATAAAGATCTAATGCAACTCTAGTTAGATACCTAACCATAGCATAAGGAACCTGTTAAAGAGGTACTAAATTTAATTATCATCACTCTAACCTTTCCCATATCCTTGAATTACCTTCCTTGTTACTGTACCAAGTATACCTGTGTCAATAACCCCTGCATTATGAAAATAATTATTAGCCATAAAGGATTTCATTTATTGAGGTCCTTGGGAAAAAATAAACCTCCCCCTTCCCCCTCTTTTGTCTTCCTTAGACAAGATGCAATTGAAGCCCCCTCCCACTATAGAAGGAATATCACACACCACGTCCTTCTCTAGACACTTCCACAAACTTCTTCTAATAAATAAATCCTTACTCCCATAAACATCAGTAACATTCCAACAACCCTTATTCAAAATTTGGAGGCACCCAAAGACCAATTGGGATGAATTATACACCACATCAAAACTACCCTCCAACCTCTTTAATAATATAAGAATGCCCCCAGACAACTCATTAATTGGATGGTGTAAGAAGTCCCAATCCTCCCCAATAGTTCTATTCACCTCCTTTCTATCAACACAAGACAACTTAGTCTCTACCAACCCAATGAAAAAAACATCAGTTTCCCTCATAATCTCTCTAAGATAAAGAAAAGCCTCTCTTTTTTTGGCTCCTCTACAATTCCAAAATAAAAAGGAAGACATTAAGTACCCAATGGGGAATGGTCCCCAGCACCATGGCAACCACCCACTTCCCCATTCGTCCTCCTTTGGATATCCTCAATAGGACCTAATGGTTAAAGTTCTTTATCAAGCTTATGTTTACATCTACAAGAGCTCACAACATTATTAACATGGGAAAATGATATTTTATTGTCTTATAGAAATGAGGAATTCCTTGTTGCATGCACATTATCATTATCAATACACTTATCAGATGATAAACCACCATCACTGTTAACGTCATGGGTATCATCAGGATGAGAGAGGATTTTATATTTTTAATAGTATAAAAAAACATTCTTCAGATATAACTGAAAAATTTTGAATTCCAATAGAACTTCATAGATCTACATCCATCTTATTAAAGAGTACATTAGCATCACCTTCCATCCTTCTATCTATATTATGATTTATAGTCTAATTACCTTCAGGCTCCATGATAGAACAAATAATCTTAACTTCATGGGGGACATAAATAAGTACCTTTGGAATATTAATTTGCACATCATCATTTTGATACTCCTTATCAGCACTAGGCTCAGCAAGTGTACAAAACTTGTTTGTTCTTAGCAAATAAGCTTCTTGATTATTCTTTGGTTGAGACTCATCAACAACACCAGAAATAAAAGCTTATTATATTTGGATGGAATCTGAACCTCCCATAACCTTATCTTCACGCTCAACCCAAGAATTCAGACTAGTCTTATTCAACCACTTCTTACTAAGATCCTTGTTTCTAAAGAATCTTCCCCTCTCATTTTGAAACTTAACATGGATCCAAGGGTTTTATTCACCTTCAACTTTAGTTTTTTTTAGAATATGCATATTAACTTCCTCCAAAACTGGAATAGAATCATCCTTATAATAATATTACTCTTATCAATAGCAACATCATCTTCAATACAAGAATTAACATGATGCCCAATCTTGCCACATTTGAAGCAAAATGAAGCAATTTTAACATACTTAATATTTTGATAGAATCTTACACACAATCCATTTACCCAAATTCCTCCTACCAATTTGGCATCTAGATTAATTCACACATAAACTCTAACGAATTTCTTCCTTCCCCATTTGAACATATTCCCATCAAGAAGCATTAGCATGCCAACCTTGAAAGCAATTCTCATTACATTAACCTCATCCTAACATTACAATAGGAGATGAGGCAGTCTTATCCAAATAGGAGATGATAACCCCTTCAAGTATAGTGGTTTAAATTTGGGTGACCATTTATCAATTCCAACAATATAACCACCCACATACCAAGGCCCTTCACTCATCACTCCTTCTAAAGCTTCACTAGATTGGAAAGAACATAAGAACCAATCTAATCCCAATAATGTTAAGTGAAATCCTCCAAATCTGCTCCATTACTTTTTTAATTCCATACAATAGTGTGAAAAAAGGAACATTTTTTCCAAAACTTTCACAACCAATGAATTCTTCAAGAATTAAGCATTGGTAATATCCTTATAAGGATTAAGCTTCATAATAATCCCATACTCATACATTTTAGTAGATACTAAACTCAGATTAAATTTGATATGAGGATTAACATTCCAAGAGTTTTCTAGGTTCTGATACAAACTAGAAACTTTTGCCTAATTCTTATCATTTACAACATTAACCTCAATAATAGAATTAGAAACACAAGAGGAAATAGCAACTTGATGAGACAAATTATTAATCCCACACAAATTAGAATTAGAAGTGTTAGGTGGCATAAATCTATTGACTTTTAACTTTAAAAACAAATGATGATGAAAGTCATTCATCCCTTTATTCGGACTCTTTGTCCTCATATGTGTATCTTTCATAATCTTTAAATTCTAAGAAACATTTTTAACTTTACCTTCAACTACTGTCAATTGCTTTATAGGTGGTCCAAAACCTTCTCTAATAACCAACATAGAATTCTTCAAACTAAAACTCTACAAACTTCCATCATGGAATGATGAACCAGCCTTGATGTTACCCTCTCGCTCATAATGACCTAATTCCTTACACAATGATTGAGGAAGACTACAAGAGATGATAGTTAGTCGATGTTGGCAATCATCTTCTGCCAAAAACCTTCATCCTGTGAAAAGCAGGAAATGGAAATTATGAAAACAACCTTCTCTCTCTAAAAAATGCTCAGACCTTCTATCTCTAGAGAAATATCATCATTTTTACTTTCATTCAAAAGAACCTAAATTATAATGCTATTATTATAACCAAATTCTTTAGAAGCCCAAAAGTGAAATGCATTCTTTAGAAACCTAGGACTTTCTAATTGTTGACTTCAAATGACACTTTGAAGTTGGTATTTACCAAGGTTCTTTAAACAACAACAACAACAACAACAACAACAAGCCTTTGTCCCACTATATGGGGTGAGCTACATGATCCTTTTTCTCCATTGTGTTCGGTTAAAAAATCAAATTCTCTTTTAAATTTAATAAAGAAAGATTATTTCAAATATTTTCTAACCAAGTCTTTTTTAGGTCTACCTCTACCTTTCTTAACATAAGTCAAATCTAATACCTCAACTTTCCTAACCAGGTCATCGAAAGGCCTCTGTTTAATGTGACCAAACCATCTTAGGGGACTCTCTCTAATCTTATCTTCCATTGGAGCTACTCCAACCATTTCACATATATGCTCATTTTCATATCCTATCTCTATGGGTCAAGCCACTCATCCACCAAAGCATCCTCGTCTCTGCAACACTTAATTTAGTATTATGCTTCTCTATTAATGGCCAACATTCGGCACCATAAAGCATTGTAGGTCTCACCACCATCTTATCTTTTATAATTTTCCCTTAAGTTTTAGGGGGACTTTTCTATTGCACAATAAGCTTGATGCATTCCTCCACTTCAACCATTGAACTTGAATTCTGCTGATAATATCCCCATCAATTTCCCCATTACTTTGAATAATAGATCCAAGAAATCTATCTAAAATATATACTCTTACTAATGACTTGATCGCCCAAAGTCACAACCCCATCACTAGGTCTATTGCTACTAAATTTACACTCTATATATTTAGTTTTAGATCTACTCAAGCGAAAACCTTTAGACTCTAAAGTTGATCACAATAATTTGAGCTTACCTTCAACTCCCTCTCTAGTCCTATCAATAAGAAGAATATCATCAAAAAAAAAGCATACACCAAGGTACAACCTCTTTGCAAATGTCTAGTGAGAACATCCATGACTAAAGCAAAAAGATATGGACTTAAGGCTGATCTGTGATGTAATCCAACCGAAATAGGAAAATCCTTGATGTACTAAGGTTCTTTAAAACTTAAACTAAAAGTAACATTACCAATCAAAACATTTAAATGAAATGTAAAATATTAAATCATTAAAACTTAAATTTAAACTAAATCCTTTGACCTAAAAATAAATAAATTTTTTTTATGATCAACATCAATCACTAATCAGCCTAGTATTTATCTAAATTACATAGCTTAGAACACTCTTGGTAGGGAAACTAACTCTTGCCTAGGTTAGGGTAGATTGTTTACTTTCTTGCACTTAATGTGGTGTGAGTCTATTCTAGTGGATTTGTGATGTTGTGATTTTTTACTTTCATTGTACTTTGTGATGTCATGCAGATGATTATATATACAAACCGCTCACTATTTTTACATATTGACTCTTACAGAAGTAGTGTCATTATGTTTTGTAAATTTAAATGTAAATTATAAATGCATATATACTTGTAAAGTATAAAGAGTTATGAAAGTCTAAATATAAATTGCTTAAAGAGTAGAAGTCCAAAAGAATGTAGTTTTTTTCTTTTATAGTTTATTTCTTTTGGAACTATATATCTTGAACACACATGGAGCAAAAAGATTAAAGAATAAAATATATTAAATAAGTAATTTATATTTTGTATAGACTTGCATCATTGTATAGGTGCAGAAATCTAAGCTTGTTGTTGGTGGAACTTGGCCACCTTTACTTTATGCATACTTTGATTTGTATTTTTTATTTATATTTGTTTATACATTTATTAATACACACATACATTCATAGATTATAAATGATCTTGATTAGAATTTCATTTTTAAGGTTTCTTAGCATTGCATTTATATTTGCCTGGACATATATTAAAGTTTTGTCCTAGGTTAATTTCATTTTAAAAATGATAGCTGAATAATATCTCTCAAAATGAATAGTATACTTAATATGTTGAGTTTGATTATGAAAATTAATTTTTTATTTATATTCTCAAACAAAATAGTCAAGCGTTAGTCTATCTTTTGAGATGGTATGTTATTAGCTATGAATATTTGATTATCAAAATATAAATCAAAATTTGTTGGTATAATATTTATTTTTCATTTCTAGAGGTTCCTCTACATCCTCTAATCATTTCCCTATAGTTTGGAGCTTGTCGATGGCAAGGTTGAAAAAAGACTGAAGCTCTATTCGTCCCAACAAGTCAAACATTTCATCCAGGCTTCCTCTGACTTTGTTGTCTGTAACAAACTTGTAGAGGAGCTTTAGATGAGGTGAACCAGCCCTCAAGCATCCTTATAGATAACCTATAGATTGGTAAAACTTAAAACCTTACTTATTTACCTAATTTTCTAAATAACTTCATCATTATCACATGAAAATACATAAAAAACCATTTCTCATTGTCTCTTCAATCATTAGGTATATCTATTTGATATTTTGTACTAATGAAGCCTCGACATAAAGAGTTTGAAGTGAAATGCATATTTAGGGATTTTGGGTTGATGGACGCTGATAACTGAGCTATTGATGGATCTATTCTTTTTAGATTAATGATAGTGTTGTCGTCGGTTTAGCCACTTGACTTGAATTGGCCTAACCATGGGATGAACTAGTCTCCAACCATCTTCATTAGGGTTCCATTTTAAACCATGGATTGAACAATTCTGCCCACTACCACAAAGGTTATGTGAGTTGGCTCACTTGTTCGATGCCTCCCACACATCCCTATAGCTAGATGCCACCTGTAAAGTCCCAGCATAGTTAGCAAGTTAGGCTAAGTGTATAATAAAAAACCTCTTTAAATAATTAAAAAAATTAAGTTAACTTTAAAAAATCATATAAAATTCATGTCTTAATATGAAAATATGTAATACCACTATGGATTCAGGGTGAAGAGCTTGATTTATTAAAACTAAAATCAACTCAATCTAATAAATGCTTTGTGAATAAAACCAACTATTCATATATTTATTTTTATTTAATTACTCTCAAACAACTCATTGGAATAAACTAAATTCTAGAAGAGAGTAATTATAGGTTGTTTCACACATTCTATAATTATTTAAGGCCCAAATAATCAACATATTATGTTGAAGTGAATTTATAAATATATGGGTTAGTAGTCAATTTAAATATTTAAAGAATTCTTACTCCTTATCATATAAAATTAGCATTCATTTGGTTGTGGTATGATTGTACATGTGCAAGGGTTAGTCACAAAAATTTACAAACCCATTGGAATCTTAGTGACACCTACGGAAAAAAAAAATTAAGGATTGTCTCTATTGAACTTAGACAAATTTTTAAATTTGTATACATACATCCAATAGGGATGAAACATAAAATTAGACAGCCTAGACACATTACACACCATAGAATTAAGCTCACCTGTATTTGACAATAATTGACCATAAAATAATAATATTAATAATTAGCCTTTATATTATGGATTGATTTTCACTAAAATCAAAATAAATAAAGCAAAATACAAAATAACCTTCAATCAATTTTAAATCATAGATGTAAACTATTAACACATTAAATAATCAATTAAAAATCTAATTTCATATATAATTAAATAAATATAATAAGTATAAATTAATTACTTAATGAATTGGTGCATTTCTTAAAAAAATAAAAAATACTTAATGAATTTAAACAAAAAAAAAATTAAAGGATTAATAACTAAATAATAATTAATTAATTAAAATTCAATAATAATTAATTAAAATTAATAAAATCTCAATAATTTATTAAAAAATTATAAATAAATTGATAAAAATCAGAAAAAAAAAATAAAACATAAAAAATTAATTTAATTTTATACTTTATTTGATTATTTTTTTAATCAAATAAATCAGATAATTATTATTAATTAAATAAAAAAACCTTTCATATTTAATCATACTTCCTTTTGTAGGGTATTTTATCAATAATTTTCAAGGTCCTTAATACATCCTAAATCTCCCATAATACATTTATATTGTTCATGATTCCTTTAAACAAGCATACACATATTTCATTAAGGAATGATAATAAATTTTAATAACAAATTAAGGGTTCTATGCACCAAATATGCTAGCCTCCAATTGTGGAAGGCATGATTGTAAAAAATCTCATAACTCTTAATGAAATCTTTATAAACCATTGACCTTATACATCATGCTTGATTTCGTTTGGAGGGTATGTGTATTGATCTGAATAGTCCTTTCTCAATCAATTTTTAAATCTTTAAAGGTTTTATGTCACCATCTATCCAATATGGGGGATGTTTGCATTTCATTTAAGTTCCTTAGGATCTATAGGTTAGTTCCCTTACATTTGGGCTTATTAACCTACAAATTCTTTTAAACTAAATATTGAACTTCAATCATTTGAACTTAAATAATAAAATCCAAATTCATTCAAGTAAAACATCAACTAAATGACCCCCTTTTGAATTTAATGATTCAAATCATTAATCAACTAAATGTATAATTAGTGAGCTTATTGTACCTTCATCCATTATAAAATTTGATAATAAATGGGATGTACTATTATCCTATTTAACTAAGAATTTCAAATAAGATATACCATTAATCTCTAGGAGTGTAGAGTCTCATCCAAGTTTATCTTGCAGCTCGTAATATAGATCAAAATAAAGTTCTTATCGATGAGCCTAAGGAAGTATGAGTCAATTAAGCTTCTGCAATTTAAGAGAAGGAAGAAAAGAATAAATTAATGTTGCATCTGATAAGATATTTTTCTCTGCAAATGGAAAGTCCAAATTCTTAAGCCTTTAACATTGTATGACTTTTATTTCATCCCTCCTAGGACAAAAAAATTACAAAAAAAAAAGAAGATTCTTTGTATATTTTGTTTATTTATACTAATGATTATTCATAGAAAAATATAAATAATGAAGAAAGTAATTCTCATTAAATATCTACAAATGATTTAGAAGAACTTGTCAATACTTTTTCATAGTGACTCCCCCCAATTCTCAATGTCAAAGGTGTTTGTAAAGTAGCTTTAAGTGGTTCTCAAGGTGCATTATTAGCTCAAGGTAATGAGAAAGGAAAAGAGAATGTACTTTATTATAACTAAGGAAAATTTCTAAGGAGTTTTTTGTTGTGTTAAAGTCTTGTATAGCTGTGTGTCTTTGTTTATGTTGTACAAGAATGTTTCAAGAAAAGTATTAACAATTAAAAAGTTAGAAGCTAGCTCTATGTCACTAAAAATATTAGTGATGTAGGGACTTCATTGCCCCTGCACTAGAATAGGACATTATAATGTTTGAGCCTTACGAAATATATACTTAATTCAATACCCTAGCAGAATAAATGTCAACATTATAATGCACTCAACACTATAGTGACATAAGTGAACATTGATGCTCCTCGAAAACCTTAAGAAAAATTGTAAATAATTTAAAATCAAAACACCAACCTTTATTGTGTTGAATCACCATAAGACATCATTAAGCACTGCAACACCTATATTTTTACATCAACATAATAGAGCATTTAGAGAAAAGAGTCATTATGTCAAGTTAACCAAGCATCATACCAGATCAGCCAATAATCATGCAGGTCAGCCCAATGCCATAATAGAGAACATTAAGTAGTGCTGAGGTGCTAGTTCATACTTTAACCTTATGCACCACCCTATCAAGCACTATGATTCTTCAGCCTATTTATGTTAAGTATAAATTTTTTTAATAATTTCTTTTGGAAGGGATAGATAATAGGATAGTGAGCAACCTATAGTGGAGTGTCTAATCATCATCATAGATAATAAAATAAAATTTAGGATTGGAAAGGAGTGTGAAGAGCGAAGGCATAAGGGAGAATCACTCCAAGAAGAGTCCATCTAACAGATCTATTTAGGATTCAACATGTTGGGTGCTATTTTCTTAATTTTTCTTTTGTACTTATATCTTGTGAAAGTGATGGAAAGTATTTTATTCACTTTTATTTCTATGGCCAATTAAACTCATAGTTTTGGACTTATGATATGAAAATCTATGTATATCCTAGTATAAACTCTTGTATATAAACATGAATTGTTGTTTTTAATATCTTCCATGCTTAATTTAATTTATGCAATGCCCATGCATGAAGTTAAAGTATATAGTTTGATACATTTCCTACACAAAAGAATGCTCAAATAATTAGGAGTATTGAAATGTAATGTTTTCATACTTAGACATAGTATGATTTTGATTTTATGATCTATGGAGATATAATGACTAAAGAGAGGAGATAACATTTCATTTATATTTGTAAGCTTGACATAGATCTAATGATTCATAAGCTCATATTCATTTACATTGTAGATGAGTCTACTTAGGTAAACATAAGGTTTTTCACTATCATTGGTAAAAAACATCTTTATTTTTTATAATCTTAATTATTTTGTGTAGTTCTTAGTAGATCTAATAATTAACCCATGGTTCATTACATAGGATAAATTTAGTAGCTTGAATAGGTAGTATTAGAGTGAATTGTGATACACCTATTTCCTCATGGGATTGACATTATATCATAAACTTAATTACTTGATCAACCCATGCAACTTGTATTAGTTGGGAGAATTTGCATAAAAATCTATAGTGAAATAAAGTTAATTAAGATATAATTTATCCATAAATAAATCATAAACTCTAATACAAGTAAAACATCAAGTTTTTTGTATTGTTCAAAAAAAACTAAAAATTTTAATTCTACTTGAATTGTATCATGTTTTACTATCATTATTCTTTTTTCAAGCTGTGAATCTATGATTGTTTACTTGTTGCTAGTTTTATTTTTAGTTTATTTTATTGTATTTTAGTTCTTGTGTGTTGTTGTGGCATGCATAATAAATCTAGTAAGGGACCCTAGCTATTAAACTTAGAAATAGATAGGACCCTTACAAAAATTTGAAAACCAAAAAGTCTTTAGATATTGGAATGGCCAAATCAAATCTAGATAAAAACTATCTTAGACCTCTTAGGGAGTATAATAATCTCTTCCTAGTTGAAATTCATTAGAGTATATACCAACCAACCATCCAAGCCAATAATTTTAATCTAAAACTTGCCATAATCTAAATGGTATAGAATTCTTAGTTTTGAGGAACTCCTACAAAGGATCCAACCTTACAACTAAGTATTTTATTAAAATTTTTATAGAATTCATGTATAATAGAGCCAACGTTGATGCTACAAGAGTTAATCTATTTTCATTTTCTATAAGAGACAAAACTAAAATATGGTTGTATTCATTTCTCCTAGGATTCATAACAACTTGGTATGACTTGATACATAAGTTCCTAGGAAAGTACTTTTCAACCATCAAAAACTACTATGCATATGAATGATATTATTTCAATTTTCCAATTTTATGGAGAGTTAATTTATGAAAGATAGGAAAGATTCAAGAGATGGTTAAAAATTACCCTGATCATTCTTTTCCTTATTGTTTGTTGATTCATACTTTCCATAATGGGCATGTGGGATCCCTTAGCTCAATAATTGATGTGCCATCCAAAGGGTCTTTGATGTAAAAGCCTTCTTAAGAGCATATGTCTTGATAAAAGAGATGGTAATACATAACTTCTAATGTCCTTCTGATTTGGTGAATCCAAGAGAGTAGCTAGTGTTCATAAGTTTGATGATTTATATAATTTAACTTCTCATGTAGCTGCCATGTTTAAGAAGTTAGAAAATTTTAGTGTTAGTCTAGTTTCAAGATCACCTCAACAATTGGTGGATGATTTGAATGTTGTTAGTGAGTCTAATGCTCAAGAGATTGAGAATGTAAATGTAATTGAAAGGCCAAACAATCCTTATTCAAATATAAATAATCTTAGTGGAGGAACAACCTAAATTTTAGTTTTTTTTTTTTTTGAATAATGTAAAAATGCATTAATAATAAAAAGAACCAAAGATCCTATATATAAACTAATGAGAGTAAACCAGCCTATCACTTTCTTCCTTCCCTAAATGAAGAAAAGAAGAAGGAAGATGACTCTCACAAAACAAAACCCAAAAAAAAATCATAAGATAAAGCTATGTTAGCACAATAATCCACTAACTTATTATAATTACAACCAACACAATGCAAAAGAACATTATTGCAATTACAAAAGAACAAAAGATATTCATCTTCAATATTCCCCTTCACTTTCTTCGGTTTGCTGTACAACTTACGAAGAAAATGGAGAATATTTTTATTATCACCTTCTATAATAATACCTTTTGCATCATGTAACCATCCTTGTAAGACTTCCTTCAAGGATCTAAAATCCAAAAGCTCCCAAAGCATTTTTCCAAAACCAAAATATATCAAAAGCCTTCCTTTGCAATCCCTAACAATACCACTAATACCTTCCTCATTAGTATTCTTAAGTGAAGCATCAATGTTTATTTTATACCACTCGGGTGGAGGGGGATGCTAATCTTCTAAAAATAGTCCAACGGGCTGAGAAACATCCCAGTGATGAGAGAGGATTACTCACAGTTTAGCCGTGCTAACAAAACCAAGAATCGAAACAACAACCATCACTTCACTGTCTTTAGCTTTATCATGTTTCACCTTATTCCTGTTGTTCCATACAAACGACAGTAGTGTTAAATAAAATTCTCACATTCAACAAATTTGATCCAGCTATCCTTTTAAGCTCATGCAAACATTCCGGTCAATTCCTGAATATTGAAATAATAAAACCACATCTTCTCAGTACATTAATTACCTTCAAAATCTTTGAACATGTAGTAGTAATAATATGATTGACATCTTCAATCTCTCCACATCCCATTGGACACAAATAAGTTTCAGATAGCCTTCTACTATATAGAAACTCTGCTGTTGGAATTGCATCCTTGCAAACATGCCATATAAAAAGTTCCACCAGAGAACTTATATTTTATTTGTGAAACCATGAAACAAGATCCACGTTCTTCCCTTCCTTCAAGCCATCTTCCAATAACATAGCTGAGATAGGCTTACCAGTCATTTTAAGCTTTAATTCCATACAATCTTCAAGCAAACTATGATAAATCTGAACACCACTTATCACTTTCACAAGTTCTTCACCAAAGTACAAACATAATTTGCCAAAATCCCACCTTCCATCTTGAATGAAGAAGTCAAGAGTTGTATTATCATCATCAAAGAAAGACTCCAACAACAGTAGGCCATTTAAGTAAACACTTGTCCATAATCCAAACATCTTTTAATACATTAATGTTAGAGCCATCTACAACTTTCCACCTTAAAAAATTTCTAAGACCCTTCCAACCGCTAGAGATGATCTTCCAAGAAGAATAACCACCTCTATTATCATCTTTACTCCACCATCTTTCTCTAGACTTAGCCAACAAATTCCTGTTAACCAAGTTGGAGTAACAATAATGGTGGAAATCACTAGAATGTCAAATAATCTAACCCTATAAGGTCTTAGAAAAGCACACAATAGCCTTTAATGAACACTAGAATTTCTTATCCCCCATGATTTAATCAAAATATTCAATTAAATTGTAGGAAGATAATAGTGAAGGATTTTGTTCTTTAGATAAAAAACCAAGAATAGAGCCAAGTTGTTGACATTAGAAAGTTGAGAATCAATTAGGGTAGTAAACAATGTCCTTTAGTAGTAATCCCCGTGGAACCATACCAAGTACTAAAGAAATCAATCCTAGGGAAAAAAGGGAAATTTAAATTTTGGAGCATCTGAGGAATAGTAGTGACATTGCACAATGAAAATGAAAAATCTAAGCAAAGTATGGCTGAACACTATAAACATAGCACTTCTTAGGATACAACCTAATGATGTTAGTGCACAAAATTCCTTGTTATGTTGTTTGTATAAAAAAATATTTTATATTGTTTATTGGTGGATGTTTTGTGTATTTTTTTATTTATTGTTTATGAAAACCTTTATTTATAGGATTGTCATTATCATACTAATTATGGTTTTTATTATGTCATTACATTATGTTTTTTTTAGCATATTATATCATGAGAAAAATTGAACTAACTCCATAGCATTATATTTTAGTGCTCTATGGAGATTGCCTGTCTAGCACCATAGCATCTAAAATTTTTGTCATTGTATTTTATTCTTGAGAAAAAGGTTCAAAATACAATGTCTCATTGTGGTAAATTCAAGTGTTTAAGTTCCAAATAAGTAATATGTATACTATTGAGACATTGAATTTAACACTATGTTATTTGTTCACCTTTTCATTATGATTAATTATTATGTTTCATAGCAATTTCTTAAACATCTTAGTGTTAAATGAAACCATGATTCGGTGGCTTGAGCACCATGATAGTAGTCAATTTCAAATTCCATACAAATCATACATATCAAACACTAAGGTTATACTATGAACAAATGGGGCTTTCAAATGCCGGAGTTCAACAGTTTACAGGATTATTGATGGTGGATTCGCAATATCCCAAAGAATGATGGTATGATTCTAAATATCTTCTTCAATACGGTGTATTTCTCTTGGAAGGCTAGGAACAAATTGATTCATGATAACATTATTGAAAGCACTACATGAATTGCTATTCAAGCAATTTTCCAATCTTCGTACTCCAATTTGATTTTTAATCAAATTTCAGAATCAAGGGATGTTAATCAGTCTTGTAGAATGTTGAATGCTTGGCATCCCCCTCCAACTGGTTGGTTAAAGATCAATGTAGATGCTTCGCTTTGTTCTTCTTATAAAATAGGAGTTGGAGGTGTTATCAGAGATTGCAAAAGAAGATTCTTGTTGACTTTTGGGAATTCTTGTATCCATTGGGACATATACCAATTGGAACTTATAGCCATCAAATCCTTGAAGAATATTTTGAAATATTGGATGTTCAAGTACAAGGGAGCTATCATTGAGGGAGACAACTACAATGTCATCAAGGTGATTCAGAAGGCTAAGGATCACGGCTTCAAGTATTCAGATGAGTTAAATTTTCTTAAAGATTTTAATTATGTTATCTTTAAACCTATAAATAGAGAAGGAAATAAACTAGCTGACTTATGTGCTAGTTATGGCCTTCTTAGTAGTTTTATTTGGGAAGATAATTCTTTTGGCATGATTCCTCCATCATTTGTTCAAATAATGAAGGAGGAATCATCTCTCTTGTTTTTTTTTTTGCTTTTTCTTGGCCATTAACGCATTATTGCTTTTTTCAAAAAAAAAAAAAAAAACACTATGGTTATTACTTAGTCAAAAACATTGATGCATTAATTTCAAACGACAGTGTTATACTATTGTATATCACTTAAGTCCACAACGCTAGTGCAAGTTGACCATATTTGTCAAATTTTCCTTTTTTAGAATCATAGCATCATTCCTGGAAATATTATAAAGCTAGTTGAGTTCTATATATAGGAAGCACTTTTTTCATTTTATTCATTGTGCTTTGTGATTCACTCTTACTCTACTATTTATAATTTCATATTTACTTATAATGCACTAGTTTATTATTGCCCCTAAAGTGTAAGGTAACTTAGGTCAATGGTAAATTTTTTCTATTTCTCCTCTCATGAAGTAAAAATTGAAAAGATTTAAGGAGGGAGTAGATGATGTGTGGAGGTAGGACCTAGTGAGCCCAAATTGACCAGCTAACCTAGTTTGAGTAGATAGTGTGCTCATACCCCCAGGACGTTAGGTGATCAGGTTTTTGATCTTAGGGATCATATGGTGGGAGTTACCACTTTCTTTTAGCAGAGTAGGGAGTGGCAACAAGGGATGCCACGTCGAGTTGCCCCTATGATGGAAATTCAAAAAATTAGTACAACTATGCTTTACTCTTCAATGAAGCATTAATTAATTTGTTTAGGAGTCCATTTTAAGAAAACCCCAATAAACTTCAATACTTGTCAACACCTACATATGACCATTATGTTTAGCACCAATGATCAGTAGATGATGATGCAGAGGAGGAGGTGGAGGAGATGGATGAAGAGGATTGGGATTGATGCTTTATGTTTTGTTGTTATTTTTTTATTATTCTTTGATTTTATTTTCTTTACCTTTGAGAGAGAGACACAGAGAGAGAGAGAGAGAGAGAGAGGGAGAGAGAGAGAGAGATAGAGAGAGATGTTGTTGTTGTTTTACTTTCTCTATTTTTTTTTTTTATTTTTGCAAAGTTTCATTATGATGATGTTGGAAGAAGTTAATATGGATGGTTAGTGCATTAGTGCACACGTTATTTGTAGTCATAGACACAGTAAACTTTATTGTATTAGCCTTTTGAACCAATTATCAATCTAATCTAAAAGGCCTTTTTAAGGGATTGCTTTGTTCATTTTGTCGCTTGTATAGATTAGTACATTTTATTATATTTTGTTTGTTTATTGTTTATGTTGTTTGTGTAAATTTTCATTAACTAAAAATTATATTTTAGTAACTATTGTAATGTCATCTCTTAATTGCACTTTGATAACTCATTTAACCAACACAAAAAATAACAATTAAAAATAATTTAAACTTATGATTAATACAAAACTTTAGGTGCTAAATTGAATGAATAAAGAACAATAGTTTTTTATTTCAAAATCATCAATAGCAACTAAGAAAAATTATCTAAGTTTGTATTTCACATTAAACTTAAGAGCTATAACATCAAAGCATTGACTATCGATTACATGATAAAATTACTAAATAAAAAAAATGAAGTACTTAGATTAATTTATAAAACTTATTATAAACTCAAGCACATAATTAGTAAAGTTGTACAATTCTTACATAATTCATATTTAGGACCATTTGAAGGAGTAAAGTTAATCATATATTAAAAAATCATTATTTTATTACTCATGTACATTAAAAGAAAAAAAGAAATAAAATATAAGAAGATCAAAAGAAATAAAGAAAAGGCCAAAGGAAGATAAATACTATAACATAAGAAAATAGTATATGATGAAATTTAATTTCTAAAGGGTTCTAATGCTTAATATAAAAATGGGATAGTGTAACCAAGCTATTAAATATGAACGTTTATAAATGTATTTAAAAATTAACTAGTGTATGACAAATTCTTGAATGATAAACCATTCAATCTAAATCAAAAGTCAAATTACATCTACACTTGTAGTTGAGGAGTTCAATTTGGATATTAATAATTATGATTCATTATTCATGAATGTTTAAATTAAATTTTTTACGTTTTTATAGTTATAATTGACATCTAAACAATAGAGTATTATCTTATATTTTAATCAATTTTTATTTGCTATTTCTTCTTATTTGGAATAATAAGTTGATAAAAGGGGCAAACACAATTGTTTGATGATGAGCAAAAAAAAAAAGGGGGGGGGGGGAATTTGTTAAGAAAAAATTATGATGTATTTTTTATTGTTTTAAGTTATAATAAAGATGTGTATTTTATTTGACTAAATGCATGAATGAAAGGAGTAAAAATTTTTAAGTTAAGAATTAAGACTACATTAGCAAAACATCTTTAATGCTCATACGCTATAACAAGACATTATAGCTCCAAAGCCTCAATAAAATTGCATTTAATTCAGTGCCCTAATGGAAAAATGTTCAACACCATAGTGCTACACAATGTTGCAACACCAAAAATAAACATTCTAGCATTAGAGCCTAAGAAAATTGCAAATAATTTAAAACAAAAGTGCTAACCTTTATAGCAACAAAGTGTCAGATGATGAATCAAGCATCCGGAAACAACAAAGGAAGTTTTCAATCAAGGAAACAACAAGTCTCCAGGATTAGATGGTATCACAACATCTTTTTTTCAAATTTTTTTGGAAAATTGTGGAAGAAGACACTTGGAAGGCAATTGACAGTTTTTTTAGACTGGTTCTATGCATAAGGATTGGAAGGATACGTTGGTAATATTAATTCAAAAAAATCAAAATCCTACCTTGCTGTCCAATTTCATACCTATAAGCCTGTGTCAAACTACCTACAAGATTATGGCTACTAAGATTTTGAACAAAATAAAGAATTGCATTTCCAAATGTATCATTGGGGAACAAGCTGCTTTTAGTAATGGTCGTTCATTGTCAGATCACTGCCTTATAGCTCAAAAATTTTTTTCATAAGCTTAGAATCACAAATAATAAAAAAGGTTTTATGGTGATCAAACTAGACATGGAACAAGCTTATGACAATATGAGTTGGGATGCTTTAGAACAAGTGCTGAAGTTGTTTGGCATGCCGGCAAAGTTATTGTGCTGATCATGGAGTGTGTAAAGAGTGCCAGATTTTCTGTCATCATTAATGGTAAAGCTTCTAAGTGGATCAATGCAGCAAATGGATTTTGTCAAGGTTTCCCTCTCTCCCCTTATCTCTATATTTTATGCTCTCAATTGTTTACTTTAGCTATGGCTTATTATGGTCAAGAAGTGGGAATTTAAACTTCTCAAAGATCTAAAAAAATTAGTCATCTCTTATATGCCGATGATGTGTTGATATTCTCTCATGCTTCCAAACAATTGGCAAATAAATTGAGAAGCATAATTTTAAAATTTTGTAATTGGACGGGTTTGATAGTCAACAACATAAAATCTCAAATACGTTTTCGTAAATCCATGAGAAGAAATGATAAGGCCAAAGTAAAGAAAATTTTGAACTTCAAAACTGTTGAAGAACTATAATACTTGGGTGTTTAACTACTGCTTAGAAGACCGGTGAGAGCAGATTTTCAGTTTCTCATTGATAAACTGTTGCAGAAATTAAACTCTTGGGGCAGTAAATGCCTATCTTTGGCTGGGAAACTAACTCTGGTGAAGACATCACTTCTATCTCTTCCAAATTTTGTCTCAACACATAATATGGTCCCTAAAAAAATTCTCCAGGAGATAGATAAATGCTGTAGAAATTTCATTTGGAACAAGAAAAATGGTAAGAAGGGGATGCATTATGTTTCATGGAGCACTTTATGTGAATCTAAAGAGAAAGGTGGGATGAATTTACATTCGACTGTAGAGAGAGCAGGGCCACATAAAGCTAGATTAATGTCGAGGATGATTCAAAGGCCTAAATCTTTACTTTCACGGGTTATTTCAGCTAAGTATGGAGAAAAAATCTGGAAAACTCAGTACAAGAATAATACTTCAATTGCTTGGAAAGTACTAAATGAAGGTGCTAGATACTTAAAACCACTTTTGAGGTGGAGAATAGCTAATGGGAGAAGTATTGATGCGTTTAATGATTTATGGTTATTAGATAAGAGCTTCAAGGACTGGCCAATTACTGCCGATTGCTTGGGATTGGAAGGTTTAAAACTCAACCACTTCATTGACCAGACGGGAACATGGAAAATGGAGGAATTGCTCTGTTTCTTCAATGACAGTCTGATTGCTGTTATTGAACAAATCAAGATTGAAAGTGACGTCCCTGAATATTTCATGGAGGAAATTCATTCTTTATCAGGCAAGACAATTACAGCAAGGGCGTATGAGACACATTGTAGTAACCAGCAAGAAAGTGAAGCAGATTCTAGTTTTACCATTTGGTTAAAAAAGCTTAAAATGATGCCAAGGGTGGAAGTGTTCTGGTGGAGGTTGAGTAGAGGTGTTATCCCAACTAATGAGTTCTTAAAATTCAAAAAAATAAAAAATGATGATCAATGTGCTAGAGACTGTAATGAAATTAAAGATCTGGCACACGTCTCAGCTAAGTGCAAGCATTTACAAGATATTATGAGAAAAATTTAGGAATAGGGGATCTTTGTTCCATTTTTTGACTGACTAAAGGATTTTCTCGTGGAGCTTAAACGTCTTTCTAAGTTAGCTCCTAATATTGTTATTCTTAAGTGCAATGTTGTGTTCTGGAATTGGAAAAACAGAAACGAGGTAGCTCATGGGAAGAGTGCTAAGACGGTTTCGCAACCACAGAAAACATGTTATCAATGGCTTTTCTATCTTCTAATCCTCTCATTGCTAGCTGGGGTGCTAACCTCCCTCGGGAGTTTCGAATTAATTGGCACCCTCCACCACAAGGATGGATAAAGATCGATGCTGCCCTCCTTCCTTCTTATAATGCTGGAATTGGAGGATGCTTTAGAGATGATCAAGGAAGATTATTGGTGGTCTTTGGGGAGAAAAGAATTCACTAGGACATTACAAACCTTGAGCTTGCAGCAGTGACTTCAATCAGGAAATACTTG
The DNA here is from genome assembly GCA_019514585.1 of Dendrobium officinale. Taxonomy (NCBI): domain Eukaryota; kingdom Viridiplantae; phylum Streptophyta; class Magnoliopsida; order Asparagales; family Orchidaceae; genus Dendrobium; species Dendrobium officinale. The sequence goes on along the minus strand of CM033686.1, from coordinate 30,733,080 downwards.
CAACCGTGGATGGTTGAATATAAAGGTCTCATCATAGAAGGTGATAACATCAATGTTATCAGACTCATTCAAGATTCTTTGAATAAGGCAAAGTGGAAAATACTCAACCGGATAGAGGAGAATCTTCTATTCTTAGCCGATTTCAATAAGGTAATATTCAACCATATTCATAGGGATGAGAATAGAGTAGTCGACATGTGTGCTACTATGCTTTAGATAACAACTTTTATTTTGATAGTTTTTCTTTCGATAGCATCCCTTCTTCTCTAGATTCTCTATTGAAGAAGGAATGTGAACTTTTGCTTTAGTTTGTTCCTTGTTTTTCTTTCTTTATTTTAATGCATTTGCTATTGCAATTTCCAAAAAAAAAAAGATGAATCAAGCATCCCAGCTCCAATATTTTGTAGTGTCGTAATGGAGTAGTTAGAGAGAATAACATCATGTAAAGTTAGCCAAGCATCACACTAGATCAACAAATTATCACTATAGGTCACCCCAACCCCATAGCAAAGCACATTAAGTTCTGCCATGGCAATAGTTTATATTTTAGCATTATGGCACCACCCTGTCGGGAATTGTGTTGTTAGAGCCTATTTATACAAAGTAAAAATATTATTTTTATAATTCCTTTTGGATGGGAGATACCAGAGGATAGTGAGTAAACTGTAGTAGAGTGGTTTTTCATCCTTAAAGCATACAGAACCATAAGTGGAAAGAAGTGTAGAGAGACAAGGTGTAAGGGGAGAATCAGTCCATCTATAAGATATGTTTGGTATTCTCATCATGAATGTTATTTTCTTCAATTTTCTATTTGCACTTTCTTCTTGAGCGAGTAATGGAAAGCATTTTATTTAGTTTTATTTCTATGGCTAATTAAACTTATAGTTTTGGTTTGATGATATGAAACTCTATATATCCTAAAGTAAACTCTTGTATATAAATAATATTTATTATTTTTGATCTCCCATGCTTAATTTAATTTGTGCAATGTCCATGTATGAATTTTAAATCTAGTGTGATACATTGCATCGATTTAGAAATGTTTGAACAATTATGAGTATTAAAATGAATCTCTTTCACATCTAGACATAAGATTATTAGGATTCTAGGATATAAGGAGATATAATAATAGTATAGAGGCTATAAAAATTTCTTCACACCTTTAGAAGCTTAACAGAGATCTAAAGGTGCATAAGCTCTAATTCACAACTATTATAGTCAAGTGTGCATAAGAGAACAAAGATTCATTCTACATCATTAGCTAAAACATATTTATTTTTTGTTATCTTAACTATTTTCTGAAGTTCTTAGATAATCTAGTAGTTAACCCTTGGTTCATTTCGTAGGATAAATTTAGTAACATAGTAGGTAGTATTAAAGTCAATTATGATTCCCCAATTTTATCATGGGATCGATACTATCTCATTAACTTTATTTCTTGATTAGGACATGCACTTGCATTAGTTTTGGAGCATTTAGCATATGAATCTATAGTGGCATGCCATATCAATAACATAAAATTTAGCCACATGTAAAGCATAAACTCCAAAACAAGCAACCCATCAATTACCTAAGTAGATGATTGCTTGTTACTGAAATGAATTATTCTCCAATTTCAAAAAAAATTATTTAACCTTAATATTCATTGCTTAGAGGCTATGGCACTACATGTTCTCATATAAAGTAAATATAATATCCATAGTAAACCCATTGCATTATTTAATGACTCATCCAACTTTATAAAAAAAATTAGCATTGTGGTCAATGAATCTTTTACAAGTTGAATACATGTTTATTCACCTACATACTATAGAAGGACATATCCTAGTAGATTTCCTAGTAGCTCATCCAAGGTGAAAATTTTTTTTACTATAAATAATGAAGTGGTAGATTGGAGACAAACCATTCTTTGGCTACCTTTTATAAAGTGATCTTCCTCATGATAAATATGTTATAAATCAAATTAAAAGAAAATTTTTATCGTATACTTTAGTTATTGGCACTCTATATCATAGATTATTTGATTTGATGTGATTATGTTATTTCAGTAAACTCAAAGAATAGAAAATTATAGAAGAAGTTCATGGTGGATTGTGTGGAGCTCACCAATTTGGCCCTCAAATAAAGATGAATATTAAATGAATGGGATATTACTTGCCATCAATGATACAAGTCCATATGAATATTAGACATCATTATTATCAGTGATATGACCATAGTACAGTGCTACCTCAACTACCAAATGTCATGCAACCAATGATTACTTCATAGTCATTTGAAAGTTGGGTTTGTATATCATCACTCTTATAGATTCACAATCTTCCAAAAGTCATAGGTTTATTCTTGCAACATATTACTTATCAAAATAGATAAAATTTATCCCATTAAGAAAAGTTAAAGCTTATCACATCTTAAATTTTTTTTAAAGAACATATCATATATCAATTTGGATATCCTCATTTAATCATACCGAATAATGGTCGTCATTTAAAAGCTCCAAGTAAGTTTTCTAGATGTCATAAAATTGATTAGAGATACTCAAGTATCTATTACCCTCAAGTATATGGATTAGCTGAGGCCTTCAATTAATATTTTTACAAATCTTAAAGAAAAATTTAAATCTTAATAAGATTCAATGGCATGAAAAATTGGGAGAAGCTTTATGGGCACATCAAACCATAAATAGAACACATGTTGATTCCTTATAGGTTATTAGACCTAAACTATTGTCCAAAGGTTAACTAAGAGGGGGTGAATTGGTAATTTAAAAATTTTCTTGGATTTTTAAATAGAAAATCATTTTGAACCTCATAGCACATTAATTTAAATTTTAAAATAAACTTTTCAACCACAGTAAATAACTTGCAGTAAATAAATGCAAAAATTAAAAGGCATAAAGATTTATAGTGGTTTGGTAAAACACAACCTATATCCACTCCCAGAAGACTCCCTCTTCAGGAGTTGCATTATTACCAAAGTGCCTCTCCTTATTCCCCCACAGCAAAGTGGAGAAGCCTTTAGAAAACTCTCTTCCAGCAATCCTCAATGCGGTAGAGAACAATCACCCTTTCACAACCTCAATGTGTCAGCAAAGTACCATCGTCTGTTCACATCCTCCAAGTGTCGGTAGAGTACAGTCATCTATTCTCACTCTCCAAGTGTCGGTAGAGTACCGTCATATGTTTACACTCTCCAAGTGTCGGTAGAGTACCATCATCAATTCACACCCTCCAAGTGTCAACAGAGTACTGGATCTTCTTCAAAGATCTTCTCATGAGCAACTAGAAAGAAGAAAAGAAGAGTGATCACCAAAAATATAAAGAGATAATTATCTTTGAGTAACATTGTGAACCCTTCACTCTCCACTTGCAAGAAATCTTTATCAAACAGTCTCCCACACTCTATGTTTCACTTGCTCTTGAAAATTCATGAAGACAAGTTTTATTCACATCAGTTTTATGGGAAATTTTATATTAGACATACAAAAAACCATCCAAAAAATTGAAAATTTCCATTTTGAGCGTACAAAGTTGAACTGCATGATTGTATATTTTTACGTACGAATAGTTCAAGAACTATTACGTACAAACCTTATGTGAATCGGTATGAAATGATTTCGTACATGATGATCATCCAGTATGAACCAAGGTCATATTGTACGAACAATTAGAAAATCTTTCATCTTCGTAGGGATAAAGAGGGACCCCACAATTTCGTACCATGGATGGCGTACATACTTTGACAACATTATACAATACAATCAATTACAAAAACTTTCAAGATCTTCTGGACGAAAAGGGACCCATCTAACTCATACACTGGATGTCATACATATGATGACGACATGATACAGTATGAAATGTTCCTAAATTTTTCAAATTTATTTGGATGAAATGGGACCCATCCAATTCGTACCTTCAATGGCGTACGTATGATGACAACATGGTATGAACTATTTAGAAAATTTTCAAAATCATTTGGCCAAAAAAGGACCCATCCAATTCATACCCTAGATGACATACATACAAATGTGATATCGTACGATAAGATTCATACTTAGTTTTGACTTTTTATTTGTTTGACTACTCGTAGGGGAAAATATCGGAACAAATTGCCTCGTATGAAAAGACTTTGTACAGTACGATCAATTTTAAAAATTGTATATTTAAACTCTCCACCGGTGTGTATGTGCATAGTTACTCAATTACAATCACACTCTCTTAGACTCAATAAAATGAAAAATACAGACTTCAGTTACAATAAATCCTAAACTGATCTGATTTAATGTCTTCAACAATCTAGAGTATGATTTTCCTAAAATATTAATACATGAAAACAAAAAAATAATGCATCTGAAATATGTTAGGAGAAATTATAATCAAAGCCATAATATTTGAAATAATGTTCTATTAAAAGTCAAATTCTCATTTAAACCTAATAAAGAAAGGTCATTCCTAATATTTTCTAACCAAGTCTTTTTAGGTCTACCCCTACCTTTCTTAACATAAGTCAAATCTAATACCTCTACTCTCCTAACCGGGTCATCGAAAGGCCGTCGTTTTATGTGACCAAACCATCTAAGGCGACTCTCTCTAATTTTATCTTCTACTGGAGCTACTCCAACCTTTTCACGTATATGCTCATTTCGTATCCTATCTCTAAGGGTAAAGCCACTCATCCACCTGAGCATTCTCATCTCTGCCACACTTAACTTAGTATTATGCTTCTCTTTTAATGGCCAACATTCGGCACCATAAAGCATTGCAGGCCTCACTACCATCTTATAGAATTTTCCTTTAAGTTTGAGGGGTACATTTCTATCACATAACAAGCCCGATGCATTCCTCCACTTCAACCATCCAACTTGAATTCTGCTGATAATATCCCCATCTATTTCACCATCACTTTGAACAATTGATCCAAGATATCTAAAACGTGTACTCTTATTAATGACTTGATCGCCCAAAGTCACAATCCCTTCAGTAGGTCTATTACTACTAAAATTACACTCCATATATTCCGTTTTAGATCTACTCAAGCGAAAACCTTTAGACTCTAAGGTTGACCTCCATAATTCAAGTTTACCTTCAACTCCCTCTCTAGTCTTATCAACAAGAAGAATATCATCAGCAAAAAGCATACACCAAGGTACATCCTCTTGCAAATGTCTAGTGAGAACATCCAAGACTAAAGCAAAAAGATATGGGCTTAAGGCTGATCCTTGATGTAACCCAACCGAAATAGGGAAATACTTGGTCAATCCACCTTGTGTTTGAACACAAGTAATAGCTCCTGCATACATATCTTTAATGATTTGAATATAAGCATTATTGACTCCTTTCTTTTCAAGAACTCTCCATAGCACTTCTCTTGGAACTTTATCATATGCTTTTTCTAAATCAATAAATATCATATGTAGATCCTCCTTATTTTCTCTATATTTCTCCATCAAACCTCTTAATAAATGTATGGCTTCCATAGTCGACCTACCTGGCATGAATCCAAATTGATTTTGAGAAACATTAGTATCACGCCGCAGCCTATGCTCCATAACTCGCTCCCATAGTTTTAAAGTATGACACATTAACTTAATACCTCTATAATTCGCACAATCTTGTGCATCACCTTTATTCTTAAAAATAGGAATTAACATACTCATTCTCCACTCATCTGGCATCTTTTTAGTCTTCAAAATAGTATTAAAAAGTTTAGTAAGCCATGAAATTCCTTCATCTCCTAAGCATTTCCACACCTCTATTGGGATATCATCAGGTCCAACAGCTTTTCCACCCTTCATTTTCTTTAAAGCCTCTCTAACTTCAGTTTTACTAATACGCCGATAAAAATAGAAATCTTTATTTTCATTTAGGGTGCTAAGGTCACTACAGTCAATCTTATTTTCACAATCTTCATTAAAAAGGTTAGCAAAATATCTCATCCATCTTTGTTGAATATCATCTTCTAAGAAAAGTATTTTTTGATCTTCATCTTTAATACACTTCACTTGAACTAAATCCTTACTACTCCTATCTCTTTGTTTGGCTAACTTATACATATATCTTTCTCCTTCTTTAGTATCTAATCTATTATATAAATCACTAAAAGCTAATGTCTTTGCATCGCATATGGCTTTCTTAGCATCCTTACGAGCAACTTTATATATTTCCCAATTATCGGAATTTTTAAAATTAAACCAATTTTTATAACAAAGCTTCTTATTTTTTATCTTTTCTTGCACATTAGGATTCCACCACCAACTATTTTTACTATTAGGAGCTTTTCCCTTTGATACTCCAAGGACATCTTTTGCAATATTCTTAAGATCACTAGCCACTTTTTCCCACATAATATTAGCATCCTCATGCACAGACAAAATCTTACGATCTAAAATCTTATCTCCAAAAATATTTTTGTTAATATTCTTTAAATGCCCCCATCTAATCCTAGAAAATTGTTTTACTTTATTTTTTATTTTATGCCCTTTTATCTTAAAGTCCAAAACTAATAATCGATGTTGGGTACATAAATTTTCACTCGGAATAACTTTACAATCTTTGCAATCTAAACGATTTAATTTTCTAATAAGAAAATAGTCAATCTGGGTTGTACTATATCCATTTTTATAAGTGATGAGATGCTCATTCCTTTTCTTAAATAAGGTATTAGCAATTGAAAAATCATAAGCTAAACAAAAATCCAATATGGTCTTGCCACCTTCATTCGTCGTTCCAAATCCATGGCCTCCATGAATGCATTTAAAATCATCGACCTCTCCACCAACATGTCCATTTAAATCTCCTCCAATAAAAACTCTTTCTTCAAGAGGTATATTTTGTATTAATTCTTCTAAGTCATTCCAAAAATTTAATTTAGAACTCATATCCAAACCTACTTGAGGAGCATAAGCACTTATAATATTAACAATCTTATCATCAACAACAATCTTTAACGCTAAAATTCTATCTCCAATCCTATTAATTTTTATAACATTATCCTTTAAACTCTTATCTATAATAACACCTACACCATTTCTAGTACGACTCTTACCCGAATACCAAAGTTTAAATCCTAAACTATCAATTTCCTTAGCCTTCTCTCCAACCCATTTAGTTTCCTGAATGCACAAAATATTTAACTTCCTATGAATCATTATATCTATTAATTCCATTAATTTTCCTGTAAGAGAACCTATATTCCATGTTCCTATCCTAATTTTAGTTTCATGGACTAGCTTCTTTGCCCACATTCGTCCTTGATGTGGGAACCCTTGCCTATTTAACACTGCACCCGGGCGCCGGTGCAGCGGCCCTTGCACACTTGTCACTGTATTCAGGCCATACAGCGCGTCGCTTCCAGGGGACGCCCTAGCATTAACACAATTTCTTAAAGGATTCATGTCATTATTGTTCGACAAGTTTTACGCTGGCTGTCGACTACCTAACGCAACCCTCCACTTTTCTCATCCAGGACTTGGGACCTGGCAACGGCAGTGTTACAATAATATTTAAATTAAAACTAAGTTGTAACTATCTTAAAAATCTTTTCCTTTTTGATGATGGAAAAATAATTATTGTTTGAGTGAACTTATATACCCTAAATTTCTCTTTAGCCTCCCCTTAAAGAAGGAACATGTGAACATAGAGAAATTCTTTGAGGAACACAATCAATTTTATTTATTTATTTTAACAAATAGCAAAAACCAAAAAAGAAAAAAAATACAAACACATACAATATAAACCCACAAGCACAAAAACAAAAATAAAAATAAAATCAAAAACAAAAAAAAATAATATTAACTCCCCCTTTTGACAACAATAAAAAAAAAAAAAGGGTTGAAATGAAAGATGTCATAAGAGAAACCATAATAATTGATCTTAAAAGAGATTGAAATATAATTGTAATAACAAAATTAATTACCATTATATGGAAATGAAGGATTCAAAATATTTTAAATTAAAATATAACTTAGATAAAAATTGATCAAGGCTATGAAACATTCTAGACAATTAGATAACGAGAATTATCACAAAAGTGACGAAATGGGGATTAGTTAATTTCAATTTTCAAAATAAAATATAATTAAAAAATTAAATTAATTTAAAATATAGAATAAATGATAGAGAAAAGAACATATTCATTGGCAACATTGCGCATTTTTTTATATTTGGACTAATTTTATGACTCTTTTCAATTTGCGAACCATTCCGCATTCTTTAAATTTTTTTACATATTATACATTTCCTTATTATAAACTTTTTTTTTAATTGATCTTTTTGAAATCTATAATAAAAAAAATTAAATTTCTCTAATTACAAAGATAATTATATTGAAAAGAGAAATAAAAAATAATAAGACATCAAAATTGTAATAAGAATATTTAAATTATGTTTTACCTAAAAAGAACATGAGATTTATATCCTTAACTTGATCGAGTTATAAGTTAACGTAAATTTTTGAAAAATTAGATATCATAATAAAATTAATTTTATAATGTATGTTAATTCATAACACTTTTAGATCAATTAAAAAAGGAATATTATATAAGCATATTTACATTTCAAACAAAGAAAAAGAATAATTAAACAAAACAAGTCATTTTTTATTGATATCAATTAAGGATCAGATACTTTGAAGTAATTGATATCAAATCATAATAATAAAATAACATAACATCAAGAACACTAAAATCATATATGGAGAGGACAAGTATAACATAAAGATAATAACATTAAAATCATCATATCTAGAGAGGAATCGCAAAGAAAACACAAAATAAGTACATTTAAAACTCTAAAGGACCCTGGTCTGGAGGAGGAGGCTGGTTGAAGATTGAGAAATAGCTATTCATTAAAGCTACATTAGTGTTCACTGAGTCGAACTGACCTCGGATCTAACCCATGTCTTGCTGGTATTATGCATCCTACTGGTTTAAGTGAGACTGAATTTGATTAAAATGTTGATCAAAATGACTCTCTAACTGTTCAAAGCACTAGACCATCTCCCAAAAGTCAAGTCCATGAGCAGGTGCAGGTGATTCCCCTTCTTCTTAAGTATCCTCACTTGAATTATCATTCTTCCCAAAAAGTGATCGAAAAGAAGCATCGGTGAAGTAGATTGGCAACTGAGTGGGAACATTAGAATGAAAAATGTTGTACTTCTTTGTTAAGATATATGTCACTAGATGTTCTATAGAAATATTTTTTATTCCTCCTATGAGAAGAAAACCCAATTTTAGAAAGGTTATGAATGTAATCTAGAATGATTTGGGCTTCATCAATTGGTTTTCCAGTCATGATTAAATAGGTAAATGTGGATAGAAAATGAGTAATGTTAATGCGATCACCAAACTTAGGAATGATCAAAGGTTTAAGCACATACTAGATGATCCTAGCATTTTAATTCAAAGTATATACTCTAGCCAAGTGAGAAACTTGAGTAACACCTCTAAGAGTCTTATTATTTCAGACCAATTATAGTCAGATTTAGAGGTTAGAAAGTGTGCTCTTATCCCAGGAGTCCTTAAAAAGAGAAAGTTTCCTAGATCTTCCCTGGTTATTTTTACCCATTATTTCTTAATAAAAGATGTTATTTTGCTCTCGTCCTTGCTATAACTCATGTTTGCTAAAATGTAGTGAAATATCTCCTTATGATAAGCATAGATCAAAGTCAGAATAAAGGTGAATTGAGTTGAAGCAAAAATAGGCATGACTTGAAAGTGGATATCATCTTTAATTAAGAGTCTTGATGGAGTGATTTGTGTAGCGACAAACCTATAGTAGGAATTCTCATTTGCTCTAGACAGAAAGTTTTCATCTCCACCCCTAGATGACAAACACTTAGAAACTCTTCCGTGATTGCTAGAAATTAGTATTTCTAAGATGAGAAGGATTCAAGGAGGATTTTGAAGTGAATGAAAATGAATTCTAAAGCCCTCCTATTTTAAAAAAAAATGACCCTTTGTACAGTATAAAAATTAGTTTGTATGTACGATCTTGAGATCGTATGGGACGAAAAAAGTTTTGTATGGATGAATGAAAATATTCAAAATGAAATGACTTTTTGTAATCGCACAAGTTATGAAGCATCCTTTCGTACAGGCTTTTTGACTAGATGATCATACAGATGAATAGGTGTTCATCAAGGTTGATTAGTAATTTAAGATCATTTTAATGACAATTAGTTTTATCCCCCATAGAGAATGACACGTTGTTTGTATAGACAAAATAACATTTCATATGTACAATAAGTTATAATAACCAATTATACTCGGATAACCATCTACGTGTGCACAAACGAACGAATACAAATCATATTGGATGATATCAATATCGTAAAATATAATCTATGTTAGAAAATCAAAACTTTACGTATTCAGTTCAAAACAATGATGGAATTCCTTAAACCAGTTGTTAGGTGGAGGAACACCTCAAGCTCTTCAGTTGACATTATGAAAGATGCGTGGATCCTAAATAAAGGTCTAGACAGATGGCCTACCTTTATTACTGTTGAAGAGGATGATTTTTTTGAAGCTGCGGGATTTTATTATAGAGGGGAGAGATGGGATCTGATGAAGTTACATAGATGGTTTGGATAGATTTTGGGGGATAGCATAACTCAACTTCAAAACATTGATAGCATGTCTCGTGATCAATTAGAGATTATGCTCAAATTACCTGGTAGATCTCTCTTGGCTATGGTGGTTGTGAATAATAGGAATTACGATGAGGAGTATAGTAGATGGTTTAAAAAAGCTACACTTATCACCCTATGTGGAATGTTTCTTGTAGTATGTGTTTAACAATGCCATACCTATCAATGATTTTTTATTTTATAGAAGAATGGTGAATAAAAACTCTTATCCTAGGGGTTGTTTGGAAGCAGAAAAATATTAATCATGTGGTATTAAATTGTTCTTTGATTCATATGGTTACAGCTAAGTTGATTGAATGGGGATTCAACGTTCCAATAGTTTCTTCTTCATTTACTGATTGTATATCATAGCTCAAATCTTTATCGGGTTGTTGTAATAAGTTTATTGGAAAATTAAATTATTTAACAATGTTTGTTTCTTGGAAAAGCAGGAATAAATTAAAGTAAGGAGTTGAAGAATTTGGATTGGGATTCATTGCATCAAATGCTATCAGCATAGCCTCTAAAGTTTTAAAGTTTAATATAATTTTAGAACTCTAGGGTGCTAACCAGCTTCAACTGAATTGCTCTTCATTGGCACCCTCCTCCTCCTGATTGGATTAAAGTGAATATTGATGCATCTCTCTTACAATTCTTTTAAGCTGGTATTGGTGGTGTATTTAGAGATCACAAAGGAAGGTTTGTTTCAGCTTTTGGATTGAAATGCACTCATTTGGATATAGGAGCTTTGGAACTTTCTGCTTTTCCATACTTGAAGGTTATTATTAAAGAATGGATTATGGAAGCAAAAGGATTAATAAAAAAGGGAGATATTTTAAATGTCATTAAATATCTTCAAACTTCAGTTTAAAGAGCAGATTGGAATAAAAGCATAGGTGAATTTTAAGACCTATCATTCCTTAAAGATTTTGGTTCATTTCTATTTCATTTTACTTATAGAAATTGTAATAAGTTAGCAGATTAGTGTGCTAACTTAGCATTAGAAGGTGATTTTTCTTGGGATGATCTTTCTTGTAATAAGATTCCTCCTACATTCATTTCCTTATTAAAAGAGAATGGTGATAGCGATTCTATCACCTAGTAGTTTGTATCTAGGTATTTTCTCCTTTTCTTTTAATGCTATCAGTATTTTCTTCAAAAAAATACGATTGACATGCTACAAAATTCATATGGGATAAAAATAATTTTGTACAGTACTAATATAACACTTTGAAAATTCAGTACGAAAGATCAGAAATAGAACTTTTGATACATGATACTTGTTTAGATTAAATAAAAAAATAAAAAAACAAAACCAAAATAAAAAAACACACACACAACCAAAACATTAACAACCAAAAATAGAAAATACACATAGAAACATATAAGGTTTGTAGAAGATTTTATTTAAGCATTATGATCGATAGATCACACCTAGCTTTGTTCTTAATGTGCGAAAAGTATTAAAGGCTGGTGCTTTTGTAAAAATGTATGCAAGTTGATTTTCATTTAAAATATGATTCAATTCAATTTCTCCTTTGCATGCATGATACCTAATGAAATGATGCCTTATATCTATATGTTTGGTTCTATAATATTGAATAAGATTTTTTGCAATGCAAATGGAACTAGTGTTATCACAATAAATTGGAATTATGCCTATTATAAATCCTAAAAAAATCAATTGTTGTTTTAACCAAAGAACTTGCCACACAACTTCCTAAGGCAAGGTATTCAGCTTCAATAGTAGATAAGGCTACAGAATTCTATTTTTTAATGGTCCAAGATGAAAGTGCTCTGATGGCACTTGAAAGTTCGTTAGAGATGTTAAGCCCTATGAACCAGCCCAAGCTAACCAAGAGAGGTGAATTGGAAAGCTTTAAAACCAAAGATAAAACTCCAACCACAATCACAGCAAATAAAGTGCAAAAATTAAAACGCGGAAGCAGTAAAAAGAAAGAACACTCTGGATTTTTAGTGGTTCGGTCAAACCTTGACCTACGTCCACTCCTTGCAGGCACCCTCCAAGTATTTCACTACAAAAGTGTCTCTCCTTTAGCCCCCAAAGCTAGGTGGAGAACCCCTTACAAAATCACTTCCACCTTCTCCGGTGCGGCGGAGTCGCCGGATCCTTTGACACCAAAGAGATCTTCTTCTTTGGTGAACTTACCTCGAGACAAGCCTTGAATCTGATGGTACTAAGGTGCGAGCTCGCCGGAGCAACCGTGTGGATCCCCCACCACACTCCCTTGTGTTCCTCCCCCTCACAGGATCTTCTCCCTCTCAAACTCCACCCTTTCCTCTCTCCCTTTCAAGCTCTCTCTCCAAGTTTCCCCCACAAGAACAAAGCTACAATGGCTGCCAAAGACACTTACAAAGTGTCATGCCAAGCTTAAATAGAAGAGCTAAAAACAAGCTCATTAATGCAAGTTGCCGACATTATCGTCCAGGATGATAGGTATATCATCCTAGCTGATCAGTACAAATTCAGCTCATCAGCCCGAGGCGATTTGGGATAATCAGAAGAAAATTGGTTACATTGTCCTGGCTGATATCACGATTGTCCAGGCCGATTAGTTTAAAACCAATTTCAATTGTCCTGATCATCGCCCTGAATTGGAGCTGTCCGATGTAGATCATCCAGGACTTTGTCCCGGCTGATCAGGCGATCATCCCGGACAATGTGATTGTATCAATCAACCATTAATGCTTTCCAAAGATACCAGATCAATTTAGGCATAATTGAGTTAGATCCGCCTGGATGATATAAATATCGTCCTGGCCGATTTCCTAAAATAAAGAATTCCTAAACTGATTATGGTGGTTGATTCTTTCTGAATTAAGACTATCATCCTGGGCCGATACATGTATCGTCCAGGCCGATATCAATGACGGCTGCCTTAATGATGATGCCCTAATTAGGGTTTCTGATTTTGGACATATCGTCCCGGCCGATACTACCAAAATAAAAATCTTATAGGGAACAACAGGAGTAGAAAGGATATACTCATTGTTCAAATTTATGTGGATGATATCATATTTGGATCTTCAAATAAAAATCTTTGTGATGATTTTTCTATAAATCAATGAGTAGTGAATTTGGAGATGAGTTCTAATGTGAAGATTTGAATTACTTTTTAGGATTTAGCATTAAAAAAATTGAGGAAGGTACATTTCTTAATTAGTCAAAAGTACGATTAATGGTGTCATTCCTCAAAAAGTATGAAAATGGAAAATGCTATAAATCCTACTAGTACAAGACTCATGAGTTCCTCATTTAAGTTGGATAAAGACCCTAAGGGAAATATTTGATTGATCAAAAGAAATTTAGATGGATAATTTGGATATTTACTTTACTTGTTGAAACTGCTAGCCGACCACGATATCATGTTTAGTGTTTGATTAGTGTGCTAGGCACTTTCAATCAGATTCCAAAAGAATCACATTTTACAGCATGTGAAAAAGCATTTTAAGATATATATTAGGAACTCAGAACTTAGGAATCTTGGTAGTCCGCTAAGTTTAGCTCTTCATTTTAAATATATGGGTTATTCTAGATTCTGACTTTGCAGGTTTATAGGGTGGATAGAAAAAGCACTTCTGGAACATGTCAATTTATTGGAAATTCATTAGTCTCTTGGTCTAGTAGAAAATAAAATTCAGTAGCCTATCTACTGCAGAAGCTGAATACATTGCGCATTAGAAGTTGTGTGGCATAAGTACTTTGGTTGAAAACAACAGTTGATTTTGATTTAGGATTGAACTATATCTGTACTATTCCAATTTATTGTGATAACACTAGTGCTATTTGTATTTTCTAAAAATCCTATTCAACATTCAAGAACCAAACATATAGACATAAGGCATCATTTCATAAGGGGATCATGTATCCAAAGGAGAAATTGAACTCACTCATGTTTTGTCTACTGAAAATCAACTTGCAGACATTTTTAAGAAAAACCTTAATCCTTTGATACTTTCAGTGCATTAAGAATAAGGCTTGGATTGATTGATTATAATGCTTAAATAAAAATGTTTTTTGCAATACATTGATGTTTGTTTACTAGTTAAATGTGTTTGTGTGTTTGTTGTATGTATTTATGAACTTGTTTGGTGTGATTTTCCTTTTATTTAGTAGTTTGTGTTTTTTCATTGTTTTGTATTTTTTAGTGTGTTTTTGAATTTTAAGTTTTTTGATTGAGTACAAATTTCTGAAAATTTTTTAGTGACCAATCAATCCGGGACACCACGATTTTGTGTGGTACTGACAAGATTTGTGTAGGATTTTGAATCGTTTGAGTTGAATTGTTTTCAGTAGTTTTAATGTTCACTTCGTCTGTACGTATCATCACGATCGTTTCGGGATGAAATATTTTTCAAACGACGGGAACAAATGAATAAAGCGTAGTGAGAAGGTTAAGTATTTGATAAAGCGGTTGATTTTTACTTCGAAAATTCGTACGTACGAACATTTGGTTCTGTTCGTACGAAACACATGTCGGGTCGATGTAGGGGACGGTTTTCAACTGCCATTAAAATGATAATAAGTTTTGATCGTCCCAGGAACGAACACGTGTTCATCTCTACGATCAGAACTGGTCAAAAAGTCTGTACGAAAGGATGCTTTGTAAGGTTGTGTTTTGATTACAAAAATCCGTATTTCATTTTGATGCTTTGGATCGTCCACGAGTACGACTTTTTTTTCATACATGATGAATTACAAATTTTTGTACGGGACGAAATTTCCATTTTGTCCTCTGTACAAACGTTTCCTTTTCAATAAATAGAAGGGCTTTTAAACTCATCAGTCACACATCAACAACTCCACTTTCAATCTCTTTCGTACTCTAGATCCTCTTCCAAATGGCTGAGTTTCAAGCAAGAGAATCACAAAAGGTTCTAGCAAAGAAACCACATCGAAATTCATCTAGAAAATTCCCTTTCTAAAGCAAATGAGGGAATTCTTTTCTTATATTTTGCTTCTGCCAAAATCACGCACCCTCTCGATTCCTAATCCAAGAATACAACTTACCTTTTAGGTAATGAACTTATTTGCCTCAAACTACAGTTTGGTTTTAATCCTTACCCTACTGCCTGTCCATCTCTACAATAAGGAAAACCTTCCACTATTTTCCTCGCCAACATGTCCTTTAATTCTAACCACATCTATAATCACGTTCCTTTGTTTCATCTAATCAAACAAAAAGTTGAAATCACCAAAAATGACTTAGGAGCCATTTTTTTAATTTAAGGACGGAGGGAGCCAGAGCCCATCACATTGATCTACAACTTCATGATTATTAATGGTATGAAATTAATAATGTGATTAAAGGGAACAAGTTTGAACGAATATGTGGCTAAGAGTATGTCTGGTCTCATGTTCGTAATGTACGAATCATCCAGCATGTCCTTAGAACTTTTTTAATTCCCTAAAAGCTGGTGATAGAGTCAACATTACCCCTCTTTTTTCTATGGTGACCATCTTTAATCATGACTAATGAGAACCTATAGATGAAGCCCAACTTATCCTTGATTATCTTTATGGGCTTTTCTGAAATTGGACATGTAGAGCATAAGAGAAGAAGAAAAGCATCGCCTCTTAGGACATCTTGTTTCCTACATTCTTGAGAAGAAATACAATTTGTTTAGGGTTCACTGCAAAATTTTCGTCCAGACGAATTTTTACCATCGTACGAGGCGACCAGTCCTCTGGAAAATTTTCGTACAGACGAAAATAAATATCGTACAGGACGATCAGTTCTCTGCAAAAATTTTTCGTCCAGACGAAAACAAAATTATCGTCCGCGGGCGATTGGTTCTCTGGAAAATTTTCGTCCAGACGAAATAAATAATCGTCCAGGACGATCGGCTCTATGGAAAATTTTCGTCCAGACGATCACATTTTCGTTCAAAACGATAAACCGACTTAGAACAGTTTTTCAGCAGTTTTCTAGAACCGACCTTGTAATAACCGTTCGTACTGGACGAACCATGTTCGTACAGGACGATCAGCTGTACGAAGTCAGTTCGTACACATATACAAATTGGGTCGTTTCAGATCGTTTAAGTAAAATCGTACAGGACGATCCAGGATCGTACAGGACGATCCACTGCGTACAGAATTGAAAATTTGCAGTTTTTGGGCGGTTTCACTTGTCTTTTATATAAATAGTCCCAAATTAGACTGCCACCCAATCTTTTTGTCATTTGATCTTCGTGCCTCTTGGGAGAATAGCTAAGGAGAGAGTGGAAGAGAGCATTCAAAGAAGGATTCCTACCACTGGAGCGAGAAGGCTTCACTTGGATTGCTAAGGTAAGAGTCTCTACTTGTGAAATTGGATTTCTTCACTCTTTTTCTTTCTTCCTTCTAGATTCTTGTGAGAAGATCTGTCAAGGAGATCCGGTTCTCTGCCGACACTTGGAGAGTGTGAACAGCCGAAGGGTTCTCTGCCCACACTTGGAGAGTGTGAACAGACGAAGGGTTCTCTGCCCACACTTGGAGAGTGTGAAAAGGACGAAGGGTTCTCTGCCCACACTAGGAGAGTGTGAAAGGACGAAGGTTCTCTGCCTACACTTGGAGGGTGTGAAAGGACGACGGTTCTCTGCCAACACTGGGTTTTGTGTAAAAGGACGGACGGTTCTCTCTACCGCACCGGGGAGTGGTGAAAAGAGTGTGTTGTAAGGGCTTCTCCGCCTTGCTTGTGTGGTGCAAAAGGAGAGTCACTATTGGTATTAGTGCAATACTCAGAGGGTGCCCTCTGAGGAGTGGATGTAGGTCTGGTTATAGACCGAACCACTATAAATCTGGTGTCATTTACTTTATAGCTTTTACGTTTCCGCACTTTAAATTTCAGTTTAAACAACTCTGTGGTTGAAAAACATTTTTCTACTAACTTTAAAAGAAAATTTTATTTCGGTTCAACTTTATTATTAAGAGGGTTTAAAATTTTAAAAAACTACCAATTCACCCCCTCTTGGTAGCCTTGGGATTATTTACTTAGGCTTAACAACCTAATTACTGGACTCAACAAGTGGTATCAGAGCAGAGTTTCAAAATCATAAGTTTGAACTACTTTTTGATTAACGTAGATGGCTACATTTGGAAACCGAAACACACCTGAGGGTTACTCTATCACTAGACCTCCACTGTTTGACAATATTCCTTTTGATTTTTGGAAAACACGCATGTCTACTTTCTTACAGTCACTTGATTATCGCATGTGGATGCTAGTCCAGGAAGGTTACACAAAACCAACTAGATTAGTTGATGGAATTAGGGTAGATACACCCTATGCAGATTGGACTATAGAAGAACGTGACTTAGCACAATTAAATGCGAAATGTTTAAATAGTTTCTTTTGTGCTTTAAAATCTGAAGACTACATGCGAGTTTCCACTTGTAAAAGCGGAAAAGACATATGGGATAGACTTTGTATTACTTATGAAGGGACAAATGAGGTTAAGCAATCAAGACTCAATATCTTGTTACATGACTACGAATTATTTCGCATGAAACCTAATGAATCTATATCTGACATGTACACAAGATTCACTCAAATTGTCACCTCTTTGCATGCACTTGGTAGGGAATTAACTAATGCTGAAATGGTTAAATAAGATTCTTCGTTGTTTACCTACTGCATACGATGCTAAAATTACTGCAATTACAGAGTCAAAAGATCTGAACATTTTATTCTATTGACAATCTTCTTGGTTCACTCATTGCTTACGAGCAAGGAGTAAGTCAAAGAAAGATTGATGCAGGTGAACCAAGAAAGGAAAAGAATCTTGCATTAAATGTGGAAGAGTCAGAAAGTGAACACTCACAACCTGAGGATGAAGACGATATAGCACTGATGACTAGACAATTCAGAAGCTTTTTAAAGAGGAAGCAGAAGAGACGCCAGCAATGGAATAGAGGTAAGTAGAATAAACAAAAATGGCAGGGTTTCTAATGAAGTGATTTGTTATGAATGCAGGAAACCAGGTCATATAAAAACTGATTGTCCAAAACTTAAAGCCACTCCTAGCAAGGAGAAGGTAGAGGAGAAACCAATGGTAAAGAAGGGCAAGAAGAAGTTTCAAAAGGCTTTTTGGGCGGACTCAGCTTCAGACTCATCTGAGACTGAAAACGAAGAAGAAGTCACCAACCTTTGCTTGATGGCAGATAAAGCTGAACAATCAGATCAAGAAGAGGTATACTCTCACACAAGACCTCGTGAGAGTATATGGTACCTGGACAGCGGATGTTCTAAGCACATGACTGGAGATACTGCTCAATTCATAACGCTGGAAACCAGGAGTGGAGGGCAAGGTTACACTTGGAGATAATACCACAAAGAAGGTGGTTGGATCAGGTATGATTGGAAATTTGAAAAACTTTTTCATAGATAATGTTTTATTAGTTGAAGGCTTAAAACATAATTTGCTTAGCATAAGTCAGCTATGTGATAAGGGCTATAATGTAAAATTTTTACCTACTAGCTGCATAATTAGCCTAAATGGGAAAATTGTTTTAAATGGAAAAAGGGTGAACAATGTCTACATGCTAGATTTAAATTGTATTCAATCTCCTACTGCTTTTTGTTTGAAAAACTGTTTCTGATGAATCATGGCTTTGGCATAGGAGACTTTGTCATTCTAGTATGAAAAATCTTAGAAAAATTACCCAAAAGAATTTGGTTAGAGGAATACCTAAACTAGACTTTACTAAGGACCACTTATGTGATGCATGTCAATTAGGAAAACAAGTGAAGTCCTCTTTTAAGTCCAATAAAGATCTTAGGACCAGTAAACCTTTAGAAATTCTTCACATGGATCTTTTTGGACCTGTAAGCACGGTTAGTCTAGGAGGAAAAGGTATATGGATTTGTAATAGTAGATGATTTTTCAAGATTCACCTGGGTTAAATTTCTTTTTCATAAGAGTGAATCATTTGAGGAATTCAGAAAATTTTTCAACTTGGATACAAAGAAAAACTAGGATGTGAAATAATTTCTATACAAAGTGATCATGGAGGAGAATTTGAAAATGAAAGATTTGAAGATTTCTGTAAAGAAAAGGGGATTGATCACAATTTTTCTGCACCTAGAACTCCTCAACAAAATGGAGTAGTTGAAAGAAAGAACAGAACATTAATAGAAGCCGCCCGAGCAATGTTAGCAGAATACTCTCTTCCTAGATATTTTTGGGCTGAGGCGGTTAGCACTGCATGCTATGTTCTGAATAGGGTAAATGTGAGATCAAATTTGAATAAAACACCCTATGAATTGGTAAAAGGTAGAACACCAAATTTGTCTCATTTACATGTATTTGGTTGCAAGGTGTTCATACATAATAATGGAAAATCTGCCTTAGGAAAATTTGATCCAAAATCAGATGAAGGAATTTTCGTTGGATATTCAAGTGTTGGAAAATCTTATAGAGTATTCAACAAAAGAACTTTAGTCATTGAAGAAACCACACATGTTGTTTTTTTGATGAAAATGAAAATATGGAAGAGCCAAAAGTTGTTGAAGAAGAAATTGAAGAAAAACTCCCAAAAGATTGATAGATTAAATTTGGAAGAAAATGTGGAAGAAAATATAGAAAGAGAAGACCCTTTGCCTAGAGATTTGAGATTTTCTAAAAATCACCCAAAGGAATTAATTATAGGTGAACCAAGTGAGGGTGTTAGAACTAGGCGTGGATTAAACAAGGAAGTCAATCATTCAGCCTTTATTTCAACTATTGAACCCACTAACATTGATCAAGCACTTTTCAGATGAATTTTGGATATTGGCCATGCAAGAAGAGTTAAATCAATTTGTAAGAAATAAAGTTTGGGAACTAACTACAAGGCCAAAAGATCAAAGTGTTGTTGGAAACCAAGTGGGTGTTCAAAAATAAAATGAATGACTCAGGAGTAGTCATTAGAAATAAGGCTAGATTAGTAGCTAAGGGGTATAATCAAATTGAAGGAATTGATTTTGAGGAAACTTTTGCCCCTGTAGCTAGACTTGAAGCAATTAGGGTTTTACTAGCCTTTGCCTGTTTTAAAAGGTTTTAAATTGTTTCAAATGGATGTTAAAAGTGCCTTTTTAAATGGAGTAATTGAAGAAGATGTTTTTGTAGAACAACCTCCAGGTTTTGAAAATTCTAAATTTCCAAATCATGTTTTCAAATTAAAAAAGGCATTATATGGATTGAAACAGGCACCTAGGGCTTGGTATGAGAGGTTAAGCACCTTCCTACTTGAAAGATCTTTTGAAAAAAGGAAGTGTGGATACAACTCTCTTTTTAAGAAAATTGGAAAGGATATACTTATTGTTCAAATTTATGTGGATGACATCATCTTTGGATCTTCAAATAAACATCTTTGTGATGATTTTTCTAAAA
The DNA here is from genome assembly GCA_019514585.1 of Dendrobium officinale. NCBI lineage: Eukaryota > Viridiplantae > Streptophyta > Magnoliopsida > Asparagales > Orchidaceae > Dendrobium > Dendrobium officinale. The sequence continues at coordinate 30,712,074 of CM033686.1, read as the reverse complement.
ACAATGAGTAATGAATTCGAAATGAGTCTAATGGGAGATTTAAATTACTTTCTAGGATTTAGCATTAAGCAACTTGAGGAAGGTACTTTTCTTAGTCAAAACAAATATATTAAGGACATCCTCAAAAAATATGAAATGGACAATGCTAAACCTGTTAGTACACCAATGAGTTCTTCAGTTCAGTTGGATAAGGACCTTAAGGGAAAATCTGTTGATCAAAAGAAATTTAGAGGGATAATTGGATCTTTACTTTACTTGACTGCTAGCCGACCAGATATTATGTTTAGTGTTTGCCTATGTGCTAGATTTCAATCAGATCCAAAAGAATCACATTTGACAGCAGTAAAAAGGATTTTAAGATATCTACTAGGAACTCAAAAACTTAGGAATTTGGTATCCTAAGTTTAGCTCTTCATTTGAAATTATTGGGTTACTCAGATTCTGACTTTGCAGGCTGTAGAGTGGATAGGAAAAGCACTTCTGGAACATGTCAATTCATTGGAAATTCATTAGTTTCATGGTCTAGTAGAAAACAAAATTCAGTGGCACTATCTACTGCAGAAGCAGAATACATTGCATTAGGAAGTTGTGTGGCACAAGTACTTTGGTTAAAACAACAGTTGATTGACTTAGGATTAACTATAGGCACTATTCCAATTTATTGTGACAATACTAGTGCTATTTGTATTTCAAAAAATCCTATTCAACATTCTAGAACCAAACACATCGATATAAGGCATCATTTCATAAGGGATCACGTATCCAAAGGAGAAATTGAACTCATACATGTTTCAACTGAAAATCAACTTGCAGACATTTTTACAAAACCTTTAGCCTTTGATACCTTCAGTACTTTAAGAACAAGGCTTGGTGTTATTGATTTGAATGCTTAACTAAAATGTCTTTGCAACATTGATACTTGTTGTGTTTTGTTTTTTGTTTGTGAATTTTGAATTTTTTTAATGAATTGTTTTTGGTTTTGTGATTTTGTTTTATGTTTTCTGTTTTTGTGTTTGTTTTTGTTTGTTTGTTTTTTTGTTAATTTTTAAAAATTTAAAAATTTAAAAAAAAAAAATTAAAATTTTTTTTTTGAGGAAATCGTCCAGGACGAAATATTTTCGTACGGGACGATGTGTAAAGGAACAGTTTGCGAAAATTTAAACCGTTTTAGAGCAGTTTTTTTTTTGGATCGTCTGTACGATCTGTGATCGTCCAGGACGAATTTTTTTTTTTTGCTCTCAAACGTCGGGACGATTGAATGCAGCGGTTGAGTGGATAAAACAGTTTTTTAATACGAACTTCGTCTGTACGAAATTTTTGTTCGTCCAGACGAACATGTGTCGATTTGTATTTTTTGTTAAGTTAAACGTTTTTAGTTAGTGTGAGGGCGAAAATCCGTTACATTTGTTGGATTTTGCGATTAGAAATTAATTGGGGTCTGGGGATAATTAGTATGAAATTTTTTTTTATGTGACCTGGTTGTCATTATAAAGGGATGCATTTAAGGTTTTTTTGATGGAGTCGAGACTATCCGATGGACCTTGTTTTTGGTCAGCGTAAACACAAAGCTATTTTTTGTGGAGTGTGTAACTTTAAAAACAAAAGAACGCGCGGTGAGAATTTGATTGTTATTTAAGTTAACAGTGTTTTATGTTAAATAATAATTGAACGGTTTTGGTGAATAAGAATGGTGTGTTAGTATAATTTTTATGGGTTATGTAAGAATAAATTTTTTTAAAGAGAACCACGATATTTGTGTGTATATGAAAAAAGATGTTGTAATTGTTGAGAGATTGATTAATGGGTTGGGAAATAAATATATTGAAAGAGGAATTTTTAAAAGCACTTTTTTTTGTAAATAAATAAACAATTTGCTGTTTAAATTAAATGTTTTATTTATATATATTCATGAAATATTACTAGTAGGTAAATATTAATAAATAATGTAGATATTAAAAAGATGTTTTAATAAGGGATGTGTGATTAATAAATATTAGTTTAGGTTAATTAAATATATATATAATTGATGTTGGTTGGGATTTTAAGAATGATAGTGAAGTGAGTTTTTTGTGTTTTTTAAGTTTTAGATTTTGTTGGTATTTTTTGATTTGTAGTTGTGTGGTAATTATGTATATTTTATTTTTTTTTTACATATTTTTTTTATTTAGTTTAGTTTTTTTTTTATTAATTTTGGACTTTATCGTAAATAGGATTTTGGGTTATATCTTTTAACTAAGTTAATCTATGGATATTAATGCTGCTTTACATGTGAATCGGTATGTATGATGTATTGTAGTCGTGTTCATGGGAGGTTATGTTATAGTTTTTGTAGGCTACTTTCTAGGTATTTAATCCATAAATATTTATCTTGTAGATATGATAACATTTTGGCTATGATGGAATCGATTTGTTTGCTATTAAAATTAAATTGTAGTGTTCCGTGTTCATAATATAATACGTACACGGTCCTGGAAAAGTTATTATTAATAGTTTAGTGTCGGATCTTTAATCTTTTTTATGCAAACCTGTCGAAATGTTTATAACTAATTATCTATTCGTGAGAGTTACATACAGCTTTTTATTTGGCCCATTATATTCTATATGAACAATGGAATTTCATTTATGGAACTTTAACTCTTGCTTAATTTTTTATCATTGATGATTTATTTTTATTAGTTTTTTTTGTGTGGATGATTTATTTTTTTTTTTATTTTGTTTATTTTATATTATATTTTTATTTTATTTTAATTTATTTATAATTTTTTTTATTTATTATATTAGTTTTGATAAACTTTTTTTGATTTACATTTCTCTAAACATGCCATATCTATTTAGTAATTATTATTATATACATTTGTTAATAAAAATTAATTATAAATTATTAATCTTCAATTTAAATTATATTTAATTAATATTATTTCATTATAAATTATTTTTTTATTAAATCTCCATTTGATTTAAAACTTTTAAATTAAAAATTATTGTTCTGTATTTCGTTGAAATTTTTTGTCCGTGTGAACCCAAGCCATAGACCCGCCCCTCCCTATGTTCCTCCAACAACAGCTGACCATGTATGCAAACTACAAAATCTGGGCGATCCTGAAGATAACCATCACCAGTGGAACTGAGGACATTCCCGGAGCTCTTTACAAAACATCCTTGCAAGGAATAAATTCTCATAAAATATATTGATATTTACCCAATAAAATAAACTCACATGACCTTTTTAGTTTTTTTCATCAACCACTGATATCAGCTTGATTTTGATGAGTTCTCATGTGGCAGACTCCAGCGGTGTTGGCTTCCTTCCCTAAGAACACTTTTTTAAAAATATAAGATATAGTTAATAAATAACATTAAAATGTATTTTTTAATAAAGCTAATTTAAAGCTTTTACTAGTCATTACTATGTTCCAGATTGAGGGAACAAACCACTAGTAGAAGAAGTTTCCGAAATCCCACACCAGTCAAATGCTCTATTCTGTATATTTTCTGCTCTCTTATTTTGGTGTTACTCAGGGGTCGTTCCAAGCTCTACTCAGATTCTGCCCTAATGATACGCCCTCATCATCCAATCCATATTGGACATTGCCCCAACTTTCTAATGATCGGCGTAGAAAATATGGCCCTGAGATGGGATGTTTCCTCTCATGACTACAAAATTTGTTCCCGATCCTCAAGCTATGTCTCAGCAACCACACCAATAAATTCTTTATGTAAAAAGATATATAACAAAAAATATTAATACAAAATAATCAAATATTTGAATTCATGCCAAACCAAGTATACCTACAAATTCTACAAACCTATATCCCTAATCTCCTTTGGGATCTTTTTCTGTGATAGTAAGGAGCATCATATTGTTCTTTATAATATCCTGAATCTTTTGAGTAGAAGTGGCCTTGACGGATTCAACTGCAGGGTTTAATTTTTTTTTTTTGATCAATAACAATATAATATACAAATTATAAATAAACTTTAACATAATATCCTGAATCTTATGAGTAGGTCAGGCTCAATGTATTGATGTTTATCTGCTGCAACTGCATGATCCCCAGCACCAACCTCAGCTGGTCTAGATGGTCCCCTATGTTCTAGCTACACCGGATATGGATAATAATATGGGTAGGGGTAAGGAGGGTAAGGACCGGTGGATGGACCTACAGTTTGTGATGATGGTGGATAGAATGGAGTTATATATGCCATATTTGGAGAGGGAAATCGAGGACTCATCGATAGAGGAGGGAGGTACCTATGAAAGGGTGGTGGTACAATAGCACGTGGATCTGACTGACCGTAACCCTGCTCATTAGGGGACTATTGCTGACTCCTGGGTGGTGGTGGTGAAGGTTTAATTGGTGGAACTGATATCTATCCCTAACTTTCATCAGGCTATCTGGGTCTGTTAGGATTAACACTCAACTTTTGTTGAGAGAACTTTTAGAAAAATGATCTACGAGGAGGATCATCACTTGAAGCCATCTGCATTAAAAGAAGTAATTAGAAAGAATTGTAATATATAAAAAATAAAAAAGATAGAATATAAATTAATGAATTATAAAAATAAAAAATGATACAATATAAAATAATTATTATTATTTTTATGGCTCAGAATTCAAAAAATACAATTATATAAGTACAAAACTTTTCAGAAATATTACAAAAACTAAAATTCTATAATTTCAAATAAAAAAACTATAATTTTAAATTATAAAAACTACTCAGAATTAAAAATATTTTTATTACTCTCTAGGGTATCTTCACTTTCATCCTCATTCTCACTTGATGAGTTACTTGAACTATTCATATCTTCTAACTACATTTCAATACTAGAGGTTATAGTTGGCATCTCCTCAATTTTAACAGGCCTATAACTTGATATCTCATCCTCTTGATGTGTAGTTTCTATAACGTAATGTTGATCAATTATTCCTCATGCTTTTGTTTTTATGATAGCTAGATAATCTTATTTATCCCTATGACCACTGAGATATTTGCTGAAATAAACTTGGAATAGCTTGACTTGCTAACACAAATGGATCAAACTTTTCATATCTTCTACTATATTTTACATCGACTAAACCATACGCAGGATGAACCCTTATGCCTCTATTATGTACTAGATCATATCATTTATAGTTAAATAAGTATACAAAGTTCTCATTTTCACCTGGGTAAATCCAGGTTAAAAACCTCATTCAGAATACCATAATAATCACACTCATCTTCTTCATGAGTGTTCCCTCTAACACATACTCCACAATTTTTAGTTTTTCTTCATTCACTCTACAACTTGGTATGAAATCGGAACCCATTCACTATATATATTGGTCAGCTCTTTACTTTTTGCATTGGACCCCATGCTAGTGCTTGCAAACCTATATCGAAATAATTTTTATCAGGGTTTTATACCTAAAAAGATTTTTAAATATTAGTATTTTTTGGTATTTAAATAAGATGTAATTTGAATGAAAATTTTAAAATTTATGAGCTCACATAAGATCTAAACTAAGTTGGGAATTCATTTGCAACAACTTGCTCAATATCCCTTGAATCTGTTAGAGACAAATTGCTTACGAAATACCTGGTGATAAATCATCCAAATAATACTTTAGTTTTTTAAATAAACATTACTGATTATTCATATTATGGAAGAACTTACTCTAAGATTGGTTCAACTTTCTTCACAGTTCAGTAGCACATATAAATTTGTCGTTTTGATTTCTAAAATCAGTGAGAAATCTTTCAATACATTTGTCATTGGGCTTTCCAAGACTTCTAAATACTGATAGTGCAGCATGTGATTATTCTTCTACATCAAAGTCTATGTTATGACCAATCTATAGTCTTGTACTCCTTACGTGGGGCTCAAAGTAGTAGGAGCAAAAATGAGTGGTTTCTTGAGACAAATATGCTTCACATATCGATCCTTCTGGTCATTCTTTATTCTTAACATATTTCTTCAACTTGTTCAAATATCTACTAAATAATTATAATTATCAAGTTAATAAAATATATGTTCTCTCATCTTATTCAAAAATATTGGAGACTTAATAAAAATATGTTTTATCTCTCAAAATGATATATCCAATGATATTATACAGGTCCACCAACTATAACTTCGTAAGGTAGATGGACTGGAAGATGTTCCATAGAATAAAAAAATTCCAGAGAAATTTTTTTTTCTAACTTGTAGAGAATGATTGGTATGTTCTCCTCGCTCCTCCGTAAAGTGCCTTCACTTAGTTTAGATGAATATAGGTTTTTGAAAAAAATGCTAAGCTCAGTCAACAAATTTGATATGGAATCTGGTAACATACATACTATGATCGAAAGAAAAACCTCCATAATTATATGATAATCATGACTTTTTAGTCCAAATAACCTTGCAGATTTCAAGTCAACACACCAGCTTATGTTTGATCTATATCCATCAGATATTTTTAAACCTTTAAACCATTAACATATTGATCTTTTTTGCTCTACATGAAAGAGTAAGGTGCTTTGGCCTTTATTATTTTGCAGTCAGTTGTTGTTACTAACTCTAATTTTTTTTGCTAACAATACTCTTTAATGTCCATCCTTAGTTTGACATTATCTTTACTCTTACCTTTAACATCCATAATTATATTAAAAATATTCTCAATGAAGTTCTTCTCAATGTGCATAACATCCAGATTATATCTTATCAAATTACTTCTCCAATATGGTAATATCCAAAAAATACTTTTTTTAATCCAATTATGTTGAACACCATATCTCAGATATTTTGACTTAGATAACATTAGAAATTCAATAATTGTTGGAAAGTTAAAAAGTCTCTGCAGTACATCACACCACTTAATCTGGCTGGAGGTGGTGACCCTTCAACTCTGTTTTTAACGAATACTTCCTTATTTCTCCAAAACTAATGATCAACAGGTAGAAACATACAATAATAATCAAATAAAGTATTTTTCCCTCCATATTTTAGTGTGAAAGCTTTAGTATTCTACATATAGTAAGGACAAGCTAATTTTCCTACCTTGCTCCATCCAACCAGACAAGATACCATAAGCTGGAAAATTACCAATGATCCATAGCAATATAGCTTGAAGGAGAAAATTTTATTTTGTTGATATGTCATATATAAGAACTCCTTCTTTCCATAATAAATTGAGGTCATCAATTAATGGTTGCAAAAATATCAATTTTTACGTTTGAATTATGTGGTCCAAGTATTATAAGAGTTAAGAACATGTACGGAGTAGTCATACACATCTCTGATGGAAGGTTGTATGGTGTTAGTATAACTAGCCAATAAGAGTACGGTGTAGCTGCTTTACTGTATGTTATAAAGCCATCAGCACAAAATCCTAATCTTATGTTGCTGGGTTCAACAACAAATGAAGCATGCACTCGATCAAAATATTTCCACGCTTCAGCATCTGATGAATGAGAAAGAACACCACTTTTTACTAATTTCTCCTTATGCCATCTCATATGGCCTACTAAACTCATTGATGCATAGAGTCGCTGAAGACTTGGAATGATCAATAAATAAAATAAATGGGAATATGAAACATCTTTCTTTTGACGACATTATTTTCCTGAGTTTTGCGTAAACCGAGGAGCATTGTAGGTGCAACAATAAACTTATGTTGCATCATCCTTGTAGTATAACATACATCCATTGATATAACAATTAATTTTTGTAATAGTGAGACACAACTTGGATACTAATTTTTTCGTTCGGTATAAATCTGAGGGAATTAAATTATCTGTTGGATTAGTTTTCTTGAGAAGATCAATGAAGTCATTAAAATAATCATGAGGAATATTATACTCAGTTTTAATACTTAGCATCCTCACTACAATCGACAATTCTGAATAAGTATTACAACCATCCCAAATTGATTTTTGAGCTGTATGTAGTAACTCAAAGAATTTTTGGGTTTCTATATTTGGTGTCTCTTCCACACTTGCCCTTAAATTAGGACCTACAACATCAAAAATAAGTTCTTCATATGATCTACTCATTTGATCTTCATCAAATATTTCATATGTTATGGATGAACCAGCATGAGTATCTTTTTATGGCTCATAGTCGTCATGTGATGTCCAAATCCAGTAGTTTGGGAGAAATCCCCTATGATATAAATCAATCTTCACATCATCGGGCTTGAGGAATGCTTGCTTTTTATGCTTCGAATAATGACATCTAAACATTTTATTAAACTTAAACAAAGGCAGTTGGGATGTAACTTGAATGAAAGTCTCAACTCCTTGTATAAATTCATCTATTAATCCTTTTTGACCCAGTAATAATCTCTTATACATCAAATATCTCTTTTCTTGGATAGTCATTTGGACGTTGAAGCAAACGTTCCCCTATATAGTTATGAAAATAATTATTAGAAGATATGCACCCTTAACAAGTGTACATGCTATACTTTCGTCGAACAAGTGTACTTTACTTAAATTGGAATGCATTGTAGGTCTCACAACCATCTCATATGATATTTATTGATTTTGAGAAGCATAATACTAAGTTAAGTGTTGCAAAGATGAGGATGCTTGGGTCTACCTCTATCTTTCTTAACATAAGTCAAATCTAATACCTCAACTTTCCTTACCAGGTCATCAAAAGGCCTCCATTTAATGTGACCAAACCATGTAAAGTGATTCTCTCTAATCTTATCTTCCATTGGAGCTACTCCAACCTTTTCACGTATATGCTCATTCCGTATCCTATCTCTAAGGGTCAAGCCACTCATCCACCCAAGGAAAAAAAATTCAAAATTTTATGGTGCCAAATGTTGGACATTAAAAGAGAAGCATAATACTAAGTTAAGTGTTGCAGAGAAGAGGATGCTTAGGTCTACCTCTACCTTTCTTAACATAAGTCAAATATAATACCTCTACTTTCCTAACCAGGTCATCTGAAGACTGTCATTTTATGTGACCAAACCATCTAAGGCGACACTCTCTAATCTCATCATCCACTTGAAGTACTTTAACATTTTCACGTATATGCTCATTTCGTATCCTATCTCTAGAGGTAAATCCACTCATCCACCTGAGCACCCTCATCTATGTGACACTTAACTTAGTATTATGCTTCTCTTTTAATGATCAAGATTCGACACCATAAAATATTGCAGATCTCACCACCATCTTATAGAATTTTCCCTTAAGTTTGAGGGGGATGTTTCTATCACACAACAAGCCCGATTCATTCCTCCATTTCAACCATCCAACTTGAATTCTGCTGATAATATCCCCTTTTATTTCACCATCACTATGAACAATATATCCAAGATATTTGAAATGTGTACTTTTATTAATGACTTGATCGCCCAAAGTCATAAACCCTTCATTAGATCTATTACTACTAAAATTACACTTCATATATTTAGTTTTAGATCTAATCAAGTAAAAACCTTTAGACTTTATGGTTGACCTCCATAATTTAAGTTTACCATCAACTCCCTCTCTAGTCTTATCAACAAGAACAATATCATCAACAAAAATCATACAACAAGGTACATTCTCTTGCAAATGTCTAGTGAGAACATCCATGACTAAAGCAAAAAGAACATCCATACTCATTTTGTATCTTATCTCTTGGGGTAAAGCAACTCATCCACCTGAGCACCCTCATATCTACAACACTTAACTTAGTATTATGCTTCTCTTTTAATGACCAAGATTCGTTACCATAAAGCATTGCAAATCTCACCACCATCTTATAGAATTTTCCGTTAAGTTTGAGGGAGAATTTTTCTATCACACAACAAGCCCGATTCATTCCTCCATTTCAACCATCCAACTTGAATTCTGCTGATAATATCCCCTACTATTTCACCATCACTCTGAACAATAGATCCAAGATATCTAAAACATGTACTTTTATTAATGACTTGATCGCCCAAAGTCACAAACCCCTCACTAGGTCTATTACTAATAAAATTACACTTAATATATTTAGTTTTAGATATACTCAAGTGAAAACCTTTAGACTCTATGATTGACCTCCATAATTCAAGTTTACCATCAACTCCCTCTCTAGTCTTATCAACAAGAAGAATATCATCAACAAAAAGTATACAACAAGGTACATTATCTCTCAAATGTCTAATGAGAACATCCATGACTAAAGCAAAAAGATATTGGCTTAAGGCTGATCCTTGATGTAATCTAACCAAAATAACAAAATGCATCAAAAAATTTAAAAACATAAACCTAGGAGCAAGGCGTCATGCATGGGAGCAGGGAGAGCCTTCGGCCTTGCAATGGGGAGCTCATCGATGGCCTAAGGGAGATCATCGGCGGCTGGAGCACGCGTCTTAATTGCGAGAGGATGGAGGAGATTGAGGTGAGCACCGTGCAGGAGAGAGAGAGCAGGAGATGGAATGAAATGGAAGGCTTAGGATGGCTTATTTTAGGATATTTTTTGGCAACTTTCTGATGGTTCAAACCCCCGGAAACTAATTCACTTAACACTGATAGTTCCAGTAGCCGGTAACACCCCTATAAGGTTTAATGCCAGCCATTTAACTGGCGATTTCTGGACCGCCATTTTTTCTGGCAGCTTTAACTTGCATAACGGTCGGTTAGATCGCTGGTAAAAACTTGCAGTCACATTGTCGGTTAAACCGCCATTATTATTGGCAGTTGAAGAACCGCCAGTCCAGATCACCGGTAATCGATGAATTTCCTATAATGAATTGGATTATTGATTTACTTGACTGCTAACAAATCAAATATCATGTTTAGTGTTTATTTATATGAAAGATTTCAATCTGATTCAAAGGAATTACATTTGACAACAATTAAAAGAATTTTGAGATATCTGTTGGGAACTTAAAACTTAGGGATTTAGTATCCTAAGCATAACTCTTTATTTTAAATCATTTGATAATCTAATTTAGATTTTGTAGGATGTAGGGTTGATCAGAAAAATACTTCTAGAACTTGTCAATTCATAAGAAGCTCTTTATTTTTTTGGTCTAGTAGAAAATAAAATTAAATAGCCCTTTATATTACTGAAGCAAAATATATTACCTTAGGTAGTTGTGTGGAACATGTTCCTTGGCTAAAATAATAATTGATTGACTTAGGATTTTCTATTGGAACTATTTTAATTTTCTATGATAATACAAGTGCCATATGTATTTCAAAGAATCCTATTCAATATTTTAGAACCAAATATATTGATATAAGGCATCACTTCATTAGAGATCATGTAGCTAAAGGAGAAATTGAATTACATCACATTGCTACTGAGAATCAACTTACAGACATTTTCACAAAACTATTGGCTTTTGAACCATTTAGTATTCTAAGAACTAGATTAGGTGTGATTGATATTAATCCTTAAATTAAAATTCTATAAACTTGATTTGTTGTGTGTAATTATGTGTTTGTTTTATTTTCTCTATTTATTTATTACTATTTGTTTATTTGAGTATTTTTATTTCATTAGGTATGATTATTTTCTTTTTAGTATTATATTGTTGGATCTTATTTTCTCATTTTTGCATGTCATTGGATCTTAGGTGATTATTTTTTTGAAAAGGTTTTCTATTTATCATGTCTTATTTTAAGTGTGTTTTTTGCACTATACAAAATTTTTTGTACTGTATGAAATTTGTAGCATGTACATGGTAATTTTTAAGGTGAGCACAAAAAAATGAGTTTTTCATTGAATTTCATATTATACAATGCCATCATCATTTGTACGATTTTTCATCTGCACAATTGGGGACGGTTTTCCAAACGTTATGTTATTCTGTCAGATCATACGTATGAAATCACATTTTTCCAGTATGATCCTGTTGTTAGTTTTTCATGCGGACAAACCTAACCATCATAAAATGATTTTAATATTCTGATCATCCTAGATGAACATGTATTCGTATGTACTATCAAGTGGTCAAAAAGTTTGTATGAAAGTATGCCTTAGGAATGGCATTTTTATGAAAAGTCATTTCATTTTTGACTGTTTCTATTCGTATATATAGAACTTATTTCATCTTGCACAATTTAAAAATTGTACGTACAATCTCAATTTCTTATTGTACGATAGGTTATTTTTCTTTAAATAGAAAGGTCTTAGATAAGTTTTTCTTCATATTCTTATTCGATTCCAAACCTTCTCAAGTCCAAACCTTAGGAATGGCTAGTAGTAGAAAATATCCTCGCACCTCCAAGTGCTCATCCTCTCGATCTGGTAGAGACAAGAATTTTTTGTAAATAGAAAATGAGGAAGCATATGATCGGTACATCGTTGCCAAAATTTAATCTCTCAAATTTAAATTATGACTGGATATAGATTAGAGGATGAATTTCATGTTCCAATATATAAGTATTACTTAGCTATAATAGTTGAAAAAAATATATCTTTTTTATTTTTATTTATTTTTTAATGTGTTTATTTTTGTTAATTATTAGAATTTATGTTAAAAAACTATTGATATTAGAAAGATCGAAAAAGTAAAAAGATGCACAAAGTGTGCCAAACTTGAAAAGGTGCACATTATGTGCCACTTATTTAAAAAAGATGCGTAATATTCACCAAAGTAAAAAAGAGGCACAAAATTAGTCCAAATTGAAAAGATGCACAAAGTGTGACACAAATAATTAACAAGATCCACAATGTCACCAATTGAAAAATTTATACTGTTCTTTTCTTTATCATTCTATCTCTTATACAAATCCATATAATCAACAATAATCTTTTCTATTGAATTAAAAACTAATTAAACTTTATTTCTTCATTTTTACAATAATTATTTTTATTTAATTTTTCTAAAATGAATAGTAAACCTGGTTGACTTTTTATAACTTTGTTGTTCTTTGATTTAAAAGTTGAGATTTACTTTTTAACATTAGGAATTTAATGTTGTATTTATAATTACTTTATAAAATTCTTCTTATTAATTAATTATTTTGAAATTTTTCATAGAAACTTATCATTTCAAGTGGCACTTCATTTTTTGTTGTTATCGAAAGAGGGAGTCATTATTTATTGTTTGATATATATGTCTATGATTATTTATTTTGTTATGTGACTTTTGTGATTATGTGATTTTTTTATGATGTGTGTAATGTTTTATTATTTTATATTTTGTTTTTGTTTTTGTTTGTTGTGTTTTTTTATTTTGGTTTTCATTAGAATCCTTTATTTTTAAAATGGTAATCTAACTAAATCTCTAAGGATTTTTGAATTAACTATTTAACTTGAATTAATTCTAATCCTTAGGAAAGGAAGCATAGGGAATCACACCTAACCTTAAGTAAAAATGGATGAATAACTAGGTTGGAGCCCAATAGGCTTAAATCTACCACTAGTTAGTTGAGATCCTAGGAGATAGGATGGACGGGGACTCACACCTACTCCTAGTAGATCAAATTTATTTTGGGTATTCAATGACTAACCTAGCTAGAAAAACACGAGGACTCACATCTAACCAGGGGAACAAGTCAAGGAGATAGTTTATCTAAATATCTAAGTATTTTGGTAAAAACTATCTAACCTGAATTAATTCTAATCCTAAGGAAAGGAAGAATAGTGACTCATACCTAAATTTAAGGAAAAGAGGATGACTAACTAGGATGGGGCCCAAAATGCTTAAATCCACCACTAGTTAGTCGAGATCATAAGAGGTAGGAAGCATGGAGACTCACACCTACACCTAAAAGATCAAATTTATTTTAGGTTTTCAATGACTAACCTAGCTAGAAAGCACAGGGACTCACATTTAGCTAGGGGAACTAGCCAAGGAGATACTGTACCTAAACCTTTAAGGATTTTGGCAAAAAACAATCAAACCCGAATTAATTGTAATCCTAAGAAAGAAAGCACAGGGACTCACACCTATTTTTAAAAGACTATAGAATTTTGATTTTGGTTTTGAATTGAATATGGCTTTTGAATTTTGGATTTTGGTTGAATTTGATGTGGTTTGAGATTGATTGAAATTTTGATTTTAGATAGAGATCTAAATTTGGAAGACTTCAAATTTGAATTTGGAGAATTTTGAATTTGAAGAGTTTTGAATTTGGGATTTAATTTAATTTTGAATTTTGAAATTTGAATTTTGGAAAGTTCTTAAATATAAGAATTCATAAAGTTTTTGTTAATGATGAATTTGATACTCATCTAGCATGGTACTTCTTGAAGAGCCTCCCTAATATTCATAAACATCAGGTGGTACCCTTCAGGGTTGATCAATTAATGTTTAAGATTTTCTCAAAGATCATCTCTATAATAAGAGGACATTCTTATATTGGTTTAAACTCCACTGATCTCTCGATAGGCTAAGATAGGCATCCAAAGAACTTAGACCAAGTCTCTTACTTATAATGTTCTAAGTCAGACTATGTTATCACAAGCTTGAACCACTCATGTTTTTTTTTTGACTTTGAGCTTTTTTGAGCCTTAAAGATGATGCTCTGCAAGGCCTCAAACTCCTCCAATTGGAGTCGGGCACTCTGTTCAATTGTGATTTGAACTTGAATGATAGTTCCCAACATTATAAAACTCTCCTCTAGTGGGATTAATCTTGGACCCAACATAGAGTGCAATTTTATAGTGAAGGCCTTGAAGGAAAAGATGCCTGCATGTAAGGACTTATACACATTCATCAAGGATGGGAGTTAAAGTTTTATCAGGAGTAGAGAACTCATTAATTTTATTAGAAATTTTCTCTATCCATTTGGACCCTATCGGAATGACATGTGGGAAAAAATTTAGAAGTACAGTGAAAAGTTGAGTGACTCCACCTAACCTGAAAAGGTTTAAGAACTTAGGTTTTGCTGACCCAGACCAAGTTTCCTACAAACTAAACTGGGGTCTCCCTTAAATATTTTAAATTAAAATCAATTTTAAAATGTTTTAAGTTGAAAGTAGAAATTTGATCTTTTCAATTCACTTAAAAGATATTCTTCTATCTGATAGATAATTCATGCATGTTGAAGAATCTGCATTAAAAATTTTCAAAGTCAAGTATTTACAAGTGATCGAGTTTTTTTTTTTTTTGAGAATTAAGTATTTAAAGAAATGAAGGCCTCTTATACTTCTTCTCTTTTTCTAGTGACTCACTTTGTGCATCTTTTGAATGATTTTGAGCATTCACCCATCTTTTGTCTTTTGGCGCATTTGTGTATCTTTTATTTTTTTACGCATTCGCGCATCTTTCAATTTCAATTAATTTTGAGAAGAGGCTTAACTTTATTTAAAATATCAAAATGATTTCTCTCTTTTTGAATGTTGGGATTATATCTCAAGTATTAGAGAAGAAAACTCATTCTCTTATACAAGGAAGAATAATGCTCAAAGTACTCCCAATCTTTTGACAAAAAAATCAACTTGACTAAAAAATTCTTTGAATAGATTCAAAGCATGCAAGAGATGGCTATTAAGATAAAAAACTACAAGGAGATTAATAAAATTTCATTTCTAAAGTAAACTTAAGCTTGATATAAATCTTAATTCAAAATTTAATTTAACCCATGAAGCAGTGGGAGGGAGGGACATTTAAACATTTGATGGAGTCAACTATAACTTTCTCCTGCATAAGACTTAAGGTAGAGGTCAATTTCCATTAAAAAGATGAATCAAATATCATGATTATTTGGACCTAGTGCACTTGAGAAATTAGTAAGTTTTCCTTAAAGGTTGCAATTCTAGGTGGCAAGACATTTAATATAGAATTGAATTACTACAATCTCTTTAGAGGGAGAGATTATTATGGGATCTGCACTATTTATAGAAGGTGCTGCATCATTGTAATCAAAATATTAATCATAATAGGATCCCATTAAAAGTTATATTTAGATGGTATCACTATCTGATACAATCTTATATTATTTTCCCCGCTTTCATTACTAGTGGTCTAGTAATTAGGACAGTGGCATGCCAAGTGCTTCCTACACCTCCTCCTCTATAGATGATATAGTGGGACACATGTAGTAATGGGACATAACATCTTTTAGTAAAGTGGATGGGTAATAATCATCAATTGGGGTCCTATGGCCTATTACTGGTGATTCCTCAATTCTGGCTTGATTGACCACTTCTAGGTAGTGTTCAAAAGGGCATGGT
Organism: Dendrobium officinale; assembly: GCA_019514585.1. Classification (NCBI taxonomy): domain Eukaryota; kingdom Viridiplantae; phylum Streptophyta; class Magnoliopsida; order Asparagales; family Orchidaceae; genus Dendrobium; species Dendrobium officinale. The sequence goes on along the minus strand of CM033686.1, from coordinate 30,695,984 downwards.
GGAGATTGTGCTACTCATCTCAAAACCTCCCTCCTTTGAGTAATAGGAGAAGGATAGAAATGGTTTCCATTAAGGGGGTACGTGGAAGGAGCAATAAACTCTCGATTGGTCTTAGATTTGACTTACCTTTAGGCTTTAGACTTAATTTTTTTTTCTAGCCATAACGACCTTCTTTCGAACCCTTCAATGCTAGTTCTTCTTCTTGCACTTGTTGACAAAAGGAGTGCTAGAACTTAACCCACCTTTCATCTATTGTCTCTCATTTCTATTTCTTATCCTCCCAAGTAGAAGATACATTGGGTAAGGAGCAACAACGACCTCCATTTTTGAGATGGGGGAGTCAGCTCCTAACCCTAAAATAACTTCCACAAGGGGAAATCCTTTTTTTTTTGTTGAAGAAATGCAAATTGCATTAAAAAGAAAAAACAACTATTATAAACTAGAAAGCAAAAGCAAACCCTTTAAAACTATCATAATGGATATGTGATCCACTAAATTCCATTTTAGATCCATTGGGGTGATGGGGATACCAAATAATGAAACAACCTAAAAGGTTGATTAGTATCCCAGAGTTACCAATAGATAGAAAATGAAACCTAGTAAAAATCCCACATTTCATTACAATAGTTTCAAAAAGGTAGAAAAAACCTATAAAAAAAGCAAGCAAATAACAACTTGCAACAAGAAATATAAAAGGAAATGCTAATCCAGCTGTCCAAACATCAACTGAACCTCCATCAACAATCTTAGGGTCCAACAAGCTCCATTCAATAGTAAAATCCGCTGATACTTCAATGCAACTAACATCAGCCAACATGAATGAGCCAATCAAAGTCAACAAAGCCATAACATGAACTCCCACCTCAAGAGTCCAAGAGTCAACTTCTTCACAACCAAAGTCATACGATGTGAAAATCACCACCACACACATCATACTGGCAAGAAAAAAACTAGTAATATTCCAATCCCTCAAGTCTCCAACAAATAAGACTTGTTCTACAAAAACCAAAATGATAGCCATCTTAAGTTTAGATGAGATAAGCTCCCATCTAAAACAAGCTACACTTCTATGCAAATCTAAAAAAACAGCCAACATTATATTAGCTTCAAAAACAATGTCTTCACTAGAGCATTTACCCGATCTGCTTTCCTTGGAAGCTCCGATCAACTCCATAAAATAGTTTCATAGCTAGAGGAAACAACAACTTTAACTCCATGTTTTTTTCAGGAAAATAGAAATCCTGTCACACAACAAGAAATCATACAATCCCAGATATTTGAACAGAAAAAAACTGCACAAAAGTTCTCCCAACTGATGTTGCATCTCATTCCATAATTGAATAATTCCAATCCTTAATTTAAAAAGGATCAAAATAACCTTCATAATCACCTCTTGAAGATAAAACTGACCACAATTGAAAAATAGAAAACCATAACAAAATTCCTTGAATAACTGTCGAATCCTCTTCAAGAAACTCCCAGGATCATATGTCAAACCCAGAAAATTTTCAGATCCAAGAAATGAAGCAAGGCTATTACAAAATCCAAACATAATAAAGGAACAAATACAAAAATAAAATCTCAAATCTTATCAAATCTGAACAACCACGCCATAAGTCATCTTCGGCCAGATGATTCCCCATCAGATTCAAGGTCGTAACCGGCCACAAAACAGAAATTTCATCCCCAAAAATACTCAATACACCATTGAGTAAACAAAAATCCTCTTCGAAAATCTCATCCAGATATATAAACTTACCAACTTCAATCAAGAAAGGTAAATCTGAATAATAATTCTAGACAATACCAAAATCTGATTGAAGGAGAAACGAAGTCAATTTTTGGTTCGCCAAAAACTTCTTAAAATCTGTAGCTTCTCTACCCAGATCCTTTAAAGAACCTCCGTCAGCCATGCCTGGCCGACGGAGAGACACTAATTTCCAAGGTATCGTCAAAATCTCCAAGATATTCTTCTTCGCACGCTCCGCCCTTTTCGCTCGCTCTTTGCCCTTTTTCAATGGTTGGAGGGTGGAAATCCTTTTATTTACTAGCGGACATATCAATGATTTCTTCTCCATTAATTGATAGTTTCAAATTTTAAAACTCTACTTCAAATTGAATCAAACTACCACAGATTATTTCTTCTATGGTCAAGTTCCTATCCAGGGAGAAGATAGGTTTCCCAGCCATTTGAGTATACATGATTGTCTTTTAGTTGAGAAAGTGACTTGAATTAATTTGATTTGAAATTGAATTTGAATTCTAAACTTGAATGGTTTTCTCTTAACTTTGAAACCCAACATACTAAGTTTTCATTCAACATGAGATCCACAAAGTTGAGGAGGATATTTTAAGAGTTGATCTTGACTCTTTCACTCCCCGAACTGACTTGGAGTAAATTATTGAAGCCTGGATTTGATTGAGTGTTCAAATTTTGAAATTGAGATTGAAAGATCATCTGTAAATTATGAAACCTAGCTTGTGAAGTTTCACTCGATTATTCAGGTTTACAAAATTAGCACAAAAATCTTGAAGATTAGGCTGGACTCTCTCATTCTATCAATTTACTTGATGTGAAATGTCGAAGCCCAAATATGAGTTGGAAATTAGAATTGGACCTGAATTTAAGAGGTTAAAATTAAATTTTAACTGAAGGGTAAAAATTGTATTTTGATTTGTAGTTAAAATTAATCCAAATTTAAGGTTGAAATTTTATTTAAGCTTGAAGTTTAGATTGAATTCAGATTTGAGGCTGAAATTGAACAAATCTTATTCAAATTTTGAAACTCAGCACTCAATGTGCAAGTTTATAAAATAATCCTGAAGATCCTAAGAATTAGGCTTAACTCTTTAAACCCATCGAGTGGTTTGGGAGTGAAATGTTTCGAATCTAGATTTTGTGTATGTTTAAAAGAAGAGGATCTAAAATTCAAAAATGTGGATATAAAATAGTTGATTTTTAATGTGAGATTAAATTTTGAACTTAATTGATTATTCTCAAATTTTGGAACTCAACATATTGAGTTTTCACTCAACATAAGGGTTCACAAAATTAACATGAGAATCTTGAGAATTAGGTTTAACTCTTTCATCCCTCTAAGTAACTTAAGGGTGAAATTTCTAAACCCGAATTTGATTGGAGGAATTTTAATTTTGAAATTGAATTTGAGGAATATTAGATTTACTTGGATTCGAATGATTTTCAAAGGGATTTGAAAATTTGAAAATTTAGGAGAATCTCTTCATATTTTTGAAACTTAATATGTTGAATTCATATTCAACATAAAGGATTACAATTTTTGGGGGAAATTCTAAGAAATCTACTCGACTCTTTCGACCCGATGAATGATTCAGAAATGGAATGTTAAAGACTGCCTTTGCCAGGAAGATCAAAGTTTTGATTCAAGCCTGGAGAAGAGTTTTGCATCCTATCACACATATTGAATCATAATAAATACAATTTGATATGAAATGATAGAATATAAGGATTGTTTGAAATTTGAAAAGTATTGGATTTATCTAGAGGATTGGAACCTTGATTTTAAGATTGAAGGATTTTCTATAATTTATGAAACTTAACATGCTTGACATTTGTTTGATCATGCAAGTTTACATCATATATAGATTGATTTTAAAAGGTTTGGTTTGACTCTTTCACTCTACCAATTAAATTGGAGGCAAAATGTCAAAGCCCAATTTTGACAAAGGTTTCCTACACTCACCTCTCTTTTGACATGTCTTAATTGATGTTGGCAACACTCACATTAGGATAAAATGAGCAGAGGGAACAACAGAAAGAAAGGTAGTCAAAACTACCAAAGAAATAAAATTTACACTACTATTAAAGATGGATGGAGACATTTCCCCAATGGAGTCGCCATTTTTTTGTTTGATTAAAAAAAGATAGTTGGAATTTTAAAAAATATTAATTTTCTTTGGGAAAGATTAATTTGGGGAATTTTAGTTTTGGAATCAAACACATCATTATGAATGATGTATTACCTCAAAAGGTGAACATATCGTTCCCTAATGGGTTTAAATTACAAAACTTTTACTTTATCCTGATTATCATAATCCAACTCACGAGAATATTATATATGACCCAGGAGGGTCAAAATGGAATTTAATCAAGTATTTGAATATGCTAATCTGGATAAAAGGATCATTCATTTCATAATTAAAATCTTAATAATAGAACAATATGTCCTTCCACAGAAAGAAGATATGGTTTATTATTAATTATTTGAAAATGATGATAATTATCATCAAAGTTGATTTTGTCAAAGATAATTATTTGAGGGTTTTGAAAACTTTGATTTTAAAAATTTATCTTGTCTCTGTTCTAAATCTCCTATGAGCATAAGCCTTCATAGTTCATTATATCACAGGGAATTGGAGTTTTCTACTAATACTATCAATTAAAATAGCATTATAAATTTTATTTAAGGATTCAAAGATTGATGTCAAATGAGGTAAGGGTTGAAAATTTAAAATGGGATTGGATTAAAATTTGAATAATTATTTTTAGAGTCAAAGGAAAAAGGGTAGGAGGCACATGAGATTCAAAAATAATTCAGAAGTGCCTAGTCTATCCTAAGTGTTAGGATTGAATTTGATTTAAAAAGATTTTTTATTTGAATTGTCAATTTTATTATAAAGTTGGGATTCAATTTCTAGAGGTTGAGGGCTTATATTCAAAGCTTACCTCCGAACCTTGTGTAAATTGGGTATTGAAAATTAGTAAGCCAAACCTAACTAATGCAATGCAGGATCTAGACTTACCCTGGCCTAGATTGGGGAGCCAGCTAAACCAATTAAGCACTTCAAAACCATGTTTTTGGTCCATTATGAAAGAATGGCAGGAATGTTAATTAGATTAAGTTTGAGGAGTTGGAGCCGACATCTAAAATAGTTCCTAATTGGCCTCATTGACTTATGTTGGGTATTTGATGCTTAAGTAAATGTGATTAAAATTTTAAACACTTTTAAATTAGTTTCTAATGTAATGCATATTGATCGACTCAATTAAATGCTTAAAAAGGAATGAAGCAATTTAAAAAAAAAGGCTAAAAAAATATTTTTCCCTATAGATTTGACAATATCTTATTGACAAATCTTTACCCTCAAACGCAAGGTAGTCTACTAGAACGCACAGGTGGGAAGGTGCCAAATAAGGGTAAGAAAGTGCAACAAAATGTAATGTGAACTCCCAACAATCCTGGGCTTACTTCTTAAATGTGTTAGAATTTCTATGCGAGCTTAAAGATTTTAATTTGTTTAAGTAGAAGAATTTTTATCGTACCCTCGTGAGCCTTTGATCAGGTTCTAAGCTAAATGAAAATTGACATGCAAGATTGTCAAAAAAACTAAAAAAATAGGTAATCCTAATCCCAGATCAAGACATCAATCATCAATCAAATTAATTAAATTAATATTCAAATTGAAAGTCCATGTGACAAGTGCCACTTAATATTACAACTCAGAATCTGTAGAAAGTAAAGTGACCGGGTATCACTAACAGTATCCTCGATTCTATTCCTAAGACTTAAGTGAATTTGAGAGAGGGGTTCTTCTCGTTCTTAATTTCTTCATCCTTCTGCGAACTCCTTGGATCCTTAGGTCTCGATATCCAAATGAAAAGGCACCCCCTCTCAAATGGGGTATTTTCTTTTCCCTTTGAATATTTAAAAACTATCATAACTTAGTCTTCTAAATGGAAGAGAACTCTCCCTTAAGGGATGTTCTCACCTCTTTGGAATCTATGTTAGATAGTGATGTATCCCTTTTCAAATGTCACTTTGAATTATAACTCAATAAATTTAAATTACATTTGATAAAAAATTAAAAAATGGACTCAACACCTACAGGGTTACCCTAAGTAGTCATAATTTAATCTTCTCGAGAAGTTATATATATTGAAATTAAAATACTCAACCCAGCCACACTTGGTCGTGCTCTTTTAATTTAAAAGGGGAACTTTGCATTTTGAAGAACCTGTAGAAATTTAATATTTATACTTCTACCCCCTTTTATTTTTAAATGCCTTGTATGAGCATGGCCACCCGCATAAGATTATATCAGTATTTAAATTACCCTAATCCGAAGAGTAAATCTAACACAGAATTAATCACATGACAGAGTGCAAAAATTAAATAAATAATCACAATAATAATTGAATTGTAATAATCAGCATGCAGTGAAAGCTCAAAAAACTTGGCATACAGCAGAAAAATAAACACCAACCTAGCTTAGATCTAGAAGTGATGCCCTAGCAAATCATCTAAGTGTGTGTAATAGGCTTTGTGGTTTTGATATTTCATATATCGGGTAATTTATTTAAGTTGTATAAAGTTTAGGTTTGTTGAAGGTTGAAGGATGAATTTGTTTAGGGTTCAAATATTAATGTGCTAAGGTTTATTTTAGAATGCATAATAATTATTATTTTTAGGTTGACTTATTTTTATTAATCAAATTGATAATTTCTAGGATTTTGATTGATTATTTAATTGTTGGAATTTTCTTGAATGTTTATTCGTTAAAGTAAGGAGTCAAATTTTGACTTTTAGATTAAGATTAATTCCTAAAAAGCTAGTATTTTTATAAAAAAAAAATTATAACTTAAGATGATCAATTAGACTATAAGTTTGTTGGATTTAGATTTTTCTTCATTTACTTATGAAATTTTGAAATTTTAGTTGAATTTTGAAATGTAGTTGATCCAAATGTTGAGCTTTTGATTTTAAGTGATTTTTTATGGTTTGAGATTTTTAATAAATATAAGACCTTACCTAGTGTATAATGTCTTTTAGTTTGCTCAATTTGGAAGTTTATATAATTAGTTATGATTTTTTTAAGTTTATGTGTTTATTTAAATTATTTAATTAGTTTAATTAAGGGCATTTTAATTATTTTATTCCAAATAAACTCCATACACCTTGAAATTAACTCCAAAGGTCAAGAATGACCTAAAGATAAGTTCCCAAGTGTTTGGGAATTTTATGGAATTTTTTTTTTAAATAATTAAATTATTTAAATATTTTTTTTTTAATAAAATTATTTTCCAATTTGAAATGAAATTAAAGTGATTTTAATTTTCTTTAATTAAGGATTCAATTTTGTATAATTTGATATATTATTTAATTTTTTTTTTGATTTGGTTTGAACTAATTATAATTTTTCAAAGTTTTTTTAATTAATTGAATTTTTAAATTATTTAATTAAGGAGGTTTTAATTATTTAGATCCAAACTCATCCTAAACTGCATGAAATCACTCCCAAAGGTTAGGGGTTTTTATTTTATTTAGAATTTTTAATAATTTTTAGTTATTTTATTTATTTAATTATTGATTTTCACTAATCCCTAAATTAATGTTAAATTAAAAGATCAATGATGGGGATTTTATTTTTTATAGATAGAGGATCATGTTATGGTTAGTTTGATTTTTTTTTTTTTTTTGGTTTTAATTTAGATTTATTACAATTATTTGAATATTTTTGACCCATAAAAAAGCTAAAATTTGACTTGTTTAATTTTTTTATCTAATGACCACCAAATCTAATGAAATTTGAACCTGAGGTACATAATGTCACTAAGTGTAGGGTTATAAAATTTCATCCCTATTTGGTGTGTGTATAATTTCCTAGGGGTTTTCTAGACCTTTTCCTTAATTATTTTTCCTAGATGTCTGTAATGTTCAAATGGGATTAAAATTTTTTTCATTTAACTCCGAGACATATGGAAGCACACCATAGCAATTATGTAGCCTAATTATAATAATTTGAAGAGTTATGAATTTTCAAAGTTTTGGGTCCAAAATGGACTAATTACTTTGGAAATTCACATCAAAAAAATCCTTTGAATATCCAGTCATAAGAAAATTACAGATGATGCCTAAGATGCTCAAAAACATTTTACCAAAATTTGGACTCATGCTAACCATTAGAAAGTGTGAAATTTACAAAATTTAGATTTCAAACAAATCTATATACCTCACTCTATATAGATTAAAATACTTTAATTTTATTTTTACTAAATAGTAGAACTCAAACCCTTTCTAGTGAGCCTAAGAACATAAAATTTGGTGAAAAATATTTTTTCTATGAATTTTGGAAGTTTTTAGCTATAAATTGATTTTTAAAATCAATTTTGTATTAAATTTATGGCGGCACCATATCGGAGGCTGACACGTGTCCTCATACACATCGAATCAAAATGATAGATGCGGTTTTGACTAATCTGAGTCAGCAATTGATCTTAGCCATCAGATCTAATTCAATTTTGATCAGACAGTTTAGGTCGTGCCACACCAGCTCTCGCCTTTTCGAAATGACCGGCACTCGAGTCACAGCCTAGCCACACAGTTTTAGCTAGATGAAGCAACCATTTGTGGACCATCCGATCTAGTAAGGAGAAATATCGGACGGGCCAAATCTCTCCAGGATCATTAGTTCAAAAATGAACTAGAATTTTAAAAGCATATAACTCTCAAAATACTCAACCAAATTGGATGAAATGCGAAACACAAGTTTAGGACTATATAATCTTTCAACACCTAAAGTTTGGAGGCTTCATGTATTATAGATTTCTTGCAGTTTCAAATTGAATTTTTAGAGAAAAATAAAAATATCATACAATCCTATTGATGGATTTCGATGAACTTGGGCTTGTCGGAAAGGTATTGTAATCCTCTATAACTTCCTTCAATGGTCCAAGAACCTTTGATGGCAGGATCAAATTCTACGACACCAATTATCCTTTCCCTCTATTTCTTTCTCTATCTTCTCAATTTGGGCTCTCAAGATTTTCAACAACCACCCTAAGGGTTGGAGGGGCTGTATTTAAAAATGGAGAGCTTACGTGGTGGCTAGGATGGGATATAAAATATTGGGAGTGTGGGATTTTGAAGAGAATGAATGAGGCCAAGGCTTTGAGTTGAGTTAACCATCATTCCTACATCCTAATGAGAGAGAGGGAAGTTTTATGGTATTTCCAAGTGTCCCATCCAAACACAAAAATGAATGAATAAGTTTGGATTAGGGAGGATTAAGCATAAGATGGGTTTTGACCAAGTTCAACCCTCCTAATCCCTTGGTTTGACTATTTGACTAGTTTGACTAGTCAAACTAGTCAATGGGATGATGTGGCAAGGGGGAAGATTTGATGAGCTTATTTGATTAATTTCAATATGGTATGAGATTAAGGACTCAAGATTTGAATGCATATTTGTGTATGGAAAGAGGTTTGACTAAATTTTGATAAGTTTCACATGGTGACTTAGTCATGCTAGCTAGGGTTTAATCCAAAGATTTTTTTTGGAAATGTTTGAACCATGATTGGGATATCCTTTGATATATGTTTCAAAATTAAATTGATTTGAGCCATTTAACCCTTAAAGGGTTATTTGGTCAACCTAGGTTGACTTGGTCATCTAAATTGACCTAAAGTCTGGGTTTGGACTCAATGAGTTTGGTTTGATATTTTGAATATGTTGGAGTTGATCCCAAGGTTTGGGAAGGTCTATTTGGTCGAAATAAACTATTTTAACCCTTAAAAGGGCATTTTACCCTAGTTGACTTGGTCAACCAAGTTGACCTAGGGGCTAAGATTGAGACTAATAGGTTTATTTCAGTATTTGGAGTTGAATGGAAGTGATTCCATCTAAAGATAGGAACATTTGATTCAAAAAGATTGTTCACACCCTAAGGCATATTTTGGTAATTTTAGGTTGACCTGCTCAATTAGGCTTAACCAGAAATTGGGTTTTAGTTATATGCATTCCTAATGATGATTAGGATGCAATGAAGAATTTTTTAGGATTTGGGTTTTATAACCTTTGGGTTTCAATTCCATTTCTGGGGTTAGAAATCTCAGAATGAGTTCAAATTTAAAAGGTAGACCTTAGGGATATGCCTAATCAATATGGAATTAATAGATCATGAATTGAGGGTCATTTGATTGAGGTTTAAATGTTTGAAAAATCTTTAGAAAATGCTTTCAGGATAAGGCTTTTTACCCTAGAATTTTGGTTTGGAAATTTGGATATAAGCCGAATTTTGGATTTGATTTCCTGAACTTAAATTATCCATATCACCCACAATCAATTAGATGATTGTAGATGGATGGATAGGATTAAGGCTTAGATTGCTTGAAGTTATAGATTAATTTTATGGTTTGGATGGGTCCTAATGACCTCATATAAAATTCAGGTTAATAGGGTCGAACCTAATCATCTTTAAAATAATCTTTAATATTCTGATCATCCCGGATGAACACATGTTCGGCTATATGATCATTTGGTCAAAAAGCCTGTATGAAAGGATGCCTCAGAAAAGTCATTTTATGAAAAGTCATATTATTTTTTATTGTATCCGTTCGTACGCACAAAAATAATTTTTTCCCATATGATTTTAAAATCATACGTACGATCTTAATTTTGTATTGTATGGTAGGTCATTTTTCTTTAAATAGAAGGGTTTTTGAAAACATTTTCTTCACGTTCTTATCAATTCCAAAACTATCCAAAGCCCATATCTTAGGAATGGCTAGTAGTAGCAAACAACCTCATCTCTCTATGGGATCTTCATCTAAAACTAGTAGGGATGAAAATTTTCTTTCTAAAGATTGTGAGGATACCTACTTTAGGTATTATGCTGCTAAAATCACCCCTTCTCGACTTCTAATATAGAGTGATATTCATTTCACTTTCATGCCCTTATTTGGTTCAACTCAATTTTCATTTATCTTTACTCTTATATATGCATACCATAAAGAAACATTTCAGTTCTTTTTTGCCAACATGAAAGTTAATCAAGATCACACCAAAATTACTTTCTATGTCTTTAAACAGTGTGTCAAAATCATAAAGGAATATCTAGGGAACTTTCTCCATTTAAGAATCTAAGAGATTAAGGCACATACTTTAACCTCCATAGCATATTTTGATTGATCCAAAATTAATAGAACTCTTAGAGGTGTCACCCAAGTGAGTCATTTGGCTCATGTCTACACTTTGAATCCGAATGCCTGGATCATCCAACATGTTTTGAGAACTTCTATTATTCGAAATGCTGGTGATTGTATAAACATGACTCCTCTTTTTTCCATAGTCACCAACTTGATAATGATTGAAAAGCCATTTGATGAAGCCCAACTGATCATGAAATATATTTATAATCTTTCTAAAATTAGACTTCCTCATTATAAAAGAAAAAAATGTGGCATTAGGACATCTAGTTGCCTATATCCTAGACAAGAAGTATAATCTCATTCATCCTAAACCTCTAACTAAACTCCCTGTTTACTTTACTGATGCCTCTTTTTGGGCACTTTTTGGAAGGGATCAAAGTTCTAAGGGAGATGATACTAAGGAAGAAGAGGGAGCTCCTGCTCTAGCACTTGCACCTTCTCCTAGACCTAACCAAAAATTCAATCAAGAAATGGTCCAGTGGTTTGAATGAATGAAAACTCACCTTAACCAGTAGGATGCTTGAGATAATGAAGACATGGGGTGGATTCAAGGGTAGTTTGACTCGATGAACATGAATGTAGCTATAATCTATAGTTACTTTTCAATGTTGTGGGCTCCAAAAATTTGACCCCAGCCTCTACCCGCTATGCTTTTTTTTTTTCGGGGGAGTTTTAATAGATTTAAGTTTTGGGGTAAATTTTGGGAAGGTGGATAAGTTTATAGTTAAGACACTACCTAGAGATTTTGCCCTCATTTTGCAAGGAATTTATGATATGAGTTCTGGTTTCCTATAGGTGAAATCCCCTATAGTTAATTACTCCTCCCGATACGAGAGAGAACTTTTAATTAAGGATTGTTAACAATGAATACATCATATCTATAGATACTTAGTATATATCATATAGTAGCAGCATGGGCTTGAGAGTTGGAAGTTTGAAGGCTTTATAGTTAAAATTAGAAAGTTCACCATCGTGCACTTAAAGTGGATGGTTGGAAATAGATGATAGACCCATTCAAGATCCCATGGTTCCATCATCCCGGGTCATTGTGGTCCCTAGTTTACTTAGTTAGAGTAGGTAGTCGACTTAACCTAATAGAAGGATCCTTATTGGCAGCCATGGGTTACTTTTTTCAAGGGTACTTTGTAGACCTAGGGTAGATGTTTATCTATAGTGATAAATTTGAATCCACCTTAGCTAACAGAGGGCTTTGTGCCCTATCGATTATATTCTATTGATTCATATCCTAAGGATTTTATGTCATTAGGGAATGTATCAGCTATTGCCGTAACCAGTATTTTGTAGTGCTCTTTGGCGGCAAAACCACTCGGTTTAGAGGGCCCCAACACATAACTATTCATCATGCTGTTCCATTTGGCTGCAAAACCACTGGTTAAAGGAGATGTACCACATCCTTATAAGTAGGAGATTATTTTAGAATGGATCCTAGTGATATTTTTGTCTAGGAATTAGCTCTACGTGAGCTGAAGTAAATATTAATTTGTCCACCTCAATAAATTTTTATAGAGGGTGGATGGGTTATGCTTTAACAATTTGATGGGTTTATTTTAATTTTAAATATTTTAGGTTTTGATGGGTATTTGAGATGGAATTTGAAAATATTGTAATTAACCCCTTCGATTAATATAAGAATTCAACATGACCATTATCTGAGTGGAAGGGGCCTATTAACTTGTCGATATAGGATATGCTTTTGTAGGCTTTATGTCTTTATTAGTGAATTCTCATTATTATAGGTCTTGAAGTCCTAATATAAATACATTAAGATAATTATAATGGTTGCAAACATCGTATATTTGTTTGATGGTTCGAACCCTGTTGAGTCCAATTAATTCTCATAGAAAGATCAGGTTCAAACTTGAATTCACTAATTAACCCACATAGTATCTATAGACATCATGTGTGTTCCCATAACACACTCATTGGGGCCCATTCGAGTATTTGATTACATTTTCCTCTTTTGTGTACCTATGTGTATACAAATTATGGTGCATGTGCAGAGTATTTTGAAAATTTGGTGGAAGTACTACAACATCCCATAAAAGATCATGCATATTGTAGCCCTTCTATACTTTCCTGTATGTGGTATATTGAATGTACAACCACTATTCATACAAAATCTTACAAGCCTCAATAATCTTATCAAACTCGATGTTTAGAATCAGGTTGAACTGAGATTCACTCGCATAATAATGATTTAATTTGGCTTTCTCTTCCTAGAACTTGTATAGGGATTAGTGGAGAACTCCTTGATTATGTTATCCTCATCATTTTCTGTTGTGGATTAAATAAATGATCAATCATATCAACCTTGGATGATTGTATCCTTACTGACTTCCTATACTTTGGAAGTAGTCACTACTACTCTGAACTAATAATTATAATGATCAAGAGCACTTCAGGTCATCTGGTATAATCATCCAAGGCATCCAAAATAACTATTATAGTCATTGAGATGATTGGAATAGCAAGCATATTGAATCATTATTGAACAATTATTGATCATACAGCTGTCATAATTTCTTTGCTATAGCAACCGGTAGACACTTTGAATAGGCTACATATATTTTTCCTTTATCCGTATAGGGATCAATGTGTTTACTTCATGTTGGGTAACATTGATTTTAGGGACATCATGATATCCATTATTTATCACGATGATATTTCTATAATTTTTTGCTAGTGACGCTTTAATTATATGTTTACATTTTCTATCATCACTTGCATGGGCTTATTACTTTCGTAGGTGACTGAGTTTTCTCAAAAAGAAACATTAGTCCAGCCGTCTTTTTTCCTTGGTGATAATCAATTTCTCCTCCATGGTTATTTCTTTTATTTTCTTATAATTATGACATGCTTTTCATATGTATATGTCGATCACATACTTCTCATCGTTACCTCCAAACAACTCTTTACATGCATTACAAATTTTCATTGCATCAGCAATCAGATCATGACATGAACAACGACATTAACATTATTGTTGATTGGAGATTTGCACTTCGACTGTCATAGTTCTCACGAACTAGTTTTAATGCCCATTGGAGGTCTTGCATTATAGCTTGTAAGTAGGTTTTCATACTCTTTGCAAGTTTTATTGATTGTTGCTTGAGTATGCATCTTACCCAACATTATAGATGACTTATTATGGTACATTGAACTCTTCCCCATTTTTTGACTTTTATGTAAAATCATATTCTTCATGAAGAATGCTCTCTTGCTATTTGCAATCACACTTGCAAGTTCTTTTACAATGAATTTGATATCAAACTCATCATTATTTTCTCTCCAATTGGAATGATTTCTACAGTTTGATCGATATTCCCCACATGAAATTACACACTAGCCTTTGCTTACCTTTATGGTATTGGGATGAACCACATTTTATTTAGCAATTATATCGCTTCCCAATATTTCATTGGAAACTTGTATCAAGCATTTCGCTGCTCATTCATTTACGTTCACATTCAAGTTGAGTTCAATATCATTTGCATTCATTCGATTCCACAATGAGTTCATTGTAGTTCATCAAGTCCCCTATATCATTTTCAAGTTCAAGCTCCTTGTTGTTCAATTTGAGTTTAAAGAGAAGTTTGAGTCAAGTTCTTTATTCTATTGTTCAAATCCAGTTCATACTTGAATTCCTTGTAGCTTTCTTGAGTTCAAACGCTATTCAAGTTTAAGTCTTTGGTTCAATTCAATATCATTTGGTTAAGTTTGATTTATGTTTGATTTTATATTTAACTCATATTTAAATCAAGTTTGAGTTCTAGTCCATGTCCTATATGAGTGTTCAATCAAGTTCAAATACAGTCTCATATTCACCAAAAATTTTGGAAGCCACCTAGTGTCTCCCCTGTTTAGGGGATACTATAAGAAATTGGGCCTTACCACCACTCTAAGAAAGCATGTATGGTAGTTGTCCTTGGACACTGCAGCCATATTTTCTTTATCCCCCACCACATTAAGAAAAGCGTCTATCGATTTTTTACATCACCTATTTGAAAAGATAGTTATTTCCCCACGAGCAGGAACTTATATTTGTTCCAATTTCATCATACATATCGCATCAGGTTCCCATCCCACCATGCTAGAAAATTATGTATAGGTAGTATTTCGGTAAGCCACAAACATCAAAGAAGGGATTTTATGTGATCACCTGCTTCATCATGGGTATCGAGATAAACTTCCTCCCACCATGCTTAAAAAAGCGTGTATAGGTGGTTATTTTTGTTTGAATAGTTGCTATTTGAATGAGTTATATTTATGCAACTTATGTAGTTTTGATGATTCCAAACATTATTGTTCAAATGTATAGTTATCTCCTAACAATTTCAGAAGATTTGCACTTGCTCTTGTGTGTACTAACATTTCAGGAAAATCAGACTCCAGACTACGAAAACTTCAATTCAAATTCAACATGAGATATTTTGTTTAATTGATGTTTGTCTTTTCTTTGAATTAATCTTGAAAGGGAGTGATTGAAATTGAGTGAATAAAATCTCACACACACAAATAAGGAGATCTTGAAATTCTATACTGATCGTACAGGACGATATTTATCGTACTGGACGATCTGTCAGTTATCTCCTATAGAGCACTTGGAACGAATAGGAACTTGCTTTGAAAAAATTTTTCTAAGTCCTATTCGTCCAGGACGAAATTTATTATCGTCCCAGGCGATGGGTTCACGGTAAACTTTTCGTCCAGACGAATTTTACCATCGTACGAGGCGACCAGTGCTCTGGAAAAATTTTCGTCCAGACGAAAATAAATATCGTACAGGACGATCAATTCTCTGCAAAATTTTTCGTCCAGACGAAAACAAATCATCGTCCCAGGCGATGGGTTCACTGCAAAATTTTCATCCAGACGAATTTTACCATCGTACGAGGCGACCAGTGCTCTGGAAAATTTTCGTCCAGACGAAATAAATAATCGTCCAGGACGATCGGTTATCTGGAAAATTTTCGTCCAGACGATCACATTTTCGTTCAAACGATAAACCGACTTAGAACAGTTTTCAGCAGTTTCTAGAACCGACCTTGTAATAACCGTTCGTACTGGACGAACCAAGTTCGTACAGGACGATCAGCTGTACGAAGTCAGTTCGTACACATATACAAATTGGGTCGTTTCAGATCGTTTAAGTAAAATCGTCCAGGACGATCCAGGATCGTACAGGACGATCCACTGCATACAGAATTGAAAATTTGCAGTTTTTGGGCGGTTTCACTTGTCTTTTCTATAAATAGTCCAAATTAGACTGCCACCCAATCTTTTTGTCATTTGATCTTCGTGCCTCTTGGGAGAATAGCTAAGGAGAGAGTGGAAGAGAGCATTCAAAGAAGGATTCCTACCACTGGAGCGAGAAGGCTTCACTTGGATTGCTAAGGTAAGAGTCTCTACTTGTGAAATTGGATTTCTTCACTCTTTTTCTTTCTTCCTTCTAGATTCTTGTGAGAAGATCTGTCAAGGAGATCCGGTTCTCTGCCGACACTTGGAGAGTGTGAAAGGACGAAGGGTTCTCTGCCCACACTAGGAGAGTGTGAAAGGACGAAGGGTTCTCTGCCCACACTAGGAGAGTGTGAAAGGACGAAGGTTCTCTGCCTACACTTGGAGGGTGTGAAAGGACGAAGGTTCTCTGCCTACACTTGGAGGGTGTGAAAGGACGGACGGTTCTCTGCCAACACTGGGTATTGTGTAAAAGGACGAACGGTTCTCTGCCGCACCGGGGAGTGGTGAAAAGAGTGTGTTGTAAGGGCTTCTCCGCCTTGCTGTGGGTGCAAAAGGAGAGTCACTATTGGTATTAGTGCAATACTCAGAGGGTGCCTCTGAGGAGTGGATGTAGGTCTGGTTATAGACCGAACCACTATAAATCTGGTGTCATTTACTTTATAGCTTTTACGTTTCCGCACTTTAAATTTCAGTTTAAACAACTCTGTGGTTGAAAAACATTTTTCTACAAACTTTAAAAGAAAATTTTATTTTGGTTCAACTTTATTATTCAGAGGGTTTAAAATTTTTAAAACTACCAATTCACCCCCCTCTTGGTAGCCGTGGGACATTTACTTAGGCTTAACAACCTAATTACTAGACTCAACAATTTTGTCTCGCTTCTAGCTTTGAAGTCAGACTCTTGAAGTTTTAGGGATTAAGAGGTTATACCTTTGCATTCTATCGAGGGTGGTGTTGGCACACAGATCGACGCAAGAGAAGATCTTAAAAAAAAACTAATTATAATTAATTCACATAATTCTAAGCAAAATTAATTTATTATAATTAATCTATAATTAATTATAACTAATTAATAATAATAATAATAATTAATTATAAAAATCAAAATAATTAATGATAATTAAATTTTACTATAACTAATTTATATTTAAGAATAATTAATTATAATTAAAAATTGATTATGATTAATAATGAATTAATAATAATCAATTAGGATTAATAATAATTAATTATTGTTAAAAATTGATTATAATTAATTTCATTATTAATAATAATTGATTATAATTAGAAATAATTGATTATAATTAATATATAATTAACTATAATAATTAACTTTAATTATAATTAAAACTAATCAATTATAATTATTATAAACCTAATTTAAAAGAATTTGATAGGATTTAAATTAAAGAGCTCTCGGGATATAGGTTTAATATGGGATTAGGGAATAACAGAGAGTTAAAGCTGTCGTTTCCCTTTTTAGCTAGGCTGATTTATGGGATTTAGCCGGAGTAGCGTGTGTAGGGCTGCAAATGAACTGAGCCGAGTAGAGTATGTGAGTGTTCATGTTTGTGCTCATTTAATATCAGGTTGTTCAAGTTTGGTTCATGTTTGTTTAAGCTTTATTATTTGTGTTCATGTTTGGTTCATTTAAATTAATAAGTGTTCATGTTCGATTCATGTTCAGTTTATGTTCATTAGTTTAGTGCTTATCGAGCTTTAAATAAATAAACATGAATGAGCTATAAACGAGCTCTACTTTTAGATATTCATTAACATAACAAATGAGCTTTATCGAGCTTCGTAACAAATGATTACATCGAGCATGTTCGTGAACTTAATGTCGAGCTCTATTTATATTATTTATTTTTATTAATTCTATAATCAAATATTAATCATTTTTATCAAGCTTATTCATGAGTTCAAAATTGAATACGAATCGAGCTTAATGTCGAGCTTGTTCATGAACTTTAAATAATATTGTTCGCGAACATAAATGAGCCGAACGCATTAGTGTTCAAGCTTGTTTATTTAAGAATCAATATTTAAAATACTGTTCAAGTTTATTTGTTTAGTTAATTAAATGATCACGAATGAGCCTTAATCGAACCAAATAATGAGTAGCTCGTCAAACATTTAGTTTGCTTGTAGCCCTAAGTGCGTGGAAGGGGAAAAGGATCGTTACCTTCACACCTAGCAAGCTAAGTACCCATCCTTCCTTTCGATAAAAAAATGTCATGGCTTCTGAATCGACAAGGGAAGAAAAAATTGTCGGAGGATTTGATGTCAGGAGCAAGAGGCAGAACTGGGTTGGGAAGAGGAAGAGGCTCGATCTTGGAGTTGACTTGAGGGAGGAATAAGGTAGGGAGCATTCTCCAAATAAATTGAGCGATAAAGATGGCTATAGCTTGAGATTGGATGGGGGTTGAGGTGGAGTTCATATGGGATTTTTAAAATGGTGACGGGAGCTCGACGGTGGAAGAAAATTGGAAGCAGTGATAAGAGCGTGAGGTCGACGAGCTCTCTGACTGGATAAAGTTGGCCAGCTATAGGAGCTTCAAAAGGAGGTCGGAGGAGCTTCGTGGGTTGAAGCTTCTTGTGGATAGGGTAGAGAGGGGATTTGGGGATCAGTTAGAGGTTAGTGTCGGGCTTTGAAGGAGTCAGAGAAGTAGAGCGTGGAAGAACAACCATAAAGGCTCAGTTTGATTGCCTTTTAATGATGAGAGCAATGAAAAAAATGAGGCATTATCGCAGGATACCGGGGCTACTTTGGCATTATTTATAGAGCCAAGTCTTGCGGCAGTTGGCTTATTCGGCATGTTTCACACAGGATTGTGGGATAGGTCACTATACAAGCAAGTATTTTATATATGTTGTATATATATTTTTGTTTTATATCATGATGATTCCATTAGAACTTATATAGAGATCAACAAATGCCCCCTAATAAATGTGAGTCGTGTTTAGAGAGAACCACATTTGTTGTATGTTTATTAACCTTATAGAGATCCATGCGATAGTCATAGAGTACTTCATGCTCAGATCCCTAGAGTGTTACTTCGTAGATTAATAATAGTATATAGAACTTACACTTTCTATCATCCTTTTGGCACCTCTGTCACTTCAGTTTATAACATTTTTGTATATGCTCAAAATTCTTTTTTTCCATAATTATGTATAAATGTGATATTTCTACTGTATATATACAGGCATTGTTCAGAATTTGTCCAAGCTTTGTAGATTCATCATATGGCAGGACGTTGCTTCCTCAAAAATAAATTTTATCTTGCTCAAATTATACTTTATGCTGATAGTACATTCAGTTTATGGAGGATCTTCCACATTCTTCCCTTCTTTAGCTATATTTTGGCATGAAATTTTAAATATTTATTTGGAAATCTTGGCATGCAGTGCGATGTTGACCCAAATAAATATTTAAAATTCTCCCAATCTTCAAGGAAACTTGAAGATATCAAATAAGATGCTTCTTTTTATGGCTTTTGCTTGAGTCCTGAATTTTAGTTCCTCTACCTATGCTTTGTGTGACAGACTTGGTGAATGATGAATATATTTATCTTTAGTGACTTGTTAGGAGATTTGTATGCCTTCAGTCCTATGCTTCTTACTTTAGCAGGCTTGGTGAAGGAGTGGATGCTAGTGACCTAAACCCTTTAGTTTTATATTAGGTTGATGACAAAAAGTCATCGGTCTAGGGCTTTGTACATAGCAGACTTGTCGATGACAAAATCCTCTTAGTTTAGTATTAGGCTTTATGTGAACTATATGATATTTTTTTAGGTCCTTTTTTGTGCTTTGATAGATTTATTAAAGAAAATTTCATTCGATCCTCGATTTGTACTTTATGGATTTATTAAAGGATTTGCAGGTCTCAGATTTGGTTGATAGTGCGAAATATGGGTAGTATATTGATCCTTAACCATTTGAGGAAACTTTAATCTAAGTCACTTGAGTTCATCATATTAGGAGATCTAGGATTTGATAGCTCTTCATCCTCTAGTCTCTAAGATGTGGGTTCCTCTACTATGGCCTTTCTTATAACGTGTTGAGTAGATGGAGCTGCCAGCGATCTGATTATATTTGGACTTGTTGAATCTGACCCTTTACACTTATTCAGACTTCATACTAAAGCTATAGAAAATGTACTTCCTAATGTTAAATCTACTAAAGTTAGTAGATTAGGAGTCATCCTTTATTATTATTGAAGATTTAGATCTTATGTATATTCGATAATTATTCATGAATCCTCCTTCCCATTGGAACTTTGATTCACCGATAAAATAGGGGAATTTAGTATAATAAGATCACTTGAATTTATTGAGTCAAATAATCCTTCATACATCTTACAGTCCCTACTGACGGGTTGACAAAGTGGGAGTTCCTCTACTATGGTCTTTCTTATGGCGTATTGAGTAGACGAAACTGCCAATGATCCAACTATATTTGGGTTTGTTGGATCTAACCTTTTACCCCCATTCGAACCTTAAGCTTCAAGAAAAGACCAATTTGTTATAGTGTGTAGTCACAAAAACCCCTTTCTTGACTTTGGAGTCTTTATACATTGGATGAGGTGCTGTCTTGAACTTTTATAAGATCACCTGCATATACTTTGAAAAGAATTAATTGTATTTTTTAGCACAAAATATTATTTATGTTAATAATTTTAAATATTTATTAGGGGATCTAGGCATATAATTTAATTTAGACTTGAATAAATATTTAAAATGGTTCCTGTCTCATGGGGGCATTCTAGAGTAGAATAAATTTATATTTTGAGATTTTAAATATTTATTTAGGAATCTCAGCACATAACATGATGTAAATCCAAATAAATATTTAAAATGCCCCTTGTCATGCAAGGAGATTTTGGATAGGCTTTATATTTTGAGATTTTAAATATTTATTTAGGGATTTTAGCATACTACGTGATATCGACCTGAATAAATATTTAAAAAGCCTCCAGTCTTATGAGGATTTAGAAATGCATTCTTGCTATATAAGATAATTTCAAAATTTGAAATGTTTATGCTAATAAATATGTATAAAATTCATAACACACTAAACATAGCATTTTATTGGGCAATTTTATGCATGGTACTTCTTTAGAGGTCTCTGGCCTTCAAGGTCGATTGACTGATAGCACTACCTTGAAACACCTTCTTGATGATAAAGGGGCCCTCCTAGTTGGATACAAATTTGCCATTAATTTTTTGGAGTTGGATGATTGTCTTTCTCAGCAATAGGACCAATTCCCCTTCTCGAAATACCCGAGGGTGCACCATATGATCGAAGGATTTCACCATATCCTCGATTGATTTTTAGGTTTTGTTGAGCTTGAAGTCTAACTTCATCGAATGCATCGAGCTCATATATTCTTAGGTGAGAATTTTATTCATGAATGAGATCATTCTGGATTACTATCCGGAGTGATGGTAGTTCAACTTCTAATGGCAATACTGCTTCAACTCCGAACACCAGTAAATAAGGAGTGGCTTTGGTTAGTATTTTGTAAGTTATACGATATGCCCAAAGTGACTCTATCATTTTCGTATGTCACTCTCTTTTATTCTTAGTAATAATCTTCTTCAATAGTTTTACCAATGATTTGTTGAAGGCCTCTACCAGGCCATTTTCGCTTGGGTCGTATTTTGATGAGTATCAGCAATTGATCTTATGTCACTCAACAAACTTGTATATTTTAATGCTCTTGAATATAGTACCATTATCTGAGATTATATAGCATGACACACCAAATCTATAAATAATGTTATGCATGAAGAAGTTGATTACATGCTTTGATGTGACTTCTTTGAAGGGAGCCACCTCTGCCACTTCAAAAAGTAGTCTATTGCTGCTAGAATAAAATGATGTCTTATTGAATATGGCAAATATAATGGCCTAATTATATTTATGCCCCAACATTTAAATGGCCAGGATATAACTGTAGGGTGCAATGGATTTGGCATTTGTTGTATAACATCATCGTGGTTTTGACATTCATAGCACCTCTTGACATGGTCATTATAATCTCTTACTATTGTTGGATAATAGTAACCCATTATCTTGATTTTAGCATCCATTTTTGGACCTGACTGATCTACACCATAAAGTCCTTTATGGACTTCTTCTTCTACTTTATCAGCTTCCTTGGTCCCTTGGCACCTTAGCCACATCTGATCAAAAGCTCATCAGTATAACATGTCATTGACAATTACATATCATAATGCTCTTTTTTGGATTTTTTCGGCTAGAGATATATCTATCGAGAGTTTACTTTCTTTGAAATAGTTGATGAAGGGTTGCCTCCAATCATCTCCCTCATCAACATCATGGCAATAAAACCATAATTTTGATCATCTACTAGTTTTACGTCTCTTGACTACATGACATTCTTCTAGTTGATTTTCAATAATAATTTATTTAGGAGGTTGAGGATAAACTTGGGTTTTATCATGCTTGTTTGAATCTGGTACTCCCTCTACCTATGGTAATTGCAAGATTGCTGGCTCTAAGATCCAACGGCCGTGAACCGTAATTAGTATTGCCATCTCCTCATCAATGTTTGCCACATCCTTAACTAATTTTGTCCAGACAATCAGACTTGACATTCTGACCTCGAGGAACTCAGGCTATTATAACATTTGGCGCTTGTTTTAGAAGCTCGAGAGCTCGCTAGTGGTAATGGGCCAATTCAAGTTTTCTAACTTTATAAATAACAAGGACTTGATTTATCGCAAGTTGAGAATCACCAAAGATTTAGAGATTTGGATTCTAAAAATAATCACAATATCCAATCCTGCTATTAGAGCTTTATATTCGGCTTCATTGTTGGTCTGAGATTCAGTCAAACTAAATAAAAACCTAATTATGCCTACCTCAAGTGCTATAAAAATTATCTATATATCGGCTCGAGTCCTTGAAGGAATTTGGAGGACGAGCAGGTTTAATCGTCGATGCCTCATTTAAGTACATCTCCAAAATAGTAGTTTTTCATCTTCCTCGACCTGCATAATTTGCTCATCAGGCAAATAATCATTGAGTGGAGAGTTTGCTGGGATAGGATGCGAGCAAGGAAATATGCTAAGACTTCACATTTCACCACCTTTTGTGGCATGTATGTGATATCAAATTGTAGTAGTAATATAGCCCACTTGGCTAGACGACCTGTCAACTCTTATCTTATCATAAAGAACTTCAGCGAATCGATCTTTGATATCAACATAACCTTATGAGAGAGCATGAAATAGTAGAATTTCTAAATTACATAAATCAATTCTAGGTAATGCTTCTCAATGGGAGAATAATAGATTTCTACTCCAACTAACCTTTGACTGATATAATAGAGTGTATTTTATTTATCTTCTTCATTTTTTGCGCCAATAATACTCTGATAGACTCTTCTAGTAATGTCGTGTACAATATAAAAGTTTTTCCTAAAATTGGCGCTATAAGAATGGCTAGATTTAACAAGTATCTTTTGATACTATCGAATGCTTTCTAGCACACATCATCCAATTTGAAATGGGCATCTTTCTTCATCAACTTTGAAAATGGTTGGCACCTACTCGACATATTTGATATGAATTATTGAATGAAAGCTAATTATCCTTATAAGGAGTGGAGTTGACAAAGATTTCTAAGAGGTGGCATCTTCATAATTACGTTGATCTTATTAGGATCAATCTTGATTCCTTGATGTTGAACAATATACCCAAGGAATATGCTAGAGGAGACCCTAACAGTACATTTCAGAGGATTCATCTTTAGATCATACTTCCTAATCATTTCAAATACAATCCTTAAGTCATCCAGGTGGTCTCTTCGGTCCATGCTCTTCACAATAAGGTCATCCACATTGCCCTTAACCTTTTTATATATGGGTCATTTCTTGTTGATAGGTGGCACCAGCATTCTTCATGCTGAAGGGCATGATAATGTAGCAAAAAATACTGATGGGCATTTTGAATGATGTGTGTTTTTAATCTTCAGGTAACATCTTGTTTTGATTGTAGCCAGATGATCCATCCTTAAATAAGAACATGTCATAGTTTGATGTGTTATCCAGCGGTAGTTCAGATATGGGGAGCGGAAAGTCATCTTTTGGGCATGCCTTATTAAGGTCCCTAAAGTCAATGCATACACAAATTTGTCTATTCTTCTTCTTTATAGGGATGATGTTGGTGATCCAGTTGGCATATTTTTCTTTATGAATAAAGTCTGCCTCTATAAGCTTCTTTGTTTATGCAATTACCTATTCTTCAATCTAAAATCTCATTCTCCTTGGTGTTTGTTTAACAGGTGTTGCATTTGGTTTGATGGGCAATCCGTGAACTACTATATTATGGGATAAGCTAGGCATCTCAGCATATGTCCAGAAAAAGAAATATTTGAATTCAAAAAGAAGGTTTTTCATTTCTTCCATGTATTTCTCAGGTAGAAGAGAACTAATGAAGGTTGGCTAAGGATCCTCCTCAGTTCCCAAGTTAAATTCTTTTAGTTCATCCATAGTGGCTGCCTCTCCACCATCTTTCGATTCTTCTAGCACAGGCTTGGTTTCTTCATGCTAATCATCATAATCATCAGCTTCATAAATCTCATTAGCGCCACCATCCTCGGATTCAATTTCCCTGCATATGATGGCTCGAAATGTCTCTTTTCAGAGGAATGTTTGCTTTATGAATATGATACCTTTATACGTAGTTATATCCATTTGTCATAATGGACGTGGTTTCCTTCCATACCAGAGGCACAAGCTTGTATGAAGTTGTCGTTTAATGGTAGGAATGTTGATTTTCTTTCATAGCATTCTTTGAATACCTTTGGTATTAAACCTAGGTAGCCTCATAGTTAGTAACTCTTCAAAATTTAGGAGCATACAACACCAGTCATTATTTTCTTCTTTGAGCATTCCAGCAGAATATAGTACATTCCCTAGTATAGTCCCTTTTTTAAGAGGAGGTAAATAAAGGTTGGTGAGTTCTTCAACCTTAGGTACTCACGCATAATGATTTCTTTGAAGTGTTATAAGGGAATACATGTGATTACAATTACACTATCTGAGATCGACATGCTACATATCCTTCTAGAGAATACATCATACACCGTGTTCATATAGATAGAGTCATACACATAATCATCATTTGAATATTCAACCTTCCTACTCCATTTGGCCATAGACTGGTATTCTCTTCGGGATTTAGTTCGAGTGACATCATCTTCATCCATTTGTTGGTGAAAGACATTCCGATTCTTATGAACACCATCAGGAGTGCCCCGTACACCTAAGACTTGAGTCATTCTAATATTTAGATGATCTGGAGGAGGATTGGGAATGGGACCAATGGCAGTAGTTCTTTACATCATTTGCATCATTACTCATATTTTAGACATCATCTCAGTCATCTTCTCATTTAATTGAGAGATTTCTTTATCTTTAGCTCTCATTTGTCATCTCATATGTCACCACATATGAGCGAGTGAGACATTTTTGGCATAAAAAATATTCTCCTCTACTTCCTACACTTCCTTTTCTCCTTGGGAATGGCTCCCCTATCAGCGGCGGACCAATCTTTGTGGAGGCGTCAGTATAATTGTAAGGGTTGGTTTGCCAATCACCATTGCCTTCACCGTCATTATAATCGGCTCCATCATCGACATCTATGTGTCACCATATAGACAACTTCAATTTTTATGGTGCTATTTATTTATTTCCCTCTTCCATATATTCTTCTCCTTCTACATTTCCTTCTTGTATGTTTTTTCCCCTTCCCCTTCTAGTAGTTGGATATCTGAGCGGCGAGACCACTGAATCTTCGGTTCTTGATTAGGCAAGGAGATTTTTTATACTAGTGGGATGCAGTTGAAGTTAGTTTTTTCCATTGGAGGGGATGGCAAGCAATGGGATCCCCTTGAGGATTTACCAAGGTGTCGACTATTTAGAGGGGTATCATCGTGGGTCTTTCTTGGGACCCATTTATGACATTCTTTGTAGAAGGGGGTGGATCTCCGGGAAGTCATACCAGATGTCACGCCTAGGTCAAATCTTCTTTCATTCTTCTCTTTTCATCAAGGCCTTAGCATCCAGATTTGTTTTCCTTTTTGTCGGGACCTTTCGATAGCGGATCTCTAAACCCAAGGTTTAAGTGTTATGCCCCAATGCTTACTGCATGGGACATATTTTCTTTTTTTCTCTCCATCATAATAAATAACTGTTATCTTAGTGTAGTTCTCCTAGTATTGACCATCAGCGGTTGTTGGTATCCTCTCTTCTTCAGTCATCTCTCTTTCAGAGACTTTAGGACCCTATATACCCGGGCCAAGAGAGTTACAGGCTCCTTCCTCTTTTGAGGAGCTGGAACTTCAGGCGGTTGGTCCCAAAATGATTTCTTCATCTCCCCAGTAGAGTTATTTCTCTTAAACTATTCCAAGTTTATGAACCCATTCCAGGTTGGAATGGGAGCTTTCTAGCTCTTGGGCTGGTAGATTCGATGGATGCACAAGCAATTATTCCTGGCTCGAAGCTTAGTATTCGTCTTCCTCGTTTGCCTTATGGTGAGCCTTCCTCTAAATGAGGAAGCTTTAGCAATGTATTTCTCAGGTAAAGGTAATAAAACTGGCAGAGATATGGTATTTGCAGTCACCACAAAAATCCTTCCTCCAGCTACAATCCTCTTGGTTGCCGGGGCTTCTATCTGTGACAGTCTTTCAAACATAAAAATCCTATGAGAATTTTTAGCAACAGGTCATGGCATTAGAAGATGCGCAAGATGAGTAGCAGCATCAATAGAGTGGGGCCTTTTAATAGGCCCTTCAGATTCCATGTCATACGCAGAAATAGTGGCAGTCCTTGCAATGACTGCAAGAAAGTCAAGGCTACTAAATTAGATGGTGGCTCTAGAGCCTCCAATGTTGATCACAAGATTTGCTAGTTAAATACTGGCTCCATGACCCAGTTTGATGGTAACTAATGAGTTATGTAGATCCATCTTCATAAATAAAAGGCAAGGGTTGGTAATCAGCATTTAATACATCACCACACACTTTCAAAATATAGAGACTTGCATAAAACATTGAAACAAAAGTAAGCAAAAAAAATTAGTATAAGAAA
Source organism: Dendrobium officinale (assembly GCA_019514585.1). Taxonomy (NCBI): domain Eukaryota; kingdom Viridiplantae; phylum Streptophyta; class Magnoliopsida; order Asparagales; family Orchidaceae; genus Dendrobium; species Dendrobium officinale. The sequence continues at coordinate 30,668,634 of CM033686.1, read as the reverse complement.
TCAATTAAAATAAATTTAAAAATCCTATGCTGAATGTCAAATGAATTTGTTGAATGATCATTTTAGAATGTTTAAAGCTTTGATTCATTAAATGATCATTTTGGAAAATTTGGAAATTGTTCCCTTTATGGATTTGAATGCTACTATAGCACTGTGACAACTAGTGAACAATGGAAATAGAAATCAATCCCTAGTAGAGTAGCTAGAAATCCGAGGGCTCTAAAAATTCGACCTCGGCCTCCACCAATTGTGCTTTTCTTTTTAGTGGAGTTTTAACAAATTTAAGTTCCAGGGAAAATTTTTGGAAGGCATATGAGTTTGTAGGTAAGACATTGCCTAGAGATTTCACCCTCATTTTTGTGACGATTTTATTATCTGAGTTCTGGTTTCCTATAGGTGCAAGCCCATATAGTTAATTACCCCTCTTGATAATGAAAAAGAACTATTGATTAAGGCTAATGGTTAGTGAATACATCGTATATGTAGATACCAAGTATCTGGAATATAGTAGCAGCATGGGGTTGAGAATTGGAAGTTTGAAGGTTTTATATTTAAAATTACAAATTTCACCATCGTGCACTTAAAGCAGATGGTGGAGGAATGGATGATAGACCCAATCAAGATTCCATGGTTCTATCATCCTGGGCCATCATGGTCTCTGTTATACTTAGCCAGAGGAGTTAGTCGACCCAACCCTATAAAATGATCTTTGTTGGTAGCCATTATTTCCTTCGTCCAAGGGTACCTTATAGACCTAGAGTGGATGTTTGTCTAAGGTGACAAATTTGAATACACCTTAGCTAACATAGGACTTTGTGCCCTATCAATTATATCATATTGTTCATATCTCAAGGATTTGATGCCACTAAGGAAGATATTAGGTCTTGCCATAATCGATATTTTGTGGTGCCATTTGCTGGCAAAAGCACTCGGTTCAGAGGGCCCTGGGTCATAACCATTTATCCTACGGTGCTATTTTGCAGCAAAACTACCTGTTAGATGACACGCACCATGTCATTATTGGCAGGGGATTATTTGAGAATGTATTGTTCTGATATTTTTGACTAGGCATTAGCTCTTTGTGAGCTAAAGTAAATTTTAATTTTCCACCTCAGTAACCTATTACAGAGGGTGGATGGGTTTTGCTTTAAGTGTTTGATGGGTATATTTTAATTTTAAATATTTTAGATTTTGATGTTTTTTTTATTCTTGGGTATTTAAGATGGCATTTGAAAATATTGGAATTAACCCCTCTGATTGATATAAGCATTCAATATGGCCTTCATCGGGGTGGAAGGGGTCATTTCCATTTTTTATTAAACCTTATCGACCATATTAACTTGTTGATATGGGATCGTGTTTCGTAAGCTTTATGTCTTTATTAGTGAATTCTCATTTTTATAGGCCTTGAAGGCGTAATATGAATGTATTAAGATAAATATAATGGTCGCCAACATCGTATATTTATTTGATGGTTTGAATCCCATTAACTCCCATTAATCCACATAGAAGGATCAAGTTCAAATTTGAATTCACTTATTGACCCACACAGTTTTCCTATACATAACATGTTTACCCATAACATGCATGTTGGAGCCATGTAGGTGCTTAATTACATTTACCTCTTTTGTGTACCTATGTGTATACAAATTACAGTGCATGTGTGGAGATATTTTAAATAGTTGGCGGATGTACTACAACATCCCATAGAACATCGTACATATTATAGCCCTTATGTATGTATTTTCCCGTAGGTGGTATATTGGATGTACAACCACTATTTATCAAAAAGCTTGATGTTGACCTCTGTGTAAAGAACCAAAAGAAGAAAAAATCCTGTATACCTCGCACAGTTGAATCCTCTTCAAATCCTGCTGAATCAACGCCGTTTGCATCATTTTCAAAAAATTCTTTCATAAAAACTCCGACGATTGCCTTGATTTCGCTCCTCTTGGCATGAATAAAATGAGGCAGAAGAGGCTTCGACTTCTCTTCTTATATATATCATACACCCAAATCTCCATACCCTGTCATCTGCTTGCCCTAGCTCTAACTCATCCCTAACCTAGCACCTGTATCCCAATCTTCCCTGTCTGTGCTGAGTTCTCGTACAAATTGAGAGAGAGAGAGAGAGAGAGTGAGAGAGAGAGAGAACGAACATAAACCTTCCCTTTCCTGTCGGATCGTAAGTTAGGCCATTTTGATTAAAAGTAGGGATTGGAGTTCGATAGTTGTTGTTGACCTCATTTTTGTATGAGGTCACTAAAGCCCTTCCAAACTCCAGATTAATTCTAGATCCTAGGATTCACTCTAGACCTTAAGATCCTTTCCTAGAGCCAGACCTTAGGATCCACTCTAGACCTTAAGATCCTTTCCTAGAGCCAGACCTTAGGGCCTACTCTAGAGCTTAAGATTCTTTTCTAGACCTTAGATCTTAGAACCCGTCTAGATCTTAGAACCAATCCAAATTCAAATCAATCCCTACCTTTGATTAATTCCAACCTCAAATCAATCCCTACCTTTGACCAACTCCAACTTCAAGTTAATCCCTACCCTTGATCAATTCTAATCTCAAACTTCATTCAATTCAAATCCAAATTAATTCAAGTTTCAAACATATCCAAACTTTGATCCAATCAATTTGACAATCCAAACTTCAACTTAGACTTTGATCCAAACTTCAATCTAGCTTTGACCCTATCCATTAATTAACAATCACCACATGATTGTAAATGATTTGGATACTTCAATACTAATCATTCAAGCTTAAAATCCATTCCAAATCCAGAAATCCAGACTTAAATCCAAGGTTCAAAGGCTTAGTCCTGAAGGCTTTTTTTTTATTGATTTTTCAAATACTTTGAAACCCAGTCAAATGACCTCTGATTCAGAGTCTACCACTTGCAAAGTGATAAGACATATCTCTAGAGGTTACCCTCCAACTTTGAGCTCATTCTGAGGTCTCTAACCCCAGAATCTGAATTGAAACTCAAAGGCTGTAAAACCTTTAAATATTTACAGCCTTTGCCACTGGACCTGTCACCTTGAAGATTCTGACCTTAGAGCCTTCACCAAAGCCTTTAGTCACTTCCAGACTATTAATCTCGATTTGTTGATCAATAAACTGTATCTTTCTGGACTTATTCCAGCCCCTAGTGGCCTTAAGCCCAAAATGATCAAAATACCCCTGTGGGGCTCAATCAGGCATTTCAAACCAATTGAACTCCAAATTGAATGCAATCACTTGCAATAAGTTTCAAATATCAAATCAAACCTGTTCAATCCATTCCCAAGACCTGGGTCAATCTGGTTGACCAAGTCAACTCAGGTTGACCAAACAGGCCTTTAAGGGTTCAAATAGTGATTTTGACCAAATTGACCCCTCCAAACCCTGGGACCACATCCAATAGACTCAGGATTACAGTCTGAATATCTTGAATCCATTTCAAGCCCCTGAACCCAACTAGTTGACCAAGTCAACCAGTTTTGGCCTAAAAGCCCATTAAGGGCCCATTAAGCCTTCTTGATTCAATTGACATGCATGACTCTTGGAATCACCCTCCAATCCACCTAATCAGCCCATTTGGACTACCTTGGTGCAATTCCATAAACCCTTGATTGGGTTGACTGGTCAACAAGTCAACTCAAGGATCAAAGGATCATTTTCATATTCAAAACCCTTCAACCCATTGAACCCAGCCCAAATTAAACTCATCCAGCCAGTGAAGCACACTCTACAGCTTGCTTTGATGCCAATTCAGTAGGTCTTGCCCCCATTGACCAGTCAAACAGTCAATGGGAGTTCAAATAGGCTCACCCGGTCAAACCTATTTGAATTCTTTCCCCTTCCCATTTCAGGCTAGTCCAAGCATTGATTTTGATTCTAGAGACTTCCTTAAACCTGGTCTGGCCTCCTCCAGCTGCTGGCATGGCTCTGGACCCGAGCTATAAAACCAGTGGTCCCCTCCCTACTTGAGAACGACCTCAGGTCACTCTCACCTGAGGCAGCAGCTCCTCCTGTCCCCTAACCATCTGGGACAGGTGTCCATCATCCCAGCACTCTCCCTGATCGATCCCCACCGTCCCTTTAGGCTCAAACCCGTGAATAGGGTAGAGGAACGGGAAGAGCTCATTGGAAGCCATCTTTGATTCTAGTCACTCCCCAGAGCAGATAGAGTTTCGTTTTGATTTCTCTAAGATCTAACTACATTTTTCCATGGATCCTTGGCGTTTCGAAGCTGCCGGCGGCGAGATCAGAGCTTGACCGAGAGCCACTTCCGTTCAAACTCCCTTAGCTCCATTTCCAGTGATTCTCCGAGTTCGAGGCCTGAAGGAAATCAACACGTGGACAGTCTACAAGTTCAACCGTGATAAAATCAACCAAATCGATCCATCTTTCGGTGATAAATCCTAAACCCTAGTTTGTTTTCTAGGTTTTTAAATACCTCATTCAATATTGCATCAAAGGACATAAAAACAAATCCCCATTCTTGATCTAATCTATTGTCACCTAAATCTCACTAATCATGCCATTTAACTCTCTGTAAATGACGTTTAAAACAATTTTTGAAATTAGGGCTTTCGGGTTCCTGAGCTCAGTGACGAAATCAGGGCCGTACGTCTTCTCTATTTGACACGAACGGCCAGAATTTCGTCCAGATGAATGCTCAGCTCTGATTTTGTGTAACCGAGGGATGACCTGATCCCGTCTGGACACATCACGTCCGTCTATTGCGAACCGCGGAGGTCTCTATAGCCATCCGATCTCTCAACTGAGATCAAGCAACGGGATTCAATCCCGTCCGTCGGATCAGAAGCCGCGGGATCGAATGGCTCACAAATGGCGCTGACTCATTTAAGTGAGTTGGCCCACTTGACCGCCGCCTTCCGCCTGGACCAATCAGCCGCCGCCATGTGTAAATCCCATTTTAAGGTTTATATTAATTGAATTTAATGCCAGAACTTCAAAAAATGATATAAAATAAAATACTTAGCCAAATTTTGTGTACAACCACTCATTTTTCTCGGAATTAAATTTCCTATCTTCTAAAAATAAAATTAAAGCCTGGTTTTTATTATTTTAAAAAGTAGTATTTTAATCCCTAATTTTCTTTAATTTCATTTTTATATTATAATTAAATTTCAAATTAATTTGACTCTCTGTTTTAAATAGCATAACTCAGTCTTAAATGGCATGATCACGAGATCCAAATGCGTCTTAAGAGTCTTTGTATAGAATCATTTGGAACTTCATTGAATTCCTATTTGAATTCTCCTTTGAATAGATTATGATTTGCCCAAATGTTTTAAAGAGAATTCATTCTTAATTAAATGATTCTCTAATTATTCTATACATGCTCTTTGAGATATCATTAAGTAATTATATCCAAGTGCATGCAATCTTCATAGAGTATTTAGAGGAAATTTATTCTAATCAAATTCTATGTTTCTTCTTCATTGCCCTCTAAATTCTCAATGACTTAACTTCATACAAACTCAAATGATGCTATGTGTTATCCTTCATACAGCATAAAAAATCATTGAGTTAAGCCAAGGATATGATTGCTTATTTGATGAACCTTCAAACTAATTAAAACACATTTTAGATATAATTTTCAAAACTTTATTGCATTCATTCTTTCTTAGATTTAGTACTCTTGTTCATGATTGGTGTGATTGCAATGTATGTATTTAAAGGGTTAGAAGAACCTCGATTTACTAGCCTATAACCTAGTGATATTAAGGACAACAATTAAGGACTTAGTCTTAGCAAATTTAGATCAATTTAGGTGAACTTCACATATCTCTCTTTTGAGATGAACTCAAACTTAGAAAACTAGTGTCATATACCCAATGATCTAATACACTTTGATGTGACATTAATTGATCTTGTAATAATTAGTAGATTAAGGATTTTACTCTTTTGTATTGATAAATTCTAAATAAATCAAAAACAAAATTCCTATAAAGACAAACAATCCTAATAAGCTCTAATCAATTATAAAACAAAGTTACAATCATTCTAAATTAAAACTCAAGGCCTTTAATTAAACAATTTCAAAAATTCATTAAATACCCAAAACTTCAATAATTCATAACTAATTCAAATAAATTCCAAATTGATTAAACTCACTTGCATTAAACTCATAATAATGTCTAATATTTGTTAAAAATGTTAAAGATCCAGAAAATCATTAATTTCAAAAAGTCAACATTTTTGGTCAACTCTAGGTCAAAATCGGGTTAAAACTTCTAAAAATCATAACTTTTGATAGAAAACTCCAAATTGAATGTACCAACTGTCTAACAACTCATAATTAGGTCTAGTATTTATTAAAAATCTGAAACCTTTAAGATTAACTCTAATTTTGAAAATCAAATTTTGACCCCTTAGTTAGCGTATCCGGATACCCTTTAAAATCTATTAACTCTCCCAAGCTTCAGAATTTTCTTAATAGGCTAATAAAATTCTCAACTAATCTATTAAAATCAGTAACTAACTCTCTTTAATATCAATCCACTCCTTTAATTCTAACAAATTTAAATAACTTAATCAACCCCAATTGCTGCTGGGTAACCCAGGCCTACGAGGCTATTAACTTAGCCCCAAGGAAGGTGAAATAAACTTCACCGCCTCGGTGTGAAACAAAGGTAGTAATCAATTAACTTTTAAAATAGGTTTAATTAAAATTTTTAATTTATTAATACTTAAATCTTAACCTTAACTCCCCTTTTAAGCCTTAACAAACTCAGAATTTTAGACAACTTTAATTAATCACCTAGCTTAGGATCTACCCCTGCCACACTACCTTTTACACACACTTTAGATGATGTGCTAGGACAACCAACTCTAAAACTAGGTTAGGCCGGTGTTTACTTTACTGCTGTGTGCCGGATTTTTCGTAGTTTTCACTGCATGTTGTGGATGAAATTGCTTTGCTGTGTCTGCTTACTTTTTCTGTACTCTGTGGATGGATTGATGTGTTTCGCGACTAGATTACCCTTAGGTTAGGTATGATCTGGATGTTGACATAGTTTTCTGCAGGTGGCCACGCTCATGCAGGGCAATATAAAAAGGGGGCAAATCAAAAAAATGCATAAATATTATAAACTCTTTGCACAGGTGCTTCAGCTGCTAAAGCCCCCAAATCATAAAAAGAGCGTGGCCAGTGTGTTTACTTTCTTCTCTGCTCATATACAACTGCTTGGGAATAACTGCTTTTTATATATTAACTGCTTAGGATAACCTTGCAGGTGAGTCTAGATTTTGATTTCAAATAAATGTAATTTGTGTAAGTGTCAAGTGTTGTGAAAGTTCATTTTGAGTTGGGATACATAGATCCAAAGCTTGGATTCCAAAGAGGAAAGGATACCCCTTTGGGGAACATTCCTTTTCCATTTGGAAATCCAAATTTGGATCATACTTTTTCCTTACGCAAAGAGGAAAGAGTGGCCTTCTCCCTTAAAGGGAAGTGCCCTCTTATCCATTTGGGTAATCCACTACGAAGATTCTGAGAAGATTGAAGAAAAAGAGTCCAAAGAAGAACAAGATTGAAGATCTGAAGATTTGAAGATTGAGAGTACCCCACTCAAAATAACTTGCGTCATTATTAGTCTTGAAATCCGGGTTGTTGTCAGTGGTGCCCGGCCACTTTACTTTCTGCAAGACCCTGGTTTGTAATAAGCAAGGCAATTCAGCCTATGGACATTTATTTATTAATTAATTTATATTTGATGTGATGAATTGATTGTCTTTAGGATTACTTGCTTTTTCTTAGTTTTTTGGCGATTGTATGCCGCTTTTGTTTTAGCCTGGATACGTGAGACTCGTGAAGGTGTGAAAGTTTTATACTCAAAATATTAAAGTCTAAAATTTTAGTGAGTCTAAATAACATAGAGAGATAACGAATCTAGGGAATTAACCGGGGATCGACCCCGGGGTCGCATGCATATTTTTGCATTACTCTTTCCTTGCTTTAGACCCTTCCCCGCCTGCGGGTAGAGTCCGGATAGTCTGACCTATGAGGACGAGGTGCCAGACCTGGGGAAGTCCAGTCTTCTAAAAAATTATTTTCTAAGCCTGTTTTTAAAATTTCAAGCATACTCGATTTGAGGTTGTTAACCAGCATGCATTGCATTAGAAACATACTTAAAGAGTCAAAATTTTAATTGCATAGTCCTTAGCATTTTGCACCCAACATAAGTTAAAGGGGCCAATTAGGACAATCTCTAGATGTCGGCCCCAACTCTCTAAAACCTTAAATACAACGTTCCTACCACTCTTTCATAAAAGATCGGACTCATCTCTTTTAAATCGACTAGGTGGTTAGCTGGCTCCCCAATCCAGGCTGGGGTAAGTCCAGACCTTGCACTGCATTAGTTGGGATCGGACGACTGTGGTCCAGTGTCCAAAATAGATTTAGGATCCGAGGCAGATCTTTGATTATAAGACCCCAAATTTCGGGAATATAATCCCAAATTTCTAATAAAATGCTCAACACTAATTAAAAATTCCTTTCAGTCCTAAAATATAAAGACCAACACTTAGATTAAGTTGAGGCACTTTCGGATAGTTCTGGAATCTCAAAGTGTCCCCTACCTCTCTTCCTTTGAATCTGTTAATAACTGCTCAATCTTGATCCATTCCCTTTTGATTTTCCAATAATTCTATTCATGCTTTGATATCACTCCTAGAAACTCTAACAAAATTTCTGCCGTTATTTTAATCGAGAGTTTTCGTAGGAGACCTTGTTTTCTTATGATGTAATTAACTACGAGGGCTTGCGCTCGTAGGAGATTTATAACCACACACGCACCTGATTTTAAAATTTGATTTTTCAAAACTCAATTGGATTTCTTTGGGAAAACTTAAAATACTAGTGATCATTGTTGTCATATCCAAAGAATTATCATCAAATGATATTTTCCCCCTTCGGGGAGATACATCTTTCTTTGATAAGGCATTGGATGTGAACCTAACGATCACACTTCTTGAATATTGTAGCTGGATATTCAGTTGAACCTCATTTTGACCCTTCGGGGCCATATGAAGTTCTCTTTAGCATCCGGTCGTAATATTCAAGATGAATTTCATAATTCTAAATCTAAATACAGTTATGAAATTTTATTCTCACCTCTCGAGGTGATATACTTTTTCTAACGAGACAATTCGATTTTAGAATTCAATTTTAATTCCCAAAGAAAACTAATATTTTTAAAATATGTTTTCAAAATTCCACCAACAGTTGTGAAGGTAACTTTCTCCCTCTCGTGTACTGCTTCGGCCTAATCCCCTAAATCCTCCTAATCAAAGGGTTTAATAAACCCTTAATTTAAGCTAAAAAGAGAGGAACAGAATATTTAAGTCGCTATAAGATTTAATTGTTTCCTTAATCTCGCCTTAATCCTATTATCGATCTTGCTTAATCCTACTCAATTCATTTTCAAATCCTCATGATTAATCAAAGTTGATTTAGATTAAATTTGATTAATTATAATTAGTTATTTTGATTATAATTAATTAAATATAATTATAATTAGTTAAAATTATGATTAATTAAGGTTAATTATAATTTGATTCTAATTTTAATTAAATATTTTTAAATATAATTACTTATAATTAAAATTAATGATGACTAATTATCTTTTAATTTTAATAATTAGTATTAATCATGATTAATTATAATTAAATGATATTACTTATAATTAATTATTCTTAATGTTGATTAATTATTAATTTTAATTAATTAATAATAAAAATAATTAAAAAAAATTAATTATGGCTAGTCATAATTAATTATACTTAATAAAATTGATTATGATTAAAAAAAAGATCTCTCTTCTTTTGCCTCAATCTTCGAGCCCTCCATATCGACGTCAAAATTTGCTAAGGTATAAATTCTCTAAAACTTAGATTACTACTCTTGAAGTTTGTTGCACACCAAAAAATTGCTTATACATGCCTTTATTACGCATGGTAGGATGGGACTCCGATGTGATACCTACAATGAGGCAGGTAATCACCTTGAACTCCATTTTCACGTTCGTGGTGCACCGAAAAATAACATATACACGCCTTTAGTACGCGTGTTGGGATGAGAATCTGATGCGTCATCTTTGGTGAGGCGGGGTCACTTATAAGTACCCTCAAGCGTGGGGAAAGCTGCTGTATTTTTAAATAGGTACATTCAAAGATCTCATACATATCATTATTGCGAGTGGTGGGAATGAAGACCACGGCCACGGTGTCAAAGGACACCTACCATACAAGCCTTTATTACACGTGGTGGGAAGGCCCAATTTCTTATAGTTTCCCCTAAACGTGGGAGATGCCGGGAGGCTACCAAAATTTCAAGTGAATATGAGACCTGCTTTGAACTTAAATGAACAAGTTGAGGATAAAAGTTTGAACTTGCACATTGAAACCAAACTAAATTCAGAAGCTTAAGCTCGGACCAAATGACATTGAACTTAATTTGAACTTTAACAAAATTCAAAGTACATGGGACTCAAACAAATGGATGAGGCTCATCTTGAGCCTGAACTAAGCTTGGACATGAACTCGAATGAATTAAGTCCAAACTTGAACGAAATGCAAAAGGAAAACTCAAAATTCAATATGATTCTTGAACTTGAACTTGTAAGATGATGTGGAACAAGAGCTTGATTTGAATGATGGCATCCAAAATCCTATAAAATGATCAGGAGTTATCACTTTAATTTCAATGTGAATGCTAATTAAGAAAGGTTTGATTCATGCAAATTTCATGCAAGAAAGCATCGGGAAGGAATAGTCATCCATGAATGATAAGAAATAAATTTAAAGATGACCAATGACATTCAACCAACTAATCAACAAATGGGAGAAAAGTGACTCCTAGGCATGATAAACATGTGGTGCATACGAGCTCCAACAAGTTGTTATATGAAGCTTGTCATCGCATAACAACATGTCTTCAAGTTAGAAAGGGAATAACAGGAGTTATATTCCAAATGCAATGGCAAAAAATATAATAAATGTTCCATTTCATTAAAAGGCTCCTAATGAATGTGATATGCCCATGAGTCAAATATGAATGACATACAACAAATAAAAATCCTCTACTACATTGAGTTGCAAACTGGTGTATCATTCTCCTATGAATACAAAGTTAGTATGCAATGAACAATATGCACAACAGATCATCCAAATGAAATATGTAATGAATACCCTGACTCGCTAGTAATCATACACAATCAAGGTAACATTTCTTTGTTGACCTCATTTTTGTATGAGGTCACTAGGGACCCATCCAGACTCCAGATCAACCCTGACCCTACATCAATCTAGAATCCATATCCTAGGATTCTTCCAAGCTCTAGACCTTAGGACTTATTCTAGATCCTAGGATCATTCTAGAATCTATACTTTAAGATCTCTTCTAGGCTCTAGAATTCTTTCAAACTCCAGACCCTAGGATCGACTTTAGACCTTAGGATTCTTCCAGACCAATCCAGACCTTAGGATCTACTCCAGACCCTAGGACTCTTCTAAACTTCAGATCTTAGAATCTACTCAAGACTTTAGCACTCTCCTAGGCTCCAGATCCTAGGATTTGCTTAGACTTTAGGATTCTTTTAGATTCTGAAATTTTGAGATCTATCCAGATCCTAAACTCTTCTAGATTCTAGATCTTAGAATCCCTCCAAATTCTAAAATCAATCTAGATTCAAATCAATTCAAACTCATGATCAATCCAAATTTCAAATCCACCTAGCTTTCAAACCTATTCGAGCTTCAAATCAATTCCAACCTCAAGTCAATTCAGTTTTCAACCTAGATTTCAAACCTATTCGAATTTCAAACATGTCTAAACCCTTAGGCAACTCAATTTCTGATTCAAACTTTGATCCATACATCTAATCAAACTTTTATCAATCTATATATCCCCTAAATCAATTCAAATTCATGACCTAAACATTTCTTAATCATTGATCGATCAAATCGTAGTTAAATCAACCTATGGATTTTGGTCAAATTCTTCGACTCTTAGTTAAATATCTATGCATCTTCAATCAAGCCATTAGGATTCCATTCAAACAGCCATTTGCAATCTCCCATGCCACCTTGGCAGTCAACGTGATTGTTGACTAGTCAAACTAGTCAATAATCCCATTAAAACCACTTGAAATTCCCTTTTAAATATTCAAGCTTTAATTTCCAAATCTTAAGCCACCTCAAGACTTCACACCAGCATTCAAGACTCCCCTTGACTTCCACCTCATCAATGCTTGACTGATTGACCAGTCAAACAGTCAACATGAGGTTTTAAATGAGCCAAGGTGATTAAACAAACTCCTTAAGCTAATCCAACCAATTTAATCACTCTCCAGCTGTTAGAAACAGCTCTAGAAGCTTCCTAGAGCTCATTTTAACCCTTTGATCTTGATCAAATAGCTCCTATTGATCCATGTGTCCAAATGGGGACCAAATGGACTTTCCACCTAGGATGTCCTTCCCTGTCCTTCTCCCAGCCTTTCCAACAACCCTCAGGGCACGTGGAAGCATCCTAGATAGCCCCTAGGTCGATCAAGACCGTCCCTTTGGCTTGGAGAAGATTGAATAGGGTGTAAACCTTATGTTGAGCCGGCATTAAAAATCTCTCCATTCTCTCTCTATACTCAAGCTCTCCAGAGGAATGAGCTTTTCGTTTTGGCTCTCCCTGATCCCCTCTATCTCTCCCAAGTCCAAATCCGGCGATCTAAGCTCTGCGGCGAGAGGATTCCGGCCACCTTTGCCTGAAGACCGTCCCAGGTTGATAGCTCGAGATCCAGACGTCTTCAGCCCTTAGAGTCTTCTAGAGAAATAATCTAGGACGATCAAAAAGTTCAACAAGCCCTCAAACGTCAAAAACCGTTCATTGGATAAGGTATAATCCTAAACCCTAGATTAGAACACTTAGTTTTAATTAACTATTCGAAAAGTGCTTTTTAATCTACTTTTTTAACACCCCATGAATTATGTTCATTAACTAAACCTAGATTTAAAATTTCATGAATTTTCATCAACCGAATCGAGAGAACGAACCATTTTTATGTCTAGGGTTTCGGTTTCTTCGTTAGGGCCAGTTTGCGAAATCCTGACCGTTGATATTATGATCAACGGACCGGATTTCGCCATTTCACGCGCTGGTACGATCGCGTGCAGGCCTCCGTCGGATCGGATCTTCGTCCAGCTCGATCGGGACCGTTGATTTGAAAAGGCGGAGATCAGACGGTCGTGATCGGGTGCTGACTGGTTTAAGTGATTTGCGCGTGGGTCCCGCCGCCAGCAATCATCCCGAAATGATTGCTCAATCATCGGCGCCGCTGCGGTTTCTGAATCAACGAACGGGATGCCGCCACGTGTCAGTCGCGCCGCCATTACCTGTTAATTAATTTTAATTAGTATTTTAACTATTTTAATTACCAAAAAATTCAAAAAAATATTAAAAATTAAATACTTTCCAGAAAATTAAGTATTATATATCAAACTTCTCAGTTTTTCAAGGCCTTTAATTTAAAAATAAAATGGATTTAAAATATTCTATATATTTTAAATAATTTTAAATATTAATTATTTGGTTATTTTAATTATTATTTAATTAAAATCAATCCAAATATTCCAAAATTTTATTTTCAAAATATTTTAAATAAATTCAGAAGATCTCTCATTGATATTTTAAAATAATTTTGATAATATTTTTAATTATCTTATTTTAAAATATATATTTATGTATATATGAGTTTATCTTTATATATATATACGTATATAGGTCTATTTTAAAACTATATGAATTTAAATCTTTGCTTTTGAGAAATTCTTTGAGATTTTAAATCTAGATTAAGCATAATTGAATTGAATTAATGGGGATTTGATTAGTGAATAATCATGATTTGATTATTCACTAATCTCTTTGTTATTAATTTGTATGCTTAGGAAGCACACACTTGCACTTAGTCTAAGGCTCTCCTAGATTTAAGGACTAGTTTGATTGTGTGTGTTTGCTTATATGTTAAGTTTGAGGGTTAGTTAAAACTTTGATTTGAACCTATTTAAACTTAGTGTCATTAAGGACAATAATTAAGGACTTTGAATAGACAACTTAGAAAATGCATTGCAATTAGGATATACCTCATTTGAACTTGAAACTTTGAACACTTAAACTTAGTGACATTCTCAGCTTTAGGAAAAAGTTTCACTGAATTTAGAAGTCATTAAGCCCCTTAAACAATTTTCCTAAGTTTAAGCCTTAATTAAGCTATTAAAACTTCCAGAAAATGTAATAAATCCATTTTAAATCTAAAAATTATGTTTAACCCCTCTAACTGACCATAATTAAACCCTTAACCAATGAAAATTAAAACCAAAATTATTTGGCAGCAAACTTAGGCTTAAGTTAATTTTAAGAGAAATTGAATATTTAATTAATATAATTAATTAATAATAATTCAAAATTCCAAAAACTTCCCAAACACTTGGGAATCTCTCCTTAGGTCATTCCTGACCTTTGAAGCTGATTTCAAGGAGTTGGGACCTCATTTGGAGCAAGATCACAAAAAGGGGCCTTTAATTAAGGATTTTCAATAATTCAATAAATAGTCAAAACTTTAGAAATTTATAACTAATTAAAGAAAAACCCAAATCACCCAAACTCAATTGCATTCAACTCATAATAACTCCTAGTATTTATCAAAAATATTAAATTCCAGAAATCTGTAATATTTCAAAAAGTCAACAAATCGGTCAACTCTAGGTCAAAACTAGTTTAAAACTTCAAACCTTCGTAATAAAATGTAGAAAAATCCAATTTCAATGTACTTACTGTCTAACTGATCGTAGTAAGGTCTAGTATTTTAATAAAATACAAACTTTCCAGAATTTGAGCTTAATCAAAAAGTCAACTTTTGACCCTTTAATTAAATGATTAAAATATTCAGAAAATTCATAAAACTCAAAATTCACTTTAAAACTCCAGAAATGTTTAATTAACCTCAAAATCAGTAATCAACCAACCTTAATTAAAGTTCATTAACTTTCAAACTTTAATCAAATCAAATCACTTAATTATACCGGGTACCACTGGGTAACCCAGGCCTACGAGGCTATTAAATTAGCCCCAAGGAAGGTGAAATAAACTTCATGGCCTCGGTGTGAAACAAAGGTGGTATTCAATCAATAATTAAGAATCAATCTTAAAATTGACTTCAAACTATTAATACTTAAATTTAATTAAATTTCCCTTAAGCCTATCAACCAATTGAACCTTAATCAACTTTAATTAATGATCCTATTTAGGACATATCAAAACTACACGACCTACCTCACACACTTTAGATGAATTGCTAGGAAAACCAACTCTAGTTTTAGGCTAGGCCGGTGTTTACTTTTCTGTTGTGTGCTGGGTTTTCGAGTTTTCACTGCATGCTGCTTGCTAGCTTAGAATTGATTGATTGTTTGTTTATTTACTGAAATCTGTTGAGCATTTAAATTTCAAAAATATTAACTGCTTGAGATCAAATATTAACTGCTTGGGATTATATATAACTGTTGATTATTAGGATAACCTTGCAGGATCGAGTCTAGATTTTTCAATTTTTATTAATGTAAATTTGATTTGATATGGTTGTAATTTATTTGAAATGACTTGAGATTTGGATGCTTAATCCAATTTGAATTCCAAAGAGGTGAAGAAATCCCTAAAGGGAAGAGTCTTCTTCCATTTGGAAGTCAAATTAGGATACTTTTCAAATATCCAAAGAGGAAAGATAACACCCCGTTCAAGGGGAGTTTCTTTCCATTTGGATATCCGGAACCGACGAATCAAGATGTTCGTGAGAAGACGAAGAAATGGACCACGAGAAGAATCCCAAATCTCAAAGTCATTTGGGTCTTAAGATAAAATCCGGGTTGTAGTCAGTGGTGCCCGGCCACTTTAATTTTCTGCAAAATTCTGTGATGTAATAATAAGGGGCACTTGCCTACGGACATTCAATTTGATATATTTAATTTGATTGATTTATTTAAATTGATTGCGCATTAGAACTCCTGCTTTTCTAGTCTTTTTACCTGCATGCCGACTTTGATTTGACCTGGAATACGACTGTAGGCTCTTAAGGACTTAATAAAACTTTTTCTACTTAAATTAAATTAAAACATTTAGGCTCATATAGAAATTCTAACGAATTTAAGAAGTAAGCCCGGGACCGCCGGGAGTCCTCATTTCATAGCCTTAATTCAAATTCAATCTTTTAATCGAGTCGATCAGCATGCATTAGATTAATAACGAATTAAATCTTTAATTACATTAGCTTAAGCATTAAACCCAACATAAGTCAAAGGGGCCAATTAGGATCCGCTCTAGATGTCGGCCCCCGTTCTCAAAAAACCTTTCTTAAATAATGTCCCTACCCATTCTAACATTAAATGACTTGATACATGATTTTAAAGCGCCTAGGTGGTTTAGCTGGCCCCCCAATCCAGGCCGGGGTAAGACCAGATTTGCATTGCACTAGCTAGGTTCGGGTCACTTTTTAGTACCCAATTTAGACTTAGGTTCTGAGGCGAGCTCGGGCTATAAGACCTCACCCTCTGGGAATCGAATCCCAACTTTCTAATAAAATTGATCACTTAAATATTAAATCACTTTCAATCAAATTTAAGCCCAATATTTAGGATAGGCTGGAGTGTTTCTGAAGTGATTCAGAATCTCAAAACACTCCCTACTCCTCTTCCTTTGACTCTGAAAATAAGTGTTCAGACTTGATCCAATCCCATTTGAAAATTCCTACCATTTCTCTCCTTTGATATCAAGCCTTGAAAATCATAAATAAAATTTACACCGCTATTTTAATCGAGAGTTTTCGTAGAAAAAAAAAATTTTTGATTTCCCTACGATGTAATTAACTACGAGGGCTTGCGCTCGTAGGAGATTTAGAAACCAAGATTTGATTTTCAAAATTAATTTTTTCAAAAACTCTAATTAATTCTCTTTGGGAAATTTAAATTCAACGATCATTTTCATCATTTTCAAACGATCAATAGTGATTGATAATTTCTTTCCTCGGATTGATATATCAATTACTATCGTGATTTTGATTATGAAAGAAATGATCTTTTATCCAAATTAGCGTAGTCAAATAATTGATTAAATTCCATTTTGATCCTCCGGGATCAAATGCGATTTTCCCTTTGAGTTTGACTACGATAATCCGGATAAATTTAAGATTATGAAATTTGAACCCATTAGGGAACGATATGATCATCTCCCGAGGTGATATAGTGTTCATAATGACGCGTTCAATTTTAAAATTCAAAATTAAAAATATTCCCAAAGATAATTAAATATTTTTCAAAACTATATATACCTAAATGTATTTTTTTTAATCAAAACATTCTTCAAGTGAGGACAACTCACCAAAGTAAATTTAGCTAAACCCTGCAGTTCATTTGAAATCAAGTGTATCAAATTCTGTAAGTAGTGAGTGGTGGAGATTATGGAGAATATGGAAATTCATGTAAGAAAAGAATTTGAACTATTCTCCTGTAAGTACTAAAATCCATCACACCAATATGAGCTCTAAAGATAATAAGAATGTTAAACTTATTATGCATGCTAAAAGTGACCTTCAAGGACAAGGGAACTCTGAAGACACACAATGACCTATCCATGAGTGGTGTCATAATATTAGCATGGGTAAAGTTTGGAGATCTAACATCACTTCATCCCATGGTAAATACAGAAGTCAAGGACAATCGTCTACATCACTAGCAATAATACTATGGCGGGTATACATGATTGTCCCCTACAAGAAGAAAAGTCATATATATATAGCGTACCAAAAAACTTGGTGTACTCAACGAATCTTGAAGTGTTTATGAAAGATTTGCCATGAACATAATAGAAAGTGCCCACTATTCTAACTACATCAAGGGTGCAACAGTTATTTAGAAATGGATATCTTGCAAGGCCTTCATGGAGAATCTAATGTACCCTCTTTCACTATAATTATCAGTCTGAGGTAGTTAGCATTGATTTCACACATAAGTTTGGGAAGAGAAAGTCAGATCAAATCATTATGAAGTGAATGAATCTCAATTCAACAAGGTTCTGAATATTGAGTTGGATAAGATTATTGAGGCTTGCATGCTCCTTGATGAAAGATGGTTGTGTATCTAACACACCATCTATGGGAAAATATAGAAAAACTATGACAAACATAAGCTCCTATAAGCTGTAATAGAAGACCCATAGTACATTTGCCAAATATCCAAAAATACCTCCACACATGCACTGTAATTTATATACACATAGGTACACAAAGGGGGTAAATATAACCAAACACCCGTATGGGTCCCGACGGGCATGTTGGGAACACACGTGACATTTAGGGATGTTGCACGGGTCAATAAATAAATCCAATTTTGAACCAATCCTTCTATGCAGGTAGATAGGAGTCGACATGGCTTGAACCATTAAATAAATATATTGTCATGAGGTTGACCGGTATATTTATTTTATATATTCATATTAGGCCTCCAAGGTCTTTAATAAAGAAAATTCACAAACAAAGGCATAAATCCTATGAGAATTGATCCTCTATCAATAGCTCAAAAGAGTTGATAAGTTTCATCCACAAAATGCAAATATTTTCAAATAGAAATAACCCTAGACACCTCAATGACGACCGTGTTAAATGCATTTAATTCCAAGTATTTAAATGCCTTCCAAGCTCCACCTAAGTACCCATGAAATCCAATATTTCTAAAAATCATCCAAATCCAAATATTTACAATTCAAATCCAACCATTCAAGCATTTAAAGCAAAATCCATCCACCCTTCATAATAATTTGCCAAGGTGGACAAATTTAAATACTACTCTAGCTCACATGAAGCTAATGCCTAGTCAAAAATATTACAAGGATACATTCTCAAATAATCTCCTACCAATAATGACATGGTACGTGTCCTCTAATCAACAGTTTTGCCTCCAAATGGCACAACAAGATAAATAGTTATGACGTGGGGCCCTCTGAATCGAATGGTTTTGCTGTTAAATGACACCATAAAATACTAGTTATGACCAAAGCTAATATGTTCCTTAGTGGCATTAAATTTTTGAGATATGAATCATTGTGATATAATTAATAGGGCACAAATCCCTCTGTTAGCTAAGGTGGATTAAAATTTATCCCCTTAGATAAATACATATCCCAGGTCTACAAGGTACCCTTAGACGAAGCAAGCCATTGCTACCGACAAGGATCTTTTTGTCAGGCTGGGTTGACTACCTCCTCTGACTAATTAGACTAGGGACCATTATGGCCTGGGATGATGGAATCACGGAATCTTGATCGGGCTTATCCTCTATTCCCCTACCATCCACTTTAAGTGCAAGATGGTGAAATTTTTAATTTTAAATATCACACCTTGAATTTTCTACATTTTCAAATACCCATTGCTACTATTATATACGTGATACTATGTATCTAATGGATATAATATATTTAATTGATGATTAGCCTTACTTAAAAGTTCTCTCTTATGAGTGGGAGGGGTAGTTAACTATAAGGGTTGTGCCTATAAGAAACTATAACTTTGATCATAAAGTCCTCACAAAATGAAGGTCAAATCTCTAGGTAGTGTTTTATCTACAAACCCATCTGCCTTCCCAAAATTTTCCTCGGAACTTAATTCTATTAAAACTCCTTGAATAAAAAAAAGCAAAAAGTGGGCATAAGTCAGGTCTGAATTTCGGAGCCCACACTTGCAAGCCTCAATAATCTTATATAACTCAATGTTTAAAATCAGGTTGAACTGAGATTCACTTTCTCCATAATAATTTAATCTGGCTTTCTCTTCCTAGAACTCGTATAGGGATTAGTGGGCAACTTCTTGATTACGTCATCCTCTTCATTTTCAGTTGTTGGCTTAAATAAATGATCAATCATTTCAATCGTGGATGATTATATCCTTACTAACTTTTTATACTTTGGAAGTAATGACTACTACTCTGAACTAATAATTGTAATGATTGAGAGCACTTCGGGTCATCTGGTAGAATCATGTGAGGCATCCAAAATAATTATTTTAATCCTTGAGATGATTGGAATAACAGACATATTGAATCATTATTGAACAATTAGTGACCACAAATGTTTCATAATGTCTTTCTTATTAGCAACCGATAGACACTTTGAATAGGTTACAAATATTTTGCCTTTATCTATATAGGGATCAATATGTTTACTTCATGCTGGGTAACATTGACTTCGGGGATATCATGATATCCATTGTTTATCACGATGATCTTTCTATAACTATTAGCAAGTGTGATGTAAGTATATGCTGTAAGTGCTTGCATTTTCTATCATCACTTGCATGGGCTTATTACATTTGTAGGTCATTGAGTTTTATCAAATTGATACATTAGTCCACATGTCGATTGTCATTGGTGAAAAATTTTTTTCTGCCATAATTATTTATTTTATTTGATTATAATTTTGATATGCTTTTCATATATATGTCGATAACATATTTCTCATCGATACATCCAAAAAACTCTCAACATGCAATACAATTTTCATTATATCATCAATCAGATTTTGACATGAACGACGACATTAACAGTGTTGTTGATTAGAGATTTGCACTTCGACTGGCATAGTTCTCGCGAACCAGTTATAATGCCCATTGGAGGTCTTGCATTATAGCTTGTAACTAGGTTGTCATACTCTTTGCAAGTTTTATTAATTGTTGCTTGAGTAGGTATCATACTCAATGTTATAGATGACTTATTAAGGTCCAATAACCTCTTCCCAATATTATGACTTTTATGTAAAACCATATTATTCATGAAGAATGATATCTTGCTATTTGCAATCACACTTGCAAGTTCTTTTACAATGAATTTGATATCAAACTCATCAATCTTTTCTCTCCAATCGGAATGATTACTACAGTTTGATCGATATTACCTGCATAAATTTACACATGATCCTTTACTTATTTTTGTGGACTTATAATGAACCACATTTTCTTTGGCAATTATTCCACTTCCCCAACAAGTCATTGGGACCTTGTACTAAGCATCTGAAAGTTCGTTAGGGATGTTAAGCCCTATAGAACTAGCCCAAGGCTAAATAAAGAGAGTGGTGAATTGGTAAAGAAGAAACTTTAAGCAAAGTACAAACCAAAATCACCATAAATAAAATAAATGCAAAAGCAAATAACAAGAAATAACACACATAATTTATAGTGATTCGGTCAAACATTGACCTACGTCCACTCCTTGGAGGCACCCTCCAAGTATTGCACTAAAACAAGTATCTCTCCTTTAGCCCCCACAGCTAGGCGGAGAACCCCTTACAAAATCACTTCGACCTTCCCCGGTGCGGCGGAGTCACCGGGTCCCTTGACGCCAAAGAGATCTTCTTCTTTGGTGAACTTCCCTCGATACAAGCCTTGAATCTGACGGTATTAAGATGCAAGCCTGCCGGAGCAACCGTATGGAATCCCCCTCCACACTCCCTTGAGTCCCCCCTCACAGGATCTTCTCCCTCTCTCAGACTTCACCTGTTCCTCACTCCCTTTCAAGCTTTTTCTTCAAGTTTCTCCCACAAGAACGAAGCTACAATGGCTGCCAAAGACACTTACAAAGTACCTTATCATAGCTTAAATAGAAGAGCTAAAAATAAGCTCATTAATGCAAGTTTCCGACTTTATTGTCCAGGATGATAGATATATCATCCTGGCCGATTAGTTCAAATATGAGAAAAATCTTCCTGAATATTACCCTGAAATGAAGCTGGCCGATGTCTAATCGGCCTGGACGAAATCACCATTAATTGCTTTCCAAAATTGCTAGAGAAATTTTGGAAAAATTGTCCTGAATCATCCTGACTGATATTTTATAGTCCAGGCCGATCCACCAGGCCGATATCCAAAAATAAGAATTTCCTAAGTTGATATGGCAGCAGATTCTTTCTGAATTGAGCCTATCGTCCTGGCCGATACAAAATCATCCAGGATGATGTGTTTTGCATAAGGACGACTGCTTTAATAAGGATGCCCTAATTATGATTTTTGTTTTTGAACAGATCGTCCCGGCCGATATAAATATCGTCTACGACGATGTTACCAAAAATAGTAAGCTCTAGGGAACAGTCAGAAACTCTTATACATTACAAAGCATCAGGAGCCACAATAAATACAATAGACTCAAGAAAGGAAAAAGGGTACAGACTGACTCAGACCTAGTCTACCCAATCTTGAGCTGGTTCCAAATTACAGTCCGATCGTGTGAACATGAAATGTCAGTACATAAGGCAGTCATAGAGAAATAAAAATGTTTGCTATCATCAAAATTATAAACCATTGATCCGCAGCAATCTCCCCTTTTTGATGATGGAAAATAATTCAATTTGAATTTTCAAAAAAGAAATATTTTCTCCTAATCTCCCCCTCACTAGGATAAACCTTTTTTAAAAAAATAGGGGAGATAAAAATATTTTTGTTGTTTTAAATTTTTTGAAAAGAAAAAAAAGGATACAAATTCAACAGTACGTTCTCCCCCTTTGACATTATCAAAAAGAGAGGAGGCACAAAAAAAAAACTAAAACAAATAGAAGACAAAAACGTTCTCTGATCTAGTGAAAAAAAATTCTTAAAAAGAGAAAGTTACCTCTTAGTTTTAATCAAAAACTTAGTAGAATTAGATTGACAACGCATAGCCCAGAAAAGGTTAGAAATCTATAATTTGATCATCCAAACTCATGTTCTTTTATAAAAAAGCTAAAAAACATTTTAATTCAATATCAAAATCAAGGAATAAATTAGAGAAAGAAACAATTATTTTTCAAAAACTCCTTCCATAAAATATATCTAATAGAAGATTAATGCACGAATTATTGAATCAAGAATCAAGATTTTCAAACTCAAGTATCGAAAGTATCAAGGGTTTTCTTAAGCTTTTAAGAAGTACAAGAATGATAAGCATTAAATTTATCGGCTCATTTTATGCCTCTTGATAATTAGTTGGCGCACTACGCATCTTTTGATACACTTTGTGTATTCTATTTTTTTCAATTTGGCGTCTTTGTGCATCTTTTATTTTTGTCATCATTGGCTAATTTTTTGAATATGCTACCTTTATGAAATCTTAAAAACCAAAAGTAAACCCATACTATTGACAAAAATGAAATTCTTGATTAAGAAAATTATGATGTAGATTCAGCACCTTGCAAAAGATTCCTATGCGATAAATAAAATGTAGGGAGATTAAAAAAAATTATTTCAAAAACCAATTTAAAAGATGAAAAAGATTTTAAATCAAAAGTAGAATAACCTCTTTTAGGAAACAGAGATTGAGAGTCAAAATAATGAGTTTCCTTTGTTTGACTATTTTAGAAAAGTCAAACACAACTTACCAAAGATTTCAAGAAAAAAACAAGAAGTAGATTTTTCATTTTTAGAAAAGTGAATGTGTGTGTTGATCAGAGAAAAACTTTCACGAAAATAAAAAATTTCAAAGAACAAACAAAACAAAAACCCAAAATAAAAATGAAAAACATAAAAACAAAAACACAACACAAAAAATACGAAAGGCTTTTAACCATTATCTCTCTCCTGGTCCGATGTTTCAGAAACCAGATCTGCCCATGAGATTTTTTTGCCTTTCATTATTTCCCCAGTTTAAATTTTGCTTCGCCTTGCCCTTTTCTTTTGTAGGGAGAATTTTTAAATTTGGGCACTGATTTTTCATATGTCCAGGCTTCCTACATCAAAAGAAAATAACGTCAGAAGGAATATGAATATCCTTACAATTTTTACCTTTTTTCCACTTTTGCTTATGCTTTGGTGAGCTTTGTGATTTGCTTGACAAGTCATTGCATTCGTCACCAACTAAGCTATCTCTTTTTGTATCTTCAGCTTTTAGAATAATCATTTCACATGCATCCAAAAGTCTTTGACCTAAACTTTACTCATAGGCAATGAGTGAGCCAATCAAATTATCAATAGAATATTCATTCAAATCTTTTGATTCACAAGTAGCAACTACTTTAGCATTGAACTTATCCAGTAGAAAACGAAGAATTTTGTTAACTTTTTCAAAATTTGAAAATTCTTTTCCTAAATCATGCAATGAGTTTACAATTTGAATGAATCTGGTATACATGTCTAAGATCATTTCATAAGGTTTCATGGAAAATAATTCAAAATCATGCATTAACAAATTCAATTTGGATTGCTTGATTTCATTCGTGACTTCGTATATGGTATGTAGTTTATCCCAAACTTCCTTACCAGTGTGCAAGTGGATATTAACATGAAATCTTTGGAATTTAAAGCACAAAAAAAGCAATTTAAAGATTTTGCATTTAGTTGAGCATTCAGTAGTTCTTTCTTATTCCATTGATTAAAAGGAATATCAATTTTAACTCCATTAATAATACGTGACGGTGATGAATAACCAGTTAAAATCATATGCCACATACGAAAATCAATCAATTGCAAGAAAATAGACATGCGAGTTTTCTAAAAATCAAATGACATATTTTCAAATAAAGGAGGTCTGGTGATTGAATAATCTTCTGCAACATTACGATTAGCCATGGATCGAAAATTCAAAAGCTTTTAAAAACTTATTTTATGAATCCCGCTTTGATACCACTTGAAAGTTTGTTAGGGATGTTAAGCCCTATAGAACTGGCCCAAGGCTAAATAAAGAGATTGGTGAATTGGTAAAGAAGAAACTTTAAGCAAAGTACAAACCAAAATCACCACAAATAAAACAAATGCGGAAATTAAATACGGAAGCAAATAATAAGAAAGAACACACCGAATTTATAGTGGTTCGGTCAAACCTTGACCTACGTCCACTCCTTGGAGGCATCCTCTAAGTATTGCACTAAAACAAGTGTCTCTCCTTTAGCCCCCACAGCTAGGCGGAGAAGCCCTTACAAAATCACTTCCACCTTCCCCGGTGCGGCGGAGTCGTCGGGTCCTTTGACACCAAAGAGATCTTCTTCTTTGGTGAACTTCCCTCGAGACAAGCCTTGAATCCGACGGTATTAAGATGCAAGCCTGCCGGAGCAACCGTGTGGAATCCCCCTCCACACTCCCTTGAGTCCCCCCTCACAGGATCTTCTCCCTCTCTCAGACTTCTCCCATTCCACACCCCCTTTCAAGCTTTCTCTTCAAGTTTTCCCCACAAGAACGAAGCAACAATGGATGCCAAAGACACTTACAAAGTGCCTTGTCATAGCTTAAATAGAAGAGTTAAAAATGAGCTCATTAATGCAAGTGGCCAACTTTATCGTCCAGGATGATAGACATATCATCCTGGCCGATTAGTTCAAATATGAGAAAATTCATCCAGAATATTGCCCTGAAATGAAGCTGGCCGATGTCTAATCGGCCCGAATGATCTTTCGATCGGCCTGGACAAAATCACCATTAATTGCTTTCCAAAATTGCCGAAAATTTTTTGGAAAAGTTGCCCTGGATCGTCCTGGTCGATATTTTATAGTCCAGGCCGATATACAAAAATAAGAATTTCTTAAGTAGATATGTCGCCAGATTCTTTCTGAATTGAGCCTATCATCCTGGCTGATACAAAATCGTCCAGGACGATGTGTTTTGCATAATGACAGCTGCTTTAATGAGGATGCCCTAATTAGGAATTCTGCTTTTGAACAGATCATCCTGGTTGATAAAAATATCATCCAGGATGATGTTACCAAAAATAGTAAACTCTAGGGAACAGTCAAAAACTCTTATAGGTTGCAAAGCATCAGGAGCCACAATAAATACAATAGACTCAAGAAAGGAAAAAAGGGTACAGACTGACTCAGACCTAGTCTACCCAATCTTAAGCTGGTTCCAAATTGCAGTCCGATCGTGTGAACCTGAAATGTTAGTACATAAGGCAGTCGTAGAGAAATAAAAATATTTGTTATCATCAAAATCATAAACCTTTGATGCGCAACTGCATCTCATTTTTCATTCATTTATGTTCAAATTAAAGTTGAGTTCAATATCATTTGCACTCATTCAAGTCCACAATGAGTCCATTTTAGTTCATCAAGTCCACTGTATCATTTTCAAGTTCAAGCTCCTTATTATTCAATTCGAGTTCAAAGAAAAGCTTGAGTCAAGTTGTTTGTTCTATTATTCAAACCCAGTTTATGCTTGAATTCCTTGTGGTTTTCTTGAGTTTAAACTCCTTTCAAGTTTAAGTCTTTAGTTCAGTTTAATATCATTTGGTCAACTTTGATTTTATATTTAAGTCATATTTAGATCAAGTTTGAGTTCTAGTCCATGCCCTCTTTATGTTCAATCAAGTTCAAATACAGTCACATGTTCACCCAAAATTTTGGCAGCCTCCCGGCATCTCCTCTGTTTAGGGGATACTATGGGAAACTGGGCCGTCCCATCATGCTAAGAAAAGCATGTATGGTAGGTATTAATGGACACCACAACCATATTTATTTCATCCCCCAACACACTAAGAAAAGTGTGTATGGGTATTCCATAGCACCTATTTAAAAAGGTAGCTATTTCCCCTCGAGCAGGTATTTATACGTATCCCCACTTCATCGTACATGTCGCATCAATTTGCCCATCCAACCATGCTAAGAAAAGCATGTATATGCAATTTTTTGATGTGCCACGAATGCTGAATAAAGGATTTTGTGTGATCACCCGCTTCGTCATGAGTATCATGACAAACTTCCTACCACTATGCTAAGAAAAACATGTATATGTGATTGTGTTGTCGTGCTGCAAGCGTCAAAGTCAGGCTCTCAGAGTTTTAGAGATCAAGGTTTTATGCCTTCGTATTCTAGCGAGGATGGTGTTGGCACGCAGATCGAGATAATAGAAGATTTAAACAAACTAATTATAATTAATTCAATTAATTCTAATTAAAATTAAATTATTGTAATTAATCTATAATTATTTTGTTTATTAATTAATTAAAATAATTAAAAATAATTCATGATAATTAAATTTAATTAAAACTAATTTAAATTTAATAATATTTAATAATAATTAAAAATAATTGACTATGATTAATAATGAATTAATCATAATCAATTAGGAATAATAGTAATTAATTATAGTTAAAAAAATTGGTTATAATTAATTTAATTATAACTAATTTCATGATTAATAAAGATTAATTATAATTATAAATAATTGATTATAATTAATATATAATGAACTATAATAATTAACTTTAATTATTATTAAAAGTAATTAATTATAATTAACATAAACATAATTTAATAGCATTTGATAGGATTTACATTAAAGAGCTCTCGGGATACAAGATTAATATAGGATTAGGGAATAACAGAGAGTAAAAGCCTTCGTTTCGCATTGTTGCTCTGTTGATTTATGGGATTTAGCTGAAGTAGCATGTGGAAGGGGAGAAGGATCGTTACCTTCACACCTAGCATGCTCTTGTCCTTACTTTCGATTAAAAATGGCATGGCTTTTGAAATGACAAGGGAAGGAAATGTCATCGAAGGATTTGATGTCAGGAGCAAGAGGCGGAACCAGGTCGGGAAGAGGAAGAGGCTCGATCTTGGACTCGGCTTAAGGGAGGAATAAGGTAGGGAGCTCTCTCTCTCTCTCTCTCTCTCTCTCTGGCTGAAGAAATTAAGAGGTAAAGATGGCAATGGAATAAGATTGGATGGGGGTTGAGGTGGAGTTTATATGGGATTTTGAAAATGGCGACGGGAGCTTGACTGTGGAAGAAAATTGGAAGCAATGACGAGAGCGTGAGGTCAACAAGCTCTCTGGCTGGATGAAGTTGGCCGATTATAGGAGCTTCAGACGGAGGTCAGAGGAGCTCCATGGGTTGAGGCTTCTTGCGGCTAGGGAAGAGAGAGGATTTGGGGATCATTTAATGGTTAGCGTCGGGCTTTCAAGGAGTCAGAGAAGTCGAGCATGGAAGGACAATCATAAAGGCTCAATTTGATTGACTTTTAATGACAAGAGCAACGAGAAAAATGAGGAATTATCACAGGATATCCGAGCTTCTTCGGCTCCATTTGCAGAGGCATGTTCTATGAGAGTCAGTGTATTCGACATGTTTCAAGCAGGATTGAGGGATAGGTTTCCAGATAAGCAAGTATTTCAAGTATTTGGTATGTACATTTTTTTTATATCATGATGATTCCATTAGACCTTATATAGTGGTCAATAAATGTTCAATCCACCACCTCCTCCAGACTAGGGCCCCTCAAATTTCTAGATGTACTTCTATTCTGTTGTTTTTTATGAGTTTTGTATTTTTTGTTGTGATGTTGCTTCTATGAGTTTAGTGTTTTCATGTGTTATTTTGAAAATTTTGAGATGGTGTTAGTTGATGATGTTATGTTAGAAGATATGAAAAAAAAAGTTTGTATGTGCCTCTTGAGAATCAATAAAATGATGGAATATTTTGTTCATATGCATTAAATTTCATTTATTTGAATATTTATGTTTTTTAATAGGCAAATCTTTTGTAGTTGATCATTGGAATGGATTCTCAACTACTTTGCTCTACAAATTAATTTTTTATAAAATTTAATCTTTCAAAATTTTAAATTAAATTATTACTCAATGTAGACAAGGAGATCATTTCACGTTCTTATAGACAAACTTATCTAAGCTATAATCATTGTAAGATTGATGCCTTATTATTTTTATTTCTTTTTCAATATGTTTACTTTTGTTATTATTAGAATTTGAATTTAGATTACTGATATTAGAAAGACCAAAAATAGAAAAAAAAAGGAAATGCATAAAGCATGCAAAAATAAAAAAATATGTGCAATGTTTCGCAAAGCGAAGAGAGGCACAAAATTAGCCCAAATAGAAAAGATGCATAAAGTGATCCACAAATAATTGAAAAGAAGCACAATGTTGCCAATTGAAAATATTTATAGTGTTCTTTTCTTTATCATTCTATCTTTAATCCAAATCCATCTAATTAATAATCATATTCACTATTGAATTCAAAATTTACTAATCTTTTTTTTGTCATTTTTATAATAATCCTTTTTTATTTAATCTGTCTAGCATGAACAATGAACCTAGTTGATTTTTCTTATCTTAGTTGTTTTTTGATTCAAAATTTTGAAAATTTTCTTTTTAGTATTATGAAATTAATTTTGTATTTCCAATTGGTTTAAAATCTTTTTCTTCTTAAACTCTTTTGATTTTTCTATAGAAACCTTTCATTTTAAGTTGTACTTTCAGTTTTATTGTTGTTAAAAGGGGGAGTCATAATATTGTTTGTTATTGTTTCATGATTGTTGTATGTGTGTTGTGTGTATGTTTTGAATGTTTGAAATGTTCATGTTCATATTTTTTAAACGAAATATTTTTTATTTTAGTAGTTATTATTTGTTGTTTATTTTAATTTTTTAGGTTTTTTTTATTTTAATGGAAACCCCTTAATTTAAATTGGTCATTTATTTAGCGGGAGCTAAGGAGAAAATTTACTTTAAATATTAACTCAAATAATAATTATTTTGCCATAATAAAAAAGAAGGAAATTGTTGCAACTTAGTTTTCATAAATATATTTTCATATCATGTGTTTTTTTTATGATTCCAAAATATTATTGTATTGATTTCTATTTCTCCTAACATATATTAGAAATATTATTTTTGTTGTTTGTGTGTATTAACATTTCATAAAAATCATACACCATACTACTAAAGATTTAAAAATAGATTATATTAGGGTTTATTATAATTATAGTTTGTATTATTTATATTTTTCTTGAGTTTGAGAAAGTGTGATTGTAATTGGGTAACCGTGCACATGCATAATGGGGGAGTGTTAAACATTACAAATTTTTAAAACTAATTATATTGTATGAACTTAGGTTCATACAGAATGATTTATCTTGAGTGTTCCTCTAAAACAGAGTTAATCAAAATCAAATCATGCTTGGAAAATTTTCTAAGTCATGTTTGTACTATACAAAGTTACATTCGTTATAGACAACGTCTAGAGTAAAAAATGGACATGAACAAGTTCATCCCAAAAGAACTCAAAACTTTTTTGAACTGATCGTATTGTACGATCATATGATCATATAGACGACTTTCATAGTATGAAGTAGGTGTGTTCCAATTCATTCATACGAACAAGTTAATTTTTTGAACTAATCGTATTGTACAATCTTATGTTCCTACGGAAGACTTCCAGAGTATGAAATAGACTCATCCATTTTGGTACTGAACAAACCATGATTTGGTTAAAATAAATCATAATGTATGATATGGGGTTCATACAGTACGTTATCCAGAGTATGAAATTAATTTGTACATAATCACCAAATGATCTGGTTCAATTTTGAACTAATCATACTATACAATGGCAGTTCATACAAACAACTGCCAGAGTACAAAACTAGTTCATACAGGATCATACGAGTAATTTTTAAACTGATTATACATATGATGTGCGATCGTATTGTATGATCATGGACGATCAAATTAAAATTTTCAATTTTCTAGATGATTTTTCATGTCTTTCATATTTAAGGTTAAAAAGACTGATAGTCTAAATGATCTTCTTCATGTTTTCTTTTGAGAGCAAGTGTAAGATTACTTTGGGAGAGTGTTTGGGAGTGCGGATTAAGAGATCTTACAAGTAAAATTTGTGAAGGGTTCTCAAAGTTTCCCAAAGGTAACGATCTCTTTATAAGTTTTTCAAATCTCTTCCTTACTTATTTGTAGACGATCGAGAGAAGATATTAGGAGAAGATTCAGTTCTATGCCAACACTAGAAGGGTTTGAAAGGATGCTAGTCCTCTGCTGACACTAGGACGGTGTGAAAGGATAACGGTTATTTGCCGACACTTGGAGGGTGTGAAAGGATGATGATTCTATGTAGTCACTTGGAGGGTGTGAAAGGATGACGATTCTTTACCGACACTTGGAGGGTGTCAAAAGATGACAGTACTCTACTATACTGGGGATTGGTGGAAGAGATGTTAATTGTAAGGCCTTCTCCGCCTTGCTGTGGGAGAAAAAAGAGAGTCACTTGTACAATACCTGAAAAGGGAGTCTTCATGGAGTGGATGTAGGTATAGTTGGACCGAACCACTATAAATTTATGTATTTCTTTGTATTTGTTTTTTACTGCATTTTTAAATTTTCTGCATTTTAATTTTGTGGTTCAAAAGTTTATTTGAAAAAAAATCAAATTGTGTTAAAATTATAAATTAGTTTTCTAAAAAATTTTAAAAGTTTTTTAAATTACCAATTCACCCCCCCCCCTCTTGGTTAGAATTGGGACATTTGTATACAGTAATATAATGCAATTATAAATGCAATCCAAGCCAATATATGCAGTACAAGGAATAATAACAAAAAATCTAATTATAAATGAAGCTTTTCTTTTAATCCTCCAATAAGAAACAACAATAATTATGGAAAGAAAACTAAATATTAAAGAATGAAGATATGTAGTTATAATATAGAAGCTTTATTTGTATATAAAGTTTTATAATTAATAAATGAATAAAATCCTTAATTAATTTTAATGATCCTTACACTACTTAATATTCAAATATTTAATAACTATATCAAACCAAAATTTATTATAAGTTGAGGGTGTTAGAGAATCTTAATCACTATTTAGTTGGTACTTACTTTGGTGTTGTCTATTTAAGCACGAAACAACTTCAAAATAACATATTTTCTTCCGTTCATTTTGGATTTTCTCTTACACTTTTTTCTCCAGTTTTTTTAGGTTTGGCTGTAGATGGTTACCGACCATATGTATCCACCTCTTCAACGATGGTCTTCCATCAGAATGTTTCCAACTTATCTATTGGTTCAAGTTTAAATCACATATTTGGCATTTTCAATAGGTCTTTTGTTCCTCCTACTTAACGATCAAATGTTAATGGTGCTACATTACTGATTCATGAGGTAACATTTAGTTCTAGTAAGAAAGATCTTATTATTACTAGTAAAGGGAAACATGTTAATTATGAGTATGTCAATCAAATTCATCGATCTTCTAGGAATGATACAATTAAAGCTTTTATTTATTTAGAAAAAAATCATTTGGAAGCTTTGTTGTCGTGTGGAATTAAAAATTTTGTTAATCATTTTTGTAATACAAAACTATTATCTGGTTTGAGTAGTAATGTTGAAGTTATGGCTAAAGATGATCAGTTGGAATCTAGCAATATAATAATTTCAATCTGAATAACCTTCAGGTTGATGAATGTGGGAATGCCTCAGAAGAGGTTTTTCTTGGAATAAATGGAAAGAAGGATGAGGTTGATTTGGAGAAGATTGAAGATCATCTTAATATTTTTAATTCATAGAGCAATAGGTCTAATATAAAAATTATTTATTATGATTTTGATTCTATAATGACAGATGATGGATTGGTTGTTAAATAACATGCTAAAAATGAAATGGCTAATACTTAGAGGCTTCAACATGTTTTGTGGTGAAACTATTTTGATATAGTATTCTTTGGTCTCCAAAAATTTGGCCCCGGCCATCGCTCACTGTTGCTTTTCTTTTTCAGGGAGGAGTTTTAATGGAGGTACATTTCAGGGAAAATTTTGGAAGGAAAATAGGTTTGTAGAGAAGACACTACCCAAAGATTAAACCCTCATTTTGTGAGGACTTTATGATCTGAGTCTAGTTTCCTATAGGCGGAAGCCCCTATAGTTAATTACCCCTCTCGATAATGAGAGAGAACTTTCAATTAAGGCTAGTCATCAATTAGATACATGTTATCTGGCATATAGTAGTAGCATTGGGCATTTGGAATGTTTGGAGAATTTGGGAATTTGGAGGATTAGAAGATTTGAAGATTTAAAATTTAAAATTATAAATTACACCATCTTGCACTTAAAGCGGATGCTGGGGGAATGGATGATGGACCCGATGAAGATCCCATGGTTCCGTCGTCCTGGACCATCATGGTCACTGGTCTACTTAGTCAAAGAATCCTTGTCGGCATCCATGGGTTGCTTCGTCCAAGGGTACCTTGTAGACTTGGGATGAATATTTATACAAGGGGATTAATTTGAATCCACTTTAGATAATATAGGGCTTTGTGCCATATTGATCATATCCTCTTTATTCATATCTCAAGGAATTGATTCCATTAAGGAATGTATCAGCTCTGATTATAATTGATATTTTGTGGTGCCATTTGGCTGTAAAACCAATCGATTTAGAGGGTCTCAGATCATAACTATTTATCCTGTAGTACCATTTGGTGGCAAAATCATCGGTTAAAGGATACGTACCACATCCTTACTAGTAGAAGATTATTTGAGAATGGATCATAGTAATATTTTTACTAGGCATTTTTCTCTATGTGAGATGAAGTAAATTTTAATTTTTCCACCTCGACAAATTGTTGTGGAGGGTGGATGGATTTTGCTTTAAGTGCTTTATGGTTGGATTTCAATTTTAAATATTTGGAATTTGCATGATCTTTGGGGATTTTAGGTTTTTAGGCATTTAAGTGGCATTTAAAATTATTTGGAATGGACCCCTCCAGTTGAGATTTTCTATTCAACACGACCATCATAGGGGTGGCCTTGAGGTCATTTCTATTTATAGGTTGAACCTTGTCAACCCTATCAACTTAGCGATAGAGGATCAGGTTTTATAGGCTTTGTGCCTTTATTAGTGAATTCATATTGTTATAGGCCTTGAAGGCCTAATATAAATATATTAAAATGAATATATCGGTCGCTGCAACCATACATTTATTTGATGGTTTGAATCTTGTTGACTCCTATTGATCTGTATAAAAGGATTGGGTTCAAACTGGAATTCACTTATTAATCCGTGCATCATCCCTAGACGTCATGTGTGTGCCAATAACATGCTTTTTGAGTCTAATGCGGGTGTTTGGGAGCATTTTACAATTATTTATTGAATTTTTTTTACTCCTATTTACTTGCTTAGGAGGATCGAGCTCAAATTTATTAACTCGCACATCATCCCTAGATGTCACGTGTGTTCCTACAACATGCTCATCGGAGGCCATATGGGTTTTATAATTATATGTACCCCTTGTATACCTATGTGTATACAAACTAGGTGCATATACGGGGATATTCCTGGAATATTTAAAAACGCCTTCTGTCCGCTTGCATGATTTTTGTGGATCCGATGGCGTTATGTAGCAACTTCTGAATTAAGTTATTTGCTGCTTTATACAGGTAGACTATCGTGCACTACTTGCATGATTTATGCAGGTAGATGGTAGTGCACTAATAAATCTCCTGGTTGTGAAGAACTTCATATAAACTTGCATTCGCTGTAATCTTTGTACATTTCATTGTGGTTTGGTCTTTACAACATATCCACCATTGCTACAGATAAATGTATCCATCACAAACTAAGGTTGACTACAAGATACTGTATTTTTTAAAGTCTTTTTATATCTACCCATGGGTGGATATTGTATATACATCTGTATTCATAGAAGACTCATATGTATTGCAGATCTTCTTTTACTTACTCACATATAACTTGTTATATGCAAAATGAGTTTCCCACAATAACTCGTAGATGCTTACTTTTGATGTGGTCTTCTAGCATTCTACTAGTAGATGACATATAGTGTATGTGAAGAGTCTTCCACAGTGGTCCATAGGAGCTTGCATTTAATGTATTTCTTTTGTATCTTTCCTGTGAATAATACATTGGGTGTCTATAGATCCTCTTCAGTAGTTTGTATGAGTTCTATACTTGTCGTAAGACTTTGATATTTTCCCGTAGAAGATATACAATCCATAATTAATAATAATTAATTTAAAATTAATTATTACTTAGTATAATTATAATTAATAATAATTTATCATATTTAATTAAATATAATTAATTAGACTATAATTATAATTATAACAAAATTTGAGCAAAATTTCTATTATAGGATTGATATAGAACTTGAGCTGAATTTAATTAACACTATGCAAGATTTAATAGGATTTAAATACTGCTTAACTTCACAGTAAATTAAATCCTCCATTTCTCCCTTTTCTCATTAGATTTATGAGAGAAAATTGAAGAAACGCACGATAAAGAAATGGTTACCTTTGAAATGAGTGAACGCTAGTTTTTCCTTCCTATCAAAATGTAGTGACTTCTGCCCTAAGTAGGAACGAGCATAGAAGGAGGAAGAGAAGGGCTCGGAGGAGGAGCGGGTAAAGGCGATGGGATGGGTGGGGCTTAGGGTATTTCAACCAAGTCTATCTCTCTACATGAAATAAAGAAATGAAGAGGGTATCAACACTATTGCTATCATCTAGTAGGAGCAGGTGTCAGTCAAGGGCAAGGTATGGAGCAAACTATCTTCTCTCTCTCTCTCTATCTCTCTCTCTCTCTCTCTCTTTCTCTCTCTCTCTCTCTTTTGATTGAATGGATCGGGCAAGGGTCATGATTTTGGTGAGGTCGAAGATGGGTCGGAGGAGGGAAAGCTAGTGGAGATGTGTAGTTCAGTTCAGCAAGATGGAATCAGAAGCAAGAAGGAAGTAGAGAAGATGGGGCTCGATTAGCTTTAGCCTTGGCTTCATCGGTCTGAGGCGTCAAAGGCCACAAGAGGTAGAGGCCGACGGGATCAGGGTCAGCACCAATTTGGCAGTTAGAGGCAACGGCTTGCTATGGGAGTTTTATGTATATAGAAGAGCAGCCCCAACTTCCTTCCATCATTATATTTAACGACTTGCTCGGGTAGCTCTTCGCACGCGAGTGATAAGATGGTTCGACGATGTTGCAGGGTATGGGCACTATAGCAGGTAATATTTTAGTAGAGAATAGGGAATGGGCGTTGGATTTGCTATAGCTAATGATATTTTTGTCTCTTTTTTAATTTCTTTTGTCAGTTTTTGTTCGAAAGCTTGATTAGAGGTCAATAAATGTCCCTCATAAAAACATGGTTCATATTTAGAGAGAGCCACATTTATTGTATATTGATTTACCATGTATATCTCTAGATATATTTTATAGATGTCACATAAAGATATTTATTTAGTGGGTCTCCAAAAGTTTGCTTGGATTTCACACTAAGGTTTTTATTTAGTGGATCTTCAAAAGTTTATTTGGATGTCACAATAAAATTTTCATTTAGTGGATCTCCAAAAGTTTATTTGGATGTCACATTAGTTTCTCTTTCACCATAAATCTTTAGGAGTATTCACAGATGGTTAATGCATTGGCTTTAGTCAAGTAGGGGCCCCTAGGATAGTGATATGGCACTTCGTATTAGGGTCGCTAGAGCATGGCTTTGTAGATTGACAATGGTGGATTGTATCACCACCATTTGTTATTTTTAATCACCACAATCACTTTAGTTTATAGCCTTTCTAAATATGCTCAATATTCTTCTATCATCTGGTTATATCTTGGCAAAATTTTAAATATTTATTTGGGGATCTCGGCATGCGACACGATGTTGACCCAAATAAATATTTAAAATGTCTCCAATCTTTAGGGACATTTGTAGATGTCATCCAGGGTACTCTTCCCATGGCTTTTACTTGATTCATGAGATTTTGATCTCTTCTGTCATGTGATTTGTGCTGTAGAAATTAATGGAGAATCTCCTCGTTTGTCTTTTACTAACTTGTCAGGTAGTTTTTGTATGCCTTCTTCCCTTTGGTTCTAACTTTGATGGGATTGTTAAAGGGGTACATGCCGATGACCTAAACCTTTTAGGTTTATACTAGGTCGGTGGAAAGAAGTTATCAGTCCAGAGCTTTGTGCATAGCAGACTTGTTAATGACAGAATCCACTTAGTTCAGTCACAGACCATATGTGAACTTTGGGATAGTTTCTTCGATCTTTTAGATTGTGCTTTGACGAACTTATTGAAGAAGAATTCCTTCGATCCTCACTTTATGCTTTGCAGATTTATTGAAGAATTTATAGGTTTTGGATTTAATCGACAGTACTAAATATAGGTAGTATCATGATCCTTAACAACTTTAGGAGAATTTAATTTGAGTAGCTTGAGTTCATCAAATTTGGAGATCTAGGATTTGATAGCTCTTCGTCCTCTGGTTGCTGAAATGGGATTTCCTCTACAATGACCTTTCTTATAGCTTATTAAGTAGGTGGAGCTACTAGTGATCTGACCATATTTGAGCTTGTTGAATCTGACCTCTTACACCCATTCAGGATTCATACTTGAGTTATAGGAATTACGTTTCCCAACACTAATTTTACTAAAGTTGGCAAATTTGCCGTCATCCTTTGAGGTTAAAGATTTTGGTGCCTACAAACATTCGGTGGTTATTTAAGACTCATCTTCCCCTTGGAACTTTGATTCTTCAGTTATTTGGGAGAATTCGGTGGATTGCAATCACTTGCACTGGTCTAGTCAAATTGGCCTTCATTCTTCTTACAGTCCCTACTTGTGGGTTGACAAAGTGAGGGTTCCTCTACTGTAGCCTTTCTTATGGCATGTTGAGTATATGGAGCTTCCAGTGATCCAGCCATATTTGGGCTTGTTAGATCCAGCCTTTTACACTTATTTGAACCTTAAGCTTCAAGCTGTTGAAAGACTTCAAGCTTTTCCATCTCAATTTGTTAGAGTGTGTAACCATAAAAGTCTTTTTCTTGATTTTTAAGTCTTTGTATGTTGGAAAAGGTGTCTCTAACTTTTGAAAGATCACCTACATATACTTTGAAAAGAATTTGTTATATTCTTCAACTTAAGAAAATATTGTATTGGTAATTTTAAATATTTATTCAGAGATCTCGGCATGTAGCGCATTATCAACTAGAATAAATATTTAAAATACCCCCTGTCTCATAGGGACATTTCAAAATATAATAAACTTAAAATTTTGAAATTTTAAATATTTATTTGGGAATCTCAGCATATAGGATGATGTCAACCCAAATAACACATTTTAAATATCCTCTATCTCGTAGAGGGATTTTAAGTAGACTTAGTATTTTGATATTTTAAATATTTATTAGGGGATCTCGACATGTAGTTCGATGTCGACCTGAATAAATATTTAAAATTTTACTATCTCATAGGAACATTTCAAAGTAGAATATATTTGAGATTTTGAGATTTTAAATATTCATTTAGGGATCTCGGCATGTAGCTTGATATCGACCCAAATAAATATTTAAAATGCCCCTGTCTCACAGGGACATTTTAGATAGGCTTTGTATCTTTGAGATTTTAAATAATTATTTGGGGATCTCGATATACGGCGTGATATCGATCCAAATAAATATTAAAAATGCCCCCAGTCTGATGGGGGATTTTGAAATGCATTCTTGTTATACAAGAGAATATCAAAATATACAATGCGTATGTGATAACAAACATATATAAAATACATAGCACATTGAATATAGCATTTTCTTGGGCAATTTTATGTGTGGTACTTCTTTAAATATCTACTATTGATCAGCGGCATAGGCCTCTGGCCATATAGGTCAATAAGTTGATAATCTCCTCCATGAAACACCTTCTCGATAATAATGGGGCCCTCCCAATTATACACAAATTTGCCACCAATTTTTTTGATGTGGGATGATTGTCTTCTCAGCACCAAGACCAATTCTCCTTCTTGAAATGCCTAAGGATGCACCATACGATTAAAGGATTATTGCATCCATCTTTAATAGATTTTCTTATTTTGTTGAGATTATAACCTGAGTTTGTCAAGTGCATCGAGCTCTTCCATTCTTAGGCAAGTATTTTGCTCTTGAGTGAGATCATTCAGGATTGCTACCCGGAGTGACGATAGTTCAACTTCTAGTGGAAATACTGCTTCAACTTCGAACACCAATGAAAAAAGAGTGGCTTTAGTTGGCACCTTATAGGTTGTACGATACGCCCATAATGCTTCTGTCATCTTCGTATGCCGCTCTCTTTTTATTCTTGGTGAGGATTTCTTTAACAATTTGATCAGCATCTTATTAAAGGCGTCTTCCAAGCGATTTGATCTTGAGTTGTATATGGATGAATAATGTCAATCAATTTTTTATGCCGATTAACAAACTTATAAAAATTTTTATACTTTTAAAGGCAGTACCGTTATCTGAGATTATGCGGCATGGCTCACCAAATCTATAGATAATATTATGGGTAAAGAAATTAATCACATGCTTAGATGTGACTTCTTTGAGTGAAGCTGCTTACTCCCACTTTAAAAAGTAGTCTATTGCTACTAGAATAAAGTGATATCCTACTGATG
The DNA here is from genome assembly GCA_019514585.1 of Dendrobium officinale. Taxonomy (NCBI): domain Eukaryota; kingdom Viridiplantae; phylum Streptophyta; class Magnoliopsida; order Asparagales; family Orchidaceae; genus Dendrobium; species Dendrobium officinale. The sequence goes on along the minus strand of CM033686.1, from coordinate 30,629,393 downwards.
ATGGCGGATCTATTGGTCTGATTATATCAGTGCCCCAATATTTAAATTGCCAGGATGTTACCGTTGGGTGTAGTGGATTTGGAGGCTGATGTATAACATCACCACAAATCTAACACTCGTGGCACCTCTTAGCATGGTCAATATAATCTCTCACCATGTTCGGCCAATAATAACTCATTCTCTTAATTTTAGCAGCCATTTTAGGACCTGACTGATGTGCTCCACAAAATCCTTCATGGACTTATACTACCACTTTATCAGCTTCCTTGGTCCCTAGGCACCTTAACCACATTTGATCAAAAGCTCGTATATATAACATGTTATTGACAAATCCATATCACAATGTCCTTTTTTGAATTTATACAACTATGATTTATCCTCTGGGAGTTTACTTTATTTAAAATATATGATGAAGGGTTACCTCCAATCATCTCCTTCTTTGATGTCTAAGCAATTTAGCCATGACTTCGAGCATCTACTGGTTTTACTTCTATTGATTAATTAATGTTCTTCTGGTTGATTTTAAAAAATGATTCATTTGGGAGGTTGAGGAACAATAGGGGTTGTATCCTGCTGGATAGAATCTGACATTCCCTCTGCCTGTGAAAATTACAAGATTGCTGGCTCTAAGATCTGACGATCATGAGCCATAATTTGTATAGGCATCTCCTCATCAGTACTTGCCACATACTTGGCCAATTTAGCTATACAAATTGCCTTGGCATTTTGACCTCGAGGGACTCAACCTATTTTAATATTTGGCACTTGCTTCAGAAGCTCGAGAGTTCGCTAGTGGTAATGAACCAACTCAAGTTTGCCAACTTAGTAAATTCTGAAGACCTGATTTATCACAAGTTGAGAATCATAAAAAATTTGGAGATTTTGGATTCTAATATCAATCTTGATCTTTAATCCCACTATTAGAACTTCATACTCAGCCTCATTGTTGGTCCGAGGTTTAGTCAAACTGAATAAAAATCTCATTATGCCTCTCTCAGGTGCTACAAAAATGAGACCGATGCCGTCTCGGGCCCTTGCAATATTTAGAGGTCATAAAGATTTAATTGAGGAAGCCCCATCAAAATAAAATCTCCTAAAATTGTAATTTATCCTCTTCCTCGACCTGTATGATTTTCTCATCAGGCAAATCATCATTGAGTGGAGAGTCTGCTGGGATGGGATGTATAGCGAGAAAATCTGCTATGGCTTATTCTTTCACCACCTTGTATGACATATATGTGATATCATACTGCAGTAATAATACTGTCCACCTAGCTAGGCGACCTATTAATGCTGGTATTATCATCAAGAACTTCAACAGATCGATCTTTGATATCACGGTGATTCTATTAGAAAGCATATAGTGAAAGAGTTTCTGAACCACAAAAATTAGTGCTAGGCAATGCTTCTCAATTGGATAATAGTGGACTTATGCTCCAATCAACCTTCGGATGATGTAGTAGAGTGCATGCTCTTTCCCTTCAACATTATGTTGGGCCAATAATGCTCCGAGGGACTCTTCTAGAGCTGCTAGACATAGTACAAAAGGCTTCCCTAGAATTGGCGCTGTGAGAATGGGAGGATTCAACAAATATCTTTTAATACAATTGAATGCTTCCTGACACTCTTTGTCTCACTTGAAACAAACATCTTTCTTCATCAGCTTCAAAAATGGTTGACACCTACCAGACAGATTCGATATGAATTGTCGAATAAAAGCCAGTTGTCGTTACAAAGACAAAAGTTATCAAAGGTTTTTGGGAGATGGCATCTCCATGATTGCTTTGATTTTATTGCGGTCATACTTGATTCCTCGATGGCGCACAATGTACCCCAAGAATTTGCCAGAGGAGACCCTAAATGCATATTTGAGAGGGTTCATCTTCAGATCAAACTTTCTGATTCTCTCAAATACTATTCTTAGATAACTAAGGTGGTCTTTACGATCCATGATCTTAATAACCAGGTCATCAACATAACACTCAAACTTATGGTGTATTAACTCATCAAAAATATGAGTCATTGCCCGTTGATAGGTGGCACCAGCATTGTTTAGGCCAAAGGGCATGACTGTGTAGCAAAAAAAGTCGAAGGGCATTCTGAATGATGTGTGCTTTTCATCTTCAAGCACCATTTTGATTTGGTTGTAACCTGACGATCCATCTATGAAAGAGAATATATCATAATTGGAAGTGTTATCAACTAGAAGTTCTGATATATGGAGTTGAAAGTCATCTTTTGGGCACGCCTTATTGAGGTCCCGAAAGTCAATACATATATAAATTTGTCCATTCTTCTTCTTTATAGGGACAATATTGGGGATCCCATCAGCATATTTTTCTTCTCGGATGATTCCTGCCTCTATGAGCTTCTTCATTTCTACAATCACATATTCTTCAATTTCTAATCTCATTCTCCTTGGAGCTTGTTTAATGGGTGTTGCATCTAATTTGATGGCTAATTTTTGAATTACTACATTAGGGGATAAGCCGGGCATCTCTGTATATATCCAGGCAAAACAGTCACTGGATTCAAAAAGGAGTTTTTTTTTTATTTCTTTCACTTACTCTTCTTATAGAAGGGAGCTAATAAAGGTTAGGCGAGGATCCTCCTCAATTCCCTAGTTGACTTCTTTTAACTCATCTATAGTGGCTGCCTGTCCACCATCTTTAAGTTCTTATGGTAAAGGTTTGGCCTCTATAGGTTAATCATCATAAATATTAACTTTGTACGTCTCCTCACCACCATCGTCACTGAATTTAATTTCCCCACTTGTGATTGATCAGCAAATCTCAATTTGGGGGTACTTCCATATAATGAATCCTAGACCCTTTTTCACAAAAATATCATTCTTCTTTATTGAGAGTGAATTTCTTCGATGTCAGAGGCTCAAGCAGAAGCGAACTTGTTGTTTGGAGGAGCGAGTTTTACCTCGCGTTCGTAACATTCTTTGAATATTTCTAGTATTATACTAGGGAAATCTCATAGGTACTAATTCCCCAGAGTCGATGAGTATACGTAATCAGTCACGATTTATTTCTTCTTCAAGTTTTTCGATTGAATAAAATAGACTAGCTGGTCCACCATTTTCTTTTGTGGGAGGTACGTAAAATGTCATGAGCTCTTCAACATTATGCACCTCTTGTGGAATGAATTCTTTGAAATGTTGTAAGGTAACACGTGTGACTATGAGTACACTATATGAGATTGATAGACTATCTATTCTTTTGGAGAATATACTCTGCACTGTATTCATATAAATAGAGTAGTAGTCATAATCATCATTTTAATATTTAACCTCCCTACTCCATTTGGTAGTTGATTGGCGCATCCTCCAAGATTTCATCTATGTCACTCCCTAAATGAGGTATGTATTTCCGTTCTTTCGGGATGGAAGGATCCTTGGGGAGAGTCAGGGTTTCCTTCTTTCTCCCCCACCCACTTCTTCTTATTTTCTTGTTTAGGTTGCATTGCAGGTTTTGGGTCTGATTTTTGGGCCTCAAGAGAGCTCAGATGGCTTCAGTTTTTTTTGGGATGAAGTATTTAGCATCTTTATATATCTTCACTTCATGAACGACAAAGGGTTGGATGTCACCAAAGATCCTAAATTCTTCTCCATCCCTGAGGTAATTCATGTATTGATGTAGTGTTGAAGGGATGATGCCATACTCATGCAGCCAAGGGAAACCAACGAGCACTTTAAAGGTAGTATTTGCATCAATCACATAAAATTTGGCATATGTAAGAAGTTTTTCAAATGTTAGGGAGAGTATAAATGATCCTAGGAACTTCTTCCCCTTCTCATTAAAGCCATGTACAATTAGCTTATCTGATCCAAGATGCTCCACATCGAGGTATAAAGATCTTAATACTTTCAAACTCATTATATTTATGGATGACACAGGATAAATTAGGATTCGACTAATCATCATCCCATTGCTTTCTGTAGTAATATATAGAGGGCAGTTATGATCCACCATTTTGAGCATCATATCTTTTTCAGTGAAAGTGATGAACGACTCATTTCAAGCTTGCACGACCTTCATCATATTATACTCAACAAAATATTCCTCATACCTTTTAGGGTCTTTGAGAGCTTAAATCAGAGTCTCTCAAAGATCCTTAGATATTATAAAAGCATCATATATTCTAAGTTATGCAAGTATTTTTCTCAGATTGGATAAGACATTGTAATCTACCCTCTTGGCCAAAGTATGTTTCTTCGTGGAGTCTTCGAGGATTATATCTTCATTTATGACTATCTCTTTCCCCTTATCTTTATTAGATATCCCTTTCTTTGGTGGGGGCAGTAATATCTTACCACTCCTTAGTTGCACTTGATCGACCTCCTCTGGCTTAAACTCATTTATTGGAAATTTTTCTTTAGAGTCAGCCATTAATACATCAAGGGATTCATCCCATCTACGAGGTTATGTTGGGGCCTGACCCATCTTCCTTTGGAAAGTACAAGTTCTCTTACGAGATATAGTCCATTAATGTCACCATCAGATTGGACTCAAAAACAACTTCCTCAGTGTATCCTTCTCTTATCAGTGTGTTTTGTGCCATTGAGATGACCCGACATACTTCTACGGGAAGGGTATCTTCATCATTTTCTTTAGGTTCCTCTATTTTAAGCTCTAACATGAAGTCAGTGAGCTTGATAGGTCGCCCACTGTTTGGTAGTATTCATCCAAACTGTTGATAGCTTTTTGAGTTGCAGTCTTTTTCTCCTTGGGCTTCTTTAACTTGGTCTTCTTCTTAGAGGATTTCAACCCTCTAGGCTTCAAAGTGCCAGCTTGATTAGGGAATTATTTAGAAGTAGATGCTCGGGTCATAGGCAAAGCCTTCAAATTTAGTACTGGCTCCGTAAGAGATTTTCACTTCACCCCTGGAACTCCTTCGAACTGTTTCAACATTTTCACAGTTTTCTTAAAGATCGTAGTCTCTAACTGTTCTTCTTGAATCAACTTCTTTTCACTTATTCTTTCTTCAACAGGGTTATGGAAGAGGATGTGACCACCCGAGTTGATTCTTTTTTGGAATTAATCATTATATTAACTGATAATGTGAGCTCTCCCTTTTAATATTTTTTTCCAAACAATCTTTGAAGATGTAACGGTCTTCGATAGGATAGATAATTACCCGATGGTATGGACAATAATTTGGGTCGCCAGTGTTCTTCGACTCCTCAGGCTCTTGCATTCAAGCAGTTCTAAAACTACTTTCGGTACCTGTCAAAATAACTTGGCGACACTTTCCCTCTTAAATGAATTTCTTTATTCATCTTATCTTCGAGAGATGGGAAAGTTCTATCACCAATTCTCATTGCTTGCCTCGGGCATTCTCCACCACCCTGATATGTTTGTGGCTTATCGTTCCCCTGAAGTATCAGTTTTGGCTGGGGGTTAGTGTTGAGATTCGTTCACTATGAATTAGGTTGTTAAACCTAAGCTTATGTCCCAAGGCCATCCAAGAGGGGGGGTGAATTGGTATTTGAAAAAATTATCCATCTTGAGTATGTTGAACCGAAAATAAACTTTAATAAATTTTTAGAAAATGTTTTTTAACCATAATTTTTGGAACAAAAACAAAATGCGAAAAATAAAAAGCAGTAAAAATAAAAGACACAAGATTTATAGTGGTTCGGTCTAAACCAGACCTACATCCACTCCGCGGAGACACCCTTTGAGTATTGCACTAATACCAATAGTGTCTCTCCTTTTTCACCCACAGCAAGGCGGAGAAGCCTTTACAAACACTCTTTCCACCACTACCCGGTGCGGTAGAGAATCGTCATCCTTTTACATTATCCCGAGTGCTGGTAAAGAACCTTCGTCCTTTTACACTATCCCTTGTATGGCTAGAGAACCCTACTTCATTTTACACTATCCCCAGTGTGGGCAGAGAACCCTTCTTCATTTTACACTATCCCCAGTGTGGGCAGATAACCCTTCTTCCTCCTTCGTCTGTTCACACTCTCCTAGTGTGGGTAGAGAACCCTCCGTATGTTTACACTTTCTAAGTGTCGTCAGATAACCAGATCTACTTGACAGATCTCCTCACAAGAAATCTAGAAGGAAGAAACAAAAGAGTGAAGTAATCCCAAATCATAAGTAGAGATTCTTACCTTTGAATACAAAGCGAAGCCTTCACACTCCAGTGGTAGGAATTCTCCTTTGAATGCTCTCTCATTGACTCTTCTTTCAATAGGCATGAAGATTAATAAGCAAAAAGATTGGGTAGCAGTATAAATTGGACTATATATAGGAGAGACAAGAAAAATCATCCAAAACTGCAAATTATTCAAATCAACACGAAATGAATCGTCCTGTATGATCTTGGATTATCCTGGACGATTTTACTTAAAGTGTCAGAAATGATCCCACTGAATATTAGTACAAACTATGTTCGTACATGATCATTATTCCGTATGAACTAGGTTCGTCCGGTACTATCTGTTATACCATAGGTCGGTTCCCAAATAACTGCATGGACGTAACCAATTTTGGTAAGTCGGTTCGCATCGTCCTAGGACGAACAGGACTTCGTCCGGATAAAATTTTTACAGAGAGCAACTCGTCCTAGCACTATAATGAACTTCGTCTGAATGAAATTTTTACAGAGAAGAATTCGTCCAGGGACGATTTGGATTTCGTCTGGATGAAATTTTTACAGAGAAGAAATCGTCCTGGCATAATTATTGATTTCGTCTGAATGAAATTTTTACAGAGCCTATTTTGTCCTGGACGATCAGGACTTAGAAAAATTTTCTCCAACTCCTGTTCATTCCATTGCTCTTACGGGGAGAAAAACTAACTTGATCGTCCCGTACGAACTATGTTCGTTCAGTACAATCAGTACAAATTTGTAAGATCTCCTTAAGTAAGTGTGTGTGTGTGTGTTTTTGTTCACTCAATTACAATCACTCCCTCTCAATTAAAAGAACAATTTAAAGCTTCAATTTGTAAAGAATTGTATGTTGAATCTTATTTGAAGTCTTCATAGTTTGGAGTTCAATTTCCCTAAAATGTTAGTACACACAAGAGCAAAAACAAATCTTCCAAAAACTGTTTAGGTGATAATTACACATAAAACAATAATATTTGAAATCATCAAAACTATACAAGTTGCAAGAATGTAACATATGCAAATAACAACTCTCTTAACAATCTCCCCCTTTTTTATGATGGCAAAACAATTATTATTTGTAGGATTTCAAATTTTAAGAATCTCCCACTGAATTGATGAATGCATGAAAATAAGGAGGCATTGATTCAAAAATTATTTTTATTTTTCAAAAAAAAAAATTTATACAAAAGAAAACATCAACATAATCACAAAAACAAAATAAACACAAATACTGACAGAAGATACAAGACTCATAAGACACCAAATACCAAAATAAACATAAATACTAACACAAGATACAAGACTCACAAGACACAATTCAACAAACAATTTCTCCTCTTTTTTGATAATAGCAAAAGTGAACAAAAACAACTTGAAATGAAAGCAGAGATATGAAAATCATTTGATAATGTAATCTTAACAGTGATTGAAATAAGTTATGCAAATAAAATTAAAACACTAGGCAAATCATAGAAATTCATATAATTTAAGAAGTGATATAACATAGATATTAAAAATAATTTATTAAAGACATGAGTCAGTTTAGACACTAAGATAGAGAATATCATTGCAATAAGGATGAATGAAAAATTGTATATTTCAAATTTCAATATCAATTATAAATGAACATAAGATCAATTTGAATTAAGAGATTAAAAGAGTTTTGAAAGAAATAACTACCACATGTGGCGCTTTGCGCATCTTTTTCATAGTTGTGGTGCACTTTTGTGCATCATTTTTATTTTGGGCTTATTTTATGCCTCTTTTTCACTTTGCGAACCTTTGCACATTCCTTTTGATTTTATTTTATTGTACTTTTACACAATTTGCAAGAGTAATTTTATTCTTTCCAAAACAATAATCTAAAATTTCAAATCTCTCTAAGTGCATAAATAATGATTGATAAGTGAAATATAAAATAAGAAAACATTGCAGTTGCAATAATAATAATAACAATAATATAGTCTAAAGAAGAGACATGAAATTGATAAATCTAATAATATCAAGTTATAAATATAACTTAAACTTAGAATAACTAGATTTTCTAATGAATTTATTTTTTCTTGCAATTTAGGTTATAGTAAAATTAAGATTAAAAATCTAATGATTTACATAAAGTCTAAGAAACATTTCAAAAGTAAATTTAAATCAAAACACAACAAACTTATATTGATATCATTTTAAATATTACAAGTATTCATCAAGATATCAATATAATTAACTAAAAAAATAAAGAAGAAATATATAAAACTACTAAAAGCAAACAACAACTAACACACAAAAAATAACAATACAAACACAAAACATAAAGTGCAACAATCACTCAGACGGTCCCTGATCTAGAGGAGGAAGAAGAGCACCACCAAAGAGGTTAAAATATGTACTCATCATAAGTACATTGGTACTAATATTATTCATTTGCTCCCTCATATAGCCCATGTAATGTTCATATTGAGCAGCCTGCTGCTGTAAATGAGTCTCAATTTGATCAAGGCGATGATCAAAATGAGTCTCTAACTGATTAAATTTTTGAACCAAATTCTGATAATTTGGTTCATTTATAGGAGCAGGTGCACCTTCAGGCTCTTCTTCTGTATCACTGATGACATGTGCTTTTCCTGATTCCTCCTTGAAGATCGCTCTAAATGATCCGTCATTGTAATAGAGCGGTTCTTCATACTCTTGATCAGGATGAACCAAGTTATACTTTTTTTGCAGAATATAGGAAACTAAGTGTCCTAAAGCAATATTCCTTTTTCTTTTCTGTTCTGCATGGCCAATTTCAAAAAGCCCATAAAGGTAGTCAAGAATAAGTTGGGCTTCATCTATAGGTTTATCGCTCATGATTAAGAAGGTCATCATGGAAAGAAGTGGGGTAATATTGACTCTATCACCAGCTTTTGGAATGATTGAACTTCTAAGAACATGCTGGATGATGTGTGCATTACGGACAAGACCAGATACCCTAGCCAAATGCTCAGTTAAACTATTTCCTCTAATCACCCTATTAATTTCATACCATTTATATGTATCATTAGTGATTAAGATATGGTCTATACTCCCCTCAGTCCTTAAATGTAGAAAAGCTCCTAAGTCATGTTTAGTGATTTTAACTTTTTGTTTGAAAACAAAGGAGCAAATCACAGAGTGGTCAGAATTGAAGGACATATTGGCTAGAAAATAGTGGAAGGTTTCTTTGTTATAGAGGTGGACCAGAGTAAGGATAAATTGAAACTGAGTCGAAGTAAAAAAAAATGCATTACCTTAAAGGTAATATCTTCTTGAATTAAAATTCGGGAAGGAGTGATTTTGGCTGAAGCAAATCTAGGAAAAGAATCCTCATTTTCTTTGGACAGAAAGTTTTCGGACGAATTCATATGAGGCTTCTTAACTAAGATCTTTTGACGTTTGCTTGAACTGGCCATTTGAAAGTGATCTAGAGTAAGAAAGGAGTTGAAAGTGATGTTTAGAGAGTGACAATTGAGTTGAAAAGACTGCATATATATTGAAAAATGATTCGTTTGTACCAGACGAAAATAATTCATCCGGTACAAATTTTTGATCGTCCCGTACGAAAATCTTTCGTACACACGATTTAATACGATCAGAATGAAACGATTTTTCGTAATTAATGCGACTTACGAAGCATCCTTTCATACAGACTTTTGACCAGTCTGATTGTACAGATGAACACGTGTTTGTCCCGGGACAATCAGAACTTATATCATTTTAATGACAGTTGAAATCGTCCCCTACATCAAACTGACATGCGTTCGTCCAGACGAACCAAAGGTTAGTACAGATGAAGTTCCTATTAAAAACTGTCTTATCCAGTAAACTGCTCCATTCATTCGTCCTGTCGTTTGAAAAATATTTCATCCCGGATGATCGTGACGATCATACAGACGAAGTACATTAAAACTGCACTTAAAACGGCTCAAATCCTATAATTTGTCATACTACACAAATTGTCCCGTACGAAACTATTTCGTCCCGGACGATGATGACTTAAAAAAAAATTTTGCAGTCAAACAAAAAAAACTACAATTCAAAAACAAAACAAAACAAAATAAATACAAAAAACAACGAAGAAGAAAAGACTCTAAAAGGAAAAATCACACGAACAAAATCATAAACACATAAAAAACATTTAATTAATAAACAAACATTAATGTTGCAAGAACATTTTTATTTAAGGATTTAAATCAATCACACCAAGCCTTGTTCTTAATGCACTGAAAATATTAAAGGCTAAAGATTTTGTAAAAATGTCTGCAAGTTGATTTTCAGTTGTAACATGAATGAGTTCAATTTCTCCCTTGGATACATGATCCCTTATAAAATGATGCCTTATGTCTATGTGTTTGGTACTTGAATGTTGAATAGGATTTTTAGAAATGCAAATAGCACTAGTATTATCACAATAAATTGGAATAGTGCTATAGACAATACTAAATCAATTAACTGTTGTTTCAACCAGAGTACTTGTGCCATACAACTTCCTAATGCAATGTATTCAGCTTCTACAGTAGATAGGGCTATTGAATTTTGTTTTTTACTGGACCAATAGAAAAAAGAATTTCCAATGAATTGAAATGTTCCAGAAGTACTTTTCCTATCCACCCTACATCCTACAAAGTCAGAATCTGAATAACCAATTATTTCAAATGAAGAGCTAAACTTAGGATACCAAATTCCTAAATTTTGAGTTTTTAACAGATATCTTAAAATCCTTTTCACTGCTGTCAAACATTATTCTTTTGGATCTGATTGAAATCTAGCACATAAGCAAAAACGAAACATGATATCAGGCTTGCTAACAGTCAAGTAAAGTAAAGATCCAATTATCACTCTAAATTTCTTTTGATCAACAGATTTTTTCTTTGGGTCCTTATCCAACTGAACTGAGGAACTCATTAGAGTACTTACAAGTTTAACATTGTCCATTTCATACTTTTTGAGGATATCCTTAACGTACTTTGATTGACTTAGAAATATTCTTTCCTCAATTTGCTTAATGCTAAAACCTAAAAAATAACTTAAATCTCTCATTAGACTCATCTCAAATTCACTACTCATTATTTTAAAAAAATCATCACAAAGATTTTTATTTGAAGATTCAAAAATGATATCATCTACTTAAATTTGAACAATGAGTATATCTTTTCCACATTTCTTCAAAAAGAGAGTGAAAGTTCGTTCGGGATGTTAAGCCCTATGAACTTAGTCCCAAGCTAACCAAGAGGGGGGGTGAATTGGTATTTAAAAACTTTTTTCACAAAGAAAGAAAATCACAAACCAAATCATACCACAAGAAATTAATGTGGAATTAAAAAGTGTGGAAGCAAGAAAACAAGAACACAAAAATTTATAGTGGTTCGGTCAACTCGACCTACGTCCACTCCTTGGAGGCACCCTCAAAGTATTGCACTACAAAACGTGACTGTCCTTTAGCCCCCACGGCTAGGCGGAGAAACCCTCACAAGAAACTCCTTTTTGCCACCCCGGCAAGGCAGAGAATCTACCTCCTTTTGCTTCCTCCTGAAGCTGGCAGAGAACCACAACCAAAAGCAAACTCCTTACCTCTACCAACCCTTCCACGGACGAGAAACTCCAGACGAAAGACAAGCAGAGCGATCCTTGAGCAACCCTTGTGAATCCCCTCACAAGCTCCCCCTCACAAGATCCTCTCTCTCTCCCTCTCTCTCTTTTTGTCCTCAAGGTCTTCTCAGGTCAAGGCAGTAGCCAAAGGTCTCTTAAAAAATGTTGAAGAAGAGCTCTTTAAATAGAAGAGCTCAAGAGGAGCTTATTAATTGCAAGTAGCCGACTTTATCGTCAAGGCCGATATGTATATCGGCCTGGCCGATCAGTACAAATCAAAGAAGATCGGCCAGAGCATCTCCCTGGGAATAGTCTTGGACGATTGAAATTTGGCTTGATCGTCCCGGCCGATCGTAAGATCATCCTAGCAGATTAGTTCAAATCAGAGGCAAATCGTCCTGAGCATCGCCCTGTTTTTGACCTGGCCTATATTTATCGTCCTGTAGAAACTCAAGGATTTTGAATGGATCGTCCTGGCCGATCCTGCGATCGTCCAGGACGATATGATATTGTCAATCATCCTTAATTATTCCCTTGATTTTTTGATCAATTAAGGCATAATTTGGTAATGTCGTCCAGGCCGATATGGGGATCGGCCTGGCAGATAATTTAAAAATACAGTATACCTTAATTGTCTAAGGTGGCTACTTCTTTCTGTTTTGAGCTTATCGGCCTGGCCGATACACGTATAGTCCAGGCCGATATGTTAATGTCGGATGCCTTAATTAAGAATCCTTAATTAGACTTTCTATTTTAAGCTGATCGTCCAGAACGATATAAACTATCATACTGGCCGATGTGGGCAAAAACAGAAATTCTAAGTCTCTCAAGTGTGTGTGTGTAGGGTTACTTAGCATCAGTCTCTTTAACCATTACAAGTAGACTCAAAAGAGAAAAATAAAAGATTACAGACTGACTCAACCCTATGCTACCCACTTATGTATTTGCATCGTTTGTTCGTCCAATCTTCGATTCCTGAAATGTTAAAAAAAATAGGCAGTCCAAGATAATCAGTAGGGTTTGCCAATCATCAAAACATAAGCCATGAAATAAGGTTTACAATAGAGAGTTGTATCCACACATCCTTTTTCAAATAATCTTTCAAGTAGGAAGGTGCTCAACCTTTCATACCAAGCCCTAGGTGCCTGTTTCAATCCATATAATTCCTTTTTCAACTTGAAAACATGATTTGGGTATTTAAAATTTTCAAAGCTTGGAGGTTGTTCTACAAACACATCTTCTTGAATTACCCCATTTAAAAAGGCACTTTTGACATCCATTTGATACAATTTAAATCTTCAGAAACAGGCAAAGGCTAGCAAAACCCTAATTACTTCAAGTCTAGCTACATGGGGAAAAATCTCCTCAAAATCAATCCCTTCAATCTGATTATACCCCTTAGCAACTAATCTAGCCTTATTGCATGGCCAAAATCTAAAATTCATCAGAAACTACTTGATATTATTAGTGGGTTCTATAGTTGAAATGAAGGATGAATGATTGACTTTCTTATTTAATTCACGCCTAGTCCTTGCACCCTCACTTGGTTCACTTATGATATATTCCCTTGGGTTGTTTTTAGAAAATCTCAAATCTCTAGGCAAAGAGTTTTCTATCTCTAAATTTTCTTCCACATTTTCTTCCAAGTTCAATTTATCAATCTTTTGGGAGTTAATCTCAATTTCATCTTCTATAATATTTGGCTCTTCCATATTTCCAGATTCATCAAATACAACATGTGTGGTCTCCTCAATTATCAAAGTTCTTCTATTGAATACTCTATAAGATTTTCCAACACTTGAGTATCCAATAAAAATAGCTTCATCTGATTTTGGATCAAATTTTCCTAAATTAGATTTTTCATTGTTATGAATGAACACCTTACAACCAAAAACATGCAAATGAGACAAATTAGGTGTTCTCCTTTTTAGTAACTCATAGGGTGTTTTATTTAATTTAGTTCTTACATTTATCATATTCAAAACATAACATGCTGTGCTAATCTCCTCAGCCCAAAAATATTTAGGAAGTGAATATTCTACCAACATTGCTCGGACGGCTTCTATTAATGTTCTGTTTTTCCTTTCGACTACCCCATTCTGCTGAGGGGTTTTAGGTGCAGAAAAGTTATGATCAATTCCTTTTTCCTTACAAAATTCTTCAAATCTCTCATTTTCAAATTATCATCCATGATCACTTTGAATAGAAATAATTTTACACCCTAATTTCCTTTGAATCCAAGTTGAAAAATTTCTAAATTCCTTAAATGATTCACTCATATGAAATAGAAATCTAACCCACATGAATCTTGAGTAATCATCCACAATCACAAATCCATATACCTTCCCTCCTAGACTCATAGTTCCAACTGGTCCAAAAAGATCCATATGTAAAATTTCCAATGGTTTATTAGTTCTAAGATCCTTATTGGAATGAAAAGAGGACTTCACCTGCTTTCTTAATTGACATGCATCACAAAGGTGGTCCTAAGTAAAATCTAGTTTTAGTATACCTCTCACTAAGTTCTTTTGGGTAATCTTCCTAAGATTTTTCATGCTAGAATGACAAAGTCTCCTATGCCAAATCCATGACTCATCAGATATAGTTTTCAAAGAAAAAGCATAGGAGTTTGAATGTAATTTAAATCTAGCATATAAATATTGTTTATCCTTTTTCCATTCAAAACATTGTCTATAAAAAAATTCTTTAAATTTCCAATCATACATGTCTCAACCACCTTCCTTGTGATGTTATCTCCAAGTGTAACCTTGCCTCCACTCCTGGCTTCCAGCATTATGAATTGAGCAGTATCTCCAGTCATGTGCTTTGAACATCCACTATCCAGGTACCATATGCTCTCACGACGTCTTGTGTGAGAGCAACCCTCTTCTTGATCTAACTGATCAAAAATGTCAACCATTAAGCACAAATTAGTGACTTCCTCTTCTTTTTATGTCTCTGATGAATCTGAAGCTGAGTCCGCCCAAAAAGCTTTTTGAAACTTCATTCTGCCCTTCTTTACAGTAGGTTTCTCCTCTACCTTCTCCTTGCTAGGATTGGCTTTGAGTTTAGAGCAATCCATCTTTATATGTCCAGGTTTTCTGCACTCATAGCAAATAACATCATTTGAAACCTTGATATTTTTATTGAATTTACCTCTATTCCATTGTTGGCATTTGTTCTGTTTCCTCTTCAAAAAGCTTCTGAATTGTCTAGTCATCAATGCGATGTCTTCTTCATCCTCAGGTTATGAGTGTTCACTCTCAGACTCTTCCACATTCAGTGCTATATTCTTCTCCCATCTTGGTTCACCTGAATCAATCTTTCTTTGGCTAACTCCTTGCTCGTAAGCAATAAGCGAACCAAGAAAATTATAAATAGAATAAATATTTAAATCCTTATACTCTATAATTGCAGTAATTTTAGCATCATATGCAGTAGGTAAGCAAAGAAAAATCTTATTAACCATTTCAGCATTTGTTAACTCCATACCCAATACATGCAAAGAGGTGACTATTTATGTGAATCTTGTATATATATCAGAAATAGATTCATTTGGTTTCATGTGAAATAGTTCATAATCATGCAATAAGATATAGAGTCTAGATTGTTTAACCTCATTAGTCCCCTCATATGTTATACAAAGTCTATCCCATATGTCCTTTCCACTTTTAGAAGTGGAAACCCGCATGTAGTCTTCTGATTTTAAAGCATAAAAGAAACTATTCAAGCTTTTGGCGTTTAGTTGTGCTAAGTTACGTTCTTTTACTGTCCTATCTGCAAAAGGTGTTTCAACACTAACTCCATCAACTAATATAGTTGGTTTTGTATATCCTTCCTGGACTAAGATCCACATACGATAATTAAGTGACTGTAAGAAAGTAGACATGCATGTTTTCCAAAAATCAAAAGGTATATTGTAAAATAGTGGAGGTCTAGTAATAGAGTAACCCTCAGGTGTGTTTCAGTTTCCAAATGTAGCCATTTACGTTAATCAAAAAGTAGTCTAAACTTATGATTTTATAACAAAGCTTTGATACCACTTGTTGAGATTCGTTCACTAAGAATTAGGTTGTTAAACTTAAGCGTATGTCCCAAGGCTATCCTAGAGAGGGGTGAATTGGTATTTTAAAAAGTATCCCTCTTGAATATGTTGAACCGAAAATAAATTTTAATGAATTTTTTGAAAAAGTTTTTCAACCACAATATCTGGAATAAAAATAAAATGCAGAAAATAAAAAGCAGTAAAAATAAAAGACACAAGATTTATAGTGGTTTGGTCTAAACCAGACCTACATCCACTCCCCGGAGGCACCCTCTGAATATTTCACTAATACCAATAGCATCACTCCTTTTGCACCCACAGCAAGGCGGAGAAGCCTTTACAAACACTCTTTTCACCACTACCTGGTGCTTCAGAGAACCATCGTCCTTTTACACTATCCCCAGTGCTGGCAGAGAACCTTCATCCTTTTACACTATCTCTAATGTGGGCAGAGAACCCTTCATCCTTTTACACTATCCTCAGTGTGGGCAGAGAACCCTTCATCCTTTACACTATCCCCAGTGTGGGCAGAGAACCCTTCTTCCTTTTACACTATCCCTAGTGTGGGAAGAGAACCCTTCGTCTGTTCACACTCTCCTAGTGTGGGCAGAGAACCCTCCATCTGTTTACACTTTTTAAGTGTCAGCAGAGAACCGGATCTCCTTGACAGATCTCCTCACAGGAAATTTAGAAGGAAGAAAGAAAAGAGTGAAGTAATCCCAAATCATAAGTAGAGATTCTTACCTTTGAATACAAAGCAAAGCATTCACGCTCCAGTGGTAGGAATTCTCTTTTGAATGCTCTCTCACACTCTCTCCTTGACTCATCTTTCAATAGGCACGAAGATCAATGATCAAAAAGATTCGGTGGCAGTCTAAATTGGACTATATATAGCAGAGGTAAGAAAAACAGTCCAAAACTGCAAATTTTTCAAGTCAACACGAAATGAATCGTCCCGTACTATTGTGGATCGTCTAGGACAATTTTACTTAAAGTGTCAGAAATGATCCTAATGAATATTGGTACGAACTAGGTTCATCCGGTACGATCCGTATATACCATAGGCCGGTTCTCAAATAACTGCATTGACGTAACCAATTTTGGTAAGTTGGTTCACATCGTCCTGGGATGAACAGGACTTCATCCGGACAAAATTTTTATATAGAACAACTCATCCTTTCACGATAATGAACTTCGTTTGAACGAAATTTTTACAGAGAAGAATTCGTCCTGGGTCGATTTGGATTTCGTTTGGACGAAATTTTTACTGAGAAGAAATCTTCCTAGCACGATTATAGATTTCGTCTGAACAAAATTTTTACAGAGCCTATTTCATCCTGGGAAGAAAATAATTTTTCCTGGACGATCAGGACTTAGAAAAATTTCCTCCAACTCCTGTTCATTCCATTGCTCTTACGTGGAGAAAAACTGACCTGATCGTCCCGTACGATCAGTACAAATTTGTAAGATCTCCTTACGTAAGTGTATGTGTGTTTTTATTCACTCAATTACAATCACTCCCTCTCAATTCAAAGAATAATTTAAAACTTCAATTTGCAAAGAATTGTATGTTGAATTTGATTTGAAGTATTCATAGTTTGGAGTTCAATTTCTCTGAAATGTTAGTACACACAAGAGCAAAAATAAATCTTCTAAAAAGTGTTTAGGAGATAATTACACATAAAATAATAATATTTGAAATCATCAAAAACTATACAAGTTGCAAGAATGTAACATATGCAAATAGCAACTCTCTTAACACTTAGGATTATAGGCTTTTTTTTTACTTTTCTTCACATTGCATTGGTTGATTGCCTTTGTCTACATTATAAATCACTTGCTTTTCTCTATTATCTCTAGAGAAGAATGTAGAGTCGGCCTCACCTCTTCTAGCACATAAGGCTTTAACCTTCTTGGGCTTATCAAAATGATTTTCTGATATGGACAAGTTTAATTTTTCAAACATGGTCACCCTATCCAACAAATCTTGAAATGTGGTAATTATAGCCATACATAGGAAGGGTTGCATATTATCATCAATGTTGCTCGTTAATAACTACACATCATGCTCTTCTTCTAATTGTTGCTTGTTAAGATAGTTACTATTTGAATGTTTTACATTTTTGCAACTTATATAGTTTTGATGATTCCAAACATTATTGTTCAAATGTGTAGTTATCTCCTAACAATTTTAAAAGATTTGTATTTGCTCTTGTGTGTACTAACATTTCAAGAAAAATGAACTCCAGACTACAAAGACTTCAAATCAAATTCAGAATGAGATACTTTGTAAAATTTGAAGTTTGCATTTCTTTGAAATTAAATTGAAAGGGAGTGATTGTAATTGAGTGAATAAAAAAATACACACACAAATAAGGAGATCATAAAAAATTTATACTGATCGTACTGGACGATATCCGTTCGTACGGGACGATCAGACAGTTATCTCCTATTGAGCACATAGAACGAATAGGAACTTGCTTAAAAATTTTTCTAAGTCCTATTTGTCCGGGACGAATTTTACAATCGTCCAGGACGATTGGTTCTCTATAAAATTTTTGTCAAGACAAAATTAAATTATTGTTAATGGTGATAGGTCCTCTAGAAAATTTTCATCCAGACGAAATTAATAATCGTCCGGGACGATCTGGTCTCTGAAAAATTTTCGTCCAGACAAAATTTAATTATCGTCCATGGCGAATGGTCCTCTGGAAATTTTTTGTCGAGATGAAATTAATAATCGTCTAGGACGATCGGTCCTCTTTAAAAATTTCGTCCAGACGAATAAATTTTCGTCCAAACGATTAACCGACTTAGAACGATTTTTAGCAGTTTCTAGAACCGACCTAGTAATAACCGTTCGTACCGGATGAACCTAGTTCGTACGGGATGATCAGCTGTACGAAGACATTTCGTACACATATATAAATGGGGTTGTTTCAAATTGTTTAAGTAAAATCGTCCAGGACGATCCACGATCGTACGGGACAATCCACTACGTACAGAATTGAATACTTGCAGTTTTTGGACGGTTTTTCTTGTCTTTTGTAAAAATAGTCCAAATTAGACTGCCACCCAATCTTTTTGTTATTTAATCTTCGTGCCTCTTGAGAGAATAGCAAGGGAGAGAGTGGAAGAGAGCATTCAAGGGAGGATTCATACCACTGGAGCGAGAAGGCTTCACTTGGATTTCAAAGGTAATAATCTCTACTTGTGAATTGGGATTACTTCACTCTTTTCTTTCTTCCTTCTAGATTCTTAAGAGAAGATCTGTCAAGGAGATTCGATTCTCTGTCGACACTTGGAGAGTGTGAAAGGACGAAGGGTTCTCTGCCCACACTAGGAGAGTGTGAAAGGATGAAGGGTTCTCTGCCTACACTTGGAGAGTGTGAAAGGACGAAGGATTCTCTGCCTATACTTGGAGAGTGTGAAAGGACGACGGCTCTCTGCCCACACTAGGAGAGTGTGAAATGATGAAGGGTTCCCTTCCTACACTTGGAGAGTGTGAAAGGACGAAGGGTTCTCTGCCTATACTTGGAGAGTGTGAAAGGACGAAGGGTTCTCTGCCCACACTAGGAGAGTGTGAAAGGACGATGGTTTTCTATCAACACTAGGGATTGTGTAAAAGGACAATGGTTCTCTGCCGCACTGGGGAGTGGTGAAAAGAGTGTGTTGTAAAGGCTTCTCCACCTTGTTGTGAGTACAAAAGGAGAGTCACTATTGGTATTAGTGCAATACTCAAAGGGTGCCTCTAGGGAGTGGATGTAGGTCTGGTTTTAGACCTAACCACTATAAATCTGGTGTCATTTACTTTACTATTTTTTACGTTTCGGCATTCTAATTCTTAGTCTTAAAAACTCTGTGGTTGAAAAACTTTTTCTACAAAACTTAAAAGAAATAATTTTTATTTCGGTTCAACATAATTTTAAAAGAGGGCTTAAAATTTTTAAACTACCAATTCACCCCCCTCTTGGTAGCCTTTGGGACATTAACTTAGGCTTAACAACCTAATTACTAGACTCAACAAGTGGTATCAGAGCATCGTTTCAAAATCATAAGTTTGAACTAATTTTTGAATAACGTAGATGGCTACATTCGTAAACCGAAACACACCTGAAGGTTACTCTATCACTAGACCTCCACTACTTGACAATATTCCTTTTGATTTTTGGAAAACACGCATGTCTACTTTCTTACAGTCACTTGATTATCGCAGGTGGATGCTAGTCCAGGAAGGTTACACAAAACCAACTAGATTAGTTGATGGAGTTAGGGTAGAAACACCTTATGCAGATTGGATTATAGAAGAACGTGACTTAGCACAATTAAATGCCAAATGTTTAAATATTTTCTTTTGTACTTTAAAATCTGAAGACTACATGCGGGTTTCCACTTGCAAAAGTGGAAAGGACATATGGGATAGACTTTGTATAACTTATGAAGGGACAAATGAGATTAAGCAATCAAGACTCAATATCTTGTTACATGACTATAAATTGTTTCGCATGAAACCTAATAAATCTATTTTTGACATGTACACAAGATTCACACAAATTGTCACTTCTTTGCATGCACTTGGTAGGGAATTAACAAATACTGAAATGGTCAATAAAATTCTTCGATGTTTACCTACTGCTTATGATGCTAAAATTACTGCAATTACAGAGTTTAAAGATCTTAACATTTACTCTATTGACAATCTTCTTGGTTCACTCATTGCTTATGAGCAAGGAGTAAGTCAAAGAAAGATTGATGTAGGTGAACCACGAAAGGAGAAAAATATTGCACTAAAAGTGGAAGAGTCAGAGAGTGAACACTCACAACCTGAGGATGAAGATGATATTGCACTAATGACTAGACAATTCAGAAGCTTTTTAAAGAGAAAGAAGAAGAGACGCCAGCAATGGAACAGAGGTAAGTTTAACAGAAATGGCAAGGTTTTTAATGAAGTGATTTGTTATGAATATAGAAAACCAGGTCATATAAAGACTGATTGCCCAAAACTCAAAGCCACTCCTAGCAAGGAGAAGGTAGAGGAGAAACCAATGGTAAAGAAGGGCAAGAAGAAGTTTCAAAGAGCTTTCTGGGCGGACTCAGTTTCAGACTCATCTGAGACTGAAAAAGAAGAAGAAGTCACCAACCTTTGCTTGATGGCAGATAATGTTGAACAATCAGATCAAGAAGAGGTATGTGACTTAACCTATGATAAATTATTTGAAGTTTCTGAACACATGCATGATGCATATAGAAAAATGAAAAAGATGCATGCTAGTTTAGGTTTAGAACTGAAAGAACTTAAGAAGGAACATGAAATCCTTAGGAAAGATTATGCTTTAATAGATGACAACCACATGAAATTACTTGATGAATATGATGACTTGAATAAAAATTTTGATATTTTAAAATCATCCTATGCTGAACTTGAAAAAGATTTTAAAAATTTTAAGGATGAATCTGAGAGAAAAACAAATCGAATCAATTATACAAATTGAATCTTGAAAGATATGAATTCATTTTATAAATTGACAATAAGAGCTCTCGAGGATAATAGGATTCCCCCTAAACTTGAAGATTTTACAAATCCTAAATATTATCCTAAATTCATAAAATCCCTTAGAAGACATCATATGGAAAAAAACATAGGAATATTTTTCCTAATGTTAAATGTAATAATTGTGGATTTTTGGGACATATAGCTCACACTTGTACTTTGAAGATGAAATCTAATTTGCTGTGGAGAACTAAGATGCATAAACCTAGACATATCATACATGCATCTGATTATAAATTTCTTAAAGGTGAACCCAAACTTGTTTGGGTTCCCAGGTCTAACATTTGAGAATTTTGCAAGAGTGCTCTCACACAAGACCTCGTGGGAGCATATGGTACCTGGACAACAGATGTTCAAAGCATATGAATGGAGATACTGCTCAATTCATATCGCTGGAAGCCAGGAATGGAGGCAAGATTATACTTGGAGATAATACCACAAAGAAAGTGGTTGGATCAGGTATGATTGGAAATTTTAAAAACTTTTTCATAGATAATGTGTTATTGGTTGAAGGCTTAAAACATAATCTATTAAGTATAAGTCAGCTATGTGACAAGGGCTATAATGTGAAATTTTTACCTACAAGCTGCATATTAAGCCTAAATGGAAAAAAAGTCTTAAATGGAAAAAGGGTTAACAATGTTTACATGCTAGATTTGAATT
Source organism: Dendrobium officinale (assembly GCA_019514585.1). Lineage (NCBI taxonomy): Eukaryota > Viridiplantae > Streptophyta > Magnoliopsida > Asparagales > Orchidaceae > Dendrobium > Dendrobium officinale. Next base: position 30,607,401 of record CM033686.1, on the reverse strand, counting down.
CTATTCTATCTCCTACTACTTTTTATTTAAAAATTGTTTCTGATGAATCATGGCTTTGGCATAGGAGACTTTGTCATTCTAGTATGAAAAATCTTAGGAGAATTACCCAAAAGAACTTAGTAAGAGGTATACCAAAACTAGACTTTACTAAGGACCACCTTTGTGATGCATGTCAATTAGGAAAATAAGTGAAGTCCTCTTTTAAGTCCAATAAGGATCTTAGAACTAGTAAACCTTTAGAAATTCTTCACATGGATCTTTTTGGACCAATAAGAACTGTAAGTCTAGGAGGGAAGGTATACAGATTTGTTATAGTGGATGATTTCTCAAGATTCACCTGGGTTAGATTTCTTTTTCATAAAAGTGAATCATTTGAGGAATTCAAAAATTTTTCAACTTGGATTCAAAGAAAACTAGGATGTGAAATAATTTCTTTACAAAGTGATCATGGAGGAGAATTTGAAAATTTTTGTAAAGAAAAAGGGAATGATCATAATTTTTCTGCACCTAGAACCCCTCAACAAAACGCCCGAGCAATGTTGAAAGGAAAAACGGAACATTAATAGAAACCGCCCGAGCAATGTTTGCAGAATACTCACTTCCTAGATATTTTTGGGCTGAGGCGATTAGCACTGCATGTTATGTTCTGAATAGGGTGAATGTGAGATCAAATTTAAATAAAATACCCTATGAGTTGCTAAAAGGTAGAACACCTAACTTGTCACATTTGCATGTTTTTGGTTGCAAGGTGTTCATACATAACAATGGAAAATCTGCCTTAGGAAAATTTGATCCAAAATCAGATGAAGGAATTTTTGTTGGATATTCAAGTGTTGGAAAATCTTATAGGGTATTCAACAAAAGAACTTTAGTCATTGAAAAAACCACACATGTTGTATTTGATGAATCTGGAAATTTGGAAGAGTCAAATATTGTTGAAGAAGAGATTGAGAAAAACTCCCAAAAGATTGATAGATTAAATTTGGAAGAAAATGTGGAAGAAAATTTAGAAAGAGAAAACCCTTTGCCTAGAAATTTGAGATTTTCTAAAAATCACCCAAGAGAATTAATTATAGGTGAACCTAGTGAGGGTGTTAGAACTAGGCGTGGATTAAACAAGGAAGTCAATCATTTAGCCTTTATTTCAACAATAGAACCCACTAATATTGATCAAGCACTTTCTGATGAATTTTGGATATTGGCCATGCAAGAAGAGTTAAATTAATTTGTAAAAAATAAAGTTTAGGAATTAACTACAAGGCCAAAAGATCAAAGTGTTGTTAGAACCAAGTGGGTATTCAAAAATAAAATGAATGACTCAGGAGTACTCATTAGAAATAAGGCTAGATTAGTTGCTAAGGGGTATAATCAAATTGAAGGAATTGATTTTGAGGAGACCTTTGCCCCTGTAGCTAGACTTGAAGAAATTAGGGTTTTACTTGCCTTTGCCTGTTTTAAAGGTTTTAAATTATTTCAAATGGATGTAAAATGTGCCTTTTTTAATGGGGTTATTGAAGAAGATGTTTTTGTAGAACAACCTCCAGGCTTTGAAAATTCAAAATACCCAAATCATGTTTTTAAGTTAAAGAAGGCATTATATGGATTGAAACAGGCACCTAGAGCTTGGTATGAGAGGTTGAGCACCTTCCTACTTGAAAGATCTTTTGAAAAAGGAAGTGTGGATACAACTCTCTTTATAAAGAAATTTGGAAAGGAAATACTCATTGTTCAAATTTATGTGGATGATATCATCTTTGGATCTTCAAATAAAAATCTTTGTGATGATTTTTCTAAAACAATGAGTAGTGAATTTGAAATGAGTCTAATGGGAGATTTAAATTACTTTTTAGGTTTTAGCATTAAGCAACTTGAGGAAGGAACATTTCTTAGCCAAACTAAATATATTAAGGACATCCTCAAAAAATATGAAATGGACAATGCTAAACCTATTAGTACACCAATGAGTTCCTCAGTTCAGTTGGATAAAGTCCTCAAGGGAAAATCTGTTGATCAAAAGAAATATAGAGGGATTATTGAATCTTTATTTTACTTGACTGCTAGCCGACCAGATATAATGTTCAGTGTTTGCTTATGTGCTAGATTTCAATCATATCCAAAAGAATCACATTTGACAGCAGTGAAAAAGATTTTAAGATACTTGCTAGGAACTCAAAACTTAGGAATTTGGTATCCTAAGTTTAGCTCTTCATTTAAAATTGTTAGTTATTCAGATTCTGACTTTGCAGGCTGTAGAGTGGATAGGAAAAGCACTTCTAGAACATGTCAATTTATTGGAAATTCATTAGTTTCTTCGTCCAGTAGAAAACAAAATTCAGTAGCCCTATCTACTGTAGAAGCAGAATACATTGCATTAGGAAGTTGTGTGGCATAAGTACTTTGGTTAAAACAACAGTTGATTGATTTAGGAATAACTATAGGCACAACTCCAATTTATTGTGACAATACTAGTGCTATTTGCATTTCCAAAAATCCTATTCAATATTCTAGAACCAAACACATTGACATAAGGCATCATTTCATAAGGGATCATGTATTCAAGGGAGAAATTGAACTCACACATGTTTCAACTGAAAATCAACATGCAGACATTTTTACAAAACCTTTAGCCTTTGATACCTTCAATACATTAAGAACAAGGCTTGGTGTTATTGATTTGAATGCTTAAATAAAAATGTTTTTGCAACATTGATATTTATGTTTTCTTAGTTATTTGTCTTTGATTTTTGTTTTGAATTTTGTGATTTTTGTTGTGTTAGTGTTTATTTTAGTATTTGTCCTAGCTATGTTTGTTTATGTTAGTTGTTTTTGTTGTTGTTTTTGATATTATGAAATGATCATGTAATCTTTCTCATTAATATCAATACATGTCGTAGTTGATTTAATTTTGGTTTGTTTTTAGAATGTGGTTAATTTGTATGAATTTCATTTTTTTAATCTTAATTGTGCTTAAATCAGATTGTAATTTGAGATTAATTACATTAAAAAAAATCTAGTTTTTCTAAATTTGAAAGTTGTTTATAACTTGTTAAATTAGAACTTTTAAATTCATGTCTATTCATTTAGACTACATAAAAGTTATTATTATTATTATTGCAATTTAGATGTTTTCTTATTTTGTATTCCTTTGCTCAAGTGATATTTATGCACTTAGAAAAATTTGAAATTTTATATTATTGATTTTGGAAAGAATTGGTTTCAATTACTCTTAAAAATTGTACAAAGAGTACAAAAATCAAAAGAAATGTGCAAAGGTTAGCAAATAAGAAAAAGAGGCACAAAATTAGCCCAATATCAAAAGATGCACAAAAATGTGCCCAAAAATTGAAAAAGATGCGCAAAGCGCCACATGTGGTAATTCTCTTCTTTTCAAATTCTTTCAATCTCTCAATTCAAATTGATCTTATGTTCATTTGTATTCTATTGAACTTTGAAATATAGAATTTTTATTCATCTCTCTTGTAATGATTTTCTATATTCTAATGTCTAAATTGAATCATGTTTTTAATAAATTCTTCTTACTTATAATGTTATATCAATTCTTAAATTCTATGAATTTCTATGATTTACCTAATGTTATTAGTTTTAGATTGCATACCTTATGACAATCACCATTTAGATTAAATTTTCAAATGAATTTCATATAATTACTTACATTTCTTGTCTATTTCTTTTTCACTTTTTGTTGTTGTCAAAAAGGAGGAGAAATTATTGTGTTTATATGTTTTGTTTTGTTTTAATTATTTTATTTTCATTTTGATTTTGTGTTTGACTTTGTAATTTTGTTAAAAAAAAAATTAAAAAAACAAAAATTTTGTTCTTTGCTTCAAAATGCCCCCTTATTTTCATGTATTCATCAATTCAGGGGGAGTTTAGGAGATTTGTTTAAATTGAAACCATCAAACAATAATTGTTTTGCCATCATCAAAAAGGGGGAGATTGTTAAGATAGTTGCTATTTGAATGCTTTACATTTTTGCAACTTATGTAGTTTTGATGATTCCAAACATTATTATTCAAATGTGTAGTTATCTCCTAATAATTTTAGAAGATTTGTATTTGCTTTTGTGTGTACTAACATTTCAGGAAAAATGAACTCCAGACTATGAAGACTTTAAATCAAATTCAGAATGAGATACTTTGTAAAATTTGAAGTTTGCATTTCTTTGGAATTAAATTGAAAGGGAGTGATTGTAATTGAGTGAATAAAAACATACACACACATAAGGAGATCATAAAAAATTTATATTGATCGTACTGGACGATATCCGTTCGTACGGGACGATCGGACAGTTATATCCTATTGAGCACATGGAACGAATAGGAACTTATTTAAAAATTTTTCTAAGTCCTATTCGTCCGGGACGAATTTTACAATCGTCCAGGATGATTGGTTCTCAATAAAATTTTCGCCCAGATGAAATTAAAAATTGTCCAGGACAATCTGGTCTCTTAAAAATTTTCGTCCAGATGAAATTTAATTATCGTCCATGGCGATTGGCCCTCTGGAAAATTTTTGTCCAGACGAAATTAATAATCGTCCGGGATGATCGGTCCTCTGTAAAAATTTCATCCAGACGAATAAATTTTCGTCCAAACGATTAACCGACTTAGAACGGTTTTCAGCAGTTTCTAGAACCGACCTAGTAATAACCGTTCGTACTGGACGAACCTAGTTCGACGGGATGATCAGCTGTACGAAGACATTTCATACACATATACAAATGGGGTCGTTTCAAATCATTTAAGTAAAATTGTCCAAGACGATCCACGATCGTACGGGACGATCCACTACGTACAGAATTGAATACTTGCAGTTTTTGGGCGTTTTTTTCTTGTCTTTTGTATAAATAGACTAAACTAGACTACCACCCAATCTTTTTGTCATTTGATCGTCGTGCCTCTTGAGAGAATAGCCAAGGAGAGAGTGGAAGAGAGCATTCAAGGGAGGATTCATACCACTGGAGCGAGAAGGCTTCACTTTGATTTCAAAGGTAAGAATCTCTACTTGTGAATTGGGATTACTTCACTCTTTTCTTTCTTCCTTCTAAATTCTTGTGACAAGATCTGTCAAGGAGATCCGATTCTCTGCCGACACTTGGAGAGTGTGAAAGGACGAAGGGTTCTCTGCCCACACTATGAGAGTGTGAAAATACGAAGGGTTCTCTGCCTACACTTGGAGAGTGTGAAAGGACGAAGGGTTCTCTGCCTATACTTGGAGAGTGTGAAAGGACGAAGGGTTCTTTGCCCACACTAGGAGAGTGTGAAAGGACGACGGTTCTCTGCCAACCCTGGGGATTGTGTAAAAGGACAATGGTTCTCTGCTGCACCGGGGAGTGGTGAAAAGAGTGTGTTGTAAAGGCTTCTCCGTCTTGCTGTGAGTACAAAAGGAGAGTCACTATTGCTATTAGTGCAATACTCATAGGGTGCCTCTGGAGAGTGGATGTAGGTCTGGTTTTAGACCAAACCACTATAAATCTAGTGTCATTTACTTTACTATTTTTACATTTCCGCATTTAATTCTTAGTCTTAAAAACTCTGTGGTTGAAAAACTTTTTCTACAAAACTTAAAAGAAACAATTTTTATTTCAGTTCAACATAATTTTAAAAGAGGGCTTAAAATTTTTAAACTACCAATTCACCCCCCCTCTTGGTAGCCTTTGGGACATTAACTTAGGCTTAACAACCTAATTACTAGACTCAACATTGCTCATATTTCATGCTTAAGTTATTCCAACGAGTGATGTATCTTGTCACTGATTCTTTCCTTTTTCTTTTATCTACAACAAGGTCAGTGATGGTGATCTTCCTGTTGTGCTGGCAAATCTCTTTACCAACATAGATACTAACTCTGCAAATGTCTTTACATAATCATTATGTAGTTCGACATACTATTCAAAAGTAGTTGTTGTTAAACTAGTGACAAATTATTAGAAGAGTAGGGCGTCATTTCCCCCCTATTCCCATATGTGGCTTTGAATTATGCCAAGTGCTGCCTTAGGTTATTAGTAACATTGAAAGTATTAAACTTTGGTATAGAGTATCCTTTTGGATAAGACACTTGGTCTTATTCATCAGGGTATGGACGTACTTTGCCTACTAGTTTCTCCACCTGATCAATGGCTATGATAGCCTTGATCTTCTTGATGATAATTCCTTCTAACTATATAGCAGTCACAGATTCAGAAGTACTTTATAATATTCTACGGAATGGGTTGGCCTGTAATAGTTTTTCACTTCATTATTGCCTCTAGGAGTGCCCCGTACTTCTGAGACATGAGGCATTTAGAAGTTTGGAGGATCAGTAGGTGGATTAGGCATGGTGCCAATGACAGTAGTTCTCTGTATCATCTGTATCATTACCCCCATTTGAGTCATCGTCTCAGTCATCTTCTCGTTTAACTAAGAGATTTTTCTATCTTAGGCATTCATTTATCACTTTATCTACCTTCTTATGTCAACGAGTGTGGCATTTTCATCATCAAGGATATTCCCCCCTACATCCTCCACTTCATCATCTCCTTAAGAATGACCACCTCAGCTAGTGGTGGATGTAACTTCATGGAGACACTGGTGTGCTTGCCTAGGTGTAGGTTGCCAACGGTCACCTCCTTCATGGTCATCATAGTATGCCTCATCATTAGCATTAGTGTGTCTCACCATATAGACTTCCATATCCAAGGTATTATTTATATGTTCCATTTCTTCTTCTATATTTTCCTCCATATATTCCTCGATATTTTCTTTCCCTTCAAGATATTCTTCCCCTTCTATATTTTGTTCTTCTTTTATATTTTCTTCTAGTACTCGGATCTTCGAGTGGTGATGCCACTGGATCTCCAGTTCTTGGTTAGGCAGGTTGGACGAATAGATTGGTACTCACAGCTATTGAGCACATAGCTCTGCATTTCTCTTCCTTCCCTGCCTTATGTTGAGCCTTCCTTCAGATGAGAAAGCCTCAATATCATATCTCCCTGGTGAAACAGGCTCTCTAGGAAGGGCAGTGATGTTTATAGTCACCATAGAAATTTTCCTTCAATCAACATCCCTTTTTGCAGTAAGGGTCACAGATTGGGATAGTCTTTAAAGATAGAAACTCTTCCTTAAGCAACATCTCTGGTAGTATTCCTTATAGAGTGAGACATTCTAAAAAATTATTCAGAGTTTACGTCGTACACAGGGTAGGCTGCGGCATTTACAGTAGCTACTGAAAATTTGAGCCCATTAAAGTGGATGGTGGCTCTAATATTTCTAGTCTCTATGACAACATTTATTAATTGAATCCTGGCTCGTCGTCCTAGTTGGGTGGTCATCGGGGTGTCATGCATTTCCATTATGTACAAATAAAAGTCAGGGGATAGTAATCAAAATTTTATACGTCACCCCTAATTTTCAAAATGCAGAAATTATGCATAACCCCTATTCATTGAATTTCCAATGAATCTTATTTAAAAGATTGATTTTTTTTTATGAAATTTAAAATTTTGGTTTATATGAATTTGCTTGCTATTATAGCCTATGAATGACTAGCCAGAGATGATAAGAGAAACCAGTCCCAAGTGGAGTTGCCATAAATTTATGGGCTTCAAAAATTTGGCCCCAGCCTCCGCCCGCTAATTACTTTTTTTTTTTGGACAGGGGGGGGGAGTTTTAATGGTTTAAGTTCTGAGATAGATTTTGGAAGGCAGATGGATTTATATATAAGACACTGCCTTGATATTTGACCCTCATTTTGTGAAGACTTTATCATCTGAGTTCTAGTTTCCTATAGGCGCAAGCCTCTATAGTTAATTACCCATCCGAATAATGGGAGAGAACTTTTGATTAAGGGTAGTCAGCGATTAGATATATAGAGATACATGTATCTGACATATATTAGCAGGATGGATACTTAGAATACTTAGAGAATTGATATTAAAAAATTGAAATTTCACCATCTTGTACTTAAATCGAATGGTGGGGGAATGGATGATAGACCTGATCAATATTCTATGGTTCTGTCATCCCACGCCATCGTGGTCCCTGGTCTACTTAGTTATAGGAGGTAGTTGACCCAACCTAATAGAAGGATCCTTGTCAGCAGCCATGGGTTTCTTCGTCCAATAGTACCTTATAGATCTGGGGTGAATGTTTGTTTAAGGGGACAAATTTGAATCCGCCTTAGTTAATATAGGGCTTTGTTCCCTATCGATCATATCCTATTGATTCATATCTCAAGGATTTGATGACACTAAGCAGCGTATTGGCTCTGGACATAACCAGTATTTTATGGTTCCATTTGGAGACAAAATCACTCGGTTCAGAGGGCCCCGGGTCATAACCGTTTAGCCTACGATGTCATTTCATTGAAAAATTGTTGGTTAGAGGACACGTACTACGTCCTTACTGGTTTGAGATTTTTTGAGAATGAATCATAGTGATATTTTTTACTAGACATTAATTCTAGGTGAGCTCAAATAAACTTCAATTTTTCTACCATGGCAAACTATTGCCGAGAGTGGATGGATTTTGCTTTGAGTGGTTGATCATTGAATTTCAATTTTAAATATTTTTGTGATATTTGGATTTCACAACTTATAGAGTTTTGACTTTTAGTTGGTATTTGAGAGATCATTTGAAAGTGTTTTTGAACCCCTCTAGTTGAGATAGACATTCAACACGACCATCATCGGGGTGAAAGGGTGGTAATTTTCATTTGAAAATATTTACATTTTGTGGATGAACCTTATCAACTCTGTCGAGCTATCAATAGAGGAATGAGTTTCGTAGGCATTATTCATTTGTTCATGAATTCTCATTGTTATAGCCCTTGAAGACCTAATATAAATGTATTAAAATAAATATATCGGTCGCCGTAATCGTATATTTATTTGATGGTTCGAACCCTGTCGACTCCTTTTGATTTGTATAGAAGGATTAGATTTGAGCTTGAATTCATTTACTAACCCTCGTAGCATCCCTAGACATCACGTGTATGCTCATAACACACACGTTAAGTCCCATACGGGTGTTTGGGGGAATTTTATGATTATTTGATGAACCTTGTCGACTCCTACTAAATTGCTTAGCTTGATCGGGTTTTATAGGCTTTATGTATTTATTTGTGAATTCTCTTGATTATAGGTCTTGAAGGCTTAATATGAAAGTATTAAAATAAATATACCAGTCACCACAACCATATATTTATTTGATGGTCTGAACCCTATCGACTCATATTGATTCACATAGAAGGTTCAGGTTTGAAGTTGAATTCAATTTATTTACCCTTATAGCATCCCTAGATGTCACGTATGTACTGATAACACACTCGCTGGGGCCCATGCGAGTGTTTGGAAATTTCATTGATTGGATATACCCCTTTTGTGTATCTATGTGTACACAAATTACGGTGCATGTGTGGGGGTACTTTTTAATTATTTATAAATGCCTTCTATCGCTTGCATGAATGTTACAGATCCGGTGGAGTGACGTAGTAGCTTGTAGACGCCTTATGTCTTCTTGTACAAATGTTGCAGATCCAGTTGCATGGCATAGCAGCTTATGATTTGAATTGTTTTCCACTTTATACAAGTAGACTATCATGCACTATATGTTGCTTTCTGTAGTCAGATCATTGTGCACTAATGAATCTCCTGCTTTGCTTAAAGGTGGATCATGACATTGTCATCTAATTACCACAAGATACTTCTTTGTTTTATGTAGACTCCCTTTTTCATAAATCGGGAGGTTCTTCTTAAAATTTGTGACTGTTGTCTTAAAAAGAACTCTTCTCAAGATCTATCATTTTCAGTGTTCATGAATGCCAAAACTATTTTCTTCCCAAATATAGGACCAAGATGAAATTTTGGAACACCAATAAGTTTAATTAGAATTTGTTCAAATATCTCTTCTACTTTTATAAGTGCTATTCTTCTTGTCCAAGAATCATTAAAGAACTCACGATCCAAATGTTGCCATAAGTAGGTACTTGTGTTACTTGGTTTAATAGCGTCGGCAGAGGTAGTACCATAACACTATTAATGTTCATGGTATATTTTATCGTAGTACCTAACTTTGGGGATTATTTATATTTCCAAGGCCCATGGATGTGAGAGATATTTTCTCTCAGACAAAAAGACAAATGAAAGACTTTGGAACGATAAGAAGTTTAGTTTGAATTTGTTCAAACATCTCTTCTGTTCTGCCAGGAGGTGTCCTTCTCTGTACATCAAGTTGTCTTCATACTCGATGTACTCACAAATCTCAATCTCAACTTTTGTTGGTGATATCTGTACTTATGTCCATAAGGGTTCATTGTACTTATGATATTCCCACTGTTGTTATCCATAAGTGCGTTATATCATCCGTCCTTGCTCATAAGGAATGATTATGTTCACTGCAGTCTACCAGACATATTTGTTGAAAAGCCTATTATACTTACATTGCATCCACCTTTCACCAATCTCAGGTGGGTTGGTGATTGCATTTGTTTGTAGGGACGGCCTTCAACTATCAAGTGCCAGTATTGTCATCTCAATCTGCAGACAAAGTTTCTAGTGTTGTTGCAGTCTCCTTACATATGTTTATAGGATAGCCACCATATCTGTGACACATTTGCATTATCACTTCTTGAAACGCTTAGAGTACTGATGTGCTTTCTTGTAGTTAAGTCAATATTGATTGCACAAGGAATGATTATTGTCCACATAGTGTCAGATTGTTGTAGATGGTAGTTATCCACAAATAAACTTATTTATGTATAAGAAAGGTGTCAACCACAGACTCGGGATAATTTCTACAACTACATTTTGATAATAGCTCTTTAGGTGCATTCATTAGGTTAATTTGCCCATTTGGTCAATCCAACTCTAGGTTTACCAACATCTGGCTACTATCAACTAATAGAAGGGTAGAACAATAACACAAATTCATCATGATACTTGCATAATATTAAAGATTTTAATGTCATCGGTATCTGGGAAGCTTATGTTGTACAATATTAACTTCCCCTTATTATAAAACAATCTCACATCCTCCTTACAAATTTATAGCAATTTTATAAAACCTATAAAATTATCTATGAAATCTGCTTAGCACCTTGTCCAATACTCATTATGCTGATTTAGGAGAAGGAATATAAAAAAAATTTTCAACTTGGAAAGAACTATTCAAAACAAATATTTTAATATTGAAAAATTAAATGTTTAAGTGACTACATATACTAGATTTGCAACATTCATGAATTAGTATTTGCCATCGCTCTTTGATCCAAATGTTGCGTATTGAATTATAAAATGTTATATTTCACTAGCATGTTCATCTTTTTCCTTTAGAAAAAAAGGCATGATCAGAGCTTTGTATAGTTAACTTCCCATCCATAGTAGAATGCTAGTTTAGAAAAAAAAAAAAAAACAACTGGCATTAACCATAAAAAGGGGATCAGTTGCTTTTAAAAATTAAAAAATAAGAACTAAGCTTGATAAACGGTCACACAGACAATAGATTAATGTAAATAATTTTAATTGGCATATATAAAATATGCTTAATGTATTTGGAGGTGATCCTGATTTATCTAGGATCTCATTTCCCACTATCCCATAAGCACTGGTAAAACTTAAGGATGGATGGCATGTGTCAAGCTATGCTAACATGGCACAATCTAGCTCTTTCATGTTTATCCGTAACTATATTTATCAAGCTCTTTTCCCAATAATTCATTATGCAATGAAATCAAATGATAATAAATGAAATATTGGCCTTCATTAAATTTAAAATAAATCATCAACAACATGAAGACTTTATGAAAATGTTTGATTATAGATCTTTCTTTCTACCACATTAATCATTTTAAGCATTTAAAGTGCACACATTGAGTCGCACCTCGAACTGTGTCTCTCAAAAATCCCCGTAGGCTTAACCTTCAATGTCACTAATGAGGCGTATGCCTATTTTATATAAGGTTGGTGTGGGCTTCGAAAAATTCGGTCCCAGCCTCTGCCCGCTTATTTAGCTTTTTCTTCAGGGAGGGAATTTTAACGGAATAAGTTCTGGGGTAATTTTTGGGACGACAGATGGATTTGTAGATAAGGCACTACCTAGAGATTTAGCCCTCATTTTGCGAGATCTTTATGATCCAAGTTCAGGTTTCCTATAGGCGCAAGCCCCTATAATTAATTACCCCTCCCGACAATGAGAGAGAACTTTCGATTAGGCTAGTCGTCAAACATATACATATAAAAATATTTTATTTGGCATATAGTAGCAGCATTGGCATTGAGATTTAATAATTGGGTTTGAATTTAGGCATTTGGAAAAGATTTGATATTTAAAATGGGAAATTTTCATCATCTTGTACTTAAAGCGGATAGTAGGGGAATGGATGATGGACCCGATCAAGATCCCATGGTTTCATCATCCTGGGCCATTATGGTCCCTGGTCTACTTAGTCAGAGGAGGTAATAGACCCAACCTGACAGAAGGATCCTAGTTAGTAGCCACGGGTTGCTTCCTCCAAGGGGACCTTATAGACCTGGGATAAATATTTGTCTAAGGGAACAAATTTGAATCCACCTTAGCTAACAGAGGGCTTTGTTCCCTATCTGTCATATCTTATTGATTCATATCTCAAGGATTTTATGTCACTAAGGAACGTATTGGCTATGGCCATAATTGATATTTCGTGGTGCCATTTGGCGGCAAAACCACTCGATTCAGAGGGCCCTGGGTCATAACCGTTTATCCTGCGGTGCCATTTGGGGTTACAAAATTGTCGGTTAGAGGACACGTACCATGTCCTTACTGGCAGGAGATTATTTGAGAATAGATCCTAGTGATTTTCTCGATTAGGCATTTAGTTCTATATGAGGTGAAGTGATTTTCAGATTTGTCCACCTCGGCAAACTGTTGTGGATGGTGGATGAATTTTACTTTAATCATTTGATGGTTGAATTTCAATTTTAAATATTTTGGATTCTTGGAATTTTTTTGGGATTTTTTTATTTTTGAACTTTGTGGAGTTTTGGATTTTTATATGGCATTTGGATGATATTTAAAAATATTTGTGAATCCCTCCAATTGAGATTTTTGTTCAATACGGCCATCATCGAGGTATTTGGGGTTATTTGAAAATATTTATGTTTTGAACCTTATCGACTCTGTTGAGTTGTCGACAGAGGATCAAATTTTATAAGCTTTATGCCCTTGTGAGTGAATTCTCTTAATTATAAGCTTTGAAGGCCTAATATGAATGTATTAAAATAAATACACCAGTCGTCACAACCGTGTCTTTGTTTGATGGATCGAATCCTGTTGACTCCTATTGATCCATAAAGGAGGATCAGGTTCAAATCTAAATTCACTTATTGACCCGCAGCACCCCTAGACATAACGTGTATACTAATAACACGCTCTTCGGGGCCCATGTGGGTGTTTGGGAGTATTTTGTAATTATTTGTTGAACCTTGTCAACTCCTATCTACCTACTTAGGAGGACCAGGTTCAAACTTATTGACCCGCGCAGCATCTCTAGACGTCATGTGTGTGTACCAATAACATGCTCATCGGGGCCCATGCTGGTTGTGACTGTATTTACCCATTTGGTGTACCTATGTGTATACAAACTACGGTGCTCATGCGAGGATACTTTGAAATACTCATAATTGTGCAAGTAACTGCCATTTGAAAGCACATATTATTTCATTTGAGAATTTGAACACGCCTTCTATCCACTTGTATGAGTGTTGTGGATTCGATGGCGTGACGTGGCATAGTAACTTCTAAATTGAGTTATTTGTTGCTTTGTACAGGTAGACTGTCGTGCACTACTTGTTGCTTTATGCAGGTAAATTGTAGTGCACAAACTAATCTCCTGCTTTGTCGTATAAGTAGTTGTATCCGTCGTAGTTCTTTGTATTTTGCTTGTGGAGCATACATATTGAATGTATAATGGGTCTTCTACGATAGTTTGTAGGTGCTTATATTTGCTGCATACCTTCCATCTTTACTTACAATTAGTCAATGCATTATGTGTTGAGATTCACTTGAATACATCTGAACATATCACATCATCATTTCCATTGCATTTCAAATCTTCCTGGTTGCAATTGATATTGAATCCTTCTGTTTATAAGATATTGATACATCTCTTCTTGGGGTCAAATCATTATCGTTCACAACCAGAAGGTACTAATCATATGCGAGTTGTATCACCACACTTAGGATGTCATTTTTAGAAATCCTCGACACATAAGTACAACAAGCTGTGGATTTCTTAGTTGTTTTGAGTAGCTCCGCGAATACAACAATTATACTCTGCTCATTTCCTTTATAGGTTAAGCTTAACATGAGATAACTTTTATGTCAATGGAGATTTTAAAAGCTTATGAACTAATCTTTTAGCAATGAGTCCTAATTTGGCACAATGAATATTGTGATTCATTGTGTTAGCAAAGACATGATTGTTGCGAAGCAGCCAATGCCCACCATTTCTAATTTTCTCCAATGTTAGTATTATTTTCTTCTTGTAAGGCTAGACAAGTGAAAATACCACGATATTACTGCTAATGAGATGAACAATTATTATTGACTTTTTGTACAGTTCAGTGTAAGCATATGCTCGTACTCACTGCAATTACCCAAGTAACTTGATTGTATGAACTTCTATTGTCAGTTACGAGTGAAGATATTCGTAAGCCTTTCATTTAACACAAATTTTGCATATGCTTCCTTTGTTCCTAATTTTATTTTGAGCACAATATCAAATTCTTTTCATGCAAGCCTTCTATTGTCATGAGTTTGACTTTATATTACTTGTCAAAATCCTTCCACCTATACGGAATTATGTTTTCTTGCATGAAGCTCATTTTAATAATCCAAAATTTTCTTAATTAGAATGATAATTTTATTAGAAATTTGATTATCGTTGCAATTAAACCTCTTATTGATTATGCTCAAGTCGTTGTCTAAGCTTGAATCCAAGTTCACATTCAAGTAGTCCACATCTTGTCCAAGTCTCCCATGATCCAATTGGTAATTTCAATTTGTTGTTATTTGGATTTGAGTTTAAATACAAGTCCTTTCTTGAGTTCAAGTAACAATCTCAAGTTGAAGTTCACAAGTCCTTCATATGTTCAAATAAAGTTCAGGCTCTATATGAGCCTCTTATGTTCGAGTCCCATGTTGTCCTTGCAAGTTCAAGTTCATCCTCATTTTTTACTTAGGCTCAAGAATTTTATAGTTCATTTTGTGTCCAAATACAAGTATAGTGTTTCAATGAAATTTTCGATAGCCTTTCGACGTCTCTCCCGTTTAGAGGAAAAACCAAGAAGCATCCTTTCCCTCGACGCTACATGAGTACTTCAGGTAGGTGTCAAATGACACCGCGGTTGCATATTTTTATTTTATCCCAGCCTGCTACATGAGAGTTTACGGGTTTTTAGGTTTATTATTAAAAGAACACAATTTTCTTTCCCCCCTCTACACAACGTAAGCGTTTGGAGGTACTTATTATTATTATTATTATTATTATCCCCCTCACCGCAAGTGCCGAGTCGGTTTCCCTCCCTACTACGCTACGCGAGCGCATAGGTAGTTTGCCAGCTCATCGTTAGCATTGAAGAAGGATTTTTAAGTCATCGCAAGCACCGCGCCGGTTTCCCTCCCTTTTACGCTACGTGAGCGCATAGGAGGTTTGTCAGCCCGTCGCAAGCCACGAGAAAATGTTTTTTTTTTAAATAATAAAATTAAAATAATAGAAACTATAATAATATAATTATAATAAATAATATTAACATTAATATTAATATTAATGTTAAATGCACTTAGCATCAAAACATTGAAGTGAGGGAGAGAGAGAACCTTGGGCTGATTTGGGTTTGTGAGTGTGTTGGGGCTGAGTTGGTTGGAGTGAGTTGAGTGAGTTGGGCTGAGTGGAGTGAGTTGAGTGAGTTGGGCTGAGTGGAGTGAGTTTGAATGAGTTGAGCTGAGTGGAGTGAGTTGAGTGAGTTGAGCTAAGTGGAGTGACTGGGCTATGAGTTTTGTTTTAGTGAGGGGGTCAGTTAGGTATATGATACTAGGGAGAGGGATTTCGGCTAAGGGGTTGGATCGGGCAAGGCTGTAGGTAGGGGGACGACCGACCCTCTCTCTCTCTCTCTCTCTCTCTCTCTCTCTCTCTCTCTCTCGGCTTGCGACTGGATCGGAAGAATCGAGTGAGCAAGCAGGCTTAGGGCTCGGTTTGTTGAAGTGGATGAGATGGGTCGGCAAAGATGAGCTTCGATCGAATCTAGATATGAGATGGATAGGGAGATCGGGAGTTGGTTGGAGGGTCGAAGGGAAGAGCTATGGCAGAGAGCCTCAGTCGACAGGCTATAGGAGATCGTGGATTCGACTGGAGTTCGGCATGGCAGTGGAGTTCGGCACTGGATTGAGGGCTTTGGTAGTTGGGGATGGATCGGATATGAATGCTGGGTCAGAGGCTTTGGTCGAGAGGGAAGAAGCATCAAGGCTCTCACCTCTACCCTCTTATATAAACGACGCAAATCAGACGACGATCGAGGTGATGCGAGAATAGCAGAGGATTTCGTGGGAGATGACTATTTCGGCGCTGCTTCCAGCGGGATTTGAGCGAGATTTCGACAGAAATCGTGGAACTGATGGATATGTAGGATTTCTGCATTCCTCTCTTTTGTTCTTTGTACATAGTTCAACAGTTGGCTTTATGCCTCAAGTCTATAAAGGCTATGCCTGAACGAGGTTATTTAAAATTATTATTATATTGTATAATAATATAATATTTTTTATATTATATTATATTATATCATACTTATATCTTATAGGCCTAGTACAGTTGCTTCAGCTTATCGTAAGGGTTTTCAGGCCAATGACAAAGAGCGGGAGTAAGCCTAAATCGAGTGAGAGCCGATCCACTTCTTCATTAAAGTATGATAGGCAGAATGGAGGAAGACTTTGCCAAGTCTGCCGTATGAGAGCTATAACCTTTTGAGTGCAACAAATACGAGTAAACAAGCCTCGCGAGACCTCTTCAAGTCTGACAGACCAAACTAACCAAGGAGTATATGCAATTATTGTTAAGCAATAAACAAGTAAATTATTATAAAAAAATTTTAAATGCAGTTTTCTTCAGAGCCTTTCTTTTTTATTGAATTTTTTTCTTTTAATTTTTTAATTTATTTCATTTTAGGTATAATTTTTTTTTTATCTATTTCTTAAATCTATATTCAAAGTTTCATTTTATATTAACTTTAAAAATTGAGTTGTTGTTTTTGTATTTATCATTATTGTTGACCCCTAAAATTCGGCGCAAAAAGGTCAAAAGTGGCGAACTAAGCTTTCAAATCTTTATTTGTTTGGGAACTCTTTGATGGGGCCAATCCTTCAGAGATTATATATTGCAGTTCACTGCCAAATTTAGAGATTTATGAAAACCAATTAGAAGGAGCAATTCCCAAAGAACTAGGTAAACTATTTCATTTGCAGAAACTCTATCTCTTCAGCAATAATTTGAGTGGAGAAATCCCCCTGTTGAGTTTGGAAGCTACAAGAGCCTCAGGGAATTCTTTTCAACTACAATGAACACTTTGGGAACTCCCACAAGAGATGTTGGTGCTGCTGAAAAATCTAAAGATATTGGAAACTGCATGAGCTTAAAGAGGGTGATACTTAGCCATAACCATATCACTGGTTATATACCAAATTAGGCAATTCGATCAAGTTTGAATTTGTGTGGATGCAAGTGTGAATGATTTGAATGGGAGCATTCCTACTACAGTAAGCAACTGTATGAATCTTACTTTGATAAACTTGCCAAGAAACAAGCTCACTAGCCCAATACCTCAAGAAATTGGCAACTTATAAAAACTAAGAGTTTTGAATATTTCTTTACAATAATTTGGATGGTCAGCAAACCTCTTGAAATTTGTCAATGTAAAAGGCTTTTCATTTTGGACCTGGGTTTCAATTCTTTGAATGGTTCAATACCATCAAGCATAGAAAACCTAACCGATCTCTCTCAAATTTTATATTGCAAGACAATCAATTAAGTGGAGGGATCCCTATTTTTTTTTGTCATAACTTAATCATCTAACAGAAGTACAGCTAGGAGGAAATGATCTTGGTGTGAAAAATTTCCATTGTCATGGGTTCATTACAAAGTTATAACATAGCTTTTGAATCTTAGCAGTAATGGGCTTATAGGTGAGGTTTCTCCACAATTGGCAAATCTAAAAAAAAATCCAGAGCTTAAATCTATCTCTAAATAATCTGTCGGGAAGCCTTGTACTATTGAGAGAACTCAGCTCATTGATTTATGTGAACGTTTCATGTAATCAGTTCGCAGGTCCAGTACCAGAAAGTTTGCGCAAGTTTCAGCAAACTTCGCCAAGTTCTTTCATTGAAAATGTTGATCTTTATGATTCTTGCTCACCTTGTTCGAATCAAACCATCTTAAAACTATGTAACAACATATCGATAAGCTCATCCAGTAAGATTGGATTGATTGCAATAATTATTGGCTCCTCACTTTTCTGCTTATTAGTGATTCTTGCAAGACTATTTGGTCTCCTTGCTAAAAAATAAAATAAAAATATAGTGATTGAAGAAGTTCCATCATTTCATGAAAGTTCTTTACTTCTGAACAAAGTGATGGAGGTGACAGAGAACATGGATGAGAAATAGGTCATAGGTAGAAGAGCTCATGGAACAATATATAAAGCTTCATTAAGCCCAAAAGAAGTGTATGCAGTGAAGAAGCTTGTCTTTGACACTTAGAGTGGTTCACATGCAAGCATGTTGACAGAAAATAAAACAGTGGGAAAGATCAAGCACGTGAACTTAATGAAATTGGTAAATTTCTGGTTGAAAAGTGATTGTGGATTAATTCAGTATGAATATATGGAAAATGAAAGCCTTCATGATGTGTTGCATGAGATCAAACCATCTCCATTTCATGATTGGAAATTTCGTTACAAAATTCCTATTGGGATTGCCCAAGGTTTATCCTACCTCCATTGGGACTGTAATCTAGCTATCATCTGCTGCAACATTAAACCAAAAAAGAAAAAAAAAATCTTTTGGACTCGATAATGGAGCCCCACATCAAAGATTTTAGAATTGCAAGGTTCATGGATCAATTCTCGGCCACCCCAACCACCACTGGGATGATGGGCACCATTGGTTATATGTCAAGTGGCAAATCGAGCATTTGCGGGTTGGTGAGACACATCACTTGAATGATCAAACGGCCTCAGAATGCAAAATGGATAGTGACATTGCGATTAAAACATCAAATTCTTCTAGGTCGACGCCTTTCATAGTCAAATCAGATGAGCTCGATCAAAAGGTACGACTAACACCCAAAATTAAAACGCGACGCTAGTCAAATGATGCCCACTTGATGAACAGACTTCATCATTTTGTCCGTAATGTCGTGGACACTTTTTTTTTTTTTTTTGATAAAAATGCCAATTGCATTAAAAGAAAGAAATAAAGCAAGAACAAAAACTAAGTGATAGCTACCCTATCACCTTCCTCTAAGAAAGAATAAAAGGTAGGACGAACCTTATTGACTTCTAAAATGTCCCAAAGGAAATCCCCTTTCAAAGCATAGTTAGCACACCAATGAGCTAACTTATTACAACTTCTATTAACAAAATGAAATAAAATTACCTCAAACTCCTTAAGAAAGTCCAAGTCCTCTTTCTCAGATCAGTCCACTCTTCGGCTATCAAAACTAGCTGAGTCCTGTAAATATTTAATTACATTAAAGTTGTCTCCTTCCACAATTAAGCCTTTAGCCTCCAACATCCAGTTTTTGATAACTCTTCTCAATGAACTGAAAGCCAATAATTCCAAGTATCCAGTGTCCCAGTGTACCACTGTAATATCAGTTTTGCTCCAGGTTCGTCCGGGACGAATTTGGATCGTCCCGGGACGATCGGTACAGGTTTGGTCAGAATTGTGAAAATTGAGCAGTTCGTCTGGACGAAAATTTGGATCGTCTGGACGAAAATTTGGATCGTCTGGACGAAAATTCTCCCGAGGACCTGTCGCCGGGGACGCTAATTAAATTTCGTTTGGATGAAATTCGTCCAGAGCACATATCGTCCGGGACGAAGTGCGATCGTCCAGGACGATCAGTCTGGATATATATAGAAATGAGATATTTTGAAGAGAGAGAAAAAGCTGAGGAGAGAGAAAAACAAAGGAAAAAAGTGGAAAAGTGGATTTTTGGACGACGCCGAGCTGATTTTCGATCGACGAGACTGTTCTGGAAATTGCTGTACGCAAGGTAAGGCACAATCCGACTTTCTCAATTTTCAGAACCGTCGCTGTTGACGGTATTTTCTGTCCGAAGTTCGTTTTTGTTAGCGATTTTCGTCCGTATTTTCTGACTGGTTTAGTTTTTACCGCGTAACTTTCTGTATATCGTTGACGTGCCGGGTGTGCACATTTTGAATATATTTTGGAGATTTTTGTCCGGACCGTTTTGATTTGACGGCGTTTTATTCCGTCTGTATTTTTATGTGTGAATATTAAATGCTGTGGCAGTAGAATAAATGTTCTGAAATGTTATTATCTACATTCTGTGTGAATTTGATATGCTGTGATTTTTCAGGAAAATTATGTAAATTTCATACGCTGCCGTTATGCTGCCCGATTTTTGGGTGATTTTTGATTTGTCCGGATTTCTTCTGATTTGATATGCTATCTGTATATGCTATAAGAAGGGAGTTATAAGGGTCCTGGATCCTATGAGATTCAGTTAGTGTCTGGGAAATCTGAAATGAGCTCAATCTGAAATCTGAAATCTGTTCTGTTCCGGATCCGAGGAAATCTGTTTAGTATAAGCACTATATATGTATTCTGGTACGATAATTACATTTGTTCTGGTGCCATAAGCACATCTATTCTGGTGCCGTGAGCACAAAAGGGAGGCATAAGGGGCCGGAATTCGTAGAGATTCCGTCAGTGTCAGGGAATTTAGCTATTAATTATATATCTGATATCTGAGAAATGATTTCTGATTTTCCGTATCTATTCTGTAAGAAAATCTGATTCTGATTTGATATGATTCTGATACGATTCTGGCACGATTCTGTTCTGTTCCGATATGATTTGAATCTGATTTCTGTACAATTCTGATTCCGTTAATGTGATATGTCTGATCTGTTCTGTTTCTGATTTGATATATGTCTGTTTCAGTTCCGATCTGATTTTGATCTGATATATGTCCATATATGTTCTGATTTGATCTGTTTTGTTATGAACTATTCGATTCTGATTTCAGTACGAAGATTCTGATTTCTGTCTGATGTGTTTAGTTTTGGATTCTGAGAATTTTGATTGGAGGCTTGTTGCTTTGCTGAGCTGTTGAGCTCACTCTTGTTTTCTGGTGGTTTTTCAGGTTCTGGGAAAGGGAAGGAAGTCCAGGACTAGATTTCAGAGTTTGATCAGTATAGGTATTTTGTTCTTTTTGATTTTTGTACAGTCATGGCTTTTCTGCTCTGTTTCTTTCTGTCAGCCATACACTGTATTTGTAGATGATTGTTTTGAGAAAAAAGAAAGAAAAATATAGATGATTTGTTCCGCTGCATTTGATATTTGTTAGTAGCTCTGGTCTGTTTTGTATGTATAATGTTTAGAAGATTCCGTTCAGTAAGCAAATTCCAAAGCCAGATCCTGGTTAGTTCGTTAAGCTGGTCGCGACCTGGTGCGGGCGGGATCCATCTCGGGTCGGGTCGTGACAAGCTTTTTTGTGGTATCAGAGCATTGGTTTTGAAATTTGGTTGGATTGTAAAACAGAGCTATAGGAAGTGATCTGTAGTGAGTTAGTCTGGGTAGTTTTGGTTTGTTTGGCTTTTTATTGTGTTGTTTTTGTGATAGTTTTCCGGCTTTTCTGGATTTTTCTGTATGGATCAGCTAGACCCAGACATGACTGACAGGCAGAGTGCCAGTCAAGCAGCTCCAGTGGGGAGTACAACCCCAGTGGCCGGTGCTGATACATTATCCCAGTTTGCTACGCTTATTGCTCAGATGATGAGCGAGACTCAGAGCAGATCTTCTACTGTCAGATCTGAGGATATTGATAGACATCTGCAGTTATTTCTGAGATTGAAACCTCCGAGATTTGAGGGCGCTGTGGAGCCCAGAGCTGCTGAGGAGTGGTTGAGGAGGTTGGAAAAGACTTTTGACGGGATGTAGTGTCCTACGGACAGGAAGGTTCCATTAGCTGTTTTTATGTTGGATGGAGAGGCTGAACACTGGTGGGAAGGCCAGCAAGCAGCCAGATTTCAGGGCAGATTGAACTCTTTGATTACTTGGGAAGAGTTCACTGAGGTGTTTCGAGACTGGTTTGTTCCCCCTTCTGCACGACAGCAGATGCAGGAGACTTTTCTGAGACTTGTTCAGGGGAGCAAGACGGTGATGCAGTACGAGGTTGAGTTTACTGCATTAGCCAGGTATGCTCCGCAGTTGGTTAGTACTTCTGCTGAGAGGTGCTACAAATTTCTGAGGGGATTACGAGATACTTTGAGGCAGCCCCTGATACCGTTCTTGATTACAGACTTTTCTGAGCTTATGGAGCGAGCTCAATTGATAGAGAATGACCTGATGGCTACTCAGCAGTGGTGGACTGCGAGTAGGAAGAGATTTGGAGGTGAGGCTTTAGGTAGTGGTTCCTCTGGGAAGAGGAGATTTGTATCTGGACCTGGTTCTGGATCTGGTGAATCCAGGAGGAGTGGAGGGTCGTCTGGTACTGCTACCAGTACGACGAGTTCTGGATCTGTTAGTTCGGCACCTGTGTGCCAAAATTGTGGACGACGACACCTTGGCCAGTGCTACAGGATGGCTGGTCTGTGCTTCCGATGTGGTCAGCCAGGACATCGGATTGCAGAGTGTCCACATATGGGATTCGATCGGCGTTCTGAGGGCTCTATTAGACCTGCTGGTTCAGCAGGGAGACCGAGGACTGTTCTTCCGCGTCCTGAGGGATTTTTTGGTAGAGGTGGTGGTTCTAGTTCTTGACCACGGATACCACCTACTGTTCAGAGGGAGCAGAGTAGTTCTGTTGCTTCAGCTCCAGCTCCAGTGCAGCCCCGCGTTTACAGCTTGAGTCAGCAGGAGGCTCGAGATGCTCCCGATGTTGTGACAGGTACGATTTACATTTCTGATCAGCCCTATCGTGTTTTGTTTGATTCTGGAGCCAGTCACTCTTTTCTGTCCGAGTACTGTTTTGAGATTTTGCATTTGGACTCGTTTTTGCTTCCGGTTTTTTTGTCTGTGATTTTACCGGCTGGAAATCCTTTGATTGCTCGGAAGTTTTGCTTATGTGAGATTAACATTTCTGGAAAGAAGTGGAAATCGAGTCTGATTTTGTTACTGATTTCTTCGTATGATGTGATTCTGGGCATGGATTGTCTAAGTCAGTACGAGGCCCAGATAGACTGTCTGAAGAAGCAAGTGAGTTTGCTTATGGCTGGAAAGAGATTTGTATTTCAGGGATTACGAGGTGTTCTCTCCAGTCTGATTTCTGTGTTGGAAGTAAGCAGGATGTGGAAGAAAGGATGCCCAGTGTTTTTGGCTTCGGTGCTGGATCTAAACCTGGAGGTTGGTTCTGTCTCTGAGATCCCAGTGGTACGGGAGTTTGCTGATGTTTTTCCTGAGGAGTTGGTTGGTTTACCTCCGGATAGAGATGTGGAGTTCTCTATCGATATTTTTCTGGGTACCGCTCCTATATCAAAAGCTCCGTATAAAATGGCACCGAAAGAACTTTCTGAGTTGAAAGTTCAGCTTCAGGAGTTGGTTGACAGAGGCTTTGTCCGTCCTAGTGTTTCTCCCTGGGGAGCACCTGTTCTGTTTGTGAAGAAGAAGGATGGGACACTCCGTATGTGTATTGATTACAGAGACTTGAACAAGGTCACGATCAAGAACAAGTATCCTTTGCCTCGGATCGATGACTTGTTCGATCAGCTTTCTGGATCTTCTGTATTTTCGAAGATTGATTTGAGACCCGGATACTATCAAGTGAAGATGAAGGAAGCTGATGTGGTGAAGACAGCTTTCAGTACTCGGTACGGGCACTACGAGTTTTTGGTTATGCCTTCTGGGGTAACCAACGCGCCTGCTATTTTCATGGATCTGATGAACCGAGTATTCAGGGAGTATTTGGATCAGTTCGTGATCGTCTTTATTGACGATATTTTGGTATATTCTGCTTCTGAGGATGATCATGCCAGACACTTGAGGATTGTGTTGGAGACTTTGAGGCGGCATCAGCAGTATGTCAAGTTCTCCAAGTGTGAATTCTGGCTGAGGAGCATTTCTTTTCTTGGGCATGTGATTAGCGGAGAAGGCATTTCTGTTGATCCCCAGAAGATTCAGGCGGTTACTGATTGGCCGAGGCCGACTACGGTATTTGAGGTACGTAGTTTCTTGGGCATGGCCGGATATTACAGGAAATTTGTGAAGGGATTTTCACAGATTTCGACGCCTCTGACGAGACTGACGCAGAAGTCAGTACCTTTTGTTTGGACACCGGAGTGTGAAGCTAGTTTTCACAGATTGAAGGACTGTTTGACTTCAGCTTCAGTGTTAGCACTTCCATCAGGTACGGAAGGTTTTCAGGTGTTCAGTGATGCTTCACTGAAAGGACTGGGATGTGTCCTGATGTAGCATGGTCAGGTAATTGCTTATGCTTCTAGACAGTTAAAGCCACATGAGAAGAATTACCCGACACATGATCTGGAATTAGTTGCAATGGTATTTGCTTTGAAGATTTGGCGTCATTACATATATGGCGTCAGATGTGAGATCTTTACTGATCATAAGAGCCTGAAGTACATTTTTACTCAGAAAGATCTGAATCTGAGACAGAGAAGATGGCTCGAGTTGATCAAGGATTATGATCTGACTATTCAGTACCAGCCTGGGAAGGCTAATGTGGTAGCGGATGCTCTGAGCAGGAAGTCTTCTGAATTATCAGGTATTCAGCTTACTTCTGATGACTTTCTGATTCAAGACATGGAGCACTTACAGTTGGAGGTGATTTCCTCCAATGGTTTGGATTTGACTCAGATGAGTATTCAGTCTTCTTTGGAGATAAGGATTCAAGAAGCCCAGAAGTCAGATTCTAATTATTCGAAGTTGATTGCTCAGATTGGATCTGGTAAGACTCCTGAACTTCGAATTTCTGATTCTGGTGCTATTTTCTGCAAGAACAGGTTGTGGTTACCTGTGTTTGGGGATTTGAGGCAGGAGATTCTGTATGAATCTCATCATTCTGGCTACACTATTCATCCAGGCAGTGGTAAGATGTATGCTGATATGAAGATTTTGTTCTGGTGGCCTGGGATGAAGAAGGATGTGGCGGAGTTTGTGTCGAGATGCGAGGCCTGTCAGTTGGTGAAGGCAGAGCATCAGCGACCAGGTGGACTGTTGGAGTCGTTGCCTATCCCTGAGTGGAAGTGGGAGGAGGTGACGATGGACTTTGCGATGGGTTTTCCTCGATCACGGCAAGGACATGATGCCATCTGGGTGATCGTAGATCGATTGACGAAGTCCGCCCATTTTCTTCCGATTAGACAGACTGATTCAGTAGATCGCTTGGCACAGGTTTATGTTAAGGAGATTATCAGATTGCACGGTGTGCCTCGCATGATTGTATCTGATCGAGACAGACGTTTCACTTCTAGACTTTGGAAGGGTATTCAGCAAGGCTTGGGTACTAAACTGCATTTCAGTACAGCTTTTCATCCTCAGACTGATGGACAGTCTGAGAGGACTATTCAGGTACTGGAAGATCTGTTGAGGCTTTGTGTTTTGGACTTTGGCGGAAGCTGGGAAGATCATATCCCTTTGATTGAGTTTGCTTATAACAATAACTTTCAGTCCAGTATTGGTATGGCACCGTATGAGGCTCTGTATGGCCGGAAGTGCCAGACTCCTTTGACTTTGACGGAGGTCGGAGATAAACAGGCTTTGGGTGCCACTTTTGCTGATGAAACTGTTCAGAAGATCAGCTTGATTAAGGAAAGGTTGAAAGTGGCTCAGGACCGACAGCAGAAGTATTATAATCAGAAGCACAGGTTTGTTGAGTTTCAAGTTGGTGACTTTGTGTATGTCAAAGTCAGCCCGATGAAGGGTGTGAGCAGATTTGGCCAGGTGAGCAAGCTTAGTCCAAGGTATGTTGGACCTTTTGAAATCTTGGAAAGGATTGAAAAATCTACTTACAGACTGTTGCTTTCTGATTCGATGCCCGACGTGCATAATGTGTTTCACGTATCCACTTTGAGGAAGTGGGTATCCGACTCTGGGAAGAAGGTATCTGCTGATGAGATTGAGATTCAGGAGAATCTGGCGTACAAGGAAGAGCCAGAGTTGATTTTAGCGTACGACGTCCGAAATCTACGAAGTAAACAGATTCCGATGGTTAAAGTCCAGTGGAAGCACCGTACTGCACGGGAAGCGACTTGGGAGAAAGAGTTGGACATGAGGAAGTCGTATCCGTATCTGTTTTGATAGAGTTTGATTGGATAATGTCGAGGACGACATTTTTTTGAAGTTGGGGAGATTGTAATATCAGTTTTGCTCCAGGTTCGTCCGGGACGAATTTGGATCGTCCAGGGACGATCGAAACAGGTTTGGTCAGAATTGTGAAAATTGAGCAGTTCGTCTGGACGAAAATTCTCCTGAGGACCTGTTGCCGAGGACGATAATTAAATTTTGTTTAGACGAAATTCGTCCAGAGCACATATCGTCCGGGACGAAGTGAGATCGTCCAGGACGATCAGTCTGGATATATATAGAAATGAGATATTTTGAAGAGAGAGAAAAAGCTGAGGAGAGAGAAAAACAAAGGAAAAAGTGGAAAAGTGGATTTTTGGACGACGCCGAGCTGTTTTCGATCGACGAGACTGTTCTGGAAATTGTTGTACGCAAGGTAAGGCAAAATCTGACTTTCTCAATTTTCAGAACCGTCGCTGTTGACGGTATTTTCTGTCCGAAGTTCGTTTTTGTTAGCGATTTTCGTCCGTATTTTCTGACTGGTTTAGTTTTTACTGCATAACTTTCTGTATATCGTTGACGTGCCGTGTGTGCACATTTTGAATATATTTTGGAAATTTTTGTCCGGACCATTTTGATTTGACGGTGTTTTATTCCGTCTGTATTTTTCTGTGTGAATATTAAATGCTGTGGCAGTAGAATAAATGTTCTGAAATATTATTATCTACATTCTGTGTGAATTTGGTATGCTGTGATTTTTCAGGAAAATTATGTAAATTTCATACGATGCCATTATGCTGCCCAATTTTTGGGTGATTTCTGATTTGTCCGGATTTCTTCTGATTTGATATGCTATCTGTATATGCTATAAGAAGGGAGTTATAAGGGGCCTGGATCCTATGAGATTCAGTTAGTGTCTGGGAAATCTGAAATGAGCTCAATCTGAAATCTGAAATCTGTTCTGTTCCGGATCCGAGGAAATCTATTTAGGTGCTATAAGCGCTATATATGTATTATGGTACGATAAGTACATTTGTTCTGGTGCTATAAGCACATCTGTTCTAGTGCCGTGAGCACAAAAGGGAGGCATAAGGGGCCGAAATCCATAGAGATTCCGTCAGTGTCAGGGAATTTAGATATTAATTATATATCTGATATCTGAGAAATGATTTCTGATTTTCCGTATCTGTTCTGTAAGCAAATCTGATTCTGATTTGATATGATTCTGATACGATTCTGGCACGATTCTATTCTGTTCCGATATGATTTGAATCTGATTTCTGTACGATTCTGATTCCGTTAATGTGATATGTCTGATCTGTTCTGTTTCTGATTTGATATATGTCTGTTTCAGTTTCGATCTGATTTTGATCTGATATATGTCCATATATGTTCTGATTTGATCTGTTTTGTTATGAACTGTTCGATTCTGATTTCAGTACGAAGATTCTGATTTCTGTCTGATGTGTTTAGTTTTGGATTCTGAGAATTTTGATTGGAGGCTTGTTGCTTTGCTGAGCTGTTGAGCTCACTCTTGTTTTCTGGTGGTTTTTCAGGTTCTGGGAAAGGGAAGGAAGTCCAGGACTAGATTTCAGAGTCTGATCAGTATAGGTATTTTATTCTTTTTGATTTTTGTACAGTCATGGCTTTTCTGCTCTGTTTCTTTCTGTCAGCCATGCACTGTATTTATAGATGATTGTTTTGAGGAAAAGAAAGAAAAATATAGATGATTTGTTCCGCTGCATTTGATATTTGTTAGTAGCTCTGGTCTGTTTTGTATGTATAATATTTGGAAGATTCCGTTCAGTAAGCAAATTCCAAAGCCAGATCCTGGTTAGTTCGTTAAGCTGGTCGCGACCCGGTGCAGGCGGGATCCATCTCGGGTCGGGTCGTGACAACCACCGTGAACCCAAAGGATAGTAGCATCCTTCCTCT
Organism: Dendrobium officinale; assembly: GCA_019514585.1. NCBI lineage: Eukaryota > Viridiplantae > Streptophyta > Magnoliopsida > Asparagales > Orchidaceae > Dendrobium > Dendrobium officinale. The sequence goes on along the minus strand of CM033686.1, from coordinate 30,578,956 downwards.
ATGATCTCTAAATATGCCTCCGATCCTAGCATTGTTAGAGTTAAGAAGAGTAGCATCTATGTTCACCTTAATCCACCCGGGTGGAGGGGGATGCCAAGTAGAAGAAATCAGCTTACACAGTTGGTTAGCACCCCAGTGGTACGAATAAAGATTAAAAGATGAAGTAGATGCATAGGTGATAGCATTAGCCATAATGAATCCGTCTCCTAGGTCTTGGCCTTCATGAATTAGTTTGTTTCTACTTTTCCAAGAATGTTACACCAATACACAATACATTCGTGCAATAAATGGATCCTCCTCTCCTTGCTTTCTCAAAAAATATAAGCAATCATGAAGATTGCTTAAAACTAGTAGAGCAAAACCCCATCGGTTAGCTTTTTGAATTACCTGTTTTAACTTCAAACATTTTACCGCCACATGTTCTCCATCTTCTTTCATTTTTACAACCTCTTGGACAAAAGTTGTTAGCAATCATTCTTCTATGCATTAAGAAATCCGTTGTAGGGATAGCATTCTTCAATAATTTCCACCAAAATAATGAGACCCGAGGATTGAGTTTCAGTTTTTTGATAAACTTCCAATCCTAGATTAGCGTTGGTTCATCCTCTTCCCAGTTAGCATTAGCACACCTTGCCATTCCTGATATTGTTCTTCCCGATTGGAGTCTCAGCAGTTCGAAACTATCTCCATGACCTTCCTGCTCAGTTTTAATATTACATATTATATTCACCATTTCCTCCCCAAAGAATTCCTGCAGCATGTCTGTTATCCATCTCCCCTCCAAAATAAAGGTAGACAGATTAGAAACATTGCCTATTTCATTTGAAAAGAAAGTGGGCCAACTGTCCAATCTTTTATCAAGGATCCAAATATCCTTCATAATATTTATTGAAGTCCCATCTTTAATGTTCCACCTAACAATATGCCTTAATACCTTAGCTCCACTTAGCATCAATTTCCATGCTAAAGACGAGTTCATCCTTCTATCATCATCCCAGACATATTTATCGTACTTAGCAGATAAAGATTTACTAAGTAAGGAATTAGGCTTCTTAAATAAATTCCAAACCAGTTTTGCTCTAAGGGACTCCACCGTCTCAACTGCTGAATGAATGCCAAGGCCTCCATGGCCTTCCAGTTTACATAATTCTTTCCATGCCACATAGTGTAATCAACTATCCCCATTGCTTTTACTCCATAGAAACTCCCTACGCATCCTAACAAGTTTCTTCAGAACAGCCAACGGAATCAAAGACATAGATGTGTAGAAGACATGAATAGCTTATAACATAGATTTGATAAGTGTTACTCTTCCAACCAAAGAGATAAACTTCTTACCCCATATATCCAATTTATGAGTTGTTTTCTCCAAAATATTTGAAAAATCGGATGCCACAAGTCTTCTTAATGCAATTTTATTGCCTGAATAAAAGAACTCTTTGACCTCCATGAACCCCATAAGCTTAGAGATCATTTTCCGCTTTCTCCTTTCTATATTCTTACTATAAATAAAACTGGATTTAGAAACATTAATTTGCTATCTCTTGTAGCTGCAATAATCCATAGTAATACCTTTTATTTTCTTTAGATTCTTCAATTCACCATTAGAGAAGATCAAGATGTCATCTGCAAACAACAAGTGTGAAATCCTTGGAGCCATAGAGGCAACTTTTAAGCCCAAATTCCTTCCTTTGGACAAAAACGCATTAGTAAGTAATTGTGAGCAGAGAATGAATAAGTAAGGAGAAAGAGGGCAACCCTGTCTAAATCCGCTTCTTCCTTTAATTCTTTCCAGTTCAACACCATTAATTTGAACTAAGCACATAGGATCAGTAACACAATCCATAATAAGATTAGCAAATTTTCCTGGAAAACCAAAGTAATTCAACACTTTTTTAAGGGTATCTCAGGCCATACTATCATATGCCTACTCCATATCTAGATTAATTGCCACCAATCTCCTTTTAGATTTAGAGTACCTGAACTTATGAAAAAGTTCCTGAGCAAGAAGCATATGCTCAGATAAGGCCCTCCCTTTTATGAATGCCACTTGCTCCTCAGAAATTAAGAAGTGAATTACTTTCATCAATCTATTCAACAGTACTTTGGCCACAATCTTGTAAATAGACATGCATAGGCTAATAGGCCTAAAATTTGAGGGAGATAGAGGATTACTTACTTTGGGTATAAGTACCACCAATGTTTCCTTCCATTTGGAAGATATTTTACCCGAAGTAAAGCATACTTGAATAGCTTTCCACACATCCATCCCAATGATCTTCCAATAAGCTTTGAAAAAGGAATAAGTTATTCCATCCACTATAGGAGAAATGTTATTGCCCAGTTCTTTAATCACCTTCTCAACTTCTTCATAAGAAAAATTAGCCTCCAAGCTTCCACAATCTTCTTGCTTCAGAATGTTGTCATTAGGAGGCCAATTATCCAATTGGCATACCCTGCTCTTCCATTTGCTGCAGAAATATTGAAAAAATATGCTCCTTATAATAACAGGATCTTCCACCAGCTCTCCATCCTCAATCTTCAATTGCTTGATCGAGTTGCCACTCCTTCTACCATTAGCAAATGCATGAAAAAAAGAAGAATTTGAATCCCCTTCTTTAATCCACTTGGCTTTAGCCCTTTGTCTCCACCATGTATTCAATTGTGCAAGAGTGCAATTGAATTCCTTAACTCTAGCTCTCAGAAGAATTGATTTGTTATCTGAAAACTGTTGATCCGACGCTTCTTCCATCTGTAGACCTTCAATCTCCATCTTCAATTTATCCTTCAGTTCTTCCAATTTTTGATGTTTAGCCTTACTCCAAAAAAAACAAGGCATTAAGGACTCTTGATAGTTTCTTATTAAGAGCTTCCATATCATTTCCTCTCACTGGTTTAGCCCATGAATTCCTGACCACCGATGTTGCAGCTGAATAAGACATCCATACATCTTCGAATTTGCGACGTTTGGTACTATGAAATTGCTGATGTAACAATTTTAATACAATAGGACAACGGTCAGATGCAATTCTATTCAAAATGCGTTACCGCTGCTTGACTGATCAGCTCTAAAGCTTTCGAATTCAGCATGCACCTATCCAGCCTTTCCAAAATCCGGGCACTTCCACCTTTGTTATTGCACCAAGTGAACTTAGAACCAAGAATACCCACATCATGTAGGTTATTCCTATTTATAAAAGAATTCATTTCAAATGGCCCTTGTGAGAAAGAAAATTTCTTCCCACCTTTCTTCTCATCTTGAGAAAGAATGCAGTTGAAGTCGCCTCCTACCATAGTTGGAATTTCTGGATTAAATATCCCATCCAGAAAATTCCATAATTCTCTTCTACCTTGAATCTCCCTGCTACCATAAATAGTAGCAACCATCCAACTGCCTTTGTTGAATACCTTCAGTTCCCCCATCACACATTGATCCGAGGTCTTCAACAAAGAGAATGAAGCAACTTCAATTTTCTAGATTACCAGTATTCCTCCATATTTACCTTTTGAAGGCTGCAAAAAATAATCCCAGTTCTCACCCATTAATTTGCCAAATTCTTCTTTAGAAAGAGAAGAAATCTTGCTTTCCACAATACCCACAAAAAAAACATCCCAATCTCTTATATAATCCCTCAAATACAAGGAGGCCTCCTTCTTATTAGCCCCCATACAATTCCAAAAGCTAATGGAACTCATTTGGATAAGAATGGGGATGAACCCCCACCCCTTATCTTGTTCATGCTGTTTTTAGGTTGTCTAGAAGCCATATTCAACGGGCCCAAGTATCTCAGTTCCTTAGCTAGTTTAATTTTTTGAGAAGTAGCCTTTCCATTTCTAAAATCAATTTCCTCCTCATCAAGATTAACAGAAACCTTCTCCATATTACCCTGAGCAGCTACATCTACAATATTGGGATGACAACCTTCAAAATTTTCCACTACTTCACCTTCTTCCACCTCCTCCTCCATGGAATCAACTTGAATCTTTACACCATTGCCTCACTCACATAAAGAGTTCAACAATTCAAATTTATTATCTGAATTAAACATAGCCACCTATGATGAATCAACCTCCAAATTTCCTTCCGGATTTCTCTGTTTAGCCAAATTCCTGGCTTGGAATCTAACATCCATCTCAGCTTCAATAGAATCCATGGCATCTTCAGTTGAATTATGAACTACAGCAGGCTTACCAGCAGCTACCAGCAAGTTTTTTTTTAACTTCTGCCAATTTCCCATCTCCAAATCTGCCTAAGTTATTGTTTATGCCTTCCAGATTAATAGAAGGCTCCCCATTAATAGATTTCAGTGATCCACTTCCTTTAGGCATGATTTTAACTTTCTGCAATCCAAAGTTTTTTTTTATTCCTTTTGTAATTGACTAATGACCAAGAGTTTGGTTCTGGAAAAGTCTTTGTGCTAATGACCTGTTCTGGAATGCTTCCATTGGGTTTTCTAGACATTTCCACTGATCCTGTTATCTTCTCAGTAACAATGCAATCTTCCTTCAAATGGCCAATACGTCCACATTCAAAGAAAAAGCTGGAAATCTTCTCATATTCCACTTTTTGAAAAAATTTCCCATTAGCTCCTTCCACCCAAACACCAGTAGGGAAATGAAGATCGAGCTGAATTTGGACACAAACCATGGCAAATTCTCTCCTCCCCCATTGTAACATATCCCCAACAATCAAAATAGGAACACCAATAGACGATGCTATCCTTGATACATTGATTTCGTCCCAGCAGTACAATGGCAAGCTCGGCATCCTAATCCAGATTGGAGAAGACAGCCCTATGAGAGAGTTAGGATTAAAATCTGAGCTCCACTTGTCAATGCCAACAATATGGCTATTGAAAAACCATGGTCCTCCCGATAGAACATTCTCCATGGCCTCCTTAGAGAAGAATGAACATAGAACCCAGTCAAAACTAAGGCTCGTTAGATGAAATTTACCAAATTTCATCCACTGACGTCTCAACTCAGCCACTATTAGCTGCACCAGAATTCGCCTCCCAAAAACCTTCACAACAATAGAGAATTGTAACTTCTCTACATTAGCTTTAACATTAGGCTCAAATAACTTGATAGCTGATCCATCTTCTGTCAGAATGGATCCACTGGCTGGAAGATTGACTTTAATATATGGATGCTTAATCCATGGATTCACCTGTTCTTGGCTAGAAGATAAAACACTGGCAGTGCCCCCTAAAATACGTTTGAATTCAATTCCTCTTACTGTAGCTTTTTAACAAACAATTGGATTGCATATTTGCGCCTTCTCATGAATAAGACCGTCTCCCATAACTGTCATGTTTTTCAAACTAGTGAACCTGCTAACAATTAAATTCCTTCCTGTCGATGATGAATTGTCATTATGAAGAGGAGATTTCCTTTCTTCTTCAACCATGACTTATTTACCTTTACCCAATACAGGTGATACAACCACAAATTTCTCCATGATTGGTTCTCGAATAACCAAGGCCGAATTTCTTCTTCTCGATTCTTTCACCAAAATAGCTTTGACGGAAGTAGCTGAATATACTCCCTTCCATGGCGGAACATTTCGGTTGTCGGAAGTGGACGGAAGGCGACCTTCCATCCCCTGTGAAAAACCAGCCAACTGGTGGATTTAAAAAGAAATTTGAAAAATCTTACTGAAAATCGAGAGTTTCATTCACTAGTTTTTCCAATGTGTTCACTTAAATGTCATGGACACTTAAAACATATAACTTATCTAATTATTTTGAAGCATCGAGAATGGTTGCACAAATTTCAAGACTAAACACATATATTGAGGAGAATAGGCATCGACATTACCCAAACAAAGTCCAATCATAAAATAAACTTCGCCACTACATTCAAAACATTGTAAATACACAAGGATGATAGTCAATTCATTCAAATCAAAGCATGCGAGGAGGTCAACAAGCATCCCGAGGCAAATCACATATTTCAAAGAAAAGGTCGCTTGACACTACCCAAATGGCGTCCAAATTACAAACGGACTTCGCAACTGCATTCAAAACATCCTAAATATGCAAGGATGATAGTCAATTCATTCAAATCAAAGTATGCGAGGAGGTCAGCATGCATCCTGAGGTAAGACACATATTTCAGGGAAAATGCCACTCTACACAACTTAAATGATGTTTGATTGACGAACAAACTTCGTTGTTGCATTTGGAACACCATCAATGCTCTAAATGCATTGTCAATTTGTTCAATTAAGGTTAAGCGTGCAAATCGAGGCGGTTCTAAAGTAACTACACACATTTCAATAAAAAATTTTCTTGATATTGCTCAAATAATATTCGATCGCGAAACATAATGCGTCATTGCGACCAGAAAGTCATTAATATCCTAAACCCACTGTTAATTCGTTCAATTATGGTTATTCAACAAAACTGACATAAACTTCAAAGAAATTACATGAATTCCGTGGCAGAATGCACATAAATCTAGAAGTTACACGCAATTCGAAGAAAATTTAGTTGATTAATACATTATTATCATTTAAGCAGGATGATGGAAGGCGACAGAACATTCATGCCATTGCTAGTTAAATAATATATATATATATATATATATATATATATATATATATAATATTTAGAAGTCAAAAGAAATATCAAGTCTCATTTTATATGATTACCTCGTACTCCTCAAAAACTCTGCCAAAATCTCTTATCAAATCTCTGCTAAATCCCGTTTATTCGGTAAATGCAACATCAATAGCAATCCATCATTTTCTGCTTCATGGTTAAAATGAGTTCGGATGAAGCCTCTCTCCCTCTGGACTTGACGACTCGCTGCCGTGAAAGCTAAACAAGTTTTAAGTCTCTTGTTCACCCGATCCATCTCCCTTCGTCAAAGCCACCTCCACACCATCCCTTATAGGTTTCGTCCACGCCAAGGCCTCATGTCTAGTATACACCAACTCATTCTCCTCTTTTTTTTTTTTTGGAAATTTTTGGGGCAGAGCCCATATATTGAAATAAGAAGAAGTTACAAGTGATAAAAGAAAACTATAGTCTTGGTTCTTGAAAATAAAAAAAGAAACTAAAGATTCAAAAGAGGTAAAAACAAAAATAATAGGTAGAGAGACCAAAAAAACAAAGCAAAATGCTACAGAGGACTCATGTTGCTCTTAAAGAAACACAAAATCCGACATAAGAAGGAAAGCATAAGAGCAAAAGCCCCTGGTTGCCAAAATGACCGTACTAGGGGCAGCTGTAATGTATAGCAGTCATCATTGTCCAATCAAAGAATCCCACCTTCACAAGCAGCAAAGTGGAAGAAGCAGATGAAAAGAGAACAAGAACACCTTCAAAAATTGTTCCAGGTAGAAGTTTTAATTTTTTTTTGTGGAAAATGAGGGTAAAGAGCACATATATTACTATGTAAAGAAGGATTACAAGTAAGGTATAATGAAAAGGTTAAACCTCAAACAAAAGAAGAGGAATAACCAAAAACCTATAGAGACAAAAGGAATTACAAAGTGAAAACAACAAAGGAGTAGCTAACATAAAGAGATGTAGGAACACCAAAATTGGACTCAGACTGCTAATCAAGCAAACCAACAAAATAACCAGCTTAGCAAAAATGAAAAGATTTCTCCTGGTTGCCCAAAAGGCACTCCAAGGAAAGGATTAGCAGCTACATCATCGTCCTTCTTCAAACACCTCCAAAAGTATCAGTCCAAGGTTGCTACAAAACAGCCATCCATGGAACTAAAGATATGATACCATCAGTGAATTACGAGTCAAACTTCCAGGCAGCAGAGAAATCCAGCAAATAAACCAATTCAAGGGGACCATCCAGATGAGCATTTCAGCCCGCACTGGGAAAAAATGCAAGAGCCATGAAAACAACAAAAAATCCAAAACGTCCAGGTAGTAACGCCTTAGCCAAACAACCATCCGTGCAGCAAAAAATAACCCCCAGACAGAAGAAGATAAGCAGAAATAAAGAAAACACAAGAAAAGGATTAAGGAGGCCAAGGAATTTTCAGATTTTCAGAGTGTTTCCAGGTTGAGACCTTAGCCTCAACCGCAGATTTTATGATATAGCAGAGAGTGGAAGCACTTCTAAATTTGAAATTGAATCTTCTTTCGTTTCTCTCCCTCCATAGATAATAAGCAGCACAAGAAGCAGTGAGAAGAAGTAGCTCTTTTTGATTTTTAATCAAATAACTCATATCACCCAGTAATGCATAACTTGTGTGAGCCACGATCTTAAAAGAAAATCTCCCAGATCAAGAGTCAATTTATGTATAACCGAGAATGCGTAATCACATTAAAAAAGAATGTGATAATTAGTCCCAAAGTGAGAGGAGCATAAAAAAATAGTTGGAAGGCACCACGATTGTCCTCTTAATAAGTTCCTCCGCCATTTTAAGTCTGCCATTAAGAGCAATCCAAGTGTAAATTAAGTATTTTAGGGCATGGTGCTTATGCCACACATATTTATACCAATCAACAATGTCCTCCTCTCTATAAAAAAAATTTATAAAAGAAGATAAACAAGACTTTTCCCTATCTTTCCAAAGTAAAGTGTTTTAGCATCAGGAGTGATGCCAATATGAGCCCGAGCATAAATAGTATTTGGAAACCTCCAGCCATCATCCCCCACAAAATTAGTGATCTTGGCATGGTGCTAAATAAGATTTTCCAAATAATAATTTGGAAAAGCAAATAATAAGGTCCCTCCAATGAACCATGGATCCCATAAAAATGCTATGTTACTGTTAGGATTGATGTCAAAATGAATACAGTGACTGATTTGTAATGCAACCTTCCCTATTTCTCTCCAAAGAGGAGAGGGTTTGCTCTGAGCCGGGGTCCAAGCTGTGCTGTATTTAGCATACATGAAAGTAAACAAAGGAGATTTGGCATTGTAGAATCTGAATGTCAGAGAGCAGAAATTAGCAAATTGAAGACCAAATAATTCAGGGATGCCCAGTCCACCTTTGTGTTTAGGTTTCAAGTTCTATTCCAAGCAATGAGGTGAAGTTTTTTGTCCTCCATATCACCAAAATAAAGAAATCTAGCACACATTCTGCTTAAACTTTTAATACAAGATTTTGGAAGAATAGCCCTTCTAATTCAATAAGAATAGTATTGCAAACCGTATATTTTAGAAATTGAAGGCGACCCGCAAGTGATAAAAATATAGCTTTCCAACAGGCTAAATGATTGGAGATAGAATACATGAGAGATTGGAATTCTTCTTTACAAGTTTTTTTGACTGAAATAGGAATACCAAGGTAGGTCATCTTAGCATAGAAGTAGTGTATAAAGAGCCTCACAAACAACCATAGGGTCAGTAATGTAGCTAAAAATAATAATTTGGCTCTTCTCATGACTCACTAGTAAGCCAGAAACCTTGGCAAAAGAATCTAAAACCTCCCAAAGAACAGCACAGTTATTCAGCGAGGCTTCCCCAAAAATGAGAAGATCATCTACATAGAGCAGGTGAGATATTTTCATGTCCTTCTTTTGAATCCCAATAAATCTATCCTGGGAGGAATCAATCATGCAAGTAAAGGCATCCATCACTATACAGAATAGATAAGGGCTAAGGGGGCATCCTTGTCTGATGCAAGAAGAAGAGTGGAAATAGCCTTCCAGTGCACCATCAATACAAATAAAAAAGTGAACATTAGAGATGCAAGCCTTGACCCGGTGAATAAAGGTTGGGGGGAAACCTTTTTGTCTCATTCTAGCAAGAATAAAATCTCTAGAAATAGAGTCAAAGGCCTTACTGATATCCAGTTTGGCACACTTAAGATTCTTTTTGGCTGATTTTTTGAATTCCATAAGAGTTTTTGAAGAAAGAAGGATATTGTCAGTGGCTATATGATTCTTGATAAAACCAGCTTGATTGTCCCCAATGATAAAAGGCATGATGTCCTTCATTCTAGAGGCTAGAATTTTGGAAATAATCTTGTAGAAAACATTGCAGAGAGTTATGGGCCTAAAGTCTGAAATATTTGAAGCATTAGTAGAAATAGGAAATAAAGCAATGGCAGTGGCCTTGACTTTGTTGGGAAGATACCCCTTGGAAAAAAAGACTTCACGGCTTTACACACCAAAGGGTCAGTGATAAGCCAACTAGATTTGTAAAACTCAAAGTTGTACCCATTAGGACTAGGTGAGGAGTTGGAATTCCCATGGAAGATAGAAGCCTTAATTTAATCATTTGAAACCATTACAGTCAACAAATTAGATAATGAGAGGCAATGACAGTACCTTTCGGAATAAGGAGAGGGTCACAAAAGGTAACAGGTTGAGTTGCATTGAAGAGCTTCTAAAAGTGTTGAATAATAGAATTAATCAAGTCCCGCTTGACAATAGGGTCATCACTGGCAACCAAAGCAGAGGAGCTATGATTCCTTCTCTTCCTAATTCTTGCATAAAGAAATTTTAAGTCATCTTCCCCATGAGAAAGCCACTTAATTTTAGCACGTTGAAGCAGAGGATGAGCAATCAGAGATTTGAGCACTAAGGGATTTCAATCTTTGATTCAGGAGAGTATTCTAAGGATCAGTATTAAGCATGCCGAGACAAAGAGTCTGTTGTTCTTTAAGAGAGGATAGTTGTGTAGATAGGTAGCATGAACTAGCCCAAGCTTTCCCTTTAATGCTCTCCTTGAAAATTTTTAACATGCTATACAACCCAAGAATGGGGTTCCCATGAGACAGTTGAGTAAAAGTATTAAGAAGTTCGGCCCAGTAGCAGTCATTCTTAGTCCATAAGTTTTTGAAAAGGAATATGTGATTCAACTTGACAGGATTTCCCGAGTAAAGCACAATATGGGAGTGATCCGAGCATGAAGGGGAGAGAACTTCATAGAAGGAGCTAGGATAAGATTCTATCCACTTATCTTTAATCAGCATTCTATCCAACTTTAAGTGAATAGGCTTATTAGCCCTTTGATTAAACCATGTGAATTTTAAGCTAGTAGAAGCCAAGTCAAGCAAGCCCAGATCAAACATAAGAGAATTGAAGTCCCAAAGATGGGAAGTAAGAAGCGGGGAGCCGCCAGATTTCTCATCAGCATGTAAGAAACAATTGAAATCACCAAGAATGAGCCAAGGAGAGTTGATGTGAATCCCAATCTCTCTAAGTTTTTCCCAAAGTTGAATTCTGTCTGCAGGGGAGTTGGAGGCATAGATAACCGAGAGCACACAAAGCAAATTCGGTCCCCTATGTAATTCACCAGATATCAACTAAATAGTGAAATGGGTTGGGTTAAATTGGATGAGAAGGAGATCCCATTTAATCCAGATCCTTCCCGAATTGGACAAGTTAAAATTGTGCAGCTGTCCTCATTATCAAAAACTCCATGGTTTAGCCTAAACCAAGGATCCGAAAAGGAGTTGGCATGAATCCTATTTTCCAAAACACAGAATAAGTCTAAATTGTGGCATCAGACTAAATCCTTGGAAGCCCTAACCTTATCTGGTCTATTGAAACCGCTCACATTCCAAGCCACATGACGGGGTGGGATCATTGGGATTTTGAGCTTTGGCTAGGAGTTTTTTTGGCTTGCTTACTCCTAGAAGCTTTAGACTGTGTTGTTGTGTTGTTTCAGGGCTGGTCCTGTGACGAAGAAGTGGAGGCGAGAGGCATTGTCTCACTAATAATTCCCTGAAGTAAAGCAAAATTGTTAAGAGATATGACTTTGTCTTGCTGTTGTGGAATGGTGGTGGAACTGGAAGGAATAGTTTCCTCTGTAGGTGAATTTAGGTTGGGAATGGTAGTAAAAACTGTCTCAGAAGTGTTAGCCAATGAAGGAATAAAAACTACATGTGGTTGGGAAATAGAAGATGAAGGGAGGCAAGGTATGTTTTGAGGAGTGCTAGTAGCAATTTCTGTAGAATTCTGTGGAGCAACAACATATGTGGATGAAGGGTTTTGTTTGGGATCTACAGCTGGAGTTGGGGGAAGGGATTACTGGACCGACTGGGGAATGAAATTCCTGTTGGAAGGTCGAGGAGGCTTGCGGCTAGTGCTTCTTCCACGCTGAGGTGGCGGGACGACTGAAGAAGGGGTGGGCAATTTGGAGGGACAAAATTCTGGTGTATGCACAATAGAGCCACAGTGATCACACGGGACCGGTTTCCATTCATATTTGATTTTAAGTGAAAAAGGCTCACCTAAAATGGTGATTGGAATAGTTTCAGGGTAGGCACAGTCCTTGGAGACCTGAACACATACACGAGTGTAAGTGAACTTGTTTTTTCAGCTGTTAAGTCATCCACAGCCAAAGGAGTTCTGATCTTACTAGCTATCTGCAAAATTCCTTCTGGAGTTCAGCATGGAAAAGGCAAGTCAAGAATTTTGAACCAAATTGGAATAGAAGTAAACTCCTCTCTAACAGGTTTAAAATTTGGTACCCACTTTTGAAGAACAAATGGATTGCCAAGAAAAAACCATACATCACCAACTAAAGCCATGTCATAGTCCTCATGAGCCATGAACTTCAGCATAAAAAAATCGTCACTTCGGGAGAGTAATTTCATCATACCTTTAAGTTTCCAAACCTTTCAGATGGCAGAAAGAAGAGATTCATAATAGGGACGCCGCCCGATAGAGTAACTGATCAACGAAAGTCCCCATTCATCCTTAGCAGTTTTGACGTGGCCATAGTTGAAATCCAAGGGATCATCTGGCAATACCAAAGAATAGAGCTTAAAAACATTCCCTGGACGAGGAGAGGCAACGATGTTGCTGTAGCTAAGAGGTGGGCCTAGTGAGGAAGCGACACTCTTGGAAGAGAGTGGAGGGAACTCCTCAGAGGATGTGAGGTTCGCCATAGGGAGAGAAGCTCCCCCAGCCATGCCGGAAGGAGGGAACGAGCGGGAGGAGAAATAGTAGTCGGCTAGGGTGAAGAAAATCCTAGTCGGGTGTTGCGCACTCCTCTAATTTTTGTCAGCACAGTAGCTTGACAATCAACAATACCATAAAAAATTCATTCGTTTCTAGCACGCCAAATAAAGTAAATATTTGCATCAGTAGCCAACAGGTAATAGTTTGATTTCTTAACCAGAGAAGAAAGTAAATAAGAATGCTAAAAGTGAAACTGCATTCTAAAAAAACATGAGCAAGAGATTCTTGCTCGTTGTGACAAAAACAACAGCTAGAACATATGCAAACCCCACGGGAAAGCAAATAAGCATTTTTTAAACCATGTTTGAAAGCCATCAATGGCAAGCAGGAAGCCCACCCCGTGCTTTCCAGTAGTTAATCAAAGCAATTTCCTTCTCCCCTACCTCTTAAAGCTGCTTTGGCCAATCACCTCTCAACACATGCGGCCACCCCACTTCCTCCTTTATTTAAGGTAAAAAAAAAAGACTCCTGACACCCATGTGAAAGGAAAATTTTGGCAGCAGAAATTATTAGTTTTAAAATAATCTCCTGATACTTTTCCTTTATCATTATTCTCGTTCTTATTAGAGATATCCCAAGGATATAGTATAATGATAAATAAGAATTTTAACGTCAAATCAAGAGTTGAGCTTTTAAAGTCTAGTTAATTTGGAGCTTTAGTTAAAGGAAAATAAAAAGAATTTAGCACTAAGTTGGCTGAATTAAGCCTTGGATGGAGTTTTTTTTGTATGATCTCATTGCTGTAATCACCAATTCAGCCCATATATTACTCCAAACGATCCAGTCAATACCCATTTTTTTAACTTTATCCAACACCCAAACCAGCCCAACGGCACATAAAAACCCAAAGATATTCATCCTTCTAAAATCTTAATCAGATCACCACACTTGTCTAGCAAACCAAAAAAGCCCACTCATTAAGTTTGGAATCTGTAGCAAAACATCCTTCAAAACACCCCAAATTCACCTTTGTCCAAGGCCCATCCTACATAAAAATTCTATAGGCCTAATATCCTACCAAGTAAATACCTTGGCAAAGATCTAAACAGTAAGCTATTTTATTTTACTTTTATTAGTTTACATTAACCTTTATTATTAATTAGGATTATTATTATTTTTTTTATTATTTTGATTAATTGATATCACGATTCGTTTTTTTATTTTGAAAGAAATGCAATTGCATTGAATTAATTAAAAAACCAAGAATTAACAACAAACTAATAGAGATCTTCCTTCAAACTACACTCTTCCTTTATAAGTTTAACAAAGGAAGGAGGAAGAGAGCTCTCACTAAAATCGTTCCAAATGAAGTCATACGAAAAGGAAAGGTTAGCACAAATATCAGCTACCCTATTGCCTCTTCTGCTAATACAATTAAAAATGACATTACTCCCATACCTTAACCCAAAGAAGTCTTCGTCTTCCATGATTCCAACCTTATTATTGCCTTTACTATACAATTCTTGAAGAAAATGAATAACATTTTTATTGTCTCCTTCGATGATGACACCTTTGGCTTCATCCAAACAATTGTGTAACAAATACTTCAAAGAATAGAATGAATAAAGCTCCAATTGAGAAATATCCCAATGCATTCCATAGAATCCAAAAGCACGAATCATTCTTCCTCTATAGTCTCTTACAACTCCTCCAATTCCAGCTCCATAATTGCTTTTTAGTGCAGCATCAATATTGAAAATTGAAAAATTACTTCTTTTCTTTGGAAAAGAATTGGTTTGTGTTATTTCTAGCATTCCTATTATGAAGGAAGGAGATGAGGATTTTATGGATTTAAAATAAAAATTGACTGGAAAATAAGCTAAAGCGTCCAAAGATAAGTAATTTACCGAATCATCAATGAAATGATAGAACCAGAGCAAAGGAGTGAACCAAAGACAAGACTGACAAGAATGTTGAAATAGATAGATATCAGAAGTCAGCCCGGATGGAAAAAGTTTATGCCCCTCTTTCGCTTATGAGATAGAACGTCCCTTCTTTTCCTTATGGGGTACTCCTTCCTACGCTTGATCTAGAGCCTTGTGCATTGATGTTAGTGAATGCAAACTTGAAGATATATATGAGTGTGTTTATGTCAAAAAAAAAAAAAAAGAAAAAGAAAAAAGAGAAGAAGGAAGACAAGAAGAGTTTCAAAAAAGGGGGAAAAAGAAATGAACTCCAAAAAAAGTGATTTAAAAAAATGAAAGAAAGAGGGGAATTTCTATGGTTTTCCACATTATATTCGCCACCATCGACTTTTGCCACATAAGGTATAACAATCTCTAAACTTAGAAAAATCCATTTTGGTTCTTGCAGCGCGATGAACAACCACCCATGCGTGTTTTTCTTAGCACGGTGGGAGGAAGTTTGTCGCGGTGATTGTGGCGAGGCGGGTAATTCCCTCTTAAAGTCCTATTTTCGATGTTTGTGGCACACCATGGGACCTCCTATGCACATTTTTCTTAGCGTGGTGGGAGGGAACTTGGCGCGACACTTACAATGAAGCAAGCAATCCTTGTGCGTGCTTTTTTTAGCATGGCAAGACAAAAAACATAAGTACCCGTATGCGGGAAAAAAACTTTTTTTTTTAACATGTGCTTTCGGAAGACCCATGCACACCTTTCTTGGCGTGGTGGATGACGAAGACTATGGGCATGATGTCCCATGATATCAATCGTGCATGTCTTTTTTGATGTGGTGGGTAGGCTATGACTCTTGGATTTTTCCTTAAACTGGAAAGATGTTGGAAGGATGCCAAAATTTTCTCTAAAGAAGACAAGGACTTGAACTCTAAAGGACAGCAGGGGACAAACTTTAAACTCAAGCAAAAATTGAACAAATGATATTGGACTTAAACTTTAATTAAAACCATGAATGAAACACAATAATCATAAGAATGACTCAATCAAAGACAAGTAAGTAAGAAAGTGACTCATGCATGAGTTGGTTACAAACGTTTTCTCGTGTATTCTTGGAATGATAACATTTAACTTGTAACGATCATCTCAAGACAAAGAATGAAAGAAGATATCAAATTTATCATGCAAATGAAAGAAGATATCAAATTTATCATACAAATTGAATGATCTTTCAAGACAAAGAATTTGCAAGTATATTTTGTTCGCAAGAAAAAAAAAAAAGATATGGGAGATGTGGCTCAATCACAAAGCCATGATATGAGGCTTTTGGATCATGACGATTGACATGTAACATAAAGTGTAACTCACCCCTAAGTAACAATCAACTAAAAATGGGGTATGTCATGAACACAAGCAATATACCTCAATCATGCTTTTAATTGATTTAAGATAATTGGATGCGTAGCACATTCATGAATAAGATGTGATAAGTACACGATGAATGAGAAACATGTGTTGACCACAATGTCAAAAAATTGACACAAAATATGTAGTGAAATTATCATCCATAAATAAATTCTTTGTGAACCACAAGTTACTTTTGAAGATAATAAAGGGCTTTTGATCCTTAGCATCATTCACTCTTTTTTGTTTTTTTGAAGAAGTGCAACGTTTGCATTAATAGAACCAATAAAAGAACTACATACAAGTATTCAAAGTATAACATTCCTTCTTGATCAAAATCATCAATATGGAAGGGATACTATCAAAAGAAAAACTATCAAAAGAAAAACTATTTTCCAATGCCAAATTAGCACAACAATTAGCTATTTTATTACAAGATCTATGGGCATGATGGAAAACTACTTTATTAAAATCATTAAGGAACAATACCTCATTTGTATCTCTATTATTAAGAGGCCAATTATTCTTCTTCAAAGAATCTTGAATGAAATGGATTATGTTGACATTATCACTCTCAATGATCACCCCCTTGCATTCCATCATCAAGCTTTTAAGAAAATTCTTCACCGTAAGGATTGCTTCCATTTCAAGTTGTGCCACATCCCAATGAATCTTCTTCTTGCCAAATGCACAAATCAGACGTCCTTTATGATCTCGAAAGACCCCACAAATACCTCCAAGATTAGAAGTAAGTAAAGAAGCATCTAGGTTGATCTTAATCCTTTTTTTCGGTGGAGGGAACCAAGTGTTTGAAGACTCCCTAAGGAGGTTAGTACCCCAGCTAGAAAGATAAGGAGTAGACTTGGAAAAAACTAAAAACAAAGCATTGGAAGCAACCAAGGACGCAGGCAATGCCTCCCTACCATTCTTCACATAGTTTCTATTCTTCCAAGATAGATAAATGACCGAGCAATACAATTTTGCCATTCCAGAATTGGACGTTGAAAGCCTTTTAAGTTCATGAAGACATTCCTCCAAAGAGTTAACAATAGGAACCATAATACCCAATTCTCGTATCTTCTTGATGATCTCCACCATATACTTACAATGAACCATAATATGTTCATAAGACTCCACCGCTTGGCATCCTCTCTCACAACTATCCAGCAATGAGATTCTATGGTTCTTAAGAAATAGATTAGTTGGAATTGCAGCCTTGCCTAGCCTCCACCAAAAAATTTCAATCTTCTTACTGAGTTTGAGCTTCCGCAACCATTTGAAGTATTCTACATCAGCAAGATTATATCTGTCATTCAGCATTTGTTCATAAACTAGTGCAGAAATTTCTTTCCCTGAACACCACTTCAGCAATTCTATATTGTCCTCCTCCACAACCTTGGTTTGGACTTGAACAATCAATAGAATTAGCTCTGAATGAAAGGCCCTACGAAGCAGTTCGGAGTTCCAATCACCATTAGAAGTTAGAAGCTGCTGAACAAACATTCCTTCCAGCACATTACAGTCCACATAAGTTGGCCATCGATTGATGCTTTTATCCAGCAACCAAGCATCATTTAAAACACTGATTTTATTTCCCTTTTGCACCTTCCATCTAATAGCCTTCTTCAAATTTCTGCCCCCATCCAGCAATATCTTCCAAGCAGTAGATGTGATTAACTTATGATCATCCTTCATAATCTCATCTCCATTTTTTGCTTTCAGAGTTCGGTGTAATAAAGAGTCCTGTTTTTGAATGAAACTCCAAGCCAATCTAGATCTCGAAGAACCAATTCTCAATAAAGGAGATTGCAAACCCAACCCACCCATACTTCTCGGCTTGCAAATTTCACTCCAAGCAACATAATGCATACCTTTAACCCCATCACTCTTATGCCATAAAAAACTTCTACAAAGTTTTTCTATCTCATACGAAACTCTTTTTGGAACTAAAGAGTGAGTGATTAAGAAATTTGGCATAGAAAGTAAAGAAGTTTCAATGAGAGTAAGCTTACCTCCCATTGATAAAGACTTCTTACCCCAAGAATTGAGTTTGTCCATGACCATACTCAAGAGTTCTTGAAAATCCGCCACTTTTCTTCTTCTAAGTGAGATCTTGACCCCAAAATACTTCATCTCCTTGACCTCCTTAAAACCAATAATTCTGGTAATCTTCTTCTTTAAAGGGTAGCTCACCATCTTGCCAAATAAAATTTGTGATTTGTTGATATTGACTCGTTGTCCTGTCCACTTGCAAAACTCCTCCACAATATTCTTCAATTCTTTGGCTAAAGTAATAGAAACATGGGACAAAATCAGTACATCATATGCATAAAGAAGATGCGAGATTCTTGGACCTCTAGGTGATATAAGAATACCAAGATCCTTCTCCCTTTGCTCCAAAGAATTGGATAAAAGTTGAGAGCACAGAATGAATAGATACGGAGAAAGAGGGCATCCTTGACGAAAGCCACTTTTAGCACAAATCCAGTTGGAGTTTCTTCCATTGATAATGATAGAAAACCTCACATCTACAACACATTCCATAAGGAGGTTAGAAAACAATATTTAAGAAGTAGCATCATTCACTCATAGGCTACGATTAGAAATGAAGACTAATAACACAAGCTCTTCACACTTGTTGCAAGTGGCCTCCAAGGACAAAGGGTTGGCAAATAAGGATGATTCACAAACAACAAGAAGATAATGGAGGATATGGCAGCCCACCTACAAGTCATCAACCGAAGTCTTTGACCAGTGTCATAGTTGACTTATAGAAAGCATGCCAATCAAAAGGGACCGTTTGAAGGTAGAAACAAGAATTCTATAACTAGCTGAGGCATAAAGGGACATCATACCCATAAACAAAGAGGAGAAGCCGTCATGAGGTAGAATCAGATTACCGTCAACAGTAATTAACAAGTGGAATGGTGCATTAATTCAATGGCACCTTGCTGCCTACAAATACATTAAACCTGTGCAAGTGACAATAGTAAATATACAATGAATGTGAATTCAAAAGACCACACTGATCTATATGCAAAGGAAGAAAACAGATGCATTGCAGATATGACAGATCTTTATAGATCAGGAATTTACAAGAAGATATGTGATAACTCTCACTCATACGGAAGCCCAATCAAAGAAGATGATGGAAAATATGCACTAAATGCTAAGCCATCTCATAATGAGCGACCACTTGATATCAATCAAAAGTATTGACCCCTTGCGCTGCAACCGAAAGGATATGAAATGCAGTGAAAATGATGATGTGACACATTTAGAGGCATTCAAGTGAACGCTAACACACTATAGTGCTCTCATCGAAGTTAATGATCCATGTTTGACAAATGTGTTGTTAAAGATTAATGCAAGGTTTGGTGGCCCAAACTCACAACTACAAATAGAGAATAAATTCTCCATTCCAATAATCTCAAGGGCTAAAACAATCATTTTAGTTATAAATATCTCATATAATTCTTCTATACGATGTGAGGTGCCTTCAATCATTACAAGGTCCACTAAAGGTAGTAACTATTGATTTTGACATATAGGACGTCAATAAGGGCACAATAATCCATGGTTGAAATAATTGATTCTTTATTTAATCCAATAGTAAAAGATGATGATGATGGAATAATCAAGGAAGTTTCCCGCTAATTCCTATACGAGTTCTGGAAAGAGAAAGATAGATCAAAACATTATGGAGTGATGGAATCTAAGTTCGACCAAGTTCTGAACATTGAGTTGGATAAGATTATTGAGGCTTGCAAGCTTCTTGATGAAAGATGGTCATGCATATAACACATCATCCATGAGCAAATATAAAAGGACTACGATAAACATTGGCTCCTACAAGCTATTGTTGGAGACCTGTAGTAAATCTACAAAATATCTAAAAATACCTCCGCACATGCATCATAATTTGTATACATATAGGTACACAATGGGTAATTATAATCAGAAAAATGCCAGAGGCCCCGACGAGCATGTTATTAGTATACACGTGATATCCAAGAATGCTATGCGGGTCCATAAATGAACATAGTTTGAGTTTGATTCTTCTATGCAGGTAGATAGGAGTCAATACGACTCAAACTATTAAATAAATATACTATCCAGATATCGATCATAATATTTTTTTTATATGTTCATATAAGGCCTTTAAGGCCTTCAATAAAGAAAATTCATGAACAAAACTATAAAGCCTACAAAACCTGGTCCCCTATCGGCAAGTTAATATGATCGATAAGGTTCAAGCCACAAATAGAAATGAACCCAAAAACCCTGATAATGGTCATGTTGAATGTTTATTTCCAAATATCGTAGTCCAAATTTCCTAAAAATCTAAACCTTTCTAATACAAATGGCCATGCTGCTACTATATGCCAGATACTATATATCTCTATGTATTTGATTGACGACTAGCCTTATTCAAAAGTTCTCTCTCATTATCAAGAGGGGTAATTAATTATAGGGGCTTGTGCCTATAGGAAACAAAAACTCTAATCATAAAGTCCTCACAAAATGAGAGTAAAATCTCTAGGTAGGGTCTTATCTAAAAACCCATCTGCCTTCTAAAATTTATCCCAAATCTTAATCTGTTAAAACTCTTCCTAAGAAAAACACACCAGGCGAAGGTCGGGGCCAATATTTTGGAGCCCACAATTATAAACTAAATACACATGTCATCGATTTGTAGCATATTTATGAATTATTTTTAATTATATGAGTACCTTAATTTTCTAATTGAAGGCATATGCCTCAAGGCTTAACCCTCACCTTGTTAAGGTAAAATGCCTCACTGATGTCATCATTTTAAACCTTGCAGCAGAGAAACCTTTTTGAATAAAGAACTAGCACCAAATTCTCACCCAAGTTTGTATGCTAACACAATGTCATATTACTTAACTTAAGTATGAACCTAGAGTTTACCATACTCCCAAAAGCCACATATAATTAAAAAAAGTAATAATAATAATATTCAACACCAAATTGTTTTGGACTAGCCAATATTTGGATTTGCAAGTTAAGCACTTCTTTGTGCTGATTAAATTGCACCTTCCATGTGCAGAAATGAATAAAATTTTAAAATGTCACATGAAGATGTTAAACACTAATAATATAATTGATTGAATTTTAATGTTTTCTCAATCTTCATTACTAAGAAAATTTTTAAATAATGAGAAGAAGGTGAGAGCCCATAGTTGAAATCACCTTCATCAATAACACAACCTAAAATTCTTAGTTATGATTCTATGAGCCTACACATCTATTTTTTGTCTTCCTAGTTTGTTTTTTATTGCAAAAATATAGAAATGGATTCAAGATATTACATGTGTAAGAATTGATTATTACAAAATGCCAGTTCTCTTGAAGATCACATCTTATAAATTTATAATTTGGAATGACAATGGCTGAGCAAAGTACTAATCCATGAAAGGAAAAATTGTTCAAGAATTCTTATCATGTAACAACAAAATGGGTTACAAAAGGGTTGCAAACAATTTATGTGATGAGCAACCATTGTGGCACTGTCTACACTTTAATAATCCAAATAGAGTTTCCAACAATTTTACCATCATTTTAGCTAGCCTAGCTAAGCCTTAGCATAGTGTTTGCGAATAACTAATTATCGATACAATAACTTTACAAAAGCATAGTCTCATTGGTGAATTTCTTCCATCATTGTTTGGGTGAATGATTCCATAATGTAATTGGTATGTAGGTCCCCATTGGATGAGAGATTCACTAGTTTTTAATACAAAGTGAGTTTTAATAATTTTGGTTTGGTGAATCTCCACTTATATCTTACAAGTTTTCAATCATAGTAATGTGATTTATCTTACTATTTATATGTAACAATGCTTCTTTTTTTGGCTATATCAAAATGATCAAAATGATTAATTTAAAAAAAAATTAAAAAAAAAAATTACAACTAATATTTTAAAACTACAAAAATGAAAGAGTATTTGTTATATAAAGGACAAGCAATTTTTTTTTATGCATTCCAAATAATATTTGATATTTTTTATCTTAAGAAGAGTAACAGTACTTAAATTCAAAAAATAAAGTACATTAAATCATAGTTAAAACCACATTTAACACCATCATGTTAAGAGAGTTCATATTTGCATGTTTTATCTTCTTGAAACTTGTATAATTTTGATGATTTCAAATATTATTGTTTTAAGCTTGGTTTTTTCCTAACACTTTTTAAAAAAATTGTTTTTGCTCTTGTGTGGACTAACACTTCAGGATAATCGAACTCCAGACTAATGAAGACTTCAAATTAAAATTCAGCATGAGAAAGTTTGTAAATTGAAGTTTGTAATTTTTATTATAATTAAGTTTGAGAAAATATGATTTTAATTGAATGAGCTTAGCACACACTCACTTGGGGAGATCCTTAAAAAATCACACTGATCATACGAAGCTATGGTTTTTCTTTTTAGGGAGAGAAATTTTGAATTTCCATTTTTTCGCGGATTTCTTGTCTCCGATCATGGCGGCTACTGGCCGTCCGCCGTCGGACCCTCTGGATTTTCATCATCTGGTCGAACATCATCTTCCGTTTGATTGTTCTGTCTCTCCATCTTCCATGATTTCTCTTAAACTGCGAAATAAAAATCTTTTGATTTCAGGATTTGGAACTCAACCTTTGCGCATCAAAGAAGGTTTTGGCTCTATTGCTCAGCACGATAAATTGATTCCTTCTCCTGCTGATAAGGGTAAGAAGGTGGCTGATTTCTCAACCTCTACCAATTATGTTCTTCAAAAGGATGGCCCGCTTTCTAACGGGTTAAATTTTTGATCGTTAGATCAAGGAATTCTTTATTCTATGAATTCAATTTTTAAAAAGACGACTGAAGTCAATGAGGAAATCCTTACCAGAAAGATTTCGATCAAGGCGTTAAATCCTGAAGAAATTCTTAACATTAGGGGCATTACTGTTCCATCAGATGATATTTCTGCAAAGGAGATCGATAAACCAAAAGATTCATTTCTTAATGCCTGGAAGAAACCTCAACGCATTAAGATTAATTTTGATTCCAGCGTCATCGATTTGTCTTTTGATGGCATGGCAGTAAAGTTGAACTCTGATCAAGAACGGGCTAACACAAAAGTTCTTACTAATTCAATTGTGCTGAAGGTTTTGGGCAAGAATATTCCCTTTTTGGTGTGCAACATTGAGTTACGAAAGCAATGGGGCAGATATGATAACTTTCATTTAACCTCATTGGGTTTAAACTGCATACTTTGTTCATTTAAATCCTCAACAGAAATGGAGCAAGTTCTTAGCGGTGGACCATGGTACATTGGTGGCCACATCGTCGGCTGGACAAATGGTCTCCATCTTTCTCTCCTTTATCCCTTAAAGGCCTTTCTGCACTGGTATGGATTCTATTTCATCAACTACCTTTGCACTGTTGGGATGAGGTTAGCATTGCTCTGATTGCATCCAGAATTGGCACGCCATTGTTCTTTGATGGCAACTCCTTTAGTTGGAGTAAGAAGGAATTTGCGCAAATTTGTGTACGCATCAATTTAGAATCTAAACTTCCTATTGGAGTTTGGGTTGATTGTTTGTATGGAAGATTCTTCCAGAAAGTTGAGTACGAGAAGCTCACTTCGTTTTGCTATGGATGTGCAAAAATTGGACATTTGAAATCTTCCTGTCCTGATTCCTGTAAGACTATACCGGCTGTACATAGCTCTGATTTACAAGACAGAGCCACTCAAGAGGTTTCTCATCTTAATCATCAGGAATTTAATAAAACCAGAAATCACGAGGGTCCTTGGAAAAAGGAAGCTAATAATGTGGAAACTCTGGCTCTAGATTTACAAGTTAAAAATTCCACAGAAGGAGTTTTGGAAATGGACAGCCCACCAAAAAATTTTCTAAATACAGAACCAATTCCTGCTGATGACATTAATTTGTCTAACAGCTTTAATGCTCTCAATGGATTATCTATAATATTAGATAAGGTTGATGTTGGTATAGTTAAGAATCCTAATGACAATGCCATGAAAGTGTTGAATGATGGTGTTGCTGACTTAGTCAATGTTAATCCCGGGGATGCTGTTGAGACATCTGTTGCTTCAGTTGAAGATCAAGTTGAAGTCAAAGCCAATTTTTGTTCGGTTACTGATTCTCGAGCTCAAGAAGGTTCTTTTGAACAAGCTGATAAACCATATTCAGATCTCACTCATCTTGAGATCCCTATTTCAACTAAACAAAAAAATAAGCCTCAATTGAAATTTTTGGGTCCGATAGAACCCTGGTCCAGGAAAAGGAAAGCCGATGGTAAAGAAAAAAAAAAAGCGGGGACTTCTCCCCTTCTGTTCAATAAATGACTTCTCTCATCTTTTGGAATTGTAGAGGGATCAAGAAAAAGGAGTCATCCCTCAACCTTAAAGAAGTAGTTAAAGACAACTCAGTTTTTTTTATTGGCCTTGCTGAGACTAAGATGGCCTTGATTACTAGAATAGATGTAAATAGAATTATTGGCACGGATTGGGATTTTTTTCACCACCCAGCGGAAGGCATTGCTGGAGATATTTTTTTTTTGTGCAAAAGTGGCGGATTTTTCAGTTATTGCACATTCTCCTCAGTTTGTATTTGGTGCTTTGAATACTCCTAACAAGGGTATTTGGAATGTGGTGATGGTGTATGGACATAAAAATCATCATGGCAGAAGAGATCTTTGGAGCCGTTTGGATGATCTTTTGTCTGAAGATATTCCTACTTTAGTGGGTGGGGATTTCAATTGTCTACTTTCAAAAGAAGATAAAAGAGGTGGTAAACGATTTGGTATGTCAAATGGGACAAGGGAGATGAAGTTCTTCATGGCTAAACATGATCTTCATGATCTAGGAGTGATCGGTCCTAAATTTACATGGTGTAACAATAAGAAAGGGGCTGCTAGGATTTGGGAATGCTTTGACCGTTGTCTGCTGAATTCTTCAGCTCTTCAGCTTGTACCGTCTGCATCTATCCTACACCTTGCTAGGATCTCTTCCGATCACTGCCCCATTACTTTTTACCTTAAGAACTCTATTCGGGTTTCAACTAAAATTTTCAGATTTGAAGACACCTGGAAATCATATCCAGCCACCTGGAAGATTGTTGCAAAGGCTTGGGGAAAAATGACTATGGAGATGAAGCTGATGTTCTTAATAGGAAGATAAAGATATCCCTGAAATCTCTCTTCTTCTGGAATAAGAATACCTGCAAAAACCTGAACCAATCAAAAGAAGATTTAAAAAAAGACATTCTTAATTTACAACAGCAAGAAGACGAGGAGGGCGGTTTAAGTTCAGATAATCTTACTCTTTTAAGGAGTAAGGTGAGAGAGCTTAATGTTACTTTGCTTAGAATCTCTACGTGGTGGAACCAAAGAGCCAAGGACAACTGGAATGAGGAGGGTAATAAGCAAGGGGCTGCTAGGATTTGGGAACGCTTGGACCGTTGTCTGCTGAATTCTTCAGCTCTTCAGCTTGTACCGTCTACATTTATTCGGCACCTTGCTAGGATCTCTTCCGATCACTGCCCCATTGCTTTTTACCTTGAGAACTCTATTCGGGTTTCAACCAAAATTTTCAGATTTGAAGACACCTGGAAATCATATCCAGCCACCTAGAAATCATATCCAGCCACCTGGAAGATTGTTGCAAAGGCTTGGGGAAAAAATGACTATGGAGATGAAGCTGATGTTCTTAATAGGAAGATAAAGAGATCCCTGAAATCTCTCTTCTTCTAGAATAAGAATACCTGCAAAAACCTGAACCAATCAAAAGAAGATTTTAAAAAAGACATTCTTAATTTACAAAAGCAAGAAGACGAGGAGGGCGGTTTAAGTTCAGATAATCTTACTCTTTTAGGGAGTAAGGTGAGAGAGCTTAATGTTACTTTGCTTAGAATCTCTACGTGGTGGAACCAAAGAGCCAAGGCCAACTGGAATGAGGAGGGAGATTCTAATACTCGGTTTTTCCATGCCTATGCCACAGCCAGGAAAAATGGTAATTTGGTTAGACAGATAAAGGATGAGAATAAAAAAATGGTGGAATATATTGAGAGAATTTTTTTGAAATTATTTGAAGACAAGTAGAAGCTTCGGCATTGCAATTTTCAGGACTGGCCATCTGTTGAATCGAATCAGATGATTGATGAGGATGACAGAATCTTACTAGAGGCTGAATTCACCGAATCAGAGTTCTACACTGCAATTTTTCAGCAAGGATCTAATAAATCCCCTGGATTAGATGGTTCTACAGCTTCTTTTTTTAAATTCTACTGGGAGATCATTAGAGAAGTTTCTTGGAAAGCTATAAATAAGTTTTTTACCACTGGCCATATGAATGGTGCTTGGAAGGACACATTGGTTGTTCTCATCCCCAAGATCACCTCACCGATCTTGCCTTGTAACTTTCCTCCAATTAGTTTGTGTCAAACTATTTACAAAATTGCCTCAACTATATTTTTTAATAGGTTAAAGTGTTTCATTCCCAAGCTTATTTCAGAGGAATAGGTTGCCTTCATTCCAGGTAGATCTATGTCTGACCATTGTCTTCTTGCTCTTGAAATTTCCAACAAATTTAAAATTTCAAAAAATAAGAAAGGACTTATGGCTATTAAACTTGACATGGCCCAAGCTTTTGATAGCATGTGTTGGGAGACTTTGGAGCATGTTCTTGAATGGTTTGGGTTCCCGGTGAAATACTCATCCTTCATTTTGGAATGTGTTACTAAACTAAGGTTTTCCATCATTTTGAATGGTAAAGCCACTAGTTAGATTGATGCAAAACGTGGTTTTAGACAAGGTTGCCCATTGTCACCTTATCTCTTTATTATGTGCTCTCAACTTCTTTCAAGTGTTATCAAGCAAAGAGGATATCATTTGGGCATTCAAACCTCTCCTAAGGTGCCTAGAATTACTCATTTGTTATATGTTGACGATGTGATTCTGTTTGGTTCTGCCTCTTCCTCCCAACTTAAAGATATGATGAAGCTAATAAAAGTTTACTGCAGCTGGACTGGGCAAAGCTTGAATCATTCCAAATCGCAAATTGTTTTTGGTAAAATTGTCAGAACTGAAATCAGACGGAAACTTGGTAATAAATTTGGGTTTAAACTGGTGAATGAGCTTCAATATTTGTGAACCAAAATAGCTCTCAGTAAATTGACCAAAAATGATTTCCAATTTGTGGTGGATCATGCCTTAGATAAGCTCAATTCTTGGGGCACTAAATTCCTTTCTATGGCTAGAAGAGTTGTTTTAGCCAAGACTTCTTTGTTATCCTTGCCTACCTTCATTTATACTCACTCTTTAATCGCTAAGAGTATTCTTTTTGAATTGAATCGAATATGCAGGGATTATATCTGGCATCACAATCAAGGACATAAAAGTCTTCATTACATTGCTTGGGATGATCTTTGCATTCCTAGAGCTTACGGTGGAATGGGAATGTATTCAGTTGTTAAAAAAGTTGGAACCCTCCGAGCTAGACTTGCTTGGAGGATTTTTCACAATCCTTATTCTCTTTTATATAAGTGTATGTCGGCTAAGTATTGTTCTATCATTTGTGGTGACAAATCAACTTATGGACATTTTGCTGCTCGGGTAATAATTCTTGATGGAGTTTCTTCTCTCAAACCAATTGTCAAGTGGAAGATTGTGAATGGGGAAAATATAAATATCATGAATGACATTTGGTTACTCGACAAATGCTTCAAAAAATGGCCCATGTTTGCTGATTGTAATGGACTAGAAAATGTGATGCTACAAAACTTCATCACTGTAGATGAAAACTGGAATCTTTTTGAGCTCTCACGGTTTTTTAATAGCAGCATGATTGATCTTATAATACATCATTGTGTTATAAATGAGGGGGAAGAAGATAATATGGAGCTGCTCTACCAACTATCTGGTATTAAGTTGAATTTTTTTGGTTGAGGCTTAGTAGGTTTGCTATCCCTACTAATGAATTCTTGAAATTTAGAAAACTTAGCGACTGTGACAAAAGTGCTCGTGGATTTCCTGAAGTGGAAAATGGGTCTCATATAAATGTCCACTGTAAATTTCTTATTGAAACTATCAATATGCTGAGATCTTGGTGTTTTTGTATTCCAGATTTTAGTTCGCTTGATGACTGCCTTTATTAGCTCCGTAGCCTCACCAACTCCAACTTGAATATTGTCAAGATTTATTGTACTGCAGTTTTCATTTCCTGGAACTGTAGGAATGAGGTTAAGCATGGTAAAACTAGTGTGCCTGCTTCGGTGGCAGCTGCATCTGCTCTGTTCTCTGCTACCAGTAATAATCCATTGCTAGTCAACTGGGATGCTTCCCTCCTTTGTGAGTTTGAAACTTCTTGGCATCCCCCACCCCTAGATTGGATTAAAATCAAAGTTTACGCATCTTTACTAGACTCAAATCTAGACAGTGTCAGAGGTGTTGCTCGGGATTACAAGGGTAGACTGCTACTCGCCATCGGAAAACAGAGACTCCATTGGGACATCAATCAACTTGAGCTTGAAGCTATTTTTTCGTTAAGAGATTTCATCAAAGAGTGGATGTTTGATTACAAAGGGCTAATAATTGAAGGAGATAACTATAATGTCATCAAGTTTTTACATGATTCAGTGATGAATTCCAAGAACAACCAGATTTCTGAGAAGATTTCTTTCCTTCACAACTTCAATAAGGTCATCTTTAATCATACCTCTAGGAATTGTACTAAAGTTGCAGATTTATGTGCTTCTATTGCTTTAAAGACTAGTTTTTGTTTTGATTCCTTTACTTCCTTTGATTTTCCTTCTTCTTTATAGCTTTTGTTGAAGAAGGAATATGAGAGTTGCATTTAGCTTGTAATAGTTCCCTTTATCCTTTAATGCATTTTTTGCAATTGTCAAAAAAAAAAAAAAAAGAACCATGTTTGTACGGGATGATCAAGTCAGTTAATCCCCTTGGAAGAGCAATGAAACGAATAGGAAGTAAAATTTTTTCTAAGTCCTGATCGTCCAGATGAATTTTCTAATTCGTCCAGGGACGATCTGCTCTGGATTCTTACTTTGCGCTGATAGTCCAGACGATTCATCTTGTTCGTGCTAGGATGAAACTCTAGGGAAAATTTTCGTCCAGACAAAATTTTATGTTCGTGCCAGGATGAAACTCTTTGGAAAATTTTCGTCCAGACGAAATCCTATGTTCATCCCAGGATGAAACTCTCAGGAAAATTTTCATCTGGACAAAATCCTATATTCATCCAAGAACAAAACTCTCTAGAAATATTTCATCCAAATGAACTTCTATTCGTCACAGGACAAATTATTCTATCCCTTAAAATTTTGAGAACGTCTTGCAGTTTGTCGAAACCAATTGTTGATATAACTGCTCGTCCAGGGATAAACTTAGTTTGTACGGGACGATATTCGTGTATGAAGTCACCTCATCCCAATGCATATAAGAAATCATACGTAACTATTTTACATTGTTCGACGAGACAATATTATGATCGTATGGGACGATCCTGTTCGTATTAATTTGAAAATCAGCAGTTTTTTTGACGGTTTTTCATGTATTTCATATAAAAGGTCCTTTGTAAACTATCACTTAATCTTTAAGCCTATTGATCTTCATGTCAACTAAAGGGAGATTCAAGGAGAGAGTGTTTGAAAGATGATTCTTACTATTGGAGCGTGAAGGATTCACTTGGTACTCAAAGGTAAGAATCTGCACTTGTGATTTGTGATTTCTTAACTCTTTTCTCTCGTCCTTCTAGATTTCTTGTGAGAAGATCTGTCAAGGAGATCTGGTTCTCTATCACCACTTGGTGAGTGTAAAAGGACGAAGGTTCTCTACCTACACTTGGAGAGTGTGAAAAGTCAAAGCGTTCTCTACCCATAGTTGGAGAGTGTGAAATGACGAAGGGTTCTCTGCCTACACTTGGAGAGTGTAAATAGCCGAAGGGTTTTCTTCCCACACTTGGAGAGTGTGAAAGGATGAAGGGTTCTCTGCCTACATCGGGAGAGTGTGAAAGGACAGACGATTCTCTGCCAACACTTGGAGAGTGTAAAAGGACGACGGTTCTCTACCGCACCAGGTAGTGGTGGAAGAGATTTTTGTAAAGGCTTCTCCGCCTTGTCGTGGGTACAAAAGGAGAGTCACTAGTGGTATTAGTGCAATACTCATAGGATACCTCCGGGGAGTGGATGTAGGTAGTGCTTGACCAAACCACTATAAAATTTGTGTCTCCTATTTTTTTCCACTGCTTTTATTTTTAATGTTTTAACTTGTGGTTGAAAAATATTTTCTATAAAATTCACTAAAGTTATTTTCAGTATAAAATTTTTAAAAGAGGGATAAATTTTTAATTATCAATTCACCCCCCCTTTTGGTTAGCCGCTGGGACATAAGTTTAGGTTTAACAACCTAATTCATATTAAACAAGTTTCAACAATTGGTATCAAAGCTTTGTTTCAAAATCATAAGTTTAGAATACTTTTTGATTAACATAGATGGCTACATTTGGAAACTGAAATACTCTTGAGGATTACTCTATAACTAGACCTCCATTGTTTGATAATATTCCTTTTGATTTTTGAAAAATATGTATGTCTACATTTTTACAGTCACTTGATTACCGTATGTGGATCTTAGTTTAGGAAGGGTATACAAAACCAACTAGACTAGTTAACAGAGTTAGAGTTGAAACGCCTTTTGGACCTGGACAGTAGAAGAACGTGACTTAGCATAACTAAATTCCAAAAGCTTGAATAGTTTCTTTTGTGCTCTTAAATCAGAAGATTACATGCGGGTTTCTACTTGCAAGAGTGGAGAGGACATATGGGATAGACTTTGGATAACTTATGAGGTTAAGCAATTTAGAATTAATATCTTGTTGCATGATTATGAACTATTTCATATAAAACCAAATGAATCCATTTCTAATATGTACACAAGATTCACACAAATAGTCACCTCTTTACATGCATTGGGTAGGAAACTAACGAATGCTGAAATTGTTAATAAGATACTTCGTTGTTTGCCTACTGCTTATAATGCTAAAATTACTGCAATTACAGAGTCTAAAGATCTAAACATTGATTCCATTGACAATCTTCTTGGTTTGCTAATTGCTTATGAGCAAGGAGTTAGCCAAATAAAGATTCATGCAGGTGAACTACAATGGGAGAAGAATATAGCACTAAAAGTGGAAGAATCTGAGAGTGAACACTCATAACCTAAGGATGAAGATGACATCACACTAATGACTAGACAATTCAAAAGCTTTATGAACAGGAAGCAGAAGAGATGCAAATAATGGAATCGAGATAAATTTAATAGGAATGTCAAGGTTTCAAATGATGTTATTTGCTATGAGTGTAGTAAACCTGAACATATTAAGATAGATTGCCCAAAACCCAAAGCCACTCCTAGCAAGGAGAAGGTAGAGGAGAAACCAATTTAGAAGAAGGGAAAGAAGAAATTTCTAAGAGCTTTCTGGGCGGATACAGCTTCAGACTCGTTAAAAATAGAAAAGGAAGAGGAAGTCACTAATCTGTGCTTAATGGTTGATAATCATGATCAGTTAGATCAAGAAGAGGTATGTGACTTGACTTACAATGAACTTTTTGAAGTTTTTGAACACATGCATGATGCATATAGAAAGATAAAGAAAATGCATACTAGTCATAGCTTAGAATTTGAGGAACTACAAATGGAACATAAAATCCTTAGGAAATATCATGCTTTAATTGATGACAACAACATGAAATTACTTGATGAATATAACGACTTGAACGAAAATCATGAAAGTTTAAAATCATCCTATGCAGAACTTGAAAAAGAATTTAAAATTTTGAAGGATGAATCTGAGAGCAAAATTTATAGAACTAATTATACAAATCAAATTTTAGAAGATATGAATTCATATTACATATTGAAGATAAAAGCTCTCGAGGATAATAGGATACCCCTTAAATTTGAAGATTTCACTAATCCTATTTTGTATCCTAAATTTATGCAATCCCTAAATAGACAAATAAATAGTAGAAAACTTAGGAATCATTTTCCAAAAGTTAAATATAATAATTATGGATTGTTTGGACATATAGCTCACACCTGTACTTTGAAGAAAAAATCTTATTTGGTGTGGAGACCTAAGATGCTTATACCTAGACATATCATACATGCATCTGATTATACATTGCCAAAAGGAGAACCCAAACTTGTTTGGGTTCCTAGGTCTAATGTTTGATAATTTTGCAGGGTCCCTCTCACACAAGTCCTCGTGAGAGCATATGATACCTGGACAACAGATGCTCAAAGCATATGACTGGAGATACTGCACAATTCATATCGCTGGAATCCAGGAGTGGAGGCAATGTTACACTTGGAGATAACACCACAAGGAAGATGGTTGGGTCATGTATGATTGAAAAATTTAATAACTTTTTTATTGAGAATGTGTTATTAGTATAAGGCTTAAAGAATAATTTGTTAAGTATAAGCCAGCTATGTGATAGAGGATACAATGTAAAAATTCTTCCTACTAGCTGCATATTAAGCCTAAATGAAAAAGATGTTTTGAATGGTATAAGGGTAAACAACGTGTATATGCTAGATTTGAATTGCATTAAAACTCATACTGCTTTTTGTTTAAAAACTTTTTCTGATGAGTCATGGCTTTGGCATAAGAGACTTTGTCACTCTAGCAAGAGAAAACTTAGGAGAATTACCCAAAATAACTTAGTGAGAGATATACCAAAAGTAAACTTTAGTAAGGACCACTTTTGTGATGCATATCAATTAAGAAAATAGGTGAAGTACACTTTTCAGTCCAATAAGGATCTTAGAACTAATAAATCATTGGAGATTTTACATATGGATCTTTTTGGACCAGTTAGAACTATAAGTCTAGGAGGGAAAATATACGGATTTGTGATTGTAGATTATTACTCTAGATTCACATGGGTTAGATTTCTATTTCATAAGAGTGAATCATTTGATGAATTTAGAAACTTTTTGACTTGAATTTAAAGAAAGCTAGGATGTGAAATTAACTATACAAAGTGATCATGGAGGAGAATTTGAGGATTTTTGAAAGGAGAAATGAATTGATCATATTTTTTCTGCACCTATAACCCCTCAGTAGAATGGGATAGTCGAAAGGAAAAAAAAAAACATTAATAGAAGCCGCCCGAGCCATATTGGCAGAATACTCACTTCCTAAATATTTTTGGGCTGAGGCGGTTAGCACTGCATGTTATGTTCTGAATAGGGTGAATGTGAGATCTAAATTAAATAAAATACCCTATGAGTTGCTAAAAGTAAGAACACCTAATTTGTCACATTTGTATGTTTTTGGTTGCAAGGTGTTTATTCATAATAACGGAAAATCTGCCTTAGGAAAATTTGATCCAAAATCAGATAAATGAATTTTTGTAGGATACTCAAGTGTTGTAAAATCATATAGAGTATTCAACAAAAGAACTTTGATAATTAAGGAGACCACACATGTTATATTTGATGAATTTAGAATTTTGGAAGAGCCAAATGTTGTAGAAGATAAGATTGAGATTAACTCCCAAAAGATTGATAAAATAAATTTGGAAGAAAATTTGGAAGAAAATTTGAAAGAAAACTTGAAGATAGAAAATCATTTTCCTAGAGATTTGAGATTTTCTAAAAATCACCCAAAGGAATTGATAATTGGTGAACCTAGTGAGGGTGTAAGGACTAGGTGTGGATTAAACAAAGAAGTCAATCATTCAGCCTTCATTTAAATAATAGAACCTATAAATATTGATCAAGAACTTTTGGATGAATTTTAGATTTTAGCTATACAAGAAGAGTTAAATCAATTTGTAAGAAATAAAGTTTGGGAATTAACTACAAGGCCAAAGGATCAAAGTGTACTTGGAATTAAGTGGGTATTCAAAAATAAAATGAATGACTTAGAAGTAAACATTTGAAATAAGGCTAGATTAGTTTCTAAGGGGTATAACCAGATTGAAGGGATTGATTTTGAGGAGACTTTTGCCCCTGTAGCTAGACTTTAAGTAATTAGGATTTCATTAGCCTTTGCGTGTTTTAGAGGATTTAAATTGTACCAAATGGATGTAAAAAGTGCCTTTTTAAATGGAATAATTCAAGAGGATGTTTATGTAGAATAACCTCCAAGTTTTGAAAATTCTAAACATCTAAATCATATTTTCAAATTGAAAAAGAAATTATATGGATTAAAACATGCACATAGGGCTTGGTATGAGAGATTGAGCAACTTCCTACTTGAAAGATCATTTGAAAAAGGAAGTGTATATACAATTCTCTTTTTGAAGAAATTTGGAAAGGATATACTCATTGTACAAATTTATGTTGATGACATCATCTTTGGATCTTCAAATAAAAATTTTGGTGATGATTTTTCTAAAACAATGAGTAGTGAATTTGAGATGGTCTAATGGGAGATTTCAGCTACTTTCTAGGCTTTAGCATTAAGAAAATTGATGAGGGAACATTTCTTAGTCAGTATAAATATGTTAAGGACATCCTCAAAAAGTATGATATGGACAATTCTAAACCTATTAGTACACCTATGAGTTACTCAATTCAGTTGGATAAGGACCCTAAGGGAAAATCTGTTGATCAGAAGAAATTTAGATGAATAATTGGATCTTTGCTTTACTTGACAGCTAGCTGACCTGATATCATGTTTAGTGTTTGTTTGTGTGCTAGATTTCAATCAGATCCAAAAGAATCACATTTTACAACAATAAAATAGATTTTAAAATATCTATTAGGAACTTAGAACTTAGGAATTTTATATCCTAAGTTTAGCTCTTTATTTGAAATAATTGGTTATTCAGATTCTGACTTTGTAGGTTGTAGGGTTGATAGAAAGAGCACTTCTAGAACATGTCAGTTTATTGGAAATTCTTTAGTCTCTTGGTCCAGTACAAAATAAAATTCAGTAGCCCTATCTACTAATGAAGCTGAATACAATGCATTAGGAAGTTGTGTGGCACAAGTACTTTGGTTGAAACAACAGTTGATTGATTTAGGATTAACTGTAGGCATTATTCTAATTTATTATGATAACACTAGTGCTATTTGCATTTCTAAAAATCCTATTCAACATTCAAGAACAAAACATATAGACATCAGGCATCATTTCATAAGGGATCATGTATCCAAAGAAGAAATTGAACTAATTCATGTTTCTATAGAAAATCAACTTGCAGACATTTTTACAAAACCTTTAGCCTTTGATACATTCAGTGCATTAAGAACAAGGCTTAGTGTGATCGATTTCAATGCTTAATTAAAATGATTCTGCAACATTGATGTTTGTTTTTTCAAGTTAGTATTTTTGTGTGTATTTGTGATTTTGTGAGTTTGTGTTTTTTTTATAGTGTTTTTATTATGTTTGTGTTTTAGTTTTTGAAATATTCTCACATCTAGATTTTTGGTGCATGATTTGAAAAATTGAGTGACAATCATCCAGAACAAAATTATTTTAGTATGGGATGAATTGTGTAGAGTGTTAACTGTCAGATTTGAACGGTTTGCGTATAGTTTTTCAGTTTTATTTTTCACTTCGTCTGTATGATCGTCTAGATGAAATTTTCAAATGTCTATACGATTGGTAGTTTTTATTATGTATGATCGTTCGTACAAACCTTTGGTTCGTACAGATGAACGCTTGGCGATTCGATGTGGAGGACGGTTTCAACTGCCATTAAAATGATCTTTATTGTCTGATCATCCAGGACGAACACCTATTCGTCTATACAATCATTTGGTCAAAATTCTGTACAAAAGGATGCATCGTTACTTGTGTGATTAAGAAAAGCTGTTTCATTTTTGGACGAATTTGTTCGTCCATACAAAATTTTTTTGGTACGGGACGAACTGAAAATCGTACGGGACGAAATTAATTTCATCTATACGAACAGTCGTATTTCATTAAATTGACGGGCTTTGAACTCAACTATCATCACTTCAAACATCCCTTTCAAACACCTATTTCCATAGAACATATCTATAGAAAGCTCTAGCAAAAGCCAAAAGGTTCTACCCAAGGGTCCACCCAAAAACTTTAGTGATAATTTCTGCCCAAGGCCAACGAAGAGTCATTTCCTAGATTTGCCTCTGCTAAGATCACCCCTTCTAGAGTTCTACTAAAAGAATAACTAAACTTTAAGGTAATGAATCTATTTGCTTCCACTCAATTTGGTCTCATCCTCACTCTTATTCACTTCTATAATAAAGAGACCTTTTACTATTTTCTAGCGAACATGCCCTTCAATTCTGATCATTCGATCATAAGGTCATATATTTTTAAGAAGAAAGTAGAAATCACCAAGGCAGACTTAGGAATCTTTCTGAACTTAAGAACTAAAGGAATTAGAGGCCATACCTTGACCACTACTTCCAATTTTGACTGGTCTGAAATCAATAATATTCTTAGAGTAGTTGGCACTTTAACTCATGTACCCAAAGTATCATCTCTTAATAAAAAAGCTCGTATCATTCAGCATGTTCTTCATACCTCTATTATACTTAAAGTTGGTGATCAGGTTAACAATACTCATCTACTTTCTACTGTGACCAATTTGATTATGACTAACCAACCTATAGACGAAGCCCAATTAATCATTGACTATATTTATAGACTTTCTGAAATTGGTCATGTCGCCCATAAAAGAAAGAAGAACATTGCTTTAGAACATCTTGTTGCCTACATTTTGGAGAAGAAGTATGAATTGGTTCATCCAGATCAAGATTTTCAAGAACCTCTCTACTATAACGATGAATCTTTTAGAGCAATATTCAATAAAGAGGAACCACGTAAAACACATATTAATAGTGACTCAGAGGTGGAACCTAAACCTGCACCTGCTAGTGAACCAAATTACCATGATTTGATTCAGAGATTTGAACATTTAGCGTCTCATTTTGATCAAAGATTTGATCAAATTGAAACTCACTTACAGTAGCAGGATGTTCAGTACAATCAAGATATGGGATATGTATGAGAACAGATAAATGGTATAAGTTCAAATATGCACCTGCTAGTGAACCAAATTACCATGATTTGATTCAGAGATTTGAACATTTAGCGTCTCATTTTGATCAAAGATTTGATCAAATTGAAACTCACTTACAGTAGCAGGATGTTCAGTACAATCAAGATATGGGATATATATGAGAACATATAAATGATATAAGTTCAAATATGCTTATGACAAACAATTATTTTAATTTCTTTAGTACTGTACCTCATCCTTCTCCTCTAGATTAGGGCCCATCAGAGTGATTCATGTACTTTCTTATGATCTTCTTTTGTTGATGTGATTGTACTTTGATAGTTTGTGTTGTGATATATTTTAGTTGTGTGTTAGTTTTCATTTATGTTTTATGATGCATTGATATCATTTCTCAAAATTGTAATATTCATTATCATGATATCAATATAAGTTATCTTATCTTAGTTTTAATTTTGTGTTGAAATGTATGTTAGCCTATATAAAAATCTCTAAATTTTTTTATCTTAAGAGTGCTATACCTTGAAGTGCAATATAAAATTAAATTCATTAGTAAAAATTAATTTTTCTAAATTTAAGTTTTGCTTATAACTTGATGTAATTAAGATTGTCAATTTCATGTCTCTTATTATACTACATTAATGTTTAATATTATTATTGCAATTGTGATGTTTTATTATTTTGTATTTCATTTATTAATAAATATTACTGTACTTTGAAAATTTTAAAATTTATTATTATTAATTTTGGAAATATCAAGATTACTCTTGAAAAATGTACAAATGTACCAAAATCAAAAGGAATGCGCAATGATTCGCAATTTGAAAAAGAGACACACAATAATCCCACAAGTAAAAAGATGCACAAAAATGTGCCACAACTATTAAAAAAAAAGATGCGTAAAGCGCCACATGTGGTAGTTAATTCTTTTCATAATCTTTCAATCTCTTAATTCAAATTGATCTTCTGTAGATTTTTATTTCTTATTGAAATTTGAAATATACAAATTTTAAATTCATCCTTTTTGCAATGATATTCTTTATCTTAATGTCTAAATTGATTCATGTTTTTGACATATCTTTTTTATTATAAAAGTTATATCTCTTCTTAAATTCTATGAATCTTTTTTATTATCTAATGATATGATTTTATTGCTAAATTTATTTCAATCATCTTCAAGGATCAATTATCAAAGGATTATCATATGACTGCTTACATTTATGTTCTTTTTCTTCTTCTCTTTTTGTTGTTGTCAAAAAGGGAGAAAAAATAATATTTGTATTATTTTTTGTTATCGTATTATTTTTGTATGTTTGTATTGTTTTCTATTATCATATTATTTTCGTATTGTATATATTTGTTTTTTTAAAATAAAAAAAGAAAAGAAAAGAGAGATACATTTGTTGTGCAATACCTCCTTATTTTCATATGTTTATCAATTCAGGGGGAGTTTAGGAGATTCTTAAAATTTAAAAATAATACAAACAATAATTATTTTACCATCATAAAAAAGGGAAGATTTTTAAGAGAGTTGCTATTTGCATGTTTTATCTTCTTGCAACTTGTATAGTTTTGATGATTCCAAATATTATTGTTTTAATCTTTATTTTCTCCTAACACTTTTTGGAAAAATTATTTTTTCTCTTGTGTGAACAAATATTTTAGGATAATCGAACATCAGACTAATCAAAACTTCAAATCAAAATTCATCATCAGATATTTTGTAAATTGAAGTTCGTAATTTTTATTGTAATTAAGTTTGAGAAAATATGATTTTAATTGAATAAGCTTAGCACACACACACTTGGGGAGGTCTTTAAAAAATAACACTAATCGTACAGGATGAACCATGTTCGTACGGGACGATCAAGTTAGTTAATCCCCTCCGAAGAGCAATGGAATTAACAGGAAGTGAAAATTTTTCTAAGTCCTAATCATTCAGATGAATTTTTTAATTCGTACCGGGACGATCTGCTTTGGATTCTCTCTTTGTGCTGATAGTCCAGACGATTCATCCTGTTCATGCCAGGATGAAACTCTCAGGAATATTTTTGTCCAGACGAAATTCTATGTTCGTGCCAGGATGAAACTCTCAGGAAAATTTTCATCCAAACGAAATCCTATGTTCGTCCCAGGACAAAACTCTCGAGAAAATTTTTGTCCAGACGAAATCCTATATTAGTCCCAGGACAAAACTCTCTAGAAATTTTTCATCTAGACGAACTCCTATTCATCCCAGGATGAATTGTTCTCTCCCTTAAAATTTTGAGAACGACCTAAAGTTTGTCGAAACCAACTGTTGATATAATTGTTCATCCCAGGACGAACTTAGTTCGTACGGGACGATGTTTGTGTACGAAGTCACCTCGTCCAAATGCATATAAGAAATCATACGCAACAATTTTACACTATTCGGACGGGACGATATTATGATCGTACGGGATGATCCTGTTTGTATTGATTTGAAAATCAGCAGTTTTTGGATGATTTTTCATGTCTTTCATATAAAAGGTCCTTTGTAAATTGTCACTTAATCTTTTTGCCTACTGGTCTTCGTGTCAACTAAAGGGAGAGTCAAGGAGAGAGTGTGAGAGAGTATTTGATAGAGGATTCTTACAACTGGAGTGTGAAGGATTCACTTGGTACTCAAAGGTAAGAATATGCACTTGTAATTTGTGATTACTTCACTCTTTTCTCTCATCCTTCTAGATATCTTATGGGAAGATCTATCAAGGAGATCCAGTTCTCTTCCAAAACTTGGTGAGTGTGAAAGGACGAAGGATTCTCTGCCTATACTTGGAGAGTGTGAATAGCCGAAGGGTTCTCTACCCACACTTGAAGAGTGTGAAAGGATGAAGGGTTCTCTGCGTACACTTGGAGAGTGTGAACTGTCGAAGGGTTCTCTACCCACACTTGGAGAGTGTGAAAGGACGAAGGGTTCTCTTCCTACACCAGGAGAGTGTGAAAGGACAGACGATTCTCTGACAACACTTGGAGAATGTAAAAGGACGACTGTTCTCTACCGCACCGGGTAGTGGTGGAAGAGAGTTTTGTAAAGGCTTATCCGCCTTGCTGTGGGTGCAAAAGGAGAGTCACTAGTGATATTAGTGTAATACTCGGATGGTGCCTCCGGGGAGTGGATGTAGGTCATGTTTGACTGAACCACTATAAAACTTGTGTCTTTTATTTTTTTCCACTATTTATATTTTTAATGTTTGAACTTGTGGTTAAAAAACATTTTCTACAAAATTCACTAAATTATTTTCGGTATAAAATTTTTAAAAGCAGGATAAATATTTAATTACCAATTCACCTCCCCTCTTAGTTAACCGCTGGGTCATATGCTTAGGTTTTAACAACCTAATTCATATTAAACAAGTTTCAACACATCAACCTATGTACTTCCTCCATTAATTCATCTAATGAATTGGTAGATGAATCATAGAACTTTAGGAAACCAAACTGATTAAATCCAAGAGCTAATTATTGGAATTTGTTCTGACTTTTAAGAATAACTTTAATGGACACAGTATTCTATGATAGTTAGTATTCAAAACACAAGAGAAAGATGCCACAGAAGTAAGATATTTTCCTTAAATAAAATACAGTATGTAAGAGTGCCAAATGCAAATAATGTATTATTTTATGTGTTATATTTTCGATAAAAATATATTATTTTGATTTTGTTGTGCAAGAAAATATCTAAAAAAGCATAAAATTATATGTATCATCTAGCACCGCGGCATCAGATAAATGAACATCACAGCACCCTCAAAGGAACCACCAGAGTAATACAATATTAACATGGTAGCATTGAATTTTCTATTGGATAATGCTGCGGCATAAAAATGGTCAGCTTTGTAGTGTTATGTTCACTTTCTTCAAGCGTCATGGTGTCATAATCTATCATGCCTCAACACAAAAATTTCCACTCCGGTTCTGCAACATTTAAAAGTTAGTAGCACCGCGACATAACAGTTGTAACTACTGAAGGACACAATATATGTCAGTGAAACAATGCGAGTGTTCACTAAGTAAATGATCTATGTCAGTAAGTGCTTCACTAGAGCTAAAACAGTAGCACAATAGCGTTAGTTTATTTTATGGGTTCAATTTTGTCGATCATTCAAGCACCTCAACGCCAGTTACTTGCTTTATGTTTTCTTATAAATAGTCATTGTGTTATAGTTTCAAGGTGGTATAATCACTTGTATGATTTCTATATATTTTAAAGTACTTCAAATCTCTCTTTGAGTATAATCTAAGAGAGAAAAGGGAAGAACTAGATACAATCATAAGTGTTTTATTTTGTATTTTTTTGAGCAAATCCATAAATTAAGGAAGAATATGAGTAAACAAGAGATATTGAAACTTTCTGGAGATATTCTTCTTTTTCATTTTAGTTCTTCTATAATTTCAATGAAAATGTTGTTTATTTTTTCATCCTTATCTAGATAATTCAATAGGTTTGGATTGATGATAAAGAGATCATATTAAGTTCTAATGAAAATTCTTGTGTTGTAAAGTTAAATGATATTTTTAATATTATCTCACTCTTTATCTGATGTATATAGTGGCTATTTGTATAGTTAAAATTTACTATGATGTATAGCCTAGACGTAGGAACACAATAATAACTAGGAATATTAAAATAATATGTTTACATAATTAGATAGAGGATGTAAAATATGCTAGGTTAATTAGGAGATTATATAATTGTAGAAGGTCAGTAGATTTCATTTTTACCCCTAGAAGCTTGATAGAGACCTAGATATGCATATACTCTGAATTACAATAAAAATAAGAATTTCATTAGGAAAGATATACAATTTATATTTATCAATCCAAACAATATTATTTAAATATTATATTCATTATTTTAGTATTTTTATTCAATTATTGAGTCTCCATAACAAATAATATTATTTTTGTAGGATAATTTTGCAATTAGAATAAACAATAGTAGTTGATTGCTAAAAAAAATACTTTCTCATGGGATCGACACTCTACTCTATCACTTTATAAATTTTATTGTCACAAATACTTGTGTATATTAAGTAGGGTTTGTTATTTTTATATATCAATCAAAACCTAAGCATTATTTAATTGAGATAGAGCCTTAAACATTTTTTAAAATTCAAAATTACACTCTAGTGTAACACCCATTAAGTTTTTGGCAATTTTTTTTAGAAGTATTTCATGATTTACAAAATTTTTAATAATATTATTATTGAATAAATTGCATAATTAAACCTATTTAAATTTATTTATTATTATTTTTATTTTCTTTGATCACTAATTGTATATTTTTTTGTTGCATGCTTTATGGCCATATAATTGAACTTTTATCATTTGATTATAAAATTAAGGGAACCCTTTCAAAAATATTTAAAACCAAAATGATTTTAAAAATGACTGAACGTGAGTTAGAGGAAAATTGTTTTAGACTTCTTAAGGATTATACAAACCCTTTTGTAGAAGGAATTCTTCAGAGCATAAATATACTTACAAATCAAGCTAATATTTTTGAATTTAAAATATTTATTATTTAAATGGGTTCAAAACTCTCAATTTTTTAAATCACATATAAAAGATCCCAATTTATATTTAGCTAGCTTTTTAGAAATTTTACAATATTTAAGTGGAATGGTGTCAGTGTTTATGCCATTAGACTTAGATTATTTCCCATTTCTTTAAGATGTAAAGTTAAAATATTATTGAATTCCTTACCCCCAAGCTCTATAACTGGTTGGAATGAGTTCACTCATAAGCTTCTTGCTAAGTATTTTTCACTTTCAAAAGCTATCAAACTTAGAAATGACATAACTTCTTTTACTCGGTTTGAAGGAGAATCCATTTATGAGAGTTTAGAAAGATTTAACGAAATGTTTAGAAAAGGCCCTCATCATGCATTACCTAATTAGTTGATTATTTAAATAATTTATAATGGATTAGTAGGATCTCTTAGAGCGATAATTAATGTTGCAGCGAGATGATCATTAATATCTAAGCCATTTAAGGAAGCTTATTGATTGTTGGAGGAAATGGCTACTAATAATTTACAATGACCAACTAATAGGTTAAATCTTAAAAAAGTAAATAAAAATTATGATTATGATGCATTATCAATCTTGACTACCTAAGTTGTAGCAGCATCTAATAAGTAAATACATTAGTAGTAATTTTTGTGATAGGAACATAATCCATGGGAGATCAAAATTCAATTCAAGAAAATAATATGAAAGGGAATGAAAATATAATGCTTCTCAACAAGCTGCACATAATCCTATACTTACATATCTTTTAGGATGTAATTAAAATAACCAAAAGTAAATAAAAAATTAGTATTGGATGATGGAGCTATATAGTTACGGAATCAATTACAAAATCAAGCTGCACCTA
The DNA here is from genome assembly GCA_019514585.1 of Dendrobium officinale. Lineage (NCBI taxonomy): Eukaryota > Viridiplantae > Streptophyta > Magnoliopsida > Asparagales > Orchidaceae > Dendrobium > Dendrobium officinale. Next base: position 30,535,346 of record CM033686.1, on the reverse strand, counting down.
TTAAAAATTTGAAAACCCAATTAAATCATCTTATAATTTCAGTCAGTAGTAGACCTCTTAGATTTTTACCTAGTAATACTGAAGTTAATCCGAAAGAAAATGAAAAAGATCTTAATGGAAGTTATTTGATGAATGGAAACAATATACCCCGAACAAATTGAAAAATCTAGGCAAGTCTAACTGAAGATTATAAATTTAGTGTTGTGTGGGAGGCAACCCATAATTTGGTTTAATATATTATTAAGTTTGACTGAAGAGTTTAAACTTAGCACTGCAAGGGAGGAAACCCATTTTATAGTTAAGGTGTAATAAGTAGGGTTATTAATTTTATTAATTTTTATTATTTGAACTTAAAAAACCCTTGAAATAAGGAGCACCACCACCACAATGCTACCTTTAGCGTTGTAGCACTGTGGTGGTACTTTGTGGTTCAAAAATTGAATTTTTAAAACTGCCTCTTACTTGAAACTTATTAAAACAGCAAGTTGGAAGTTTAATTCTCAATCCTTGTCTATTTTTTGAGTATAGTGTTATCTTTCTCTTTGTGAACATTCAACTTAAGCGACAAGTAGAACCAAGCAAAGACATTCCTCCTCTAGAATGAGAAGTGAGAACATTTAAAAAATAAATATTTCTTTTCTCTTCTCCATATGTAGAGTTCTACTATCATTAATAAATTTTATAAGTTCAATGATGAAGTTCATGAAGATACAAGTATATATATGACAAATATGAAGAAAATGCATATATTTGAAGTTTTAGATTATGATATTGTTCCTGGTCAAGAAAAAGTTTTTGCATGAAAAACTTAAATCTAGATGGGTTGGTGCATATATTTTTATTAGAATATATCTCAATGGTGCCATCAACATTTATGATAAGAAAATTTTTCACATTTTCGAGTTTAATAGTTGTAGATAGAAATAATGTAGATTAAATTAATAAAGTAATATTAAATTTGTAGAAAGAGAGGATTTGTATTTGTATCTTTACTTTATTTCTTACCTTTTAGAAGAGAATGTTGTAATGTGAGTAATTGGTGTGTATATCATGAGCATGATTTGTTGTCTTTGATATTGAAGTAAGTATGGTTCCTAGTGCACTAGTTATATTATAACCTATTTTATGTTTAAGTACTGTTATAAAATGTTTTATGCGCCATTTATCATTTATATGAAAACAGGTGTAGTGTTAATTATTTTTTTGGTTTCTTTAATTTTATTTTATTGAAATTCCCCTCATGTTTATTATAATTTCATTAATTCTTATATTCTAAATATTTAATTAACTTTAATAAAAATGAACATAGTTCAAATGAACACTTTTTATTTTTCATAGAGTAAGAAAACTAATATCTAACTAACTTAAACATTTATGTTTTTGCTTTAATTTGAAATTATAAGTTATACCTTTATGTCTTAATTTTTGAAATAAAGATAAATAAATAGAATTAACAATTAGATATCAGTAGATTAAAACTAGAAATCATAAACAACTTGAATTTGGCCAAATTCCTCATCTCCTACAGTAACATCCTGACATATCTTTCTAATTTTTGCTTGTTCTTATCTTGCTAAAAAACTATCCCACCAAATTTCTTGAGATGGAAGTATAAGACTATTGATTAACCAGCCTAGGCCTAATGTACCTCTTCTATCATGATTAAGTATAAGATGAGAATCTCCAAAGATTTGCACATTTTGAATACAAATGACAATCACTTCTTCGGGACATGCTACCAATGCTTCAAATTCAACCTCATTGTTAGTTCATGGTTTAGTTGAGCCCCACATTATTTTTCAGGGGGTAAAGTCTACATTTGCTGCCAAAATTCTTTCTTTGGGATTCTACTAAATGTGTCGGTCCTCCCATTTTAATAACTTATACTTCGGTCTCCTCACCCAGAGCCTTCTAGCTATGACAAAGGAACAAACCTACCTGCTTTAGCGGGACACACTAACACCTTCCTCATTAGGGCTAGGCTCTATGCGCTGGGAAAAGGTTTCAGCGATGGGAAACTGGTACTAGTGGCAAAGTGAACCCCATAGATTTGTTTGGTAATCTTATTAAATCCTTACATATAATTCATTAAGATTGTAAAAGGGTTCAAAACAAAAAAAACTAATATTCAAAATCATTAACTATAAGTTCTATAAAATTTAATAAATAAAAATATTTGTGAAAATAATTCTAAAAAGAAAAACAAAATCAAAAGAAATAGAAGAAAAAGAAAAAATGAGTACAATCAAAAATTAGTATCAATAAAAAACTTAGAATTTGATTATAATTTTATACGTAAATTTATAAATGATAAAATAAGAACACTTGTACAAATGATGGTGAAATAATGAAAGTTTCAATTTTAACTGCAAACATATCTAATCATTCAACTACATTATTCACTTTAAAATTCAAAAAGTAATAATTAAACCTATATCCTTTGAATTTAAATTAAGCAATAATAAGGATGACTTATTAGTGTAATTTTCAGTATTTTTTTTTCTAACTAAAATTCTAATCTTATTTATTTTCACTAAAACCATCATGTATTATCCTATATTTTAGTAATTTTAAATTATTAATTTTTAACTTGTTTATTCATTTAATCATATTTGTAAAAAAATTATTTATTTATGTACAAGCAAGAATTTAGGCTAGTGAGAATTTGATAAGTGTAATTAATGTATTATTTTTTGTGTTATATTTTTAGTGAAAATGTGTTGGTTTAGTTTTGATGTGTAGGAGAAATATAAAAAAGGCACAAAATTCTAATTATCAACCAGCACCTTCAAAGGCATGCTGCAACACAACAACATTGACATAACGGTGCTTACTTCTCTATTGGACAGCGCCATGACATCAAAATTTATCTTGACACAGCTCTAGAATTACAACTCCGGTGCCATGGCATTCAAAAGTCAGTAGTACTATGATTTAGCATTTTCAACATCCAACGAACATGACCTATCATCAAAATGATGTTACTATTCACTAAGTAACTAATCCATATCATCAAGCGCCGCAATGGAGCTATAATAGTTGGGGATCTGTGTTTTTTTTTATTTTTTTGGTGTACTGACGCCGATCTTTTAAGCGCCATAGTGCCAGTTGCCTACTTTATGTTTTTCGATAAATAATCATTATATTATATTTGTAAGGGAGTTTTGTAACTTATATAATTTTAATACTTTTTAGAGTACCTCTTTAGTTCTCTCTTTTTTTTTTGTTAAACCCCTCTAAGGGCCTACATGTTAATTAAAAAAGGTATTTACAAGGTCCATAAGAGTGACATTTAGCTCCCTACTTCTCCAATGAGCTACAAAAAAAAAAAAAAAAAAAGAAATTCTATAAGCCAAAAATCTCCAGTAACAAAAAATACAAAATGACCTAGTAACGTCTTCGTATTTTTTCATTCTTTGTGCTCAGATTTTGACTGATGATTTGAGGCAAAGAGGAGAGAAATTGGGTATTAAAATCTCTTCAAATGCTCGTAGAATCTCACATTTATTGTATGCAGATGATTTTCTTTTATTCTCAGAAGCAAAGATTATTTGCATGAAGAAATTTAAGAAGATTATTGGAGACTTTAGTAGTCGATTTGGCAGAAAGTGAATGAACAGAAATTGGTGATCCTTTTTGGGAAATCTGTCAAAAGAAAGAAAAGGAAAACTATTGCCAAGCTTTGGTGGTTTAAAATTGGTAAGGAGTTCAATTACCTTGGGACCAAGATGGCTCTTTGGAGGTTGGTATCTTAATATTTTAATTTCATTTTAGAAAAAGCTGCTGCCAAACTTAATGTTTGGGGTAAGAAATTTATTTCTATGGCCGGGAGAATTGTGTTAGTTAAATCGGTAATAGCATCGTTACCAGTTTTTATGGCTACTCATTCATTAATTCCAATGAGTATATTAAAAGAGATGGACAAAGCTTGTAGAAGTTTTATTTGGGATAAACATGGTGGAAGTCACGGCTTAGATTATGTGGCTTGGAACAACTTATGCAATAGTTGGAAAGAAGGGGGCAAGGCATTCATTCATTGGTTAATATTGCCTATCCTTTAAGAACTAAGTTTGCTTGGAGTTTCATGAAAAAAGATGATTCTTTATTGAACAAATCCTTAATGGAAAAGTATGGAATGAAGTTTTGGGAAAAATCTGGCCCGAGAAATAGTTCCACCACTTGGAAATTATTATCTAATGGAACACATTATCTGAACCGGATCACCAGATGGAAGGTTTCTAACGGTAAGTCTATTAACATCTTAAAAGATGTGTGGATTTTTTATAAAAGTTTAGATAGGTGGCCTACCTATATTGCTATGGGGAATTTTGAATTCCCTTCACTCGATTCCTTTATTAGTGAAGGAATGTGGAATGAAGTTCTCTTATAGGAATTCTTTGGGAACTCTTTGATTGAAGTTATTCTCCAAGTCCAAAGTTATCCTGAAATGGCTGAAGATGATTTAGAATTGATTCACAAATTTTCGGGCAGGAGTATTACGGGTCTGGCTTCTTCTTCGGTGGATATAGAGAGGGTGGAAGTTGATTATGGAAGTTCGTTAAAAAAGCTGAAACTTAACTCTAGAGTGGAATGATTTTGGTGGAGAATTTTTAACAATGTATTACCCACTAATGCATTTTAGATGTACCTGAGGCTGTTGAGACAAGCTTCAATCCTAGAAGATGCAATGGAGGGGAAAACTCAGAACATGTGATGGTTCTCTGTTCAAAGATTCAACAAATTTCAAATGTTCTAATTGAATGGGGTTTCTGGTTCCAAGGTTTACTTCAGCCAGAGATTGCAAAAACAAGTTGGAACAGCTATCAGTGGATAATAGGTTCATTACAAAAATTTACAGTTCTATGATTTACTGGTCCTTGAAAAGTTGAAATCTGATTAAGCATGGTGACAGTGAGCTAAGCTTGAATTTTATTGCTGCTAATACTATTAGATTTGCATCTAATACCAACACTAACCAATTCGTGGATCACTGGGGTGCTAACTAGCTGAATTAGATGTTTTGATTTTGGCACCCTCCTCCCCCAGGATGGATTGCATTGATGCCTCTTTAGCAAAGTCTTATGTTGGTGGAATTGGTGGAGTTTTTAGAGATTCAAAAGGAAGGTTCTTGCTTACTTTTGGAGTCTCTTGTACCCATTGGGATAGCGTCACAATGGAGCTGATGGCTTTTTGGTCTTTGAAGATGATCATCACGGAGTGGATGTTGGATGCTAAAGGAATCTTAATAGAAAGTGACAACATCAACGTTATTAAGCATCTACAAAAGACGGTGGATCAAAAGAATCGAAGTGATCCAAGTGAAGGAATGGAAGATATTTCATTCTTGGATGGATTTGGTAAGCTTCTTTTTCATTTTGCAAATAGGAATTGCAATAAAATAGCTAATTTTTGTGCTAATCATGCTTTAGAAGGTGTTTTTTGTTGGGAAGGGCTGGTTTATAATAATATACCTCCTATGTTTCTTCAATTGTTAAAGGAGGATTGTGATAAGTTTTTTTTTCACTTAGTAGGTTGTAATAATTTCCTTTTTTGGTTTTAATGCAATTTGGCGTTTCCTTTAAAAAAAAAATGACCTAGTAACATTCTAGGGAGACTATAGGTCATTACCCACAAATGAAAGATATTGATGAGAGTAATAAGCCCAATCTTTCTGCAAAAATTATATTTAATTCTCTCTTAGAGTACAATCTAAAAGAGACTAGGGAAGTACTAGATACATTCTTTCTAGTGTTAGTTAGTATTTGTTTAAGTAACTTCATACATTAAGGAAGAAGAAGAGTAGAAGAGAGATATTGATCCATCCGAGTGATATTATTCTCTTGTATTTTTGTTCTTCTATGATTTCAATGAAAATGAATTTACTTATTTTTTCGTTCACATATGGCTAATTCTTTAGTTTTGGATTAATGATTTAGAAAACATATTATGTGCTAATGAATATTCTTATTCTTTAAAGTTAAATGATGTTGACAATATTATCCCGCTTTTTTTTAATGCGCATGTGGCCATATGTGTAGTTAAAATCTAGTGTGATGTATAGTCACAATGGAGGAATGCAAGAGCAACTAGGAATATAGAAATAATATGTTTACAAATGTAGGCATATGATGCAAGATATGCTAGGCTCTTAAGGAGATGATATAACAGTAGGAGGTCAAAAGATATCCTTTCACCCCTATAAGTTTGATAGAGATATAGGGATGCATATGCTCTTAATCACATTAAAAATAAAAATTTCATTAGGAAAAATATGTAATTTAAAATCATCAATAAAAATTAATTTATTAATATATAGTATCCAATATTTTACCATTATTCTATAATTGAATCTCCACATCCAACAATTTTATTTTAGTAGGATAATTTTTGTTATTAGAGTAAACAAAAGTAGTTGATTGCTAAAAAACCTACTTTCTTTTGCGGTTAACACTCTACTAAAAAACTTTATTGATTTATTCAGCATGTAAAATTGCATATATTACGTAGGGTCTGTTATTTCTATATATCAAAGAAAACCTAAGAAATTTTAGGCAAGATAGAGACTTAAACATTATTTATAATTCAAAATTACACTCCTTAGTAACCCCCCTTCAAAGAGGCAAAGAATTATTGGTTAATTTTTGTGCATCTCTCTATGTAAATATACAACAAAATGTTTTGTATAAGTGAGAAATTAGAGAATTGAATTCAAATAACACGCGTTTCCCTGGTTCTCCAAACTAGCACCCTAAAATTAAACATATATTTCATGTTTAGGACAAATTCGTGTAACAAAACATTCTAATTTTTTTCTCAAAACATACTAATTTATATTTACATGTAGTTTAAGTTAAGGTTGCATAATAAAAAAGTCTCATCAGGACTAAGACATTCAAAGAAAAAGAGCCAAAAACAAAAATGAATTGAATATGGAAATAGAAAGAAAGATGAAAATTTATAAAAGAGCACTTTCCAAATTTTTTTTATGAAAGATCTAACTAAAAAGATAACTTTGACCATCAAAATATGAAAGGCTGATTGCCAACAATGGAATCGAGATAAATTTAATAGGAATGTCAAGGTTTCAAATGATGTTATTTGCTATGAGTGCAGTAAACCTGGACATATTAAGACAGATTGCCTAAAACTCAAAGCCACTCATAGCATTGAGAAGGTAGCGGAGAAACGAATTGAGAAGAAGGGCAAGAAGAAATTCCTAAGAGCTTTTTGGGCGGACTCAGCTTTGTACTCGTTAAAAATAGAAAAGGAAGAGGAAGTCACTAATCTGTGCTTAATGGCTGATAATCATGATTAGTTAGATCAAGAAGAGGTATGTGACTTGATTTACAATGAACTTTTTGAAGTTTCTGAACACATGCATGATGCATATAGAAAGATAAAGAAAATGCATACTAGTCTGAGCTTAGAATTTGATGAACTACAAATGGAACTTAAAATCCTAAGGAAATATCATGCTTTAATTGATGATAACAACATGAAATTACTTGATGAATATAACGACTTGAACGAAAATCATGAAAGTTTAAAATCATCCTATGCAGAACTTGAAAAAGAATTTAAAATTTTGAAGGATGAATCTGAGAGCAAAATTTATAGATCTAATTATACAAATCAAATTTTAGAAGATATGAATTCATATTATATATTGAAGATAAAAGCCCTTGAGGATAATAGGATACCCCTTAAATTTGAAGATTTCACTAATCCTATTTTGTATCCTAAATTTATGCAATCCCTAAATAGACAAATGAATAGTAGAAAACTTATGAATCATTTTCCAAAAGTCAAATATAATAATTATGGATTGTTTGGACATATAGCTCAAACCTGTACTTTGAAGAAAAAAATCTTATTGGTGTGGAGACCTAAGATGCATATACCTAGACATATCATACATGCATCTGATTATACATTGCCAAAAGGAGAACCCAAACTTGTTTGGGTTCCTAGGTCTAATGTTTGATAATTTTGCAGAGTCGCTCTCACACAAGTCCTCGTGAGAGGATATAATACATGGACAGCAGATGCTCAAAGCATATGATTGGAGATACTGCACAATTCATATCGCTGGAAGCCAGGAGTGGAGGCAAGGTTACACTTGGAGATAACACCACAAGGAAGATAGTTAAGTCATGTATGATTGGAAAATTTAAGAACTTTTTTATTGAGAATGTGTTATTAGTAGAAGGCTTAAAGAATAATTTGTTAAGTATAAGCCAGCTATGTGATAGAGGATACTATGTAAAAATTCTTCCTACTAGCTACATATTAAGCCTAAATGGAAATGAAAATTTGAATGGTATAAGGGTAAACAACGTGTATATGCTAGATTTGAATTGCATTAAAACTCATACTGCTTTTTGTTTAAAAAATATTTCTGATGAGTCATGGCTTTGGCATAAGAGACTTTGTCACTCTAGCAAGAAAAAACTTAGGAGAATTACCTAAAAGAACTTAGTGAGAGATATACCAAAAGTAGACTTTACTAAGGACCACCTTTGTGATGCATGTCAATTTGGAAAATAGGTGAAGTCCACTTTTCAGTCCAATAAGGATCTTAGAACTAGTAAACCATTGGAGATTTTACATATGAATCTTCTTGGACCAGTTAGAACTATAAGTCTAGGAGGGATAATATACGGATTTGTGATTGTGGATGATTACTCTAGATTCACATGGGTTAGATTTGTATTTCATAACAGTGAATCATTTGAAAAATTTAGAAACTTTTTAACTTGAATTTAAAGAAAGTTAGGATGTGAAATTATGACTATACAAAGTGATCATGGAGGAGAATTTGAGGATTTTTGTAAGGAGAAATGAATTGATCACTTTTTTCTGCACCTATAACCCCTCAGCAGAATGGGATAGTCGAAAGGAAAACAAAACATTAATAGAAGCCGCCCGAGCCATGTTGAAAGAATACTCACTTCCTAAATATTTTTGGGCTTAGGCGGTTAGCACTGCATGTTATGTTCTGAATAGGGTGAATGTGAGATCTAAATTAAATAAAATACTCTCTGAGTTGCTAAAAGGAAGAACACCTAATTTGTCACATTTGCATGTTTTTGGTTGCAAGGTGTTTATTCATAATAACGGAAAATCTGCCTTAGGAAAATTTGATCCAAAATCAGATAAAGGAATTTTTGTAGGATACTCAAGTGTTGTAAAATCATATAGAGTATTCATCAAAAAAACTTTGATAATTGAGGAGACCACACATGTTATATTTGATGAATTTGGAATATTGGAAGAGCCAAATGTTGTAGAAGATGAGATTGAGATTAACTCCCAAAAGATTGATAAAATAAATTTGGAAGAAAATTTGGAAGAAAATTTGAAAGAAAACTTGAAAATAGAAAATCATTTGCCAAGAGATTTGAGATTTTCTAAAAACCACCCAAAGGAATTGATAATTGGTGAACCTAGTGAGGGTGTAAGGACTAGGCGTAGATTAAACAAAGAAGTCAATCATTAAGCCTTCATTTCAATAATATAACCCATAAATATTGATCAAGCACTTTTGGATGAATTTTGAATTTTAGCTATGCAAGAAGAGTTAAATCAATTTGTAAGAAATAAAGTTTGGGAATTAACTGCAAGGCCAAAGGATCAAAGTGTACTTGGAACTAAGTGGGTATTCAAAAATAAAATGAATGACTCAGAAGTAGTCATTAGAAATAAGGCTAGATTAGTTGCTAAGGGGTATAACCAGATTGAAGGGATTGATTTTGAGGAGACTTTTGCCCCTGTCGCTAGAGTTGAAGTAATTAGGATTTTATTAGCCTTTGCGTGTTTTAGAGGATTTAAATTATACCAAATGGATGTAAAAAGTGCCTTTTTAAATGGAATAATTCAAGAGGATGTTTATGTAGAATAACCTCCAAGTTTTGAAAATTCTAAACATCTAAATCATATTTTTAAATTGAAAAATGATTTATATGGATTAAAACAGGCACATAGGGCTTGGTATGAGAGATTGAGAAACTTCCTACTTGAAAGATCATTTGAAAAAGGAAGTGTAGATACAATTCTCTTTTTGAAGAAATTTGAAAAGGATATACTCATTGTACAAATTTATGTTAATGACATCATCTTTGGATCTTCAAATAAAAATTTTTGTGATGATTTTTCTAAAACAATGAGTAGTGAATTTGAGATGATCTAATGGGAGATTTCAGCTACTTTCTAGGCTTTAGCATTAAGAAAATTGACGAGGGAACATTTCTTAGTCAGTCTAAATATGTTAAGGACATCCTCAAAAAGTATGAAATGGACAATTCTAAACTTATTAGTACACCTATGAGTTGCTCAATTCAGTTGGATAAGAACCCTAAGGGAAAATATGTTGATCAGAAGAAATTTAGAGAAAAAATTGGATTTTTGCTTTACTTGACAGCTAGCCGACCCGATATCATGTTTAGTGTTTGTTTGTGTGCTAGATTTCAATCAGATCCAAAAGAATCACATTTTACAATAATAAAAATGATTTTAAGATATCTATTATGAACTTAGAACTTAGGAATTTTGTTTCCTAAGTTTAGCTCTTTATTTGAAATAATTAGTTTTTTAGATTCTGACTTTGTAGGTTGTATGGTTGATAGTGTTAGGAAAGTTGCTATTTGCATGTTTTACATTCTTGCAACTTATATAGTTTTGATGATTCCAAATATTATTATTTTATGTGTAGATATCTCCTAACAATTTTAGAAGAATTGTATTTGTTCTTGTGTGTACTAACATTTCAGAAAAATTAAACTCCAGACTACGAAGACTTCAAATCAAATTCAGAATGAGATACTTTGTAAAATTTGAAGCTTGCACTTTTCTTTGAAATTAAATTGAAAGGGAGTGATTGTAATTTGAGTGAATAAAAACATACACACACATAAGGTGATCATATAAAATTTATACTGATCGTACGGGATGATATCAGTTGGTACTGGACGATCAGACAGTTATCTCCTATTGAGCACATGGAACGAATAGGAACTTACTTAAAAAAATTTTCTAAGTCCTATTCATCCAGGACAAAATTATTTATCGTCTATAACGATTGGTTCTTTGTAAAATTTTCATCCAGACGAAATTAAATTATCGTTCATGGCGATTGGTCCTCTGAAAAATTTTCGTTCAGACGAAATTAAATATCGTCCAGGACGATCTGGTCTCTGGAAAATTTTCGTCCAGACGAAATTAAATATCGTCCAGGACGATCGGTCCTCTGTAATAATTTCGTCCAGACGAACAAATTGTCTTCCAAATGATTAACCGATTTAGAACAGTTTTCAGCAGTTTCTAGAACCGACCTTGTAATAACCGTTCGTACCGGACGAACCTAGTTCGTACGGGACGATCAGCTGTACGAAGACATTTTGTACACATATATAAATAGGGTCATTTCAAATCGTTTAAGTAAAATCATCCAGGACGATCCACGATCGTACGGGACGATCCACTGCGTACAAAATTGAAAACTTGCAGTTTTTGGACGGTTTTTCATGTCCTTTCTATATAAGGAGTCCTAGAAACTATTACAAGTGCCTTTGGAGTTGTTTTCTCTTGAGAGGGATCATTGAGAGTGAGAGTTTGGGAGAGATTGTAAGAGTGAAGAGTGAGAGATCAGGTGAGGGGTTTGTCAGGGATTCACAAGGTTACTTGAAGAAGAAGATCTCTTTGTTTCTTCCCATCTCCTTTGAAGGCTCTCAAGTGAAGTTCAACAACATCGGTCCGGTTCTCTGCCGACACTTGGAGAGTGTAAAAGGACGATAAAGTGTATCTTTGACAGCCATTGTGTCTTCGTTCTTTGGGAGAAAACTAGAAGAGAGAACTTGAAAGGGAGAGAGGAAAGGGAGGAGTTTGAGAGGGAGAAGATCCTTGGAGGGGATTTCAAGGGAGTGTGGAGGGGATATTCACACGGTTTCTCCGGCGAACTTGCACCTCAGTACCATCGGATTCAAGGGTCGTCTTGAGGGAAGTTTTGGCAAGAAGAAGATCTCTTTGGTGTCAAAGAACCCGGCTACTCCGCCGCACCGGGAAAGGTGAAAGTGATTTTGTACAGGCTTCTCCGCCTTGCTGTGGGGGCAAAAGGAGAGTCACTTTGTGGTATTAGTGCAATACTCGGAGGGTGCCTCCGAGGAGTGGACGTAGGTCAAGGTTTGACCGAACCACTATAAATCTGGTGTGTTCTTTCTTATTTTTCTTCCGCATTTAATTTCATTGCAAGTTGTTTACTCTGGTTGAAAAGTTTATTTTTTAAACTTTAAATTTAACTTGCATTAATAATTAAAAAGGTTTTCTAAAAATCCAAGAGTAGAATTATAATTTTTAAATTACCAATTCACCCCCCCTCTTGGTTAGCCTTGGGACATTAACTTAGGTCTAACAACCTATTTACTAGACCCAACAAGTGGTATCAGAGCAAGGTTTCAAAATCATAAGTTTAGACTACTTTTTAAAAAACGAGTATGGCTAATTTTAGAAACCATAAATTATTAGATGAATATTCGATTGTTAGACCACCTTTATTTGAAAATATTTCTTTTGATTTTTGAAAAATTCGAATGTCTACTTTCTTGCAATCAATAGATTATCGAATGTGGCATATGATTCAAAATGGTTATTCTATACCGTCACGTATTATAGATGGAAACAAAACTGATGCCCCTTTTTCTGAATGGAGTAGAGTAGAACAAATTTATGTTGAATTAAATGCTAAATGTATGAATTATTTGTTCTGTGCTTTAAATTTGGAAGATTATTTGAGAATCTCTACATGTACTACTGGCAAGAAAATTTGGGATAGTTTATGCATTACATATGAAGGTACTAGTGAAGTCAAGCAATCTAAGTTGAATTTTTTGATGCATTACTATGAACTCTTTAGCATGAAACCTTATGAGACGATCTTAGACATGTATACTAGGTTTATTCAAATTGTAGCATCATTACATGCTTTAGGTAAAGAATTTTCAAACTTTGAAATAGTCAATAAAATTCTACGTTGTTTACTTGACAAGTTTGATGCCAAAGTTGTTGCAATTTGCAAATCAAAAAATTTGAGTGAATATTCTATTGATAATTTGATTAGCTCACTCATTGCCTACGAGCAATATTTGGGTCAAAGACTTTTGGATGCAGGTGAAACAATAATGCTAAAAGCGGAAGACATAGAGAAAAGTGGATTAGTCAGTGAGGAAAGCGATGACTTAACAAGCAAATTGAAAAGTCCACTAAAGCACAAGCATATGCATCAACAAAAGTGGAATAAAGGTAAAAATGGTAAGAATGTTCAAATTTCTTCAAATATTATTTTCTTTGGATGTAGGAAATCTAGACATCTAAAAAATAAGTGCCCTAATTTGAGAACTCTTCCTGCCAAAGAGAAGGGCAAAGCTAAGCAAATTATAAAATGGGAAAATAATGAGAAGCAAAAAATCTTCTTGGCAGATCTAGCTTCTGAATCATCAGACCAGGAGCAAAATGATGTTTAAAACTCTTTGTTTATGTGTTTTTGTGTGTATGTTTTTTATTTGTTGTGTTTTTATTTTTGTTTGTTTTATGTGTTTTTCTATTTTTAATTTTTGTGTGTTTTGTATGATTTTGAGATATTTTCATATCGGATTCCATGTTTCTTGTTGTGAGACATTTGGAATGTGATATGAAGATTTTATAGTTTGTGTACTTGTATTTTGTTTAGTGTTTTTCTATTCTTTTATTTCTTTAGATTTTTTTTGGATGTTTAAGTGTTTTTGTTCTATGTTTGAAATGTTCGTTAGCCTATATGAAAAACCATTAAATTTTTCATCTTACAAGTGCTATACTTTGAACTGCAACATAAAATTAAATTCATTAGAAAATCTAATTTTTCAAAATTTAAGTTTTGTTTATAACTTAATATTATTAAGATTATCAATTTCATGTTTCTTATTTAGACTAAATTAATTTTAATATTATTATTGCAATTGTGATGTTTTCTTATTTTGTATTTCACTTATCAATTAATATTTATGTACTTAAAAAAATTTGAAATTTTAGATTATTGATTTTGAAAAAAATATAATTACTCTTGAAAATTGTACAAATCTACAAAAGATAAAATAAATGCGCAAAGATTCACAATGTGAAAAAGAGGCACAAAATAAGCCCAACAAGTGAAAAGATGCACAAAAATGTGCCACAAAATTGAAAAAGATGCGCAAAGCGCCACATGTGGTAGTTATTTCTTTCCTTAATTTCTTAATCTCTTAATTCAAATTGATCTTATGTACATTTATATTACATATTGAAATATGAAATATAAAATTTTTATTTCATCATTTTTACAATGATTTTCTCTATTTTAAATGTCTTAATATACTAATGTTTTGATAAATTCTTTTTAATTTCTATGTTATATCTCTTCTTAAATTCTATAAATTTTATGATTTGGCTAATGTTTTAATTTTATTTGCATACCTTATGTCAATCACTTTAAAGGTTAAATTTTTAAATGATTTTCATATGTCTGCTTACATTTCTAGTCTTTTTCTTCTTCACTTTTTGATGTTGTCAAAAAGGGGGAGAAATTGTTTGTTGTGTCTTGTATATTTGTATCATTGTGTGTTTGTTTTGTTTAGTGTATGTGTGTTTGTTCTATTTTGTATTTCAAAAAAATTTTGAAAACAAAAATAATTTTAATGCCTCCTTATTTTCATATGTTCATTAATTCAGGGGGAGTTTAGGAGATTCTTAGAATTTGAAATTATACAAACAATAATTATTTTGCCATCATCAAAAAGAGGGAGATTGTTATGAAAGTTGCTATTTGCATGTTTTACATTCTTGCAACTTGTATAGTTTTGATGATTCCAAATATTATTGTTTTATGTGTAGTTATATCCTAACAATTTTAGAAGAATTATATCTGCTCTTGTGTGTACTAACATTTCAGAAAAATTAAACTCCAGACTACGAAGACTTCAAATCAAATTCAGAATGAGATACTTTGTAAAATTTAAAGCTTGCACTTTTATTTGAAATTAAATTGAAAGGGAGTGATTGTAATTTGAGTGAATAAAAACATACACACACATAAGAAGATCACATAAAATTTATACTGATCGTACGGGACGATATCAATTCGTACTGGACGATCAGACAGTTATCTCCTATTTAGCACATGGAACGAATAGGAACTTGCTTAAAAATTTTTTCTAAGTCCTATTCATCCAGGATGAAATTATTTATCATCTGGAATGATTGGTTCTCTATAAAATTTTCGTCCAGACGAAATTAAATTATCGTTCATGGCGATTGGTCCTCTGGAAAATTTTCGTCCAAGCAAAATTAAATATCGTCCAGACAAAATTAAATATCGTTCAGGACGATCTGGTCTCTGGAATATTTTCGTCCAAACGAAATTAAATATCGTCCAGGACGATCGGTCCTCTGTAAAAATTTCGTCCAGACGAACAAATTGTCGTCCAAACGATTAACCGACTTAGAACAGTTTTTAGCAGTTTCTAGAACCGACCTTGTAATAACCGTTCGTACGGGACGAACCTAGTTCGTACGGGATGATCAGCTGTACAAAAACATTTCGTACACATATAAAAATAGGGGTCATTTCAAATCGTTTAAGTAAAATCGTCCAGGATGATCCACGATCGTACGGGACGATCCACTGCGTACAGAATTGAAAACTTGTAGTTTTTGGACGGTTTTTCATGTCCTTTCTAAATAAGGAGTCCTAGAAACTATTACAAGTGCCTTTGGAGTTATTTTCTCTTGAGAGGGATCATTGAGAGTGAGAGTTTGGGAGAGATTGTAAGAGTGAAGAGTGAGAGATCAAGTGAGGGGTTTGTGAGGGATTCACAAGGTTACTTGAAGAAGAAGATCTCTTTGTTTCTTCCCATCTCCTTTGAAGGCTCTCAAGTGAAGTTCAACAACATCGGTCCGGTTCTCTACCGACACTTGGAGAGTGTAAAAGGATGACAAAGTGTATCTTTGACAGCCATTGTGTCTTCGTTCTTTGGGAGAAAACTAGAAGAGAGAACTTGAAAGGGAGAGAGGAAAGGGTGGAGTTTGAGAGGGAGAAGATCCTTGGAGGGGATTTCAAGGGAGTGTGGAGGGGATATTCACACGGTTGCTCTGACGAACTTGCACCTCAGTACCTTCGGATTTAAGGGTCGTCTTGAGGGAAGTTTTGGCGAGAAGAAGATCTCTTTGGTGTCAAAGAACCTGACTACTTCGCCGCACCGGGGAAGGTGAAAGTGATTTTGTACAGGCTTCTTCGCCTTGATGTGGGGGAAAAAGGAGAGTCACTTTGTGGTAATAGTGCAATACTCAGAGGGTGCCTCCGAGGAGTGGACGTAGGTCAAGGTTTGACCGTACCACTATAAATCTGGTGTGTTCTTTCTTATTTTTCTTCCGCATTTAATTTCATTGCAAGTTGTTTACTCTGGTTGAAAAGTTTATTTTTTAAACTTTAAATTTAACTTGCATTAATAATTAAAAAGGCTTTCTAAAAATCCAAGAGTAGAAGTATAATTTTTAAATTACCAATTCACCCCCCCCCCCCTCTTGGTTAGCCTTGGGACATTAACTTAGGTCTAACAACCTATTTACTAGACCCAACAGATAGAAAGAGCACTTCTAGAACATGTCAGTTTATTGGAAATTCTTTAGTCTCTTGGTCCAGTACAAAATAAAATTCAGTAGCCCTATCTATTAATGAAGCTGAATACATTGCATTAGGAAGTTGTGTGGCATAAGTACTTTAGTTGAAACAACAGTTGATTGATTTAGGATTAACTGTAGGCATTATTCTAATTTATTGTGATAACACTAGTGCTATTTGCATTTCTAAAAATCCTATTCCACATTCAAGAACAAAACATATAGACATCAAGCATCATTTTATAAGGGATCATGTATCCAAAGAAGAAATTGAACTAATTCATGTTTCTATAGAAAATCAACTTGCAGATATTTTTACAAAACCTTTAGCCTTTGATACATTCAGTGCATTAAGAACAAGGCTTAGTGTGATCGATTTCAATGCTTAATTAAAATGATTCTGCAACATTGATGTGTGCTTTTTCTAGTTAGTATTTTTGTGTGTATTTGTGATTTTGTGAGTTTGTGTATTTTTCTATATAGTTTTTATTATGTTTGTGTTTTAGTTTTTGAAAAATTCTCACATCTAGATTTTTGGTGCATGATTTGAAAAATTGAGTGACAATCATCCAGAACAAAATTATTTTAGTATGGGATGAATTATGTAGAGTGTTAACTGCCAGATTTGAACGATTTGCGTACAGTTTTTCAGTTTTATTTTTCACTTCGTCTGTATGATCGTCACGATCTTCTAGATGAAACTTTCAAATGTCTATACGATTGGTAGTTTTTATTATGTATGATCATCCGTACAAACCTTTGGTTCGTATAGACGAACGCTTGGAGATTCGATGTGGAGGACGATTTCAACTGCCATTAAAATGATCTTTATTGTCTGATCATCCAGGACGAACACCTATTCGTCTATACAATCATTTTGTCAAAAGTCTGTATGAAAGGATGCATCATTACTTGTGTGATTAAGAAAAACCGTTTCATTTTTGGACACATTCGTTCGTCCATACAAAATTTTTTTGGTACGGGACAAATTGAAAATCGTACGGGATGAAATTAATTTCGTCTATACAAAAAGTCGTATTTCATTAAATTGACGGGCTTTGAACTCAACTATCATCACTTCAAACATCCCTTTAAAACCCCTATTTCCATAGAACATATCTATGGAAAGCTCTAGCAAAAGCCAAAAGGTTCTACCCAAGGGTCCACCCAAAAACTTTAGTGATAATTTCTGCCCAAGGCCAACGAAGAGTCATTTCCTAGATTTGCCTTTGCTAAGATCACCCCTTCTAGAGTTCTACTAAAAGAATAACTAAACTTTAAGGTAATGAATCTATTTGCTTCCACTCAATTTGGTCTCATCCTCACTCTTATTCACTTCTATAATAAAGAGACCTTTCACTATTTTCTAGCGAACATGCCCTTCAATTCTGATCATTCTATCATAAGGTCATATATTTTTAAGAAGAAAGTAGAAATCACCAAGGCAGACTTAGGAATCTTTCTGAACTTAAGAAGTGAAGGAATTAGAGGCCATACCTTGACCACTACTTCCAATTTTGACTGGTCTGAAATCAATAATATTCTTAGAGGAGTTGGCACTTTAACTCATGTACCCAAAGTATCATCTCTTAATAAAAAAGCTCGTATCATTCAGCATGTTCTTATACCTCTATTATACTTAAAGTTGGTGATCAAGTTAACATTACTCATCTACTTTCTACTGTGACCAATTTGATTATGACTGACCAACCTATAGACGAAGCCCAATTAATCATTGACTATATTTATAGACTCTCTGAAATTGGTCATGTCGCCCATAAAAGAAAGAAGAACATTGCCTTAGAACATCTTGTTGCCTACATTTTGGAGAAGAAGTATGAATTGGTTCATCCAGATCAAGATTTTGAAGAACCTCTCTACTATAACGATGAATCTTTTAGAGAAATATTCAATAAAGATGAACCATGTAAAACACATATTAATAGTGACTCAGAGGAGGAACCTAAACCTGCACCTGCTAGTGAACCAAATTACCATGATTTGATTCAGAGATTTGAACATTTAGCGTCTCATTTTGATCAAAGATTTGATCAAATTGAAACTCACTTACAGTAGCAGGATGTTCAGTATAATCAAGATATGGGATATATATGAGAACAAATAAATGATATAAGTTCAAATATGTTTATGATAAACAGTTATTTTAATTTCTTCAGTACTGTACCTCATCCTTCTCCTCTAGATCAGGGCCCATCAGAGTGATTCATGTACTTGCTTATGATCTTCTTTTGTTGATGTGATTGTACTTTGATAGTTTGTGTTGTGATATATTTTAGTTGTGTGTTAGTTTTCATTTATGTTTTATGATGTATTGATATCATTTCTCAAAATTATAATATTCATTATCATGATATCAATATAAGTTATCTTGTCTTAGTTTTAATTTTGTGTTGAAATGTATGTTAGCCTATATGAAAATCTCTAAATTTTTTGATCTTAAGAGTGCTATACCTTGAAGTGCAATATAAAATTAAATTCATTACTAAAAATTAATTTTTCTAAATTTAAGTTTATCTTATAACTTGATGTAATTAAGATTGTCAATTTCATGTCTCTTATTAGACTACATTAATGTTTAATATTATTATTGCAATTGTGATGTTTTCTTATTTTGTATTTCATTTATTAATAAATATTACTGTACTTTAAAAATTTTAAAATTTTTTATTATTAATTTTAGAAAGATCAAGATTACTCTTAAAAAATGTACAAATATACCAAAATCAAAAGGAATGTGCAATGATTCGCAATTTGAAAAAGAGACACAAAATAATCCCACAAGTAAAAAGATGCACAAAAATGTGCCACAACTATTAAAAAAAAAGATGCGTAAAGCGCCACATGTGGTAGTTAATTCTTTCCATAATCTTTCAATCTCTTAATTCAAATTGATCTTCTGTACATTTTTATTTCTTATTGAAATTTGAAATATACAAATTTTAAATTCATCCTTTTTGCAATGATATTCTTTATCTTAATGTCTAAATTGATTCATGTTTTTGACATATCTTTTTTATTATAAAAGTTATATCTCTTCTTAAATTCTATGAATCTTTTTTAATATCTAATGATTTTATTTTATTGCTAAATTTATTTCAATCATCTTCAAGGATCAATTATCAAAGAATTATCATATGACTGCTTACATTTATGTTCTTTTTCTTCTTCTCCTTTTGTTGTTGTCAAAAAGGGAGAGAAAATAATATTTGTATTATTTTCTGTTATCGTATTATTTTTGTATGTTTGAATTGTTTTCTATTATCATATTATTTTCGTATCGTATATGTTTGTTTTTTTAAATAAAAAAAGAAAAGAAAAGAGAGATACATTTGTTGTGCAATACCTCTTTATTTTCATATGTTCATCAATTCAGGGGGAGTTTAGGAGATTCTTAGAATTTAAAAATAATATAAATAATAATTATTTTACCATCATAAAAAAGGGGAAGATTTTTAAGAGAGTTGCTATTTGCATGTTTTATCTTCTTGCAACTTGTACAGTTTTGATGATTCCAAATATTATTGTTTTAATCTTTATTTTCTCCTAACACTTTTAGGAAAAATTGTTTTTGCTCTTGTGTGAACAAATATTTTAGGATAATCGAACATCAGACTAATCAAGACTTCAAATCAAAATTCATCATCAGATATTTTGTAAATTGAAGTTTATAATTTTTATTGTAATTAAGTTTGAGAAAATATGATTTTAATTGAATAAGCTTAGCACACACACACTTGGGGAGGTCTTTAAAAAATAACACTGATCGTACGGGATGAACCATGTTCGTACGGGACGATCAAGTTAGTTAATCCCCTCGGAAGAGGAATGGAATGAACTGGAAGTGAAAATTTTTCTAAGTCCTAATCATTCAGATGAATTTTTTAATTCGTCTAGGGACGATCTGCTCTGGATTCTCTCTTTGTGCTGATAGTCCAAACGATTCATCCTGTTCGTGCCAGGATGAAACTCTCAGGAATATTTTCGTCCAGACGAAATTCTATGTTCGTGCTAGGATGAAACTCTCTGGAAAATTTTCATCCAGATGAAATCCTATGTTCGTCTCAGGACTAAACTCTCGAGAAAAATTTTTTCCAGACGAAATCCTATATTCGTCCCAGGACAAAACTCTCTAGAAATTTTTCATCTAGACGAACTCCTATTCGTCCCAGGATGAATTGTTCTATCTCTTGAAATTTTGAGAACGTCCTATAGTTTGTCGAAACCAACTGTTGATATAACTGTTCATCCCAGGACGAACTTAGTTCGTACAGGACGATGTTTGTGTACGAAGTCACCTCGTCCAAATGCATATAAGAAATCATACGCAACAATTTTACACTATTCAGACGGGACGATATTATGATCGTACGGGATGATCCTGTTCGTATTGATTTGAAAATCAGCAGTTTTTGGATGATTTTTCATGTCTTTCATATAAAAGGTCCTTTGTAAATTGTCACTTAATCTTTTTGCCTACTGATCTTCGTGTCAACTAAAGGGAGAGTCAAGGAGAGAGTGTGAGAGAGTATTTAATAGAGGATTCTTACAACTAGAGTGTGAAGGATTCACTTGGTACTCAAAGGTAAGAATATGCACTTGTAATTTGTGATTACTTCACTCTTTTCTCTCATCCTTCTAGATATCTTATGAGAAGATCTATCAAGGAGATCCAGTTCTCTGCCGAAACTTGGTGAGTGTGAAAAGAAGAAGGATTCTCTGCCTATACTTGGAGAGTGTGAATAGCCGAAGGGTTCTCTACCCACACTTGGAGAGTGTGAAAGGATGAAGGGTTCTCTGCGTACACTTGGAGAGTGTGAACTGTTGAAGGGTTCTCTACCCCACTTGGAGAGTGTGAAAGGACGAAGGGTTCTCTGCCTACACCAGGAGAGTGTGAAAGGACAGACGGTTCTCTGACAACACTTGGAGAGTGTAAAAGGACGATGGTTCTCTACCGTACCGGGTAGTGGTGGAAGAGAGTTTTGTAAAGGCTTCTCCGCCTTGCTGTGGGTGCAAAAGGAGAGTCACTAGTGGTATTAGTGCAATACTCGGATGGTGCCTCCGGGGAGTGGATGTAGGTCATGTTTGACTGAACCACTATAAAACTTGTGTCTTTTATTTTTTTCCACTATTTCTATTTTTAATGTTTTAACTTGTGGTTGAAAACATTTTCTACAAAATTCACTAAAGTTATTTTTGGTATAAAATTTTTAAAAGAAGGATAAATATTTAATTACCAATTCACCTCCCCTCTTTGTTAACCGCTGGGACATATGCTTAGGTTTTAACAACCTAATTCATATTAAACAAGTTTCAACACATCACTTCCTCCATTGGTAGATGAATCATAGAACTTTAGGAAACCAAACTGATTAAATCCAAGAGCTAATTATTGGAATTTGTTCTAACTTTTAAGAATAACTTTAATGGACACAGTATTTTATGATAGTTAGTAATCAAAACACAAGAAAAAGATGCCACAGAAGTAAGATATTTTCCTTAAATAAAATACAGTATGTAAGAGTGCCAAATGCAAATAATGCATTATTTTATGTGTTATATTTTCGATAAAAATATATTATTTTGATTTTGTTGTGCAAGAAAATATTTAAAAAGGCATAAAATTATATGTATCATCTAGCACCGCGGCATCAGATAAATGAACATCACAGCACCCTCAAAGGAACCACCAGAGTAATACAATATTAACATGGTAGCATTGAATTTTCTATTGGACAATGCTGCGGCATAAAAATGGTCAGCTTTGTAGTGTTATATTCACTGTCTTCAAGCGTCATGGTGTCATAATCTATCATGCCTCAACACAAAAATTTTCACTCCGGTTCTGCAACATTTAAAAGTTAGTAGCACCGCGACATAACAGTTGTAACTTCTGAAGGACACAATATATGTCAGTGAAACAATGCGAGTGTTCACTAAGTAAATGATATATGTCAGTAAGTGCTTCACTATAGCTAAAACAGTAGCACAATAGCGTTAGTTCATTTTATGGGTTCAATTTTGTCGATCATTCAAGAACCACAACACCAGTTACCTGCTTTATGTTTTCTTATAAATAGTCATTGTGTTATAGTTTCAAGGTGGTATAATCACTTGTATGATTTCTATATATTTTAAAGTACTTCAAATCTCTCTTTGAGTATAATCTAAGAGAGAAAAGGGAAGAACTAGATACAATCATAAGTGTTTTTTTTTTTTTTTTTTGTTTGAGAAAATCCATAAATTAAGGAAGAATATGAGTAAACAAGAGGTATTGAAACTTTCTGGAGATATTCTTCTTTTTCATTTTAGTTCTTCTATAATTTCAATGAAAATGTTGTTTATTTTTTCATCCTTATCTAGCTAATTCAATAGGTTTGGATTGATGATAAAGAGATCATATTAAGTTCTAATGAAAATTCTTGTGTTGTAAAGTTAAACGATATTTTTAATATTATCTCACTCTTTATCTAATGCATATAGTGGCCATTTTTATAGTTAAAATTTACTATGCTGTATAGCCTAGACATAGGAACACAATAATAACTAGGAATATTAAAAGAATATGTTTACATAATTAGATAGAGTATGTAAAATATGCTAGGTTAATTAGGAGATTATATAATTGTAGAAGGTCAGTAGATTTCATTTTTACCCCTAGAAGCTTGATAGAGACCTAGATATGCATATACTCTAATTTACAATAAAAATAAGAATTTCATTAGGAAAGATATACAATTTATATTTATCAATCCAAATAATATTATTTAAATATTATATTCATTATTTTAGTATTTTTATTCAATTATTGAGTCTCCATAACCAATAATTTTATTTTTGTAGGATAATTTTGCAAATAGAGTAAACAATAGTAGTTGATTGCTAAAAAAATACTTTCTCATGGGATCGACACTCTACTCTATCACTTTATAAATTTTATTGTCACAAATACTTGTGTATATTAAGTAGGGTTTGTTATTTTTATCTATCAATCAAATCCTAAGGATAATTTAATTGAGATAGAGCCTTAAACATTTTTTAAAATTCAAAATTACACTCTAGTGTAACACCCATTAAGTTTATGGCAATTTTCCTTAGAAGTATTTCATTATTTACAAAATTTTTAATAATATTATTATTGAATAAATTGCATAATTAAACCTATTTAAATTTATTAATTATTATTTTTATTTTCTTTGATCACTAATTGTATATTTTTTTGTTGGATGCTTTATGGCCAAATAATTGAACTTTTATCATTTGATTATAAAATTAAGGGAACCCATTCAAAAATATTTAAAACCAAAATGATTTTAAAAATTACTGAACGTGAGCTAGAGGAAAATTGTTTTAGACTCCTTAAGGATTATACAAACCCTTTTGTAGAAGGAATTCTTCAGAGCATAAATATACTTACAAATCAAGCTAATAATTTTGAATTTAAAATATTTATTATTCAAATGGGTTCAAAACTTTCAATTTTTTAAATCACATATAAAAGATCCCAATTTATATTTAGCTAGGTTTTTAGAAATTTTACAATATTTAAGTGCAATGGTGTCAGTGATTATGCCATTAGACTTAGATTATTTCCCATTTCTTTAAGATGTAAAGTTAAAATATTATTGAATTCCTTACCCCCAAGCTCTATAACTGGTTGGAATGAGTTCGCTCATAAGTTTCTTGCTAAGTATTTTTCACTTTCAAAAGCTATCAAACTTAGAAATGACATAACTTCTTTTACTTGGTTTGAAGGAGAATACAATTATGAGAGTTTAGAAAGATTGAACGAAATGCTAAGAAAAGGCCCTCATCATGCATTACCTAATTAGTTGATTATTTAAATAATTTATAATGGATTAGTAGGATCTCTTAGAGCGATAATTAATGTTGCAGCGAGATGATCATTAATATCTAAGCCATTTAAGGAAGCTTATTGATTGTTAGAGGAAATGGATACTAATAATTTACAATGACCAACTAATAGGGTAAATCTTAAAAAAGTAACTAAAAATTATGATTATGATGCATTATCAATCTTGACTACACAAGTTGTAGCAGTATCTAATAAGTAAATACATTAGTAGTAATTTTTGTGATAGGAACATAATCCATGGGAGATCAAAATTCAATTGAAGAAAATAATATGAAAGGGAATGAAAATTTTTACATAACTAGAGAGAAAAAAAACTTCTATTCAAATACATATAATCTAGGTTAGAGGAACCATCCTAATTTTAAATGATCTAATAATATGTGTGGTAGTAATCAATGAAATAATGGTAATAACAATTAAGGAGTAAATTATAATGCTTCTCAATAAGCTGCACATAATCCTATACTTACATATCTTTTAGGATGTAATTAAAATAACCAAAAGTAAATAAAAAATTAGTATTGGATGATGGAGCTATATAGTTACGGAATCAATTACAAAATCAAGTTGCTCCTATTAAAAATTTGAAAACCCAATTAAATCAGCTTAAAATTTCAGTCACTAGTAGACCTCCTAGATTTTTACCTAGTAATACTGAAGTTAATCTGAAAGAAAATGAAAAAGATCTTAATGGAAGTTATTTGATGAATGGAAACAATATACCCCGAACAAATTGAAAAATCTAGGCAAGTCTAACTGAAGATTATAAATTTAGTGTTGTGTGGGAGGCAACCCATAATTTGGTTTAATATATTATTAAGTTTGACTGAAGAGTTTAAACTTAGCACTGCAAGGGAGGCAACCCATTTTATAGTTAAGGTGTAATAAGTAGGGTTATTAATTTTATTAATTTTTATTATTTGAACTTAAAAAACCCTTGAAATAAGAAGGAGCACCACCACCACAATGTTACCTTTAGCATTGTAGCACTGTGGTGGTACTTTGTGGTTCAAAAATTGAATTGTAGCACTGTAAAACAGCAAGTTGGAAGTTTAATCTCAATCCTTACTATTTTTTGAGTATGGTTCAAAAATTGCAAAGACATTTTTTTAAGAATGAGAAGTGAGAACCTCTTACTTGAATCACTTATTATGAACATGAAGCAAGTTGCATATATTTGAAGTTTTAGATTATCAATATTGTTTCTGGTCAAGAAAAAGTTTTTTTGAGTAAAACTTAAATCTAGATGGGTTGTTATCTTTCTCTTTGTAAAACATTCAACTTAAAAGATAAGCAAAAATTTTTCACATTTTCGAGTTTAATAGTTGTAGATAGAAATAATGTAGATTAAATTAATAAAGTAATATTAAATTTGTAGAAAGAGAGGATTTGTATTTGTATCTTTACTTTATTTCTTACCTTTTAGAAGAGAATGTTGTAATGTGAGTAATTGGTGTGTATATCATGAGCATGATTTGTTGTCTTTGATATTGAAGTAAGTATGGTTCCTAGTGCACTAGTTATATTATAACCTATTTTATGTTTAAGTACTGTTATAAAATGTTTTATGCGCCATTTATCATTTATATGAAAACAGGTGTAGTGTTAATTATTTTTTTGGTTTCTTTAATTTTATTTTATTGAAATTCCCCTCATGTTTATTATAATTTCATTAATTCTTATATTCTAAATATTTAATTAACTTTAATAAAAATGAACATAGTTCAAATGAACACTTTTTATTTTTCATAGAGTAAGAAAACTAATATCTAACTAACTTAAACATTTATGTTTTTGCTTTAATTTGAAATTATAAGTTATACCTTTATGTCTTAATTTTTGAAATAAAGATAAATAAATAGAATTAACAATTAGATATCAGTAGATTAAAAACTAGAAATCATAAACAACTTGAATTTGGCCAAATTCCTCATCTCCTACAGTAACATCCTGACATATCTTTCTAATTTTTGCTTGTTCTTATCTTGCTAAAAAACTATCCCACCAAATTTCTTGAGATGGAAGTATAAGACTATTGATTAACCAGCCTAGGCCTAATGTACCTCTTCTATCATGATTAAGTATAAGATGAGAATCTCCAAAGATTTGCACATTTTGAATACAAATGACAATCACTTCTTCGGGACATGCTACCAATGCTTCAAATTCAACCTCATTGTTAGTTCATGGTTTAGTTGAGCCCCACATTATTTTTCAGGGGGTAAAGTCTACATTTGCTGCCAAAATTCTTTCTTTGGGATTCTACTAAATGTGTCGGTCCTCCCATTTTAATAACTTATACTTCGGTCTCCTCACCCAGAGCCTTCTAGCTATGACAAAGGAACAAACCTACCTGCTTTAGCGGGACACACTAACACCTTCCTCATTAGGGCTAGGCTCTATGCGCTGGGAAAGGTTTCAGCGATGGGAAACTGGTACTAGTGGCAAAGTGAACCCCATAGATTTGTTTGGTAATCTTATTAAATCCTTACATATAATTCATTAAGATTGTAAAAGGGTTCAAAACAAAAAAAACTAATATTCAAAATCATTAACTATAAGTTCTATAAAATTTAATAAATAAAAATATTTGTGAAAATAATTCTAAAAAGAAAAACAAAATCAAAAGAAATAGAAGAAAAAGAAAAAATGAGTACAATCAAAAATTAGTATCAATAAAAAACTTAGAATTTGATTATAATTTTATACGTAAATTTATAAATGATAAAATAAGAACACTTGTACAAATGATGGTGAAATAATGAAAGTTTCAATTTTAACTGCAAACATATCTAATCATTCAACTACATTATTCACTTTAAATTCAAAAAGTAATAATTAAACCTATATCCTTTGAATTTAAATTAAGCAATAATAAGGATGACTTATTAGTGTAATTTTTAGTATTTTTTTTTCTACCTAAAATTCTAATCTTATTTATTTTCACTAAAACCATCATGTATTATCCTATATTTTAGTAATTTTAAATTATTAATTTTTTAACTTGTTTATTCATTTAATCAGAATTGTAAAAAAATTATTTATTTATGTACAAGCAAGAATTTAGGCTAGTGAGAATTTGATAAGTGTAATTAATGTATTATTTTTTGTGTTATATTTTTAGTGAAAATGTGTTGGTTTAGTTTTGATGTGTAGGAGAAATATAAAAAAGGCACAAAATTCTAATTATCAACCAGCACCATCAAAGGCATGCTAGAACACTACAACATTGACATAATGATGCTTACTTCTCTATTGGACAGCGCCATGACATCAAAATTTATCGTGACACAACTCTAGAATTACAACTCCGGTGCCATGGCATTCAAAATTCAGTAGTACTATGATTTAGCATTTTCAACATCCAACGGACATGACTTATCATCAAAATGATGTTACTATTAACTAAGTAACTAATCCACATCATCAAGCGCCGCAATGGAGCTATAATAGTTGTGGATCTGTGTTTTTTTATTTTTTGGGTGTACTGACGCCGATCTTTTAAGCGCCATAGTGCCAGTTGCCTACTTTATGTTTTTCGATAAATAATCATTATATTATATTTGTAAGGGAGTTTTGTAACTTATATAATTTTAATACTTTTTAGAGTACCTCTTTAGTTCTCTCTTTTTTTTTTGTTAAACCCCTCTAAGGGCCTACATGTTAATTAAAAAAGGTATTTACAAGGTCCATAAGAGTGACATTTAGCTCCCTACTTGATGATGAACAGAAATTGGTGATCCTTTTTGGGAAATCTGTCAAAAGAAAGAGAAGGAAAGCTATTGCCAAGCTTTGGTGGTTTAAAATTGGTAAGGAGTTCAATTACCTTGGGACCAAGATGGCTCTTCGGAGGTTGGTATCTTCATATTTTAATTTTATTTTAGAAAAAGTTGCTGCCAAACTTAATGTTTGGGGTAAGAAATTTATTTCTATGGCCGGGAGAATTGTGTTAGTTAAATCGGTAATAGCATCGTTACCAATTTTTATGGCTACTCATTCATTAATTCCATTGAGTATATTAAAAGAGATGGACAAAACTTGTAGAAGTTTTATTTGGGATAAACATGGTGGAAGTCACGGCTTACATTATGTGGCTTGGAACAACTTATGCAAGAGTTGGAAAGAAGGGGGTCAAGGCATTCATTCATTGGTTAATATTGCCTATCCTTTAAGAACTAAGTTTGCTTGGAGTTTCATGAAAAAAGATGATTCTTTATTGAACAAATCCTTAATGGAAAAGTGTGGAATGAAGTTTTGGGAAAAATCTAGCCCGAGAAATAGTTCCACCACTTGGAAATTATTATCTAATGGAGCACATTATCTGAACCGGATCACCAGATGGAAGGTTTCTACCGGTAAGTCTATTAACATCTTAAAAGAAGTGTGGATTTTTTATAAAAGTTTAGATAGGTGGCCTACCTATATTGCTGTGGGGAATTTTGAATTCCCTACACTCGATTCCTTTATTAGTGAAGGAATGTGGAATGAAGTTCTCTTATAGGAATTCTTTGGGAACTCTTTGATTGAAGTTATTCTCCAAGTCCAAAGTTATCCTGAAATGGCTGAAGATGATTTAGAATTGATTCGCAAATTTTCGGGCAGGAGTATTACGGGTATGGCTTCTTCTTCGGTGGAATAGAGAGGGTGGAAGTTGATTATGGAGGTTGGTTAAAAAAGCTGAAACTTAACTCAAGAGTGGAATTCTTTTGGTGGAGACTTTTTAACAATGTATTACCCAGTAATGCATTTTAGATGTACCTGAGGCTGTTGAGATATGATTCAATCCTAGAAGATGCAATGGAGAGGAAAACTCAGAACATGTGATGGTTCTCTGTTCAAAGATTCAGCAAATTTCAGATGTTCTAATTGAATGGGGTTTCCCGGTTCCAAGGTTTACTTCAGCCAGAGAATGCAAAAACAAGTTGGAACAACTATCAGTGGATAATAGGTTCATTGCAAAACTTTACAATTCTATGATTTACTGGTCCTGGAAAAGTTGAAATCTGATTAAGCATGGTGACTGTGAGCTAAGCTTGAATTTTATTGCTGCTAATACTATTAGCTTTGCATCTAATACCAACACTAACCTATTCGTGGATCACTGGGGTGCTAACTAGCTAAATTAGATGTTTTCATTTTGGCACCCTCCTCCCCCAGGATGGATTAATGTTAGCATTGATGCCTCTTTAGCTAAGTCTTATGTTGGTGGAATTGGTGGAGTTTTTAGAGATTCAAAAGGAAGGTTCTTGCATACTTTTAGAGTCTCTTGCACCCATTGGGATAGCGTCACAATGGAGCTGATGGCTTTTTAGTCTTTGAAGATGATCATCACGGAGTGGATGTTGGATGCTAAAGGAATCTTAACAGAAAGTGACAACATAAACGTTATTAAGCATCTACAAAAGACGGTGGATCAAAAGAATCGAAGTGATCCAAGTGAAGGAATGGAAGATATTTCATTCTTGGATGGATTTGGTAAGCTTCTTTTTCATTTTGCAAATAGGAATTGCAATAAAATAGCTAATTTTTGTGCTAATCATGCTTTAGAAGGTGATTTTTGTTGGGAAGGGCTGGTTTATAATAATATACCTCATATGTTTCTTCAATTGTTAAAGGAGGATTGTGGTAAGTTTTTTTTCACTTAGTAGGTTGTAATAATTTCCTTTTTTGGTTTTAATGCAATTTGGCATTTCCTTTAAAAAAAATGACCTAGTAACATTCTAGGGAGACTATAGGTCATTACCCACAAATGAAAGATATTGATGAGAGTAATAAGCCCAATCTTTCTGCAAAAATTATATTTAATTCTCTCTTAGAGTACAATCTAAAAGAGACTATGGAAGTACTAGATACATTCTTTCTAGTGTTAGTTAGTATTTGTTTAAGTAACTTCATACATTAAGGAAGAAGAAGAGTAGAAGAGAGATATTGATCCATCCGAGTGATATTATTCTCTTGTATTTTTGTTCTTCTATGATTTCAATGAAAATGAATTTACTTATTTTTTCGTTCACATATGGCTAATTCTTTAGTTTTGGATTAATGATTTAGAAAACATATTATGTGCTAATGAATATTCTTATTCTTTAAAGTTAAATGATGTTAACAACATTATCCCGCTTTTTTTTAATGCGCATGTGGCAATATGTGTAGTTAAAATCTATTGTGATGTATAGCCACAATGGAGGAATGCAAGAGCAACTAGGAATATAGAAATAATATGTTTACAAATGTAGGCATATGATGTAAGATATGCTAGGCTCTTAAGGAGATGATATAACAGTAGGAGGTCAAAAGATATCCTTTCACCCCTATAAGTTTGATAGAGATATAGGGATGCATATGCTCTTAATCACATTAAAAATAAAAATTTCATTAGGAAAAATATGTAATTTAAAATCATCAATAAAAAATAATTTATTAATATATAGTATCCAATATTTTATCATTATTCTATAATTCAATCTCCACATCCAACAATTTTATTTTAGTAGGATAGTTTTTGTTATTAGAGTAAACAAAAGTAGTTGATTGCTAAAAAACCTACTTTCTTTTGGGGTTAACACTCTACTAAAAAACTTTATTGCTTTATTCGGCATGTAAAATTGCATATATTATGTAGGGTCTGTTATTTCTATATATCAAAGAAAACCTAAGAAATTTTAGGCAAGATAGAGACTTAAACATTTTTTATAATTCAAAATTACACTCCTTAGTAACCCCCCTTCAAAGAGGCAAAGAATTATTGGTTAATTTTTATGCATCTCTCTATGTTAATATACAACAAAATGTTTTGTATAAGTGAGAAATTAGAGAATTGAATTCAAATAACACGCGTTTCCCTGGTTCTCGAAACTAGCACCATAAAATTAAACATATATCTCATGTCTAGGACAAATTCGTGTAATAAAACATTCTAATTTTTTTATCAAAACATACTAATTTATATTTACATGTAGTTTAAGTTAAGGTTGCATAATAAAAAAGTCTCATCAGGACTAAGACATTCAAAGAAAAAGAGCCAAAAACAAAAATGAATTGAATATGGAAATAGAAAGAAAGATGAAAATTTATAAAAAAGCACTTTCCAAATTGTTTTTTATGAAAAGATCTAACTAAAAAGATAACTTTGACCATCAAAATATGAAAGGCTGATTGCCAACAATGGATTCGAGATAAATTTAATAGGAATGTCAGGGTTTCAAATGATGTTATTTGCTATGAGTGCAGTAAACCTGGACATATTAAGACAGATTGCCCAAAACTACAAGCCACTCCTAGCATGGAGAAGGTAGAGGAGAAACCAATTGAGAAGAAGGGCAAGAAGAAATTCCTAAGAGCTTTCTGGGCGGACTCAGCTTCGGACTCATTAAAAATAGAAAAGGAAGAGGAAGTCACTAATCTGTGCTTAATGGCTGATAATCATGATCAGTCAGATCAAGAAGAGGTATGTGACTTGATTTACAATGAACTTTTTGAAGTTTCTGAACACATGCATGATGCATATAGAAAGATAAAGAAAATGCATACTAGTCTGAGCTTAGAATTTGAGGAACTACAAAAGGAACATGAAATCCTTAGGAAATATCATGCTTTAATTGATGACAACCACATGAAATTACTTGATGAATATGACGACTTGAATAAAAATCATGAAAGTTTAAAATCATCCTATGCAGAACTTGGAAAAGAATTTAAAATTTTGAAGGATGAATCTAAGAGCAAAATTTATAGATCTAATTATACAAATCAAATTTTAGAAGATATGAATTAATATTACATATTGAAGATAAAAGCTCTCGAGGATAATAGGATACCCCCTAAATTTGATGATTTCACTAATCCTATTTTGTATCCTAAATTTATGCAATCCCTAAATAGACAAATGAATAGTAGAAAACTTAGGAATCATTTTCCAAAAGTCAAATATAATAATTATGGATTGTTTGAACATATAGCTCACACCTGTACTTTGAAGAAAAAATTTTATTTGGTGTGGAGACCTAAGATGCATATACATAGACATATCATACATGCATCTGATTATAAATTGCCAAAAGGAGAACCCAAACTTGTTTGGGTTCGTAGGTCTAACGTTTGAAAATTTTGCAGGGTCGCTCTCACACTAGTCCTCGTGAGAGCATATGGTACCTGGACAGCAGATGCTTAAAGCATATGATTGGAGATACTGCATAGTTCATATCACAGGAAGCCAGGAGTGGAGGCAAGGTTACACTTGGAGATAACACTACAAGGAAGATGGTTTGGTCATGTATGATTGAAAATTTTAAGAAGTTTTTTATTGAGAATGTGTTATTAGTAGAAGGCTTAAAGAATAATTTGTTAACTATAAGCCAACTATGTGATAAAGGATACTATATAAAAAATTTTCCTACTAGTTGCATATTAAGCCTAAATGGAAATGATGATTTGAATGGTATAAGGGTAAACAACGTGTATATGCTAGATTTGAATTGCATTAAAACTCATACTGCTTTTTATTTAAAAACTATTTCTGATGAGTCATGGCTTTGGCATATGAGACTTTGTCACTCTAGCATGAAAAAACTTAGGAGAATTACCTAAAAGAACTTAGTGAGAGATATACCAAAAGTAGACTTTACTAAGGACCCCTTTTGTGATGCATGTCAATTAGGAAAATAGGTGAAGTCCTCTTTTCAGTCCAATAAGGATCTTAGAACTAGTAAAGTTTAAAAAATTTAAGTCCCCTTTAGAAAATTATTGAACCGAAATAAAATTTCTTTTAAATTTTGTAGAAAATATGTTTTTTCAACCACAAAGTTTTTAAAACTGAAATATAAAGTGCGGAAACGTAAAAACAGTAAAGTAAATGACACCAGATTTATAGTGGTTCGGTCTATAACCAGACCTACATCCACTCCCCAGAGGCACCCTCTGAGTATTGCACTAATACCAATAGTGACTCTCCTTTTGCACCCACAGCAAGGCGGAGAAGCCTTTACAACACACTCTTTTCACCACTCCCCGGTGCGGCAGAGAACCGTCCGTCCTTTTACACAATTCCTAGTGTTGGCAGAGAACCGTTCGTCCTTTCACACTCTCCTAGTGTGGGCAGAGAAACCTTCGTCCTGTTTACACTCTCCTAATGTGGGCAGAGAACCCTTCCGTCCTTTCACACTCTCCTAGTGTGGGCAGAGAACCCTTCCATCCTTTCACACTATCCTAGTGTGGGCAGAGAACCCTTCGGCTGTTCACACTCTCCAAGTGTCGGCAGATAACCGGATCTCCTTGACAGATCTTCTCACAAGAATCTAGAAGGAAGAAGGAAAAGAGTGAAGTAATCCCAATTCACAAGTAGAGACTCTTACCTTTGAACTCCAAGTGAAGCCTTCTCGCTCCAGTGGTAGGAATCCTCCCTTGAATGCTTTCTTCCACTCTCTCCTTGGCTATTCTCTCAAGAGGCACGAAGATCAAATGACAAAAAGATTGATTGGCAGTCTAATTTGGACTATTTATACAAAAGACAAGAAAAACCGCCCAAAAAACTGTAAGTATTCAATTCTGTACGCAGTGGATCGTCCTGTACGATCGTGGATCGTCTTGTACGATTCTGGATCGTCCTGGATGATTTTACTTAAACGATCTGAAACGACCCTATTTGAATATGTGTATGAAATGTCTTCATACAGCTGATCATCCTGTACGAACTAGGTTCGTCCAGTACGAACGGTTATTATAAGGTCGGTTCTAGAAACTGCTGAAAACTGTCCTAAGTCGGTTAATCGTTTGGACGAAAATTTATTCGTCTGGACGAAATTTTTACAGAGGACCGATCGTCCTGGACGATTCTTTACTTCATCTGGACGAAAATTTTCCAGAGGACCAATCTCCACGGATGATAATTTAATTTCGTCTGGACAAAAATTTTCCAGAGACCCGATCGTCCTGGACGATATTTAATTTCGTCTGTACGACATTTTTCCAGAGGACCAGTCGCCACGGACGATAATATAAATTCGCCTGGACGAAAATTTTCCAGTGAACCAATCGTCCTGTATGATATTTTATTTCATCCTGGACGAATAGGACTTAAAAAATTTTTCGAGCAAGTTCCTATTCGTTCCATATGCTCTATAGGAGATAACTGTCTGATCGTCCAGTACGAACTGGAAATCATCCTGTACGATCAGTATAAATTTTATATGATCTCCTTATGTGTGTGTATGTTTTTATTTACTCAAAATACAATCACTCCCTTTCAATTTGATTTCTAAGAAAAGTGCAAGCTTCAAATTTTACAAAATATCGCATGCTGAATTTAATTTGAAGTCTTCGTAGTCTGGAGTTCGTTTTTCCTGAAATGTCAGTACACACAAGAGCAAATATAATTCTTCTAAAAAAAATGTTAGGAGATAACTACACATTTGAACAATAATGTTTGGAATCATCAAAACTTCATAAGTTGCAAAAATGTAAAGCATTCAAATAGCAACTATCTTAACAATCTCCCCCTTTTTTATGATGGCAAAACAATTATTGTTTGTATGGTTTCAATTTAAACAAATCTCCTAAACTCCCCCTGAATTGATGAATGCATGAAAATAAGGAGGCATTTTGAACCATTTTAAAAAAAAAATAAACTAGAGACACAAACAAAACATACAAACACAATTATTTCTCCCCCTTTTTGATAACAACAAAAAGTGAAGAAAAAATAGACGAGAAATGTAAGTAATTGTATGAAATTCATTTAAACATTTAATCTAAATGGTGATTGACATAAGGTATGCAATTTTAAACTAAAAATATTAGGTCAATCATAAAAATTCATGAAATTTAAAAAGTGATATAACATTGTAAGTAAGAAGAATTTATCAAATACATGATTCAATTTAGACATTTCAATATAGAAAATCATTACAAGAGAGATGAAGAAAAATTTGATATTTCAAAGTTCAATAGAATATAAATGAACATAAGATCAATTTGAATTAAGAGATTGAAAGAATTTGGAAAGAAGAGAATTACCACATGTGGCGCTTTGCGCGTCTTTTTCAAAATTTTTGGGCACATTTTTGTGCATCTTTTGATATTGGGCTGATTTTATGCCTCTTTTTTATATTTGCGAACCTTTGCGCATTCCTTTTGATTTTTTGTACTTTTTGTACAATTTTTCAAGAGTAATTGAGACCAATTCTTTTCAAAATCAATAATCTAAAATTTCAAATATTTCTAAGTGCATAAATATTATTTGAGCAAGGAAATACAAAATAAGAAGACATCTAAATTGCAATAATAATATTAACTTTTATGTAGTCTAAATGAATAGACATGAATTTAAAAGTTCTAATTACAACAAGTTATAAACAACTTTTAAATTTAGAAAGACTTGATTTTCTAATGTAGATAATCTCAAATTACAATCAAATTTAAGCACTATGAAGATTAAATAATACTAATGAAATTCATAAAAATTAACCACATTTCAAAAAAACAAATCAACTTTGAAACAAGTACGAAATGCATTGATATTAGTGAAACGATTACACATTTCATAATATCTAAAGACAATTAACAAAATACACTTAATTTAAAAAAAAAAAAAACAAACACTTAACATAAACACTAACACAACAAAATATAAAAACACGAGTACAACAAAGACACAGAAATTCATCTCTACTGTTCTGGTGGAGGAGGAGGAGGAATGCCACCGAAAAGGTTGAAGTAGGAGGCCATCAACATTACATTGGTATTGATATCATGTACTTTCATTTCTAATGATACCAATGTCTTGTTGTTGCTGCATAAGTTGAGCATCAAATTGATCAAACCTTTGATCAATATGAGTCTCTAATCTATCAAATCTCTCAATCAGATTCTGATAATCTGACTGAGGTGCAGAGGTTTGCGCTCCTTCTTCTTCTTCTTCTTCTGAAGCACTAGCATGTGCTTTTTCTTTTTCTTTTTTCCTCCCTGAAGAGCAATCTGAAGGAAGCATCATTATAGTAAACTGGCTCTTCATATTCTTCATCAGGATGAACCAAATTATATTTCTTTTCAAAAAATGTAAGTAATTAAATGTCCCAAAGAAATATTCCTTTTTTTCTCTTCTGTTCAGCATGTCCTATTTCTGAAAGCCCATAGATATGATCTATGATAAGTTGGGCTTCGTCGATAGGGTGACAATCTATAATCAAAAAAGTTAGAACAGAAAGGAGAGGGGTAATATTGATCCTATCACCAGCTTTAGGAATGATGGAAGAACGAAGGATATACTGGATGATACGGGCATTCTTGGTCATACCAGAGACTCTAGCAACATGATAGGTTAAACTATTCTTTCTAATCGCATTATTGACTTGATCCCATCTGAATGTAGTTTCACTCATTAGGGTGTGGGCTCTATATCCTTCAGTCCTTACGTTTAGAAATGCTCCTATGTCATGCTTGGTGATTTCTACTTTTTGCTTGAAAACAAAGGAACTAATGGAAGAGTGGTCCGAGTTAAAACTCATGTTTGCTAGGAAGTAGTGGAAGGTTTGCTTGTTGTAGAAGTGGACGAGAGAAAGTATGAAATGGAATTGGGTTGAGGCAAAAAGGTGCATTACCTTATAATTTATCTCGCTTTGGATTAAAATGCGAGATGGAGTTATTTTGGCAGAAGCAAAACGAGGAAAGGATTCCTCATTCGCCTTAGAAAGGAAGTTTTCTGAGGCATTCCTATTCGGCTTCTTCGCTAACACCTTTTGTCTTTTGCTTGAGGAGGCCATTGACAATTTGAAGTAGAAAGGGATTGAAAGAGAAGTTTGAAAGTGTGATTGTTAAGTTAGAAAGCCTTCATATTTAAAGAAAACGATACGTTCGTCCTGGACGAAAAAAGTTCATCCTGGACGAAAATCATCGTTCGTCTGGACGAAAATATTTCGTACAGACGATCAAATTCGTCCAAAATGTAACGGCTTTTCGTAATCAACACAACTTACGATACGTCCCTTCGTACAGACTTTTGACTTGACCGATCGTACATACGAAAATAATTTCGTACAGACGATCTAAAAGTAACTCGTTTAAATGTCTCTTGAAAACCGTCCCCTACACTGAAACGACATCTGTTCGTCTGGACGAACCAAAAATTCGTACAGACGAAATCCATATTAAAAACTGTCTTATCCACTCAACCGCTGCATTCAATCGTCTCGACGTTTGAGAAAAAAAAAAAATTTCGTCCTGGACGATTGTCAGATCGTACAGACGATCTAATTAAAAACTGCTCTCAAAACGGTTAAAATGCACGCAAACCAATTTATCTCACATCGTCCAGTACGAAACAAAAGTCGTCCTGGACGATTTCCTCCAATTTTTGAATTTTGAATTTTAATTTAAGAAAATCAAACTAAACATTTAAAAACACAGAAAACATAAAACAAAAACTTACACTAAAAAACAAATTCATTCAAAACACACAAAAAAATTCACAAAATCAAAAACAAAACAAAAAACATAAATATCAATGTTGCAAAGACATTTTGTTTAAGCATTTAAATCAATAACACCTAGCCTTGTTCTTAAAGTACTGAAGGTATCAAGGGCTAAAGGTTTTGTAAAAATGTCTGCAAGTTGATTTTCAGTTGAAACATGTGTGAGTTCAATTTCTCCTTTGGATACATGATCCCTTATGAAATGATGTCTTATATCAATGTGTTTAGTTCTAGAATGTTGAATAGGATTTTTGGAAATGCAAATAGCACTAGTGTTGTCACAATAAATTGGAATAGTCCCTACAGATAATCCTAAATCAATCAACTGTTGTTTTTAACCAAAGTACTTGTGCCACACAACTTCCTAATGCAATGTATTCTGCTTCTGCAGTAGATAGAGCTACTGAATTTTGTTTTCTACTGGACCAAGAAACTAATGAATTTCCAATGAATTGACATGTTCCAGAAGTGCTTTTTTTCCTATCCACTCTACAGCCTGCAAAGTCAGAATCTGAATAACCAATAATTTCAAATGAAGAGCTAAACTTAGGATACCAAATTCCTAAGTTTTGAGTTCCTAGTAAGTATCTTAAAATCCTTTTCACTGCTGTCAAATGTGATTCTTTTGGATCTGATTGAAATCTAGCACACAAGCAAACACTGAACATAATATCTGGTCGGCTAGCAGTCAAGTAAAGCAAAGATCCAATAATCCCTCTATATTTCTTTTGATCAACAGATTTTCCCTTAAGGTCCTTATCCAACTGAACTGAGGAACTCATTGGTGTACTAACAGGTTTAGCATTGTCCATTTCATATTTCTTGAGGATGTCCTTAATATATTTAGTTTGACTAAGAAATGTCCCTTCCTCAAGTTGCTTGATGCTAAAACCTAGAAAGTAATTCAAATCTCCCATTAGACTCATTTCAAATTCACTACTCATTGTATTAGAAAAATCATCACAAAGATTTTTATTTGAAGATCCAAAGATGATATCATCCACATAAATTTGAACAATGAGTATTTCCTTTCCAAATTTCTTTAAGAAGAGAGTTGTATCCACACTTCCTTTTTCAAAAGATCTTTCAAGTAGGAAAGTGCTCAATCTCTCATACCAAGCCCTAGGTGCCTGTTTCAATCCATATAATGCCTTTTTTAACTTAAAAACATGGTTTGGGTATTTTGAATTTTCAAATCCTGAGGAGGTTGTTCTACAAAAACATCTTCTTCAATAACACCATTCAAAAAGGCACTTTTGACATCCATTTGAAACAATTTAAAACTTTTAAAACAGGCAAAGGCAAGTAAAACCCTAATTGCTTCAAGTCTTGCTACAGGGGCAAAGGTCTCCTCAAAATCAATTCCTTCAATTTGATTATACCCCTTAGCAACTAACTAATCTAGCCTTATTTCTAATGACTACTCCTGAGTCATTCATTTTTATTTTTGAACACCCACTTAGTTCCAACAACACTTTGATCTTTTGGCCTTGTAGTTAATTCCCAAACTTTATTTCTTACAAATTGATTTAACTCTTCTTGCATGGCCAATATCCAAAATTCATCAGAAAGTGCCTGATCAATATTAGTGGGTTCAATGGTTGAAATAAAGGCTGAATGATTGACTTCCTTATTTAATCCACGCCTAGTTCTAACACCCTCACTAGGTTCTCCTATGATCAATTCTCTTGGGTGGTTTTTAGAAAATCTCAAATCTCTAGGCAAAGGGTTTTCTCTTTCCAAATTTTCTTCTACATTTTCTTCCAAATTTAATCTATCAATCTTTTGGGAGTTTTCCTCAATTTCTTCTTCAACAATATTTGGCTCTTCTAAATTTCCAGATTCATCAAATACAACATGTGTGGTTTCTTCAATAACTAAAGTTCTTTTGTTGAATACCCTATAAGATTTTCCAACACTTGAATATCCAACAAAAATTCCTTCATCTGATTTTGGATCAAATTTTCCCTAAGGCAGATTTTCCATTGTTATGAATGAACACCTTGCAACCAAAAACATGCAAATGAGACAAATTTGGTGTTCTACCTTTTAGTAACTCATAGGGTGTTTTATTTAAATTCGATCTCACATTCACCCTATTCAGAACATAACATGCAGTGCTAACCGCCTCAGCCCAAAAATATCTAGGAAGTGAGTATTCTGCCAACATTGCTCTGGCGGCTTCTATTAATGTTCTGTTTTTCCTTTCAACTACCCCATTTTGTTGAGGGGTTCTAGGTGCAGAAAAATTGTGATCAATCCCTTTTTCTTTACAAAAATTTTCAAATCTTTCATTTTCAAATTCTCCTCCATGATCACTTTGTAAAGACATTATTTCACATCCTAGTTTTTCTCTGAATCCAAGTTGAAAAAATTTCTGAATTCCTCAAATGATTCACTTTTATGAAAAAGAAATCTAACCCAAGTGAATCTAGAGAAATCATCCACAATAACAAATCCGTATACCTTCCCTCCTAGACTTACAGTTCCTACTGGTCCAAAAAGATCCATGTGAAGAATTTCCAATGGTTTACTAGTTCTAAGATCATTATTGGACTTAAAAGAGGACTTCACTTATTTTCCTAATTGACATGCATCACAAAGGTGGTCCTTAGTAAAGTCTAGTTTTGGTATACCTCTCACTAAATTCTTTTGGGTAATTCTTCTAAGATTTTTCATACTAGAATGACAAAGTCTCCTATGCCAAAGCCAAGATTCATCAGAAATAGTTTTCAAACAGAAAGCAATAGGAGTATGAAATGAATTCAAATCTAGCATGTAAACATTGTTTACCCTTTTTCCATTTA
Source organism: Dendrobium officinale (assembly GCA_019514585.1). NCBI lineage: Eukaryota > Viridiplantae > Streptophyta > Magnoliopsida > Asparagales > Orchidaceae > Dendrobium > Dendrobium officinale. The sequence goes on along the minus strand of CM033686.1, from coordinate 30,494,502 downwards.
AAACTTCTTTTCCATTTAGGCTTAATATGCAGCTAGTAGGTAAAAATTTCACATTATATCCCTTGTCACATAGCTGACTTATACTTAACAAATTATGCTTTAAGCCTTCAACCAATAACACATTGTCTATAAAAAAGTTTTTTGAAATTACCAATCATACCAGATCCAACCACTTTCTTTGTGGTGTTATCTCCAAGTGTAACCTTGCCTCCATTCCTGGCTTCTAGCGATATGAATTGTGTAGTGTCTCCAGTCATATGCTTTGAACATCCGCTATCCAGGTACCATATGCTCCCACGAGGTCTTGTGTGAGAGCAATCCTGCAAAAATATCAAATGTTAGACCTGGGAACCCAAACAAGTTTGGGTTCACCTTTTAGCAATTTATAATCAGATGCATGTATGATATGTCTAGGTTTATGCATCTTAGGTCTCCACACCAAATTAGATTTTATCATCAAGGTACAGGTGTGAGCTATATGTCCCAAAAATCCACAATTATTACATTTAACATTAGGAAAAATATTCCTAAGTTTTCTTCCATGTGATTGTCTTCTAAGGGATTTCATAAATTTAGGATAATATTTAGGATTTGTAAAATCTTCAAGTCTGGGGGGTTTCTTATTATCCTCGAGAGCTCTTATAGTTAGTTTGTAAAATGAATTCATATCTTCCAAAATTCGATTTGTATAATTGATTCTATATGCTTTGCTCTCAGATTCATCCCTTAAAATTTTTAAATTCCTTTTCAAGATCAGCATAGGATGATTTTAGATTTTCAAAATTCTTATTCAAGTCATCATATTCATCAAGTAGTTTCATGTGGTTGTCATCTATTAAAGCATGGTCTTTCCTAAGGATTTCATGTTCCTTTTTGAGTTCTTCCAGTTCTAAGCTAACACTAGCATGCATCTTTTTTCATTTTCCTATATGCATCATGCATGTGTTCAGAAACTTCAAATAATTCATCATAGGATAAGTCACATACCTCTTCTTGATCTGAGTGATCCACATTGTCTGCCATTAAGCAAAGATTAGTGACTTCTTCTTCTTTTTTTCTGTCTCAGATGAGTCTGAAGCTGAGTCTGCCCAGAAAGCTCTTTGAAACTTCTTCTTGCCCTTCTTTACCATAGGTTTCTCCTCAATCTTCTCCTTACTAGGAGTGGCTTTGAGTTTTGGGCAATCAGTCTTGATATGACCTGGTTTCCTGCATTCATAACAAATCACTTCATTAGAAACCTTGCCATTTTTGTTAAACTTACCTCTATTCCATTGCTGGCGTTTCTTCTGCTTCCTCTTTAAAAAGCTTCTGAATTGTCTAGTCATCAGTGCAAATATCATCTTCATCCTCAGGTTGTGAGTGTTCACTCTCTGACTCTTCCACTTTTAGTGCTATATTCTTCTCCTTTCGTGGTTCACCTGCATCAATCTTCCTTTGACTTACTCCTTGCTCATAAGCAATGAGTGAACCAAGAAGATTGTCAAATAGAATAAATGTTTAAATCTTTAGACTCTGTAATTGCAGTAATTTTTGCATCATAAGCATAGGTAAACAACGAAGAATTTTATTAACCATTTCAGCATTAGTTAATTCCCTACCAAGTGCATGCAAAGAAGTGACAATTTGTGTAAATCTTGTGTACATGTCGGAAATAGATTCATTAGGTTTCATGCGAAAACAATTCATCGTCATGTAACAAGATATTGAGCCTTGATTGTTTAACCTCATTTGTCCCTTCATAAGTTATACAAAGTCTATCCCATATGTCCTTTCCGCTTTTGCAAGTGGAAACCCGCATGTAGTCTTCAGATTTTAAAGCACAAAAGAAACTGTTTAAACATTTGGCATTTAATTGTGCTAAGTCACGTTCTTCTACAGTCCAATCTGTAAAAGGTATTTCTACCATTACTCCATCAACTAATCTAGTTGGTTTTGTGTAGCCATCCTGGACTAACATCCACATGCGATAATCAAGTGACTGTAAGAAAGTAGACATGCGTGTTTTCCAAAAATCAAAAGGAATATTGTCAAACAGTGGAGGTCTAGTGATAGAGTAACCCTCAGGTGTGTTTCGGTTTCCGAAAGTAGCCATCTACGTTAATCAAAAAGTAGTTCAAACTTATGATTTTGAAACGAAGCTCTGATACCACTTGTTGAGTCTAGTAATTAGGTTGTTAAGCCTAAGTGAATGTCCCAAGGCTACCAAGAGGGGGGTGAATTGGTAGTTTAAAAAATTTAAGTCCCCTTTTAGAAAATTATTGAACCGAAATAAAATTTCTTTTAAATTTTGTAGAAATATGTTTTTCAACCACAGAGTTTTTTAAAACTGAAATATAGTGCGGAAACGTAAAAACAGTAAAGTAAATGACACCAGATTTATAGTGGTTCGGTCTATAACCAGACCTACATCCACTCCCCAGAGGCACCCTCTGAGTATTGCACTAATACCAATAGTGACTCTCCTTTTGCACCCACAGCAAGGCGGAGAAGCCTTTACAACACACTCTTTTTCACCACTCCCCGGTGCGACAGAGAACCGTCCGTCCGTCCTTTTACACAATTCCTAGTGTTGGCAGAGAACCGTCCGTCCTTTCACACTATCCCCAGTTTTGGCAGAGAACCGTCCGTCCTTTCACACTCTCCTAGTGTGGGCAGAGAACCCCTTCCATCCTTTCACACTCTCCAAGTGTGGGCAGAGCAGAGAACCCTTCGGCTGTTCACACTCTCCAAGTGTCGGCAGAGAACCGGATCTCCTTGACAGATCTTCTCACAAGAATCTAGAAGGAAGAAGGAAAAGAGTGAAGTAATCCCCAATTCACAAGTAGAGACTCTTACCTTTGAACTCCAAGTGAAGCCTTCTCGCTCCAGTGGTAGAAATCCTCCCTTGAATGCTCTCTTCCACTCTCTCCTTGGCTATTCTCTCAAGAGGCACGAAGATCAAATGACAAAAAGATTGGGTGGCAGTCTAATTTGGACTATTTATACAAAAGACAAGAAAAAAACCGCCCAAAAAAACTGCAAGTATTCAATTCTGTACGCAGTGGATCGTCCTGTACGATCGTGGAGCGTCCTGGACGATTTTACTTAAACGATCTGAAATGACCCTATTTGAATATGTGTACGAAATGTCTTCGTACAGCTGATCGTCCTGTACGAACTAGGTTCGTCCAGTACGAACGGTTATTACAAGGTCGGTTCTAGAAACTGCTGAAAACTGTTCTAAGTCGGTTAATCGTTTGGACGAAAATTTATTCGTCTGGACGAAATTTTTACAGAGGACCGATCGTCCTGGACGATTCTTTACTTCGTCTGGACGAAAATTTTTTAGAGGACCAATTGCCACGGACGATAATTTAATTTCGTCTGGATGAAAATTTTCCAGAGACCCGATCGTCCTGGATGATATTTAATTTCGTCTGTACGACATTTTTCCAGAGGACCAGTCGCCACGGACGATAATATAAATTCGTCTGGACGAAAATTTTCCAGTGAACCAATCGTCCTGTATGATATTTTATTTCGTCCTGGACGAATAGGACTTAGAAAAAATTTTTCGAGCAAGTTCCTATTCGTTCCATATGCTCTATAGGAGATAACTGTTTGATCGTCCAGTACGAACTGGAAATCGTCCTGTACGATCAGTATAAATTTTATATGATCTCCTTATGTGTGTGTATGTTTTTATTCACTCAAAATACAATCACTCCCTTTCAATTTGATTTCTAAGAAAAGTGCAAGCTTCAAATTTTACAAAATATCGCATGCTGAATTTAATTTGAAGTCTTCATAGTCTGGAGTTCGTTTTTCCTGAAATGTCAGTACACACAAGAGCAAATACAATTCTTCTAAAAAACACACATGTTATATTTGATGAATTTGGAATTTTGAAGAGCCAAATATTGTAGAAGATGAGATTGAGATTAACTCCCAAATGATTGATAAAATAAATTTGGAAGAAAGTTTGGAAGAAAATTTGAAAGAAAACTTGAAGATAGGAAATCATTTGCCCATAGATTTGAGATTTTCTAAAAATCACCCAAAGGAATTGATAATTGGTGAACCTAGTGAGGGTGTAAGGACTAGGCGTGGATTAAACAAAGAAGTCAATCATTTAGCCTTCATTTCAATAATAGAACCCATAAATATTGATCAAGCACTTTTGGATGAATTTTGGATTTTAGCTATGCAAGAAGAGTTAAATCAATTTGTAAGAAATAAAGTTTAGGAATTAACTGCAAGGCCAAAGGATCATAGTGTACTTGGAACTAAGTGGGTATTCAAAAATCAAATGAATGACTCAGGAGTAGTCACTAGAAATAAGGCTAGATTAGTTGTTAAGGGGTATAACCAGATTGAAGGGATTGATTTTAAGGAGACTTTTTCCCCTGTAGCTAGACTTCAAGTAATTAGGGTATTATTAGCCTTTGCGTGTTTTAGAGGATTTAAATTATACCAAATGGATGTAAAAAGTGCCTTTTTAAATGGAGTAATTCAAGAGGATGTTTATGTAGAATAACCTCCAAGTTTTGAAAATTCTAAACATCTAAATCATGTTTTCAAATTGAAAAAGGCATTATATAAATTAAAATAGGCACATAGGGCTTGGTATGAGAGATTGAGCAACTTCCTACTTGAAAGATCATTTGAAAAAGGAAGTGTATATACAATTCTCTTTTTAAAGAAATTTGGAAAGGATATACTCATTATACAAATTTATGTTGCTAACATCATCTTTGGATCTTCAAATAAAAATCTTTGTGTTGATTTTTCTAAAACAATGAGTAATAAATTTGAGATGAGTCAAATGGGAGATTTAAGCTACTTTCTAGGCTTTAGCATTAAGCAAATTGATGAGGGAACATTTCTTAGTCAGTCTAAATATGTTAAGGACATCCTCAAAAAGTTTGAAATGGACAATGCTAAACCTATTAGTACACCTATGAGTTGCTCAATTCAATAGGATAAGGACCCTAAGGGAAAATCTGTTGATCAGAAGAAATTTAGTGGAATAATTGGATCTTTTCTTTACTTGACAGCTAGCCGACCCGATATCATGTTTTGTGTTTGTTTGTGTGCTAGATTTCAATCAGATCCAAAAGAATCACATTTGACAGCAATAAAAAGGATTTTAAGATATCTATTAATAACTTAGAACTTAGGAATTTGGTATCCTAAGTTTAGCTCTTTATTTGAAATAATTGGTTATTTAGATTTTGACTTTGCAGGTTGTAGGGTTGATAGAAAGAGCACTTCTAGAACATGTCAGTTTATTGGAAATTCCTTAGTCTCTTGGTCCAGTACAAAACAAAATTCAGTAGCCCTATCTACTACTGAAGCTGAATACATTGCATTAGGAAGTTGTGTGGCACAAGTACTTTGGTTGAAACAACAGTTGATTAATTTAGGATTAACTTTAGGCATTATTCCAATTTATTGTGATAACACTAGTGCTATTTGCATTTTTAAAAATCATATTCAACATTCAAGAACCAAGCATATAGACATCAGGCATCATTTCATAAGGGATCATGTATCCAAAGAAGAAATTTAACTAATTTATGTTTCGATAGAAAATCAACTTGCAGACATTTTTATAAAACTTTTAGCCTTTGATATATTCAGTGCATTAAGAATAAGGCTTAGTGTGTTTTTTCTAGTTAGTATTTTTGTGTGTATTTGTGATTTTGTGAGTTTGTGTATTTTTCTATAGTGTTTTAATTATGTTTGTGTTTTAGTTTTTGAAAAATTCTCACATCTAGATTTTTGAGTGCATGATTTGAAAAATTGAGTGACAATCATCCAGAACAAAATTATTTTAGTATGGGACGAATTGTGTAGAGTGTTAACTGTCAGATTTGAACGGTTTGCATACAGTTTTTCAGTTTTATTTTTCACTTCATTTGTATGATCGTCTAGATGAAATTTTCAAATGTTTATACGATTGATTGACAATTAAACGGATAAGGTAGTTTTTATTATGTATGATCGTCCGTACGAACCTTTGGTTCGTACAGACGAATGCTTGGTGATTCGATGTGGAGGACGGTTTCAACTGCCATTAAAATTATATTTATTGTCTGATCATTAAGGACGAACACCTGTTCATTTATATATTCATTTGGTCAAAAGTCTGTATGAAAGGACGCATCATTACATGTGTGATTATGAAAAGCCATTTCATTTTTGGACGAATTCGTTTGTCCATATAAATTTTTTTCGTACGAGACGAACATAAAATTGTACGGGATGAAATTAATTTCATCTATACTAATAGTCGTATTTCATTAAATTGACGAGCTTTGAACTCAACTATCATCACTTCACATCCCTTTCAAACCCCTATTTCCCTAAAACATCTCTATGGCAAGCTCTAGCAAAAGCCAAAAGGTTCTAGCCAAGGGTCCACCCAAAAACTTTAGTGATACCTTTCTGCCTAAGGCCAACGAAGAGTCTTTTCCTAGATTTACCTCTGCTAAGATCACCCCTTCTAGAGTTCTACTAGAAGAATAACTAAACTTTAAGGTAATGAATCTATTTGCTTCCACTCAATTTGGTCTCATCTTCACTCTTATTCACTTCTATAATAAAGAGACTTTTCACTATTTTCTAGCAAACATGCCCTTCAATTCTGATCATTCTATCATAAGGTCATATATTTTTAAGAAGAAAGTAGAAATCACCAAGGCAGACTTAGGAATCTTTCAGAACTTAAGAACTGAAGGAATTTGAGGCCATACCTTGACCACTACTTCCAATTTGGACTGGTCTGAAATCAATAATATTCTTATAGGAGTTGGCACTTTAGCTCATGTACCCAAAGTATCATCTCTTAATAAAAAAGCTCGTATCATTCAGCATGTTCTTCATACCTCTATTATACCTAATGCTGGTGAGCGAGTTAACATTACTCCTGTACTTTCTACAATGACCAATTTGATTATGACTGACCAACCTATAGACGAAGCCCAATTAATCATTGACTATCTTTACAGACTTTCTGAAATTGGTCATGTCGCCCATAAAAGAAAGAAGAACATTGCCTTAGAACATCTTGTTGCCTACATTTTGGAGAAGAAGTATGAACTGGTTCATCCAGATCAAGATTTTGAAGAACCTCTCTACTATAACGATGAATCTTTTAGAGCAATATTCAATAAAGATGAACCACGTAAAACACATATTATTAGTGACTCAGAGGAGGAACCTGAACCTGCACCTGCTAGTGAGCCAAATTACCAAGATTTGATTCAGAGATTTGATCGTTTAGAGTCTCATTTTGATCAAAGATTTGACCAAATTGAAACTCACATACAGTAGCAGGATGTTCAGTACAATCAAGATATGTGATATATGTGAGAACAAATAAATGATATAAGTTCAAATATGTTTATGATAAACAGTTATTTTAATTTCTTTAGTACTGTACCTCATCCTTCTCCTCTAGATCAGGGCCCATCAGAGTGATTCATGCACTTGCTTATGATCTTCTTTAGTTGATGTGATTGTACTTTGATAGTTTGTGTTGTGATATATTTTAGTTGTGTTAGTTTTCATTTATGTTTTATGATGTATTGATATCATTTCTCAAAATTGTAATATTCATTATCATGATATCAATATAAGTTTTCTTGTCTTAGTTTTAGTTTTGTGTTGAAATGTTTTTTAGCCTATATGAAAATCTCTAAAATTTTTTATCTTAAGAGTGCTATACCTTGAAGTGCAACATAAAATTAAATTCATTAGTAAAAACTAATTTTTATAAATTTAAGTTTTTCTTATAACTTGATGTAATTAAGATTGTCAATTTCATGTCTCTTATTAGACTACATTAATGTTTAATATTAGTATTGCAATTGTGATGTTTTCTTATTTTGTATTTCATTTATCAATAAATATTTTTGTACTTTGAAAATTTAAAAAAAAATTACTATTAATTTTGGAAAGATCAAGATTACACTTAAAAAATGTACAAATGTACCAAAATCAAAAGGAATGCGCAATGATTCATAATTTGAAAAAGAGACACAAAATAAGCCCAGAAGTAAAAAGATGCACAAAAATGCGCCACAACTATTAAAAAAAAAAAGATGCACAAAGCGCCACATGTGGTAGTTAATTCTTTCCATAATCTTTCAATCTCTTAATTCAAATTGATCTTCTGTACATTTTTATTTCTTATTAAAATTTGAAATATACAAATTTTAAATTCATCCTTTATGCAATGATATTCTTTATCTTAATGTCTAAATTTATTCATGTTTTTGACATATCTTTTTTTATTATAAAAGTTATATCTCTTCTTAAATTCTATGAATCTTTTTTATTACCTAATGATATAATTTTATTGCTAAATTTATTTCAATCATCTTCAAGGATCAATTATCAAAGGATTATCATATGACTGCTTACATTTATGTTCTTTTTCTTCTTCTCTTTTAGCTGTTGTCAAAAAGGGAGAGAAAATAATATTTGTATTATTTTTTATTATCGTATTATTTTTGTATGTTTGTATTGTTTTCTATTATCGTATTATTTTTGTATCATATATGTTTGTTTTTTTTTAAATAAAGAAAAGAAAAGAAAAGAGAGATACATTTGTTGTGCAATACCTCCTTATTTTCATATATTCATCAATTCAGAGGGAGTTTAGGAGATTCTTAGAATTTAAAAATAATACAAACAATAATTATTTTGTCATCATCAAAAAGGAGAAGATTTTTAAGAGAGTTGCTATTTGCATGTTTTATCTTCTTGCAACTTGTACAGTTTTGATAATTCCAAATATTATTGTTTTAAGCTTTATTTTCTCCTAACATTTTTTGGAAAAATTATTTTTGCTCTTGTGTGAACTAATACTTTAGGATAATCGAACTTCAGACTAATGAAGACTTCAAATCAAAATTCATCATCAGATATTTTATAAATTGAAGTTTGTAATTTTTATTGTAATTAAGTTTGAGAAAATATGATTTTAATTGAATAAGCTCAGCACACACACACTTGGGGATATCTTTAAAAAATAACACTGATCGTATGGGATGAACCATGTTCGTACGGGACGATCAAGTTAGTTAATCACCACGGAAGAGCAATGGAATGAAAAGGAAGTGAAAATTTTTCTAAGTCCTAATCATCCAGTGAATTTTCTAATTCATCCCGGGATGATTTGCTCTTGATTCTCACTTTGTGCTGATAGTCCAGACGATTCATCCTGTTCGTGCCAGGATGAAACTCTCAAGAATATTTTCATCCAGAAGAAATTCAATCTTCGAGCCAGGATGAAACTCTCAGGAAAATTTTCATCCAGACGAAATCATATGTTCGTCCCAGGACGAAACTCTCGAGAAAATTTTTGTCCAGACGAAATCCTATATTCATCCCAGGACAAAACTCTTTAGAAATTTTTCATCTAGATGAACTCCTATTCGTCCCAGGATGAATTGTTCTATCCCTTGAAATTTTGAGAACGTCCTGTAGTTTGTCAAAACCAACTGTTGATATAATTGTTCATCCCAGGACGAACTTAGTTCATACGGGACGATGTTCGTGTACGAAGTCACCTCGTCTCAATGCATATAAGAAATTGTACGCAACAATTTTGCACTGTTTAGATGGGACGATATTATGATCGTACGGGACGATCCTGTTCGTATTGATTGAAAATTCAGCAGTTTTTGGACGGTTTTTCATGTCTTTCATATAAAAGGTACTTTGTAAATTGTCACTTAATCTTTTTGCCTACTGATCTTCGTGTCAACTAAAGGGAGAGTCAAGGAGAGAGTGTGAGAGAGTATTTGATGGAGGATTCTTACTACTGGAGTGTGAAGGATTCACTTGGTACTCAAAGGTAAGAATATGCACGTGTAATTTGTGATTACTTCACTCTTTTATCTCGCCTTATAGATTTCTTATGAGAAGATCTATCAAGGAGATCCATTTCTCAGCCGAAACTTGGTGAGTGTGAAAGGACGGAGGATTCTCTGCCTATACTTGGAGAGTGTGAATAGCCCAAGGGTTCTCTACCCACACTTGGAGAGTGTGAAAGGATGAAGGGTTCTCTGCCTACACTGGGAGAGTGTGAACTGTCGAAGGGTTCTCTACTCACACTTGAAGAGTGTGAAAGGACAGACGGTTCTCTGACAACACTTGGAGAGTGTAAAAGGATGACGGTTCTCTACCGCACTGGGTAGTGGGGGAAGAGAGTTTTGTAAAGGCTTCTCCGCCTTGCTGTGGATGCAAAAAGAGAGTCACTAGTGGTATTAGTGCAATACTCGGAGGGTGCCTCCGGGGAGTGTATGTAGGTCATGTTTGAATGAACCACTATAAAACTTGTGTTTTTTATTTTTTTCCACTATTTCTATTTTTAATGTTTTAACTTTTGATTGAAAAATATTTTCTACAAAATTCACTAAAGTTATTTTCGGTATAAAATTTTTAAAAGCAGGATAAATTTTTAATTACCAATTCACCTCCCCTCTTGGTTAACCGCTGGGTCATATGCTTAGGTTTTAACAACCTAATTCGTATTAAACAAGTTTCAACACATCAACCTATGTACTTCCTCCATTAATTCATCTAATGAATTGGTAGATGAATCATAGAACTTTAGGAAACCAAACTGATTAAATCCAAGAGCTAATTATTGGAATTTGTTCTGACTTTTAAGAATAACTTTAATGGACACAGTATTCTATGATAGTTAGTATTCAAAACACAAGAAAAAGATGCCACAGAAGTAAGATATTTTCCTTAAATAAAATACAGTATGTAAGAGTGCCAAATGCAAATAATGTATTATTTTATGTGTTATATTTTCGATAAAAATCTATTATTTTGATTTTGTTGTGCAAGAAAATATTTAAAAAGGTATAAAATTATATGTATCATCTAGCACCGCGGCATCAGATAAATGAACATCACAGCACCCTCAAAGGAACCACCGGAGTAATACAATATTAACATGGTAGCATTGACTTCTCTATTGGACAATGCTGCGGCATAAAAATGGTCAACTTTGTAGTGTTATGTTCACTGTCTTCAAGCATCATGGTGTCATAATCTATCATGCCTCAACACAAAAATTTCCACTCCGGTTCTGCAACATTTAAAAGTAAGTAGCACCGTGACATAACAGTTGTAACTTCTGAAGGACACAATATATGTAAGTGAAACAATGCGAGTGTTCACTAAGTAAATGATCTATGTCTGTAAGTGCTTCACTAGAGCTAAAACAGTAGCACAATAGCGTTAGCTCATTTTATGGGTTCAATTTTGTCGATCATTCAAGCACCTCAACGCCAGTTACCTACTTTATGTTTTCTTATAAATAGTCATTGTGTTATAGTTTCAAGGTGGTATAATCACTTGTATGATTTCTATATATTTTAAAGTACTTCAAATCTCTCTTTGAGTATAATCTAAGAGAGAAAAGGGAAGAACTAGATACAATCATAAGTGTTTTATTTTGTATTTGTTTGAGCAAATCCATAAATTAAGGAAGAATATGAGTAAAGAAGAGATATTGAAACTTTCTGGAGATATTCTTCTTTTTCATTTTAGTTCTTCTATAATTTCAATGAAAATGTTGTTTATTTTTTTATCCTTATCTAGCTAATTCAATAGGTTTGGATTGATGATAAAGAGATCATATTAAGTTTTAATGAAAATTCTTGTGTTGTAAAGTTAAACGGTATTTTTAATATTATCTCACTCTTTATCTAATGCATATAGTGGCCATTTGTATAGTTTAAATTTACTATGATGTATAGTCTAGACGTAGGAACACAATAATAACTAGGAATATTAAAATAATATGTTTACATAATTAGATAGAGGAGGTAAAATATGCTAGGTTAATTAGGAGATATATAATTGTAGAAGGTCAGTAGATTTCATTTTTACCCCTACAAGCCTGATAGAGACTTAGATATGCATATACTCTGAATTACAATAAAAATAAGAATTTCATTAGGAAAGATATACAATTTACATTTATCAATCCAAACAACATTATTTAAATATTGTATTCATTATTTTAGTATTTTTATTCAATTATTGAGTCTCCATAACAAATAATTTTATTTTTGTAGGATAATTTTTCAATTAGAGTAAACAATAGTAGTTGATTGCTAAAAAAAATACTTTCTCATGGGATCGACACTCTACTCTATCACTTTATAAATTTTATTGTCACAAATACTTGTGTATATTAAGTAGGGTTTGTTATTTTTATATATTAATCAACACCTAAGCATTATTTATTTGAGATAGAGCCTTAAACATTTTTTAAAATTCAAAATTACACTCTAGTGTAACACCCATTAAGTTTTTGGCACTTTTTTTTAGAAGTATTTCATGATTTACAAAAATTTTAATAATATTATTATTGAATAAATTGCATAATTAAACCTATTTAAATTTATTTATTATTATTTTTATTTTCTTTGAACACTAATTGTATATTTTTTTTGTAGTATGCTTTATGGCCATATAATTGAACTTTTATCATTTGATTATAAAATTAAGGAAACCCTTTCAAAATATTTAAAACCAAAATGATTTTAAAAATGAATGAACATGAGCTAGAGGAAAATTGTTTTAGACCTCTTAAGGATTATACAAACCCTTTAGTAGAAGGAATTCTTCAAAGCATAAATATACTTACAAATCAAGCTAATAATTTTGAATTTAAAATATTTATTATTCAAATGGGTTCAAAACACTCAATTTTTTAAATCACAAATAAAAGATCCCAATTTATATTTAGATAGCTTTTTACAAATTTTACAATATTTAAGTGCAATGGTGTCAGTGATAATGCCATTAGACTTAGATTATTTCCCTTTTCTTTAAGATGTAAAGCTAAAATATTATTGAATTCCTTACCCCCAAGCTCTATAACTGGTTGGAATGAGTTCGCTCATAAGTTTCTTGCTAAGTATTTTTCACTTTCAAAAGCTATCAAACTTAGAAATGACATAACTTCTTTTACTCAGTTTGAAGGAGAATCCATTTATGAGAGTTTAGAAAGATTTAACGAAATGCTTAGAAAAGGCCCTCATCATGCATTACCTAATTAGTTTATTATTTAAATAATTTATAATGGATTAGTAGGATCTCTTAGAGCGATAATTAATGTTGTAGCTAGATGATCATTAATATCTAAGCCATTTAAGGAAGCTTATTGATTGTTAGAGGAAATGGCTACTAATAATTTACAATGACCAACTAATAGGGTAAATCTTAAAAAAGTAACTAAAAATTATGATTATGATGCATTATCAATCTTGACTACATAAGTTGTAGCAGTATCTAATAAGTAAATACATTAGTAGTAATTTTTGTGATAGGAACATAATCCATGGGAGATCAAAATTCAATTGAAGAAAATAATATGAAAGGGAATGAAAATTTTTACATAACTAGAGAGCAAAATAATTTCTATTCAAATACTTATAATCTAGGTTAGAGGAACCATCCTAATTTTAAATGGTCTAATAATATGTGTGGCAGTTATCAATGAAATAATGGTAATAACAATTAAGGAGTAAATTATAATGCTTCTCAATAAGCTGCACATAATCCTATACTTACATATCTTTTAGGATGTAGTTAAAATAACCAAAAGTAAATAAAAAATTAGTATTGGATGATGGAGCTATATAGTTACAGAATCAATTACAAAATCAAACTGCTCCTATTAAAAATTTGAAAACCCAATTAAATCAGCTTATAATTTCAGTCAGTGGTAGACCTCTTAGATTTTTATCTAATAATACTGAACTTAATCCAAAAGAAAATGAAAAAGATCTTAATGGAAGTTATTTGATGAATGGAAACAATATATCCCGAACAAATTGAAAAATCTAAGCAAGTCTAACTGAAGATTATAAATTTAGTGTTGTGTGGGAGGCAACCCATAATTTGGTTTAATATATTATTAAGTTTGACTGAAGAGTTTCAACTTAGCACTGCAAGGGAGGCAACCCATTTTATAGTTAAGGTGTAATAAGTAGGGTTATTAATTTATTAATTTTTATTATTTGAAATTAAAAAACCATTGAAATAAGAAGGAGCACCACCACCACAATGCTACCTTTAGCATTGTAGCACTGTATTAAGTTCAAATAAGCGACAAGTAGAACCAAGGAAAGACATTCCTCCTCTAGAATGAGAAGTGAGAACATTTAAAAAATAAAGATTTCTTTTCTCTTCTCCATATGTAGAGTTCTACTATCATTAATAAATTTTATAAGTTCAATGATGAAGTTCATGAAGATACAAGTATATATATGACAAATATGAAGAAAATGCATAAATTTGAAGTTTTAGATTATGATATTGTTCCTGGTCAATATATTCGTCTATTTGATTACAAGAAAAAGTTTTTGCATGAAAAACTTAAATCTAGATGGGTTGGTGCATATATTTTTATTAGAATATATCTCAATGGTGCCATCAACATTTATGATAAGAAAATTTTTCACATTTTCGAGTTTAATAGTTGTAGATAGAAATAATGTAGATTAAATTAATAATGTAATATTAAATTTGTAGAAAGAGAGGATTTGTATTTGTATCTTTACTTTATTTCTTACCTTTTAGAAGAGAATGTTGTAATGTGAGTAATTGGTGTGTATATCATAAGCATAATTTGTTGTCTTGGATATTGAAGTAAGTATGGTTCCTAGTGCACTAGTTATATTGTAACCTATTTTATGTTTAAGTACTGTTATAAAATGCTTTATGCGCCATTTATCATTTATATGAAAACAGGTGTACTGTTAATTATTTTTTGGGTTTCATTAATTTTATTTTATTGAAATTCCCCTCATGTTTATTATAATTTCATTAATTCTTATATTCTAATTATTTAATTAACTTTAATAAAAATGAACATAGTTCAAATGAACACTTTTTATTCTTCATAGAGTAAGAAAACTAATATCTAACTAACTTAAAGCATTTATGTTTTTGCTTTAATTTGAAATTACAAGTTATACCTTTATGTCTTAATTTTTGAAATAAAGATAAATAAATAGAATTAACAATTAGATATCAGTAGATTAAAACTAGAAATCATAAACAACTTGAATTTGGCCAAATTCCTCATCTCCTACCGTAACATCCTGACATATCTTTCTAATTTTTGCTTGTTCTTATCTTGCTAAAAAACTATCCCACCAAATTTCTTGAGATGGAAGTATAAGACTATTGATTAACCAGCCTAGGCCTATCATGATTAAGTATAAGATGAGAATCTCCAAAGATTTGCACATTTTAAATACTAATGACAATCACTTCTTCGGGACATGCTACCAATGCTTCAAATTCAACCTCATTGTTAGTTCATGGTTTAGTTGAGCCCCACATTTATTTTTCAGGGGGTAAAGTCTCCATTTGCTGCCAAAATTCTTTCTTTGGAATTCTACTAAATGTGTCGGTCCTCCCATTTTAATAACTTATACTTCGGTCTCCTCACCCAGAGCCTCCTAGCTATGACAAAGGAACAAACCTACCTGCTTTAGCGGGACACACTAACACCTTCCTCATTAGGGCTAGGCTCTGTGCGTTGGGGAAAGGTTTCTGCATTGGGAAACTGGCACTAGTGGCAAAGTCAACCCCATAGATTTGTTTGGTAATCTTATTAAATCCTTACATATGATTCATTAAGATTGTAAAAGGGTTCAAAACAAAAAAAAACATCATTCATTAAGGAAGAAGAAACGTTGAAGAGAGATATTGATCCATCCGAGTGATATTATTCTCTTGTATTTTTGTTCTTCTAAGATTTCAATGAAAATGAATTACTTATTTTTTCGTTCACATATGGCTAATTCTTTAGTTTTAGATTAATGATTTAGAAAACATATTATGTGCTAATGAATATTCTTGTTCTTTAAAGTTAAATGATGTTTACAATATTATCCCGCTTTTTTTTTAATGCGCATGTGGCAATATGTGTAGTTAAAATCTAGTGTGATGTATAGCCACAATGGAGGAATGCAAGAGCAACTAGGAATATAGAAATAATATGTTTACAAATGTAGGCATATGATGTAAGATATGCTAGGCTCTTAAGGAGTTGATATAACAGTAGGAGTTTAACATATATCCTTTCACCCCTATAAGTTTGATAGAGATATAGGGATGCATATGCTCTTAATCACATTAAAAATAAAAATTTCATTAGGAAAAATATGTAATTTAAA
Organism: Dendrobium officinale; assembly: GCA_019514585.1. NCBI lineage: Eukaryota > Viridiplantae > Streptophyta > Magnoliopsida > Asparagales > Orchidaceae > Dendrobium > Dendrobium officinale. The sequence goes on along the minus strand of CM033686.1, from coordinate 30,478,291 downwards.
ATCATAAATAAAAAATAATTTATTAATATATGCTATCCAATATTTTACCATTATTCTATAATTGAATCTCACATCCAACAATTTTATTTTAGTAGGATAATTTTTGTTATTAGAGTAAACAAAAGTAGTTGATTGCTAAAAAACCTAATTTCTTTTGGGGTTAACACTCTACTAAAAAACTTTATTGCTTTATTCGGCATGTAAAATTGCATATATTAAGTAGGGTCTGTTATTTCTATATATCAAAGAAAACCTAAGAAATTTTAGGCAAGATAGAGACTTAAACATTTTTTATAATTCAAAATTACACTCCTTAGTAACCCCCCTTTAAAGAGGCAAAGAATTATTGGTTAATTTATGCATCTCTCTATGTAAATATACAACAAAATGTTTTGTATAAGTGAGAAATTAGAGAACTGAATTCAAATAACACGTGTTTCCCTGGTTCTCCAAACTAGCACCCTAAAATTAAACATATATTTCATGTTTAGGACAAATTCGTGTAACAAAACATACTAATTTATATTTACTCGTAGTTTAAGTTAAGGTTGCCCAATAAAAAAGTCTCATCACGACTAAGACATTCAAAGAAAAAGAGCCAAAAACAAAAATGAATTGAATATGGAAATAGAAAAAAAGATGAAAATTTATAAAAAAAGCACTTTCCAAATTATTTTTTATGAAAATATCTAACTAAAAAGATAACTTTGATCATCAAAATATGAAAGGCTGATTGAAATCTACAAAAACGTTTATAGGTTTTCCACACAACAAAATATTTTGTCTTAATACTTTTATCTATACATTTTGAATCTTTGTATACTTTTAAGACCTAAAACATAAACTAAACCAACTCAATTTTTTTTTGCATGAAACAATTCGATGTCATCTTTGGTAATTATTCCCAACATACTTCTTTAATGTTAAGCAATTAATCCCTTAATCAAGAATAACAAAGTCTATGTGATTAAGTCCCTATTGGCATCACTTTATAGTATCACATGCATAGAATGAAGGAACTTTGATGTTAAATCAATTATTAGGGGAATCTAGAACAAAGGGTATCTTCTCAATATGATAGAGTCTCCCTCCATATTATCAACAATAGTTTGGAGATAATGTCAATAGATAAATTCCACCTCTCCCACAAGCTTATTAAGATCTCTCTGATGCAATTGGTTGAGCACATCATCCCCATATTATTTAGCTTACCCATAATCCTCTACCCATTATGGAGGATTGAAATCCACATAGTTTTATTGATACCCCTCAGGATGGTATAGGAGATATACTATGAAGCCTTATTAAGGAGGAATTCTCTTTGAGTGAATAGAATTAATTTACTCATTTGGCATCTTCTCCTCACCCTTATGAAATAAAATTTTCTAACATCCCATTTTAGTGGGATTCAAGCTAGCTACTATTGATTCATAAGTTGGATCATCTAATCCCTCTGAATATATTGATCATTTAAGAACCATCATTCATATCCTATAAGCTTTTGATGCACTTCTTTGTTAGGTCTTCCCTACTATTTTTAAAGTTAAGCTCACAATTGGTTCTACACACTTTCACAAAACACTATCCTCAACTTGACCCATCTTGTAGACTATCTGTTGAACAGTTTATCACTTATCAAAGAATTATCGAGACCCTCTCATATTTTTGGGATTAGGCAAAATGATGGAGAAACACTAAAGGAGTATATTCTAATTTATTAAGTGGTGTTTTTATGAGAGGCCTCTGAATTAGACTTTTTTACTCAAAAATAATGTGATATAATGTTCACACATACACCAATATGATTCATCTAGTGGAACATCAAATAACTGTAGATGTGTCCATCAAGGCTCATTAAAATAAATTTGAGCAATCCTCCTCCAAACAAAAAAATTCATAGGAATTTGATCAACCTATATAATGAAGAGGACTTGAGTGGACAAAAAATGTTTCTCATTGAATTCATCCAAGATCAATTGACTATAGTCCTTTTAATAAATTAAGGGCTAATATTTTGATGAAGATTAAAAACATTGAACATCTCAAGTGGCAAAACTCCCTAAAAAATCTAATAGGTGGACATTAGCCCCAATATCATAACTTTTATCATTCAAATAAATATTCAACTAAAAAAACATTCAAATAAAGGATGATATTAAACATTTGTTTTACCAAGGATATGTAGGTCATTATTTGCAAGAGCAACTTAAATATCATCACCATTAGAATTTTGGAGATTAAAATAATCTTGGCAAGGAAATTGTTAGCATTATTAACTAAGAGTACCTTCATAATCAAAAATACTCAAATGATCCAAGCACTTTAAATTTTAAATTATGTATCTTTCAAGAAGTTTTATTTGAATAATTAAGGAAACATTATAATATTGCATATACTAACAACCCCAAGAAGGCATGCTCATGAGGCAACCTTAATGGGAAGGTATTAGTGGATAAGGTCCTCACTATAATGACTCTATGAGGGCAATTTAAAATAACCCTAAGAAGACCTACCCATGAGGTAGTCTCTAAGGGAAGCTAGCAATGGACAAGGTCTTCACTAGAAAGACTCCATGCAGGCAAGTGATTGATAGGGTCACCACTCATTCAAAAATCTTAGAAGGTAAAAGCCTTAGATAGAATATGTATATGAAAAACCTCAAAAAGTTGAAATCTCAAAAGGTAGATGTGCTCCTAAAACCATATATGGCACAAGCCTTACAAGGTATAATATTATCCAAAAATCTTAAAAGGCTTACACCCAGAAGTTATAGGTGCACCAAAAACTTTAGAAGGACAAAAGCCTTGTGTTGACCTCTTCTCAAACAGACAAATTTAAACAAATAAAATAAATAAAAAATACCCAAAATCATTACCTGCACGAGCCATACGCGTATCCTGGCTGAATCCTGCATAAATTATTGCATGAGCAACGCCTCATACCCTGCAGTCGACGTCGCTCAGAGACTACCACGCACGATTCACCTTTGACGAAGCTTCCTTTCACATCATTTAAAATGAGAGTGAAGCTCTCATTCGTAAAAGGCTGCTACATCCATCTTCTCATCCTTCGCAAGCCTCATGACACCCCATTCATTTGCTTCTTCAAACTTCCCATTCGCAAACCTCTCTAACCCATGTCGCAACTCCACTACCGAACACCAGCTGCCAAAGCCTGTTCCCTCTTTCCTCTCTGACTCCTCACGTGAAGAAGATGAGAACCACCTACTACTTCTTCAAGCCACCAAATCCAAACAAAGCCCTAGTCGCTCCTATTCATAAGCCTTTCGATCCTTTCCCAATCATTCAACCAGAGAGAGAGAGAAAGAGAGAGAAGAGAGAGAGAGAGAGAGAGAGAGACAACCTCTAACTCTACCAAACGCCCCATCTGAACTACTCCATCCAGTCTGACTTCAAGCAGCCCCCTGCTCTGCTCTACCCGACCCCTTAGTTATTAGGTATACTTATAATTTAATTTTTTCTTATTACCTATTATTGTTATTTAATAATTATTATTTCTTATTATTAGTATTAACTTTAATATCTTTATTACTCTTATTTAATTTGTATTATTATTTAAATATATTTGTGTGTGTGTGTATTATTAAAAAAAATGAGAACAAAAAAGAGGGAAAGAAAAAGAAAGGAAATATGAAAAATATTTTTTTCCTGATTTTTTGTGCCCCTCGCCTTGACGCTCGCCAAGGCATAAATCCCCAAACTTGATAGAACCAACCCTCAGAACTTGTAGTGCGGCAAACAACCACCCATTCGTGCTTTTCTTAGCGCGATGGGATGAAGTCATCACAGTGCTTATGGAAAGGCGGGTAATCCCCTCCGAAAGTCCTATTTTTGGTGTTCATAGCACGCATAGGGACCACCCATGCTTTCTTTTTTTAGCGTGGTGGGAGGGAACTTGGTGCTATGCTTACAACAAAGCAGGCGATTCCTGTACGCACTTTTCTTAGCACGATGGGGCAATAAATAACAGCTTTTTCAAAAAAAAAAATCTTTTAAAGACCCATGTACGCCTTTCTTGGTGTGGTGGATGGAAAAAAAAAATACTACGGCCAAGGTGTCACACAACACTAACTGTGTACATCTTTTTTGACGTGGAGGGTAGGCTGCCTCTTTGTTTTTCCTCTAAATGGGGGAGACGTCGGGAGGTTGCCAAATTTTTTTTTTGAAAAAAGGATAAGGACTTGGAAGAAATAGTGGACTTTATTTGGACAGCAGGGGACTTTTGAAATTGAAACTGATATAAAGAGCTTTAATTCAATTTGAACCTAAATGAAAAATATAAAATGATATACTATAATTTGAACCTCATTTCATCATGACTTGAACAATAATGAGGACTTAGAATTTGACCAATGATGACTTGAATCTAAACTCAACCCAAAGAACTTGAATCAAGTTTGACTGGAAGGAGTAAATCTACTTGAACTCGAGCAAGAATTTGATTTGGACAACAAAACTTTGACTCATTGCAGACTCGAATGAATGCAAAAGACATAGAACTTTAATGAACCTAAACACGGTTCATTAAGTTTGAATCAAGTTTGACATTGGTTTGAACATGATTAAAATAAATGAGCAATTAAGGAATTCAAAATGTTAAAGAATTTTTGTTTTTATTTGAATTCAAATGATGATTACGAGATGTCATTCAAGCCCTATGCAAACAAATAAAGAGGCTTGTACTTTAACATGGAACTTCTTGGATAATATCAATCAAATGATTATAAGTGGAAGTGGAATTGCAAATCTATGAAACCTTCAATAGAGATTGTGTTCTATTCATGAAAACTACGGCAATGAAAAGAGTCGCTTGGAGGTGATAATAGGAAATATGCAACCAATATGTGTATGAAAAGACATACTTCACCTACAAGCATGAACATGAATCTATTAAACATACAATGATCCACTTACGAGCAACTACAAGAGACTTATAAATGTCTGTGAACGACAATGAGACATTTACAAGTGAATGTGATAATGTTCTATGATCGACGTCAAAATAGATAAATGCGTTCGAATCTACAAGCAATGGAGATTGAAATTGATGGCAATCTTCATGTCAATCTTACAAGAAGACATAGTATTCCTTATAAACGATGAAGTCTCTTGATGATATACAAATGAAATCAAAGGGCATGCAATAAATATAATGGTATCCCTCCAATAAATACTAGCATGCTCACTAATATATACAACAAGCACTAGGGTATCCATACAATCAAGATTAGAATACAAGCGAACATTTTTAACCTTGCAAGTTATAAGCAACAATGGTCAGCGAAGATGTATTTAAAAAGTTCAAGTGACCTTCTTGCAAGTGGAGATCAAATTAGAGAGATAAGAATAATATTGCAACACTCTAACAATCAACATCAATATACAAGTAAATATATTGAGCCGCATACAGTCAAGAGAAGAATATCTGCAATAGATACAATCTCTCTATGGATATAGTTGTATGTACAATGTGCTATCTCTGGGTAGATACATAAAGACTTAAGTAAATGGAGTATTCTGTAGTCAATTTAAATATATAAATGAATACATCTACCAGCTGCAGTAGTGGATGTGTTGTGAGGACAAAAATCACAGTGAAATGCATAAAGAATATAGCTAATGCAAGCTCCTATGAACTATTATAGGAGATCGATTCTACACCTAATATGTTGTTTACAAAAAAAAAAAAATACAAAATACAAAATGACTACATTAAAATGCAAATCTCTATGGGCTATCGTGGAAAACCTTTCAAGCATCCCAAAATACCCCTGCACATGCACTATAGTTTCTATACATATAGGTACACTAAAAAGGGGTATGCAATCAAATACCCGCATGGGCCCCAGCGAGCGTGTCTTGGTTACACACGTGACTTCTAGGGATGATGCACGGGTCAATAAAGTTGAATCGGATCCTCCTAGTAGGAAGATAGGAGCACACAAGGTTCAACAAATAATTATAAAGTATCCCCAGGCAGCCGCATGGGCCCCAACGACTGTGTTATTAGTACACATGACATTTAGGGATGCTACACAGGTTAATAATTATATTCAAGTTCAAACCTATATTGCAAATCTGAGTTTATGGATTAGACTTTTGATGATAGAAAACATTCATGATTTTCTACGACTGCCTTGCCTATTAACTTTTCAGGTCCACAAGATCGAATGCAACTCAAGCCAAGTCAAGATCGGGTAGATTTAGGTTAAGTCAAGTCTATATTTTTTCCTTTCTTGAGTCAATTATAAAAGTTGTTCCTGATGCTAAGTAACCTTGCACACACACACTTGAGATGTTTTCTGAGTTTTTTTTTATTTGAGTACATCACCCTGGACGATGTTCATATCGGCCTGGATGATTCAACTAAAAAAAGAAACCTAATTAGGGCATCCTGGTTAAGCAGCCGTCATTAAGCAAATCATCCTGGATGATACTTGTATCGGTCTAGACAAAAGGCTTAAATCAGAAAGAAGCAGCCGCCTTGATCAATTTAGGTATTCTTTATTTTAAAATATCAGCCAGGATGATCTTCATATCAGCCTAGACGATGCATCACAATTATACTTAAATTTATCTGGTAATTATGGAAAGCAATTAAGGCTGATTGATACAATCACATCAGCCGGGCTGATCATAAAATCGATTGGGACGATATCCTGGACGATTGACATTAGCCAGAATTTATTATGGGTGATGTTCAAGATGATTATACTCGAATTTTAACTAATCGACCAAGACGATATTGTATCGGCCTAGATGATATAACCAATTTTCTTTTGATCATCCCAAATCGTCCCTGTTGATTGAGCTTAAATTGAACTGATCGGCCAGGACAATATTCCTATCTTCCTGGACGATAATGTCGATTCTTAAAATTCTATTTAAAGGACCCAAATTTTCTCATGCTTAAGACCTTGAGTGCTGCTATATTGACTTGAGAGAGCCTTGGGGAGAGAGAGAGAGAGAGAGAGAGAGAGAGAGAGAGAGAGAGAGAGAGAGAGAGAGAGAGAGAGAGAGAGAGAGAGCGAGAGATAGAGAGAGAGAAGAACTTGTGGGGGGGGGGCATTTGTGAGAGGGATCATAAAGGTTCCTCTAAGCAAGGTTCCAAGTCATCATCTCCATTCTTCGTCCTTCATCCTTGGGAGGTTTTTGGGAGGTCTACTTTAACAAAAGGTACGGGATCTCTGCCCACTTCAGGAGGAAGCAAAAGGAGTCAGTTCTCTACTGCACCGGGGTTGGTGAAAAGGAGTCTGTTGTAAAGTCTTCTCCTCCTAGCTGTGGGAGCTAAAGGAGAGACACTTAGTTAGTGAAATAATCAGAGGGTGCCTCCGAGAAGTGGACGTAGGTGAAGGATTGACCGAACCACTATAAATCCGGTGTGATCTTTCTTTGTTTTGCTTCCGCATTTATTTATTTTTTGCACTCTGATTTCTATGATGATTTTGTTTTTAATTTTGTGCTTTACCTAAGGAAAAAATTTTAAAATACCAATTCACCCCCCCTTTTTGTTAGCCTCGAGCTAGTTGTTAAGGGCTTAACATCCCTAACAAACTTTTAAGTGGTATCAGAGCGGGATTCATAAATGCTAAGTTTAAAAACTTTTGAATTTTGATCCATGGCTAACAAAGAAAATTATAATACTGTGGAAGAGTATTCTATTATCCGACTACCTTTGTTTGATAATATCCCTTTTGATTTTTGGAAAACTCGCATGTCTACGTTTTTACAATCAATTGATTATCGCATGTGGATGCTTATTAAGGATGGTTATACACCTCCAACTGGAAAATTGAATGATGTTACTATTCCACTTCCTTTTATTGAATGGACTCTATATGATAGGGATTTAACAAAATTAATTGCAGAATATTTGAACTATTTTCTCTGTGCTTTGAAATCGAAAGATTATATGCGTGTTTTCACTTGCACTACTGGTAAAGAAATTTCGGATAAATTATGTATCACATATGAAGGTACTAATGAAGTCAAGCAATCCCGTTTGAATATTCTCTTGCATAATTATGAACTTTTTTGTATGAAACCTTCTGAATCAATTTCTGAAATGTATACAAGGTTTACTCAGATTGTTACTTCATTGCATGCATTAGGAATAGAAGTTTATAACTATAAAAAGTAAATAAAATTTTAAGATGTTTTCCTTCCTCTTTTGATGCAAAAATTACTGCAATATATGAATCTAAAGATTTAAATACATATTCGATTGATAAATTACTTGGTTCACTCATTGCTTACGAGCAAGGGGTGAACCAAGAAATCTTGATGCAAGTGAAAGAAAGAAGGAGAAAACGGTGGTGCTTAAGGCGAATAATTTGGACACTGACTCTTCTGGGTTTGAAAGCGATGATGTTGCTTTAATTAGAAGGAAATTTAAGAGCTTTCTAAGGAAGAAGCATAAGAATCATCAAAAGTGGAATAAAGGTAAGTGTAGAAAAAATTTTAAGATTTCTAATGAAATAATTTACTTTGAATGCAGGAAGCCTGGGCATGTTAAAGCTGATTGTCCTACGCTAAAGGCACACCCAAAGAAGGAGAAGGGTGAGTAGAAACCAAACTTCAAAAATGACAAGAGCAAGATGAAATTCCAAAAGGCGTTCTAGGTGGATTCTACATTAGATTCCTCTAAAACGGAACCTAAGGAGGAGACAACAAACTTGTGCTTAATGGTAGACAATAATCTTGGTCAAAGTAACTAAGAAGAAGTATGTGAACTAACCTATGAACAACTCCTTGAAGTTTCAGAAAAAATACATGTATCATATAGGAAGCTTAAGAAAATTCATGCTTGCTTGAAATTGGAATTTTTTAATTTACAAAAAGAGCATGAAATTCTTCTCAAAGATCATTCAATAATTGATTCAAATCACATGGCATTACTTAATGAGTTTGATTCGTTAAACAAAAAGCATGCTTAGTTATCTGATTCTCATGATTCTTTAAAATTGTCCCATTATGAGTTAGCAAAAGAATATAAAAAATTAAAAAAATTAAAAACCTTTGAAAATAAAAAATCTTCATTTCACGCATCGCATAAAAAGCATCACCATAGGAGTAGATTAGTGCATTCTTTTCCTGGAGTTAGATATTTTTCATGTGGCATGCTAGGACACATAACACACACTTGCTCCATTCACCATAGCTCACATTGGGTCTGGAGTCCCAAGTTACATGATCCATAACATGTATTGCATTCTACTTTCGATAAGAAGGAACCCAAACATGTTTGGGTTTTTAAATCTAATATTTGATAATTTTGTAGGAAAGCTCTCACAAAAGGCCTCGTGAGAGAATGTGGTACCTGGATAGAGGATGCTCTTGACATATGACTGGCGATGCCAATCAATTCATTTTGCTAGAGACCAGGACAGGAGGCAAAATGACTCTTGGAGATAACACCACCAGGAAGGTGGTAGGAGCAGGTATAATTGGTAATCTAATTTAAAATATTTTACTTGTAGATGGACTGAAACACAACTTGCTGAGCATCCGTCATCTTTGCGAAAAGGGCTTCATCATAAAATTCTTGGCAAATTCATGCATTATGAGCTTAAATAATAATACTGTTTTGCACGGAAAGAGGATCAACAATATTTATATGCTTGATTTAAATAATATTGAATGTGCTGCTTTATTTTGCTTAAAACTGCTATTGATGATTCATGATTGTGGCATAGGAGATTATGTCATACTAGTATGAAAACACTTAGGAAAGTGACCCAAAAAGACCTAGTTAGAGGTGTCCCCAAGCTTAAGTTTTCAAAAGATCACCTTTGTGATGCCTCCCAATTAGGAAAGCAAATCCACGCAACTTTCACTTCATTAAGGACATTAGCACCTCTAGACCTTTAGAAGTCCTTCACATGGATTTGTTTGGACCCGTTAGCACTGCTAGCCAGGTGGAAAAGTCTATGGTTTTGTGACTACTCTAGGTTTACTTGGATTAGATTTCTGTCACACAAAAATGAGTCATTTGATGAGTTTAGAGCCTTCTTCACTTGGATTCAAAAAAAGCTAGGTTGTCAGATCTTGACCATCCAGAGTGACCATGTGGGAGAGTTTGAAAATGAGAGATTTTGAGATTTTTTTGAGGACAAGGGGATTAATCACAACTTCTCAGCTCCTAGGACCCCTCAGCAGAACGGGGTAGCTGAAAGGAAGAACTGGACCTAAGTGGAAGTCGCTAGAGCCATGCTTGTTGAGTATTCACTTCTAAAATACTTTTGGGCTGAAGCAGTTAACACAGCTTGTTATGTGTTGAATAGGGTGAATGTTATAGCCAAATTAGATAAGATATCTTATGAGATCCTTAAGGGTAGGACACCTAATCTTTCCCACCTTCATGTCTTTGGTTATATGGTTTTCATTCACAATAATGGGAAGTCTCACTTAGGAAAATTCGACCCAAAATCTGATGAAGGAGTGTTCTTAGGATATTCTAGTATTGGGAAGTCTTTTAGGGTGTTTAATAAGAGGACTTTGGTTGTGGAAGAGACAACACATGTAGTGTTTGATGAGTCTGATCCTAGAAAGCCTAGAGTTGAGGATGATGATGACGTTGGAGAGATTATCACTAGAGTAGAAAATTTAGAGAAGAGGGTAGAGCACCAGAACACTGAAGGAGTATGAGAGGTTACCCAAGGAGTAGAAAATGTAGATCTAGAGGAAAGGGTTGAACCTTCACACACTTTTTCAAGAGATTGGATATACACTTTGAGTCACCCTAAAGATCTAATCTTAGGAGATCCTTCTGATGGAGTTAGGACTAGAACATGGACTTAGGAAGGAAGTGAACCACTCTGTCTTTATCTCAATGACTGAACCCACCAATATAAACCAAGCCCTTTCTGATGAGTTTTAGATCTTAGCCATGTAGGAGGAGTTGAACCAATTTATTCGGAATGATGTTTGGGAACTTGTAGAAATACCTAAGAGACAAAATGTAGTTGGAACCAAGTGGGTCTTTAAAAAAAGGTGAATGATTCTAGAGTGGTGGTTAGGAATAAGGCAAGATTAGTGGCTAAGGGGTATAACCAAATAGAAGGGATAGATTTTGAGGAGACTTTTGCTCCTATAGCTAGATTGAAAACCATTAGAGTGCTATTAGCCTTTGCTTGTTATAAGGGATTTAAGCTTTTCCAATTGGATGTTAAGAGTTCCTTTTTAAACAGGAAAATAAAAGAGAGGATATGTTTGTAGCACAACCCCCAGATTTTGAGAGTTCCTAATTTTCAAATCATGTTTTCAAATTAAAAAATGTCTTATATGGATTAAAGCAGGAACCCAAAGCTTGGTATGAGAGGCTTAACACATTCTTACTAGAAAGGGAGTTTGTTAAGGGGAGTGTAGACACCACCCTTTTCCTGAGGAAAGTAGGAGATGATTTACTCATTGTTCAGATCTATGTTGATGATATAATTTTTGGATCTTCTGATAAAAGGCTATGTGATGATTTTTCTAAAACAATGAGTAAGGAGTTTGAGATGAGTATGATGGGAGAATTGTCCTACTTTTTTGGGGTTTAGCATTAGACAATTAAATATTGGAACTATTCTGAGCCAAACAAAGTATATAAAGGACATCTTGAAGAAATATGAAATGGATAAATCCAAGCCAATTAATACTCCCATAACATCAGGAATTCTATTAGACAAGGACCCAAATGGAAAATTATTTGATAAAAAGAAGTACAGAGGGATGATTGGATCTTTACTTTACCTGACTGCTAGCTGACCGTATATAATGTTTAGCATTTTTCTTTGTGCTCGATTTCAAGCTGACCCTAAAGAATCCCACCTGACTGTAGTTAAGAGAATTCTTATATACCTTTAGAGACCCAAAACCTAGGAATCTAGTACCCTAGGAACAACACTTCTTTTGAGATTCTTATATTTTTTTTATTTTGATTTTGCAGGATGTAAGGTGGATAGAAAGAGCACTTCTGGAACTTGCTAATTCATAGGATAGTATTTAGTCTCCTGGTCTAGTAAAAAGTAAAACTCTGTTGCTCTTTTCACTATTGAAGTTGAGTATATTATTTTAGGAAGTTATGTGGCCTAAGTCCTTTGGCTAAAATAGCAAGTACATAATTTAGGTTACCTGTAGGAACCATCTCAATTCTTTGTGATAACACTAGTGCCATCTACATTTCTAAGAATCCTATCCAACATTCTAGGACAAAGCACATTGACATTAGCCATCACTTTATTAAAGATCATGTGACTAAGGGAGACATTACGTTACATCATGTGGTGACTGAGAATCAAATGGCTGACATTTTTACTAAACCACTAGCCTTCGATACTTTTAGCAATTTAAGGACCATATTGGGTGTGATTGACATTAATGCATGAACTTGAATTATACTGATGTTTTATCTGCTGATTACTTTACTGTATTTTTCTAGTTTTTATTATTTATTTCTTCTTTGGTTAGTTATTTTTTTGTTTTGTTTTTGGTACTTTATCATATGCCTTGCTTTATTTTTTCTTTTCAAATCATCGCTGAATTGATATCTTATGCCTTGTTTGTTATTTTGAAATTTTGGATTTAATAATTTACATCTCTTAATCTGCTAAAGGGTAAAAATACCGTTGATTGTGTCTCTTTTTCTAACCTATTTTGGTGGTAAAAATTTCTTTTCTAACCAAAGTCAAACTCAAATTAACAATTGGATTTTGCAATTGAGATCTTTTCTACCTTGCTACAGTAATATAGCTTATATCATAATAGTCAAAGTTTTTATGTTACTTCAAGATTTCTCGTTATCCTGTCAATGCATCTCTCACATGATTTTTTATTCCGTTTTATGGATTGTTCTTCCCTATATTAGAGAGTGAGTTTTTCTTCTTTAATATATGGAAGATATACTCACAACTAAGAATATTTAAGAGTTTTTGAAAAAGAATCTATCTTGCAAAAAATAATGAAAAAATTGGCCAATGATGTCAGAAACAAAAAAATTCTCAATGACGCCAAATTGAAAAAAAAAAATTATACACAAAAGATGCGCAAAGTGCGCCATTCAATGGATAAGAGGCATAAAATGAGCCCATCAAAAAGCAAGCTATCTTCCTTTCTTCCAACTCTTAAAACTTAGAAGATTTCATATATCACTTGAGATTTTGAAGGACTTGATTTCGAGTTTTGCGATTTAACAAACTACTTTGATATATTATTTTATAAGATATTTTTCTGAAACCAAATCTTGATCGGACCTCTTTTTCATATCCAAATGTTTTCTTCTAAGTTAGGCCTTTTGATTTCAAAAGAAAAATTTTCCCAAAAAAGAAATATGAGCTTAGGGTTAACATGATCGGATATTTTACCATTTTTTGGATTTTTGAAGTTGTTAACTCATTAACTTATAAATTTTTAAAATCAATCACATAGAGACTATATCATGTTCATGCCTTGATTAAAAAAGAAAAAATGTTTTTTTATCTTTTGTTTTATCGTTGTTATTTTTGTTGATCTTATTATTTTTGGGCCTTCTCTGATCATCTCTATCCCTCCTTTGATTTGAAATTTTTTTGTCACATCGTCCTGACCGATTTTTATATCGTTCTAGATGATCGGCTTTTCGTGGTTCAAAAAACTCCATCTGTTGAATATTCTGACTTTTCTGCTCTCATCGTCCTAGACGATCCTTTATCATCATGGACGATATGATCGACCTCTGCTAAAATCATCTTGATCGTTCTGGCCGATATCTTTTTTCATCCTAGATGATGTATTTATTAATTATCGTCCCGACCGATACACCTGTTCATCCTGGACGATACACGTGCCAGTATATTTAAAATATTTGAAATTGCCGGGGATGATCCATTTCTAGATAATCCTCATTGAGGATCCACTGTTCGTCATGGACGATACACATAGCGTATGATTTAAAACATTTTAAATTCACCAGTTCGATCCATAATTGAGCATCGTCCTGGACGATCCACCTAATCGGCCTGAACGATATGCTTTTTCAACAGTCGTCCAGACTGACTCCTCGGGATGATCGCCTGTGTCTAATCATCCCGGACGATCAGACCTTTTGTTTAACCAATCGTCCTGTTCACAATAATTGCACTGGATCTTCTTGAATGATCCTGTGATCAGCCTGGACGATCTGGTCGATCCTTTAAATTCAGAGCCTTCCAGCTAATGTTTCTCACTTCAAACATCTTCTCCTCTCTTTTTTACTTCCTGTTTGCTTTTGGCTGGTGGAAAGCGTGCTCGTCAGATGTCTGGCAGCTCCTCGAGGGGCATGTTGGACCCTCATTTTTGGGAGGCAGATGATCAGGCTATCTACCATCGTTATAAAGAGTGCTGCATTACTCTCTCCCGAACAATCAATCCAGCCTATCTCTGCTATCTGGTACTGAATCTTTTCACTCACACCTCTCTTTTCTTTATTCTCACTCTCACAGTCCACTTTAGTTCTGAACTTCTTTTTGAATTTTACGCAAACCTCCGCATAAATTCTTCCTACACTGCTCTCACCTCTTATGTTAATTGACGTCCTGTCGAGATCACAAATCAGGATTGTGCTGAACTATTGTAGCTGTCCACCACTGGGGATAAGCTGTATACCCTTATCTCTGATCCTGACTTTGACTGGTCCACTGCAAATCACTTTCTTTGCCACACCAACGCATACTTTCATGTTGGAGAGACTAGCTCTTTACTCAAAGATGCTAGGACAATCTAGCATGTTCTTCACACTTCTGTTATTCCAAAAGTCAGGGATAGATTCCACATCACTCCACTACTTTCACTTACTACCTTTTACATTCTAGCCCATAGAGAGTTCAATGCTACTGAGCTATTTTTTTGCTATATTGAGCATTTAACTATAATCCTCGATCCAGGTCATAAGATGAAACCCAATCTTACTCTAGGACACCTCATTGCCTATGTTCTAGAATCAAATACCAGCTTTAATATCCTGCTCCTCCCGTCCTTCAGCCACCCATCTACTCAAACAGTTCCTTCAATGCCCTTCACAGTACTCATCTCCACCCAGGGGATGGGGAAGCTCAGGGGGACAAGGAGGAGGAGGCTCTCGCTCCTGCTCCTATTTCTGAACCTGTTCCTCTCCGCTAGCACTCTCAGCTGGATCAGTTGGTGGAGAGATTTGATCAGTGGGAGACCCATTTTGATGCCTATGTTGCACACCAGCAGCAGCAGCACGACCAGAACATAGCCTGGTTTAGGGCACAGTTTGCTACACTCTCTAGTTACTTTCAGCAGCCACCACCACCACCACCTCCGCTTGATGATCAGGGTCCCTCATTTTTCTAGTTTTAGTTTCCATTTTCTGTAGTTTATTTTTCTTATGTTTTGTTTTATTTTTAGTTATATTTTTTATTTGTGTTTTTCTGTGTTTCCTTCTTTTTGTGATGTCAAAAAGGGGAGTAGTTTGATGTATCTTGTACTTCGAATTCTAGAACTTAGTGAACTATTTTTTGTCACATTTTTTTTTACTAAACTATCATAACTGCTTATAATTTTTTGAGTGTGTTTGCCATCATCAAAAAGGGGGAAATAGTTACAAATTTGAGTTTAAGGATTAAACTTTTGATTATAGAAAACATTCATGATTTGCTACGACTGCCTTGCCTACTAACATTTTAGGTCCACAAGATCGAATGCAACTCAAGCCAGCTCAAGATCAGGTAGATTTAGGTTAAGTCAATTCTATATTTTTTTCTTTCTTGAGTCAATTATTAAAGTGGTTCCTGATGCTAAGTAACCTTGCACACACACACTTGAGGAATTTTTTGAGTTTTTCAATTTTGAGTACATCGGCTTGGATGATGTTCATATCGGCCAGGACGATTCAACTAAAAATATAAACCCTAATTAGGGCATCCTAGTTAAGCAACCATCATTAAGAAAATCATCCTCGATGATAATTGTATCTGCCTGGAGGATAGGCAAAAATCAAGTTTATGAGAGGGATCACAAAGGTTCCCCTAAGCAAGGTTCTAAGTCATTTTCTATGTTCTTCATCCTTCATCCTTGGGAGGTTCTTGGGAGGTCTACTTCAGAAAAAGGTCTGGGTTCTCTGCCCGCTTCAGAAGGAAACAAAAGGAGTCAGTTCTCTACTACACCGGGGTTGATGAAAAGTAGTCTATTGTAAAGGCTTCTCTGCCTAGCTGTGGGAGGTAAAGGAGAGATAATTAGTTAGTGCAATACTCGGAGGGTGCCTCCGAGGAGTGGACATAGGTCAAAGATTGACCGAACCACTATAAATCCGGTGTGATCTTTCTTTGTTTTACTTCCACGTTTAATTATTTTTTGCACTTTGATTTTTGTGGTGATTTTGGTTTTAATTTTGTGCTTTAGGTAAAGAAAAATTTTAAAATACCAATTCACCCCCCTTCTTGGTTAGCCTCGGGCTTGTTCTTAAGGGCTTAACATCCCTAACAAACTTTCAACCTAATCCTTCTATGCATGTCAATAGGAGTCGATAGGGTTTGAACCAACAAATAAATATATGGTTGTCACAATCGGTATATTTGTTTTAATACATTCATATTAGGCCTTCAATGTCTGTAAGAATAAGAATTCACTAACAAAGGCATAAATCCTATGACAAACATGATCCTCTATCGATAGCCCTATAGAGTCGATAAGGTTTAATCCATAAATAAAAATGTCCCCAAAAAGTATCCTGATGATAGCCGCATTGAATGTAGGTCTCAACTGGAGTGGTCCATTTAAATAGTACAAATGTCATCACAAATGCCACTCAAATCTCCAAAACTCCACAAAAATTCCAAAAATCTCAAAACTCAAAAATATTTAAAATTGAAATAAATCCATCATGTCTTAAAGCAAAATCCATTCACCCTCTGCAACAGTTTACTGAGGTGGACAAATTAAAAAATAACTTCAGCTCACTTAGAGCTAAATGTCTAGTTAAAAATATCACTAGGATCAATTCTCAAATAATCTTCTGCCAGTAAGGATGTGGTACGTGTCCTCTAACCGGTGGCTATGCTAATAAATGGCAAAGCAGTATAAACAGTTTTGAGCCGAGGCCCTCTAAACTGAGTGATTTTTCCATCAAATGGCACCACAAAATACTGGTTACGGCCAGAGCCAATATGTTCCTTATTGGCATTAAATTTTTGAGATATGAATCAATAGGATATAATTAATAGGGCATAAAGCCCTTTGTTAGCTAAGGTGGATTCAAACTTGTCCCATTAGACAAATATCCATCCCAAGTCTACAAGGTACCATTGGACGAAGCAACCCATGGCTACCGAGAAGGATCCTTATGTCAGGTTGGGTCGACTACCTCCACTAACTAAGTAGACCAGGGTCCACGATGGCCCGGGATGATGGAACCATGAGATCTTGATCAGGTCCATCATCCAATCCCCCACCATCTGCTTTAGGTGTAAGATGATGAAATTTCTAATTTAAATATCAAATCCTCCAAAATCTATAAATTCCCAAATTCTGATTGCCTATGTTGCTACTATATGTATGATACTACATATTTATGGACACAATATATCTGATTGATGACTAGCCTTAATTAAAAGTTCTCTCTTGTTATTAGGAAGGGTAATTAATTATAGGGGATTGTGCCTATAGGAAACTAGAACTCAGATCATAAAGTCCTCGCAAAATGAGGGTGAAATATTTGGGTAGTGTATTATCTACAAACCTATCTGCCTTCCCAAAATTTACCCCAGATCTTATTGCGTTAAAACTCCCTCGCTAAAGAAAAATTATAAGCGGGTGGAGGCAGGGACTAAATTTATTGGCGACTCCACTGTGAATTGATTTATCTTTCCATCTTTGGCTAGTCGTCTTAGTATTATAGTAGCAACTAAATTAATATGTACTAAAAATTTTAAAATTTTCTAAAATGATAATTTAAATAATTAAAATTTTAAATATTTTAAGAAATGATCGTCCAAATAATTTCATTGAGCTAACTCATATATCAAGTATTTTAAATTTGTATTATTTGAATTTCTTGCTAATGTTATCTACTTTTATTTTCTATTTTGTGCTTGTCTCTACACTTTGAAATTATGGGGTGATGTATCATATTCTGATTACTAACCCTTATCTTTCATTCGTGCAGATGGATCTATAGAATACTCCAATGACTGTCCAACTAAGAAAAGATATCAGGATCCAACTGGCAAATACTATCATTGAGACGAGCAATGATGGAGCTACCATCCAGTTTGGTAGCCTCAACTTCCTTACAATTAAAGCAAGGACTGCCACCGTTCCTGTGAATGGCATGACTACTAAATAGCCTACTAAGAGGCCTGTTCTACTGAAGTTGCTATATGCCGATCGTACCTGGCAACATCACGAGCTACTAATACTACTGAAAATCCTCATAAGAGAGTTTCTATATTCAAAAGGTTATCACAACCTGAGGCCCCAACTACCAAGAGGATAGTAGTTGGAGAAAGAATATCAGTGGTGACTGCCAACACTAATACCCTGTCAACCGGGTTATTTGTACCTAAAAAATATGAGGATGAAGCCTCTTCATTTGGAGATAGGCTTACAAGGAGGAAGAGAAGAAAGATGAATGCAAAACTCTAAGTTTAGCAGCAATTGGTGCCTATCCACCCTTCAAACCTTCCTGCCTAAGAGCTTGAGGAAACCATTCCCACCCGGAATAGGTTTGCATGTCTGAAATGGGTGAAGAGAAAAAGCTCGACTGGGGAGCTAAAGAAATCTTTTTGGGATCAATGGCCTGAAGCCTTAATCACTCCAAGAAAAAAAGAGCCTGAGAATCTTTTAGCTCGGGTATACCGGGTCCTAAACTTTGTGAAAGAGAGAGGGCTAAAGAAGAGAAGATATCAAAGGCCATTGATGGTCGAGACCAGGAGAACTCCACCAAGAGAATGCTGTCTATTGTGGTGGAGAGAAAAGAAAAAATTATGTCCTGCTCGGTGAACATTGAGGTGTGACATGTTGCAGATCTACGGTCAATGATTTTGATGATAGAAAACATTCTTATTTCTCTACGATTGTCTTTTGTACTAACATTTTAGGTCCACACGATCAGAGTGCAATTTGGAACCAGCTCAAGATTAGGTAGACTAGGTCTGAGTCAGTTTGTACACTTTTTCCTTTCTTGAGTCTGTTGTATTTAGTTTGACACCTGATGATTTATAACTTGGAAGATTTTTTATTGTTCCATAAAGAGTTCTTTTTTGGTAAAATCGTCCAGGACGATATTTATATCGTCTAGGACGATCTGTCCAAAAATAAAAAACCTAATTAGGGCATCCTCATTAAGGTAGCCGTCATGAGCTGATTGGCCTGGACGATACCTGTATCGGCCAGGACTATAGTCTTAATTCAGAAAGAATCAACCGCCATAATCAGTTTAGGAATTCTTTTTTTAGGAAATCGGCCAGGACGATATTTATATCGTCCAGGCTGATCTAACTCAATTATGCCTAAATTGATATGGTATCTTTGGAAAGCATTAATGGTTGATTGATACGATCACATCGTCTGGGACGATCAAAGGATCGGCCGGACGATGTCCTAGACGATCTACATCGGACAGCTTGAATTCAGGGCGATGATCAGGATAATTGAAATCGGTTTTAAACTAATCGTCCTGGACGATCGTGATATCGACCAGGACGATGTAACCAATTTTCTTCTGATCGTCCATAATCATCCCGGGCTGATGAGCTGAAATTGTACTGATCGTATAGGACGATATGGATATCGTCCTGGACGATAATGTCGGCAACTTGCTTTAATGAGCTCATTTTGAGAGCTTCTATTTAAGCTATGATAAGGCACTTTGTAAGTATTTTTTGCAGCCATTATAGATTCATTCTTATGGGGGAAACTTGAAGAGAAAGCTTGAAAGGGAGTGAGGAACGGGTGAAGTCTGAGAGAGGGAGAAGATCCTATGAGGGGGGACTCAAGGGATGTGGAGGGTGATTCCACACGGTTGCTCCGGCAGGCTTGCACCTTAATACCGTCGGATTCAAGGCTTATCTCGAGGGAAGTTCACCAAAGAAGAAGATCTCTTTGGTGTCAAAGGACCCGGCGACTCCGCCACACTGGGGAAGGTGGAAGTGAATTTGTAAGGGCTTCTTCGCCTAGCTGTGGGGGCTAAAGGAGAGACACCTTTGTAGTTCAATACTTGGAGGGTGTCTCCAAGGAGTGGACATAGGTCAAGGTTTGACCGAACCACTATAAATTCAGTGTGTTCTTTCTTATTATTTGCTTCCGCATTTAATTTCCGCATTTGGTTTTCTTTGTGGTGATTTTGGTTTGAGTTTTATCTTTGGTTTTAAAGTTATCCAATTCACCTCTCTCTTTGTTAGCCTTGGGCCAGTTCATAAGGGCTTAACATCCCTAACGAACTTTCAAGTGCCATCTGAGCATTTTCAAGTGGTATTAGAGCCATATTCATAAAATAAGTTTTTAAAAGCTTTTGAATTTTTCGATCCATGGCTAATCGTAATGTTGCGGAAGGTTATTTAATTATCAGACCTCCTTTATTTGAAAAAATGTCATTTGATTTTTGGAAAACTCGCATGACTATTTTCTTGCAATCGATTGATTTTTGCATGTGACATATGATTTTAACTGGTTATTCATCACCATCATGTATTGTTAATGGAATTAAAACTGATATTCCTTTTAATCAATGGAACAGGGAAGAACAACTAAATGCTCAACTGAATGCAAAATCTTTAAATTATTTTTTATGTGCTTTAAATTCTGAAGATTTCATGTTAGTATCCACGTGCATTACCGGTAAGAAAGTTTGGGATAAACTACACACCATATACGAAGGTACTAGTGAAATCAAGCAATCCAAGTTGAATATGTTAATGCATGATTTTGAAATATTTTCCATGAAACCTTTTGAAACAATCTTAGACATGTATACTAGGTTTATTCAAATTGTAACATCATTGCATGCCTTAGGAAAAGAGTTTTCAAATTTTGAATAAAATTAATAAAATTCTTCGTTGTTTACTTGACAAATTTGATACTAAAGTTGTTGTTATTTGTGAATCAAAAGATTTGAATGAATATTCTATTGGTAATTTGATTGGCTCACTCATTGCCTACGAGCAAAGTTTGGGTCAAAGACTTATGGATGCGGGTGAAATGATTGTTCTAAAAATAGAAGATACAAAAAGAGATAGCTTAGTTGGTGATGAATGCAATAACTTGACAAGAAAATCACAAAGCTCACCAAAGCATAAGAAAAAGTGGAAAAAAGGTAAAAGTGGTAAGGATGTCCATATTTCTTCTAACATTATTTGCTTTCGATGCAAGAAGCCTGGACATATGAAAAATCAGTGCCTTAATTTAAGAATTCTTCCTACGAAAGAAAGGGCAAGGCGAAACAAAATTTAAACTGGGGAAATAATGAAAGACAAAAAAATTCATGGGCAGATCGGGTTTCTGAAGCATCGGACCAGGAGAGAGATAATGGTTAAAAGCCTTTCTTGTTTTTGTGTTGTGTTTTTATTTTGTGTTTTTTTTATTCTTTGAAATTTTCATTTTCGTGAAAGTTTTTTCTCTGATCAACACACACATTCACTTTTCTAAAAATGAAAAATCTACTTCCTTATTTTTCTTGAAATCTTTGGTAAGTTGTGTTTAACTTTTCTAAAACAGTCAAAGGAAGGGAACTCATGTTTTTGACTCTCAATCTCTATTTCCTAAAAGAAGTTATTCTACTTTTGATTTAAAATATTTTTCATCTTTTAAATTAGTTTTTGAAACTAAATTTTTTATCTCCTTACAATTTATTTATCGCATAGGAATCTTTTGCAAGTTGTTGAATCTAACTTATAATTTTCTTAATCAAGAATTTGCTTTATCAATAGGATGGGTTTAATTTTGTTTTTAAGATTTCAGAAAGGTAGCATATTTAAAAAAAATTGTCCAATGATGCCAAAAATAAAAGATGCGCAATGATGCCAAATTCAAAAATATACACAAAAGTGTATCAAAAATCAAAAGATGCGCAAAGAGTGCCATTCAAATTGACAAGATGCATAAAATGAGCCCACAAAATTTAATGCTTACCATTCTTGTACTTCTTAAAAGCTTAAGAAAACCCTTGATACTTTTGATACTTGAGTTTGAAAATCTTAATTCCTGATTCAATAATTCTAGCATTGATCTTCTATTAGATATATTTTATGGAATGAGTTTTTCAAAAATAACTGTTTCTTTCTCTAATTTTTTTTTTTGTATTAGATATTGAATTAAAAATGTTTTTTGAGCCTTTTAAAAGAACTTGAGTTTGGATGATCAACTTCTGGATTTCTAACCTTTTCTGGGTTATGCATTGTCAATCCAATTCTACTAGGTTTTGATTAAAACTAAGGAGTAACTTTCTCATTTTAAGAATTTATTTTTTCTTTCGCAAGATCAGGGAATATTTTTGTCTTTTGGTCGTTTTGTTTTTTTTGTGCCTCCTCTCTTTTTGATAATGTCAAAGGGGGAGAACATATTGTTGAATTTTTGTATTGTTATCGTTTTTTCAAAAAATTAAAAACAGCAGAAATTTTTTCATCTCCCCTATTTTTTAAAAGTATTATTTTAGTGAGGGGGGGATTAGGAAGAGTATTTATTCTTTTGAAAATTCAAATTGAAATGGTTTGCCATCATCAAAACGGGGGAGATTATTGCGGATCTATGATCAATGATTTTGATTATAGCAAATATTCTTATTTCTCTACGAATGCCTTTTATACTAACATTTCAGGTCCACACGATCAGAGAGCAATTTGGAACCAGCTCAATATTGGGTAGACTAGGTCTGAGTCAGTTTGTACACTTTTTTCTTTCTTGAGTCTGTTGTATTTAGTTTGAAACCTGATGATTTGTAACTTGGAAGATTTTCTTTTGTTCCCTAAAGAGTTCTTTTTTGGTAACATCATCTGGGATGATATTTATATCATCCTGGATGATCTGTCCAAAAATATAAACCCTAATTAGAGCATCCTCATTAAGGCAGCCATCATGAGCTGATTGGCCTGGACGATACCTATATCAGCCAGGACGATAATCTTAATTCAGAACGAATCAACCTCCATAATCAGTTTAGGAATTCTTTGTTTTAGGAAATCCGCTAGGACAATATTTATATCATCCAGGCCGATATAACTCAATTATGCCTAAATTGATCTGGTATCTTTGGAAAGTATTAATGGTTTATTGATATGATCACATCGTCTGGGACGATCACTGGATCGGCCGGGACGATGTCCTGGACGATCTACATCGGACAGCTTAAATTTATGGCGATGATTAGGATGATTGAAATCAGTTTTAAACTAATCGGCATGGACGATCGTGATATCGGCCAGGACGATGTAACCAATTTTCTTCTGATCATCCCAAATTGTCCCGGGCTGATGAGCTGAAATTGTACTGATCGTATAGGATGATATGGATATCATCCTGGATGATAATCTCGGCAACTTGCATTAATGAGCTCATTTTGAGAGCTTCTATTTAATCTATGACAAGGCACTTTGTAAGTGTCTTTGGCAGCCATTGTAGCTTCGTTCTTGTGGGGGAAACTTGAAGAGAAAGCTTTAAAGGGAGTGAGGAACGGGTGAAGTCTGAGAGAGGGAGAAGATCCTGTGAGGGGGGACTCAAGGGTGTGTGGAGGGGGATTCCACACGGTTGCTCCGGTAGGCTTTCACCTTAATACCGTCGGATTCAAGACTTGTCTCGAGGGAAGTTCACGAAAGAAGAAGATCTCTTTGGTGTCAAAGGACTCGGTGACTCCGCCGCACCGGTGAAGGTTGAAGTGATTTTATAAGGGCTTCTCCTCCTAGCTGTGGGGGCTAAAGGAGAGACACTTTTGTAGTGCAATACTTGGAGGGTGTCTCCAAGGAGTGGACGTAGGTCAAGGTTTGACCGAACCACTATAAATTCGGTGTGTTCTTTCTTATTATTTGCTTCCGCATTTAATTTCCGCATTTGGTTTTCTTTGTTGTGATTTTGGTTTAAGTTTTATCTTTTGTTTTAAAGTTATCCAATTCACCTCTCTCTTTGTTAGCCTTTGGCCAGTTCATAAGTGCTTAACATCCCTAACGAACTTTCAAGTGCCATATGAGCACTTTCATGACACCTGAACATGAAATTCAAGAATCTACTGCCGAAAGGTTCTGGTGGAAAGGAAAAAAAAATTTGGAGGCCAAAGCCTCGCAAAGAAGATAGAAGAGAAAGAAGAATTGATCTTGGCATGACATTTGGTATGGCTTCCTAGATATTCGCCCCCATCTACAAAAAAGAATCTATAATGACACATCTCCCGATAGTCGACACATTGGAGATCCAACGACATCGCCACTCAGAGATCCGAGTACTAGAGGAAAAAATAGAAGAAGAAAAAGATATAGAAGTAGAAGAATATCTCAAAGGGAAATAAAATATCAAAGAATATATGGAGAAAAACTTAGAAGAATAAATATAAGATATAAATAACACCTTGGACATGGAGATGGTCTACATGGTGAGGCACACTAACATCAATGATAAGGTTTACTACGATGATGATGAAGGCGATGAACATTGGCATTCTATACCTATGCAAGCACACCTGCTTCTCCATAAAGTTTGGTCCACCACCAGCAGAGGTGGTCATTTCTAATGAGAGGACGAAGTGGAAGAAATGGAGAGGAATCCCCGTGATAATGAAAACACCACACTCGCCGACATCAGAATGCAGATGAGGAGACAAATGAAATCCAAAAATAAAGAAATCTATCAGTTAAATGAGAAGATGACTGAGATGATGGCTCAGATGGAGACAATGATACAGATAATACAAAGAAATACTAGAAACGGTCCTATGCCCAATCCTATTTTGGATCCTCCAAACTTTAAGTGCCACAAGTATCAAGAGTGTGAGGAGCTTCTGAAGACGATCGTAAAGCAAACAATATTATCCAACAACCTACCCCACAAAATATTACAAGTACCTCTGAATCTGTCACTGCTGCACAGTTGGAGGGGATCATTAATAAGAAAATCAAGACTATTATAGCCATTGATCAGGAGAAAAACTAGTGGGCAAGGGTCATCCATACCTTTCTTAATACAACCAAGTGTAGTATCCAAAAGGATACTCTATACCAAAGTTTAATACTTTTAATGATACTAATAACCCCCAACAACACTTGGCACGATTTAAGACAACTTATTGGAATACAGGGGGAAACGATGCCCTACTCTTCCAACAATTCATTAGTAATTTAGCAGTTGCTACTTTTGAATGGTATGCTAAACTGCCAAATGACTTTGTAACGACCTTCATAAAATTGAAAACTGTGTTTGTGAAGAGATTTGCTAGTGCAACTGAGAAGATAACAATCGAGGACCTTGCTATAGATAAGAGAAGAAGGGATGAATCAGTGACTAAATACTATTAAGAGAGTTGCTATTTCCAAGTTTTACATTCTTGTAACTTGTATAGTTTTGATGATTTCAAATATTATTATTTTATGTGTAGTTATCTCCTAACACTTTTTGGAAGAGTTATTTTTTCTCTTGTGTGTACTAACATTTCAGAAAAATCGAACTCCAGACTTCTGAAGACTTTAAATCAAATTCAGCATGAAATGCATGAGATATTTTGAAATTTGAAGCTTGTATTTTTTATATGAATTAAGATTGAGAGGTAGTGATTGTAATTGAGTGAATAAACAAACACACTTAAGGAGATCTTAAAAAATTTGTACTAATCGTACGGGACGAACATAGTTCGTACGGGATGATCGGGTCAGTTATCTCCTCGTAAAAGCAATGGAATGAACAAGAATTGAAGAAAATTTTTCTAAGTCCTGATCGTCCAGGATGCAGTGTATTCATCCTAGGATGAAATGTTCTCTGGAAAATTTTCATTCAGAAAAAATTTATATTCATTTCAGGACGAGTTGCTCTCTGGAGTATTTTCG
This sequence comes from Dendrobium officinale, assembly GCA_019514585.1. Classification (NCBI taxonomy): domain Eukaryota; kingdom Viridiplantae; phylum Streptophyta; class Magnoliopsida; order Asparagales; family Orchidaceae; genus Dendrobium; species Dendrobium officinale. Next base: position 30,452,295 of record CM033686.1, on the reverse strand, counting down.
TCCAGGACGAAGTGTATTCGTCCCGGGACAAAATCTCCTATGGAGAATTTTCGTTCAGAACAAATTTATAATCGTTCCAGGACGAGTTGCTCTCTGGAAAAATTTTGTCCGGACGAACCCATATTCATCCCAGGATGAAGTGAACCGACTCTGAAATTTTAGTGACGCTCTACAGTTTTTGGGAACTGAACTATGGAATAATCGTTCGTACCAGAAGAATATAATTCATACGGGATAATGTGCGTGTACGAAGTCATTTTGTACCCATATACATTAGGTTCGTTTCCAACGCATTTAAGTAAAATCGTCCAAGACGATCCACGATCGTACGGAACAATCCAATGCGTATTGACTTGAAAATTTGCAGTTTTTGGACGATTTTTTGTGTCTTTCCTATAAATAGTCTAATCTAAACTGCCTCTTAATCTTTTTTCTCACTGATCTTCATGCCTATTGAAAGAAGAGTCAAGGAGAGAGTGTTCGAAGGAGAATTCTTACTACTGGAGCGTGATGGCTTCACTTGGTATTTAAAAGTAAGAGTTTTTACTTTTGATTTGTGATCACTTCACTATTTTCTTTCATCCTTCTAGATTTCTTGCGAGAAGATCTATCAAGAAGATCCGGTTCTCTGCCGACACTTGGAGAGTGTGAACAGCTGAAGGGTTCTCTGCCCACACTAGAAGAGTGTGAAGGGACGAAGGGTTCTCTGCCCACACTAGGAGAGTGTGAAAGGATGAAGGGTTCTCTGACCACACTAGGAGAGTGTCAAAGGATGAAGGGTTTTCTGCCTACACCGGGAGAATATGAAAGGAAGGATGGTTCTCTTCCAACACTGGGGATAGTGTAAAAGGATGACGGTTCTCTGTCGCATCGGGTAGTGGTGAAAAGAGTTTTTGTAAAGGCTTCTCCGCCTTGCTGTGTGTGAAAAAGGAGAGTCACTAGTGGTATTAGTGCAATACCCGGAGGGTGCCTCCGGGGAGTGGATGTAGGTCGTGTTTGACCGAACCACTATAAATCTTATGTCTTTTATTTTTTGCTTCTTTTTTATTTTTCTTTATTACTGTTTCAAAATTGTGGTTGAAAAACTTTTTCTATAAAATTCACTAAATTTAAATTCTCGGTTTTAAATTTTAAAAGAGGGTATTTTTTTTTAAATACCAATTCACCCCCCCCCCCTCTTAGTTAGCCGCTGTGATATAAGCTTAGGTTTAACAACCTAATTCATAGTGAACAAGTTTCAAGAAATACATCACTCGCTAGCACAACCTGAGTATGAAATGTGAGAAATAACTTGAAGAAGAGCATATCATGTAGTTGTTAATGAGAAACATTGATGACTACATGTAACACTTCCTATACATGGCTACGATTACCACATTTCAAGACCTACTGGATAGGGTGGCCAAGTTTGAGAAACTAAACTTGTCTAGGATAGAAAGTCATTTTGATAAGCCCAAGAATGCTAAAGCCTCAGGTGATAGAAGAGGCGAGGCTAACTCTATATTCTCTTATAAAGTTGATAGTAAAAAGCAGGTGATTTACAACATAGATAAAGACAAGCAGCCAGTGCAATACGAAGAAAAGTTAAAACAAGCCTACAATCTTAACCCCCAGCCGAAGGTGATACTTAGGGGGAAAGATAAGCCATAAACGTATTAAGGTGGTGGAGAGCACCCGAGACAGACAACAAAAACCTGTGATATAACATTCCCATCACTCATGGAAAAGATGAATAAGGAATATTCATTCAAGAGGGAGAGTGTTGCCAAAGTATTTCGACAGGCATTGAAAGAGGGATTAGAACTGCCTGAATGCAAAATGCCTGAAGAGTCAAAACAAACTCATGACCCAAATTATTGCCCATACCATCGGGTAGTCAACCATCCTATTAAAGATTGTTATATCTTTAAAAATTAGCTCGAAAGAAAGTACCAAAAAGGAGAACTCACTTTGTCTGATATTGTGTTAACTCACCCTAGAAAAGAATTAACTCAGGTGGTTACGTCATCTTCTATATCCCAGTTGAAGAAAGAAGAATTGAAAATAAGGCATCTTAAGAAGAGCAGTGGGAGACTGCAATCTCCAAGAAGATAGTGAAAATAAGTAGCTTGAAGGAGTTCCAGGTATAAAGTGGAAATATCCAACGAAGCCAGTACTAAATTTGAAAGCTCTGCTTATGACACAAGAATCAACTTCTAAATAATTCCCCAATCAAGCTGGCACTTTGAAGCCTGGGAGAATAAAATCCTCCAAGAAGAATACCAAGTTGAAGAAGCCCAAAGAGAAAATGATTGCAACTCAAAGGATTATTGACAGTCTAGATGAATACTACCAGACTATGAGGTGACCAATTAAGCTCGCTAACTTCATGTCATAGCTTAAAATAGATGAAGCCAAATAAGTGATGAGAATTCTTTCCCCACAGAAGTATGTCAGGTCATCTCGGTGGCACGAAGTACCTTGGTAAAAGAAGGACAAACTGAGGAAGTTACTTTTGAATCCTATCTGATGGTGACATCAATGGAATATAGCTCAGAGAAGGATATATTTTTGAAAGGAAGATGGGTCAGACCCCAATATTGCATCAAAGATGGGACATATAAACTTGGGTGCTAATTATGAATCAATAAATGAATCCCTATATAAAATAATGGCTGACTCTGAAGAAAATGCGCCATTAAATGACTCTGAAATAGAGGAGATAGCTCAAGTGAAATTGAGAAATGGTAAGATAATTCCATCTTCGATGAAGAAAGAGGTCTACAATAAAGACAAGGAGAAAGAGATAGTCATCAATGATGATATTATCCCTAAAGATCCTAAGAAAAAGAACACTTCAGCCAAGGGGATAGATTATGATATTGTATCCCATCTATGAAAGATACCTGCGTAAAGCAACATATATGATGCCTTAGTAATGTCCAAAGACCTTTGAGAGATTTTGATTCAGGCTCTCAAAGATCCTGAAATATATGAGGTATATTTTGCTGAACGTAATTTGACTGAGATTTCATAAGCTCATAATGAGCCATTTATTACCTTCTCTGAAGAGGACATGATGCTTGAGATCGTAGACCGTAATCATCATTTGTATGTTACTGCAGAAAGTGATAAATTGATCATCAGTTAAATCCTAATCGATCTCAGATCTTTGATAAATCTATTAAGATTGAAAGCACTAAGATCCCTCTACCTTGATGTAGAACACTTTGGACAAGATAAGCTGATGTTGCATGGTTTCAATGAAAAAGGGTAGAAGACCCTTGGAACATTCTTGCTCCCTCTTATATTTGGATAAATCTATAATGAAGCCAAGTTCCATCTAATTGATGTGGACACTTCATTTAAGGTGCTATTAGGTCTCCCTGGGTTTTATGAATATAGCATCATCTTGTCAATATTACACCAGTATATGAAGTATCTAAGAAAAGGAGAAGAATTTATGATCTATATTGACATTCAGCCATTTATAGTCCATGAAGCATCAGCTTATGAAGATGCATAGTATTTCATGCCAAAGAAGCAAAAGTCTTTAGTTTCTCTTGAGGCTAAAGCATTAAACTCAAAGGCTACAAATCGACCTAAATAGGAATATGAGAAGAAACAAGTAGGGAGAAAGAAGGCAACGTCGACTCTTCCTAAAGCACCAACCATTCCCAAAGAAAGGAAATATGTACCTCACCTATAGATGTAGATGATATCACCCCTACAAAATCACAAAGAGTATGCCAGCCTACGAAAAATGGAGTAGGGAGGTTAAATTTTCAAACGATGATTATGACCACGACTATATATGCATGAATACAATTGAGGGTTTGTTCTCCACAAGAATAGATAGCCTATCGATTTTAGATTACGTACTCGTAGTCATGCAAACTCCCTGACAACACTTCAAAGAAATCATTCCACGTGAGGTACATAAGGTTGAAGAACTTTCCATCCTTTATCTGCCTCCTCTTAAAAATGGGATTATGCTAGGGAATGTACTATATTCTACTAGAATATGTGAAGAAGAGAATAATGACTGGTGTTGTATGATCCTCGATTCTGAAGAGCAACTTCTTGTGAGGCTACCTAGAATTAATACCAGATGTATTCAAAGAATGGTACAAAAGAAAATCAAAATTCCTACCACAAAACGACAACTTTGTATATACCTGGGCCTCTGCTATGAAAGGAATCTGCATCCATTATGACAAAAGGATATAACTGCATATAAATGTATCAGATTCATCAAGTAAAAATTCCTTTAAAAAGAGACTTGCCGAGCCATCACATTTATGGAAATTGAATTTGACAACATTAATTATGAGGAGGCTTACGAAGTTGATAATTATGATGGTCAACCCGAAAAGACCAAATTTGCATTCAGAAAATCATGAAGATGGTGGACAAGAAGCCACTATGGATGAACTAAAAGAAGTCAACTTGGGAACTGAGGAAGACCCTTGCCTAACCTTCATTAGTTCTCACATACCCGAGGATCAAATAAAAGAATTAAAAGAACTTCTCTATGAATTTAGGGACAAGTTTTCCTGGACATATGCTGAGATGTCTGGCTTATCCCCTGATATAGTATTTCATAAATTAGCCATCAAACCTGTCAAAAATGCTCCAAGGAGTATGAGATTGTAGATTGAAGAATAAGTGATTGGTTAAACAAAGAAGCTTATAGAGGCGGACTTCATCCGAGAAGAGAAATAAGTTGATTGGTATTTGTATTGATTTTTGGGACCTCAATAAGGCATGCCTAAATGATAACTTTTCACTTCTTATATCAGAACTACTAGTGGATAACACTTCCAATTATGACATGTTCTCATTTATGGATGGATCATCGGGTTACAATCAAATCAAGATAATGCCTGAGGATGAAAAGCACACATCATTTAGAATGCTCATCGGCATTTTCTACTATATGGTCATTCCCTTTGGCCTAAAGAATGTTAGTGCCACCTATCAGTGTGCGATTACTTGTATCTTTGATGTGCTAATACATCAAAAAGTTGAATACTATGTGGATGACCTTATTATCAAGAGCATGGATCAAAAGACCACCTAAGTGATCTGAGAATCGTGTTTAAGAGAATCAAAAAGTTTGACCTAAAAATAAACATAAATGTGCTTTTGGGGACTCCTTTAGAAAATTCTTGGGGTACATTATTCGTCATCGAGGTTTCGAGATTGACTCCAATAAGATTAAAGAAATTATGGAGGTTCCACCTCCATAGAACGTTCGATAACTCCACTCCTTGCAAGGACAACTAGCTTTCATTCGGTAATTCATATCGAATCTGTAGGTAGGTGCCAGCCATTTTCAAAGTTAATGAAGAAGGATGTTCATTTCAAGTGGGATGAAGAGTGCTAAGAGGCATTTGATAGTATTAAAAGATATTTGTTAAACCCACCCATTCTCGTAGTGCAAATTTCGGGGAAGCATCTTATACTGTATACAACAACACTAGAAAAATCCCTCTGAGCATTACTAGCCCAGCATAATGAAGATGGAAAGGAGAATACACTCTACTCAATCAGTCATAAATTGATCGTTTTAGAGGTTCACTATTCTCCAATTGAGAAGCATTGCCTAACGTTGATTTTTGTAGTTCAGAAACTCTGCCACTACATGCTCTCTCACAAAGTTACATTTATATCAAAGATGAATTCGTTGAAGTTCTTGATGATAAGACCAATATTGATAGATCATTTAGCTAGGTAGGTAGTAGTATTACTACAATTTGATATCACATATATGCCATAAAAGGCAGTGAAAGGAGAAGTATTGGCAAATTTTCTTGCTGTGCATCCTATTCCGGTAGACTCTCCACTCAATGATGATTTAACATATGAATAAATCATGCAGGTTAAGGAAACGGAGAAATAAAAATATTGGGAAAATTTTTAATGGGGTTTTCTTGATTAAATCTTCCCGACCTCCAAATATTACAAGAGCTCAAACTGGCATCAGTCTTATTCTCATACCACCCAAAAGAGGCATAATGAGGTTTTCATTCACTTTGACTGAACCTTGGACCAATAATAAAATAGAGTATGAAGCTCAAATAGTTGGATTGGAAATTGCAATTGATGTTAAAATTCAAAATCTTCAAATCTTCGGTGACTCTCAACTTGTGATTAATCAAGTCTTGGGCATTTATAAGATTTTCAAGGTTGAGTTGGCTCATTACGACCGGTATACCATAGACCTTCTGAAGCAGGTGACAAATGTTAAAATTATGTAAGTTCCCTGAGGAGAGAATGCCAAAGAAGATTGCTTAGCCAAATTGGCCAAGGAGATAGCAAACACCAATAAGGAGAAACCTATATTCATTGGAGTTTACAACTGTCGGGTCTTGAAGCCCGCACTATTACAATTCTCAAAAATAGAGGAAATTCCATATTAAAGCCATTAGGATGAAACCCCAGTTACCCTCAACCTCTCCATTAGATTATTTTGGAAAATTATCCTGAAGGATATCATGTGGTCAAGAGACGTAAAGCTAGTCAAGCTTTAGAATTATACTTGCATTGCATAGATATTGAAGTAGAAGATGATTGGAGGCAACCCTTCATCGATTATTTCAAAGAAAGTAAACTCCCGATAGACAAATCTCTTGACACTCAAATATGAAAAAGGATGTTATAATATACGTTCGTCAATGATACGCTGTATCGCCGGACTTTCGATCAAATGTGGCTTAGGCCAAGGAAGCTGATAAAGTAGTAGTACAAGTCCATGAAGAACTTTATGATGCACATCAGCCAGGTCCCAAAATGGTTGTTAAAATCAAGAAAATGGGTTAATATTGGCCTATAATGGTAAGGGATTATATTAACCATGTAGGTGCCATGAATATCAAATCCACGATGATGTTATTCATCAACCGTCAAATCCACTTCACCCAATAGTAGCATCCTAGCCATTTAAATGCTGGGGTACAGATATAATTGGTCCAATAGATCCACCATCATCGATAGGACAATGCTTTATTTTGGTAGTAATAGATTACTTCTCCAAGTGGGCAGAGGCTGCTCCATTTAGAGAGGTCACATCCGAGCATGTGATCAATTTCTTTGCCCATAACATTGTCTATAGATTTGATGTGTCATACCACATAATCTTAAATAATGGTACAATATTAAAAAGTACAAAAATATAAAAATTTATTAATCGACATAAGATCGATTGGAGCTATTCATCAATATACAATCCAAGAGTGAATGGCTTGGCGGAGGCCTTCAACAAGATGCTGGTAAAATTGTTGAAGAAGATCCTCACCAAGAATAAAAGGGAGTGGCATAAAATAATGGCAGAAGTGATATGGGAATATCATACAACGTACAAGACACCAACGAAAGCCACTCCTTATTCATTGGTATTCGGTGTTGAAGCAGTATTACCATTGAAGATTGAACTACCATAACTCCAAGAAGCAATTCAGAATGACCTCACCCAAGAACAAAATGCTCATTTAAGATTGGAAGAGCTTGATGCACTCAATTAGATCAGAATGCAAGCTCAATAAAACCTGGAAATCTAACAAGGAAGAATTAAAAAAGCCTTTGATCGGATGGCGCGCCCTCGGGCATTTCAAGAAGGAGAATTGGTCCTGGTACTGCGAAGACCAATCATCCCATGTCGAAGAATTGATGTCAAATTTGTATCCAATTGGGAAGTCCCCTTCATTATCGAGAAGGTGTACCAAATAGTAGCATGTCTGTTGATTGATCTAAACGGTCAGAGGCCTATGCCGCCTATCAAAGGATGACATTTAAAGAAGTATCATGCATGAAAATTCCATGTTTAGTATACTTTATAATGATCAAAGTATTATATGCATATTTATCAAAGCAAGATTATATTTATATTTTAAAATTCTCTTGTATAATAATAATAATGCATTTAATAATCCCCCATCAGACTGGAGGCATTTTAAATATTTACATGGGTGAACATCGTGTTGCATGCCGAGATCCTTGAGTAAATATTTTAAATTTCAAAAATACAAAGCCTATCCAAAATGTCCCTGCAAGTCAAGGGACATTTTTAATATTTATTAGGGTAAACATCATGCTATGCGTCGAGATCTCCAAATAAATATTTAAAATCTCAAAATTTTAAATTTATACTACTATTAAATATCCCCATGAGATAGGGGGCATTTTAAATATTTATTTGGGTCGACATCATGCTGTATGATGAAATACCTAAATAAATATTTAAAATCATCAATTCTAATATTCTTTCATGTTGATGAATACAACAAACTCTTTTCAAAGTATATGCAGGCGATCTTCAGAAAGTTCGAGATACCACTTTCTCCAATGTACAAAGATTTGAAAGTCAAGAAAGAGACTTTTGTGACCCCATACTTCAATAAGTTGAGCTGAAACAACTTGAAGTATTTCAACAGCCTGAAGCTTAAGGTTCAAATGGGTGTAAAGGTCAGATCCAATATGCCCAAATATGGTTGGATCGTTGGTAGCTCCATCTGCTCAACACGCCATAAGAAAGGCCGTAATAACCAAATTCCCGCATCATTAACCCGTCAGTAGGGACCATGGGAATAATGAAGGCAAATTTGACTCAACAAGTTCAAGTGAGCGTAGTCTACAAAATTCTCCTAAATGACTAGAAAAGAAAAGTTCCTATGGGAAGGAGGGATATCGAGCAACAATCGAATTTGCGTAGGCTCCAAATCTTTAACCACAAAGAACTCCAAATCTACCAACTTCAAAAAAGTAAGCATTAGGAAGCATAATTCCCTTAGCTCAAGTTTGAAGCCTGAATGGGTGTAAGAGGTCGGATCCAATATGCCCAAATATGATCGGATTGCTAGCAGCTCCGTCTACTCAACAAGTCATAAGAAAGGCCGTAGTTTATGAAACCCCATATCGGCAACCAATGGATCTCTACTTGACTAAGAGAAAATATATCAACTATACTGAAGATTGCAAGTGCATCTAAAGATCTATAAAGGCACAGAGATGGTCTCTTGGGGATCTATAGAATAGAAATCTTTGTGTGATATCAAGCAAATTTTTGGAGATCTACTAAATGAAAATTTTAGTGTGACATCCAAGAAAATTTTTGAAGAACCACTAAATAAAAATCTTAGTGTGACATCCAAACAAACTTTTGGAGATCAACTAAAAAAAATCTTAGTACAAACTTTTGAAGTTCAACTAAATAAAAATCTTAGTTTAACATCCAAGCAAGTCTTTTGAGATCCATTAAATGAAAATCCTAGTGTGGCACCCAAATGAGCTCTCGGAGATCTACAAAATAAAGGCACTAGGGTGACATCTAGAATAAATATCTAGAGATCCATAGGGTCAGTCAGCATGCAATAAATGTGATTCATTATAAACGCGCACCACATTTGTTGGGGAGCATTTATTAACCTATACTCAAATATACAAACTAAAATAAACAAAATAAATAAAAAAATATACCCAAAATCATTACTTACATGAGCCATACGCATATCATGGCAAAATCCTGTATAAATCACCACATGAACAGCACCCCAAACCCTGCACTCGGCGCCGCTCAGAGGATACCACATAAGATTCTTCTTGACAAAGCTTCATTTTGCATCTTTTAAAATGAGAGTGAAGCTCTATTTTGCAAAAGACTGCTACCCCCGTCTCCTCTTCCTTCCCAAGCCTCATGATACCCTATTTGTCCGCTTCATTGACCTTCCCATTTTCAAGCCTCACCAAGCCAATCCACTACTCCACAGCAAAACAACAACTTCTAAAGCCTACTCCCTCCTTCCTCTCTGACTCCTCATATAAAGAAGCTGAGAACTAAAAGTTTGATAGGGATGCTAAGCCCTAATGAACTGTCCCAAGGTTAACCAAGAGGGGGGGAGTGAATTAATATTAAAAAAAAAAATCAGCCAAAAGCATAAACTTAAACTAAAACCAAGATTCACTACATAATTCAAAGTGTAGAAATTAAATGCAGAAGTAGTAATAAAGAACAAAACAATTTATAGTGGTTCGGTCAACTCAACCTACGTCCACTCCCCGGAGGTGCCCTCCAAGTATTGCACTAAACTCAGTGTCACTCCTTTTACCCCCACAGCTAGGCGGAGAAGCCTTTACAAACCAACTTTCCACCAACCTAGGTGAGGTAGAGAACCCAACTCCTTTTGCTTCCTCCAGAAGCAGGCAGAGAACCCAACTCCTTTTTCTTCCTCTTGAAGCAGACAAAGAACCTCGATTAGATGTTGAAGTGGACCTCTCTAGAACCCCCAAGGAACTAAGGACGATGACTGGAGAAGATAACGACGAATCCTTGCTTGGCGAAACCTTTGTGAAACCCCTCACAAACTCCCCCTCATAATATCCTTTCTCTCTCTCCCTTGCTATCCCTCTCCTCTTGGCTCTCTCAGGTCAGAACTATAACAAAAGATACTCTCTTCAAAGGAATAAGAAATATTAAATAAAAGAGCTTCAGAATAGCTCGTAGTTATAACAAACAAACTTTATCATCCAAGATGATATAAATATCATCCTATATGATCAGTACAAATTTAGCTCAATGATTTGGGATGATCAAAATATTTTTATTCATATCATCTAGGTCGATAGTATATCATCCTGTATGATTAGTACAGATCATTAAATATCACCAAGAACATCACCCTGAATAGAAACCTGGTCAATATTTGATCATCCAGGAAAAACTAAGATTTTTGAACTGATTTTCCTAGGCAATCCTGTGATCGTCCAGGATGATATGATCGAGTAATTAAACCTTATTTACCTTCTTTAATTATCAGATTAATTTTAGCATAATTATGTTGCATCGTCTAGGATGATGTCCAAAAATAAAAGCTACCTAAATAGATATGGCAACTGATTCCTTCATGATTTGAGCCATCATTCCGGCCGATATGAATATCATCAAGGATAATGCTCTTAATGACGATTTCCTTAACTAGGATGCTCTAATTAGGGTTTTTATTTTTAAATGATTGTCCAAGCTAATTGATGGATCATCCCAAATGATGTGAGCAAAATAGAAAACTCTAAAAATAGTCCGAAAAATTCCTCCCAAGTGTGTGTGTAAGGTTACTTAGCATCGGAGAACACATCATTTATAATTAACTCAAGAAAATAAGAAGATTACAAACTGACTTAGACCTAGTCTACCCAATCCTGAGCTGGTTCAAATTATCGTTTGATCCTGTGGACTTAAATGTTAATAAACAAGACAATCATATAGAAACATAAGTGTTTTCTATCATCAAAATTATATTATATAAAAATAGATTTGTAATAATCTCCTCCATTTTTATGATAGAAAATGATTAAACAATTAAAACTAAATAAGATGAAAATAACTTCAAACACTACTCCCCCTTTTGACATCAAAAAAAAGGAAGAGAAAAAAAAACAGAAAAAAAAAGGTAAAAAATGAAGAATGAATGCAAAGTTTTTTTTTTAATCAAAGAATAAATATGACATAGTCTTCGTATGATTAATTTTAAAGACTTATGAGACCAATGAGTTATTATCATCAAAATTCAAAATCGGTAGAATATCCGATCCTGTTAACTCTTACTCGAACTTCTCTTTGGGAAAAATCATTTTTTGAAATCAAATGACCTAACTCAGAAAAACCATTTGGATAAGAAAAGATATCCTTTCAAGATTTGGTTTCAGAAAAATATCTTATAGAATAATGTATCTAAGTAATTTGTCACAATCATGAAATTCTAAATCAAGCATTTGAATATATCAAGTGACCCATGAATTCTTCTAAGTTTTAAAAGTTTGAAAGAGAAGAGAACTTACTTTTTGTGGGCTCATTTTATGCCTCTTGTCAATTGAATGGTGCACTTTGTGCATCTTTTAAATTTTTGATACACTTTGTATATAATTCTTAATTTGGCGTCATTGCACATCTTTTTATTTGGCATCATTGGCTACTTTTTTTTTGCAAGCTATATCCCTTTTCAAAACTCTTAAATATTATCAGTTATGAGTATATCTTCCAGATATTAGAGAAGAAAAACTCACTCACTAATATAAGGAAAAACAAACCACAAAATAGAATCAAAATTATATGATAAATGTAATGACAAGATGACAAGAAATCTTGAAGTAATATAAAGATTTTGAATATTATAAATATAAGATAGATTACTGTAGCAAGATAAAAAGAATCTCAATCACAAATTTTAGTTGTTAATTTGAGATAAACTTTTGTTTAGAAAAAAAAATTACACCACTAAAAGAGGTTAGAGGAAGAGAAACAATCAACATTGTTTTCTCTCTTTAACATATTAAGAGATATAAAACATTTACTACAAATTTTCAAAAAAACAAAAAATATGGTATAAAATATTATTTCAATAGTGATCACAAAAAAAAACTAAAATACTAGAAATAAAATAAAAAATGGAAACAAAAACTATTAAAGAGTAAAGTAAGCAAAGTGAAACAAAACAAAAAGTAAAAAAATAGAAGATTCGGATATTAGTAAACAACAAGTTCATGCATTTATGTCAATCACACCCAATATGGTCCTTATGGTTCTAAAATTGTCAAAAGCCAGTGGTTTAAGAAAGATGTCAGCCAATTGATTCTTAGTTATTACATGGTGTAACTCAATGTCTTCTTTAGTCACATGATCTTTAATAAAGTGATGTCTTATGTCAATGTGTTTGGTCCTTGAATGTTTGATAGGATTCTTAGAGATGCAGATGGCACTAGTGTTGACACAAAGGATTGAAATATTGCCTATAGATAATCCTAAATCAAGAATTTGTTACTTCAACTAAAGGACTTGGGCCACACAACTTTTTAAGGCAATGTACTCAGCTTCAGTAGTGGAAAGTGCAACAGAGTTTTATTTTCTACTAGGCCAGGAGACTAAAGACTGTCCTATGAATTAGCAAGTTTCAAAAATGTTCTTTATATCCACCCTACATCCTACAAATTAAAATCAGAATATCCAATAATCTCAAAAGAAGTGTTGTGCCTCAGATACTAGATTCTTAAGTTTTGGTTCCCCAAAAGATATCTTAGAATTCTCTTAAATACAGTTATATGAGACTCTATAGGATCAGCTTGAAATCTAGCACAGAGACAAACACTAAACATTATATCAGGTTAACTAGAAGTCAGGTAAAGTAAAGATCCAATCATCCCTCTAAACTTCTTTTGATTAACAAATTTTTTATTTGAGTCCTTATCCATTTGAATATTAGAAATCATGGGAATATTTATTATCTTAACTTTATCTATTTCATATTTCTTTAAGATATCCTTAATATACTTTTATTTACTTATAAATGTTCCATCATCCAATTATCTTATGCTAAACCCCAAAAAGTAGGACAACTCTCCCAGCATACTAATCTCAAACTCCTTACTCATTATTTTAGAAAAATCATCACATAACTTTTTATTAGAAGATCAAAAAAGTATATCATAAATATAGATCTGAATAATGAGTAACTCATCACCTACTTTCCTCAAAAAAATGATGGTGTCTACACTTCCCATAATAAAATCCCTCTTTAGTAAAAAATGTGCTAAGCCTCTTATACTAAGCTCTTGGTGTTTATTTAAAATCATATAAGGCCTTTTTTTAATTTGTAAACATGATTTTGAAATTGAGAACTTGCAAAACCTGGGGTTGCTCTCAAACACATCCTCTTTTGTTATCCCTTTTAAAAAGTTACTCTTAACATCCATTTGGTAAAACTTAAATCCCTTATAATAAGCAAAGGCTAGTAGCACTCTAATGGCTTCCAATTTAGTTACAGGGGCAAAAGTCTCCTCAAAATCAATCCCTTCTATTTGGTTATACTCCTTAGCTACTAATCTTGCCTTATTCCTAACCACCAGACCAGAATCATTCATCTTATTCTTAAGGACCCATTTGGTTCCAACTACTCTTTGTCCCTTTGGTCCTCTATAAGCTCCCAAACATCATTCCTAACAAATTGGTTTAATTTCTCTTGCACAGCTAAGATCCAAAACTCATCAAATAAGGCTTCATTAATGTTGGTGGGTTCAGTCATTGAGATAAAGGAAGAGTAGTTCACTTCCTTCCTAAGTCTATTCTTAGTTCTAACACCTTCATAAGGGTCTCTTAAGATCAGTTCTTTAGGATGACTCAAAGAATATCTCCAATCCCTAGGTAAGGTGTGTGTAGGATCAACTCTTTTATCCATATTTAAATTTTTTACTCCTTGGGTAATCTCTCATACTCCTTCAGTGATTTGGGACTCTACTCTCTTCTCCAAATTTTTAACTCCTTTGGGAATCTCTCTAACACAATCTTCATCTTCAATTTTAGACTCTTAGGATCAAATTCATCAAACACTACATGAGTAGTTTCCTCCACCAATAATGTCCTTTTATTAAACACCCTAAAGGATTTCCCAACACTTAAATAACCTAAAAACACTCCTTCATCAGATTTTGGGTCAAATTTCTCTAAGTGTGACTTCCTATTATTATGAATGAAAACCTTACAACCAAAGACATGGAGGTGGGAAAGATTGGGTGTCATACCCTTAAGGATCTCATCGGGTGTCATATAAAGTTTGGATCTAACATTCATCATATTCAACACATAACATATTATATTTACCGCTTTAGCCCAAAAGTATTTTGGAAGTGAATACTTAGCAAGCATGGATCTAGCGGCCATAACTAAGATCCTATTCTTCCTTTCAGCAACCCTATTCTTCTAAGGGGTCATAGGAGCTGAGAAGTTATGACTAATCCCTTTATCCTCATAAAAGTCTCCAAATCTCTCATTTTCAAACTCTCCCACATGGTCACTATAGATGATCAAGATCTCACAACCTAACTTTTACTGAATCCAAGTGGAGAAAGATCTAAACTCATCAAAAGACTCACTCTTATGTGACAAAAATTTAATCCAAGTGAACCTCGAGTAGTCATCAACAATCACAAATCGATAGACTTCTCCCCTAAGCTGGCAGTGCTAATGAGTCCAAACAAATTCATGTGAAGGACTTATAAAGGTCTAGAGGTGCTAATGTCCTTAATGGAGTGGAAAGAGGATTGAACTTGCTTCCCCAGTGGGCAGGCATCACAAAGGTGATCTTTAGAGAATTTAAGCTTCGGGACACCTCTAACTAGGTCTTTCTAGGTCACTCTCCTAAAGGTTTTCATACTGGCATGACATAATCTTTTATGCCACAACTAAGAATCATCAGCAACAGTTTTTAAGCAAAATAAAGTAGCACAGTCAATATTATTTAAGTCAACCATATAAACATTGTTAATCTGCTTTTCCTGCAAAATAATGTAGTTATTTAAGCTTATAATACAAGTGTTTGCCAAGAATTTTATGACAAAGCCCTTATCACAAAGATGATTGATGCTGAGCAAGTTATAATTCAGACCATTTACAACCAAAACATTTTCAATCAAAAGATTTTAATTATACATGAGCCCACAACTTTCCTGGTGGTGTTATCTTCAAGAGTAACCTTGCCTCCTGTTCTGGTCTCCATAAAAATGAATTGATTCACATCTCCAGTCATATGTTATGAGCATCCATTGCCAGGTATCACATGCTCTCATGAGGCCTTTTTTGAGAGTTTACCTATAAAATCATCAAATGTCAGATTTAGGAATCCAAACAAGTTTGGGTCCCTTCTTATGAAAAGAAGAATGCAGTGCATGTGTGTGATGCTGTGAATTATAATATTTTGGTCTCCATACCCAATGTGTACTATGGTTAACATTGCAAGTGTGTAAAATGTATCTTAGCATGTCACATGAAAAACATCTAATTTCAGGAAAAGGATTTTCTAATCTACTTGGGGGGTGATGATTCATATAAATATTATGTGATACATACAATGTTGGTTTGTTATTTTCAAAAGCTTTAAGATTTGCATTTAGTTAATCATGCTCAATTATTAAATCAAAATGCTTTTTATTTAAATCAGCAAATTCATAAAGTAAAGACATATGATTGTTATCAAGTAGAGTGTGATCTTTACTTAACCTTTCATGCTCTTTTTGCAAATTCAAAAACTTCAATTTCAAGCTAGCATGCGATTTCTTAAGTTTCTTATATGATGTATGAATTTTCTCAAAAATTTCAAGTAATTGATCATAGGTTGGTTCACATACCTCTTCTTGATCAGATTGACAAAGATGATCACCCATTAAGCACAAAATTATTATCTCCTCTTCAACTTCAGTCTCAGATGAATCAGATGCAGAATCCGCCTAAAAGTCATTTGGTACTGCTTCTTGTTCTTCCTATATTTGGGTTTTTCCTTACCCTTCTCCTTGCTTGGCTCTTTAAGTGTAAGGCAATCAACTTTAACATGTCCAGACTTCCTGCATTCAAAATAAACAATATCATAAGAACTTTTATAATTTTTGTTATCCTTACATTTTTTCCACTTCTGATGATACTTATTATTTTTACTTAGGAAGCTTTTGAATTGCCTAGTGATAAAGGCAGCATTATTGCTTTCAGACCTGAAAGAATCAATATCCATATTGTTAGCCTTCAGTGCCATAGTTTTCTCCTTATTTTCTCACCTACATCAAGATTTCTTTGATTCACCCCTTGCTCATAAGCAATGAGTGATCCAAGTAAATTATCAACATAATAAGTATTTAAATCTTTAGATTCAATAATTGCAGTGATCTTAGCATCAAAAGAAGAAGGCAAGCATCTCAAAATTTTATTTACTCTTTCATAATTAGTTAGCTCTCTTCCTAAAGCATGCAATGAGGTGACAATTTGAGTAAACCTAGTATATATGTCAGAAACTGATTCAGTAGGTTTCTTATAAACAAGTTCATAGTCATGCAATAAAATATTCAATCTAGATTGCTTAACCTCATTGGTTCCTTCATAAGTTATACACAATCTATCACAAATTTCTATACCAGTTATATAAGTTGAAACACGCATATAATCTTCAAATTTCAAAGCACAGAAAAATAAATTAAAATACTTTGCATTAAGTTGTGCTAAATCTCGTTCATCAAATGTCCATTCAGTAAAAGCAAGTTTAATTTTAATACCATTAATTTCATGTGATGGAGGTGTATAACCATCCTTAACAAGCATCCACATATGATAGTCAATTGATTAAAAATAAAAGTAGACATGCAAGTTTTTAAAAAATCAAAAGGAATAATGTCAAACAAAGGTGGTTGTGTAATAGAATATCCTTCCGTAGTATTACGATTACTAAAGTTAGCTATTAATAAAAATTCAAAAGTTTTTAAAAACTCAATTTTATGAATCCCGCTTTGATACTACTTGAAAGTTCAACAGGGATGTTAAGCCCTAATGAACTAGTCCCAAGGCTAACCAAAAGGGGGGAGGGTGAATTGGTATTTTAAAAAATCTTTCTATCAAAAGCACAAACTTAAACCAAAACCAAGATTCACCATAAAAAATAAAAGTGCGAAAATTAAATACAGTAGCGGTAATAAAGAACACATAAATTTATAGTGGTTTAGTCAACTTGACCTACATCCACTCCCCAAAGGCGCCCTCTGAGTATTGCACTAAGCCAAATCCTCCCACCACCATACATGTAGCTGATGCCAAAGCCATAAGACCCCATCTCTTCCTCTTGACCAAACATCTAGCCTTCTATGATAGAAATCTCATCTTCTCTACTTTTTTGATCAAGAAGATCTTCCCACTGGGCTTCTCACCCAAACTCAACCTTTTGATCCTTAATCCTTTGCCAGAGAGAGAGAGAGAGAGAGACGATGCCATCTCCTACCTTAATCAAGCAAATCCACATCACCTCCCTTAGACCCGATCAGACCTATCTCTCAATTTCCCTCCAGCCTCCATTTCCTTGCAAATTTAGCCCTAATTGAGCTCTAGTTATTATAAATAATAGTTAATTATAATTAGTTATAATTATTATAATTAAATATTTTACTTATATTTAATTATTATCAATAATAATTAGTTTTAATTAAAATAAAATTATAATTAATTTATAAATATTATGGTTATTTACTATCATTAGTAATTAACTATAATTTATCAAAATTAATTATAATTAATTATGTTAATTTAAATTAATTATTATCAGTTATAATTAAATATGATTAATTATTATAATTATAATTAATTATAATAAATTAATTTATTAAAAAAAGGGAATGCTCTTCTTGCCTCGATCCATGTGCCATAAGCCTCCACCAAGCTGTTACTCGCAAAGTTATAAAATTATTAACTAAAAAAATCATTCTCTCATGGCTTACAATGGGCCGACAAACCCCCTACGTGCTCACGTAGTGTAGTAAGGAGGAAAACTGGTGTGGCGCTTGTGACGACATAAAAATCCTTCTTCGATGCTAGCGATGTGCTGACAAACCCCCTACACGCTCATGTAGCATAGTAGGGAAGAAAACCGGCATGGCGCTTGTGTCGAGGGGGATTAAAAGTTAATAATATGTACCTCCAAACGCTCATGTAGTGTAGAGGGGGGAAAGAATTTGTGCTCTTTTAAAAATGTGTTTTAAACCCTTAAACACTCATGTAGCGTGCGAGGATACAAAAAATGCAACTGCGGTATCATTTTACACGTACCTGAGGCACACATATAGCGTTGAGGGGGAGGTTGCCTCTTGGTTTTTCCCCAAAATAAGGGAGACATCGGAAGGCTGACGAAATTTCATTTGAAAATGTTAAGGATTTGAGTTGAACCATAGGAGACAAGAGTTGAACTCAAGCAAAGACCTGATTGGACTGAGGGGAACTTGAACTTGATTTAAACAATTTGAACTAAAAATCTAAGTTTAAACCTGAATCATGAGGAAAGAGTCATACTTAAGTGTCCAAATTAAAGTGATAATTTCTATGGGAGTGAAGTTTATGGTGGATAAGGAGCTTCTAAAAAGACATAAGTCTTGTAATGGACAAGACTTCAAGCAAATACAACTCGAAGTGAGTACAAGGACTTGTGATAAAAGCAGCATCCTAAATACAAATTGATTGGAAAGAGGATGCAAGACTTCCAAATAAGCATCGATGAACAAGACACAATATAAATGGAAAATAAACTCCCAATCCAAATGAACACTGAATAAACTTTCAAAGCATACATGTGTCAAACATAAGTGAATAAAGGAGGTTGACATACAACGAATGTAACATGTTGCAATGTATGCAACAGATCTTGTAAAAGTGAACTTCCTACATTCGTAATGCACATAACAACTCTACAAGTGACATTTGAGGACCAACGATGAATATAACACTGCTACAATTAATGTCAATCTACTCATAGAAGAATATAATAGTTCCATGCCAATGATAACTACCAGCATTGCATAAAAATAATGGTGGTGAATGCAATTCAAAAAAAACATTAAATAACATTATGCAATTAAATGTATTAGTCTCCAACAAAAATGGGAGGATCAATGTGCAGCAAATATACACTTGTGAAATGACAATAATCAACAACCACTTAATATCTGTCAAAAAGCACTAGCTCCCCACAAGCAGAAGCAGATGATATGCAACAGATGTAGGCTCCTACAAGTTATTGTAGAAGACCCTTTTGTATCCAATACACTATACTCCCATTAGTAAAGATGTACAATGTGCAATAAGTGTAGAAGCTTTTGAGTCATTACGAGAGACATGTCTTGCACTCAACATACTATCCACGGGAAAATATAGAAGGACAGTGGCAAACAAAGGCTCCTACAATATGCCATAGAAGACTCATTATGCATCTAATGTAATGCTCATAAGAAAAATGCACAATACCTACAAAAAATATAATTGCCTATGGCTAGCGCTAAAAGATTTGTATGCAATGCGATGACCGTGAACAAAGGCATTATACGAATGAAGTTATCTATAGATAAAAGAAGGAGATTCGTTAGTGCACTATAATTCACATGAGAGAATAACGAGTAGTTTACGACAGTCTACCTGTATAAACTAGCAAGTAACTTAATCCAGAAATTACTACAAAATACCACTGAATCCACAACACTCATACAAGTGGACAAATGGTGAGTTCAAATTCTCTAATAAAATATTTTTTGCATTAAAATGGCAGTACTCGCACAATTACAAATGTTTCAAAGTACCCATACATGTGCACCCTAGTTTGTATATATATAGGTAAACTAAAGGGCTAAATGCTATCACAAGACACGTATGGGCCCCAACGAGCGTGTTATTGGTACGTATGTGACTTCTAGGGATGTTGTGCAGGTCAATAAATTTGAACCCAATCCTCCTATGTAATAGGAGTCGACAAGGTTAAAAAAATAACTATAAAATATCCCCCAAACACCCATATGGGCCACAACGAGCGTGTTATAAGTACACACGTGACATCTTGGGATGCTTCATGGGTCAATAAGTGAATTCAAGTTCGAAACCGATCCTTCTATATGGATTAATAGGAGTTATTACGGTTCAAACCATCAAATAAATAAATGGTTCTAGTTGTCGATATATTTATTTTAATAGATTCATATTAGGCCTTCAAGGCCTAAACAATGAGAATTCATTAACAAAGACATAAAGCCTATGAAACCTGATCCTCTATCGACAGCTCGACAGAGTTGAAAAGGTTCATCCACAAAATGCAAATATCTTCAAATGAAAATGACCATTAACACCCCGATTATGCCCATGTTGAATAAAGATCTCAACCGGAGGGATTTACAAATATTTTCAAATGCCACTCTACTACTTAAAATTTCAAAAACCCAAAACCCAAAATATTTAAAATTAAAATAAATCCATCAACACTTAATGCAAAATCTATCAACCCTCCGTAATAGCTTACTGAGGTGGACAAATTAAAATTTACTTCAGCTCACATAGAGCTAATGCCTAGTTTAAAATATTACTAGGATCCATTCTCAAATAATATATTATTAGTAAGGATGTGGTACGTGTCCTCTAACTAGCGGTTTTGAAGCCAAATAGCACCACAATATAAATGGTTATGACCCGGGGCCATCTGAACCAAATGGTTTTGGCGTCAAATGGCACCACGAAATACCAATTATTGCATAAGCCAATATGTTCCTTATTGGCATTAAATACTTGAGTTATGAATCAATAGGATATGATCGATAGGGCACGAAGCCCTCTAATAGCTAAGGTGCATCCAAATTTGTCCCCTTAGATAATCATTCAACTGAGGTCTATAAGACCCCCATGGACGAAGCAACCCATGGCTACCAACAAGGATCTTTTTGACAAGTTGGGTCGATTACCTCCTCTGACTAAGTAGACCAGGGACCATGATGGCCTAGGAAGATGAAACCATAGGATCTTGATTGGGTCCATTATTCATTCCCCTACCATCCATTTTAAGTGCAAATGGTGAAATTTCTATCAGGAGGGGTAAGTAACTATAGGGTCTTGTACTTATAGGAAACTAGAACTCAGATCATAAAGTCCTCACAAAATGAGGGCTAAATCTCTTGGTAGTATCTTATCTACAAACCCATTTTCCATTCAAAACTTACCGCGAAACTTAATTCGTTAAAACTCCCTTGCTAAAGAAAAGAAAAAGTCAGGTGAAGGCTGTGACTAAATTTTTGGAGCCCACATATTACTAGCAACTCCATTTGGGATTGATTTCTCTTTTCTTCTTTAGCTAGTCGTCTCAGTGCTATAATAGCAGCTATATCAATTCGTACTTAAAATTCTGAGTATTATTGGAAATGATTATTCAATATAAAATTTTCTAAAATGATCATTCATACATATGTTAAGATAGCATATTCAGTGAAGCTTTAAATTTATGTTATTTTGAATTTCTTGCTAATGTTATCTACTTTTATTTATATTCTATGTAAGTCTCTGCACTTTGAAAGTGTGGTGTGATGTATCAGATTCTGATTACTAACTCTTATCTTTTATTCATGCATATGGATCTATAGAATACCTCATTTACTTTCCAACTGGGGCATGGTGCTAGTATTCAACTCGCAAATGCAATTTTTAACACCAAAAATAATGGAGCTACCATCCAGTTTGGTAGTGTTGATTTTCCTACAGTGGTTGCAGGAAATATCAAAGTTGCTACACGTTAGACGCATCTGCTAGCATCACGTGCCATTGCTATCTTTGAAAATTCTCACAAGAGGGTTTCTTTGTTCGAAAGGTTGTCTCAACCTGAAGCCTTAACTACTAAGAGCGTCGTATCCATAAGAAGAATATTAGTGGTGACTGCCAACACCTCTACCCTACCGATTGGGTTATCTATTCCCGAGAAATATGATGTTGAAGCCTCTTTATTTGGAGGAAGGCCCACAAGGAGGCAGAGAAGGAAGATGAATGCTAAACTCTGAGCTTAGTTGCAACTGGTGCCGATCCAGCCTTCAAACCTACCTGCCCAAGAGCCTGGTGTTACCATTCCAAAGTGGAATGGGTTTACAAATCTGAAATGAGTTAAGAAAAATAGCTCTACTAGGGAGCTAAAGAAATCCTTTTTGGATCAAGGACCAGAAGTCCCAGCTCCTCAGAAGAAAAATGAACCTGAAACTCTCTTGGCATGGGTCCACAGGGTCCTGAAGATGGTGAAAGAGAAAGGTCTGAAGAAGAAGTTCCAATAGCCTTTATTGATTGAGGCTAGGAGAACCCCACCAAGAGAATGATTATCTATTATGGTGGAGAGAAAAGAAAGAAGATATGTCCCATGTGGTGAGCATTGGGGTGTGACACCTGAACTCGGGTTCAATGATCCGCCATCGAATGGTCCCGATGAAAAGAAAAAGAAATCTGGAGGCCCATGCCTCATAGAGAATATAGAAGATAAATAAGAACTGATATGGACATGAGATTCGGTGAGTTCTCCAATAGATCCACCCCATCTATAAAGAGCATCAGAAATGGGTCCCAAAAATGATCCATAGTGACATGTAATATCAAAATCTGCTCCAGGATCGTCCAGGACGATCTGGGATCTTCCTGGGACGATCCGTTGAGAATTTGCTCCAGAATTTGCCCAGATTTGCTCCAGGTGTTTTTCTGTAGGCATCGTCCAGGCCGATCGAGGCATCGTTCAGGCCGATTGGCACTGTTCAAAATATCGACCGGAAGATAGTTCTGGGAACCGTCCAGGACGATCCAATTTGGTATGATCATCCCAGGACGATCTGTGTTTTATAAAGCAGAAATCAGTCACTTTGAAGAGAAAGAAAATCAGAAAAAAAATAAAAATATCTTTTGAGGAGAGAGAAAGTTGAGGGATTTTTGGAAAAAGTGGATTTTCGGGCGACGCGGAGCTGTTTTCGTCCGACGAGACTGTTCGAGAAATTGTTGTACGCAACGTAAGGCACATTCCGCCTTTCTCAATTTTTAGAACCGTCGTGTTTGGCGGTCTTTTCTGTCCGGATTTCATTTCCGTTAATGATTTTCGTCCGTATCTTTTGATTTGTTCAGTTTTTACCGTGTAACTTTCCGTATATTGTTGACGTGTCGAGTGTGCACATTTTGGTTATTTTCTGAAGATTTTTGTCTAGGTATTTTTTATTCGACGGGGTTTTATTTCGACTGGATTTTTTTGTGAAATTGAAAAACGTCTGTGCAGTAGAATAAATGTTCTGAAATGTTATTATCTATATTCTGTGCAAATTTGGTAAATTGTGATTTTCAGGAAAAATTATGTAAATTTCGTATACTGTCGTTGTGCTGCCCGATTTTTGTCTGATTTCTGATTTTCCGGATTTCTTCTGAATTGATATGCTATCTGTATATGCTATAAAAAGGGAGTTATAAGGGGCCTGGATCCTAAGAGATTCAGTTAGTGTCTGGGAAATCTGAAATGAGCTCAAATCTGAAATCTGATATCTGTTCTGTTCCGGATCCGATGAATTCTGTTCTGGTGCCGTGAGCACAAAGGGAGGCATAAGGGGCCTGGATCCTATGAGATTCAGTTAGTGTCTGGGAAGGGAGGCATAAGGGGCTGGAATCCGTAGAGATTCCGTCAGTGTCAGGGCATTTAGTTATGAATTAAATAATATATGATATCTGATTTGATATGGTTCTGATTTCCGTATCTGTTCTGTAAGCAAACCTGATTCTAATTTCCGTACGATATGAATCTAATTCTGATCTGTATGATATGATTCTGATATGATTCTGATACGATTCTGTTCTGTTCCGATATGATCTGAACTTCTGATTTCTGTACGATTCTGTTTCTGATTTGATATGTCTGATCTGTTCTGTTTCTGATTTGATACGACTTCTGTTTCCGTACAGTTCTGTTTGATTTGATATTTGTTCAGTTTAGTCTGATTTGATATTTGTTCGATTCTATTCTGATTTCTATACGAATTTCTGTCTGATGTGTTGGTTTTGAGATTCTTAGAATTTTGATTGGAGGTTTGTTGCTTGCTGAGCTGTTGAGCTCACTCTTGTTTTCTGGTGATTTTCAGGTTCTGGGAAAGGGAAGGAAGTCCAGGAATAGATTTCAAAGTCTGATCAGTATAGGTATTGTTTTGTACCTTTTGATTTTTGTACAGTCATGGCTTTTCTGTTCTGTCTTTCTTTCTGGTTAAAAGCCATGTATTGTATCTGTAGATGATTGTTTTGAGGGAAAAAAATATAGATGTTTTGTGCCGCTGCATTTGATGATTCATAGTAGCTCTGTGTCTGTGTGTCGGTGTGTCTGTTGAGTTAAATTATTTGGAAGATTCAGTTCCGAACCAAATTCCATAACCAGATCCTTGTTAGTCTGTTT
The DNA here is from genome assembly GCA_019514585.1 of Dendrobium officinale. Classification (NCBI taxonomy): domain Eukaryota; kingdom Viridiplantae; phylum Streptophyta; class Magnoliopsida; order Asparagales; family Orchidaceae; genus Dendrobium; species Dendrobium officinale. The sequence continues at coordinate 30,427,558 of CM033686.1, read as the reverse complement.
GTTCCGTGTCGCGACCCGGTGCGAGTGGGATCAGTCCCGGATCGGGTCGGGTCGTGACAAATTTTAGTGGTATCAGAGCATTGGTTGTGGAATTTGGGATTGTGTAAAACAGAGCTATAGGAAGTGATCAGTGAGTCTGCCTGGGGGTAGTTTTGGTTTTATTCGGCTTTTTATTGTGTTGTTTTTGTGATAGTTTTCTAGATTTTTCTGGATTTTCTGTATGGATCAGCCAGACCCAGACATGACAGACTGGCAGAGTGCCAGTCAGGCAGCACCAGTGGGGAGTACAGCCCCAGTGGCTGATGCAGATACATTGTCTCAGTTTGCTACACTTGTTGCTCAGATGATGAGCGAGACTCAGTGCAGAGCTTCTACTGTCAGATCTGATGACATTGATAGATATTTGCAGTTGTTTTTAAGGTTGAAACCTCCGAGATCTGAGGGCGCTGTTGAGCCCAGAGCAGCCGAGGAATGGCTGAGGAGATTGGAGACGACCTTTGACGGAATGCAGTGTCCGTCAGACAGGAAGGTTCCTTTGGCTGTTTTTCTATTGGATGGAGAGGCTGAGCACTGGTGGGAAGGCTAGCAGGCAGCTAGATTTCAGGGCAGATTAAACTCTTTGATTACCTGGAAAGAGTTCACTGAGGTGTTCCGAGATTGGTTTGTTCCTCCTTCTGCACGACAGCAGATGCAGGAGAGTTTTCTGAGGCTTGTTCAGGGGAGCAAGACGGTGATGCAGTACGAGGCTGAGTTTACTGCCTTAGCCAGGTATGCTCCGCAGCTGGTTAGTACTTCTGCTGAGAGGTGCTACAGATTTCTGAGGGGATTATGAGATACTTTGAGGCAGCCCCTGATACCGTTCTGGATTACTGATTTTTCTGAGCTTGTGGAGCGAGCTCGTTTGATAGAGAATGACATGACAGCTACTCAGCAGCGGTGGACTGCGAGTAGGAAGAGATTTGGAAGTGAGGCTTCTGGCAGTGGTTCCTCTGGGAAGAGGAGATTTGTAGCTGGTTCGGGATCTGTTGACTCCAGGAGGAGCGGAGGGTCGTCTGGTACTGCTACCAGTACGATGAGTTCTGGATCTGTGAGTATGGCACCTGTATGCTTGAGTTGTGGACGGTGACATCATGGCCAGTGTTACAGGATGGCTGGTCTGTGTTTCAGATGTAGTCAGCCAGGACATCGGATTGCAGAGTGTCCACAGGATGGGTTTGATCGGCGTTCTGAGTTTCGATCAGAGGGTTTTATTAGACCTGCCGGTTCAGCAGCAGGAAGACCGAGGACAGTTCCTCCTCGTCCTGAGGGATTTTCTGGTAGAGGTGGTGGTTCTAGTTCTAGACCACGGAGACCACCTACTGTTCAGAGGGAGCAGAGAAGTTCTGTTGCTTCAGCTCCTGCTCCAGTTCAGCCACGAGTTTACAACCTGAGTCAGCAGGAGGCTCGTGATGCTCCGGATGTGGTGACAGGTACAATTTACATTTCTGATCAGCCCTATCTTGTTTTGTTTGACTCTGGAGCGAGTTACTCTTTTCTGTCTGAGTGTTGTTTTGAGCTTTTGCGTTTGGATTCGGTTTTGTTGCTGGTTTCTCTTTCCATGATTTTGCCGGCTGGAAGTAATTTGATTGCCCGCAAGTTTTGTTTTTGTGAGATCGATATTGCTGGCAAGAAGTGGAAATCAAGTCTAATTTTGTTGCCGATTTCGTCTTATGATGTAATTCTGGGCATGGATTGGCTGAGTCTGTATGAGGCTCAGATTGACTGTTTGAAGAAGCAAGTGAGTTTACTTGTGGCTGGAGAGAGAGTTGTATTTTAGGGATTACGAGGTGTTCTCTCCAGTCTGATTTTTGTGTTGGATGTGAGTAGAATGTGGAAGAAGGGATGCCCAGTGTTTTTGGCTTCGGTGCGGGATCTGAACGTGGAGGTTGGTTCTGTTTCTGAGATCCCAGTGGTACAGGAGTTTGCTGATGTTTTTTCCTGAGGAGTTGGTTGGTTTACCTCCGGATAGAGATGTGGAGTTCTCTATCAATGTTTTTCCGGGTACCGCTCCTATATCAAAAGCTCCGTACAGGATGGCACCGAAAGAACTTTCTGAGTTGAAAGTTCAACTTCAGGAGTTGGTTGATAGAGGCTTTGTCCGTCCTAATGTTTCGCACTGGGGAGCACCTATTTTGTTTGTGAAGAAGAAGGACGGGACACTCCGTATGTGTGTAGATTACAGAGATTTGAACAAAGTCACGATCAAGAACAAGTATCCTTTGCCTCGGATTGACGACTTGTTTGATCAGCTTTCCGGATCTTCAGTATTTTCGAAGATTGATTTGCGATCTGGATACTATCAAGTGAAGGTGAAGGAAGCTGATGTGGTGAATACGGCTTTCAGTACTCGGTACGGGCATTACGAGTTCTTGGTTATGCCTTTTGGGGTAATCAATGCGCCTGCGATTTTCATGGATCTGATGAACCGAGTATTCAAAGAGTTTTTGGATCAGTTTGTGATTGTCTTCATCGACGATATTCTGGTATATTCTGCTTCTGAGGATGATCATGCCAGACATTTGAGGATTGTATTGGAGACTTTGAGGCGGCATCAGCTGTATGTCAAGTTCTCCAAGTGTGAATTCTGGCTGAAGAGCATTTCTTTTCTGGGGCATGTGGTGAGCGGAGAAGGCATTTCTGTTGATCCCCAGAAGATTCAAGCGGTTGCTGAATGGCCAAGGCCGACTACGGTATTTGAGGTACGTAGTTTCTTGGGCATGGCCGGGTATTACAGGAAATTTGTGAAAGGATTTTCACAGATTTCGACGCCTCTGACGAGACTGACTCAGAAGTCAGTACCTTTTGTTTGGACACCGGAGTGTGAAGCTAGTTTTCAGAGATTGAAGGACTGTTTGACTTCAGCTCCAGTGTTAGCACTTCCGTCAGGTACGGAAGGTTTTCAGGTGTTCAGTGATGCTTCACTGAAAGGTTTGGGTTGTGTGCTGATGCAGAATGGAAGGGTAATTGCTTATGCCTCTAGACAGTTGAAACCACATGAGAAGAATTACCCGACACATGATTTTGATTTAGCTGCAGTTGTGTTTGCTTTGAAGATATGGCGTCATTACCTGTATGGCGTCAGATGTGAGATTTTCACTGATCATAAGAGCATGAAGTACATTTTCACCCAGAAAGATCTGAATTTGAGACAGAGAAGATGGCTCGAGTTGATCAAGGACTATGATTTGACTATTCAGTATCAGCCTGGGAAGGCTAATGTGGTAGCCGACGCTCTGAGCAGGAAATCTTCTGGACTATCAGGGTTGCAGCTTACTTTTGATGATTTCCTGATTCGAGAAATAGAGCGCTTGCAGTTGGAGGTGATTTCGTCCAGTGATTTGGACTTGGCATAGATGAGTATTCAATCTTCCTTGTTTGCAAGGATTCAAGAAGCCCAGAAGTCAGATTCTGACTATTCGAAGTTGATTGCTCAGATTGGATCTGGTAAGACTCCTGAACTTTGAATTTCTAATTTTGGTGCTATTTTCTGTAAGAACAGGTTGTGGGTACCTGTGTTTGGAGATTTGAGGCAGGAGATTCTGTACGAATCTCATCATTCGGGCTACACTGTTCATCCAGGCAGTGGTAAGATGTATGCTAACATGAAACTTTTGTTCTGGTGGCCTGGAATGAAGAAGGATGTGGCAGAGTTTGTGTCGAGATGCGAAGCCTGTCAGTTGGTGAAGGCAGAGCATCAGCGACCAGGTGGACTGTTGCAGTCGTTGCCTATCCCTGAGTGGAAGTGGGAGGAGGTAATGATGGACTTTGCGATGGGTTTTCCTCGATCTAGACAAGGGCACGACGCCATTTGGGTGGTAGTAGATCGATTGACGAAGTCCGCCCATTTTCTTCCGATTAGACAGACCGATCCGGTGGATCGTTTGGCACAGATATATGTGAAAGAGATAGTCAGATTGCACGGTGTGCCTCGGGTGATTGTTTCTGATCGAGATGGACGATTTACTTCCAGACTTTGGAAAGGCATTCAGCAAGGCTTGGGTACGAAACTGCATTTCAGTACAGCCTTTCATCCTCAGACTGATGGACAGTCAGAGAGGATTATTCAGGTGCTGGAAGATCTGTTGAGACTTTGTGTTCTGGACTTTGGCGGAAGCTGGGAGGATCATATCCCACTGATTGAGTTTGCTTATAACAACAGTTTTCAGTCCAGTATTGGCATGGCACCGTACGAGGCTCTGTATGGCAGGAAGTGCCGTACTCCTTTGACTTTGACTGAGATCGGAGATAGACAGGAGCTGGGTGCCACTTTTATTGAGGAAACTCTTAAGAAGATCAATTTGATAAAAGAAAGATTGAAAGAAGCTCAGGATCGACAGCAGAAGCATTACAATCAGAAGCACAGGTTTGTTGAGTTTCAAGTTGGTGACTTTGTGTATGTCAAAGTCAGCCCGATGAAGGGTGTGATCAGATTTGGCCAGGTGAGCAAACTTAGTCCAAGGTATGTTGGACCTTTTGAAGTTTTGGAAATATTGGAAAATCTGCTTACCGACTGTTGCTTTCTGATTTGATGCCTGACGTGCATAATGTGTTTCAAGTATCCACTTTGAGGAAGTGGGTATCAGACTCTGGGAAGAAGGTATCAGCTGATGAAGTTGAGATTCAGGAGAATCTGGCGTACAAGGAAGAGCCAGAGTTGATTTTGGCGTACGACATTCGAAAGTTAAGAAATAAACAGATTCCGATGGTTAAAGTCCAGTGGAAGCACCGGACTGCACGGGAAGCGACTTGGGAAAAGGAGTCTGACATGAGACAGTCATACCCGTACTTGTTCTGACTGAGTTTGGATTGGATAATATCGAGGACGACATTTTTTTGAAGTTAGGGAGATTGTAATATCAAAATCTGCTCCAAGATCGTCCAGGACGATCTGGGATCGTCCTGGGACGATCAGTTGAGAATTTGCTCCCGAATTTGCCCAGATTTGCTCCGGTGTTTTTCTGTAGGCATCGTCCAGGCCGATCGAGGCATCGTTCAGGCCGATTGGCACTGTTCAAAATATCGGCCAGAAAATAGTTCTGGGAACCATCCAGGACGATCCAATTTGGTCTGATCGTCCCGGGACGATCTGGCGATCGGTCGGGCCGATCTGTGTTTTATAAAGCTGAAATCAGTCATTTTGAAGAGAGAGAAAATTAGAAAAAATAAAAAAAATCTTTTGAGGAGAGAGAAAGTCGAGGGATTTTTGGAAAAAGTGGATTTTTGGGCGACGCGGAGCTGTTTTTGTCTGACGAGACTGTTCGAGAAATTGCTGTACGCAAAGTAAGACACATTCCGCTTTTCTCAATTTTCAGAACCGTCGTGTTTGGCGGTCTTTTCTGTCCGAATTTCATTTCCGTTAATGATTTTCGTCCGTATCTTTTGATTGGTTTAGTTTTTACCGTGTAACTTTCCGTATATTGTTGACATGCCGAGTGTGCACATTTTGGTTATTTTCTGAAGATTTTTGTCCGGGTATTTTTGATTCGACGGGGTTTTATTTCGACTGGGTTTTTCTGTGAAATTAAAAATTGCCTGTGCAGTAGAATAAATGTTCTGAAATTTTATTATCTATATTTTGTGCAAATTTGGTAAATTTTGATTTTCAGGAAAAATTGTGTAAATTCTGTATACTGCCGTTGTGCTGCCCGATTTTTGTCTGATTTCTGATTTGTCCAAATTTCTTCTGAATTGATATGCTATCTGTATATGCTATAAAAAGGGAGTTATAAGGGGCCTGGATCCTAAGAGATTCAGTTAGTGTCTGGGAAATCTGAAATGAGCTCAAATCTGCAATCTGATATCTGATCTGTTCCGGATCCGATGAATTCTATTGTGGTGCTATAAGCACATCTGTTCTGGTGCCGTGAGCACAAAGGGAGGCATAAGGGGCCTGGATCCTATGAGATTCAGTCAGTGTCTGGGAAGGGAGGCATAAGGGGCCGGAATCCGTAGAGATTCCGTCAGTGTTAGGGCATTTAGCTATGAATTAAATAATATATGATATCTGATTTGATATGGTTCTGATTTCCGTATCTGTTCTGTAAGCAAAACTGATTCTTATTTCCGTACGATATGAATCTGATTCCGATCTGTATGATATGATTCTGATATGATTCTGATACGATTCTGTTCTGTTCCGATATGATCTGAACTTCTAATTTCTGTACGATTCCGTTTCTGATTTGATATGTCTGATCTGTTCTGTTTCTGATTTGATACTACTTCTGTTTCCGTACAGTTCTGTTTGATTTGATATTTGTTCAGTTCAGTCCGATTTAATATCTATCCAATTCTGTTCTAATTTCTGTACTGATTTCTGTCTGATGTGTTGGTTTTGAGATTTTGAGAATTTTGATTGGAGGTTTGTTGCTTGCTGAGCTGTTGAGCTCACTCTTGTTTTCTGGTGGATTTCAGGTTCTGGGAAAGGGAAGGAAGTCCAGGAATAGATTTTAGAGTCTGATCAATATAGGTATTGTTTTGTACCTTTTGATTTTTGTACAGTCATGGCTTTTCTGTTCTGTCTTTCTTTCTGTTTAAAAGCCATGTACTGTATCTGTAGATGATTGTTTTGAGGAAAAGAAAATATAGATGTTTTGTTCTGCTGCATTTGATGATTCATAGTAGCTCTGTGTCTGTGTGTCGGTGTGTCTGTTGAGTTAAATTATTTGGAAGATTCAGTTCCGAACCAAATTCCATAACCAGATCCTGGTCAGTCTGTTCGTTCTGTGTCGCGACCCGGTGCGAGCTGGATCAGTCCCAGATTGGGTCGGGTCGTGACATGACACCCCTCCCGATGGTCGACACCTTGGAAAATACTCCAGGGGATCCCGTCGCTCTCCATTCCCTTTAAAGGAAGAGACTAACTTTGACCGCAGCCCACAAGTCTAAAAAATCTTTTTGCCTAACCAAAAATTGGAGATCTAGTGGCATCACCACTCAGAGATCCGAGTACTAGACGAAAATATATAAGAATAACAAAATATAGAAGGAGAAGAATATCTAGAAGGGGAAGAAAATATCAAAGAATATACGGAGGAAAACTTAGAAGAAGAATTGGAAGAAATAAATAATACCTTGGATATGAAAGTTGTCTATATGTTGACCCATATAGATATCGATGATGGCATTGATTATGATGATGATGAAGATGACGATCATTGGCAACCGCCACTCAGGAAAGTATATCGACACCGCCATAGAGATGGGGTCCACCACTATCAGAGGTTTCCTTTCCCAAGTTGAAGAGGAAGTGGAGGAAGTAAAGGAGAATCCTTTTGATGTCGAAGATGTCACACTTGCTAAAATGCAGTGGCATATGAGATGACAAATGAGAGCAAAGGATAGGAAAATCTCTCAGTTAAATGAGAAGATGATTGAGATGATGACCCAAATGGTGATAATGATGTATATGATGCAGAGAAATACTAGAGTTGGCCCTATTCCTAATCCTCCTCCGAATCCTCCAAACTTTAAAATGCCTCACGTCTCAGAAGTACAGGACACTCTTGAAGGTGGTCATGAGATCCATAACATCGTCAGCCAACCCACCCCATAAAATGTTAAAAGTATTTTCAAACTTGTGACTGCTACACAGTTAGAAGGAATAACCATAAAAAATATTAGGGCTATTATAGCCATTGATTAAACAGAAAAGATCGTGGGTAAGGGTCATTTATATCCTATTGAATATGACCAAGTACCATACCCGAAAGGGTATTCAATCCCAAAGTTTAATATTTTCAATGGTAATAACAACCCCAGGCAGCACTTGACACAGTTTAAAGCCACTTGTGGGTAGGAGGCAAGGATGTCGTAGTCTTTCGATAATTCGTCAGCAGTTTGACAGCAACTGCTTTTGAATAGTACGTTGAACTACCAAATGATTCTGTGAAGACCTTCATAGAATTAGAAACGATATTTGTGAAGAGATACGCCGGTGCAACAAAGAAGATAACGATCACTGACCTTGCTCTGGATAAAAGAAAAAGAGAAGAATCAATGACAAAATATATCACTTGTTGGCACAATCTGAGCATGAAATATGAGCAATAACTTTAAACAGAGCATGTTGTATAATTATTAATGGGAAACATTGATGACAAAATGTAACACTTCCTATGTATGGCTACATTTAGTACATTTTAAGATCTGTTGGATAGAGTGGCTAACTTTGAGAAACTGAACTTATTGAGATTAGAAATTACTCTGATAAGCCCAAGAAGGCTAAGGCCCCAGGTGCTAGAAGAGGTGAAGCTGACTCCACATTCTTCTCTATAGCTGATAAGGGGAAGCAAGTGGTATATAATGTAGATTAGGGCAAGCAACCAATATAGTATAAAGAAAAACCCAAGCAGGCCTACAACCCTAACCCCCAACCGAAGCTGATACTCGGGGAAAATGATAGGCCACGAACATTCCAAGGTGGAGGAGAATGCCTGAGGAAAGCAATGGAAACTAGTGATAGAACATTATAATCCCTCAGTCATAAAATTAATAAAGAATATTCATTTAAGAGGGATAGTGTCACCAAATTGTTTCGATAGGCAGTTAAAATGGGCTTGGAACTGCTAGAGTGTAAGAGGCACAAGGAGTCAAAACACATTGGTGACCCAAATTATTGCCTATACCATCAGTTAGTCAGTCATCTTATTAAAGATTGTTATATCTTTAAGGATTTACTCGAAAGAAAGTACCGAAAGGGAGAGATCACATAGTCAGACAATATATTGACTCATCCCAAAAAAGAATCAACTCAGGTGGTTACATCCTCTTTTGTACCCCTAGTTAATAAAGTAGAAATGAAAAGAAGTTAGCTCAAAAATACCAGTGAGAAACTATAGTCTCCAGGAAGACAGTGAAAATATTGAAGTAGCTTGAAGGTGTTTCAGGTGTAAAGTGGAATTCTCATATTTATCCTATGATAGATTTGAAGACACTGCCTATGGTACGAGCTTCTACTTCTAAATAATTCCCCAACCAAGCTGGCACTTCGAAGCCTGAAAGGGTGAAATCCTCTAAGAAGAAGTCCAAGTTGAAGAAGCTCAAGGAGAAAATGACTGCCATTCAAAGGGTTATTGACAGTCTGGAAGAATACTAACATACTATGAGGTGACCTATCAAGCTCACTGACTTCTTCTCAGAGCTTAAAATAGAGGAACCTAAAGAAGTATGTCGGGTCATCTCGGTGGCACCAAGTACCTTGACAAAAGAAGAATACACTGAGTAAGTTACTTTTAAATCCTCTCTGATGGTGACATCAATGGACTATAGCTCAGAAGAGAACTTGTATTTTCTAGAGGAAGATGAATCAAACCCTGGCATAACATCACAGATGGGGTATATAAACTTTGGTGGTGACTCCAAATCAACGGATGAATCCCTAAATGCAAAAATGGCTAACTCTAAAGAAAATGTGCCATTAAATGACTTTGAACTAGAGAGATCGCTAAAGTACAATTGTGAAGCGGCAAGATATTACTGCCTCCACAAAAAAAAGAGGCCTCCAATAAAGACAAGGAGAAAGAGATTGTTATTAATAATGATATAATCCCTAAAGATTCTAAGAAAAGAATACTTCAGCCAAGGGGATAAATTATAATATCTCATCTGAGAAAGATACCTGCACAACTGAGCATATATGATGCTATAGTAATGTCTGAATACCTTCGACAAACTTTAATTCATGCTCTCGAAGAACCAGAAATATATGAGGTGTATTTTGCTGAACATAATATGATTAGGTTCTACAAGTTTGTAATGAGCCATTCATCACCTTCTCTGAAGATGACATGATGCTTGGGACCTCATACCATAATCGTCATCTGTATGTTACTTTAGAGAGCGATAAGATGATCATCAGTTGAATCTTGATCAATCCTGAATTTCCATAAATCTAATAATCTTGAAAGCACTGAGATCTCTCTACCTTCATATGGAATAACTTTGGTCAGATAAGTTGATGATGCATGATTTTAATGAGAAAGGACAAAAGACCCTTGTATCATTCATGCTCCCTTATGTATTTAGAGAACTCCATACATAAGCTAAGTTCCATGTGATTGATGATGATACTTCATTAAAGGTGGTACTAGATCATCCCTGGTTAAAAGAATATGGTGTTGTCCCGTCAATATTACACCAGTGTGAAATATCTTAGAGATGGAGAAAAATTCACGAGCTCTGGTGACATTCCGCCCTTTACAGTTTTTGAAGCAACAGTTTATGAAGATTCATAGTACTTCATGCTAAAGAATCAAAAGTCTTTCAGTTCTCTCGAGGCTAAAGCATCAAACTCAAAGGCTGTAAAGTAACCTAAACGGAAAGGTGAGAAAAAGTAGGTGGGGAAAAAGAAGGTAACGCTGACTCTTCCCAAGGCGCAAACTCTTCCCAAATTAATGACCATTCCCAAAGAGAAAAAGTACGTGCCTCATCTAGGGAGTGATACAGATGAAGATGTTGTCACTCCAACTAATTCACGAAGAGTATGTCAGTCTACGGTCGAATGGAGTAGGGAAGATGAACATTCAAATGATGATTATGACTACGACTTTATCTATATGAATAAGGTGCAGTGTGTGTTCTCCAGAAGAATAGATAGTCTATCAATCTCAGATAGCATACTCGCAGTTGAACGTGTTCCATTGCAACACTTCAAAGAAATTATTCCATGTGAGGTACATAAAGTTGAAGAACTCGCCACCCTTTATTTGCCTCCCCATAAAAATTGGACTGTGCTATGAATTATATTATATTCTACTAGAATATGCGAAGAGGAAATTAATGATTTGTGTTGTATGCTCCTCGATTCTGAAGAGTTTCTACCTACGAGGCTACTTAGGTTTAATACCAAAAGTATTCATAAAATGCTATGAAAGCAAATCAATATTCCTACGACTAAATGACAATTTCGTACATGCTTGGGCCTCTAGTATGGAAGGAATCTGCATCCATTATGATAGAAGGATATAGCTGCATATAAGGGTATTGGATTCATCAAGCAAAAATTTCTCCAGAAATAAACTTGTCAAGCCATCACATTCAGAGAAATTGAATCTAATGATATTAATGCTGAGGAGATATAGGAAGTTGATGATTATGATAATCAACCCATAGAGGACAAGTCTGCACCAGAAGAATTAGAAGATGGTGGATAGTAGACCACTAGGGATGAATTAAAAGAAGTCAACTTGAGAATTGAGGAAGATCCTTGCCCAACCTTTATTAGTTTTCTCCTACTCGATGAGCAAATAGAAGAAATGAAAGAATTTCTTTGTGAATTTAGGGATTGCTTTGCCTGGACATATGCTGAGATGCCCAACTTATACCCTGATGTGGCAGTTCATAAGTTAGCCATCAAGCATGATGCATCACCCGTCAAACAAGCTCCAAGGAGAATGAGATTGGAGATTGAAGAACAGGTGATTGCAGAAATAAAGAAGCTTAAAGAGGCAGGCTTCATTCAAGAAGAAAAATATGCTGATTGGATCACCAATATTATCCATATGAAGAAGAAGAATGGATAAATCCACATTTGTATTGACTTTCAAGACCTCAATAAGGCGTGCCCAAAAGATGAGTTTTCACTTCCTATATTCGAACTCGTGGTGGATAATATGTCTAATTATGACTTATTCTCCTTCATAGATGGGTCATTAGGATATAATCAAAACAGGATGACACCTGAGGATGAAAAGCACACATTATTAAAAATTTCCATCGACATTTTTTGTTATACGGTCATGCCCTTTGTCCTGAAGAATTATTGTGCGATCTATCAACGTGCAATGATGCGTATATTTAACAAGCTAATACATCCAAACGTCGAGTGCTATGTTGACGACTTTATTGTCAAAAGCATGGATCGAAGAGATCACCTAGATGACTTGAGGATTGTATTTGAAAGGATCATAAAGTTTGATCTGAATATGAACCATCTAAAATATGCTTTTAGAGTCTCCTCAGACAAATTCTTAGTGTATGTTGTTTATCATCGAGGTATCGAGATTGACCCCAATAAGATCAAGGCAATCACAGAAATTCCACAACCAAGAAACCTGTGATAATTATACTCCATGCAAGGGCAACTGGCTTTCATTCGACAATTTATTTCAAATCTATCAGGTAAGTGCCAGCCATTTTCAAAATTAATGGAGAAAGATGTTCGTTTCATATTAGACGTAGAGTTTCAGGAAGCAATTGATAACGTCAAAAGATATCTGTTGAATCCACCTATTCTGGTAGCACCAATTCCGGGGAAGCCTCTTATACTATATACGACAGCACTAGAAGAGTCCCTTGGAGCATTGTTGGCCCAAAATAATGAAGAAGAAAAAGATAGTGCACTCTATTATATCAGTCGGAGATTGATCGAAGTAGAGATCCACTATTCCCCAATTGAGAAGCATTGCCTAGCATTAATTTTTGCAGTTCAGAAACTCTGCCACTACATACTCTCTCACATGGTTACATTGATATCAAAGATCAATTTTCTGAAGTTCTTGACAATAAGACCATCATTGATAGGTCTTCTAGCCAAGTGGGTAGTATTGTTACTGTAGTTTGATATCACATACATACCACAAAAGATAGTGAAAGGGAAAGCCTTGGCATATTTTCTCACCGTGGATCCTATCCTGTAGATTGTCCGCTAAATTATAATTTGCCCGATTAGCAGATCATGTAGGTCGAGGAAAATGAGTAATCACAATTTTGGGCGATGTATTTCTACAGTGCATCATTGATTAAACCTACTCGACCTTTGAATATTGCAAGGGCCCGAGTCGGCATTACTCTCATTTTTGTAGCACCCGAGGGAGGAAAAATGAGATTTTCATTAAGTTTGATTGAGCTTTGAAACAACAATAAAGTCGAGTTTGAAGCTTTAATAGTATGACTAGAGATTGTGATCGATGTCAGAATCTAAAACCTCCAAGTCTTTTGTGATACTCAGCTTGTGATAAATCAGGTCCTCAAAATTTACTAGGTTGGCAAACTTGAATTGGTCCATTACAACCGGTCAACTCTCGAGATTCTAAAATAGGTGTCAAATGCTATAATAGCCTGAGTTCATTGAGGTCCAAAAGCCAAGGCAGATTGTCTAGCCAAATTATCTAAAGATGATTCAAACACGGATGATGAGATGTCTATTTAAATTATGGTTGTCAGTCATCGGATCTTAGAGCTGACAATCTTATAATACTTGCAGGCAGAGGGAATACTGGATTCAAGCCAGTAGGATACAACCCTAGTTGATCCTCAACCTCCCCAATAGATTACTATTGAAAATCAACCAGAAGAACGTCAGATAGTCAAGAGGCACATGACCAGTAGATGCTCAGAATCGTGGTTGCATTGCCTCGATGTTAAGGAAGGAGATGATTGGAGGAAACCCTTCATCGACTATTTCAAAGAAAGTAAACTCCCAATGGATAAATCTATAGCTGAACAAATTCAAAAAAGGGCATTACGATATGCATTTGTCAACGACATGTTATATTATTGAGCTTTCGGTCAAATGTGGCTAAGGTGCCTAGGGACCAAGGAAGCTGATAAAGTGGTAGTGGAAGTCCACGAAGGACTTTATGGTGCACATCAATCAGGTCCCAAAATGGATGCTAAAATTAAGAGAATGGATTACTATTGGCTGGCCATGGTCAGAGATTGTATTGATCATGCTAAGAGGCGTTATGAGTGTCAGATTCACGGTGATGTTATACATCAACCGCCAAATCCTCTACACCCAACAGTAGCATCATGACCATTTGAATATTGGGATACATATATAATTGGTCTAATAGATCCACCATCATCAACGGGACATCACTTCATTCTTGCAGCAACAGACTACTTCTCGAAGTGGGAAGAAGCAGCTCAATTCAGAGAGGTCACATTCAAGCATGTGATTAATTTCTTTACCCATAATATTATCTACAAATTTGGTGTACCATGCTGTACAATCTCAGACAATGGTACCACATTCAAGAGTACAAAAAATTTACAAGTTTGTTTATCGACACTAGATTAATTGGCGATATTCATTCATATACAACTTAAGGGAAAATAGCTTGGTTTGGCTCTTCAATAAACACTGATGAAATTGTTGAAGAAAGTTCTCACCATGAATAAATGAGAGTGGCATACGAAGATGGCAGAACCGCTGTGGGCAAATCATATAACTTATAAAATGCTAACCAAAACCACTCCTTATTAATTGGTGTTTAGTGTTGAAGCCGTATTACCACTTGATGTTTAACTACCCTCACTTCAGATAGCAATCCATAATAATCTCACTCAAGAATATAATACTCGCTTGAGAATGGAAGAGCTCAAGCACTCGATGAGATTAGACTGCAAGCTCAATAAAATCAATAAATATGTCGTTGAAGTGGCAAAATCATTTAATCGGATGGTGCATCCTCGGGCATTTCAAGAAGGGGAATTGGTCCTGGTGTTGAGAAGGCCAATCATCTCATACCAAATAATCGGTGGCAAATTTGTATCCAATTGGGAAGGCCCCTTCATTATCAAGAAGGTGTACCAAGGAGGAGCATATCAGTTGATTGATCTGGATGGTCAGAGGCCTATGCTGCCTATCAATTACAAACATTTAAGGAAGTGCCAGACATAAAATTGCCTAGGAAAATCTTGTGTTCAATTTGTTACGTATTTAGTACAAATTAAGTATCACATATGCATTTTATATTTAAAAATTCTCTTGTATGACAAGAATGCATTTCAAAATTCTCCCTAAGACTAGGGCATTTTAAATATTTATTTGGGTCGACATCGCGCTGTGTGCCAAGATCACCGAATAAATATTTAAAATCTTAAAAATACAAAGCATATCTAAATATCCCTGCAAAATAGGGGTATTTTAAATATTCATTTTAGTCGACATCATGCTACATGCTGAGATCCCAAAATAAATATTTAAAATCCCAAAATCTCAAATTTATTCTACTTTGAAATATCCTTGTGAAATAGGGGGCATTTTAAATATTTTTTTCAGGTAGACATTACACTGCATGCCGAGATCCCTGAATTAATATTTAAAATTATTAATCCAAATATTCTTACATGCTAAAGAATATAACTATTTCTTTTATAAAGTATATGCAGCTGATCTTTCAAAGGATCGAGCAACATCTTATCCAATAAACCAAGGTTCAAAAATCAAGAAAGATACTTTTATGGCTACACACTCCAACAAATTGAGCCAAAAATACTTGAAGTCTTTTGACAGTCTGAAGCTTAAGGTTTGAATGGGTGTAAAAGGCTGGATCCAACATGCTCAAATATGATCAGATCATTGGCAGCTCTGCCTACTCAATACGCCATAACAATGGTTGTAGTAGCAGAACCCCCATTTCATCAATCCATTAGTAGGGTTTATAGAAAGTATGAAGGCTAATTTGACTCGACAAGTTTAAGTGATCGTAGTCTACAAAATTCTCCCGAATGAGTAGAGAATCAAAGTTCTAAGGGAAGGAGAAGTTACGAATAACTATCGAATTCTCATAGACTTAAAATTTTCAACCCTAAAGGAGAACTCCAAATCCACCAACTTCAGTTAAATTTGTTTTGGGAAGCACATTTCTCATAGCTCAAGTCTGAAGACTAAATGGGTGTAAAAGGTCGGATCCAATAAGCCCAAATATGGCCGGATCACTGGTAGCTCTATTTACTCAACTCTCCATAAGAAAGGTCGTAGTGGAGGAACGCCCATTTCAGCAACCCGAGGATGAAGAGCTATCAAATCTTAGCTCACCCGATCTGATGAACTCATGTGACTCAGATTAAAGTCTCATCAAGTGGTCAAGGATTAAGATACTACCCAGGTTTGGTACTACTAATGAAATTCGAGACTGCAAATCCTTCAGCAAATCCATAAAGCATAAAGTGAGGATCAAAGGAATTCTTTTTCAACAAGTCCACCAAAGCATAAAGCAAAGAACCGTAGAAAATATCCTAAAGTTTTTACAAAGTTTAAGGCTGAACTAAGAGGATTTTGTCATTAACAAGTTTGCTATTCACAAAGCTCTGGACCGATGTTTTTTTGCCACTTACCTAATACGAATCTAAAAGGTTTAGGTCACTAGCATCTATTCATTCATCAAGCCTGTCAAAGCAAGAATTATAGGGTCAAAGGAATATAAATCTCCTGAAAAATCACTATTGATAAATCAGGTAATCCTCCATCAATGTCTGTAGAAAAAAACAAAGGACAAAATAAATCAAAATCTCAGAACTCATGCCAAAGATATGGAATGAGCACACTGGATGATACCTACAAATGTCCCTAAAGACTGGGGGCAATTTAAATATTTATTTGTGTCGACATCGCGCTGCATGCCGAGATCCCCAAATAAATATTTAAATTTCTTGCCAAAATACAACTACAGGAGAGAAGAATGTGGAAGAGCCTTTGTAAATTGAATGTGCTATCAGAATAAAGTATATTTTGAGCAAGATACAATCAACAAAAGAGATAGTAAAGTCCTGCCAACTGATGAGTCTGAAAAGTCCAGATAAATTTCAAATGATATAATAAAAGAAGAGAAAATGAGGTGATAATGCTACCTACTATCATCAATCTACAAAGTAGCACTCTAAGAATCTGAGTACGAAGTACTCTATCACTATCCCACGGATCTCTACTTGATCAAGAGCAAATATATCAACTATGTGGAAGATTACAAATACATCTAAAGATCCATGAAGATGTAGAGATGGACTCTTGGAGATCCACTAAATGAAAACAATAATGTGACATCCAAGTGAACTTTTGGAGATCCACTAAATGAAAATCTTAGAGTGACATCCAATCAAACTCTTGGAGATCCACTAAATAGAACCACTATGTAACATCCAGAGTGAATATATGGAGATCCACATGGTCAACTAGATTATAACAAACATGATTTGCTCTAGACGTGTATCACATTTATTGGGGGGCATTTGTTGACCTCTGAACTAAGAATAAAAGAGAAAGTGAGAGAGATCATCTTACCTCGTATATGTTAAGAAGATCCCATAAATATCGTAAGAAATCTCGAAACTCTTATCACTGCCAGCTCTACCAAGATCCCGGATATATTGCTGCTACCTCGTACAGCCGAGAAGCTTCGAACTCATTTCCTACAAATACCTCATAGAGAAACTAACGCTGCTCTTCGATGCCTTTAAAATGATGACCAAATGAAGCATCAATTCTGTTCTTCTCCCACATGATCTCTTCTCCCACTGTCAAAGCTGACCAAAGCCTCTGACTAAGCTCTAGCCAAATCCTCCTAGATCCACTTCTTCCTCCTCAAATCCTCCATTCCTTTAATACAAGCCGACTACACCAACCAAATCCTCCAACCACCATACCTATAGCTAATGCCAAAGCTATAGGACACCATCTCTTCCTCTTGACCAAACATCTAGCCTTCTATGAAAGAAATCTCGTCACCTCTACTTTGCCAATCTAGAAGTTCTTTATACCGAGCTTCTCACCCGAACTCCACCTTTCGATCCTTAATCCTGAGAGAGAGAGAGAGAGAGAGAGAGAGAGAGAGAGAGAGAGAGAAAGGAAGCCATCTCCTATGTCAACCAAGAAAGTCCACGCCTCCTCCCTTAGACTTGATCGGACATGTCTCTCGATTACCCTTAAGCATCCATTTCCTTGCTAATTTAACCCTAACTAAACTCTAGTTATTATTAATAATAGTTAATTATAATTAAATATTTTAATTATATTTAATTATTATCAATAATAATTAGTTTTAATTAAAATAAAATTATAATTTATTTATAATTTTATGGTTAATTACTATAAGTAGTAATTAACTATAATTAATTAATTATTTAAATTTAAATAAATTATTATTAGTTATAATTAAATATGATTAATTATTATAATTATAATTAATTATTTTTAAATCATTATTAATTATTATTTATTAGAATTAATTATAATTAATTAATTGATTATAAAAATAGGGAATGCTCCTTTTGCCTTGATCCACATGCCACAAGCCTCCACCCCATCGTTACTCACAAAGGTATAAAATTCTTAACTAAAAAAATCCTTCTCTCATGGCGTAGGAAATCCCCAAGCGCTTGTAAGTCATCACAAGCGCTTGTAATGGGCTAGGAAATCCCCTACACGCTCACGTTGCGTAGTAAGGAGGGAAACCGGTGAAGCGCTTGTGATGACTTAAAAATCCTTCTTTAATGCTAGTGATGAGCCGCTAAACCCCCTACACGCTCACATAGCGTAGTAGGGAGGGAAACTGGAGCGGTGCTTGAGGCGAGGGGGATAAAAAATAATAATAATAAGTACCTCCAAATGCTCATTAGTATAGAGGTGGGAAAGAAATTGTGCTATTTTAAAAATGTTTTTGAAACCCTTAAATGCTAATATAGTGGGTGGGGATAAAAAAAATGCAAACACGGTGTCATTTGATTCCTACATGTAGTGCTCATATAGTGTCGAGGAGAAGGTTGTCTCTTAGTTTTTCCCCTAAATAGGGGAGACGTCGGGAGGATGTCAAAATTTTATTTGAAAATTCTTAGGAATTGAGTTGGACCACAGGAGACAAGACTTGAACTCATGCAAAAACCTGATTGGATTGAAGGTGAACTTGAACTTTATTTAAACAATTTGAACAAAAAATCTAAGTTTAAACCTGAATCATGAGAAAAGTGTCATACTTAACTGTCCAAATTAAAGTGATAATTTCTATGGGTGTGAAGTTTATGGTGGATAAGGAGCTTCTAAATAGACATAAGGCGTGTAATGGACAAGAATTCAAGCAAATATAACTCGAAGTGAGAACAAGGACATGTGATAAAAGCAGCATCCAAAATACAAATTGATTGGAAAAGAGGATGCAAGACTTCCAAATAAGCATAGTTGAACAAGACAATACAAACGACATATAAACTCTCAATGAAAATGAACACTGAATAAACTCTCAAGGCAGACAAGTGATGAACTTAAGTGAATTAAGGATGTCGGCATATAACGAATGTAACAAGTTGCAATGCATGCAACATATCTTGTAAAAGAGAACTTCCTACATTCATAATGCACATAACAACTCTACAAGTGACATTTGAGGACTAGCAATGAATACAACACTGCTACAATTAATATCAATCTACTCATAGAAGAATATAATAGTTCCCTGCCAATGATAACTGCCAGCATTGCATGAAAAGATTCGTAGCGAATGCAATTCAACAAACATTCAATAATATTATACAAGTAAATCTATCAGTCTCCTATAAAAATGGGAGGATCGATGTGCAGAAAATATACACATGTGAAACGAAGATAATCAACAACCACTTAATATCAGTCGAAAAGCATAGGCTCCCCACAAGAAGAAGCAAATGATATGCAGCATATATATGATCCTACAAGTTGTTGTAGAAGACTCTTTTGTAGCCAATACACTATACTCCCACTAGTAAAGATGTACAACATGTAATAAGAGTAGAAGCTTATAAGTCATTACGAGAGACATGACTTGCACTCAACATACTATCCGCAGGCAAATATAGAAGGACAGTGGAAAATATAGGTTCCTACAACCTGCTATAGAAGACTCATTATGCATCTAATGTATTGGTCACAAGCAAAATGTAGAATACCTACAATAAATACAAATGCCAATGGATAGTGCTAGAAGATTTGCATACAATGCGATGATCGCAAACAAAGGCATTATGCGAATGCAATTATCTATAGATAAAAGCAAGAGATTCATTAGTGCACTATAATCCATATGTAGAGAACAATGAGTAGTGTAAGACAATCTACCTGTATAAAGTAGCAAACAACTTAAGCTAGAAGCTGCTACAAAATGCCACCAAATCCATAACACTCATATAAGTGGACAGAAGGCGTGTTCAAATTCTCAAATAAAATATTATGTGCATTCAAATGGAAGTTACTCGTACAATTAAAAATGTTTAAAAGTACCTCTACACGTGCACCATAGTTTATATACACATAGGTAAACTAAAGGGATAAATTCAATCATAAGACCTGCATGGGCCTCGACGAGTATGTTATTGGTACATAGATGACGTCTAGGGATGCTGCGCAGGTCAATAAATTCAAACTTGGTCCTCCTTAGTAATAGGAGTTGACAAGGTTAAAAAAAACTATAAAATGCCCCCCCCCCCCCCCCCCCCCCCCCAAACACCCGTATGGGCCCCGACGAGTGTTATAAGTACACACATGACGTCTAGGGAAGCTTCGTGGGTCAATAAGCATATTCAAGTTCAAACCCGATCCTTCTATATGGATCGATAGGAGTTGACATGATTTGAACCATCAAACAAATAAATGATGGTGGTGATTAATATATTTATTTTAATATGTTTATATTAGGCCTTCAATGCCTATAGCAATGAGAATTCACTATTAAAGGCATAAAGCCTATGAAACTCGATCCTCTATCGACAGCGTGACAAAGTTGACAAGGTTAATCCACAAAATCCATATATATTCAAATAGAAATGCCCATTAACACCTCGATGATGGCCTTGTTGAATGAAAATCTCGATCGGAGGGGTTCACAAATATAATCAAATGGCACTCTACTACTTAAAATTCTAAAACCCCAAAACCCAAAATATTTAAAACTGAAATAAGTCCATCAACACTTAAAGTAAAATACATCCACCCTCCATAACAGTTTGTCAAGGTGGACAAATTAAAATTTTTTTCAGCTCATATAGAGCTAATTCCTAGTCGAAAATATCACTAGGATCCATTCTCAAATAATCTCTTATCAATAAGGATGTGGTACGTGTCCTCTAACCGGCAGTTTTGCCGCCAAATGGCACTGCATGATAGATGGTTATGACCCGAGGCTCTCTGAATTGAGTGGTTTTGTCGTCAAATGGCACCATGAAATACAAGTTATGGCCAGAGCCAATATGTTCCTTATTGGAATCAAATACTTGAGTTATGAATCGATAGGATATGATCGATAAGGCATGAAGCCCTCTGTTAGGTAAGGTGTATCCAAACTTGTCCCCTTAGACAAACATTCAACCCAGGTCTATAAGATCCCCTTGGATGAAGTAACCCATGGACGCCGTTAAGGATCCTTTTGTTAGGTTGGGTTGACTACCTCCTCTAATTAAATAGACTAGGTACCATGATGGCCCTGGACGATGGAACCATGGGATCTTGATGGGGTCCATTATTCATTCCCCCACCATCCATTTTAAGTGTAAGATGGTGAAATTTCTATTTTAAATATCAAATACTCTAAAATCTTCAAATTTCTAAATTATGATTTCCCATGCTGCTACTATATACTAGATACACGTATTTCTACATATCTGATTGATGACTAGCCTTAATTGAAAGTTCTCTCTCGTGATCGGGAGGGGTAATTAATTATAGGGGCTTGCGTCTATAGGAAACCAGAACTCAGATCATAAAGTCCTAGCAAGATGAGGTCAAAATCTTTGAGTAGTGTCTTATCTATAACCCATCTACCTTCTGAAGTTTACCCCTGAACATAATTTGTTAGAAATCCGTCGCTAAAGAAAAGCAACAGTCGGGTGGAGGCCAGGGCCGAATTTTCGGAGTCGAGAGAAGGTTAAAAGTCTAAGAAGTTATAGGTAAATAAAAACCTTTGAAAGACTAAAAGTCTTAAAAGGTGCACGCATATAAAATCTCAAAAAGATAAAAGCATCAGAAGATACATATTTTTTTATTTATCAAATGCCTCATATTGCTAAAAGCTACAAAATGAATAAAATTCTCTAATTTAATTGCTCTAAATTTGCACTGGGGGCTATATCTAAAAATAATAAAAGAAATGCATAAATAACTTTTTTTCTTCTAAGGGAAAATTTATAAATATTCTCACAAAATGATTGAGTATTCATTACTTCAAATACATTAAACATCTCCAATGTGAGAGAAGCTCCCATTTCTCGTGAGAGAAAATTTCAAATTTTCAATCTTTGTCGGCATGGCATACATTTCACACATGATGGAAGATTCCTAGTGACCTCCTCCGATGGTTAAAAATCTAACATTCCCATCCTTGATGGTTCTCATAGTTCTCTGACCTCTGAAGTTGCATCGCAAGATGTAGGGAGGAAGAAATTTAATTTTTGAAATGCTCCATTAGTTATGAAGGAACCTACCGGTGTTCCAGCAAATGCATCTCTTTTGATTGACAATGTTAAACGAATTATTGAATATTTTAATGTGAAAACTCCTTGGACAATGAGTAAGATCATTTGTAAGGATGTTGATTCTCCATTCTCTTTGGGAATGAAGCTTATTATGAATAGGTTTGGAAATGGTAATGCTAAATATTTTATGAAAGACCAATCTGTTCAAAATAATGTTTCTTCTCAAATAAATTCGGCTCACCCATCATCTTTTCATGATATTGCTCAAGACATTGTTTTTTCTTATGATGCTCCAATGAAATAATTGCATAATGGTGTTGATTTGAATGGTAATATAGATTGGTCATATAATTAATGTTTTTTTATTAGAAGATGGGATTGCAGTTAAATTATAAGAGCAAAATGTTAGTATGAATGCTGGAAAATTACAGTATTCTATTATTGTTAAAGTTTTTGTGAATGTTATTCATGAACAAGTGTTTGCGGAGGAGTTACGATGTCAGTGGTTGCTATTTGGTAAATTTCATCTAATGAGTCTCGGCTTAGGCTGGGTATTATGTTCTTTCTTCTCTCTTGAGGCTATGGATAATATTCTTTTGGGTGGACCTTGGTTTATGACTGGTCATATAGTAGGTCTTTACAAATGGAGCCATAAATTTTCTCCAACGTCATTGAAAGGTTTGTCATCTCCGGTTTGGGTTAGAATGCCTAATTTACCTCTTTACTATTGGGATGAGATTAATGTGTATAGAATGGCTTCTTTGATTGGAACTCCTCTTTTTTTAAATGGTAATATGTTTTAATGGTGAATAGGAGAGTTTTCTAGAGTTTGTATTCGGGTGGAACTGGATAAGCAACTTCCTTTGGGTGTATGGGTGGATGGATTGGATGGTCAGTTCTTTCAAAAGGTGGAGTATGAGAAAATCTCTTCATTTTGTTTCATGTTTGGTAAGATTGGTCACTTGATCAATTCTTATAATTTTAAGGTTATGGATGTTCGTGATGAAGGATGAGTTAAGCCAAGTTTTCTTGTATTTAACTATGAAAAAGCTCTGCAGTCGAATGATTCATATAATGGCTCTTGGGTCCACATTAATTACATAAGAAGTGGAAAGTTCAATGATATATCTTAGAAGAAGATTAAGGCTCTTAATATAGTTCTTGTCTATATGGAGAAAATCCAGTCTAAAAATTTGAAGATTTGTAATCTGGAGAAAGTGCAAATTTGAACTTCAGATAATCAGAGTGTGGAGGGTGTTGACAAGGCTTTTGTATAAGTCCATTGCGGTGTTGAACAAGACATGGTGGAGAATGTTGTTGATCTGAATGGAGATAGTAGTGTTCATGATTCTTTGTGTGTAAGAGGCCAGCTGGGGTATTAAACAAAACAAAGTGGAAGATTATACTGGTCTAAATGGAGATGGTAGTGTTTATGATACTTCTTGTGGAGGAGGTATGGATTTGTTTAATGTTGCTGAGAAGGATCCTACTTTTTTTAACAATAAAATTTCTATTGAAATTGATCATAATATGCTCAAAGTATTGGAGTCTTTCTGTGGTGATGATGTTAATGTGAATAAGCCTGGCTTGGTTGAATCGGGGAATGGTGATTTAGAAGATGGAGAGCTGGTAAATGCTGTGAATGGTGATGTAGATCCAGGTGATGATAAATTTAAACTTGGAAAGGAGTTGAAACCTCTTGGCAAAGTGAATTTGTCTCATAGTAGAAAAAGTTATTAGAGGAAAAGAGATTTCAGTGGGAGCAATCCCACTTTGAATCTTAAATGACTTCCTTAGCTTTTTGGAATTGTAGGGGGGAAAGGAAAAATGAAGCCTCTCGATACTTGAAGAAGTTTATGAAAGAATTTGATATGTTCATTATTGGGCTTGTGGATATGAAAATTACATCTATTGAAAGGTTTGAGTTTAATAGATTCATTGGTGGTAATCAAGATTTTTTTTTTCCTTTGGATAGATTATCAAGTGGTATCATGGTGTGCTGGAGGACTGACATTTGTTTTTTTCAGTTATTAAAGCAACTTCTCAAGTTGTTATTGGAGAGCTTAATATTATTAATAAAGGGATTTGGATAATTGCTACGGTTTATGGTAGTAGAATCATTTATTAGAGGAGATGTTTATGGAGTAGCTAGGAAGTGATTTCAGGTAGTAAGCTTCCTTCTGTGATGGGAAGTGACTTCAACTGTATTTTCTCCCAATATGATAAAAGAGGAGGTAAAAAATTTGTTCTTTCTCAAGGGTCTCTTGATATGCTTTCATTTATGAGAGATGGTGATTTTCATGAAGTTGGGGTGATTGGTCCTAGATTCACTTGGTGTAACAACAAAAGTGGTAATGCACATATTTGGGAGAGATTGGATGGGTGATTTCTCAACACGGCTACATTAAACTCTATCGAGCTTGCATCAGTTATGCACTTGGCTAGAGTAGCTTCGGATCATTTTCCCTTTTTGTTGAACATTGTCTTGGTTGGCTTTTGGAAGTATAGAGCTGTAAAGTTTGAAGATGTTTGGATATCATATCCATCATTCTTTTTCTATTATTTCTCATTCTTAGAAGAAGAATTGTCAAAGCAATGTGGTTAGTATCCTTTCTAAAAAGTTCATAAGAGCTTAAAATCTCTATTTTTCTAGAGTAAAGCGAAACATAAAGACCTTTATGTATTGAAAGATCATCTTAAAAATGATATTCTTGAATTACGAATGAGGAAGCTGAATGTGGAGGTCATTCAGATAGTAGGCTCATCCTATTTAAATCCAAGGTTAATGAATTTAACTCCACTCTGGGCCGTCTCACTTGTTGGTGGAAGCAAAGGGCGAAAGTGCATTGGATTGAAGCAGGTGATACTAACTCTAAGTTTGTTCATGCGTATGCTACGGCTAAGAGGAATGGAAATTAGATAAATCAAGTGAAGGATAACAATGGCCTGCTCATAGAATATCAAGACCGTATGAGGTCAGTTTTTAATGAATTCTTCAAAGATAAATGGAAGGAAAAGAGGTGTGTGTTAAATGATTGGCCTTTTCACTTGATGGTGCTTGGAGATTGTGACAAAATATTTTTAGAAAATGATTTTTCTAAAGAAGAACTGGAGGTAGTGGTTAACTAGTTGGAGGCAAATATCTCACCATGTAGTGATGGAATAACTTACTCTTTCATTAAAGCTTATTGGCCCATTATTAAAGATGTTGTTTGCTTAGCTAAAAACTCTTTTTTTACTTCTAGAAGAATGTGTCCTGAGTGGAAGGAAACTTTAGTAGTGCTAATTCTTAAGGTGAAAAATCCTTTGACTCCATCCAATTATTGACCTATTAGTCTATGCTTGACTGTTTATAAATTGGTGGCAAGAATGTTGGTTAATAGGTTGAGTCACTGTATTATGAGAATTATTTCTGAAGACAAATCTACTTTTTTGAAGGGCCGATTTATGCCTAATCATATCTTAATTTTTTAAGAGGTTTTTCATAAGTTTAGATATTCTAAGTCCAAGAGGGGGCTTATGGCAATCAAAATAGATATGTAACAAGCTTATGATAGCCTGAGTTGGTTGACTCTTAAGCAAGTGTTGGAATGTCTTCATTTTCCTTTGAAATTTACTCCTCTCCTGCTAGAATGTGTGCAGAAAACTGAAGTTTTCTATCAAGGTGTATGGTGAAAATTCTGTTTGGATTGAGGCTAGAAGCAGCTTTAGATAATGTTGTCCCTTGTCTCCTTATCTTTTCATTGTGTTCTCACAATTGTTATCATATGCATTTGCTTATAGAGGGAGAAATATTGTTGTCAAGGTTGCTCCAACTTCACAGAGAATTTCTCACTTATTGTATGCGGATGATATTATTTTTTTTTATGAAGCTAACCTAAGGAATATGAGGAAAGTGAAGAATATTATTTGTAAATATTGTAAAGGGTTTGGACAGAAGATTAATTTCAAAAAATCGTCTATGCATTTTGTAAAGTATGTTAAGAAAAGAATGGTGAAAAGTATTTCTAAAGAAATGGGTGTTAAGGTGGTTGATGAAATGGACTATCTGGGTGTTAAAATTGCTTTGAGAAGATTGGTCTATTTTGATTTCCAATGTCTTTTGGAAAAAGCTTTGAATTGATTAAATGTTTGGGGGAATAGATTTATTTCCCTTGCAAGAAAATTCATTCATGCTAATTCTGATTTACTTTTCATTCCTATTTTTTTATCAACTCATTCATTAGTTTCTTTGGGGGTATTGAGTGAATTTGATAAAATGTGTAAGAATTTTTTATGGCATAAGCTTGATGGCAGTAAAGGACTTCATTATATTGCTTGGGAGGTGTTGCGTAAGTTCAAGAGGGGAGGTCGCCATTGGTTAAATTTTGTTGTTTGCAAAGTTGGGCCTTTGAGGGAAAAATTAGAGTGCAACGTCATTTTCAAACCATACTTACTGCTCAATAAGACATTGGTATCCAAGGTGAAGTAAACTTCAATTCTGATCCAAAGAAGAGTGCTTCGTCTAGTTGGAAAATTATATTGGATAGAGCTGAATTTCTTCGTCCACTTGTTATATGGAGGATCTTGATAGGTTTAGAGATTAACATTATTAAAGATATATGGATTTTGGATAAACATATTTGAAAGTTCGTTAGGGATGTAAAGCCCTATAGAACTGGCCCGAGGCTAACCAAGAGGGGGGGGTGAATTGGTATTTAAAAATTTCTTTAAGCAAAAAGAATAATTATCACAAACCAAATCACCACAAAAATAAGTGCGGAAGAAAATAAATGCAGAAGCAGTAAAAACAAGAACACAAGGGTTTATAGTGGTTCGGTCAACTCGACCTACGTCTACTCCCTGGAGGCGCCCTCCAAGTATTGCACTACAAACGTGAATCTCATATAGCCCCCACAGCTAGGCGGAGAAGCCCTCACAAAAACACCTCTTTTTTGCCACACCGGCAAGGTAGAGAACCCAACTCCTTTTGCTTCCTCCTGAAGCAGGCAGAGAACCATGATCACTTGCTGAAACATACCTATCCCAACCCTTCCAAGAATAAGAGACTTTAGGGAAGAAGAAGTGGAATGATGCTTGGAGCAACCCTTGTGAATCCCCTCACAAGCTCCCCCTCACAAAATCCTCTCTCTCTCTCTCTCTCTCTCTCTCTCTCTCTCTCTCTCCCTCTCTCTCTCTCTCTCTTCTTTAGGTTTTCTCAGGTCAAGACGGTAGCCAAGGATAATAAAAAATGTTGAACCAGAGTTCTTAAATAGAAGAGCTTCAATGGAGCTCATTAATTGCAAGTTGTCGACTTTATCGTCCAGGACGATATAGAAATCGTCTTGGCCGATCAGTACAAATCTCATAAGATCGGCCAGAGCATCACCCTGAATGTAAAATAGATGATTGAAAATTTGCTTGATTGCCCCGGCCGATCAGTTTAAATCAGAGGAAAATCATCCAGAGCATCGCCTTGAGTTTGATCTGGCCGATATTCATTATCCAGAAGCAACTAAGGGTTTTTTAATAGATCATCCTGGCCGATCCTGAGATCATCCAGGATGATGTGATCGTATCAATCATCCTTAATTTCTTCCTTGATTCCTAGATCAATTTAGGCATAATTGTGTGATATCGTCTAGGCCGATCTCATAATCGTCCTGGCCGACTTCCAAAAATACAGAATACCTAAACTGATCATTGCGGCAAATTCTTTCTGTATTGAGCATATCGTCCTGGCCGATACTGATATCGTCCAGGCCAATCGGTTAATTACGGCTTCCTTAACTAAGAAATTCTTATTAGATCTTCTGTTTTGAGCTCAATCGTCCAGGACGATATAAATATCGTCTGGGATGATGTGAGTAAAAACACAAGTTTTAAATCTTTCAAGTGTGTGTGTGTAGGGTTACATAACATCAGTCTCTTAAAATAATTACAATTGACTCAATAAAGAAAAGAAGAAAATTACATACCGACTCAATCCTAATCTACCCAGTCTTGAGCTGATTCCGATTTCCGTCCGATCTTTAAGTCCTGAAAAGTCAGTAGAAAAAAGGCAGTCGTAGTGAAACAAGATTTGTTTTCTATCATCAAAATCATAATACAAAAATATGTTTGTAACAATCTCTCACTTTTTTATGATGGCAAACATATCGATAATCAAATCTAAAATAATAATGCAAAACTAAACAAGCTTTTAATTTTTTGAACTGAACAAGTACAAACATACTACAAGAGAACTACAAGAGCAAGTACAAACATACTACTCCCCCTTTAGACATCTCAAAAAGGAGGAGGAAACTAAAAACAAAAACTAAAGCAACTAAAAACACAATACAGAAAAAGATAGCAATCCATAGAAAACAAAAACTAAAACTAAAAAAATGAGGGATCCTGATCATCAGATGGAAGTGGAGGTGGTGGAGCCTGCTGAAAGTAGCTAGCTAGCATAGTGAACTAAGCATTGAACTAGGCTATGTCCTGGTCGTGCTGCTGCTGTTGGTGAGTAATATAGCTGTCAAAACGGGCTAAGTCCTCTATGCGGTGCTGCTCGTAGCGGGTCATGTCCTCAGAATGTTGCTGCTCCTGTGCAGCAATGTAAGCATCGAAACGATTCTCCCAATGATCAATTCTCTCCACTAACAGGTCAAACTGTGAGTGCTGGCGAAGAGGAACAGGATCAGAAATAGGAGCGGGAGCCTCCTCCTCCTCGACCCCCTGAGGTTCCCCATCTCCTAGGTGGAGACGAGTACTGTGAAGGACATTGAACGAATTGTTTGAGTAGCAGGGAGGCGGATGGTTGGGGTGAGCAGGATATTGAAGATTATATTTGGTTTCAAGAACATATGAGATGATGTGTCCCAAAGCCAGATTGGGTTTCCTCTTATGACCCGGATCACGAATTGTAGTTAAATGATCAATGTATCGAAAGATTAGATCATTAGCATTAAAATCTCTATTGGCCATGATGTAAAAGGTGGTAAGAGAAAGTAATGGGGTGATGTGGATTCGATCCCCAACTTTTGGAATTATGGAGGTGCGAAGGACATGTTGGATTGTCCTAGCATCTTTGACTAAAGAGCTAGTCTCTCCAACATAAAAGGGAGAGTTGGTTTGGCGTAGAAAATGATTTGCAGAGGACCAACTGAAGTTAAGATCATAGATAATTAAATGCAGCTTATCCTCGGTGGTGGATAGCTGCAACAGTTCAGCACAGTCTTGATATGGGATCTCGACTGGGCGTCGATTCACATATGAGGTTAGGGCAGTGTAGGCATCATTTATTCAGAGATTTGCAAAAAATTCAAACAGAAGTTCGGAGGCAAAAGGGACTTCTAGAGTAAGAATGAAGCAGAGAGAAGTGTGAGCGAAGGGATCTAGTACCGGATATGAAAGGTAGACAGGATTGATTATCCTGGAGAGAGTGATGCTGCATTCCTTGTACTGACTGTAAGCTGCTTGATTCTCCACTTCCCTGAATCGAGGGTCCAGAGTAGCCCACGAGAAACTCCCAGAAGCCTATTAGACTCGCTTCCCACAAGCCATAGCAAGAAATGAGTTAGTAAAAATGAGATAAGAAGAAGCTTTGAGGTGAAAATAATGGCTGGAAAGGTCTGAATTTAAAGAAATGGCCATATCATCCAGGACGATCGCAGAATCGTCCAGGACGATCGCAGAATCGTCCAGGACGATTTGGTTCAATTATTGCGTATAGGCCGATTGGTCAAAAAGGCGGTTCGATCGTCCGGGCCGATCAGATATTGGCCAGGACTATTAGACACAGACAATTGTCTCGAGGAGACAAGCCGGACGACCGTTGAAAAAGCAGATCATCCGGGCCGATTAGGTGTATCGTCTAGGATAATGCACAATAATTGATCGTACCGGCCGAAGTTAAAACATTTTAAATCTGTGCCACGTGTATCGTCTAGGACGAATAGTGGATCGACCAGGACGATTGTCCAATAATGGATCATCCGGGGCTGGTTTTAAGGATTTAAACGTACTGACACGTGGATCGTCAGGACGATCTAGTGTATCGGTCAGGACGATGACCATAAATGCATCGGCCAGGACAAAAATTGTATCGGACATGACGATCAAAATTAATTGTAACAAAGTTCGATCATATCGGCCAGGACGATAAAGGATCGTCCAGGACGATGAGTTACATAAAGCTCAGAAAAGTTCAGCAGATGAAATTTTGAAGAGAAATTATTATATCATCCAGGACGATAGATGTATTGGCCAGGACGATGTGACAAGAATTTGAAAATCAATGAAAGATGGAGATGATCAGGGAAAACCTCAAACAAAAAAAATACAAAAAAAAACTACAAAAATAAATAAAAATAAGAAGAGAAAAAAGAGATGAAGTTTTTGGTTTTTAATTTTTTTATTTTTTTTTATTTTTTGTTTTTAGCAAAGCAAGCATATGACAAATTTTCTAAATGATTAATTTTAAAGATTTAAAAGATCAATGAGTTAACAATGTCATAATCAGAAAATGGTAGAAAATCCGATCATGTTTACCCTAGCTCGGACTTCTTTCAGGATAAAAATTATCTTTTGAAAATAAGAGGTCTAAATCAAAATAAATTGGATAAAAAGAAGATATGTTCAAAACTTGGTTACAAATAAAATATCTTATAAAATAGTATACCAAAGTAATTTGTCTCTATCAAAGAATTTGAAATCAAGCCTTTGAAAACATCAAATAACCCATGAGTCCTTCTAAGTTTTAAAAGTTTTGAAAAGAGAGGATAGCTTGATTTTAGTGGGCTCATTTTATACCTATTGTCACTTTGATTGTCTCTTTGAGCATCTTTTGATTTTTGATACACTTTCTTGTATATACGTTTCTTTTCAATTTGACGTCATTGGACATTTTTTTTTTATTTTTTCAAGCTAAAAACTCTTTAACAAACCTTTAAAAAGGTTCTTAGTTGTGATTATATCTTCTAGATATTAGAGAAGAGGAGCTCTCTCTCTATTATAGGGAAGAAGAAACCATAAAATTAAAATCAAAATCATATGATAAGTTCAACGGCAAGATTTCAATTAACTTGAAAGATATATAAGAACTTTGGATCATATATATAAGATAGACTATTGTAGCAAGAAAAAAAAAAGATCTTAATTTTAAAAACCATTTGTTAAAATGAGATAGACTTTTTGTTTAGAAAAGAAAACTATATCACCAAAAGCGGTTAGAGGGAGGGAAACCATCAACGGTGTTTTCTCCCTTTAACCGTTTTAAAAATGCTAATCATTGGCCATAAATCTCCAAAGTTTAAGAACAAGGAAAAATCATCATAAAGAAAACAAAAGTAAAAACGTCTAGAACAACTAAACAAAAACTATCACAAAAACAAAACATAACAATAATCAAAATGCAATTCAAGAATTTGTTAAGCAGCAAGTTTAAGCAGTTATGAGCTATGAGCCTCCGTTTGTCCAAGTATCCTATGCTCTTACGAGGTCTTTGGTGAGAGCAATCCTGCAAGAATCAACAACTGTCAGATTTAGGAAGCCAAATAGGTTTGGGTGCCTTCTCATGAAAAGTAGAATGTAATGCATGTGTTCTATGCTGTGAATTATACAATTTTGGTCTCCACACCCAATGTGTTTTACGATGAACAGTGCAAGTGTAAGAGATGTGTCCTAGCAAGTCACATGAAAAGCATCTAACACCAGGAAAAGGATTTCTTAAATGGTTTGGATTGTAATGCCTCTTCCTAGGTCTTTGTTTTAGATCAAAAGTAGGTGTCATCCAATTTCTCTTAATTGAGTCCAATTCATCTTTAAGCCTCAAGTTAGTATTTTCTAAAGCACTATTATCCATCCTCAAGTTTCGCTCTATTTCTTTAGATTTCATTAAATCAGATTTGAGTGAGGTGTGTGACGCTTTTAATGTATCATGCTCATCAATTAATTTGGAATGTTTTTTGTTTAAATCATCAAATTCATCAAGTAGAGCCATGTGATTTGAATCAATCGTAGAATGATCTTTGAGAATAATTTCATATTCGTTTTGTAAATTCGAAAGTTCCAACTTTAAACTAGCATGAGTCTTTTTTAGTTTTTTGTATGATGTATGAATTTTCTCATAAATTTTGAACAATTAATCATAAGTTGGTTTACATACCTCTTCTTCATCACTTTGATCAATATGATCTTCTTCCATTAAGCACAAGTTTGTTATTTCATCTTCAGGTTCAGTCTCCGATGTGACTCTCCTTTAGCCCCCACAGCTAGGCGAAGAAGCCATCACAAAAACACCTCCTTTTTCCACACCCAGCAAGGCAGAGAACCCAACTCCTTTTACTTCCACCTGAAGCAGGTAGAGAACCACGATCACTTGCTGAAACTTACCTCTCCCAACCCTTTCAAGGACAAGAGACTCTAGGGAAGAAGAAGTGGAACGATGCTTAGAGCAACCCTTGTGAATCCCCTCACAAGCTCCCCCTCACAAGATCCTCTCTCTCTCTCTCCCTCTCTCTCTCTCTCCTTTAGGTTTTCTCAGGTCAAGACAACAGCCAAGGATAATAAAAAATGTTGAACAAGAGCTCTTAAATAGAAGAGCTTCAAAAGAGCTCATTAATTACAAGTTGCTGACTTTATCGTCAAGGACGATATGGAAATCATCTTGGCCGATCAGTACAAATCTCATAAGATCAGCCAGAGCATCGCCCTGAATGCAAACTGGATGATTAAAAATTTGTTTGATCGTCCCGGACGATCTCACGATCATCCCGGCCAAACAGTTCAAATCAGAGGGAAATCGTCCAAAGCATCACCTTGAATTTGATCTGCCCGATATTCATCATCCAGAAGCAACTAAGTGTTTTTGAATAGATCGTCCTGGCCGATCCTGAGATTGTCCAGGATGATGTGATCGTATCAATCATCCTTAATTACTTCCTTGATTCCTGGATCAATTTAGGCATAATTGTGTGATATCGTCCAAGCCGATCTCATGATCGTCCTGGCCGATTTTCAAAAATACAGAATACCTAAACTGATCATGGCGGCAAATTCTTTCTATATTGAGCATATCGTCTTGGCCGATCTCGGTATCATCCAGGCTGATTGGTTAATTACAGCTTCCTTAACTAAAAATCCTGATTAGATCTTCTATTTTAAGCTCGATCGTCCGAGACGATGTGAGTAAAAACACAAATTCTAAATATCTCAATTGTGTGTGTATGGTTACTTAACATCAATCTCTTCAAATAATTACAATTGACTCATGAAAGAAAAGTAGAAAATTACATACTGACTCAATCCTAATCTACCCAGTCTTGAGCTGATTCCGATTTTTGTCCGATCTTTGAGTCCTTAAAAGTTAGTAGAAAAAAGGCAGTCGTAGTGAAACAAGATTTGTTTGATATCATCAAAATCATAATCCAAAAACATGTTTGTAACAATATTGAGAGGTGGCCTACATTTGTTGCTAATATGAATGAAGAATATGATTGTCTTGCATGTTTTATCAATGATGGTAAATTAAATGAATCAAAGTTGAGACAGGTATTTGGACAATAGTTGGTGGATCTTGTGTTGTCTGTCCCTATTTATTCAGAAGACCAGAAGGATTGCTTGGGACTGTCTTTCAAGTGTTCTGGGAAGTCTATTTCAGCTTCAGCTTTTGAAAAATTGATTGAAGATGGCGGGGAGGATGATCATTGGACCTCGATCAATAAACTCAAGTTAAAACCTATTTTTGAGTTGTTTTTGTGGCGTTTGAATAAGATTGTTATTCCTTCAACTAATTTTTTGGTAAATAGAAGACTTATGAAGTTTAATGGCTGTCTGAGTGGTTGTTTAAAAATTGAAGATTCTTATCAGGTTGCAGCTAAATGTTTGGAGATATCTAAAGTTTTTCTTTCTCTTAGTAAATGGGGATTCTCTCTTCCAAAATTTAAATCGCTTATGGAATGTATTAAGTTTATTATACAACTTGCTATTTCTAATCCTTTTTATGGGAATTTGTATTGTTCGGTTGTGTATTCGTGTTGCAAAAGCATAAACAAATTAGTCCATGGAAAATCAGAGGATAGCATTTTGTTACAGCAGCTAATTCTCTTAACATTGTTGTGGCTTCTTTTCGGAAGGATCAGACTTGGGAGAACTGGGATGCTAACCAGCTTTGTCAGTTGTCTCGCCCCTCTTGGCATCCCCCACCTCCCAATAGGATTAAGGTTAACGTATATGCTTCTTTGTTGTGTTCAAACAAAGCAAGTGTAGGTGGTGTGTTTAGAGACTTTAAAGGTAGATTCTTGGGTGCCTTTGGATTTAGTTGTCAACATTGGGACATCTCTCAATTGGAAATTCATTCTATTCTTTCTTTGTGGAGATTAATTGAAGATTGGTTGCTTGAGGTTGGCGGAATTACTATTGAAGGAGATAACGGCAATGTTATCAAATTATTTTAGAAAATTATGCTCAATAAAGATAAAGTGAAAAAAAAAAATCCTAAATCCGAATGATATTATTTTTATTAATGATGTTAAACAAGTTTTATTTTTCTTTGTTAATAGAAATTGTATTAAGTTAGTTGATGTGTGTGCTAATTATGCTCTTTTTCAGAATTGTTTTTAGGATGATGTTAGTTGTAATAAGATTCCTCCTTCCTTTATTTCTTTATTAAAGGAGGAATGTGATAGGGATTCTTAGTTTATTCTTCTTCTGTTAATAAATTTTTCCTAGTGCATTTCTTCAAAAAAAAACATTAAACATCAAGTTTATGTAAACATCTCAAAGCCATATATGATATTATTCAATTTATATGATTATGGATCAGATTTAAGCATATAGTGATTGTCATCTAGAAAATTAATATAAGGAGATGAAATTGAAGTGTTATCATTATTTTTCATCTTGTATATTGGAATGAATACCGGTGGAGGAAAACATGTCTTATTAAATTTTTCAGAAGCTTTTACCACAATATCATTACGAAAATAGATGTTCTTAAAAAATACAATCAAAAAATCAATAGTGGCTGTAAGCATCTTGCCATCAATCATTGCTACCTTGTAAGATCTTCTTGAACCATTATTTTGTACAAGAGGTGATTAATCTTCTTTTATCATAAGTAGATTGAGGGGAGAATGATTAATCATCAAGACTTTTTCTACACGAACAGGGGCACTAGAACTTGATAAGGTATACCTCCTATTTAAGACGATGAAATTCTTCTAATATAAGAAGTTAAGAGGAAAGGGAGAAGATATATAATAAGTACTCTTTCTACACAAAGAGGGGTACTATAGCTTAATAGGGGATATCATCTATCCAAGATAGTGGATTCCTCTAATGTTAGAGATATATATAATGGAAGGGGAAAAATGATAAGAGCTACTCATATACAAAGAGGGGAACTAGAGCTTCATAAGGAATACCAACTATTTAAGATTATGGAATGGCTCTAATGTATGAAGAACTATATAATAGGAAGTGGAGAAAGATAAAAGCTACTCCTCCACAAAGGACACTAGAGCTTAATATGTGATATCATCTAACCAAAATACTGGAATGCCATAAATGTGAGAAGAGTAAGAGAATATAAGGAGGAGAAGGCCAAGAGAAGATTGAAGAGGTGAATATGTGAAAATTCTTTTTCACATGAAGGGGTATTTAAACCTAATAGGATTGGAAAAGAATTATTTCATGACATTAAATAAAATATATTATGAGGATTTGTGGAAGAAAATTATATAAATTTATGAACGAGACTTATGAGAATAAATGAAAGGAGATGCATGACTTTAAATAAAAATAAAAATAAAAACTCTTTCTTTCTCTCAAAAAAAAAAAAAAAACTCTCCTTATTTGAAAATAATATTAATAATAATGATAAATAACAAATAATAAATAATAAATTCTCATTCCTTAAAAATTTTAATTAATAAAATGGCGTCATGGATCTAGTTTCAACGTGCCAAATGACACCCATTTCCTGCACAAAAGGCACGTAGGCAATCTAGGCAATACGGGCAGTCAAGGCTGTGTGGGAAGCTGGGGTAGCACAAGATGGTTTCCAAGATGCATCTGTGACACCGATGACAGGTGGTAAGCCGGTTAGATAGGCCAATGGGGTTGATCAAGTTCTAGACAAATTTTGTGCTCGAATATACCTTTTCCAACCCTTTTTTGGGGCTTGGAACAATTTATTATTTTTCTTAACTAAGTTTGAGCGCTTTCAGAGCCTAACTGGGCCTCTACATCCCTTTAAAATATTTTAGAGTTAAATTCTTCAATATTTATGATCCGATTGATGCCACAACTTCATAAAAAGCTTAAATTCTTGTTAAAGATAATTTACTTTGTGCACAACCCTAAGGGGAGGTCCACGTTAATATTCAGGGTGTAGTCGTGCATCATAATTATCCAAAATCTATAGCTTTATGTTAAAATATTTTGCAAATTCAAGCACATTTTTTTGGACTATACAAGCTTTGACATAAAAAATAGGGGGAAAATGATACGTTACCAAAAATCACCTAGATCAGGAACAAATCTTAAGGCATTTTTGAATTATTATTATTTTAAATTTAAATTTAAGACAATCAAAACTTAAATCTTAGTAATATTATAGTCAAACAAATATCTTGACAATTCAAACCCAATGACACAAAAATCTTTCCAATTTGAGTCTAATGGGCTTGAATCAAGGAACTGAGATATATTTAGAAGATTTAAAGCATTGATTGGGTAACAAAAAATTCTTTAAATATGACATGATTATAGACGATTCAATTAGATCGATGAGATGAATCCAATGAGCCACACATAATTCTAACATCATTAAGACACTTAAATGCTTGAAGAAATCTCTATGATTAAAGGAACCAATATGAACCGTCTAATGGAGCACTCCTATTTTTTCCAATATTTTCTTCATATTACAAAGCATGCCACTCTCAAAAACCTATACAAGTAAAACCTCATTTTTCCCATGAGAGGGGAGGACAAAGGATAGAGAGATCTAGAAACAACTATCTTGCATTTTGCATTTCCTGCCATTGTCGCTGATGAACACCACCAAATGTTGCTATGGACAAGCACCATCACCAATGAAAACCAAAATCATAATTCTCTATAATCTCTAAAATATTGACAAGATTTAATCAATTTTTGTGTATAAAACTTAATCTATGGACATCTACATTATAAAATCTCTATCGGGGAAATCAAGCTCTATTCTTGGGTATAGATTCCTTTGTGGGCATTTTAGCTTTATACCCTTTCTTCTTCAACACTAGGGAAAAAAGGACTTTCGTATCACTTACTTCATAGTGGATTTTACAACTGGTCCAGGTCCTACGGTTTGTACCAATACTAGATTTTCAACATAAAAAATTCTATAATCTTATTATTTTCTTCTATACGTGTTGAAGCTTCATATACTGCGAACATGTAAAACATAGACTGTACCGACCCAAATTTTTCTAGCGTACAACAATTTTGAAGTAGTATATATATATATATATATATATATATATATAGAGAGAGAGAGAGAGAGAGAGAGAGAGAGAGAGAGAGAGAGAGAGAGAGAGAGAGAGTTATTGCCTAAGCTATGTTCAATAACTTAATATACTAATTTCAGATGCTTACATATTCTAATCACTGATATCAAATTACATGGGATTATAAAAAAGATTAAAAAAAACAATTATAACTTTGGACTATAATATTTGGCTAGAAAATCTTTAGAATAGTTCATGAAAATTAGCTTGTAATACGTGAGATCAACCTGCCAAACAATATCTGCAGACTGAAAAAACATCCAAAACCACAAAATAAAATGCATAACCATACTGAAAAGTGAGAACTACCACAGAACTACAACCAGAAAAAATAATTGAAGATACGAACTGGTCCTGAACACCGACAAAGACAGTAGCTCCCACGATAAAAATCGGTAAGAAATGCAAAATCGGAAGAAATAGAAAGCCTGGACGACCTGCAAGGACAACCTCGAAATAATTGAAATTATTAACCCTCGAAAGCTACTTCTAACTAGAAAACAATCTGCTGAAGGGATACATAAAGTGACCCGAATTAAATTCCGTGCAGAAATCCTGCGGTAAGACAACTGTAATCTGTAACACATAGGGGCAGTAAAACGAGATAAAAACCACTGATTGTTATGGCTAGTAGGATAATGGATACAACGATGTAGCAAGCATGAATCATTATTTAAAACCAAACCCCATTCAAATACCGTATTTTACATCCAAAAAAATCTCAGGCAACATATCATCCATTAATATCACTATAAGGCAATAAAACGTAGCAACAACACGTAATCGCCAACCCAATAGCAGATAATCTAACAAGGGCACATGTAACTGAAAAAATAGCTATTTTGATTCTCACGTAAGTGTGCTGAAGATTGTTTTGTTAATAATCCCTTTATTCAATCGAATTATATCAATGCAATGTTTATATATATATATACACACACGCACACAAAAAAATCAAAGAGAATTTAAAAGGAGAGAATAATAAATCTGCTGGATCCAAAAAATATCCATTAAAGATACCCGACTTTACTAGCAAAACCTATCTTTCGAGTAGGTAGCTTGAGAACTAGTGGGCAAGTGGAGAGAAGATTGAAGCTGAGATGGAATTAAAGAGCTAAAGAAAATCTATAAAGAATTTGAGATAGAGATAAATTTTAAATCAGCATATAATCTGAAAGTTCGAGTAGGTTGTTAGACCTTATAGAACTATCTTAAGACTAAACAAGAGGGGGTGAATTGGTTATTAAAAAAAATTATTGAATATTTGAAAACCTTTTTAGATCCTCTTGAATGTTAAATCACTAATCCGGAAACATGTAGTTGATTTATAGAATTGATTACCAAAGATAATTTTTTAACCATAAAATTATAGTGCACTAAAATAAAAATGCGTAAAAATAAAAGGTAATAAAAGAACACCAAATTTTATAGTGGTTTGGTCCAACTAGACGTACATCCATTCTCTGGAGACTCCTTTATCCAGGTATTGCACTAAACACAAGTGACTCTCATTTTGCCCCCAGAGAAAGACGGAGAAGCTCTTACAAACTCTCTTCTACCAACCTAGTGTGATAGAGAACCGTCATCTTTTACACTCTTCAAGTGATGACAGTGTACCTTCTCGTCCATTTTCACCCTCCTAGTGAAGGCAGAGGACCTACTCGTTCTTTTTCAGCCTCCTTATGAAGGCAGAGAACCGTCATGTCCTTTATCACTCTCCTTGTGAAGGAAGAGAACCGTAACCTCACCCTCCTAGTAAAGATAAATAATTGTCTCCTTTTATAATCTCCAAGTAATGACAGCGATCCTTCTCGTCTTTTTTCACCCTCCTAGTGAAGGCAAAGTACCTACATGTCATTTCTCACCATCTTGGAGAAGGCACAGCATCGTCACATCCTTTTTCACGCTCCTGGTGAAGGTAGAGAACCTTGATCCAGTCTTAAGGATCTTCTTTCAAGAGCCTCCCAAAATTTGGTTAAAATTTTGAAGAAGACAAAATAGATCCTCACTTTGGAAAACCTTATGAATCTCTCACAACTTTTCTTCACTAGATCACTCACTCTTCACTCACAAAATATCTCCCAAACACATTCTCGAATAGGACCCTATCAAGAGAAATTCAAAGGAAAGGATAATATGATAGTTTTTAGGACTCTTTATATAAAAACTACATGTAAAATCATCAAAAAATTAAAAGTTTCAAGTGAACCAACTTACATTCCTATTGTACAATTGTAGATCATACGGTACGGTCAGTTTAAAAAATTAGGGCTTTGTTTAGTATGAATTGGGATGAACTTAGTTTCGTACACTGTCAGATTTATAATGTTCAACATGGCTCGTCCACAATTAACAGTCAACAGTGGTTGTAGAGAATGAGGTGACCTACTTGCGGATAAAAATAGTTAGCATACAATAGTCGTAATAATTTCCCAACACTTGACAATGAATTAGCTTACAAGCGAAGGTTGACGAAGAGTAAGAAAGATCGAATGACTCTCAAGCATCACAAAGAAGAAATGAATTTGAGATGAATAAACAAATATCAAGTTCAAAGTGACATGTAATCCTTCCACAGTCAATGCTAGTCGACATGCAAGCAAATCTACCAAACTTCTTCTTAACACTGAAAGTTAATGCACGAAGAATCACCTACGATTACAGATAAAGAGGGAAGTGATGCTCACACTAACATGCAATGAATATTGAAGATTGGTATGTAGCGAATTGTGGGCTCCGAAAATTCGGCCTCGGCCTCCGCTCGCTTTTCTTATTCGGCGAGGGAGTTTTAACGAATTAAGATCCGAGGTAAATTTTGGAAGGCAGATGGGTTTGTAGATAAGACACTACCCAGAGATTTCGCACTCATTTTGTGAGGACTTTATGATCTGAGTTCTGGTTTCCTATAGGCGCAAGCCCCTATAGTTAATTACCCCTCCCGATCACGAGAGAGAACTTTCGATTAAGGCTAGTCGTCAATCAGATACGTATAAATACGTGTTATCTGGCATATAGTAGCAGCAATGGGTTTGGATTGGAAAGATTGGATATTTGGGAATTTAGGGTTGAATTTGGGTATTTGAAAAGTTTGATATTTAAAATAGGAAATTTCATCACCTAGCACTTAAAGCGGATGGTGGGGGAATGGATGATAGACCCGATCAAGATCCCATGGTTCCGTCGTCCCGGGCCATCATGGTCCCTGGTCTACTTAGTCAGAGGAGGTAGTCGACCCAACCTGACAGAAGGATCCTTGTCGGCAGCCATGGGTTTCTTCGTCCAAGGGGACCTTGTAGACCGGGGTTGAATGTTTGTCTATGGGGATAAATTTGAATCCACCTTAGCTGACAGAGGGCTTTGTGCCCTATCGATCATATCCTATTGATTCATATCTCAAGGATTTAACGCCATTAAGGAGCGTATCGGCTCTGGCCATAACCGCTATCTGTGGTGCCATTTGGCGGCAAAACCACTCGGTTAAGAGGGGCCCGGGTCATAACCGTTTACCTACAGTGCCATTTGGCGGCGAAACTGTCGGTTAGAGGACACGTACCACGTCCTTTCTGGCAATAGATTATTTGAGAATGGATCCTAGTGATATTTTCGACTAGGCATTTGGCTCTTTTGTGAGCTAGAGTAAATTTCAATTTGTCCGCCTCGGCAAACTATTGCGGATGGGCGGATGGATTTTGCTTCAAGTGCATTGATGGATTTATTTCATTTTTAAATATTTTTGGATTTTGGGGATTTTTTTTTTTTTTTTTGTGGAGTTTTTGGATTTTGTATGGACTTTTGGGTGGAATTTTGAGAAATATTTGTGAAACCCCTCCGGTTGAGATAACCAATCAATACGGCCATCATCGGGTGTTTTGGAGCCATTTCTTTTTGTTGATTGGACCCTGTCAACTCGGCCAAGCTGTTGCTCGAGGATCGGGTTTCTCATAGGCTTTGTGCCTTAATTTGTGAATTTCCTTGATTTCAAGCCTTGAAGGCCTAAAAAGAATGTATTGGAACAAATACATCGGTCCCCACAACCGTGTATTTATTTGATAGTTCGAACCCTGTCGACTCCTATTGATCCGTATAGAAGGATCGGGTTCTGTAGGCTTCATGTCTTTGTTCATGAATTTTCTTTGTTGAAGGCCTTAAAGGCCGAATATGAATGTTGTAGACGCCTTCTGCCTGCTTGCATCAGTGTTGCAGATCCGGTGGCGTTGAATTGTAAATCGTAGACGCCTTCTATCTACTTATATCAGTGTTGTAGATCCGGTGGCGCTGCGTTGTAGTTTGTGGACGCCTTCTGTCTGCTTGTATGAATGTTGCAGATCCGGTGGCGTGGCATCTTGATTTTGACTCCCCCTTTCTCATTCACCGGGGATGGGTCTTTCTGAACTTTGGAGTATTGGACTTGATATTGACTCCCCCTTTCTCATTCACCGGGGAAGGATTCTTTTGGAACTTTGGAGTATTGGACTTGATATTGACTCCCCCTTTCTCATTCACCGGGGAATGATTCTTTTGGACCTTGAAGTATTGGACTTGATATTGACTCCCCCTTTCTCATTCACCGGGGAATGATTCTTTTGGACCTTGAAGTTCATTGATTGTCGCTTCACTTTGAGAAGATCTCCTTTCAAGATCTTTAGTGTAGTAGAGTCTTTTCGTACATCGGGTTGCTATTGT
Source organism: Dendrobium officinale (assembly GCA_019514585.1). Classification (NCBI taxonomy): domain Eukaryota; kingdom Viridiplantae; phylum Streptophyta; class Magnoliopsida; order Asparagales; family Orchidaceae; genus Dendrobium; species Dendrobium officinale. The sequence goes on along the minus strand of CM033686.1, from coordinate 30,385,160 downwards.
ACCCGAAATACTTAAAGATCTTGATCACCGTTGCTATAGGTGATATTCATACTTGTGCCCACAGTGGTTCGTCGTGCCTACGATGTATCCACTGTTGTTATCCACAAGTTGTTTGTAGCCATTTGCAGAGGACTGTTGTACTCACTACGACCTCCTGAAGGTGTTTGTAGAGGACCCATTGCTTCTGCATCGTATCTACCCATTCACCAATCTCGGGTGGGTTGTTGATTGTACTTGTGCCCACAGTGGTTCGTTGTGCCTACGAGGTATCCACTGCTGTTATCCACAAGTGACTTGTATGTATTTGAGGAGACTCGTTGTATTCACTAAGAGCTCCTGGAACTGTTCGTAGGAGATGTACTTGTGTCCACAGTATGTCGTTGTACATACGACATACACACTGTTGTTATGCACAAGTATTTATTTCCTGGGGGTCAGTTGTATCTGCTACGACCTCCTAGTAGTATTCGTAGGAGATGTACTTGTCTTTGCATTGAAACCACCTTTCACCAATCTCAGGTGGGTTTGATGATTGTACTTGTTTGTAGGAAGGCGGATTCTCCGTCATTGATTTTCCACATTGACTTCTCAATCAACAGGCATGGAAGAGATTGTTATAGGAGTTCGTGCATCCAGGTCTTGTGACGGACTTTGAGTCATTATTAACCATACACATGCTCTTGTTTGAACTCCCTTGCACAGGATTCAAGCCTTGTCCCTTTGTATATGTTTGGATCCAAGTATAGTTTCATTCAGACTTGAATTCATCAGATTTATAAGTCCCCACTTGATGTCGTATGGCCCGAGTTCAAATACGAGCTCAAAGTACATGTTCAAATTGATTGTTCATAGTCCTCTGGAGTTCTTTGCAGGTTCATTTTTGTGTCCAAATTGATTTGAATTTGAGTTCAATTTTGATTTTATTTCATTTGAATTTGGTCCTCAGTTCTGGCTTGATTTTATTTGGATTTGAACTTTTAGAAATCATTTATGTTTTGTTCGGGTCCTCTGCACATGTTCAGTCAAGTTCGACGGTCCACAAGTCCTCAGTTCACCGTTCAAAAAAGTTAACTGCTCTTTCTTGTTTGGTCCAAATATTTCGTTCTTTTGAGTTTAAAACAGGTCCTAAGTGTAGTAGTATTTCACTCGAAATTTCGGCAGCCTCCCGGCGTCTCCCCTGTTTAGGGGAAAAACTACGAGAAAATTGGGCCTTCCCACCACAGCCAATAAAGGCGTGCATGGTAGGTGCCCTCTTTCGAGGACACCTCGGCCGTGATTTTTCATCCCACCACGGCCAATAAAGGCGTGCATGGGGTCTTTGACGGTACCTGTTACAAGAAGAAGAGCAGTTGCTTTCCCCCCGCCCGGGGGTACTTATGAATCATTCCGGCCGCACAAAGGAAAGAGTACACCAGGCTCGCCTGGCCTCGCCGTGTGCGTCGAACCGGTTTCCCTCCTATCAGGGCCACTAAAGGCGTGCTTAGGTGGTTTGTCGGTCCGACACGCATGTCGAGACAGGAAGGCATGGGTCGCTCGCTTACCTCAACATAGGTGTCGTGCCGGTTGCCCCTCCTACCACGCTCAATAAAGGCGTGCATAGGTAGACCGCCGGCCCGACACGTTAGTCGAGACAAGAGGGCGAAGGTTGCTCGTTTAGCTCAACACAGGTGTCGTACCGGTTGCCCCTCCTACCACGCTCAATAAAGGCGTGCATAGGTAGACCGCCGGTCCGACATGTTAGTCGAGATAAGCTCTCCTCACTTACTTCCTCTCTCTCTCTCTCTCTGGACGGACGAGACTCGGCCGAAGAAGATCCTGAAAGGAAGAAAGTTAAACGCACAGTGAGCGAGATCCCGTGGCAGCTTCCGATCAGAGTGTCGGAACTTTCGCCCGAACAAGAAAGGGAAGTCGTCGGTGGAGCGGCGTCGGGGAGCAAGGTAGGAGCGGGATCGAGAGGGGATTTCAGGTTCGGAGGAGGCGCGGGCTGTGGTCGGGTGAGAGGATCAGAGGCTGGGTTGACGTCGGGAGAGTGAAGCTTGCGGGATGTGGAAGAGAGCCGCGAGAGATATCGGGAGGAGAAGCAGAGAGAGCGGGGGAGCCTTGGTCGTGCGTGGGAATAGCGAATGAAAGCCTTGGCTTCGTTCGGTATTTAACGACGCTGAGGGAGGCTTGATCGAGGTGAGTTCGCGGGAATAACGGAGAAGTGATCGCAGTTGCAGCGGGATTTGATCGGTTCAGCAGTCCGAGGTACGCGATGTTTCAACTGGATTTGTGGGATTTGATCGCAAATCAGAGCGGCTCGCAGGATTTCAGGGATCCTTCGACAGTCCGAGATATGCGAGATATCCGGCAATCTTCGTGGACTCGATGGATCGGAGCAGGTATACGTTTCATTTCTATTCTTCTTTGGATATTATATGGAGGTCAACCAATGCCCCTCAACAAATGTGGTACGCGTCTAGAGCGAATCACATTTGTTGTAAGCTGATTGACCCTGTGGATCTCTAGATATTTGCTCTAGATGTCACACTAGGGTTTTCATTTAGTGGATCTCCAAAATTTGCTTGGATGTCACACTAAGATTCTCTTTTAGTGGATCTCCAAAAACTTATTCGGATGTCACACTAAGATCTTCTTTCTCCATGGATCTCTTGGATTTATCAATAGATGGTTGAAATACTGATTTCTTTTGCCCTATGCTTTGTGCTGCGGACAATGATGGAGAATTTTCTGATTTGTCTTTATTGATTTGTCAGGTGATTTTTGTACCTTCGGCCCTATGCTTTCTTGCTTTGGCGGGCTTGATGAAGGGGTAGATGCCGATGACCTAAACCCTTAGGTTTGTATCAGGTCGGTGGAGAAAAGTCATCGGTCCAGAGCTTTGTGCATAGCGGACTTGTTGATGACGGAATCCTCTTAGTTCAGCCATAAGCTCTTCACGAACTTTGGGATAATTTTCTTCGGTCCTTTGCTTTGTGCTTTGACGGACTTGTTGAAGAAAGATTCCTAAGATCCTCGCTTTGTGCTTTACGGATTTGTTGAAGGATTTGCAGGTTCTGGATTCAATTGATAGTACCGAATGTAGGTAATATCTTGATCCTTAACCACTTGAGAAGACTTTAATCTGAGCCACTTGAGTTTATCAGATCGGGAGAGTTAGAATTTGACAGCTCTTTGTCTTCTGGTTGCTGAGATGGGGGTTCCTCTACTGCGGCCTTTCTTATGGCTTGTTGAGCAGATGGAGCTGCCAGCGATTCGGCCATATTTGGGCTTGTTGGATCCGACCTCTTACACCCATTCAGGCTTCAGAATTGAGCTATGGGAATTGCGCTCCCCAATGCTGATTTTGCTGAAGTTGGTAGATTTGGAGTCATCCTTTGTGGTTGCAGATTGTGGAGCCTACGAACATTCAGTGGTTGTTCGAGACTCATCCTTCCACTAAAACTTTGATTCTCTAGTCATTTAGGAGAATTTTGTATACTACGATCACTTGAACTTGTCGAGTCAAATTTGCTTTCGTACTTCCAACAGTCCCTACTGACGGGTTGACGAAGTGGGGGTTCCGCTACTACGGCCTTTCTTATGGCTTGTTGAGTAGACAGAGCTGCCAGCGATCCGACATATTTGGGCGTGTTGGATCCGACCTTTTACACCCATTCGAACCTTAAGCTTCAGGCTGTCGAAAGACTTTAAGCTTCTTTGGCTCAATTTTGTAGGAGTGTGTAGCCACAAATGTCACTTTCTTGACCTTTGAGTCTTTGTTTGTTGGAGAAGATGGTGTCTCTAACTCTTGAAAGATCACCTGCAATACTTTGAAAAATAAGTATTTGTGTTCTTTAGCACAAAAGAATATTCGGATTGATGATTTTAAATATTTCTTCAGGGATTTCGGCATGCAGCGCGATGTCGACCCGAATAAATATTTAAAATGCCCCCTGTCTCACAGGGACATTTCAGAATGAAATAGATTTGGAATATAAGAATTTAAATATTCATTTGGGGATCTCGGCGTATAGCACGATGTCGACCCAAATGAATATTTAAAATGCCCCCTGTCTCGCAGGGACATTTTGGATAGGCTTTTTGTCTTTGAGATTTAAAATATTTATTTGGGGATCTCGGCACGCAGCGCGATGTCGACCCAAATAAATATTTAAAATGCCCCCAGTCTGATGGGGGATTTTGAAATGCATTCTTGCTATACAAGAGAATTTCAAAATATGAGCAAACATGCATTAATAAATATGCATATAAAATTTTGATTATCACAAAATACATCAGATATGAAATTTTCATGCGTGATATTTCTTTAAATGTCGACCGTTGATTGGCGGCATAGGCCTCTGACCGTTCAGATCGATCAACTGATATGCTCCTCCTTGGTATACTTTCTCGATGACGAAGGGGTCTTCCCAATTAGATACGAATTTGCCACCGATTTTTCGGTGTGGGATGATTGGTCTTCTCAGCATCAAGACCAATTCTCCTTCTTGAAATGATCGAGGACGCACCATTCGATCAAAAGACTTTGCCATTCTTCCTCGGTAGATTTCTAAATTTTGTTGGGCTTGTAACCTGCGTTCATCAAGTGCGTCGAGCTCTTCCATTTTGAGGCGGGCATTTTGCTCTTGAGTGAGATCATTCTGAATTGGTACTCGGAGTGACGGTAGTTCAATCTCTAATGGTAATACGGCTTCAACACCGAACACCAATGAATAAGGAGTGGCTTTAGTTGGTGTTTTGTAAGTTGTACGATAGGCCCATAGAGCTTCTGCCATCTTCGTATGCCATTCTCTTTTATTTTTTGTGAGAATCTTCTTCAACAATTTCACCAGCGTCTTGTTGAAGGCTTCCGCCAATCCATTTGCCCTTGGATTGTATATGGATGAATATCGCCAATCGATTTTGTGCCGATCAACGAACTTGTAGATTTTTGTACTTTTGAATGCGGTACCGTTGTCTGAGATTATGTGACGTGGCACACCAAATCTGTAGACAACATTATGGGTGAAAAAGTTAATCACATGTTCGGATGTGACCTCTCTGAATGGAGCTGCTTCTGCCCACTTGGAAAAATAATCCGTCGCTACCAGAATGAAACGGTGTCCCGCTGATGATGGCGGATCTATTGGCCCAATTATGTCTGTGCCCCAACATTCAAATGGCCAAGAAGCTATTGTTGGGTGTAGTGGATTTGGAGGTTGATGTATAACATCACCGTGAATTTGACACTCGTGGCACCTCTTAGCGTGATTAATACAATTTCTGACCATGGTCGGCCAATAGTAACCCATTCTTTTGATTTTAGAGGCCATTTTGGGACCTTACTGATGTGCTCCACAAAGTCCTTCGTGGACTTCTACTACCACTTTATCAGCTTCCTTGGTCCCTAGGCACCTTAGCCACATTTGATCAAAAGCTCGTCTGTATAACGTGTCATTAACAAATGCGTATCTCAACGCCCTTTTTCGAATTTGTGTGGCCATAGACTTTTCTGTCGGGAGTTTATTTTCCTTGAAGTAGTCAATGAATGGCTGTCTCCAATCATTTTCGACTTCAATATCTAAACAATGCCACCACGATTCTGAAGCTTGACTAGCTTTACGTCTCTTGGCCACATGATGTCCCTCCGGATAATTTTCCATAATGATTTGATGGAGAGGCTGAGGGTTAACTGGAGTTTCATCCTGCTGACTTAAATCTGGAATTCCTTCTGCCCTCGGGAATTATAATAGAGCGGGCTCTAAGACCCTACGAGTATAAACCCCTATAAATATAGGCCTTTCCTCGTTGATGTTCGCCATTTCTTTGGCTAATTTGGCCAGACAATCAGCTTTAGCATTTTGTCCTCGAGGAACTCGAGCCATTTTGACATTTGGTACTTGCTTCAGAAGCTCGAGGGCTCGCCGGTGATAGTGGGTCAATTCAACTTTGCCAACCTTGTAAATTCCAAGTACTTAATTTATTACAAGTTGAGAATCACCAAAGATTTGGAGATGTTGGATTCTGACATCGATCGCAATCTCCAGCCCTGCTAAAAGAGCTTCGTATTCGGCTTCGTTATTGGTCCGAGGTTCAGTCAAACTGAATGAAAATCTCATTATGCCTCCCTCGGGTGCTACGAAAATGAGACCGATGCCAGCTCGGGCTCCTGCAATATTTGGAGGTCGGATAGGTCTAATCGACGATGCCCCATCGAAGTACATTTCCCAGAATGGTAGCCTTTCATTTTCCTCAACCTGCATAATCTGCTCATCGGGCAAATCATCATTCAGTGGAGAATCAGCCGGGATTGGGTGTGCAGCAAGAAAATCTGCCAAGGCCTGTCCTTTCACCGCCTTCTGTGGCATGTATATGATTTCAAACTGTAATAACAATACTGCCCACCTGGCTAGACGACCTGTCAATGCTGGTCTTGTCATCAAAAACTTCAGCGGATCGATCTTTGATATCAGTGTGATTTTGTGGGATAACATATAGTGGCGGAGTTTCTAAACTGCAAAAATCAGCGCCAGACAATGCTTTTCAATTGGGGAATAACGGCTTTCTGCTCCAATCAATCTTCGACTGATATAGTAGAGCGCATTTTCTTTTCCTTCTTCATTATTCTGAGCCAATAGTGCTCCGAGGGACTCTTCTAGTGCAGCTGTATACAGTATAAGAGGCTTCCCCGGAATCGGCGCTGCTAGGATGGGCAGATTCAACAGATATCTCTTGATGCTATCAAACGCTTCCTGGCATTCCCCGTCCCATTTGAAACGGACATCTTTCTTCATTAGCTTTGAAAATGGCTGGCACCTACCCGATAGATTTGATATGAATCTTCGAATGAAAGCTAGTTGTCCTTGCAACGAGCGAAGCTGTCGAAGGTTCCTTGGCGGTGGCATCTCCGTGATCGCCTTAATTTTGTTGGGGTCGATCTCTATACCTCGATGACAAACAACGTACCCCAAGAACTTACCGGAGGAGACCCCAAAAGCACATTTGAGAGGGTTCATCTTCAGATCAAACTTTATGATTCTCTCAAACACTATTCTGAGATCTTTTAAGTGATCATCTCGGCCAAGGCTTTTAACAACAAGGTCATCTACATAACACTCAACCTTCTGATGTATCAAATCATCAAATATGTGAGTCATCGCCCGCTGGTAGGTGGCACCAGCGTTCTTCAGGCCAAAGGGCATGACTGTGTAGCAAAAAATGCCGATGGGCGTTCTGAATGATGTATGTTTTTCATCTTCGGGCGCCATCTTGATTTGATTGTATCCTGACGATCCATCCATGAAGGAGAACATGTCGTAGTTGGAAGTGTTGTCCACTAGGAGTTCAGATACAGGGAGTGGAAAATCATCTTTTGGGCACGCCTTATTGAGGTCCCTAAAGTCAATACAGACACGAATTTGCCCGTTCTTCTTCTTCACTGGGATGATATTAGCAATCCAGTCAGCGTACTTTTCTTCTCGGATGAATCCTACATCTATTAGCTTCTTCATTTCTGCGATCACCTGTTCTTCAATCTCCAGTCTCATTCTTCTTGGAGCTTGTTTGACGGGCGTTACATCCAGTTTGATTGCTAATCTGTGAACTGCTACGTCAGGGGATAAGCCAGGCATCTCAGCATATGTCCAGGCAAAGCAATCCCTGAATTCACAGAGAAGTTCTTTTATTTCTTCTATTTGTTCCTCGGGTAGGAGTGAACTAATGAAGGTTGGGCGAGGATCCTTCTCAGTCCCCAAGTTGACTTCTCTTAGTTCATCCATAGTGGCTTCTTGTCCACCATCTTCAAGCTCTTCTGGTGCAGGTTCAGCTTCTACGGGCTGTTCATCACAGTCATCAGCCTCGTATGTCTCTTCAGCAACATCATCTTCGGATTCAATTTCCATGCATGTGATGGCGCGACAAATTTCTTTCCGGAGGAATTTTCGCTTGATGAATCTGATACCTTTATATGCATCTGTATCCTTCTGCTGTAACGGACGCGGACTCCTTCCATACCAGAGGCCCAAACTTGTACGAAGTTGTCGTTTGGTGGTAGGAATATTGACTTGTTTTCGTAGCATTTTCTGAATATTTCTGGTATTGAACCTTGGTAGCCTCGTAGGAAATAATTCTTCGGAGTCGAGGATCATGCAATCCCAGTCATGATTCTCCTCTTCATGAACTCCCGTGGAATATAGCACATTCTTTGGCACAGTTCCATTTTTACGGGGAGGCAGATAGAGAGTAGCGAGTTCTTCAACTTTATGCACCTCGCGTGAGATGATTTCTTTGAAGTGTTGCAAGGGAACACGTGTGACTACGAGTACACTATCTAAAATTGATAGGCTGTCTATTCTTCTAGAGAACACATTCTGCACCGTGTTCATATAAATAGAATCGTAGTCATAATCATCATTTGAAAATTCAACATGCCTACTTCATTCGTCTGTGGACTGGCATACTCTTCGAGATTTGGCAGGAGTATCATCATCTTCATCTGTATCACTCCCAAGATGAGGTACGTATTTCTTTTCTTTTGGAATGATCGGTGCTTTGGGAAGAGTCGGCGCTGCCTTCTTTCTCCCCACCTGCTTTTTCTCACCTTCTCTTTCAGGTCGCTTTGCAGTCTTTGAATTTGATGCTCTAGCTTCAAGAGAACTTGAAGACTTTTGCTTCTCTGGCATGAAATACCGTGCATCTTCATAAACTGTTGCTTCATGAACTGTGAAGGGCTGAATGTCGCCAGAGATCCTGAATTCTTCTCCATCCTTGAGATACTTCATACACTGGTGTAATGTTGATGGGACAATGCCATATTCATGCAACCAGGGACGACCTAGTAGCGCCTTGAATGAAGTATCCGCGTCAATCACATGAAATTTAGCTTCTGTATAGAGCTCTCCAAATACAAGATGGAGCATAAATGATCCATGTGTTTTCTGCCCTTTTTCGTTGAAACCATGCACCATCAACTTATCTGGCCCGAGGTGTTCCACATCAAGGCAGAGGGATCTCAGCGCTTTCAAGCTTATCAGATTTATGGAGGATCCAGGATCGATTAGGATTCGACTGATAATCAACTTATCGCTCTCTGCAGTAACATATAGAGGACGATTATGGTCTGCAGTTCTGAGCATCATGTCTTCTTCGGAGAAAGTAATGAATGGCTCATTACGAGCTTGCAAAACTTCAGTCAAACTTCGTTCAGCAAAATACACCTCGTATCTTTCGGGATCTTTGAGAGCCTGAATCAGAGTCTCCCGAAGGTCTTTAGACATTATCAACGCGTCGTATATACTGAGTTGTGCTGGAATTTTTCTTAAATGAGATAAGATGTTATAATCTATCCCATTGGCTGAAGCCTTCTTTTTCTTAGGATCTTCAGGGATAATGTCATCGTTGATAATTATCTCTTTCTCCTTATCTTTGTTGGAGACCCCTTTCTTCGGTGGAGGCGGTAGTATCTTACCGCTTCTTAACTGCACTTGAGCAATCTCCTCCGGTTCAGAGTCATTTAACTGTACATTTTCTTCAGAGTCAGCCATCGTTGCATCTAGGGACTCATCTGCTGATTCAGAATCACCACCCAGGTTTACATGTCCCATCCGAGACGCTATGCTAGGGTCTGATTCGTCTCCCTCTGAAAAATATAAATCCTCCTCCGAACTGTAATCCATTGACAACACCATCATACAAGATTCAGAGGGTACTTCTTCAGTGTATTCTTCTTTTATCGAGGTACTCGACGCCACTGAGATGACCCGACATACTTCTTTGGGAAGAGAATTCTCATCATTTTCTTCGGCTTCATCGATCTTAAGCTCCGACATGAAATCAGCGAGCTTGATAGGTCGCCTCACAGTCTGGTAGTATTCATCCAAACTATCGATAACTCTCTGAGTTGCAGTCATTTTCTCCTTAGGCTTTTTCAGCTTGATTTTCTTCTTGGATGATTTCTTCTTTTCAGTCTTTGAAGAACCAACTTGGTTGGAAAACTGTTTTGAAGTAGAAGGTCGTGTCATAGGCAGAGCTTTCAAGTTTAGCACTGGTTCAATAGGAGACTTCCACTTTACGCCTGGAACTCCTTCAAGTTGCTTTAACATTTTCACAGTCTTCTTGGAGACCGCAGTCTCCCACTGTTCTTCTTGAATTGGCTTCTTTTCTTTTCTTCTATCTTCAACCAGGGGTACGGAAGAGGACGTGACCACCCGAGTTGATTCTTTTCTAGGGTGAGACAACACATTGTCAGATAATATTAGTTCCCCTTTTTGATATTTTCTTTCAAGCCAATCCTTGAAGATGTAGCAATCTTCAATAGAATGGCTGAGTACCTGATGATATGGGCAATAATTTGGGTCACCAGTGTGCTTCGACTCTTCGAGTCTTTTGCATTCAGGCAGTTCTAAACCCGATTTCAACACTTGTCGAAATAATTTGGCGACACTCTCCCTTTTGAATGAATATTCTTTATTCATTTTATCTTTGAGGGATTGGAACGTTCTATCACCAGTTCCTATTGCTTGTCTCTGACCTCCAGTTTGATAAGTTCGTGGCTTATCATTGCCCCCGAATATCAGCTTCGGCTGGGGGTTAGGGTTGTAGGCCTGTTTGGGCTTTTCTTGATATTGCATCGGCTGCTTGCCCTTGTCTACATTGTAAATCACCTGCTTTTCTCTATCAGCTCTGGAGAAGAATGTAGAGTCGGCTTCACCCCTTCTAGCACCTGAGGCCTTAACCTTCTTAGGCTTATCAGAGTGATTTTCTGATCTGGACAAATTCAGTTTCTCAAACTTGGCCACTCTGTCTAGCAAATCTTGAAATGTGTTGATTGTAGCCATGCACAGGAAGGGTTGCATCTTGTCGTCAATGTTGCCCATTAACAACTGTACAGCATGCTCTTCTTCTAACTGTTGCTCATATTTCATGCTCAAATTTCGCCAGCGAGTGATGTATTTAGTCACTAATTCTTCTCTTTTTCTCTTATCCAGAGCGAGGTCAGCGATCGTGATCTTCTCAGTTGCACTAGCAAATCTCTTCACAAACATATTTTCCAATTCTGCGAAAGTCTTCACGAAATCATTTGGCAGTTCAGCATACCATTCGAAAGCAGTTGCTGTCAAACTGCTGACGAATTGTCGGAAGAGTAGGGCGTCATTTCCTCCTGTATTCCCACAGGTGGCTTTAAACTGTGCCAGATGCTGTCTGGGGTTGTTATTACCATTGAAAGTGTTGAACTTTGGGACTGAATATCCTTTCGGGTATGGTACTTGGTCGTATTCAACAGGATACGGACGACCCTTGCCCACCAACTTTTCTGCTTGATCGACGGCTATAATGGCCCTGATCCTTTCTGTGATTATTCCTTCCAACTGTACAGCGGTCACAGGTTCAGAAGTACTTGCAACATTCTGTGGAGTAGGCTGACGGATGACATTATGAGCCTCGTGACCACCTTCAGGAATACCTCGTACTCCCGAGACTTGAGGTATCTGAAAATTTGGAGGATCAGGAGGAGGATTGGGAATGACACCAACAGCAACAGTTCTCTGCATCATCTGCATCATCGCTCCCATCTGAGCCATCATCTCAGTCATCTTCTCATTTAACTGAGAGATTTCTCTATCTTTGGCTCTTATCTGTCGCCTCATTTGTCGCCGCATTTCAGCGAGCGTGACATTTTCGTCAGCGAAGGGATTCTCCTCGGCTTCTTCTCCTTCTTCTTCAACTTGAGAATGACCACCTCTGCCAGTGGTGGACCCAGCTTCACGACGACGGTGATAAACTCGCCTAATCGGCAGTTGTTGATCGTCTTCATCTTCACCCTCATCATAATAGGTTTCCTCATTAACATTGGTGTGTCTCACCATATAGACAACTTCCATGTCCAGAGTATTATTTATTTCTTTGATTTCTTCTTCTAGGTTTTCCTCTAGAAATTCATCAATATTTTCTTCTAAATTTTCCTCCATAAATTCATCAATATTTCCATCCCCTTCAAGGAATTCTTCCTCTTCTAGATTTTGATCATCTATATTTTCTTCCAGTAGTCGGATCTCCGAGCGACGACGCCATTGGATTTCCGGTTCTTGATTAGGCACAGGGACTTCTTCGATTAGTGGGCTGCGATCAAAGTTAGTCTCTTCCTTTCGAGGAGATGGATGACGACGGGATCCCCTGGAGGATTCTCCAAGGTGTCTACCATCTGGAGGAATGTCATTATGGGTCCTTTTTGGGGCCCACTTCGGACGTTGTTCGTAGATGGGGGCGGATCTCCGGGAAGCCTCATCAGATGTCACGCCCAGATCAGTTCCTCTTTCTCTTCTTTCTTTTTCATTTCTCCGAGGCTTTGGCCTCCAGACTTATTTCCCTTTCCACCGGGACCTTTCAGCGGCGGATCCCTGAATCTATAATTCAGGTGTCACGCCCCGATGTTCACCGTGTGAAACATACTGTCTTTCTCTTCTTTCTGTAGCAAAGGACAGACGCTCCTTTGGCGGGGTTCTCCTAGCCTCGATCATCAAAGGCCGTTGGAACTTCTTTTTCTTCAGCCCCTTCTCCTTTACAGTCTTCATGACTCTGTATACTCGAGCAGACAGAGTTTCGGGCTCCTTCTTCTTTGGAGGGATTGGGACTTCAGGCCGTCGATCTCAGAAAGATTTCTTTAGCTCCCCAGTGGAGCTATTCCTTTTCACCCATTTTAGATCAGAAAACTTGTTCCTAGTAGGAACATTGGCTTCAGGCATCTGGGCTGGCAGATTGGAAGGGTGAATAGGGAGTTGTTGATGTTGAGCTCGGAGCTCAGCATTCATCTTCCTTCTTTGTCTCCTTGTAGGCCTTCCTCTAGATGAGGAGGCCTCAGCATTGTATTTCCCAGGTGCAGATAACCTGGTCGGCAGAGGTGTGGTGTTTGTAGTCACCACGGAGACTCTTTCACCATTCATAATTCTTCTGGTGGTAAGGGCCTCAGGCTGTGATAGCCTCTCGAATACAGAAACTCTATCACGAGTATTTTCAGCAACAGGTCATTGTGCTGGCAGATGCACACGACGGGTGACAGCTTCAGTAGCGTTGAGTCTTCTAGAAGACTTCTCAGCATTCCTACCATTCATAGGAATGGCGGCACTCCTTGCAGCAATCGCCGGGAAGTCAATGCTACCAAACTAGATGGTAGCTCCGGCATTTCCAGTCTCAATAATAGCATTAGCCAGTTGGATTCTGGCTCCTTGTCCCAGCTGGACAGTCATCGGGGTGTTCTGTAGATCCATCTGCATAAATGAAAGGCAAGGGTTAGTAATCAGAATCTGATACATCACCCCGCACTTTCAAAATGCAGAGACTTGTACAGAACACAAAAATAAGAGAAGATAACATTAGCGAGCAATTCAAATAATATAAATCTAAAATACTGCTAAATACGCTATCTCAATGAAAAAAATTTTAAACGATCATTCTTTAGAAAATTCAAATATTTAATTTCTTGAATGATCATTTTGAAAGATTCAGAATTTTGAGTACGTTTTGATATAGCTGTTTCTGTAGCTTATGAATGACTAGCCAGAGATGGAAAGAGAAACCAATCCCCAGCGGAGTCGCCAGAAATCTGTGGGCTCCGAAAATTCGGCCTCGGCCTCCGCTCGCTTTTCTTATTCGGCGAGGGAGTTTTAACGAATTAAGTTCCGAGGTAAATTTTGGAAGGCAGATGGGTTTGTAGATAAGACACTACCCAGAGATTTTGCCCTCATTTTGTGAGGACTTTATGATCTGAGTTCTGGTTTCCTATAGGCGCAAGCCCCTATAGTTAATTACCCCTCCCGATCACGAGAGAGAACTTTCGATTAAGGCTAGTCGTCAATCAGATACGTATAAATACGTGTTATCTGGCATATAGTAGCAGCAATGGGTTTGGATTGGAAAGATTGGATATTTGGGAATTTAGGGTTGAATTTGGGTATTTGAAAAGTTTGATATTTAAAATAGGAAATTTCATCACCTAGCACTTAAAGCGGATGGTGGGGGAATGGATGATAGACCCGATCAAGATCCCATGGTTCCGTCGTCCCGGGCCATCATGGTTCCTGGTCTACTTAGTCAGAGGAGGTAGTCGACCCAACCTGACAGAAGGATCCTTGTCGGCAGCCATGGGTTGCTTCGTCCAAGGGGACCTTGTAGACCGGGGTTGAATGTTTGTCTAAGGTGACAAATTTGAATCCACCTTAGCTGACAGAGGGCTTTGTGCCCTATCGATCATATCCTATTGATTCATATCTCAAGGATTTAACGCCATTAAGGAGCGTATCGGCTCTGGCCATAACTGCTATCTGTGGTGCCATTTGGCGGCAAAACCACTCGGTTCAGAGGGCCCCGGGTCATAACCGTTTACCTGCAGTGCCATTTGGCGGCGAAACTGCCGGTTAGAGGACACGTACCACGTCCTTAATGGCAATAGATTGTTTGAGAGTGGATCCTAGTGATATTTTCGACTAGGCATTTGGCTCTTTTGTGAGCTAGAGTAAATTTCAATTTGTCCGCCTCGGCAAACTATTGCGGATGGGCGGATGGATTTTGCTTCAAGTGCATTGATGGATTTATTTCATTTTTAAATATTTTTGGATTTTGGAGATTTTGAGATTTTTGTGGAGTTTTTGGATTTTGTATGGACTTTTGGGTGGAATTTTGAGAAATATTTGTGAAACCCCTCCGGTTGAGATAACCAATCAATACGGCCATCATCGGGGTGTTCGGAGCCATTTCTTTTTGTTGATTGGACCCTGTCAACTCGGCCAAGCTGTTGCTCGAGGATCGGGTTTCTCATAGGCTTTGTGCCTTAATTTGTGAATTTCCTTGATTTCAAGCCTTGAAGGCCTAAAAAGAATGTATTGGAACAAATACATCGGTCCCCACAACCGTGTATTTATTTGATAGTTCGAACCCTATCGACTCCTATTGATCCGTATAGAAGGATCGGGTTCTGTAGGCTTCATGTCTTTGTTCATGAATTTTCTTTGTTGAAGGCCTTAAAGGCCGAATATGAATGTTGTAGACGCCTTCTGCCTGCTTGCATCAGTGTTGCAGATCCGGTGGCGTTGAATTGTAAATCGTAGACGCCTTCTGTCTACTTGTATCAGTGTTGCAGATCCGGTGGCGCTGCGTTGTAGTTTGTGGACGCCTTCTGTCTGCTTGTATGAATGTTGCAGATCCGGTGGCGTGGCATCTTGATTTTGACTCCCCCTTTCTCATTCACCGGGGATGGGTCTTTCTGAACTTTGGAGTATTGGACTTGATATTGACTCCCCCTTTCTCATTCACTGGGGAAGGATTCTTTTGGAACTTTGGAGTATTGGACTTGATATTGACTCCCCCTTTCTCATTCACCGGGGAATGATTCTTTTGGACCTTGAAGTTCACTGATTGTCGCTTCACTTTAAGAAGATCTCATTTCAAGATCTTTAGTGTAGTAGAGTCTTTTCGTACATCGGGTTGCTATTGTACCCGAAATACTTAAAGATCTTGATCACCGTTGCTATAGGTGATATTCATACTTGTGCCCACAGTGGTTCGTCGTGCCTACGATGTATCTACTGTTGTTATCCACAAGTTGTTTGTAGCCATTTGCAGAGGACTGTTGTACTCACTATGACCTCCTGAAGGTGTTTGTAGAGGACCCATTGCTTCTGCATCGTATCTACCCATTCACCAATCTCGGGTGGGTTGTTGATTGTACTTGTGCCCACAGTGGTTCGTTGTGCCTACGAGGTATCCACTGCTGTTATCCACAAGTGACTTGTATGTATTTGAGAAAACTCGTTGTATTCACTAAGAGCTCCTGGAACTGTTCGTAGGAGATGTACTTGTGTCCACAGTATTTCGTTGTACATACGACATACACATTGTTGTTATGCACAAGTATTTATTTGCTGGGGGTCAGTTGTATCTGCTACGACCTCCTAGTAGTATTCGTAGGAGATGTACTTGTCTTTGCATTGAAATCACCTTTCACCAATCTCAGGTGGGTTTGATGATTGTACTTGTTTGTAGGAAGGCGGATTCTCCGTCATTGATTTTCCACATTGACTTCTCAATCAACAGGCGTGGAAGAGATTGTTATAGGAGTTCGTGCATCCAGGTCTTGTGACGGACTTTGAGTCATTATTACCCATACACATGCTCTTGTTTGAACTCCCTTGCACAGGATTCAAGCCTTGTCCCTTTGTATATGTTTGGATCCAAGTATAGTTTCATTCAGACTTGAATTCATCAGATTTATAAGTCCCCACTTGATGTCGTATGGCTCGAGTTCAAATACGAGCTCAAAGTACATGTTCAAATTGATTGTTCATAGTCCTCTGGAGTTCTTTGCAGGTTCATTTTTGTGTCCAAATTGATTTGAATTTGAATTCAATTTTGATTTTATTTCGTTTGAATTTGGTCCTCAGTTCTGGCTTGATTTTATTTGGATTTGAACTTTTAGAAATCATTTATGTTTTGTTCGGGTCCTCTGCACATGTTCAGTCAAGTTCGACGGTCCACAAGTCCTCAGTTCACCGTTCAAAAAAGTTAACTGCTCTTTCTTGTTTTGTCCAAATATTTCATTCTTTTGAGTTTAAAATAGGTCCCAAGTGTAGTAGTATTTCACCCGAAATTTCGGCAGCCTCCCGGCGTCTCCCCCGTTTAGGGGAAAAACTACGAGAAAACTGGGCCTTCCCACCACAGCCAATAAAGGCGTGCATGGTAGGTGCCCTCTTTCGAGGACACCTCGGCCGTAATTTTTCATCCCACCACGGCCAATAAAGGCGTGCATGGGGTCTTTGACGGTACCTGTTACAAGAAGAAGAGCAGTTGCTTTCCCCCCGCCCGGGGGTACTTATGAATCATTCCGGCCGCACAAAGGAAAGAGTACACCAGGCTCGCCTGGCCTCTCCGTGTGCGTCGAACCGGTTTCCCTCCTATCACGGCCACTAAAGGCGTGCTTAGGTGGTTTGCCGGTCCGACACGCATGTCGAGACAGGAAGGCGTGGGTCGCTCGCTTACCTCAACATAGGTGTCGTGCCGGTTGCCCCTCCTACCACGCTCAATAAAGGCGTGCATAGGTAGACCGCCGGCCCGACACGTTAGTTGAGACAAGAGGGCGAAGGTTGCTCGTTTAGCTCAACACAGGTGTCGTACCGGTTGCCCCTCCTACCACGCTCAATAAAGGCGTGCATAGGTAGACCGCCGGTCCGACACGTTAGTCGAGATAAAAGAGTGGAGTTTGCTCGCTCACCTTATCGTAGGTGTCGCGCCAGTTGCCCTTCCCACCACGCTAAGAAAAGCGTGCATGGGTAGACCACTGACTCGCCACGCATGACGAGGTAAGAAAGCAAAAGGAGGCGACTGTCCGCCTCGTCGTATGCGTCGGACCGGATTTCCTCCTACCACGCTCACCAAAGGCGTGCTTAGGTGGTCTACCGGTCCGTCGTACACGTCGAGGACGGAAGCCTGAGTTCAGAGGGTTATACCTTCGGGGTCGGTGGACCGGCGGTGGAGTTGGCTCGGGGACCGAGGCGGGAGAAGGCACGAGCATACATTTTATCATTATTATCATTTATTATTATTTATATTAATTATAATAATAATAATTAAATAATTATTATTAGTAATTAATTAGTAATTAATAATTAATTATAATTAATAAACTAATTATAATTATAATTAATCATTGACTAATTATAATTAATAATTAATTAATAATTACTAATTAATTATAATTAGATAATTAATTGTTACAATAATTAAATAATTATTAAATATAATTAATAGAAATTATAATAAAAATAATTATGAATTAAAATAAATCCAAAATTAAAGATTTATGGCTTAATCCCGTATTTACTAAACCCCTTGGTTTGGCGGATTCCAGGGATTTGGCCGAATGAAGCATACGAAAGGGAGAAAGTTACCCTTACAGTAAGCGTGCTCCTGTTGTAACTTCCGATCAAAATGTTGAACTTCCGGTCCAGCAGGAAGGAAGAGCCGGAGAAGGAGCGAAGTCAGACCAGCCACGAAGGAATCGAGGCAGCGGCGGGATCGGGAGGTAAGCTCTCCTCACTTACTTCCTCTCTCTCTTTCTCTCTGGACGGACGAGACTCGGCCGAAGAAGAGCCCGAAAGGAAGAAAGTTAAACGCACAGTGAGCGGGATCCCGTGGCAGCTTCCGATCAGAGTGTCGGAACTTTCGCCCGAACAAGAAAGGGAAGTCGTCGGTGGAGCGGCGTCGGGGAGCAAGGTAGGAGCGGGATCGAGAGGGGATTTTGGGTTCGGAGGAGGCGCGGGCTTTGGTCGGGTGAGAGGATCAGAGGCTGGGTTGACGTCGGGAGAGTGAAGCTTGCGGGATGTGGAAGAGAGACGCGAGAGATATCGGGAGGAGAAGCAGAGAGAGCGGGGGAGCCTTGGTCGTGCGTGGGAATAGCGAATTAAAGCCTTGGCTTCGTTCGGTATTTAACGACGCTGAGGGAGGCTTGATCGAGGCGAGTTCGCGGGAATAACGGAGAAGTGATCGCAGTTGCAGCGGGATTTGATCGGTTCGGCAGTCCGAGGTACGCGATGTTTTAACTGGATTCGTGGGATTTGATCGCAAATCAGAGCGGCTCGCAGGATTTTAGGGATCCTTTGACAGTCCGAGGTATGCGAGATATCCGGCAATCTTCGTGGACTCGATGGATCGGAGCAGGTATACGTTTCATTTCTATTCTTCTTTGGATATTATATGGAGGTCAACACGAATGTAGCAAATTGCCAGCCAACACTGAAGGATAAATCAGTGCCTAACACAGCTCAATTGGCGGTCAACAACCATTTGCAGATGAACATAACAGCTTGCATATAAACGACGATAAGGGATATGCTGCAGATATATAGAATCCTTCATGCACATATATGCCTATATGACATGTTATTTAAAAGCAATAATGAAGACTCATACCGCATAATCTCAGACCAATCAAGCAAATCAATCAGCGTACAATGACAAATAAAGGAGGTAGCAATATACCTACAATCAGTGACAAAAAGTTTCCAACAAATGTATTAATCCACTTGCAATCAACCATAGTAAGGTAATGCAACAACTTGCCGATCGATGAGTGTAAGGGACTGATGTCAAATATAGTAGTACCGAGCAGTTAGTATTAATATACAACAAACATCCAATAAAGTTATGTTTAAGAATCCGAAGCAGAGGTCGTCTGCATACGATTTGTGTCAATTGATTATAAGTAAATATACCGGCTCTCCCACGAACAAGAGTAAATATATGATATGTAGTAAATTGCAAATACTTACGGAGCTATAGGAGACCCGTTATACACCCCACATGCTATCTACAAGAGAATACCGGATTATATTCAACAAATAAAAGTTCCTACGAGCTTATGCAGGAAACCCGCTATACACTTAACATACCATCTATGAGAAGAATGCAAGGGAACTACATCACATATCAGTACTTACTGGGCAAAGCAGAAGATTAGTTAGTGCGCTATAATCTACCTGCTTAAATCATACAGGTAGTGCACTACAATCTACCCGTATAAATCAACAAACAATTATATTTAGAAGCTGCTACAACACGCCACTGGTTCCACAACAGTCGTATTAGCAGTCGGAAGGCATATATAAGTTTTCAAATGGAATGTTTTGTGCATTCAAATGTCAATGACCTACACAAGATAAATATCTAAAAATGCCCCTGCACATACACTGTAGTTTGTATACACATAGGTACACAAAAAGAGCAAGTGCAATCATAAAACTCATATAGGACCTAGCGAACGTGTTATGGGAACACACGTGACATCGATCTAGGGATGCTACACGAGTCAATAAGTGAACCCGATCCTCATAAGCAAGTGAATAAGAGTCGACAATGTTCAACAAATAATTATAAAAATGCCATCAAACACCCGCATGGACCCTAACAAGCCTGTTATTGGAATACATGTGATGTCTAGGGATGCTGTGCGGGTCAATAAGTGATTTCAAGTTCCAACCCTATCCTTTTATACGGATCAATAGAATTCAATAGGCTTCAAACCATAAAAAAAATTTACAGTTGAGGGGACTAGTATATTTATTTTAATACATTCATATTATGCCTTCAAGAATTATAATCAAGAGAATTCACTAATAAAGGCATAAAGCTTACGAACCCGATCTTCTATCAGCAACCCGATAGAATCGACAAGGTTTATCCATAAAATACAAATATTGTCATGTGAAAATGATCCTAAACACCTTGATGATGATCGTGTTGAATGTTGATTTCAACATGAGGGGTTAATTTTAAATATCTCCAAGATGCCACCCAAATGTCCATCATAATAAAAAACTCCACAAAATCCAAAAATTCAAGAATTATCTAAATTTATAAATTTAAAATAAAAAATCAATTATCAAGCACTCAAAGCAAAATTCATCCATCTTCCCAAAAGTTTGTCGGGTTGGACAACTTAAAATTTACTTCAGCTCACATAGAGCTAATGCCTAGTCAAAAATATCACTAGGATCAATTCTCAAATAATCTCCTGGTAATAAGGACGTGATACGTGTCCTCTAACCAGCAATTTTTCCACCAAATGACACCACATGATAAACGGTTATGACCAGGGGCCCTCTGAAATAAGTGGTTTTACCGCCAAATAGCACCACGAAATATCAGTTATGGCCAGAGCCAATACGTTTCTTACCGGCATCAAATCCTTGAGATATGAATCAATAAGATATGATCGATAGGGCACAAAGCTCTTTATTAGCTAAGGTGGATTCAAATTTATCCCCTTAGATAAATATTCACCCCAGGTATACAAGGTCCTCTTGGACGAAGCAACCCATGGATACCGACAAGGATCCTTCTGTTAGATCGGGTCAACTACTTCCTCTGACTAAGTAGACCAGGGACCATGATGGCCCGGGATGACGTCTGGGATGACGGAACCATGATATCTTGATTGGATCCATCATCCATTCCCCCACCAACTGCTTTAAGTGGAAGATTGTAAAATTTCTATTTTAATATCAAATCTTCCAACCCTTCAAACTTCCAATTTTTAAACTCATGCTGATACTATATGCAAGATAACACGTATTTCTACGTATCTGATTGACGACTAGCCTTAATCAAAAGTTCTCTCTCATGACCGATATGGGTAATTAACTATACGGGCTTACGCTATAGGAAACCAGAACTCAGATCATAAAGTCCTCGCAAAGTGAGGGCGAAATCTCTGGGTAATGTTTTATCTACAAACCCATCTACATTCCCAAAATTTACCCCGAAACCTATATCCGTTAAAAGTCTGCCCAAAGAAGAAGAGCAAAGATAGGCAGAGGCCGGGGCCGAATTTTCGGAGCCCGCATTAATGAAGAACCATTTAAATTAATAGCTTTTTTTTTGTTTTGTTTTTATTTAAATTAATAACTTCAAAATGTAAAAGCAACAAATCTACAAGTCCTAAGGCCCATAATATAATGAATCCATTCCCCCATATAAAATAGAGTAATTTCATAAAGTCCTTGAAGTTTTATTTGAATATTTGGATTAATGATTTATAAGAAAGTTATTAAAAATTTATAATAATTTAAATACTTCAAATTACTTCAAACCAGTCAACCCCACATCCTATGCTTATGAATGAAATGCATGTATGCTTTCCAAAAAGAATC
Source organism: Dendrobium officinale (assembly GCA_019514585.1). Lineage (NCBI taxonomy): Eukaryota > Viridiplantae > Streptophyta > Magnoliopsida > Asparagales > Orchidaceae > Dendrobium > Dendrobium officinale. Next base: position 30,363,486 of record CM033686.1, on the reverse strand, counting down.
AAACATATGCATAAAAGGCTTCCATTTATTAAAGTTTACTAAAGACTATAAATTTAATGCATTTCTATCCTCTAATGGAATCAAACACAATGCATAGAAGTCTTCTTCATTTAGTTTAAGTATTTTTTAAGTGAGTTGATGCATTAGCTGTACGTTTTTTTTTATATAATAATAAATACAATAACAACATAAGATATCATCTTAGATCTTACACATAAATAGTAACATATCGTCGGGGTGGGCGTGGGGGTTACAAGAAGAACTGATGAGAGTTGGCATGAGCAAATCCCTGATATAGCGGTAGAAGAAAAAGGTGAAATGTGGCACTACTCTTAAAGGAGGGCCTTTGCGTCATTTTATGTTCTGAGAACCACGAAATGCAACAAAGAAAAGCGATATTTGTTGGTCTCGGAAAGCAGGTGGAAAACGTAAAAAGTTTTAAAACTCTATTACAAAGCAGTGCCCCAAGCATGCGTCTGGTTGAGTTTTAAACAGTAAAGCACTGAAAACGCCGTCCCAAACATATCTTATGAATGAAATGCATGTATGCTTTCCAAAAAGATTCAAGCATATGCATAAAAGGCTTCCATTATTAAAGTTTTACTAAAGACTATAAATTTAATGCATTTCTATCCTCTAATGGAATCAAACACAATGCATAGAAGTCTTCTTCATTTAGTTTAAGTATTTTTTAAGTGAGTTGATGCATTAGCTGTACGTTTTTTTTTTTTATATAATAATAAATACAATAACAACATAAGATATCATCTTAGATCTTACACATAAATAGTAACATATCGTCATATTCCAGTGAAAAGCATCCAAATGCCTTATTGAGAGCTAGCTAGTACATTGGCTCTAAGAAAGCAATCCTATATAATAATATTATAGCTGACTCCTCGCTACAAATAATGGCCTCCATGTCATTTTAGAGTCTTGAGACCCTCAATTGCTGCTTGAGCAAAGGCCGAATATACTCTTGGTAGCCATCAGGCACAGCAGAATAAATGAGAGGTTCTTCCATGCTTCCTCATATAGCTTTGGGTAAACGCTGCCATCGTAACGTCCAAGAACAGAGCCCAAATAATGGTCAGTGTAGTTAAATGCATCCACAAGAGATACAGCATTTGGCCGAACCCGCGTGTATAAAGCTCGAAGTTCATAATTTGCAAGGGCACCTTGCGTAGGATTGATGCAGTTGGTTGTGAGGAAATCACCAAGATGCTTGTGAAGAAGAGAGAGCGCATATATGTTGCAGAGGATCTGGAGCTGCTTCTTAATTCCTTGTCCTTCCATGTCTTGCTGCACCTTATAAATGAACTTAGATACAATGATCAATTCGCAGTGAGCTATAGCAGCCTCCGCTAAATCAGCAGATAGCGTAAGAAAGCCTTCTTTTGGACTGGATGCTTTGCTTATATTTTGAGCACAAATAACTGCTAGTCTAACTGCCCTAGCCTCGAATGCTTCAAGGATGACAGAAGGGTTCAACCAGTCTTCAGCTTTTTGAATATTGCATTTGCACTGCAACAAGTATTCCGCTTTTCCTATGTATGCTGCAGCGCCAGTGGGATTCATTTCAGATCCCAACTGAGAAACGGTCTTCATGAGGAACTTTGCAACCTGCAAGAGAAGGACAATATTGCTCCCTCAGGTGTGCATGCAGGAACATAGACAGCAAATAATTCCGGAAGCCCACTGCTGCACAGATAACTATGTCCGCCACAAAGTTTTCTACATTCTTCAATACCATCTGATGTAACAGACGTCGTCAGCAACATCTAACCAGGTGTGCAGGCATGAACCTCAGGCAATGTTGCAAAGTCCCAAGCCTGTAATCTTTGCGTCACATCCGTGTAAAGCCACTTTAACCAATTACCCACAAACCGGAAAGCATATGCTGAAGCAAGCAGGGGGAAAAGCCTGCTTTGTTGAGTCTTGAAATCAATCACCTGAGTTTCAGGACCACAATCCTGCGAGTTAAATTGCCTGCGAACAGCACTATACCTTACTGCAATACAGACAGCCCTAGAAAGAGCTCTAGAAGCATCCGCAACAATGGTTTGTCGTACAAAAATCATTGTTCCATAAACAAGTTGCCTTGGTACGTCAGAATGAATGTATTTTCCCTCTCTTGTAACCTGTGAAAGACTCATTAACATCTGATCTCCTGGTATGCGCACATGATCAAGTTGCAGAACACCATTGTCCATTGTGTTGTATGCACCATTTCCAAATTTTGTGCCAATGTCACCAACAGTGATACCAGGGAGTGGCAAGTGATCATCAAGACTTCGTAATTGGACAATGAATCCATGAACACGATAATCCTGCCCATGCGTTATCAGCCGAGCATAAACAACTGCATGCGTAGAGACTTTCCCCAAGCCACCAGGCCACAATTTGCTTGATGTCAATGTAGGGCTGTGAATGAAAAATTCGTCAGTTTTAGTATCAAAAGTTGCCGTTGTCTCAAGTCCTTGAACATTTGAATCATGACCATGTTCAGTTTGAGCATAACAGCCAATAATTTGCATTTTATAGGCCAAGGATAACCATTTCTTCTGCTGTTCATCAGTTCCTTGTCCTTTAATGGCAGGAACAAACATGCCCCAATGCAAGTCCACATAAGAAGGCTCGTTGATGCCTCTTCATCGGTTAAACGGAGCTCATTGATGCGTTTCCAAGCATGGCCAGCTTTTCTCAGGCAATTTCTAAACAACTCCTTACGGCCAAGCACAGTTCTATTATCCTTCCGAAATTCGGGATGGCTGGCGACAAGGCGGGACATCCTATCCGCAATCTCGAAGGTGCGGCGGGATCCAGCCCATACCATCTTCATCGCCTCAACATCAAACTCTGCCGTCATCCTCTCAGGTGCCAGGTGATCGACCTCCTCCATGGCTCCAAAAACTTCCCACCGAGAGCGAAGAGATCGGGAAAAAACTTTATCTTCTCAGCAGCCCGAGTAGTATGAGTACAGCCTGCATTATTAGCTTTAATTTTTTTTTTTTTTTTGACGCATGATGAGGCCTATATGTTAATTAAAAAAAACATATCAGGCCTTTAAAGATGGGCAGATTATTGGGTTTGGTGACCGGATGCGGAGATAGGTCCGGATATTAATAAAATATTATTTTAAATTAAGCGCAGGTAAAACGCAAGTAAAGCACAGGTAAAACGCAGGTAAATCGCAACTAAAGCGCAACTAAAGCGCAAGTAAAGTGCAGGTAAAGCGCAGGTAAAACACAAGTAAAGCGCAACTAAAGCGCAAGTCAAAAGCGCAGTCAAAAGCGCAGGTGACGCGGCAAATTTTTATTGGATGTCCGAACTTGTTTTTCCCGTCCGGTCACCTGACCCAATAATTTGCCACACGATGACCTTCAACTCGCTAATGCGCATAAGAGTTAAGTCACAAAGTAAAAGAAAATCTATGAATAGACAGTTCCCTCTAAAGAAAATTAGAAAACATCCTAGGTACATGCTAAGGCGGCCAAAAGGCAACACTCAAAAAAGAAAGAGCAAATTATATGCATTCAACAAATTATTACTACAAAAAAAGTAAGGATTGCATATCATGCCAAAAACCCACAGCATCTGAAACACAGAGCCCAAAAAATAGCCATAGTAAGCTATAGAGACATCACGACGATATAAAGGCACCGATCGATCAAATAGCAACAAAACTTCAGAAAAGGCTAAAAGAGGAATCAATGTTTAAATCAGGACATAAAGCTTTATTGAAGGCATTATAAAAATACTAAATATAGAAAGAAATAACCAAAAAAAGATTATGAATAACAGCACCATCAGGAATATTGATCTTATGAATATGCCTAATCACTTTATTATGGTTCGCAATATTATGAAAAAAAGAAGTATTATGATCACCCTCCATAATAATTTTCGAAGAAGCTTTATATCTCAAATAAGCCTCTTCTTTTTCCTAAACTTTGAATAAAGTAACCTAAGCTTCATTGAGAGTAGACAAATTCTCAAAAGAGTAGTCCTGCATGTAAGTCAAATCAGCATTGTCCACATCCTTTTCAGCAAAAAAAATACTAAAGAAGATATTCTTAAATATGTATTTATTCCACCATGATAACCTTTGTTTAAGTCTCTTAAGTTTAAACCACAACCTAGTCATACCAAAAACATTATCAAATGGTAATAGTGGAGCATGCCAATTAGTTTGTTCCACATTTAAAAAGTTATTATCAAGGAGCCACATGTTTAGAAATCTAAAAGGTTGAAATATGTTCCGACTGCTCATAAAAATGCTTAAAAATAAAGGAAAATGATCGGATAAAGTTCTAGTTAAATGTGCAATATGAGTCATTTGACAAGAAGAAACCCACAAGGGTTAGATTTAGGAACCCAAGGAGTTTGGGTTCCATCGTATTCTTTAATGGATGTGATAAATGCATTCTACGCTATGATGCAGATGATTTTGGTCAGCATATTTTTTCTCTTAAAAGGTTATTTACACTCTTAAAGCTTTCAAATTCCTTTTTTAATGCATACTCGCTATTGTATAATACAATTGTAAGTATTTTTAATTCCTAAATTTATCATTTAATTCAATATGTTCGGATTTCAAGGACTCATATAACTTACTAAGTTTAATATATTTCTTTTACAAATCATCATATTCATCTAACAGTGATGCATTTTCTTTGTCTAATGAAATATGCTCAGATTTAATATTAGTATGCTCTCTAACTTAAAAATAAAGCTCTCACATCAGATTTGATTTAAGTGCACCAAAAAAATAACTTAGACATTTATTATTAAGTTGTTTAAGATCTTTATACTCATTGCGCCATTCACTAAAAGGTGTTTAAACATTAATAGCATAACAAAAATTAAACATTGCAGAATAACCTTCTTGTATCATATGCCACATATAAAAAACAATTGATTGTAGAAATATACAAATGGAGATTTTCAAAAAAATCAAATGGAATATTAATGAATAATGGTGAATTGAATAAGTTATTCAATAACCTTACACGATAATCCTATTTCGAAAATGTGTCATTCGATCTTTTCTTAGGGTCTTTTAAATCATAAATTTTGAGACTCGCTCTGATTCCAATTAATAGTTCAATTTGGGTAGTTAGACCAACTTGAACTTCCAAAGGCACACCAGCAGGGGGTGAATAGGCGTTTAAATTTTATTTTTCAAAAATATATTTTTAAAATTTCAAACCAAATTTATTACTTTTTTAGGGGTAAAACCCACAAATGGGCCTACGTGTTAATTAAAATAAAAGATTATAAGATCCTTAGAGGGGACCTTCACCTCACTACTGCTCAAAAGAGGTAAAAAAATCATAAAAAATCCTAAGAGCCGATGGACCCCTATGCTAGAAAGTACAAAACACCTAGTAACATTCTAGGGCTGGAAGAGGATAGCAAACCAAAAAAAGAAAGACACAAAAATAAATGGTAAGCACAGTCTTTCTCCCAACCAAAGCAAGTAACGAATGTAACATCATTCCAAAAGATAACAAAAAGGATATAGAGATGCTCCCATCAGCAGAAGTGGTCATGGTACAATAATGCCAAAAGATAATAATATATATTGTATCCATTAACCCCAAATAATCCAAGTTCAAAGCCACCCAACCAAATAAGGTAGAACCGACAAAGCAACACAACCAACAGTAGATTACATAATCGAAAGAAGAACCAACACAGGAAGGACTCTAGCTTCCAGCAACAAAAACCAAACCAAACTGAGACAAATAAAGGGAGATGAGACCAATAATTAAATCAGGATTAGCAGATCTCAAGAAGATACATCTGCCACGTCCCTCATGATTAAAACTCCAATGCCGCTCAATTATAATCCCATAAATATACAAGATGAAAGTCTATATAGGTTTTTAGACTTAAAGCAAGACCTATGTCCACACCCTTAAGACTCCTTCTTCAGGTTTTGCACTATTACAAAAGTGAGTCTTTTTTTACTCCCAAAGAAAAGAGGAGAAGCCCTTATAAAAAGAGGAGGAATAGCATTTCTAATAAGCCCTTTAGAGTTTCATGAACCAGTAATCAAGTAAAGTATAAATAGAGATATGAGCAGTAACCTTGTTTAACTTGAAAAATCATCAAAATAAGACCAAATTTTAGTAGCAATCAAGCCATATACAAAGATATGGTGCATGTTTTAATCATGAAAGTAGCATTGGCACTTGGAAGTAATAGTAAAGCCTCTCTTTCTCAATTTTTCATCAAAAGGGATTTAGATATGCATGATTCTCCAAACCAAAATAGAAATAGTCTTAGGAATACTCTTATGCCAAATCATCGAGAAGATTTTTTTTAACTCCATGCTTCTCCCTGAAATCAAGCCAAGTTTTTTTGAAGGAGAACACCCCATTCTAAGAAAGATCATAAAGAAGAAAATCATCAATATCAATATGAATAGGAATACTTAAAATTATAAAATGAATAGTGTCCAAAATAATGTCAACCAGTTTATTGTAGTCCCACATGTTATCAAAAAATAAGATTACGAACTTGAGAGGCCATCATAGAAGAAGAACAGATAAAATAATTAATGGACCAGCCATGAAGCCACTAATCTTTCCAGAAGATAAGGTTTGCTTTGCCCAAACCCCATTTGACATGGGGTTAAACACTCCACTTGATCTTACACAGCCTATACCAAACCATAGAATCACCTTTCTTATAAGAGCACAGAGCAGAATGCTTACCATTAAAAAATTAATCATTCAAAAATTTATCCCATAGAGAAAGTTTAGATAGAAAAAGCATGAGTCAATTTCATAAAAAAGAAATGGGGGACCCTAGGTACTTAATGGGAAAATAGCCTTCGGTAAAACCAGTGCAATTCCTAATAGTAGTCATCCTATCATGAGAAACCTTTTTAGAGACAATAAAATATCTCTTATTTTTATCAATAGAAAGACCACTAAAAGTTTCAAATTTATTTAAAAAGCTCATAAGTCTTTTAAACCAATTAAGACAGGCATTCCAAAAAAATGATATCATCATCAGCAAAACATAAATGAGAAATAGGAAACCCCCTAAAAGTTCTATAATAATTATTTATATAATTCTAAAAAAGATTGGAAATACCTCTAGAAAAAAAATTCCATAGAAATAACTAAAAGTGTAGGAGATATAGGATCACATTGTCTCAACCCATGGGAAGACTTAAAAAAGCCATTACTTTTGTCATTAATAATAATAGAGAAAAACAATTTTTAATAGTCAGTTTAATAAGGTTAACAAAACCATTATCAAAGCCAATTAAACTCAAAACATGATAATGGAAATCCTAGCTAATGTTATCATAAGATTTGGAAATATATAACTTGAAAATAAAGTTACCCTCAGGCACCCTAACATCCAAGCCATGCACAATCTCCTAAGCATGTAAAATGTTATCCAAAATGGATCTACCTTCAATGAATCTAGTTTGGTTAGAAGCAATAAGTTTAAGAAGTAAAGGAGAAAGTCTATTTAAAAGTAACCTGGAAATCAATTTACTAAAAAAGGTACAAAGACTGATAGGTCTAAAATCATTCCAATTACAAGCATCATTAATTTTTGGAATAAGCACAATAGAGGTGGAAGAAATTTTTTTTAGAATAGTATTACCCCAAAAGAAATTATAGATAGCATTAAAAAGATCAATGTGAATAATATCCCAAGGTTTTTGAAAAAAAATATTGGTGAAGACATCCGGACTAGCCACGGAGTCAGTATTCAAGTTAAAAATCATCTTCCTAACTTCCTCCAAAGTAGGAAAGGCAGTGAGAGAAAAATTATCATCCTTGTTAATAAGGTGAGGAATAATGTTGGGTGTGTCAATAGGAGGAAGATTAAAAGTTTTATTGAACAAAACCTTAAAGAATTCGACACTAGATAAAGCAATTTTCTCAACATCATCAGTTGAAGAACCATGAGCAAAGTTAATTTTATGGATCCAATTTTTGACCATATTCCTTTTAGTAATAGCATGGAAATACTTACTATTTTTCTCAACATCTGTAATATGCTTCGAGGAAGCTTTCTATTACCAAAAGGTTTCTTCTTGTGTTACAAAGAAAAAACGGCTTGTTGTTACAAAGAAAAATTAACATCAGAAGGGGGTTGTTGACATAGGAAATCCATGGAATTTATCTTCTCCTCAACATCAATGATATTAGAAAAAACATTTTTTTAAAAAATCCTATTCCACCATATGATTCATTTTTTAACCTTTTCAACTTAAGCCAAAGACAATTCATGCTAAAAATAGAGTTATCTAGGAAAAGAGTGGCTTGCCAATTATCTTTAACAACATCCATAAAGGAGGAATCAAGAAGGCACATGTTTTGAAAATGGATGTTAATAGCAGGTGAAGGAGAATTCAACTGTAAAGAAATAAGAAGTGGAGAGTGGTAAGATAAGGTTCTACTAAGGTGCTCAACATGCATAGAGGAGAAGGAATTTATCCAACATTCATTAAAAATAACACGATCCAACCTTTGCCAAAGATAAGAATGATTCCAAGTAACATTGCTACCCGTATAGCCAATATCAATGAGATTATACTCCAGGATCACGTTATTGAAATCTTCCATAGAATGGATAAGAGGTCTGGATCCCCCAAGTTTTTCCGACATGATAAAAATAGTATTAAAATTGCATCCCACCAACTAGGGAGAATTGATAGAGGCATGAAATTGGATAAGTTGATCCCGCAAAATCCTTCTATTAATATGGGAAGAGGCAGCATAAGAAAAAGAAGCAAAATAGTTATAACACAAAATATCAGTGCTACAATAAATTACATGGATAAAATCACCCACATTATTAATCACCATAGGATCCTTCCAAATAACCCAAATTTTGTTGGAAATATTGGCCACACCATGCTTGAAGCCCAAGTACCTAAACGTGCTATCCAACATGGTATAAGAAATAAGAGGTTCAATGAAAATAAGCAGATAAATATTATGAATAAGACATAAATTTTTAACTCTAATTTTAGTAGAAGGACAACCAATGCCTCTCATATTCTAAATAATCAACTTACACATTAGAATGTAAATGGGAAGTTTGTGATAGTATAGTTCTAGGTGAGTAAAACACAATTTTTTTTTCTTAGTTTTCTTTGATGTGGTTTGAGTGAAATCACAAAAAATCATCAAAACTTTCTATATTTTCATTATCGAAATGACCATGGTAATTATTAGCTTCATTGATATGAGATAAATTTTGGAAATACTTATGAACCTTTTCCCCATCATTACCTTAGTTTTCTAAGCAGTTTCCCAAAACACCTTGCACAAATTCTCCTTTGTTAAGATAGTTGCTATTTGAATGCTTTACATTTTTGCATATTATGTAGTTTTGATGATTCCAAACATTATTGTTCAAATGTGTAGTTATCTCCTAACAATTTTAGAAGATTTGTATTTGCTCTTGTGTGTACTAATATTTCAGGAAAAACGAACTCCAGACTACGAAGACTTCAAATCATATTCAGAATGAGATACTTTGTAAAATTTGAAGTTTGCATTTCTTTGAAATTAAATTGAAAGGGAGTGATTGTAATTGAGTGAATAAAAACATACACACACATATGGAGATCATAAAAAAAATTTATACTGATCGTACTGGACGACATCCGTTCATATGGGACGATCAGACAGTTATCTCCTATTGAGCACATGGAACAAATAGGAACTTACTTCAAAATTTTTCTAAGTCCTATTCGTCCAGGATGAATTTAAAATCGTCCAGGACGATTGGTTCTCTGTAAAATTTTCGTCCAGACGAAATTAAATTATCGTCAATGGCGATTGGTCCTCTGGAAAATTTTTGTCCAGACGAAATTAATAATCGTCCAGGACGATCTTGTCTGTGGAAAATTTTCGTCCAGAAGAAATTAAATTATCGTCCATGACGATTGGTCCTCTGAAAAATTTTCATCCAGACAAAATAAATAATCGTCCAGGACGATCGGTCCTCTGTAAAAATTTTTCCAGACGAATAAATTTTCGTCCAAACGATTAACCGACTTAGAACGGTTTTTAGTAATTTCTAGAACCGACCTTATAATAACCGTTCGTACTGGACGAACCTAGTTCGTACGGGACGATCAGCTATACGAAGACATTTCATAGACATATATAAATGGGGTTGTTTCAAATCATTTAAGTAAAATCGTCCAGGACGATCCACGATCGTACTGGACGATCTACTGCGTACATAATTGAAAAATTGTAGTTTTTGGGCGGTTTTTCTTGTCTTTTGTATAAATTGTCCAAATTAGACTGCCACCCAATCTTTTTATCATTTGATCTTCGTGCCTCTTGAGAGAATAGCCAAGGAGAGAGTGGAAGAGAGCATTCAAAGGTGGATTCCTACCATTGGAGCGAGAAGGCTTCACTTAGATTTCAAAGGTAAGAGTCTCTACTTGTGAATTGAGATTACTTCACTCTTTTCTTTCTTCCTTCTAGATTCTTGTGAGAAGATCTGTCAAGGAGATCCGGTTCTCTGCCGACACTTTGAGAGTGTGAACAGACGAAGGGTTTGCTGCCTACAGTTGGAGAATGTGAATAGCCGAAGGGTTCGCTGCCTACACTTGGAGAGTGTGAATAGCCGAAGGGTTCTCTGCCTACACTTGGAGAGTGTGAATAGCTGAAGGGTTCGCTGCCAACACTTGGAGAGTGTGAATAGCCGAAGGGTTCTCTACCCACACTTGGAGAGTGTGAAAGGATATACGGTTCTCTGCCAACACTAGGGATTGTGTAAAAGGACGACGATTCTCTGCCACACCGGGGAGTGGTGAAAAGAGTGTGTTGTAAAGGCTCCTCCGCCTTGCTGTGGGTGCAAAAAGGAGAGTCACTATTGGTATTAGTGCAATACTCAGAGGGTGCCTCTGGGGAGTGGATGTAGGTCTAGTTTTAGACCGAACCACTATAAATCTGGTATCATTTACTTTACTATTTTTACGTTTTTGCATTTTAATTCTTAGTCTTAAAAACTCTGTGGTTGAAAAACTTTTTCTACAAAAATTAAAAGAAACAATTTTTATTTCGGTTCATCATAATTTTAAAAGAGGGCTTAAATTTTTTAAACTACCAATTCACCCCCCTCTTGGTAGCCTTTGGGACATTAACTTAGGCTTAACAACCTAATTATTAGACTCAACAAGTGGTATCAGAGCATCGTTTCAAAATCATATGTTTGAACTACTTTTTGATTAACGTAGATGGATACATTTGGAAACCGAAACACACCTGAGGGTTACTCTATCACTAGACCTCCACTGTTTGACAATATTCCTTTTGATTTTTTGAAAATACGCATGTCTACTTTCTTACAGTCACTTGATTATCGCATGTGGATGCTAGTCCTGGATGGCTACACAAAACCAACTAGATTAGTTGATGGATTTATGGTAGAAATACCTTTTGTAGATTGGACTATAGAAGAACGTGACTTAGCACAATTAAATTCCAAATGTCTAAATAGTTTCTTTTTTTCTTTAAAATCTGAAGACTGCATGCGGGTTTCTACTTGTAAAAGTGAAAATGACATATGGGATAGACTTTGTATAACTTATGAAGGGACAAATGAGGTTAAGCAATCAAGACTCAATATCTTGTTACATGACTATGAATTGTTTCGCATGAAACCTAATGAATATATATCTGACATGTACACAAGATTCACACAAATTGTCACTTCTTTGCATGCACTTGGTAGGGAATTAACAAATGTTGAAATGGTTAATAAAATTCTTTGATGTTTACCTACTGCTTATGATGCTAAAATTACTGCAATTACAGAGTCTAAAGATCTTAACATTTACTCTATTGACAATCTTCTTGGTTCACTCATTGCTTACGAGCAAGGAGTAAGTTAAAGAAAGATTGATGTAGGTGAACCACGAAAGGAGAAAAATATTGCACTAAAGGTGGAAGAGTTAGAAAGTGAACACTCACAAGCTGAGGATGAAGATGATATTGCACTGATGACTAGACAATTCAGAAGCTTTTTAAAGAGGAAGCAGAAGAGACGCCTGCAATGGAACAGAGGTAAGTTTAACAGAAATGGTAAGGTTTCTAATGAAGTAATTTGTTATGAATGCAGGAAACCAGGTCATATAAAGACTGATTGTCCAAAACTCAAAGCCACTCCTAGCAAGGAGAAGGTAGAGGAGAAACCAATGGTAAAGAAGGGCAAGAAGAAATTTCAAAGAGCTTTCTGGGCGGACTCAGCTTCAGACTCATCTGAGACTGAAAAAGAAGAAGAAGTCACCAACCTTTGCTTGATGGCAGATAATGTTGAACAATCAGATCAAGAAGAGATATGTGACTTAACCTATGATAAATTGTTTGAAGTTTCTGAACACATGCATGATGCATATAGGAAAATGAAAAAGATGCATGCTAGTTTAGGTTTAGAATTAGAAGAGCTTAAGAAGGAACACAAAATCCTTAGGAAAGATCATGCTTTAATAGATGAAAACCACATAAAATTACTTGATGAATATGATGACTTGAATAAAATTTTTGAGATTTTAAAATCATCCTATGCTGAACTTGAAAAAGATTTTAAAAATTTTAAGGATGAATCTGAGAGAAAAACATATCTAATCAATTATACAAATAGAATCTTGGAAGATATGAATTCATTTTATAAATTGACAATAAGAGCTCTTGAGGATAATAGGATTTCCCCTAAACTTGAAGATTTTACAAATCCTAAATTCATGAAATCCCTTAGAAGACAATCATATGGAAGAAAATATAGGAATATTTTTCCTAATATTAAATGTAATAATTGTGAATTTTTGGGACATATAGCTCACACCTGTACTTTGAAGATGAAATCTAATTTGGTGTGGAGAACTAAGATGCATAAACCTAGACATATCATACATGCATATGATTATAAATTTCTTAAAGGTGAACCCAAACTTGTTTGGGTTCCCAGGTCTAACATTTGAGAATTTTGCAGGTTTGCTCTCACACAAGACCTCGAGGGAGCATATGGTACCTGGACAGCGGATGTTCAAAGCATATGACTGGAGATACTGCTCAATTCATAACGCTGGAAGCTAGGAATTGAGGCAAGGTTACACTTGGAGATAATGCCACAAAGAATGTGGTTGGATCATGTATGATTGAAAATTTCAAAAAAAATTTTATAGATAATGTGTTATTGGTTGAAGGCTTAAAACATAATCTGTTAAGTATAAGTCAGCCATGTGATAAGGGATATAATGTGAAATTTTTACCTACTAGCTGCATATTAAGCCTAAATAGAAAAGAAGTCTTAAATGGAAAAAGGGTTAACAATGTTTACATGCTAGATTTGAATTCTATTCTATCTCCTACTGCTTTTTGTTTAAAAACTGTTTCTGATTAATCATGGCTTTGGCATAGGAGACTTTGTCATTTTAGTATGAAAAATCTTAGGAGAATTACCCAAAAGAACTTAGTGAGAGGTATACCAAAACTAGACTTTACTAAGGACCACCTTTGTGATGCATGTCAATTAGGAAAACAAGTGAAGTCCTCCTTTAAGTCCAATAAGGATCTTAGGACCAGTAAACCTTTGGAAATTCTTCACATGGATCTTTTTGGACCAGTAGAAACTGTAAGTCTAGGAGGGAAGGTATATGGATTTGTTATAATGGATGATTTCTCAAGATTCACATGGGTTAGATTTCTTTTTTATAAAAGTAAATCATTTGAGGAATTCAGAAATTTTTCAAGTTGGATTCAAAGAAAACTAGGATGTGAAATAATCTCTTTATAAAGTGATCATGGAGGAGAATTTGAAAATGAAAGATTTGAAAATTTTTGTAAAGAAAAATGTATTGATCACAATTTTTCTGCACCTAGAACCCCTCAACAAAACGGGGTAGTTGAAAGGAAAAACATAACATTAATAGAAGCCGCCCGAGTAATGTTAGCAGAATACTCACTTCCTAGATATTTTTAGGCTGAGGAGGTTAGCACTGCATGTTATGTTCTGAATAGGGTGAATGTGAGATCAAATTTAAATAAAACACCCTATGAGTTGCTAAAAGGTAGAACACCTAACTTATCACATTTGCATGTTTTTGGTTGCAAGATGTTCATACATAACAATGGAAAATCTGCTTTAGGAAAATTTGATCCAAAATCAGATGAAGGAATTTTTGTTGGATATTCGAGTGTTGGAAAATTTTATAGGATATTCAACAAAAGAACTTTAGTCATTGAAGAAACCACACATGTTATATTTGATGAATCTGGAAATCTGGAAGAACCAAATATTGTTGAAGAAGAAATTGAGGAAAACTCCCAAAAGATTGATAGATTAAATTTGGAAGAAAATGTGGAAGAAAATTTGGAAAGAGAAAACCCATTGCCTAAAGATTTGAGATTTTCTAAAAACCACCCAAGAGAATTGATTATAGGTGAATCTAGTGAGGGTGTTAGAACTAGGCATGGATTAAATAAGGAAGTCAATCATTCAGCCTTTATTTCAACAATAGAACCCACTAATATTGATCAAGCACTTTCTGATGAATTTTGGATATTGGCCATGCAAGAAGAGTTAAATCAATTTGTAAGAAATAAAGTTTGAGAATTAATCACAAGGCCAAAAGATCAAAGTGTTGTTGGAACCAAGTGGGTGTTAAAAAATAAATTGAATGACTCAGGAGTAGTCATTAGAAATAAGGCTAGATTAGTTGTTAAGGGGTATAATCAAATTGAAGGGATTAATTTTGAGGAGACCTTTGCCCCTGTAGCTAGACTTGAAGCAATTAGGGTTTTACTTGCCTTTGCCTGTTTTAAAGGTTTTAAATTGTTTCAAATGGATGTCAAAAGTGCCTTTTTGAATGGGGTTATTGAAGAAGATATTTTTGTAGAACAACCTCCAGGATTTGAAAATTCAAAATACCCAAATTATGTTTTTAAGTTAAAGAAGACATTATATGGATTGAAACAGGCACCTAGGGCTTGGTATGAGAGGTTGAGCACCTTCCTACTTGAAAGATCTTTTGAAAAAGGAAGTGTGGATACAACTCTCTTTTTAAAGAAATTTGGAAAGGAAATACTCATTGTTCAAATTTATGTGGATGATATCATCTTTGGATCTTCAAATAAAAATCTTTGTGATGATTTTTCTAATACAATGAGTAGTGAATTTGAAATGAGCCTAATGGAAGATTTAAATTACTTTCTAGGTTTTAGCATCAAACAACTTGAGGAAGGGACATTTCTTAGTCAAACTAAATATATTAAGGACATCCTCAAGAAATATGAAATGGACAATGTTAAACCTGTTAGTACACCAATGAGTTCCTTAGTTCAGTTGGATAAGGACCTTAAGGGAAAATATGTTGATCAAAAGAAATATAGAGGGATTATTGGATCTTTACTTTACTTGACTGCTAGCCGACCAGATATTATGTTCAGTGTTTGCTTATGTGCTAGATTTCAATCAGATCCAAAAGAATCACATTTGACAGTAGTGAAAAGGATTTTAAGATACTTACTAGAAACTCAAAACTTAGGAATTTGGTATCCTTAATTTAGCTCTTCGTTTGAAATTGTTGGTTATTCAGATTCTGACTTTGCAGGCTGTAGAGTGGATAGGAAAAACACTTCTGGAACATATCAATTCATTGAAATCTCATTAGATTCTTGGTCCAGTAGAAAACAAAATTTATTAGCCCTATCTACTGCAGAAGCAGAATACATTGCATTAGGAAGTTGTGTGGCACAAGTACTTTGGTTAAAAAAACAGTTGATTGATTTAGGATTAACTATAGGCACTATTCCAATTTATTGTGATAATACTAGTACTATTTGCATTTTCAAAAATCCTATTCAACATTCTAGAACCAAACACATTGATATAAGGCATCATTTCATAAGGGATCATGTATCCAAGGGAGAAATTGAAATCACACATGTTTCAACTGAAAATCAACTTGCAGCCATTTTTACAAAACCTTTAGCCTTTGATACCTTCAGTACTTTAAGAATAAGGCTTGGTATAATTGATTTGAATGCTTAAATAAAAATGTTTTTGCAACATTGATATTTATGTTTTTCTTAGTTTATTTGTTTTTTGTCTTGTTATGAATTTTGTGATTTTTTGAGTGCTTTGAATGAGTTTAATTTAGAGTCTGTGGTTTTGTCTTTGTTTTCTATGTTTTGAATGTTTTGTTTGATTTTCTTCAATTAAAATTCAAAAATTCAAAAATTGGTAGAAATCGTCCAGGATGAATTGTTTTCGTACTGGACGATGTGTGGAAAATTCAGTTTGCGCGAATTTTAACCGTTTTGAGAGCAGTTTTTTAATTAGATCGTCTGTACGATCTGACGATCGTCCAGGACGAAATTGTTTTTCTCAAACGTCGAGACGATTGAATGCAGCGGTTGAGTGGATAAGACAGTTTTAATTGTGAAGTTTGTCCGTACGAACTTTTGGTTCGTCCAGACGAACAGACGTTGTTTCATTGTAGGGGACGGTTTTCAACAGACATTAAAACGAATTAACTTTTTGATTGTCTGTACGAA
Organism: Dendrobium officinale; assembly: GCA_019514585.1. Lineage (NCBI taxonomy): Eukaryota > Viridiplantae > Streptophyta > Magnoliopsida > Asparagales > Orchidaceae > Dendrobium > Dendrobium officinale. Next base: position 30,346,924 of record CM033686.1, on the reverse strand, counting down.
AAAATTTTCGCCTGTACGAACGGTCAAGTCAAAAAGCCTGTACAAAGGGATGCATCGTAAATTGTGTTGATTACGAAAAGTCGTTACATTTTGGACGAATTTGATCGTCTGTACGAAATAATTTCGTCCAGACGAACGATGATTTTCGTACAGGACGAACTGTTTTCGTCCAGGACGAACGTATCGTTTTCTTTAAATATGAAGGCTTTCTAACTCAACAATCACATCTCCAAACTTCCCTTTCAATCCCTTTCGACTTCAAATCGACAATGGCCTCCTCAAGCAAGAGACAAAATGTGTTAGCAAAGAAACCCCACAGGAATGCCTCTGAAAACTTCCTGTCAAAAGCAAATGAGGAATCTTTTCCTCATTTTGTCTCTGCTAAAATAACTCCTTCTCGCATTCTGATTCAAAGCGAGATACACTTTAAGGTAATGCACCTTTTTGCCTCTACCCAGTTTCAATTCATTCTTTCTCTCGTCCACCTTTACAACAAACAAACTTTTCTCTACTTTCTAGCCAACATGAGTTTCAATTCCAACCACTCCTGCATAAGTTTTTTTGTTTTTAAACAAAAAATTAAAATCACCAAGCACGACATTGGTGCCTTTTTGAACTTAAGAACTGAAGGATATAGAGCCCACACCCTAATAACTGAAACCACTTTCAAATGGTATGATGTCAATAGGGTAATTAGACAAAGTGGTCTTAACTATCATGTCGCTAGAGTCTCCGGTATGACCAAAAATGCCCGAATCATCCAGCATATCCTTCGATCTTCAATCATTCCTAAAGCTGGTGATAGGATCAGTATTACCCCTCTCCTTTCTGTTCTAACCTTTTTGATTATGAAATGTCATCCTTCGACGAAGCCCAACTTATCATAGATCATCTCTATGGGCTTTCAGAAATAGGACATGCAGAACAAAAAAAAAAGAACATCTCATTAGGACACTTAGTTACATATATTTTGGAAAAGAAATACAACTTAGTGCATCCTGATGATGAATACGAAGAGCCAGTATACTATAATGATGCTTCCTTCAGATTGCTTTTCAAGGAGGAAAAAGGAAAAGCACATGCCAGTGCTTCAGAAGGAGAAGAAGAAGGAGAGCAAACTTCTGCTCCTCAGTCAGATTATCAGAATCTGATTGAGAAATTTGATAGACTAGAGACTCATGTTGATCAAAGATTTGATCAACTTGATGCTCAACTTTTGCAGCAGCAACAAGACATTGGTAGCATCAAAAATGAAGTACATGAAATTAATACCAATGTTATGTTGATGGCCTCCTACTTCAACCTTTTTGGTGGCATTCCTCCTCCTCCTCCAGAAGAATAGAGAATGAGAGATGAATTTCTTTATGTTTGTTGTACTCGTGTTTAGCTTTAAATGTTTTGTTAGTGTTTATTTTAATATTTATTTTAGTTATGTTTTTCTTATGTTTGTTGTTTTTGATATTATGAAATGATCATGTAATCTTTTTCATTAATATCAATACATTTCGTAGTTGATTTAATTTGGTTTGTTTATGGAATGTGGTTAATTTTTATGAATTTCATTAGTCTTATTTAATCTTAATTGTGCCTAAATTAGATTGTAATTTGAGATTAATTACATTAGAAAATCTAGTCTTTCTAAATTTAAAAGTTGTTTATAACTTGTTATAATTAGAACTTTTAAATTCATGTCTATTCATTTAGACTACATAAAAGTTAATATTATTATTGTAATATAGATGTTTTCTTATTTTGTATTTCTATGCTCAAGTGATATTTATGCACTTAGAAATATTTGAAATTTTAGATTATTATTTTTGGAAAGATTTGGTCTCAATTACTCTTGAATATTGTACAAAGAGTACAAAAATCAAAAGGAATGCGCAAATGTTCGCAAATATGAAAAAGAGGAACAAAATTAGCCCAATGTCAAAATATGCACAAAAATGTGCCCAAAATTTGAAAAAGATGCGCAAAGCGCCACATGTGGTAATTCTCTTCTTTCCAAATTCTTTCAATCTCTAAATTCAAATTGATCTTATATTCATTTATATTCTATTGAACATTGAAATATAGAATTTTTATATATCTCTCTTGTAATGATTTTCTATATTCAAATGTCTAAATTGAATCATGTCTTCGATAAATTCTTCTTACTTACAATATTATATCACTTCATAAATTTTATGAATTTCTATGATTTACCTAATGTTATTAGTTTTAGATTGCATACCTTATGTCAATCACCATTTAGATTAAAGTTTCAAATGAATTTCATATAATTACTTACATTTCTTGTCTATTTCTTCTTCATTTTTTATTGTTGTCAAAAAGGGGGAGAAATTATTGTGTTTGTATGTTTTGTTTTTATTGTGTTTGTATGTTTTATTTTGTTTTAATTATTTTGTTTGCATTTTGATTTTGTTAAAAAAAAAAATTGTTCTTTAGTTCAAAATGCCACCTTATTTTCATATATTCATCAATTCAGGGGGGAGCTTAGGAGATTTGTTTAAATTGAAATCATACAAACAATAATTGTTTTCCCATCATTAAAAAGGGGGAGATTGTTAAGATAGTTGCTATTTGAATGCTTTATATTTTTGCATCTTATGTAGTTTTGATGATTCCAAACATTATTGTTCAAATGTGTAGTTATCTCCTAACAATTTTAGAAGATTTGTATTTGCTCTTGTGTGTACTAACATTTCAGGAAAAATGAACTCCAGACTACGAAGACTTCAAATCAAATTCAGAATGAGATACTTTGTAAAATTTGAAGTTTGCATTTCTTTGAAATTAAATTGAATGGGAGTGATTGTAATTGAGTGAATAAAAATATACACACACATATGGAGATCATAAAAAAATTTATACTGATCGTACTGGACGATATCCGTTCGTACGGGACGATCAGACATTTATCTCCTATTGAGCACATGGAACGAATAGGAACTTGCTTCAAAATTTTTCTAAGTCCTATTCATCCAAGACGAATTTACAATCGTCCAGGACGATTGGTTCTCTGTAAAATTTTCATCCAAACGAAATTAAATTATCGTCAATGGCGATTGGTCCTCTGGAAAATTTTTGTCCACACAAAATTAATAATCGTCCAGGATGATCTGGTCTCTGGAAAATTTTCGTCCAGACAAAATTAAATTATCGTCCATGGCAATAGGTCCTCTAAAAAATTTTTGTCCAGACGAAAAAAATAATCATACAGGACGATCGGTCCTCTGTAAAAATTTTGTCCAGACGAATAAATTTTTGTCCAAACGATTAACCGACTTAGAACGGTTTTCAGCAGTTTCTAGAACCGACCTTGTAATAACCGTTCATACCGGACGAACCTAGTTCGTACGGGACGATCAGTTGTACGAAGACATTTCGTACACATATACAAATGGGGCCGTTTTAAATCATTTAAGTAAAATTGTCCAGGACGATCCACGATCGTACGGGACGATCCACTGCGTACAGAATTGAAAAATTGCAGTTTTTGGGCGGTTTTTCTTGTCTTTTGTATAAATAGTCCAAATTAGACTGCCACCCAATCTTTTTGTCATTTGATCTTCGTGCCTCTTGAGAGAATAGCCAAGGAGAGAGTGGAAGAGAGCATTCAAAGGAGGATTCCTACCATTGGAGCGAGAAGGCTTCACTTGGATTTCAAAGGTAAGAGTCTCTACTTGTGAATTGAGATTACTTCACTCTTTTCTTTCTTCCTTCTAGATTCTTGTGAGAAGATCTGTCAAGGAGATCCGGTTCTCTGCCGACACTTTGAGAGTGTGAATAGACGAAGGGTTCGCTGCCTACACTTGGAGAGTGTGAATAGCCGAAGGGATCGCTGCCTACACTTGGAGAGTGTGAATAGCCGAAGGGTTCGCGGCCTACACTTGGAGAGTGTGAATAGCCGAAGGGTTCGCTGCCAACACTTGGAGAGTGTGAATAGCCGAAGGGTTCTCTGCCCACACTTGGAGAGTGTGAAAGGACGGACGGTTCTCTGCCAACACTAGGGATTGCGTAAAAGGACGACGGTTCTCTACCGCACCGGGGAGTGGTGAAAGAGTGTGTTATAAAGGCTTCTCCGCCTTGCTGTGGGTGCAAAAGGAGAGTCACTATTGGTATTAGTGCAATACTCAGAGGGTGCCTCTGGGGAGTGGATGTAGGTCTAGTTTTAGACCGAACCACTATAAATCTGGTGTCATTTACTTTACTATTTTTACGTTTCCGCATTTTAATTCTTAGTCTTAAAAACTCTGTGGTTGAAAAACTTTTTCTACAAAACTTAAAAGAAATAATTTTTATTTTAGTTCAACATAATTTTAAAAGAGGGCTTAAATTTTTTAAACTACCAATTCACCCCACCTCTTGGTGCCTTTGGGACATTAACTTAGGCTTAACAACCTAATTACTAGACTCAACACCCTTCATCCAAGTTTTGATCCCTATTGTCTTGCACTTTGTTGTTAATATTAGTATTCACTTGAGATTCAATATTAGCACTATCCTCAAGATGATTATATTCATAAGGTTTTGAAAAAGTAAAATAAGGTGTTTTTTAGGAAGTAGTAGTGTTATTATGATCAACCACCATTTCATCCATTTGATCTTCATTATTAAGATCCATTGTTTGGTGATCTAAACTAATAGAATCAACAAGAATGTGGTTACAGGTTTTAATAAGAGCCACTGGGGATTTCACAGCACTATCTCCTTTAATGCCATCATCCACAAGTATCAGCGACTCTTTGATATCAATCTCGGGTATGCTATAAGCCTTGGAAAGATTTAGCTATAGAGAATTTTGGTTATGAGGGCTTTCCTGCACGGCATTAGTCATAATGTTCCCCTTATAATTTTTTCGGGAATCTTTATTTTTTTTTAAAAGAGGATGTAGAATGAAGCATTCAGCATTGCAGTGACCGTTCATTTTATAGAAAGTAAATGGAAGATTCTCAAAATCTATTTTTTTTGGTATCAATTAATATCCAAACCAATCCAAATTTCATTTAGATGCTTCTTGGCAACCACTAATTCAACCAAAACTCTCTCAATAGTTAATCATGTAACAGATGCAATCGCCTAATCCTTCTATAAAGTTCTTCCAAAAATTGACACTAAATCAAACAAAATATGATGATTAAAGAAGTGAAGCCTTAGATTAGGAAATGAAATACAAACCAGAGCAATCGGGGATTCCTCCCTTACATCAAAATCAGGAGTCCATTTTAGTAGCCGCATTTGATAGCCTTGCATGTAGTAAGTTCTTCTAGAAAAAATTCTATTATAATCAAAGTCATTTGAAATTTTAATCATAACATGGCATTGATCCATCAATCCCATAGCAAATAAGCCCAAAAGTTTGAGATTAAAAAAAAAAACTTATGGATAAACTCAAGATTAGGCCTTTGTAGAATGATTTTAATGATTAAAGTGAAGGCGTAGGGGGTGCTGCAAATTAGTTTTCATAACTATGTTTTCATATAATGTGTGTTTTTGATGATTCTAAAATATTATTGTATTAATTACTTTTCTCCTAACATATATTGGAAATATTTCTTTTGTTGTTTGTGTGCACTACGGTTTTAGGGAAATCAAACTTCAAACTACTGAATACTTCAAGTCAGATTAGATTAGGATTTATTGTATTTGAAGTCTATACTTTTATTTTTTTCTTAAGTATGAGAGAGTGTGAATGTAATTGGGTAATCGTGCACACACACACTGGGGAAAATATAAAAAATTATATTTTTTAAAACTAATCATACTGTATGATTTTAAATTGTATGGGATGATTTGAAAGGAGAGTTCCTCCAGAAAGCAATTAATGAAATTATGTTTAGAAAATTTTTGAGTACTATTCATATTATACGAACTTACCTTCGTACAGACAACATCTAGAGCACAAAATGGCTGAGTACCACTTCATCCAGAATGAACTCAAATTTTTTCTAAACTATTCATACTGTATAATCTTAGGTTCATACTGACGAGATCTAGAGGATGAAATGGATGCGTATCATTTCATCCTTACAAATAGGTAAATTTTTTGAACCGTTCGCATTATATGATATTAGGTTCGTATAGATGACTTCTAGAATACAAAATGGAATTGTATATTTTCATACCAAATAAAGCATGATTTGGTTAAAATAGATTGTATTGTATAATTTGGTGTTCGTATAGTACATTATCAAGAGTATGAAACCAATTCATATTAAATTATACCAGACTTTTTGGTTTAATTTTGAACTGATCACACAGTATGATGGCAGTTCATACATATGGCTACTAGAGTACAAAACTAGCTCATACGGGATCAAACAACCAAATTTTGTACTGATTGTATTATGATGTGCGATTGTACTATACGATCATGGATAATCAAGTTGAAATTTTCAAATTTTTAGAAAGTTTTTTGTGTGTTTCATATTTAAGGTCCTAAAAACTGACTATCAAAGTTTGCTTCTTCATATTTTGTTTGAGAGAATGTGTGAGAGTACTTTGGGAGAGTGTTTGAGAGTGTGTAAGAGAGAACCTGTAAGTGGAATTTGTGAAGGGTTTATAAGGTGAGGATCTCTTTGTAGTTTGTCAAATCTCTTCCTTGCTTATTTGAAGATACTCAAGAGATGATCATGTAAGAAAATGTGGTTTTCTGACGACACCAAGAGGGTGTGAAAGGATAATGATTCTCTGCCAACATCAGAAGGGTGTGAAAGGATGGCAATTCTCTACCAACACTAGGAGTGTGTGAACGGACAATGGTTCTTTGCTGACACTAGGAGGGTGTGAAAGGATGACGATACTCTACCGCTCTAAGGATTTTTGGAAGAGAGGTTAATTGTAAGGGCTTCTCTTCCTTGCTGTGGGAGAAAAAGGAGAGTAACTTTGGTAATAGTATAATACAAGAAGAGGGAGTTTTCAAGGAGTGGATATAGTTCTAGTTGGATCAAACCACTATAAATATATTAGTTCTTTTATTTTTATTTTTACCATATTTTTAATTTTCTGCACTTTTAATTTTGTGGTTGAATAATTTTTAGTTTGATAAAATTTTTATTGTGCTTAAAATTATAGGAATAATTTTTTTAATTTATCATGAAGTTTTTAAAATTACCATGTCACCCCCTCTTTTTTAGCCTTGGGATAATTGCTTTAGGTCTAACAACCTATACGAACTTTCAAGTGGTATCAGAGCCTACTTTTAAAAATTAAGGTTTAGATAACTTTTTGATAATGATCATGGCTAATTTTGGAAACAGTAACACACCTGAAGGGTATTCAATCACTAGACCCCCTTTATTTGATAACATCCCTTTCATTTTTTGGAAAACAAGTATGTCTACTTTTCTTTAATCGCTTTGACTATTTCATGTGGATTTTAGTACATGATGGATACACTTGGCCAATTAGACTTATAGATGGCATTAGAATTTGTACACCATTTACTGACTGAATTGTAGAAGAAAAAGATTTAGCTCAGTTAAATGTTAAATGTTTGAATTTTTTTTTGTGCACTTAAATCTAAAGATTATATGCATATCTCAACCTATCTAACTAGAAAAGAAATTTGGGATCACATATGAAGTGATTAACGAGGTGAAAAATCTAGATTAAATATTTTACTACACAATTATGAACTATTTTGCATGAAACCAAATGAATCCATCACTGACATGTATACATGTTTCACACAAATAGTCACCTCATTACATACTTTAGATAAGGAACTAATAAATATTGAGAAAGTGAATAAGATTCTTCGTTGTTTTCCTACAACATATGATGCAAAGATAATTGCTATAACGGAATAAAAAAACTTAAAAATGTTTATTCTATTGATAATCTTCTTGGTTCACTAATTTCTTACGAGTAAGGAGTGACTCAAAGGCAGATTAATATAGGCGAGAAGAAGAATGAGAAAAACATAGTGTTGAAAGTGGATGAATTAGAGAGTGATTAGTCTCAGCTTGAGGTTGAAGATGACATTTCCTTAATGATAAGGAAATTTAGAAGTTTTATAAAAAGGAAGCAAAGGAGACATTAGTAGTGGAATAAAGGTAAGTTCCACAAAAATTTTAAGGCTTCTAATGATGTAATTTGTTATGAATGCAAGAAGCTGGGACACATAAAATCTGATTACCCTAACCTTAAAAGCTAATCATTACAAGGAGAAGGTCAAGGAGAAAAATAATATAAGGAAGGGTAATAAGAGATTGTAAAAAAAAATTTGGGCAGACTCGTCTTTAAATTCTTTAGAAATCAAAGTTAAGGAGGAAGTCACCAACTTGTGCTTGATAGATGACAAGCTTGATCAGTTAGATCAAGAAGAGGTATGTGACTTAACTTATGAAGAGTTATTTAATATCTCTATGAAAATTTATACTGCCTATAGAATGCTTAAAAAGATGCATGCTAGGTTAAACTTAGAATTTTTTGAATTATAAAAAGAGAATTAAATCTTTAGAAAGATTGTGCACTGATTGATAGAAACCATATGAAACTATTGGATGAGATTGATGAATTGAGCAAACATCAAGAACTAATGAAATCATCCCACACTGAACTTGAAAATTATTTAAAAACATTTATAGATGAATATGATAGTAGAGAGCACTACTTAAAAGTTGACAATGCAATTCTAGAATGTACTAACTCATTTTTTAAAGCTAAATTGAATGCACTTGAGGAAAATAAGATTTCACCCAAACCTAAATAAATTTTCAATCTTGACCAGAAGCCAATAACTTTAAAACCTTGGAAAAGACAATTTAACTCACGGAGATTAATAAATCCATTTACTAGAGTCAAATGTTTTTCTTGTGAATTAATTGGGCATATCTTAAAAACTTGTACTATTTATAGTAAAACTCATTTAGTGTAGAAACCAAAGATGCATAAAATAATCTATATCAAACGTACATCTTGATTATTTTTTCCAAGAGGAGAACCCAAACTTATTTTAGTTCCCAAGACTAACATTTGATTATCTTGTAGAATTGCTCTCATACAAGACCTTGTAAGAGCATTTGATACCTAGGTAGCAGATGTTCAAAGTATATAACTGGAGACACTATACAATTCATATCGCTGGAAGCCAGAAATAGAGGCAAGGTTACACTAGGGGTTAATACCACTAGAAAAGTGGTAGGCATATATATGATTATAAACTTGAACATTTTTTTCATTAAAATATTTTATTGGTAGAAGGATTAAAGCATAACCTGTTGAGTATTAGTCAGTTATGTGATAAGGGTTATAATATAATTTTTTTTCCCACTAGTTGCATAATAAGCTAAAATTGAATTGGTGTTTTACATGGAATTATGGTAAATAATGTATACATGCTTGATCTGATTTATATTATGTCTTCTAATGCTTTTTTGTCTCAAAACAATTTTTGATGAATCATGATTATGGCATAAGAGACTTTGTCACTGTAGTATGAAAAGCTTAAAAAAATTACCCAAATATAACTAGTTAGAGGAATATCCAAATTAGGCTTTACTAAGAATCACCTGTGTGAAGCATGTCAATTAGGAAAATAGGTGAAGTCCTCTTTTCATTCCATTAAGTATCTTAGAACTAGCAAACCATTAGAAATCATTCATATGGATCTTTTTGGATCGGTTAGCACTATAAGTCTAGTGGGCAAAGTGTTTGGATTTGTTATAGTTAATGACTTTTCTAGATCCACTTGGGTAAATTTTTTAATTCATAAGAGTGAATAAATTTAGGAAATTAGAAAAATTTTTACTTGGATTTAGAGGAAATTAGGGTGCGAGATTATGTCAATTCAAAGTGTTCATGGTGGAGAATTTAAAAATGAGAAATTTGAAGATTTTTGTAAAGATAAAGGAATTGATCATTATTTTTCAGCATCTAAGACCCCTCAAGAGAATGGAGTTTTAGAAAGAAAGAATAGAACATTAATTGAAGCTGTTAGAGCCATGTTGGCATAATACTCACTTCAAAAATATTTTTGGGCTGAAGTGGTTAGTACAACTTATTATGTTCTGAATAGGGTGAACATTAGATCTAAATTGAATTATAAAACATATAAACTTCTTAAGGGGAGAGCTCCAAATTTATCACATTTGCATGCTTTTCGATATAAGGTATCTAGTCATAATAATGACAAAACTCCTTTAGGAATATTTGATCCAAAATTTGATGAAGGAATTTTTATTGGATACTCTAGGGGTTAGAAAATCTTATAGAGTTTTTAATAAGAGAACTTCGGTATTTGAAGACACCACACATGTTATGCTTGATAAATTTGGTATTTTGGAAGAGCTAAAGATGGAAGCGGATCATATTAAAAATATCTCCCAAGGAATTGAAAAGATAAACGTGGAAGAAAATATTATGAAAAAAAAAACCCTTTTCCTAGAGAATGGAAATTTTCTAAGAATCACCCTATGGAATTGATTTTAGGTGAATTTAGTGAGGGAGTTAGGACTAGGCATGGACTTAGCAAAGAGGTGAACTATTCTAACTTTATGTTGATGGTTGAACCCACTAATCAAATCAAACACTTTTACATGAATTTAGGATGTTGGCCATGCAAGAAGAATTAAATGAATTTTTAAGAAATGATGTTTGAAAATTGATTAAAAGGCCTAAGGATCAATGTATTATTGGAACTATGTGGGTGTTCAGAAAAAATGAATGATTTAGGAGTTGTGATTAAAAATATGGCAAGATTTGTGGCCAACGGGTATAATTAAATAGAAGGGATTGATTTTGAAGAGACTTTTGCCCCTATAGCAAGACATAAAGAAATTAGGGTTTTATTAGCCTTTGCCTATTTTAAAGGTTTTAAATTATATCAAATGGATGCTAAGAGTGCCTTTTTGTGGGGTGATGCAAAAAATGTATATGTTGAGAAACCTTTAGGTTTTGAAAAATCTAAATTCCATATTCATGTGTTTAAATTTAAAAAGTCCTTATATAGACTGAAATAGACAACTAGGGCTTATTATGAGAGGTTAAGAACTTTCCTATTAGAAAGGTCTTCTATGGAAGGAAGTGTGGGCACCACTCTCATTTTGAAGAGGATAAGAGATGACATTCTCATTGTTTAAATATATATTGATGACATTTTTTTGGGATCTATAAATAAAAATCTTTGTGATGATTTTTTAAAAATAATGAGTAGTAAATTTAAGATGAGCTTAATGGGAGATTTGAGTTATTTTCTTGGTTTTATTATAAAACAAAATAAGGAATGAACATTTTTTAGTCAGTAAAAGTATATAAAGGACATCCTCAAGAAATATGAGATGGATAATGCTAAACCAGTGACTACGCCAATGAGTTCCTTAATGTAATTAGATAAGGACCATAAGGAAAATCTATTGATCAAAAGAAATTTAGATGAATAATTAGATCATTGCTTTACTTGACTACTAACAGACCATAAATTATATTCAGTATTCATTTGGGTACTAGATTCCAATCTAATACAAAAAAATAACATTTTATAGTATTAAAAATAATTATGAGATATCTTTTGGGAACTCAAAACTTAGGAATTTAGTATCCTAAGAACAACTCTTCAATTAAAATAGTTGGATATTCTGATTCAGATTTTATAGGATGTAGGGTTGATCAGAAAAGTACATTTGAAACTTGTTAATTCATAGGAAACTCTATAGTTTTTTGGGCCAATAGAAAATAAAATTTAGTATCCCTATTTCTTGCTAAAGTAAAATACATAGCCTTAGGTAGTTATGTGGCACAGGTACTTTGGTTAAAATAATATCATGATTTTCTATTGGCTTAATTCCAATTTTATATGATAATACTAGTGCCATTTGTATTTCAAGGAATCATATTCAACATTTTAGAACCAAGCATAAAGACATAAGGCATCACTACATTAGAGATCTTTTAGCTAAGGGAGAAATTGAATTATATCCCGTTGCTACAGAAAATCAACCTGCATATATTTTCACAAAACCATTGGCCTTTGACACATTTAGCACCTTAAGAATTAGTTTTTGTGTGATTGATCTTAATACATAGATTCAAAATTCTACAAACTTGATTTATTGTGAATATGTGTTTATTTAGTTTATATCTATTTATTTATTTTGTTTGATTTTGTGTTTTTAGTTTTATGTTTTTCGAATTTGTTTTTGATTTTACTTGAATCATGCCATTTGATGTAAGGTGATTTGTTTTGAAGAGAATTTCTAATTATTATGTCTTCTTTTCTAAGTGTTCTTTTTGTACTGTACGAAAGTTTTTTTTGTCCTGTAAAAATTCTATAGGTTAAACATGATAGATTTTTGAGTTGAGCACATAAAACTTAGTTTTCATAGGGTTCATATTATATGATGATGTCATCATACTGTATTATATATACAATTTTGTTTGTATGAGTGGGGACAGTTTTCCAGTTAGGTTCAGTTATTAAATACAGATCGTATATACAAATTTGCATTTTGTTTGTACAATCATATTGTCAGTTTCTGTGGGGGAGAAACCTAACCCTCATTAAAATGATCTTTAATATTATGTTCATCCTGGACAAAAACTTATTCTTCTGTATGATTGTATGGTTAAAAAGCCTATACAAAAGGATGTCTCATAAATGGCATTTTATGAAAAGTCATTTCATTTTTGGTTGTATCCGTTTGTACGTACGAAATTTTTTTCATCCCATAAGATTTTAAAATCAAAGATAATATCATATTTTTTTTATTATATGATTGGTTATTTTTCTATAAATAGAAGGGTCTTTGGAAACGTTTTCTTCACTTTCACATCAGTTACAAGCCCATTAGAGCCCACATCTTAGAAATGACAAGTTCAAGCAAACGACCCTACACCTCAAAGGGATGTTCTTCTAGAACTGGTAGGGATGATAACTTCATATCCAAAGAGAATGAGGATGCCTACTTTAGGAATTCTGCTACTAAAATCACCCCTTCTCATAAAGGGTGATATTGATTTCTCTGTCAAGCCCTTATTTTCTTCAACTCAACTTTCATTTATCCAGACTCTCATATATTCCTACCATAAAGAGACATTCCAATTCTTTTTGGCCAACATGAGAGTAAATCAAGACCACTCTATGTTAACCTCCTATGTTTATAAGCAACGGGTAGAAATTATAAAGGAAGATTTAGACAACTTTATCCACCTGAGAACCCAAGGGATTAAAGCACATACTTTAACCTCTATAGATGACTTTTATTTGTCAAAAATTGATCAAACTCTTAGAGGTGTCTCCCAAATGAGTCATTTGTCTCGAGTCTACAATCTCAATCAAAAGTGACGGGATCATTCAGCATATTTTGAGAACCTCAATTATTCCAAAAGCTGGTGATCACATAAACATGACTCCACTTTTGTCCACTGTCACTTATTTGATAATGACTAAAAGGCCTTTCTATAAAGCCCAACTTATTATAGATTATGTATATGTTTGGATGTTCAATGAAATGTGAAATGTTTAGTTGACATGTATTAATTTTTATTTCATGAAATGTTTATATCTTTAATGAAAAAATCTTTTATTGTTGATTATTGGAATGGATTCACAATCACTTTGCTATACAAATTAATTTCCTTACAAATTTTAATCTCTTAAAAATTTAAATTAAAGATATAACTCGATTTAGATAAGGAGATGAATTTCATGTTCTTTTAGACAAACATATATAAGCTATAATTGTTGCAAGATTGATGTCTTATTCTTTTTTTTTAATATGTTTATTTTTGTTATTAGTGGAATTTAAATTTAGATTACTCATAATGGAAAGACCCAAAAATTAAAGAAATAATACACAAAGCGTGCAAAAATAGAAAAAGATGCACAATGGTTCTCAAAGTGAAAAGAGGCACAAAATTAGCACAAATATAAAAGATGGATAAAGTGTGCCTCAAATATTTGAAAAGATACACAATGTTGCCAATTGAAAATAACAATTATTTTATTTCCTTTATCATTCAATATCTAATCCAAATCCATCTAATTAATAATCATATTCAATATTGAATTCGAAGTTAACTAATCTTTATTTCATCATTTTTGTAATAATCATTTTTATTTAATTTGTCTAGCATGAACAATGATCCTGGTTGAATTTCTTATCTTAGTTTTTCTTTGATTTAAAAATTTGATTTTTTTTATAATTATAAAGTTAATATTGTATTTTTAATTGGTTTTAAAATCATTTTTTTCTTCAACTTTTTTGGATTATATATAGAAATCTTTCATTTCAAGATGTACTTTCCTTTTTATTGTTGCCAAAAGGGGAGTCATAATATTATTTGATGATTGATGTATGTGTGTTATGTGTATGTATATGTTGTATTATGAATGTTCTGAATGTGACGTGTGTATGTTTTGAATGATTGAATGTTTGAATGTTTGCGTTCATGTTTTTGTTCGAGTTGTTTTTGTTTTTAGTAGTTATTATTTGTTATTTCCTTTTAATTTTTTGGCTTTTATTTTTTGATCTTTATGGGAACCCCTTGATTTTAAATGGGTCATTTATTTAGGGGGAGATAAGGAGAAAATTGATTTAAATGTTAACTCAAACATTAATTGTTATGTCTTCATAAAAAAGGGGGAGATTATTGCAAATTAGTTTTAATAATTATATTTTTATTTCATGTGTGTTTTTGATGATTCCAAAATATTATTATATTTAGTACTATTTCTCCTAACATATATTCAAAATATTACTTTTGTTGTTTGGGTGTACTAACATTTCAGGGAAATCATACTCTAGACTGCTGAAGACTTCAAGTTTATATTTTTCTTGAGTCTAAGTGAGTGTGATTATAATTGGGTAATCATGCACACAAACACTAGAGGAGTTGTAAAAATTTGTATTTTTTAAAACTAATTGTATTATATAATTTTGGATCGTACGGGATGATTTGACTTGAGCATTCCTCCAAAAAGCAGTTAATCAAATCATGCATGGAAAGTTTTTCAAGTATTTATCATGCTGTACGAAGTTTCCTTCATACATATGAGGTCTAAAGTACGAAATGAATACTACTAGTTCATCCCAAACGAGCTCAAAATTTTTCTGAAGTGTTTGTACTGTACGATCTTAGGTTCGTACATACGACGTCAAGGGTACAAAATGGGTGTATATCATTTTGTTCATACAAATAGGTAATTTTTTTGAACTATTTATAATAAATGATCTTAGGTTCGTATAGACGACTTCCAGAGTATTAAATGGGCTGATAAATTTTTGTATCAAATGAATAATGATTTGGTTAAAATAGATCATTCTGTATGATATGGAGTTCATACAATATGTTATCCATAGTACAAAACCAGTTCGTACTAAATCATATCAGATGATCTTGTTTAATTTTGAACTGATCGTACTGTTTGATGGCAGTTCATACTTACGATAGCTATAGTACAAAACCAATTCATACAGGATCGTATGAGCAAATTTTATACTGATCGTACATATGATGTGCGATCGTACTGTATGATCATGGATGGACAAATTGAAAATTTCAATTTTCTATATAGATTTTTGTGTCTTTCATATATAAGGTCCTAAAAACTAACTATCAAAGTATGTTTCTTCATATTTTCTTTGAGAGCAAGTGTGAGAGTGCTTTGGGAGAGTGTTTGAGAGTGTGGAAAAAGAGATCTTGCAAGTGGAATATGTGAAGGGTTCACAAGGTTGCCCAAAGGTGAGGATCTCTTTGTTGTTTGTCAAATCTCTTCCTTACTTATTTGAAGATGCTCAAGAGAATATATTTGAAGAAGATCCAGTTCTATGCCAACACCAAGAGGATTTGAAGGGACGATGTTTTTCTACCGACACTAGGAAGGTGTTAAAGGATAACGTTTCTCTGCCGATACCAAGAGGGTGTGAAGGGATGATGATTCTCTGCCGACATAAGGATGGTGTGAAATAATGATAGTACTTTTTCATAATGGGGATTGGTGGAAGAGAGGTTAGTTGTAAGGGTTTCTCTGCCTTTCTGTGAAATAAAAAGGAGAGTAACTTTGGTAATAGTGGAATCTCTATAGAGGGAGGCTTCAGGGAGTAGACGTTGGTCCATTTGGATCAAATCACTATAAATTTTTATGTTTTTTGTTTTAAATTTTACCGCATTTTTAATTTTTAGCACTTATAATTTACTGGTTAAAAATTTTAGTTTGATAAAATTTTCATTATGCTTAAAATTATATGAATGATTTTCTAATCTTCCAAGAAGTTTTTTATAATTAACAATTCACCCCCTCTTCATTAGCCTTATGATTATTTCTTTAGGTCAACAACCTTTACAAACTTTCAGGGGGTATCAAGGATGGAAATAACCTTGTCATCAAGCAACAATGCCAGCAACCCCTTGAAAGTTGAGTGCAAGAAATCCACCTTAGAAACAGATGAAGAACCACCAGCAAAGACATCCTTAAAAGACCGAGAGGAAATGACAACATTTAAGGTGATTCTAGGTTCTGATCACGAACAAACCAAAACCATAAATAAACACAAAGAAGTAGCAAAACCAAATAAAAATGAAACTAGCAGAAAAAAGAGATCCAAAATGAAGAGGAAGAGATCGGGGCTAGAGAGCCCTAAAATAACCTCCGAATTGCCAGAGGAGAATACATAGCCATTAGCTAAGGAAAAATAATAATATCTAGGTTAATTGATAGAGATGACCCCTCTCTCTCAAACCAAATTTATTACATAAGTTAAAAATCCATTCTTGTAAAGTAATGCTGATGATAAAAAAAAGCAAATGCTATTTTATTTGATTTTATAGAAAAAAAATGAAAATAATATTTTCTTTACTTTTTTTTTTAAAGATTTTACTTCTTTTTTTTCTCAAGAAATGCTAAATAAAAATAAATCTCAAAACTTTAAACTCAAATTTTGCGATAAAGTAAATGAGCATGAAATAGAAAACAAAAAAATAAAGTTAAAAAAAATGTGCATATAAGAAATTTATTGTGCTTCGGTCAACCTTGATCTACATTTACTCCTCGGAGTCCTCCACTATGAGTATTGCACTAAAAAATTTAGTGACTCTCCATTATCTTCTACAATATGATGGAGAAGCCCTTATAAAATCACTTACACACTTTCATGGTGTGACTGAGAACTTGACTCCTTTCCACCCTACTAGTGAGGTAGAGAATCTCGAATCCTTTTAACTCTCCAACTGAGGCAAAGAACCTAATGATCTTCAACCATAAAAACTTTATCTCTATAGTATCCTAAAATAATAGCAAAGACACCTGGATGAACCAAGGATGAAACTTGCATGGAGAAATCACGTGAACCACCTATCACTACTTCTCCCTCTTATACTACTTCTCCATCTCACTTTCTAAGCTAGCCTTGACCAAAAAATTAAAAATTTAAATTTAGAAAAATACAATGCTCTCCAAGCCACAAAAAATAAGGTTAGTAAGACACACACCCTAATATATCATAAAAAACATTGAGCTCAATTTGACCACTAGGTAACGAGTAATTAAAGAAAGTAGGGTTTTAATCAAATTTAAGTTACTCATAATCCACTGGTCTAAATGACTTGAAATAAATTTTAAAATTACATTAGGATCAACTTGGTTTGAATGAGCACAAAAATATTATATTTGGGTAAGAATTATATTTATGGTGGAATTTTTTTAATTTTATGAGCATTTAATTTAATTTTTTAAGTTTAATTTTGCATTTTTAATCATTAAGAGTGTGGCGAAGTCTTTATGACAGCTATCAAAAGCAAAGATAGTCACTAATCCATGTTGAATATAAGATCAGGTTGTCCAATTTGCATGAGATCAGTCAGGCATGTATAATTGTTTCATATTGCCTGTTATGAAATTCATTTAGCACACGTTCAAACCCCTAAAGAAGAAAAAATAATTTTATTGTATATCTGAGCCATTCGATTGCATTACAAACACGATGGGTTAGTCCAAATTGGCAAAAAAATCTAGTTAAAATTGAATTAGAACATTAAATCCTCAAAACTTCCTATCTAGTCAGGCAAATTTGATGAAATTTTAAACATAGCTTCATATTACCATAATCTTCTAATACTTTGATTTTGCGTGCTTTATGCTTTGTAATGTTAGTATAATTATATATTTAGTTTTAAAGCTTCAAATGTAAAAATAACCCTAAAATGTGAATGAATTTTCTTAATTTTGAACCTTATGGACACCTTGTGAGATAGTCTATCAATTCCTTGAAGACTCTAACCTTTGATTTCTATTGGATTTGAAGTTTATTGAGAATATCACTTTCTCTCTCATCTGAATTGGGATTTTCTAGAGATGGAGAAGGCTAGAGGATGTTGTGAGGGACTTGAGGGATTTGCGATAAAGTGAGGTAATATATTTAGTCAACCACTCCTTCAAAAAACATATGGATATTTATAGGAGAGATAATTTGAATGGAGCTCTAATATCATACTAGGTAAGCTCTCGCTAACCACCATTTTGGTGACGGACTAGCAAATAGGGGTCAAAATATGGTTCTGGAGTGTTCGAGCTTAGTTGGATATATGTCTTATTAATTATGGGTGAACCAATAATTAGAGATGGTTTATGTAAAAGATTCATGCCACATTAATAGCTTATGTGGCATAAGGCGGCTAGTGCTTGTGAGATGATCATTCTGGAACCCAATTTAAGTGGCTAGAACAAACAAATTAGGTTGTGTCATCAATGGGGTAATGAAAATACATTTTATAGGGCTTGGTTAAACTTAATTTGTTTTTGGAATGTTGTGACATGTGCATAAAGTAATGTGACACCTACTACAATAGTTTATATAGTTTAATTGGACATGGGTAGAAATTTTGTTCACGAAAATCCCTTTTGGTGCACTTAGATCAACCGTATTGGCTAAACCAGGTGGTCTTAAGTGCTAAAATAATTTTTAGAGACTTATATTGACCTCATGGACTGCCCCCAGAAGTTTGGTTTAACTATTTGTTCAAAATAATGAGTTTTAAAATTTTGAAGTATACAAGGTTTGTTTTCATCAACCATAGTTGACTTGGTAAACAAGGTTTAACTTGGGGTCAATGTTGGGTCCAACTCATTCTAAATTTCATTTTGTTCTTGTTGTAGGTGAACCCATGAAATGGAGAGGTTATTTGGTTTAATATGCAAGTTTAAGGGCTTAAGAGGCCCTTTGGTTAACATAGATTGACATGGACATCCTATGTTTACCATGCGTTAGGTTTGGAACCATGGCGTTGCAAATGTTATTTGAAATTTATTGTAGGTATTCTCATGATTTGATGGGATCTCTATACATATAATGTAGTTTAAAATGGTAAAAGGGTATTTTGTTCAAGCTTGGTTCACTTAGTCAACTAGGGTTGGCCAAGGCTTAAAACTTGGTTCAATGCACTCCAAATCACATTTGAAATGTGATGGAGAAGGATTCATGGATTGGTTTCATTGAGGCATGGTAAAAGCTTTTAGAAAAATCAGTTTTAGTTGAATTAATGTTTTGGTGTCAACATGGTCAACCAAGGTCCATAAAGGGCTCGACATTAGCTCAATTCATTATGCTCTAGTCAATGATGATCTTTAATGGGTTTAGGGAAACTTCTAAGGTCAATTTTCATAATATTCCTTGCCTAGAAGCATACGTTATAAATATGTGAAGGTTTTGTAGCCTACTATGATAGGTATCATACAAGATGATATAACTAAATATTGCCTAAATAAATTCTATAACTAGGAGATCAAATTTTACAACATACTATTTGATTTTCTAAAAATTTGCACGTCCATGTTTTTGCAATCTATTTTTTTTCACATTTGGTTTTTAGTACTAGACGGTTATTATGCACCCTTTCATTTTGTTAATGGCATAAAAATGAGGTACAATTTATGTAATGGAGCAATGATGATATAGAATTTGGTCAGTTAAATGTGAAAAGTTTAAACTATTTTTTTATGTGCATTTAAGTCTTAATATTACATCAGAGGTTCTACTTATACCACTAGAAAGAAAATTGGGATAAATTGTGTATTTACACACCAATGTATTAGTAAGGTCAGACAATCTAGGTTTAACACCTTATTGCACGATCATGATCTTTTTTGCATGAAACTTAATGAAACCATCTAAGACATGTGCACCAGTTTTACTTAAATTCTTTCATCCCTACATGCTTTAGGCAGAGAGCCACAAATTTTAAAAGAGTGAACAAAATTCTTTTTTGTCTCCCTAGTAATTATGATGCTAAGATTACTACCATTTTTGAATCAAATGTTCTCAATGAATATTTCATAGATAACTTGTTAGGCTCACTTATTGCCTATGAGTAAGTTGTGTGTCAAAGATTATAGGAAACAAGAGACAACAGAAAGGACAAAGTGGTGGTATTAAATGCAAATGAATCAAAAAGTGATAGATCTGTAGCTAAGGAGGATGAAGGAAATTCTTTGATGACATGTTAGTTCAAAAGTTTCCTAAAATGGAAGTAGAAGTGTCATCAACAACAATGAAGCAAAGGTAAGAATATTAAAAATTTTAAAGCGTCGTCTGACACATTTTGCTTTGAATGTTGGAAACTAGGCCACCTACAAACTACCTACCCCATCCTAAAAACTAACCCAACCAAGGAGAATGGTGAAGAGAAGGAAAAATTCAAGAAGGAGAAACAATGGAAACAAAATGTATTTTAGGTTGAATCTGTTTCAAAATCATCAAAAAAAGAAGCAGAGGAGGAGGTAACAAATCTATCTTATGGCTAATGATAATCTTGAATAGTCAGATCAAAATGAGATATGTCAATTACCCGATGAAGAACTTTTTATTAAATCTAAAAAATTATGATTCATATAGGAAGCTCAAAATGATGTATGTTATCTTAAACATTGACTTTTATAATTTTAAAATGGGCACTGTTGTTTGATAGTTGAACATGCTACTTTTGATAGTAATCACACTATTATTTCATGAATTTGATGCATTAAACAAGAAGCATATTGATCTAACCAACACATAAATCCTTTAAATAAAAGGATATTGAGATAGAAAATATCACAAAAGGAAATAAAAACATGTGAAACTAAATTAGATAGTAATGAGCAATCATTAAAAATGGAAATTTTAAGTCATGAAAGTGCAAATGAAATTTTAAATGCAAAAATCCAAGAACTTCAACAAAATGAAACACCACTTACATTGAAACAATGTTATAATCCCATGTCACAACATGCTCATATACCCCTAGGAGGAGGAAACATCCCCCACATATATTAGTGAATCCTTTCCCTGGTGTTATGTGTCCTTGTGTCATACTAGGTCACATAGCTGAGACATGCACTATACACCATATAACACATCTTGTGTGGAGGCCCAAATCACTTACACCATATCATAGCATGAATGCAAGTCACTCATCAAGAAATAAGAAGGAATCTGAATTCACATTGGTACCAAAATCTCAAGTTTGATTGACCTGGTAGGAGTGATATCAGAAAAGACCTAGTGAGAGCATGTGGTACCTGGATAGCAGATGCTTAAGACACATGACCGAGGAGATGAGGTAGTTTATTACATAGGAGGTTAGGGCTGGAGGCAAAGTCACACTTAAAGATAAAACCGGCTAGAAAGTGAAAATTTTAGGTATGATTGGGAATTTAAAAAAAATTATTTTTGAAAATGTCTTACTAGTAAATGGCCCAAAACATAACTTGCTTAGCATTAGTCAATTGTGTGAAAAATGTTTCCATATTAAATTTGTTTCTACTAATTATGTGATTAGTTTAAATGGAAATATTATTTTAAAATGAAAAAAATATTAATAATATTTACATGCTTGATTTGAATTGTATTGAATTTTTTAGTTCCTTATGTTTGAAAATAAATTTTAATGAATCTTAGTTATGGCATAGCAGACTATTTCATGCAAGAATGAAGACTCATGGAAGAATAACTCAAAAAAACCTAACTAGAGTCATACCCAAACTAAATTTTTCTAAGGACCATCTTTTTGATGCTTGCCAATTAGGAAAGCAAATCTAAACTTCCTTTCACTCAATAATGGACATCATCTTGTGCTAACTTTTAGAAGTCCTTCACATGGATTTATTTGGACTAGTTAGCACTTCCAGCTTAGGTGAAAAAATATATGGATATGTTATTATTGATGATTGCTTGATATTTGCTCTGAGTATATTTTTAATCACATAAAAATTAATCATTTCAAGAATTTAGGACATTATCCCCATGGATTTAAATTAGGTTGTGAAATTCTAATAATCCATAGTGATCATAGTGGGGAATTTAAAAATGATAAGTTTGAATCATTAAGGAGCTAGGAATAGAACATAATTTTTTAGATCCTAAAATTCCTCAGCATAATGGAGTTGCTGAAAGAAAGAGTGAATGCTTTTGTAGAAGCTCCTAGAGCCATACTTGCTGAGTATTTACTTCCTAAATATTTCTAGGTTGAAGTAGTGAATATCGCTTGCTATGTTCTAAATAGGGTTGATGTTTGATCTAAACTTAATAAGATACCATATGAATTAGTCAAAAGAAGAACACCCAATCTCTCTCTCCATCATGAAATATAATGTAAGGTAATCATTCTAAAGAATGAAAAATCTCCATTAAGTAAATTTGACCCTAAATTGATGAAGGAGTTTTCTTAGGATATTCAGATGTAGGTAAATCCAATAGAGTGTTTAATAAGATGACATTAGTAGTATAGGATACCACCCATATAGTATTTGTTAAATTTGTTATATATGTTAAGGTTATGTCACAAGAAGAAGAATAAGTGGTTGAATTAACCCAAGAAATATAATTTATTGATCTAGCAAATATAATATAACTTTAGTACCCATTGCCTAGAGATTGGAGATATTCATCATGTCATCCTAACGAGCTCATCCTAGGAGTTATATATGTAGGAGTAAGAACTAGGCATGGACTTAGAAAAGTAGCTAGCACTCTCATTTCATCTTTAAGGTAGATCCCTCAAACATAGATAAAACTTTATCTAACAAATTTTTTATCCAAGTCATGCAAGAAGAATTGAATAATTTTTTTAGGAATGATGTTTGGACAGTTAGTTAACAGACCTAAAGAATAGAGTATTGTGGGAACTATAGTAGTTTTCAAAAGAAAAAATGAATGACCCTAGTAAATTAATTAGAAATAAAACTAGATTAGTAGCTAAGAGGTATAATCAAATTGAAGGAATTGAATTTGAAGAGACATTTACCCTTGTAGCTAGGTTAGAGGCCATTAGAGTGCTATTATCCATTGCATGCTTTAAGTGTTATTAGCCATGGATCAAAATTTAATCAATGGCTTCGGCCCATTTTGAAAAGTAGTGTGTCGCTGCTAAGATGAAGCGATGTCCAGCTGACGATGGCGGATTGTTTTCTAAAACTTGATGTTATGAATTCTGTTCTGATACCATTTGAAAGTTTGTCAGAGGTGTTAACCCTAAAGAACTAACATGAGGATAACCAAGAGGGGGTGAATTGGTAGTTTAAAAAAATATTAAACTAAAAGAAAATCTTTTTGATATTTTTAAATATCTTAAAACTAAATAATAACTCTTAATGTGGAAGAAAAATAATTTTCATAATAACAATACAATCAGATATTTCAATCACATAACAAATCATAGAAATATGTGGAAATAAAATGCAATAAATGTAATAAGAAAGAACACATCGAATTTTATAATGGTTCGATCAAATCTGACCTACATCGACTCCTTGAAAAACTCCTAAAATTATTGCACTAAATTGAAGTGACTCTCCTTTTGCTCCCACAGTATGGCGGAGAATCCCTTGCAAAATTATTATATCGATACGATGAGATGGAGAACCTTGAATCTTTTTCACTCGCTTGGTGAAGGAAGAGAACACGGGAATCTTTTTACTCCCTCCTTGGCTAAGTAGAGAACCTTGATCTAATACTGAAGATGATCCCCCCCCCGTATCCACCAAGGAACCAATAGAGCAACTTACGAAGAGGATGATGAACACCTTACTTGGAGCAACCTTTATGATTCCCTCGCAAACTCCCCCTCACAAGGATCTCTCCCTTTAAAGCGCTTCCTCTTCCCTCTATGAGCTCCCTCTTGGATCAACTCCACAGTAAAAGATTATCTCGAAAGATAATTAGAGAATTTAAATAGAAAGCCTCCAAAATAAGCCTTAATTTTCCAATTATGTGCAACTGATCGTCCTCGGCGATTGAATGATCATCCTGTATGATTAGTACAAAATATCCCATTCAGCTAAGATGAATGACATTACTCTGTATGATTAGTTCAATAGAAGTAAGATAATCTCCATGTATAATACAAGCATCATACTGGACAATTAGTATTAAAGTATTAAACTTTTTCTAGTACGATGCCTGACGGTGCTTTATCATCCCATGCACTTCTCTATCATCCACTACGATAGGGTATATCATCCTAGATGATTAGTTGAAAATTTATGGTATTTATCTGGTACAATAGCTCTCAATCCCTTATCATACCAAATATATTTTTTGTTATCCAAAATAATCATCATCGATCGCTCTTTATGATTGTATCAAATTATATTTTACCATAATTATTATCCTAATCATGAGATTAATTTATGACTGATTGTGTCAAATTTTTTAGGACGATCAACATCATCCTTTATGATTAGTACAAAAATAAAAAATTAAAATATTTCCTAAATTATTATTGGCAGCTATTTTCATAATCTAAACTAATCATCTTTAACGATAGGGGTCATCTAGCATGATTTGTTTAATCACTTTTAAAACTGGGATGCCCTAATTAGCATTTCTATTTTTAATTGATCGTCCAGTAAGATTTGTGATCATTTTGTTCGATTAGGTCAAAATAGAGAATTCTCTAACTTACCAAAACTCTCTCCCTAAGTTTGTGTGTGCAAGGTTACTTAGTTTGGGTTCCACCAGATATATGACTTGGCTCAAGAAAAGATGAAGTACATTGAAACTTAAGTTACAGATAGACTCAACCCTAGTCTACGGTATCTTGAGCAGATTTGTATTGCAAGTGATATGGTGGACATGAAAGGTTAGTAAGTAGGGAAAATAAAAAATATATGCAATAATAGTAGTGGTAATGAAAACAATAATATTTATTATCATCAAAATTATAGTACTTGGTTCAAGATTTGAAATAGAATGCTAGGAAGATTTTGATAGTATTAAAACAACTTGTTAAATCCTCCCATTCTAGCAGTGCCAATATCGGGAAAGCCTCTTATATTGCACATGACAACACTAGAAGAGACACTCAGAGCATTATTGGCCTAGGATAATGAAGATTGAAATGAAAATGCACTATATTCTCTAATTAAGAAGCATTATTTGGCATTGATTTTTGCAGTCCATAAACTATGCCACTATATGCTCTCTCCCAAGATTATATTGATATCAAAGATCAATCCACTAAAGTTCTTAATGATAAGACTAGTGTTGATAGGTCATTTAGCTAGGTGGGCAGTAATTTTACTATAGTTCAATATCACATATATGCCATAAAGGCAGTGGAAGAATAAGCCTTGGAAGATTTCCTTGCCGCACATCTCATGCTTGTGGGTTCTCCGCTCAATGATGATTTTCTTGTAAAAAAAATTATTTGGTCATGGAGAAAGAGAATTATAATTCTGGGATATATATTTTGACAAGGCCATATTGACAAGTCTTGCTTGAGCCCGAGCTAGCATCGATCTCATTTTTATAGCATATGTAGGAGATATTAAGATGTTTTCATTTAGTTTAATTGAACCTCAGACTAATAATGTTGCCGAATATGAAGTTATAATACAATGACTTGATATTACGATCTATTTCAAAATCCAAAATCTCCAAATCTTTGGTGACACTCAACTTATGATAAATCAAGTTCTAGTTATTTATAATATTTATAAACTTGAATTGGCCCACTAATGCTAGCAATCTCTCAAGTTTCAGGAATAATTGCAAACTATTAAAATAGCTTAAGCTCCCCGATGTCAAAATGCAAAGTAGATTGTCTTACCAAATTAGTAAAGAATATGGTAAATAGGGGCAACGAAGAGCCTATACTGATTTTCGTGCATAGTAATCAGGTGTTAGAGCCGGTAATCTTATAATTCCCAAAGGCAGAGGAAATACCAGATTCAATCTAGCAGGATATAACCCGGGTATATCCTCAACCACCCAAATAAATTATTATTGCAAATCAATAAAAATAATGCTATGTTACCAAAAGATGAAAATCTAGTAGATGCTTACAGTTATGATTACCTTAATTTGATGTCAAAGTAGAGGACAATTGGACATAAACATTCCACAATTAGTTCAAAGAAAGTATACTCTCAACAGCTAAATCTCTCAAAAACCAACAAATTTGAAAAGCTAGAGAGAGAAGGTCCAGGATTTTAAACGGTTTTTTAAAAAATTTTTGTCTTCAATCTTTCGGCGCGGTTTTTTCACCGATCATGGAAGGCCTTCGGTCTTCTGACGGCGATGGATGGAATTTGATTCCAGATCCTGAAAAAGAGAATGGTTTTTCTCCTTCTCATGGTTCCCGAGCTTATGGCACTCTTCGTATCAAAGAACCATCTGAGACAAAATTGATTGTTTCAACGCCGGTGATAGGGAAGGGAAAGCAAGTCATGGAAGCGGTTAATTTGAAAAATTCACCTGGTTTTCTGGGGAATTCTATTACGGAATCATCTTCATCTGGTATGAAATTGTTTGTGAATAGGTTTGCCAATACAAAACCTGATTCGGTGGCCGTTAAAGCTATGGATTTAGCTGAGAATCCAAGTAGTATTTCAAATGGTTGTAATAATTCTTCTATCCCAATTCCTCCGAAAAATTGTTATTATCAATTCTGTTTAAGGAAGTTTTAGTATTCCTTGGTTGAGGCGTCCTTACATCAAAGTGGATATGAAAAATGTTGAACATTGTTTCTCAGAAGATGGATCTGCGGTTCGTCTATATGAACCTAATGTTCAAAACAACATGATGAAATTACAGTCCTCATTGGTAGTCAAAGTGTTTGGTAAAACAATACGCACCCAGGTTATTGCAGCTGAGCTGAGAAGACAATGGATGCAGTTCGGGAAATTCAATTTAACTGTGCTTGGATCTGGCTGGGTCCTCTGTTCGTTCTTGATTAATGATAGCATGGAAAAGGTTTTTGCTGGAGGCCCTTGGTTTGTCAACAACCATATTATTGGAATTGAAAGATGGAATCCTTCATTCAATCCGGTCTCTTTGAAAGGACTAGTTTCTCCAATTTGGGTAAGAATGCCCAATCTCCCTTTATATTTTTGGGTTGAAACAAATGTATCAAGAATTGCTTCTATGGTTGGTACACCTCTCTTAATTAATGTCAATATGTTTCAATGGGGAAGAAGAGAGTTTGCTCAAATTTGTATTCGGATTGAGCTTGATAAGAAACTTCCATTAGGAGTTTGGGTTGATGGAAGTGAAGGAAGATTTTTTTAAAAACTTCTGTATGAGAAGATTTCTTCCTTATGCTTTCATTGTGGTAAAATTGGGCATGTAGCTGAAATCTGTCCTGATCTAAAGAAATTCAGTGGTTCTAAATGCATAGAGAAGAAAGATGGTTTCTGTAATGATATTGAAAAATCTTCTATTCCAGCTGAGGCATTGGAAGATCATTCCTATGGTCCGTGGACCCTTGTAAATAACATGAAGAAATCAAAGAACAATTTAGGAGTTCAGAGGAATTCTACTATTTCTAAACCAGGGGCTGTTTGGAGAGCCAGATTGATCACTCAAACTGGTTCAATCAAGAGTAATAAAAATGCTGATTCTCTATCTACTCTTAATCCCAATGTTCTTGTTAAAAATGTGGTGGGAGTTTCATCCTCAGGAACACCTTCAAATTCCAAAAAATTTGTTGAAGCCGTCAAAGCTATTGATGATTCTACTACGGTAGACATATCCTTCCCCAGGAACTCTTCTTCTCTGGATAATCTTGGTATTTCTCGTTCTATGTCTTCCATTAATCTAAATGCTAATAAATTTGATATTCTTAATTCTATTATGGAAGAGGATGTTATTAATAAGGAAGATATTAGTTGTGTGATAGTGGAAGAAGGTGAACTGTTGGAAATTCAGGAAGCGAACGTAATCCCTAATAAAATTGATTCATCTCCTAAATCTGTTATGGGAGTTATTGAACCTGGATTCTTGAACAAATCTACTATGGGAGGGAGCAAACCCAAATTGTCCAAAGAACTTAAAAATCTTTGTCCCCTTAATAATTCCTCTAGACTCAACAAATTGAATGAAAAGAAGAGAAGAAATGGGGGCTCCTCCCCTTTCTTATCCAAATGACTTCCTTAGTTTTTTGGAATTGTAGGGGGGCTCGTAAGAAGGAAGCCTCCCTATATCTGAAGGAAGTTGTGAGGGATTGGGTTGCTCTTTTTGTTGGTTTGGTAGAGA
Source organism: Dendrobium officinale (assembly GCA_019514585.1). NCBI lineage: Eukaryota > Viridiplantae > Streptophyta > Magnoliopsida > Asparagales > Orchidaceae > Dendrobium > Dendrobium officinale. Next base: position 30,318,473 of record CM033686.1, on the reverse strand, counting down.
CAAAAATTCAGTCATTGGACAAGGAAGATTTTAATAAATTCATGGGAGATGAATGGGAATTCTTTATGTTTCCCTCTTGTGGTATGTCCAGAGGGATCTTGGTGTTTTGGAAGAAAGTGTTAGCTGCATTTTCAGTTATTAATGCTTCAATTCAATGTATTATGGGGGAGCTAAATATATTCAACTGTTTACAGAGGCAGAGACCTTTACACTAGAATAAACTTATGGCAGATTTTGGAGGAAAATCATAAGTTGGATCTTCCATATGTTGTCGGAGGGGACTTTTATTATCTTCTATCTCATGAAGATAAGAAAGGAGGAAAGTGATTCTCTTTTTCTAAAGGTTTTATGGAAATGATGAACTTTATGAACAATTCTGATTTACATGATATTGGGTTCATTGGACCCAAGTTCACTTGGTGCAACAATAAAGATGGGAATGCTCGTATCCATGAAAGATTGGATAGATGTCTTTTGAATACCAAGGCTCTTTAATTTCTTCCTTTTTCTACAGTCTGGCACTTACCAAGAGTTGCTTCAGATCACAATCCTATTGTTTTAAAAATCTCCATGTCTGCGGTCTGCAGGAAAAAATAGAGGAAATTTGAAGATGTATGGCTCTCCTACCTGGTTGCTGCTACTGTTGTTAAGAAATCTTGGTGTAAACTGACCATAGGAGATGCTATGGTTACTCTTAATAAAAAGTTTGATAGATTTTTGAAAGCATTGTACTTCTGGAGCAAAGCAAAACACCAATGTCTTGAAGATTTGAAGGTTAAATTACAAAAAGAAATTGAAGTTCTTCAACTGGAAGAATTGGGCGAGATAGCATTTCCCCAAGAAAAAATTCTGCTTCTAAGATCCAAAGTAAATGAATATAATTTTACTTTGTCTAGATTAAATACATGGTGGAGGAAAAGGGAAAAACCAAAATGGTTAGGGGAAGGTGATTCTAACTCAAAATTTTTTCATGCCTTTGCAAATGGTAGGAGGAATAGCAATTTTATTAAGCAAAAAAAAAAAAGATGATTATGGTATCCTAGTGGAAAATCAAAAGAAATTTGAGGTATTTTCTCAGATTACTTAGGGCCTGCAGTCTACATGGGTGGCCTTCCAATCTGAGATCCTTCAGACAAATTGAATATGATTTTTTGGATTCTAATTTTTGATTGGAAGAATTGGAACAATGTTGCTCCAGGTGTGGAAGAAATTACCTACTCATTCATTAAAGCTTATTGGAATATTGTAGGTGAAGACAATTTGGAAAGCTATTGAGCTCTTTTTCTCAATGTTGCTCCAAGTGTGAGACATTGATTGTTCTTATTACCATCCAAGGTCAATTAGCCTTTGTCTCTCTATTTACAAGATCATTGCCCAAAAGATTCTTAATAGGCTTTCAAAAGTTATATTGTTTAATTGATGAAACTCAAGTTGGTGAAAGACATCATGTTCTTCTAGCTGGAAAGCATAAATTTAAGAATTGAGCTGGCAATTGGATTTGATAGCTTATCTTGGGGTAAAAAATTTCTGTGCTCCAATTGGTGGAATGTGTTTTTGAGACATTGATTGTTCTTAGTTTAAAAAAACCATGTCCTCAACTTATTCATCCGCTCCCAATTTTACCTAATAACCAAAGGTCACATGTTGGGTATTAGCCTTCATTTGTCTCTAATTTGTCTATTCTTTACAAGGGATCATTTTGAAATCAAAAATGATTTATGATTACTTAGCTGGACGGGCCAATTTCAACAAAAAAAGTTTCCATTCTCATTGTTTAATTGAAGAAGGATATCTAAAATCATTGGGTTTAATCAAGTTGCATTTTCAAATTTTCTTTAAGGAGGGAGAGTCTTCTTGAGATTTTCCAATAATTGGGGAAATAAATTCATTTCATTAGCTCAAGACTTAATTCCTCTTTTCCAACTTCTCTCATCCCTTTAAGCATTTAAGAAGATTGGTAGAGATTTTTTGTGGAATAAGCTACAGTTTAAAAATCTTGGGGGATTGGTGGCAATAAAACTGGATATGGAGCAAACTTTTGATAGCTTATGCTTGGGATTCCTTAAAGCAATTTCTGGATTATTTTGGTTTTCCAAAGAAGTCTTGATCTAATTGGATCTTTGAATGTGTCCATCTTGGAAAATGATCAGTGGTGCAATATGAAAGTTCGTTAGGGATGTTAAGCCCTATAGAACTGGCCCAAGCTAACCAAAGAGAGAGGTGAATTTTCCAACCAAAATCACCACAAACAAAGTGCGGAAGAAAAAATAAATGCGGTGCGATAATAAGAAAAGAACACACCAAAATTTATAGTGGTTCGGTACCTTGTTGGAGGATTGTACTAAAAAAAGTGTTAATAGCTAGGCGGAGAAGCCCTTACAAAATACTTCCACCTTCCCCGGTGCAGGGAGTCACCGGGTCCTCTATCACTAAAGAGATCTTCTTCTTTGGTGAACTTACCTTCTTGAATCCGATGGTACTAAGGTGCGAGTTCCCAAACCGTTGGAATCCCTTCCACATTCTTGAGTTCCCCCCCCTCACAGGGTTTCTCCCTCTACTCTACCCTTTCCCCTCTCCCCTTCAAGCTCTCTCTTGTTGGGTCCCCCACAAGAACGAAGTGTCCAAAGACCTTACAGTTGTCATGCCAAGCTTAAATAGAATCTCTCAAAACGAGCTCATTAATGCAAGTTGCCGACATTTCGTCCAGGACGATAGGCGTATGTCCTGGCCGATTATTCAAATATAGAAAAATCGTCCTGAACATCGCCCTGAAATGAAGCTGGACGATGTCTAATCGGCCCGGACGATCTTGAGATCGTGCAGGAAGATTTGAGCATGTAATTGCTTTCCTTAAATTCCAGAGAAATTTTTCAAAAAATGACCTGGATCGTCCTGGACGATATTTTATAGTCCTGGACGATCCTCTGAACGATGTCCAAAAATAGGTTATTTCTAAATAGATCTGGCAGCAGATTCTTGCTGAATTGAGTCTATCGTCCTGGCCGATACAAAATCGTCCAGGACGATGTGTTTTGCATAATGGCGGATGCTTTAATGAGGATGCCCTAATTAGGGTTTCTACTTTTGTCAGATCATCCAGGACGATATAAATATCATCCCAGATGATGTTACCAAAAATGGAAATCTTTTAGGGACAATAGAAAATCTTCCAAGTTACAAATCATTAGATGCCATACCAAATACAACAAACTCAAGAATGGAAAAAGATTACAAACTGACACAGACCTAGTCTACCTAATCTTGAGCTGGTTCCAAATTGTAGTCTGATCGTGTGGACCTGAAACGTTAGCACATAAGGCAATCGTAGAGAAATAAAGAATGTTTGCTATCATCAAAATCATAAACCATAGATCCGCAACAAAATAGCTCTAAAAAATTGTATTAGATGGAAAATTCATTCAGGTTCTGAAATTAATATCTCAACCGATATTTGGTTATTGGATAAAAGATTGATTGATTGGCAACCTTACATATCAGTTCCTGGAACTGAAACAAATTTTCCTTTACTCCAAAATTTATATCCAATGGCGAATGGAAGAAAGATGAGCTAGAAGAATATTTTGGTAAATCTTTAATTGAAATCATTATAGATACCAAAATTTATCCTGATATATTGAAAGATGAAATGGAATTAATCCATCAATTTTTTGGATCTTCTTTATCTGCTTTAGTCTTTTGAAATTTAATAGAGCATAATCCTGTTGTTTTTGTCTGGAACTGGTTGAAGAAGCTTAAGCTTAATCCTAGAGTTGATTTTTTATGGTGGAGACTTTTAAAAGAAGCTATCCCTTCTACAGATTTTCTAATGAAAAGAAGATTATTAAATGACAACCAATGTCCAAGAGGTTGTGGTATGGTTGAAAATTCAGATCATGTTTCTACAAGATGCTGTAAAATTATGGAAGCCTTGGCTATTCTCAAACAATGGGGTATCTCTATCCATAGATTCAATTCTTTAATGGATTGTGTTCGTATCTTGAAAATGAACTATATTAATAATCCTTTTCTTCCTCATCTCTACTGCTCACTGATTTATTTTATATGGAAAAGCAGAAATCAGCTTATTCATGAGAGTAGTGAATACGGATTGAATTATATCATTTCTAATTCCAACTGTGTTGCATCTATCTCTTCAAAAACTACAATTTCTTCGGATCTCTAGAATGCTAACCAGCTACCTAAGCTGAATTCTTTTTGGCATCCCAATCCAACCGGATGGATCAAAATTAATATTGATGCAGCCTTGAATCAATCTTATGGAGCTGGCCTCGGTGGAGTAATTAGAGATGATAAAGGTAGAATGCTTCTAGTTTTCGGTCATAAATGCTTTCATTGGGACATTGGCTTATTAGAGCTATTAGCTTTTCGACAAATTAAGCTTATCATCAAAGATTGGATGCTTGATTACAAATGCGTTGTCATTGAAGGGGATAATTTGAACATTATCAACCATCTACATAAATCTTTTAATGGCTTGGGTATTCCAGGCTCTGAGGTAATTCTGGAAGACTTCTCTTTTCTTCAAAATTTTGAAAGTCTTTTGTTCCTTTTTGCTTATAGAGATTGTAATAAATTAGCACATTTTTGTGCTAATTATGCCTTGAAAGGTGATTTTTTGTGGGAGAACATTAATAATGCTCCTTCTTATTTATTTTCTCTTGTTACGGAGGAATGTGATTGGATTACAATCACAACTTAAGTTGTAATTTTCTTTCATGTTTAATGCAAATGCATTTTCTCAAAAAAAAAAAAAAAAAAGAGTTAAATCTCTAATTGCATAAGTATAGAATAGAGCATTTCAATACATGTTTGTCAACTACACGCTGTATCGATAAGATTTTAAAAAAATGTGGCTAAGGAGCTTAGGGACAAAGGAAGATGATATAGTGGTAATATAAATCCATAAAGAGTTTTATGGTGCACATTACCCTGGTCCCAAGATCCATGCTAAAATTAAAAGGATTGGTAACTATTGGCCAATAATGATTAGGGATTATGTTGATCAAGCTAAAATGTACCATGAGTGTCAGATTCATTATGATGTTAACATCAGCTGCCAAGTACACTGCATTATACAATAACATCCTAGCTAATTGAATGTTGGGGCACTAATATAATAAGCTTGATAGATCTTCCATCGTTGGTCGAACACTGCTTCATCTTGGCATCCAATGATTAATTTTCTTAGTGGACGGAAGCGGCTACATTCAAAGAAGTCACATCCGAGCACGTAATCAAATTCTTTACCCACAACCTTGCATGCATATTTAATATTCCACATCGTATAATCTCAAATAATGACATAACATTCAAAAGTACCAAAATATATAAGTTTATCGATCGACACAAGATGTATTGGTGACATTCCCCTATATATAACCTAAGAGAAAATTGCTTGGCGGAGGCCTTCAATAAGATACTGGAGAAGTTGTTAAAGAAGATCCTCATCAAGAATAAAAGAGAGTGGCACACTAAGATGGTAGAAGCACTATGAGAAAAAGATATAACCTATAAGAGTCCAACAAAAGCCACACATTATGCACTAGTGATTGAAGATTAAGTAGTCCTACAATTGGAGATTAAACTATCGTCACTTTGAGTAGCAAATCATTATTATCTCACAAAAAAATGCTTGATTGAGAATGGAGGAGCTTGATGCACTCGATGGAACTAGACTACAATCTCAATAAAACCTAGAAATCTACCAAGCAATAATGGAAAAATTATTTGATCGGATGATAATTTATTGAGTATTTGAAGAAAGGTAATTAGTTCTAGTGCTTAAAAGGTCAGTCATCCCACACCAAAAAATCAATGGCCAATTTATATCTAACTAGGAAAGACTCTTTGTCATCGAGAAGCTGTACCAAGGATTAGCCTATAAGTTTGTCAACCTGCATAATTAGAGGCCCATGCCGCCAATCAATGGTCAATACTTGAAGAAGTACCATGCATAAAACTGCCTAAAAAATGTTATATTTAATGTGTTTTACATTTTGTAATTGTTTATTAACACATATTTTTATATTTTTAAATTCTTTTAAGTTATACGAATAATTTTAATAAATTTTAAAAAAATTCCTTATTAGACTAGGGGCCATTTAAATATTTATTCAGGTCAAAATCATGTTGCATACTGAAATCCCTAAATAAATATTTAAAATCTCAAAATATAAAACCTATTATAGGGAGAATTTTAAATTTCTATTTGGTTCGGCATAATACTACGTGACAAGATCCCCAAATAAATATTAAAAATCTCAAAATGCCAAAGTTCTCTTATCTATAATCTCCCTATGAGACACAAGGCATTGTGAATATTTAATCAGGTTTTATATTGTGTTGCGCACCAAAATCCCAAATAAATATTAAAAATCTTAAAAAGCCAAATTTACTCTATAAATAATCTCCTTTCAAGAAAGGGGGAATTTTAAATATTCATTTGGGTCGATATCATTTTATGAAATAAAATCTCCAAATAAATATTTAAATTCATCAAGTTATTAATATGAGTACTCCCTTATGTAAAGGAATATAGCTACTTCTTCTATCATTGCATATGCATTTGATCTTCAAAAAAGTTTAGGACACCACCTTCTCCAATGTATCGATATTTCAAATATAAGAAAAGAATATTTTATGGACTAACACACTCTTACAAGTCAAGCAAGAGTAGTATAACATCTTTCAAGAGACTGAGGCTTAAGGTTTGAATGGGTGTAGGACATTGGATTCTACAAGCCCAAATATAGTAGAATCACTTATAGCTCTATCTACTCAACAAGACATAAGAAAGGAATTAGTAGTAGAACCTCCATTTCTTCAACCAGTTAGTAGGGATTGTTAGAAGTGTAAAGGCTTATTTGACTCAATAAGTAAAAGTGGTCATAGTCTAGGAAAATTTTGCTAACTGATTGGAGAATCAAGGTTAAAATGAAAAGATGTGTATTCCTAAAAAAAAAAAAAAAAATAATGAAACTGCTATTTCAAAAGTACATAATGGTTCTCATAAAGTTTTAGAGATATTGAATTCCATAATATGCTGAGACTTTAAAAGTCCAAAAGCAAACTTTTATGATTACATATTTTAGCAAGTCAAGCTAGAGAGATAAAAGTCATTCAATTGCCTGAAGCTTAAGGTTCGAATGGGTGTAAGAGTTCAAACTCAACAAGTGTAGATGTGGCTTAGTCGTTGGCATCTCCGTCTACTCAACAAGAAATAAAAAAGTTCATAATAGAGGAACCCTCACTTTGTTAAACCATCAATAAGAATTATTAGAAGCACAAATCTTATCTGACTCAATAAGTTCAAGTAGCTAAAGTTCACTAAATTCTCCTATGAGATTAGAGAGTCAACGTCCTAGTGGGAAGAATGAATCTCAATCAATAGCTACCAAATGCATGTGAGTTCTGATATCTTAAACCAAGAAGGATTGCTTCAAATCCATAAACATGAACAAATCTAACTTGGGGAGTGTGTTTCTCCATAGTTCAATTCTAAAGCTTGAATGGGAAAAATATATCGCACTCAATAAGCCCAAATATGTCTTAGTCGCTGGAAACTTCATCTGCTCAACAACACATAAGAAAGGTCACCGTAAAGGATCCCACGTTTTAGCAGTCGGATAATAAGAGCTTTAAAATCCTAGCTCACCCAATCTAATAACTTTAAGTGCCCCAGATTGAAGATTTCTTTACTAGTTAAGGGTCAAAGTATTATGTATATTTGCTGCTACTAATTAAACCCAAAACTTGCAAATCCTTCAGCAAATTCATAAAGCACAAAATGAGGATCGATGGAATTTTTCTTCAACAAGTCCACCAAAGCAAAAAGCAATGGACTGAAGAAATTTCCCCAAAGTTCACATAAAGCCTAGGGCTAAACTAAGAGGATTCTATCATCAACAAGTTTGGAACACAGAAAATTTTTGACCAAAGACTCCTCACCACTGACCTAATATATACCTAAAGGGTTTTGGTCACTTGTTTATACTCCTTCATCAAGCCTACCAAAGTAAGAAGCAAAGGGCCAAATATACATAAATATCCTTCATCAAGCCTGCTATTGTAAGAGACATGTCATACATGCTAGAAATCATCCACGAGTAAAATGTCAAGGGGCTATAACAAGTAAAAGTTCCTATGGGTAATTGTAGAAAACTCGTTGTATGTACAATACCTATTAATAAGAAGATCCAAAAGAATAGTAATGAATACAAGCACCTACCCCTTGTAATCAACCACCATTTAGTGTTAGGTGAATAAACTGGTTTCCCCACAAGCAAGGGTGGCTAATGGATAACAAATAGGTACATACAATATACCATAATGGCAAGATACAACAGAATTATAGTAAATGCAAACATCCTTAAATCATGACAAATTATACAGTATGTTTGTGGCCCGCAATAGTAGATATGCTGTAAAATATGTTGGATTCCATATGGATATAGGCATATGACATGTACTTTGTAAGTAATGACAAAAGCTCAAAGTAAAGGTTTAATAAGACAACTTATTTCAAACTAATAATCTAAAGTCTTCATTAATTATTGGAGAATCATCATAATGATTATAAATACTAACATCAATAAATAACAACAATGGAGATTATCCTACGAGCATGATAATTTGATAAGTTTGATGAATGTGATGAATGTTATGATGTCTCTTCAAATGTTAAATGTAAGCTACAGTTCTTTTACAAAATACTAAAAGTTAGTGTGAAAGGGATATAGTAACCCACTGATAAGTGTACATGAGAAGGTCAATGATGAATATATCGATGACCTACAATAAACTTTGAAATATAAGAAAATGTACCTGAGATTACAAGCAACATAGTTGATAAGGATAATCATGAATGTGCAACATCTCACACACCAACAAGGATCAAAGATCACGAGTAAGATGCAAAAGGACTACAACAAATGCAAGCTTATGCAAATAATTGTAGGAACCTCATCTTATACACTACATTCCATGTATAAGCAAACATCTGATGATATGAAACAAATGTAAGCATCTTGGGGCCCTTGCAGAAGACCCACTATATATACTAAATGTCATCAAGTAAGAAAATGCCAAATGGCTACATCGAATGTGAATGCCTTCGAGCCGATGAAAGAGGCCGGTTATACATTCAATATGCTATCTATGGGAAAATGTGAAAAAATTGCAATACATGTAAGAATTTACGATCAATAGCAAGAGGTTCGTTGGTGCACGAAAGCCTACTTGTATAAATAAGTAAATAATCTGTAATCACGCTATGCTACTGTATATCTCTAATACACATACAAGTAGATATAAGGTGTGTATGAGATTCCATATAGAACAGTTCATTCAAATGACAATTTTTTGTGTAGCTCACCAACAAAAAAGTATCCCAAAATTTCCCCAACACATGCACTATAATATATATACACAAACATAGAAGTGTACATATGAATGTATAACCATTATACATATAACCCATACATCTGCATGAGCCCTGACAAGCATGTTATGGGGGCACACGTGACATATTGGGATGCTGCATGAGTCAGATGAAAAACCCATGTATGTGCCCTATCCTTTTATGTGGGTATGTAGGCGTCGACATAGCTAAAACAATAAAACAAATATAGGGTTATGGTATTGATCGACATATTTATTTTATACATTTATGTTAGATCTTTAAGGTGTATAATAAGAGAAATCAATTGATAAAAGTATGCAGAAGGCTTGAATCTAATCCCATGTTGATAATAAATAGGGTAAATAAGGTCCAATCAATGACTAAGAAAGCCTATATTATCCTAATAATGGTCGTGTTGAACTTAGAGATCTCAATTGGAGGGGTTAACTCTAAATTTTTAAAAATTCTTCCCAAATACTTAAGAAAATACCAAAACATAAAATTGTAAAATTAAAATAAACCATCAAAATGCTTAGATTAAATATATTCACCCTCTATAATAGTTTGCCGAGGTGAAAAATTTTAAAAATAACTCACAAAGAGCTTGTGCCTTGTCAAGAATATCACTAAGATTCATTGGCAGACCATCTTCTATAAGTACGAACTTGGAACACATCCTATAACTAGTGGTTTTGTCACTAAAAAACACAATAAGTAAATGGTTATCATTGGGGTGCTTTGAATCAGGTGGTTTGTGTTGCAACATAGTTTTCAAAACTATATTTTTATATCATGTGAGTTAATGATGATACCAAAATATTATTATGTTAATTATTGTTTCTCCTAACACATATTAGAAAATTATGCTTTGTTGTTTGTGTGTATTAATATTTTAGAGAAATCATACTCTAGACTATCGAAGACATCAAGTAAGACTAAAGTATGGATTCTTATAATTGAAGTCTGTACTTTTTCTATTTTTCTTTAGTCTAAGAGAGTGTGATTGTAATTAGGTAACTATGCACACACTCACTCAGGAAGTGAGTCAAAACTTGTATTTTTAAAATTAATCATATTATATGATTATATAATCATACGTGATGATTTTACCTGAGTTTTCCTCCATAAGGAAGTTAATCGAATCATGCCTTAGCAATTTTCTTTTGTAATGTTCATACTGTATGATGTTCGATTCATACAAATAACATCTAGAGTATGAAATAGATACAGACCAGTTCATCCCAAACAAACTCACAATTTTCTTAATTGATCATACTGTACAAAATTAGTTATGTACAAACAATATTTAGAGTATGAAATGGGTGCGTACCAATTCATCCCATATAAATAAGTAAAATTTTGGAACTATTCATATTGTACAAAATTAGTTTCGTATAGATGATGTCTTGAGTTCAAAATGGGATCGTCCATGTTTATACCCTATGAATCATGATTTAATTTAATTAGTTTGTACTATTTGATGTATGGTTCATACAGACAATGAACAGAGTGTGAAATGAGTTAGTAAACAATAATACCAAATGAACCTATTTAGTTTTGAACTATTCATACTATACAATATTAGTTGTCACATACGACTCCAATAGTGGAAAATTAGTTTGTATAGGATTGTATGTGGATTTTTTGAGCTATTCTTACATATGAAGTACGAACATACTGTATGATCCAAATACTTTTGACTTCAAATTTGGAGTTTTCTAGACGATTTGTCTTATCCTTCATATTTAAGGATCCTAAAAAGTAAATATTAAAGAGTTATTCTATAAATTTTATTTTGAGAGTGTGTGTAAGAGTGTTTAGGGATAGTGTTTGGGAGTGAGTATTGAAATAACTTGCTTATGGAAGTTGTGAAGGGTTCAAAAGGTTTCCCAAAGAGGAGGATCTTTTTATATGTTTTTTGAATCTCTTCCTTTTTTATTTAATACTCTTAAGAGAAGATCTTTTAAGAAGATTAAGTATTCTGCCATCACCAGGAGGGTGAGAAATGATGTTAATACTCTACCATCACCAAGAGGGTGAGAAAATACATTGGTACACTACCATCACCATGAGGGAGAGAAAAAAATATCAGTTTTCTACCGTCACCAGGAGGGTGAGAAATGATGATAAGTAGTCTACCGCATCAGGGATGGTGGAAGAGAGTTTATTGTAAGGGCTTCTTCTCCTAGTTGTGGGTCAAAAGTAGAGTCACTTTGGTATAGTGCAATACCTGAGAAAGGATTCTTCAGGGAGTGGATGTAGGTCTAGTTGGACCGAACCACTATAAAATTATGTGTTCTTTTGTCTTTATTTTTAATACTTTTTTTATTTTTCTGCACTTTTATTTTCTATGGTTGAAAAATTATTTTAAAAAATTTATTATTGTGTAAAAGAACATAAATTAATTTTCTAAATTGCCAAGAGAATTTTTAATAACCAATTCATCCCCCCTCCACTTGGTTAACCTTGAGACAAATCTACTAGGTCTAATAACCTATTCAGAACTTTCAAGTGGTATCAAAGCTTACTTTAACAAATTAAAGGTTTAGATAACTTTTTGAAAATAATCATGACTACTTTTTAAAACCGTAACACACCTAAAGGATATTTTATCACTAGACCGCCACACTGTTTGATAAAATTTCTTTCAATTTTTGGAAAACTCGTATGCCTTCTTTCTTTAATCATATGACTATCACATGTAGATTTTAGTACAGGAAGGCTACACTAAACCAACTAGACTTTTTGATGGCATTAGAACTAAAACACATTTTATAGATTAGACAATAGAAGAAAAAGAACAAGCTCAGTTAAATGCTAAATGTTTAAACAATTTTTTTGCGCATTGAAATTTGAGGACTATATGCGAGTCTCAACCTGTAGAACTAGAAAAAAATTTGAAATAAACTTTTTATAATGTATGAAGGAACTAATGAGGTGAAACAATCTAAATTGAACATTCTATTACACAACTACAAATGTTTTTGCATGAAACCAAATGAATCAATCACTGGCATGCATATTCATTTTATATTGATAGTCACCTCATTGCATGCTTTAGGGAACTAATTAATTTTGAGAAAGTTAAAAAAAATATTCGTTGTTTTCCTACTACATATGATGCAAAGATAACTACTCTAACTGAATCAAAAGATTTAATTTTTTATTCTATTGACAATCTACATTTTTTTTTTTGAGAAGTGCTAAGTAGTAATAAAATAAAAAGGCAAAGAAAAGCCTAGATGCAAGCTAAATGAGGATTAAACCACCTTTCACTCTCTTCCTTTACTAATGTAACAAAGGAAGAAGGAAGGTTATCCTCAAGAAACAAGTCCCAATGAAAATTAAAAGATAAAGCTAAGTTAGCACAATAATCCACTAACTTATTACATTTGCGATTGACACAATTAGAGCTGACATTATTGAAATTACTAAAAAAAAGATATACCTTCATCTCCCACTTCGGTTTGCTGTACAATTTTTGAAGATATTGGAGAACATTTTTATTGTCACCTTCCAAAATAATACCTTTTATATCTCTTGTCCATTCTTGAGAGATTCCTTCCAAAGCTTTGAATGCCAAAAGCTCCATTTGTGAACTATCCCAATGCATCTTCTTCCTTCCAAAAGCAAAGATAAATCTGGCTTTATCATCTCTTACCACACCAACGATCCCAGCCATATAGTTATCTCTAATAGCTGCATCAAGATTGATTTTAAGCCACTCAGGTGGAGGAGGATGCCAATAATGTGAAAGCAGTCCTTTGGATCGATAAGCATCCCAGTGGTCTGAATGGAAAACATCTTGTTTTACCGAGCTAAGAAAGCTCAAAATAGAAGAAGCAATCAACATCTTACTGCTACCAGATTTTCCATGCTTAACTTTGCATCTATTGTTCCAAACCATCCATACAGTTAAAACATAGATTCTAGCAGTCATGATATCATGATTTATTAAACTTCTAAGGCCGCTGTTGAAATCATTCCAATTAATGAAAGATGGAATACTGAACCTCAAATCTTGTAAAACATTGCATACTTCCAAAAGTTCAGAACAATTAGCTGTGATATGATCCAAATTTTCAATCACACCACATCCCATAGGACACATACAATTAACAGACAGTTTTCTTTTAAAAAGGAAAATTTCCATAGAAATAGCATCAATGCTTAACCTCCAAAGAAAGAGCTCTACCCGAGCATTGATTTTTAATTTATGAATCCATGTAAACGTTGCCTTAGAAGCAACATTTCCATAATAATCTTTAGTTAGCAGGGCAGATATGGTTTTACCAAAAAATTGTTTTTTCAATTCCATTTGATCTCTAGTTGCATTGCTGATAATCTGCACCTCTCGAATGATATTCTGGAGCTCTATTCCAAAAAATTGATTCAACTTATTAGAATTCCACTTTCCCTCTTCTATAAAATAATCTAGGGAAGTTATGTCCTCATTAAGGCCTCCAACAAAAGTTGGCCATTTAAGAAGACTTTTGTCTAGAATCCATGTATCCTGTAAAACATTTATGTTAGAACCATTAACAACTTTCCATCTAACAAATTTTTTAAGAGTCTTCCATCCAATTATGAAAATTTTTCAAGCATTTGAAACTCCTTTACACTCATCATTACTCCACCACAAATCACCATATTTTTTCAGCAAGTTCCTATTTAACAATTTACTTGGTTTCTCAATGAGATTCCAAGCAAACTTTGCTCTAAGAGATCCAATTCTAGAAGTAATTGATTGAAGACCCCATCCACCACAGTGCTTTGGAGTACATGACAACTCCCATGCAACATAGTGTAAACCTTTGCTTCTATCCGATTTTATTCCAAATAAAATCTCTACTATGTTTTTCTAACTCATATAGAATTTTCATATGAACAAGAGAATTAGAAATCCAAAAAACTGGTAGAGTAAGAATGAAAGATTTTACCAAACAGATTCTACTGGCCAGAGACATATTCCTATTACCCCATTCATTCATTCTCTTCATAGTTTTATCCAACAACACTTGGAAGTCACTCTTCTTTAACCGTCTCAAAGCAATTTTTATTCCATGATAATCAAATTCTTCTATCGGTTTGAAACCCAACAATTTAGAAACCTGTTTCTTTTTCCTTCTTAACACAGAAGTACCAAAGATAAAAAATGATTTATGCTTGTTTACATTCTGACCCGTCCAGCTGCAGTATTGTTTGATAATGCTTTTAATTTTCTTCACATCGTTCAATCTAGCATCAGAGAACAATAATACATCATCTGCGTATTATAGATGTGAAATTTTAGATGCATTGGAGCAAATACTGATTCCCAAATTATTTCCCCTGCAGTAGAAAACATTAGATAATAACTGAGAGCAAATTATAAATAAGAATGGAGAGAGTGGTCATCCTTGATGAAACCCACATTTGCCCTCAATCCATTTAGATCTTGTCCCATTGATTAATATAGAAAATCTGGTAAATGACTCACAATCTATAATCAGTTCTATGAATCTGTCAGAGAATCCTAGATCTTTCATCATCTCCTTCAAGGTTAACCAACACATACTATCGTATGCTTGTTCCATATCCAATTTGATAGCCAAATATCCATTGCAAGCTTTTGAAAACCTCAGTTTACTGAAATCCTCTTGAGCTAATAATAGATGATTAGAAATTGATCTACTCTTAACAAATGCCACTTGCTCTTCAGAGATGATTTTGGGAATCACTAAAACCAATCTATTTAAGATTATATTCGATACAATCTTATAAATTGAGTTACACAAGCTGATTGGATGATAATGAGCAGGAGTTAAAGGATTAATGGACTTTGGAATGAGTACTAACAAAGTATCCTTCCATTATTTACTCATTTTACCTGTAGAGAAAAAAAGGCTCACCGCTTTACATACATCACCACTAATTATTTCCCAATAGTTTTTGAAGAAAGAGTGAGTCAATCCATCACATCCTGGAGCTTTATTACTCCCTAGCTTCATAATAGCCTCCTTAACTTCATATGTTGTAAGCTCCTTTCTCAAACAAGTTTTGTCATCATCATTCAAAACCTTCCATGGATTTGGCCAGTTATCTAGACTGCATTTTATTTCCTTCCATTTCTCTTGAAAGA
Organism: Dendrobium officinale; assembly: GCA_019514585.1. NCBI lineage: Eukaryota > Viridiplantae > Streptophyta > Magnoliopsida > Asparagales > Orchidaceae > Dendrobium > Dendrobium officinale. The sequence goes on along the minus strand of CM033686.1, from coordinate 30,302,931 downwards.
ATGTATAGAAAACATCTTCCACTTCCCTATGATCTTCGGTGATTTGGCCTTCCAGATTTTTAACTTGAGAGATCCAATTGGTATTTCTTCTAGCATTGGAAAACGAATGAAAGAATTTGGTGTCTAAATCACCTTCAACATTCGACTTCACTTTTGCTCTTTGCTTCCACCAAATGTTCAAGTAATTGAGAATATCATTGAGTTGTTTTACTTTAGATCTAAGTAGCCATAACTTCTCATCATCCAGCCAACCATTGATAGCTTCTTCTTCTTGGAGTAAAAGAATTTCAGCCTTTAATCTGGATTTTTCACTAAAAAAATCTTTAAGCTTATTCTTGCTCCAATGGAATAAGTCATTTAATGCTCTCTTACATTTCTTGTTTAGTATTTCCATGTCATCCCCAAAAAAATTTTTCTTCCAAGTTTTTGAAACAATGTGTTCCGATGTCTTGAAGGATAACCATACATCTTCAAATTTAATAGATCTTGCCAAGCTTATAGTTTCATCAAATAATTTCAGCACAACGGGGCAGTGGCCAGAAGCCAATCTAGCTAAGTGTCTTACCATTTCAATTTGAATCCTTTGAATAGCCATTGAGTTCAACAAGCATCTATCCAAACGTTCTAGAATTCTTCCACTTCCAACTTTATTATTGCACCAAGTATATCTTGGACCAATCATCCCAATATCATGATAGTCATTATCTTTCTAAGGAACCTTGAGAGAAGACAAATTTCTTACCTCCTCTCTTTTCCTCTTGTGAAAGAATACAATTAAAGTCACCTCCAATTACAGATGGAATCTTCCTATGTGATTGTTCTTGGATGCAATCCCATAACAATCTTATCTTGTAAGCCTCCTTGTTCCCATAAACTGTAGTAATCATCCAACAACCTTTTTTAAAGACATTAAGATCACCAATAACACATTAATCTATTGTCTTTAACACTGTGAATGAAGCAATATCAGATCTCCAAAGAATCATAATGCCTCCAAATAGTCCCTCCGAAGGTAGAATGAAGAAATCCCAATTAGGACCCATGATCCTATCAAACTCATTTTTATCAAAAGAGCTGATTTTAATTTCAATTAAACCCACAAAGAAAACTTTATAGTCTTTTATAAACTCCTTCATATATAGAGAGGCTTCCTTCTTCTTTGCCCCTCTACAATTCCAAAATGCTATGGAATCCATTAAATATTAATTGGGGAGTAGCCCCCAACCTTCTTTCTTCCTTCTCCAAGTCTTCCACGGGTTTTATTTTTAATAGGTCCTAAAGATTTTAATTATTTTGCCAATTTGCATTTAGGAAATTATTCAATCAAACCATTGTTGTTCTCCAATACCAATATATCTCCTGTAGCCTTGTAAGGCTCCGAACCACCTTCCTTAGGAATTCTCTCTTCTTCAGCTATCACCAAAGTTTTCTGTATGTTGGCATCATCGTTCCTATCTGCAGTAATAATTTGGAGGATAGAGAACTTATTTTCATCTATCAGAGACAGAGAAGTTTCTTCATTCAATTGCAGATCATTATCTAGAATTTGTTCAGGAATTTTGCTGAAAGAATTTGCTGCTACATGATAGGGAATACATAAGTTCGCAAGTAATCCATTAGGATTTACTTGAGTTTGCAGGCAACCCTTCCCCACTGTGTTATCTGAAGTAAAAGGCTCCACCATAGCCATGTTATCCTCCTGAGAAGGCACAGCAATTAGCTCTGGCCTTATCTCCTCTTCTTCAAAAATTTCTACATTTATACATATTTCTCCAGGAACATCTTGAACTAAACTTTCACATAAGCCTTCATCTACCACCTCTTGAATATCATTCCTGATTGAGATAGGAATCTCATATTTTTTAACATATCTGAGTGTGTTTTTTTTGATCTCCTGATTGCTCCTTTTAAAATTCCTTCTTCTCTTATTGTTTACCATAATCCAAGGACCATAAGAAGGTTTAGTTGGATCTTCTAGTTTGCTTTCCCATACTTTTCTCTTCTAATTTCCTCCCCATCCACTACCACTTGAGGATTATTAAACTTTTGTTCACATTCCTTATTCACATGTCCAATTTTTCCACATACAAAACAAAAGTTTGATACCTTCTCATATTCTACCTTTTGGAAGAACCTTCCAGTCATGCTATCCACCCAAACTCCTAAAGGAAGAGGTTCATCAAGCTTAATTCTTACACAAACTCTGGCAAATTCTCTCCTTCCCCAATGGAACATATTTCCATCCAACATAAGAGGTTAACCAATTCTTGAAGCAATGCAAGCTACATTCTTCTCATCCCAACATTGTAATGGTAAATGTGGCATTCTAATCCAAATTGGAGATGATAATCCCTTAACAGAAGTAGTATTAAATTCCGGAGTCCACTTCTCCATACCTATTATATGTCCATTTACAAACCATGGGCCACCAGAATGGACTGGTTCCACCATTTCTTCAGATGAAAAGGAACATAGGAACCATCCACCACACAATGTGGTAAACTGGAATCTCCCGAATTGAGTCCATTGCTTCCTTATTTCCCAAGCCACTAAATGAGAAGGTATAACTTTTCAAAATACTTTAATAACCAATGAATTAGCTAAAATTTCTGAGTTCCTCTTCTCATTATCTTCATCTTAATTTCACTGCTATTCCATCTTTAGAGTAAACAACTTCTTCGTCTTTGAAATCCAGCTTAATGTATGGTTTATTGCTCCAAGGATTAACATTTCCTAAACCAATTAAGCTTTTTCGGCATTCCAGCAGGCAGCTTATCTACATTCGTCTCTTTCCTTTTTTCAGGTTCTGAAATAAAATTTTTGTTAAACAAATCCCGAGAATTCTCATTTATAATGCTATGACTAAGTCCAGGGATTGCATTCGAATTCCAGAAATAATTAACAAATAATTTCATTCCAGAAGTTGATGAATTCATATCAAAAGGAAAAGCTGTTGATTTAAAACTGTTAGGAGTAACCGAATTCAAAGCTTCATTTATTGCCTTACCTTTTCCTTCCACATGTTCAATTTTCTTAGGAGAAATTTCAGAAACTTCCTTGATCACCAAAGGTCCTTGACGTTTAAACAGAGGATTTTGAATTCTTTCAAAAGAATTCAAATTCGTCAAGCCATCTCACTTGAACCATTTATGTTTGAATTAACCATCAGATACAGAGACCTCGACGTCGACGACGTAGGTTTCCGTTGATCTTCAGACACAATATCTACCTTCCGACCTTGCCGGCAGTTGTCCGCCGCCTGTCCACCGCCGTTTCTGAGAACTGGGAACAAAAAATGGAAAAGAAAATTTTAAAATTTAAAACTTTCTCTCTCTAATGGCTGAACTTGATTAATTGTGTTTGTTTATTGATTCCAAGCTTAAGGTCCACCTATTGAAAATCTGTTTGGATCACTAATTACTTACGAGCAAGAAGTGACTCAAATACATATTGAAACAGTTGACAAGCAAATGAAAAGGAATATAGTGTTTAAAGTGGATGACTCAAAAACTGATCTGTCTTAAACTGAGGATGAAGATTATATTATCTTAATGATAAGGAAATTTAGAAGTTTCATTAGGAGGAAGCAATGAAGACGTCAATAATGGAACAAAGGTAAGTTTCCAACAAATACAAAAGTTTCAAATGATATCATTTATTATGAATGCAGGAAGCTTGGACATATTAAAATTGATTTCTCAAATCTCAAAGCTAATCCTAGTAAGGAGAAAGTTGAGGAGAAAACCAATGTTAGGAAGGGCAAGAAGAGATTGCAAAGAGCATTTTGGGCAAACTTAGGTTCAAATTCCTCAAAAATAGAAGTAGAGGAGGAAGTCATGAACTTGTGTTTAATGGCCGATAAACATTTTCAGCCAAGAGGAAGTATGTAAGTTAACCAATAATGAGTTAGTTTAAGTTTCTAAGAAAATTCATACTCCATATAGGAAACTCAAAAATCTACATGCTAAGTTGAATATAGAATTTTTAAATTTGCTAAAAGAACATGAAATACTTAGGAATGATCACGCATCAATTGATAGAAACCACATAACATTATTGGTTTAGTTTGATGATTTGAACAAAAACCATGAACTATTCAAATCATCTCATACAAAACTTGAAAACAATTTTAAAGTGTTTATGGCTAAATCAGAACAAAGGGAATATGAGTTGAAATTTGATAATTTGACTTTAAAAACACAAACTCATATCTTATAGAAATATTGATGCCATCAAGGTGGGTAAAAAACCACCTACACTTGAATAATTTTATAATCACAATAAGAAGTGTATAATCACAAAACCTAGGAAAAGATATTATAACTAACGTAGATTGATAAATCCTTTTCCTGGAGTTAAACATTTTTCATGTGGAATAATAGGGCATATCTCCTACACTTACATAATTCATAGTAAAACTCATCTAGAGTGGAGACCTAAGATGCATAAAACACAATATATCAAACATGCATCTAGATTATTATTGCCAAGAGGAGAACCCAAACTTGCTTGGGTTCCAAATTCTAAAATTTGATAATCTAATAGAAATTCTCTCATACAAGATCTCGTGAGAGCATTTAGTACCTGGATAGCTGATATTCAAACCATATGACTAGAGATTCAACATAATTCATATCGCTAGAAGACAGAAATAGAGGCAAGGTAACACTTGGAGACAATACAACTAGGAAAGTCATAGAAACAGGTATAATTGATAATAAGAATACTTTTTTTATTAAAAATATATTATTTCTTAAAGGCTTAAAACATAACCTATTTAGTATTAATCAGTTTTGTAAAAATTTTATAGTGTAAATTTGTTTCCCACAAGCCACATAATAAGATAAAATGGATTTGATATATTGCATGGAAATAGGGTAAATAATATGTGTATGTTTGATTTGAATTTTGTTAAATCTTCTAATACTTTTCTCCTCAAAATGTTTACTGATGAATCATGGTAATTATATAGAAGACTTTGTCACGCTAGCTTGAAAAATATTAGGAAGATTACCTAGAAAGATTTGGTTAGAATGATACCTAAAGTAGACTTCACTAAAAATTACCTATGTGATGCATGTTATTTAGGAAATTAGGTGAATTTCTCATTTCATTCAATTAAGGATCTTAGAACTATCAAACTGTTGGAAGTCCTACACATGGATCTATTTGGACTAGTTAGCACTGTAAGTCTAAGAGGCAAAGTTTTTAGATTTTTAATTGTTGATGATTATTTGAGATTCACTTAGGTTAAATTCTTATTTCATAAGAGTGAATCATTAAATAAATTTAGAAATTTCTCTACTTGGATTTAAAGGAAATTAAGGTTTAAAATTTTGTCAATTCAAAGTGATCATGGAGGTGAGTTTGAAAATGAGAAATTTAAATATTTTTGTACAGAAAAAAAGAATTAATCACATATTTTCAGCACCTAGAATCTCTCGGCAAACTGTGATTGTCAAAAGAAAGAATAAAACTTTGATAGAAGGCACTAGAGCCTTGTTGGCAGAATACTCACTTCTGAAAATTTTTTTTTTATTGAAGCGGCTATTACGGCTTATTATGTTCGGAATAGGGTGAACATTAGATCCAAATTAAATAAGTCACCCTATGAAATTCTTATGGGGAGAACACCAAATCTTTTACATTTTCATGTTTTTCGATGTAAGGTGTTTATACATAATAATGACGAAACTCCTTTAAGAAAATTTGATCATAAATCTAATGAAAGAATTTTTCTTGGATATTCTAGTGTTGGAAAATCCTACAGAGTTTTTAATGAGAGAACTTTGGTAGTTGAGGAGACTACACATGTTGTGTTTGATGAATATGGTATTTTTTAAGAGCCAAGGTTGGAGGAAGAAAATATTGAAAATATCTCCCAAGGAATTGAAAAGACAAATTTGGAAGAGGATGTTGGAAAAGAAAACTCTTTTCCTATAGAATGGAATTTTTCTAAAAGTCACACTAAGAACTTGTTTTAGGTGAACCTAGTGAAGGTGTAAGAACTAGGCATGGACTAAGAAAAGAAGTAAACAATTATGCCTTTATATCATTGTTTGAATCAACTAATATAAATTAAGTACTTTAGGATGATTTTTTTTACCCATGCAAGAAAAAATGAATCAATTTGTTAGAAATAATGTTTGAGAATTGATTGAAAGGCTTAAAGACTAAAGTGTTATTTGAACTAAGTGGGTGTACATGTTTTGATTAAAAAAATATATTTAAGAATATATAGTTTTGAAAAATATTTAATTATCTTTGGGAATATTAAATTTTGAATTTTAATTATGTAATGGAACTCAGGATTAGGAATGATATATCATCTCAAAAGAGCGAAGATATCATTCACTAATTGGTTCAGATTACAAAACTTTAACTTTATCCTTATTATCGTAGTCAAATCTAAGAAGAATCATATTTGACCTCGAGAGATCAAAATAGGATTTAATCGAGTATTTGGCTGAGCTAATATGGATTAAAGATTATTAATTTCATAATCAAAATTACGATAATAATTGATATATCTCTCCGAAGAAAGAAAATATCAATCATTATCGATCGTTTGAAAATGACGATAATAATCATTGTATTTGATTTCCCAAAGAGAATTAATTGAGTGTTTTGAAATGTTTATTTTGAAAAATTAAATCTGGGTTTCTAAATCTCCTACGAGCGCAAGCCCTCGTAGTTAATTACATCGTAGAAAATTGGAATTTCCTACGAAAACTCTCGATTAAAATAGCGATATGAATTTTATTTAAGATTTCAAAGCTAGATATCAAAGGAGATAAAGGGTTAGAAATTCAAATGGGATTGTGTCAAAATTGAAGACTTATTTTGAATCCAAAGGAGAAAAAGTAAGAGATGTTTTGAGATTCTGAATTACTTCAGAAACATCTCAATCTACCCTAAGTGTTAGGCTTATATTTGATTGAAAGAAATCTTTAGTTTGAGTGGTCGATTTTATTAGAAATTTGGGATTCAATTCCCGAAATTTGAGGTCTTATGGCCCTAGCCAGCCTCAGAACCTAGATCTAAATTGGGCACTAAAAATTAGTGCCCCGAACCTAGCTAGTGCAATGCGGATCTGGTCTTACCCCGGCCTGGATTGGGGAGCCAGCTAAACCACCTAAACGATTTTAAAATATGAGTCCGGTCTTTTAATGTTGAGTGATAGGGACGTTAATTAGAAAATTTTAGAGGAATGGGGTCGACATCTAGAGCAGATCCTTAATTGACCCCTTTAACTTATGTCGGGTATTCGATGTCTAAATAGATGCAATTAAATATTAGACTCCTTTAAATTTGTTACTAATGCGATGCATGCTAATTGACTCGATTGAATGCAAAATTTGTATGTAGCAGTTTAAAAATTTTTGGCTTAGAAAATAGGTTTTATCCTAGAGATTGCATAACATCCCCTTGACAGATCGGCACCCTCATAGGTCAGGTGGCCTGCCAGAACCCGCAGGCGGGGAGATGCCTAACAAGGTTGAGAAAGTACAATATGTATGCATGAAAAACCCTCGGCGAGTCCGAGCTTACTTCTTAGGACCGTTTAGAGTTGCTATCTTATCTTAAAAATTTTATTTAATTAAAGTAGAAGAATTTTTGACAGACCCCTAAGAGCCTAAATTCGAATTCCAGGCTAAATCAAATACGGCATGCAAATAAAAAAAACTAGAAAAGCAGGAGTTCTAATGCGCAATCAAATTAAACAAATCAATTAAATTTATCAAATTGAATGTCTATATGGCAAGTGCCACTTATTATTACATCTCAAAAATTACAAGAAATTAAAGTGGCCGGGCACCACTGACTACAACCCGGATTTCTAATCCTAAATCAAATGATTTTGAGACTTGTGATTCTTCTCGTTGTCCAATCCTTCACCTTCTCACTAACATCTCGATTCGTCGGTTCAGTATATCCAAATGGAAAGAAACTCCCCCTTTGATCGGGGTGTTATCCTTCCTCTTTGGATATTTGCAAAGTATCCTAATTTGAATTTCAAATGGAAGAAGACTCTCCCCTTTAGGGATGTCTTCACCTCTTTGAAATTCAAATTGGATATTCATATCCCAATCTCAAATCATTTTAAAGAATTACAACCTTAACTGAATTAAATTTACATTGAGAGAAATAAGAAAATCTAGACTCGATCCTGCAAGGTTATCCTAATAATCAACAGTTGTATATATTCCCAAGCAGTTATAATATGAAAAAAAATTGAAATGCATTTTTTTTTTAGCCACACTTGGCCATGCTCTTTTTTTATTTAAAGGGGGTCTTAAGCGCGGCAGGTACCTGTGCAAAGAGTTATATATTTTTTTATTAACTGCCCCCTTTAATTTCAGCTCCTTGTATGAGCATGGCCACCTGCATAAGATTGCACAAGTATAATTCGTCCCTAACCTAGGGGTAAGTCTAACGCACAATCAATCACAGAGTGCAGAAAGCAAGTAAGCAAACACAACAATTCTATACTAGCAAACAGCATGCAGTAAAAGCTCGAAAAATACGGCACACAACTGCAGAAAGTAAAACACCGGCCTAGCCTAGAACTAGAGTCAGTGATCCTAGCAAAACATCTAAAGTGTGTGAGGTAGGTCGTGTGGTTTTGATGTGTCCTAAATAGGATTATTAGTTAGAGTTATTTCAAGTTCGATTGGTTGTAAGGCTTAAGGGATTTTTTTAATTAGAATTTAAATATTAATATTTTAAATCTTTTAAAATCAATTATTTAATTATTTGTTGGGAACCACCTTTGTTTCACACCGAGGCCGTGAAGTTTATTTCACCTTCCTTGGGGCTGAGTTAACAGCCTCGTAGGCCTGGGTTACCCAGTGGTACCCGGTATAATTAAGTAGCTTAAGTTGATTAAGATTCAAAAGTTAATGAATTTTATCCAAAATTGGTTGATTACTGATTTTAGAAGTTAGTTAATGAATTCTGGAGTTTTAAAATGAATTTCAAGTTTTTATGAATTTTGGAATATTTTAATGATTTAATTAAGGGGTCAAAAATTGACTTTTTGATTAAGGGTGTTTTATGGAAATTTAGAATTTTATTAAAATACTAGACCTTACTACAATCAGTTAGACAGTAAGTACGTTGAAATCGGATTTTTCTACATTTTATTACGAAGGTTCGAAGTTTTTGAACTAGTTTTGACCTAGATTTGACCGGTTTGTTGACTTTTTGAATTTAATGCTTTTTCTGGAAGTTTAATATTTTTAATAAATATTAGACCTTATTATGAGTTGAATGCAAGTGAGTTTGACTGATTTGGATTTTTCTTTAATTAGTTATGAAGGTTCAAAGTTTTGACTATTTATTGAATTATTGAAAATCCTTAATTAAAGGCCCCTTTTGTGATTTTGCTCCAAATGAGATCCCAACTCCTTGAAATCAGCTCCAAAGGTCAGGAATGACCTAAGGAGAGATTCCCAAGTGTTTGAGAAATTTTTGGAATTTTAAAATATTATTAATTAATTAAATTAATAAAATATTGATTTTCACTCAAAATTAGATTAAGGTTTAAATTGCTGTCAAATCAAGGGGATTTCAATTTTCATGAGTTAAGGATTGAATTTTGGTCAGTTAGAGGGTTTTACACATATTTTTAGGTTTTTAAAATGGATTTATTACATTTTCTGGAAGTTTTTAAGGCTTAATTAAGGCTTAAACTTAGAAAAATTAATTAGGGGGGCTTAATGACTTCTAAAACCAGTGAAATTTTTCTCTAAGGGTTATAGATGTCACTATGTTCAAGTGGTTCAAATTTCATGTTCAAATAATGTATATCCTAATTCCTAGGATTTCTCTAAGTTTTCTAAACATGCACTTAATTCTTGTCCTTAACGATGTCACTATGTTAATTAGGTTTGAATCAAGGTTCCAACTAACCCTCAAACTTTAACATATAAATGAACACGCATAACCAAACAAGTCCTTAGGTCTAGGAGAACCTAGACTAAGTGGTGTGTGCTCCCTAAGCACGCGAATAAATAACGATGAGATTAGTGAACAATCAAATCATGATTACTCACTAATCAAATCCCCATTAATTCAATTCAATTATGCTTAATCTAGATTTAAAATCTCAATGAATCTCTCGAAGGTAAAGATTTAAATTCATATAGTTTTAAAATAGGTTTTAAAATAGACCTATATATGTATATATATAAAGATAAACTCATATATACATAAATAAATATTTTAAAATAAGATAATTAAAAATATTATGAAAATTATTTTAATATATCAATGAGAGATCCTCTGATTAAAATTTCAAGTCGGTTTCAAAGTGCTTTTAAAAGAATTTAAGTATGCATATAATTTTAAAATGATTTGATTTTAAAATTATATATAAAATGTAAATAATGATTTGAATAAATCCAAATAACATCAAAATTAACTCAAATAACTTTTAGAAAGTTCCCTGGAAATTCAAGATAGATTGAAATTAATTTTTTTTTTTTAAATTTTTTTTTAAATTTTGAAATATATGGATTTATTTTAATTAAATATTAATTAAAATAATCTAATAGTTAATATTTAAAATTATTTTAAAAATATAGAGTATTTTAAAGTAATTTTATTTTTAAATTGGAGGCCTTGAGAAACCGAGCAGTTTGATATATAATACTTAATTTTTTGAAAAGTATTTAATTTTTAATATTTTTTTTGAAGTTTCTGGTAATTAAAAAAATAGTTAAAATACTAATTAAAATTAATTAACAGGTAATGGCGGCGCGGCTGACACGTGGCGGCATCCCGTTCGTTGATTCAGAAACCGCGGCGGCGCCGATGATTGAGCAATCATTTCGGGATGATTGCTGGCGGCGGGACCCACGCGCAAACCACTTAAACCAGTCAGCACCCAATATCCGCCGTTCGATCATCCGCGGGATCCATCCGACGGTGGAGATCAATTCCGCGGTTTGATCTCAGCCAAGAGAAATCAAACGGTGGAAGATGAATCCCGCGGTCCAAAACCAACGTCCATGATCGAGCTGAACAGGAATTTGATCAACCAAGTGGGATGCATGGCTCAGCAGTTCACGGAACGGCTCGATCTGAACCGTTGATCGAGCGATCAACGGTCCAGGAGCTGTTCGCCTGAGCCAAACCGAGAAAACGCCCTAGAGAGCGTTTTATATGCTCGTTCGTTCGATCCAGACAATGAAATTAATTGAAATTTTAAACCTAGATAGCTTAAATGAACAGAAAATATGGGGAATCAATTTCATAGCCTAAGATGCATTAAATAGAAAGTTATTTAGACTAGGTGTCTTAAACTAGGGTTAGAGTTTTACATTGCTTTATTGGACGGATTGAACCGTTTTTGAATTCTCTGAACTTGTAGACTGTTCACGATTAAGTTCCTAGTTGAAACCTCGCTCCTACGCTCCACGGATCGCCTGGAATGAGCCTTGGATGGATTTGGTATTGAGCTCGCCGGAAGATCGTCGGCCACCGTTTTGACCGGCCGGATTTGAGTGGGGATGTGTTGGGAGATGTCTGGGGAGCTCTATGGAACAGGGAGCTGGACTTGAGAGGCTGGAAGTGGTGAGAGAGTATTAGGGTTAGAATGAAGCTCTCTAGGACGTTTTACCCCTATTCAAATGTCTCCAGGTTGAATCAATGGCTAGGATTAAATGGCTGGACCTCCAGATGCTGCCATGTGTCACTAGGAGTTGGTGGGAGCAGAAGCCAAGGACGGATCAAGGACATCCTACATGGAAAGGGCTTTTTGTCCTTTATTTGGACACATGGAGTAATAGGGGCTGCTAGATCAAGATCAAAGGGCTGGAATAAACCCTAGGAAGCTTCTAGAGTGGTTCAAAACTACTGGAGTAGTTTGGATTAAAACAAATTAGGTTTAAGAGGGGTTTTGACCAAATTTGACCCCTCTTAACCCATGATTTGACTGTTTGACTGGTCCACTGCCACATGGGACTGATGAGGTGGCAAGGGTTAGAGTGTATTGAATGCTGGTTGCTGGGTTTGGGGCTAAGGATTGGAACTTGAGAGCTATGGGATTAATTCTTTGAATATTTAATGGTCTTTTGACCATATGTTGACTGGTCAACTGGTTACTTTGGCTGCTGAGGTGGCAGCCATATGTCCATTCCAGCTGCTTGAAGTTGTTTGGAGGGAATACAAAGCCATGGGTTGAGGCTTGAATGGATATGAAGAGTTTTCTATGGGCTTGATCAAGCCAAAATGGGTTGACTTGGTCAAATTGACCATGGTTAGACTCCAAACAAATTCGGTTAAGTTTGAAACATGAATTAAAAGTGGTTTTGAGGAATTGAATGATTTGGAAAAGTTAAATGGGTTGAAATGACCCATTCAAAACCTTAAGGGGCAATTGGGTTGACTGGGTCAACCAGGTTGGCCCAAAGTGTGGATCTGGGCTGGACAGGTTTAAAATGAAAATTGGGGTCTATTGGATGTGGTCTCAGGATCTAGGGAGGTCATTTGGTTCAAAACACCTATTTGGACCCTTAAAGGGCCTTTTGGGTCAAACCTGTTGACTTGGTCAACCAGGTTGACCCAAGGGTTGGGCATGGGTCCGACAGATTTGAAATGACATTTGAAACTCACTGGAGGTGATTGCATTCAATTCGGAGTTCATTTGGTTTGAAATCTAGGTTGATTTGAAGTCAAGGTTGATCAGGAGTTTGAATTGATTTGAATCTAACTCTGTCATAGAATCTAGAAGAATTCTAAGGACTAGACTTTAGAAGGGTTGTAGGATCTAAGAAATCCTAGAGTCTAAGAAAATCCTATATTCTGGAGTCTAGAAGTCCTAGGATCTAGAGTAGATCCTAAGGTCTGTATTCTAGGAGAATCCTAGGTTCTAGATTGATCTGGAGTCTGGATGGGTCCTTAGTGACCTCATACAAAAATGAGGTCAACAAATGGACCCCCAATATGTGTAATAGAATGAAATTCTATTGCACATATTGGCGTTGACCGAAAAAGGTCAAGTCTGGAGTTTTGATCCTAAGGGAAAGAAAAAGTCTATCCTTGGGGGATCGAGGTTTGAATTGATACTAGGGTAGTGCCACAGAGGGCGTACTCTACCACTAGCGAATCGAATCCTAAAGGAAGAAAAGGTTCTATCCCTAAAGGAAAAGAAAGCCTAGGTGATCCTATAGGAAGAGAGAATTCCTAAATATAGAGGATCAGATTTGAGTTTTGAATCTAAAGGAAAGGGTGGCCTAACCTCTGAGTTTGAATTTGGAATAGATTCTAAGCGAAGGGAAGACCTAACCCTAGAGGATTGAGTTTTGAATTGGTTCTAAGGAAAGGGAAGACCTAACCCTAGAGAATTGGATCTTGAATTTGATACTAGGGTAGTGCCACTAAGGGCGTACTCTACCACAAGCAGATCTGATCCTAAGGGAAAAGAGTACCTAAACCCTAAGGAAGAGAAGGAAAGAATGATCATATAGAAAGGAAGAATTTTTAACTACAGAGGATTGAATTTGAATTTGATACTAAGGTAGTGCCACGAGGGGCGTACTCTACCACTAGTAGATCTAATTCTAAGGAGAGAAAGCACGATGACTCATATCTATCCTTAAGGAAGAGAAAATTGGATGATCTTGTGGGAAGGAAGCATTGCTTCCCACAAAAGATCGGATCTGGAGTTTGAATTTAGGATGGTGCCACTGAGGGCGTACTCCATCACTAAAGAATGATCTCGTGGAGAGGAAACTTGCTCTATACGAAAGATCTAGTCTGAAATTTAAAACTAGGATGGTGCCACATAGGGCGTGCTCCACCACTAGCGGATCTAATCCTAAGGAGAGAAAGCATGATGACTCACATCTATCCTTAAGGAAAAGAAAACTAGAATGATCTCGTGGGAAGGAAGCATTGCTTCCACGAAAGATCGGATCTAGATTTGAAGTTTAGGATGGTGCCACGATGGGCGTACTCCATCACTAAAGAATGGTCTTGTGGAGAGGAAACTTGCTCTACACAAAGAACCACGTCTGGATGATCATATGTGTAGGAAACTTGTTCCACATAGAGGATCGGGTCTGGATGATCGGATGTAGAGGAAACTTGCTCTACACAACTAATCAAATTTGAAATGATCTTATATAGAGGAAACTTGCTCTATATAAAATCAGGTCTAGAATGATCATGGGTAGAGGAAACTTGCTCTACGGATGATCGGGTCAGGATTGATCATGTGCAAAGGAAACTTGCTTTACACAGATGATCAGGTTTGAATGATCGTATATAGAGGAAACTTGCTCTATATAAGATCAAGATTAAAATGATCATGGGTAGAGGAAACTTGCTCTACGAATGATCGGATATGGATCGATCATGTGCAAAGGAAACTTGCTTTACACAGATGATCAGGTTTGAAAGATCGTATATATAGGAAACTTTCTCTATATAAGATCAAGATTGAGATTTGAATATTAGGATGATGCCACAAAAGGCATACTCCATCATTAAAAGGCTTGAACTTAAGACAAGAAGATCTGAAGAATCGCTTCTTAGTCTTAAGAAAAGAGACGCAATGTATTAAACTTTAAAAAGATTTGAAGAGAATTGGACAAAATTGATTGAAACTTGAAGATTTTATTGATTGAAAAATCGAGCTACATCAAGCATAGTATTTCTTCAAGAAACGCCCGTTTACAGGAAGCATCGGGTGATTTCCTTTACAATCCACTAGCTGATACGAGCCTCCTTCGTAGACTGTTTCCACTACGAAGGGTCCTTCCCAAGTTGGTTCAAACTTTCCACCGAGTTTTCGGTGCGCTAAGATAGGCCTCCGAAGAACCAAGACCAAGTCGCCTACTTGGAAGGTTCTAGGTCGCACTAGCTTATCGTGAGCTTGAATCATTCGGGCTTTATACAACTCTAGATTTTGTTGAGCTTGAAGACGACATCCTTCAAGGCTTTCGAGTTCTTCCAAACGGAGTTGTGCATTCTGTTGAGTTGTAATCTGATTCTGAATTGCAATTCTGAGCGAAGGGATTTGAACTTCGAGAGGGAGTACGGCCTCAGATCCATACACTAGTGCAAACGGCGTGGATTGGGTCGGGGTTCGATAAGTGGTCCTGTAGGCCCACAAAGCTTCCACCAACCTCTCATCCCACTGACGTTTATTATCATCGAGGGTCTTTTTGATGATTTGAACCAAAGTTTTATTGAAGGCCTCAGCCAATCCATTAGCCCTTGGGTAATAGATTGTTGAGTATCTCCAATCAATACCATGGCGATTTGCAAAATTGTTGATCTTTGTAGACTTGAAAGCAGACCCATTATCGGATATGATTCTGCGCGGAACGCCAAATCTATATACGATATGGTCACGGAAAAATTTCATTACATGGTATGATGTTACATTTCTTAGTGGGACTGCTTCCGCCCACTTTGAAAAGTAATCAGTCGCTGCTAAAATGAAGCGATGACCCTTTGAAGAAGGAGGGTCAATTGGCCCAATGATATCCGTGCCCCAACTTTCGAAGGGCCACGAGGCTATCGTGGGGTGCAACACATTAGGCGGCTGATGTAAAACCACACCATGTACTTGGCACTGATGACAACACTTTGCAATTTTCATGCAATCGTCAATCATCGTAGGCCAGTAGTATCCAAGTCTTTTGATCTTCATTTTCATCTTTGGACCCGATTGATGAGCACCGCACAGTCCAGCATGGACTTCGTTAACGATCTTCAGGGCCTCACATTTGTCTAAACAACGGAGCCACATTTGACCAAACGACCGTCGGTACAATGTATTATTGACTAGTGCGTAGGATAGGGCACGTTTCTTAATTTGATGGGCAAGTGATTTCTCGCGAGGGAGCTTGCCTTCTTGAAGGTATTCAATTATCGGCTGTCTCCAATCTGCTTCTTCATCAACTGCTGAAGAGGTAGAAAGGACTTGGAAAATCTGTTTGTTGATGTACTCCAAATCTATAGGAGACAAGACTTGACGACCCTGCACCTCTATAGGGATGGAGTCTTCTTCTGGGCAGGCAAATTCCTTTGCAAGTTTTGCAAGGGCATCCGCCGAAGAATTACTTCCACGAGGAATCCTATACATAGTTACAGTCGGAATTTGCTCGAGCAAGTGACAGGTGTACTGATGGTATTTCAGGAGTTTAGGATTCAAAACTTTATAGGTTCCTGCAATCTGGTTGATCACCAGTTGGGAATCACCAAAAATTTTAATCTCTTTAATCTCCATCAAAATTGTAAGTTCCAGACCAGTTATCAGAGCTTCGTACTCAGCTTCATTATTCGTACAGGGTTCTGATAAGTGGTAGGAAAAGTACATCATTCCCTTATCTGGTGTTATGAATACCAGGCCAACTCCGGCTTTCCCGGGAATAGTAGATTCAGGTGTTTTGCCCCGTTGGGAGGACGCAGCACCATCAAAATACATTTCCCAGGTTTGAGTAGTGGCTTCCTCAAAACTCATGATTTGCTCATCAGGTAAATCATCATTTAGAGGAGATTCCGCCGGCAACGGATGTGCCGCAAGGAAGTCGGCGACGGCCTGCCCTTTCACAGCACGCAGGGGAATGAAAGTAATTTCAAATTGAAGCAATATCATAGACCAACGAGCCAAACGTCCTGACAACGTAGGCCTGGTCATAAGTATTGCAAAGGGGTTAAAACTAGAAATTAAGTTGATTTGATGAGAAAGCATGTAATGTCTTAGTTTTTTGAGCTGCAAAGACTAAGGCAAGACAATGTTTCTCAATCGTTGGATACCGAATTTCCGTTGGTAGAAGTCTCCGACTTAGGTAGTAGAGAGCGTTTCTCTTTCCCTTCGTCATTGACTTGAGCAAGGAGGGCCCCAAGAGACTCGTCAAGGGCCGCAGTGTAAAGTATTAAAGGTCTTCCCGGAATAGGGGCTGCCAAGACTGGTGGATTCATCAGGTATTGTTTGATGTTTTCAAAAGCAGATTGACATTTCTCGTCCCAAATAAATTTGGCGTCCTTTTTAGCGAGGATCGAGAATGGTTGACATCTTCCGGAAAGATTGGAAATGAATCTTCTTATATACGCCAGTCTACCTTGAAGAGACCTTAGTTGAGTAAGGCTCCTAGGAGGCGGCATATTTAAGATAGCTTCGATTTTGGCTGGATCAATTTCAATTCCACGGTGTCTTACTACGAAACCTAGAAATTTCCCTGACGTGACACCGAAGGCGCACTTCAAAGGATTCATCTTAAGGTCGTAGCGGCGCAACCGCTCGAAGACGATTCTTAAGTCATAAAGATGAGCCTCTTTAACTTTACTTTTGACAACTAAATCGTCGATGTAGCATTCGACTTGATTGTGGATTAAATCGTCAAAGATTCGAGTCATAGCCCGCTGGTAGGTTGCACCGGCATTTTTAAGGCCAAATGGCATCACTTTATAACAAAAGATCCCTATAGGACTTCTGAATGCAGTGTTTCTCTCATCTTCTGGGGCCATCTTGATTTGATTATAACCAGATGAGCCATCCATAAAGGAGAAAACAACATGCGAGGAGGCGATATCCACCATTAATTCTGGAATTGGCAAAGGAAATTCATCCTTAGGACATGCCTTATTCAGGTCTCTATAGTCAACACAGACCCGGATTTGACCATTTTTCTTTCGAACAGGCACAACGCTGGCTACCCAAGAAGGATATTGCTCCTCCCGGATAAATCCGGCTTCGGCCAATTTCTTAACTTCAGAAATGACTTGTTGTTCAATCTCCAGACGCATGCGTCGCGGAGCTTGTTTGACAGGAATGGCATCATGCCGGATTCCAAGTTTATGAACTGCTATATCGGCGGACAAACCCGGCATTTCGTCGTATGTCCAAGCGAAACAGTCCTTAAACTCGGATAGAAGTTGAATTAGATCCCTAGACTCATCCTCACTCAACAAAGAACTTATGAAAGTAGGTCGAGGGTCTTCTTCCGTTCCAAGGTTGATTTCTTTAAGTTCATCAACTGTCGATTTAATTTCTTCTTCAAATTCAGGGGGGTGCATCCCGAATTTGAACTTCATCTGAATCATCTGAGGTCTCTAAACAAAGTCTGTCGAGCGAATCGACGACTTCAGTAGGGACACTTTCAGATTCAAGATGGATGGTTATCATCAAGCAATATTCATCATCGTCAAACGAACTAACGTTACCAAAGCCGATACCACTCGTCCAATTTTTATTGAATTTGGAATTCCAAATACTTTGGTGGTATCGCGCTTGACCCTTAGTCCATTTACTCGGAACAAAACCTTTAGAGATAAGAGTTTTAACACCAAGAGGAAAGTAGCCGAAAGGTAATTCCATTAATTCATTGAAATCTGCCTCTTCAAGGATTACATCACCCTCATTCCTTGAAGAGGAGGTGCCAGGGAAGAACCCTCTGGACTTTCCTTACTTCTCCATCTAAGTTAGGGGAATCCTTAGTTACTAACCCTGAGACCCTGTCAGTTGACAGTGGGGTTCAGGCTAAGGATTTGACTACCCTATTAAGCTTTTCATACATACTCGATTCAGGCTCATCACTTTGAGGTTTAGATTTGTTACCCTCTTGGTCGCTATCTGAATCTAAAGTGAGATCAAACTTAGGAGGAAAATTGGATTTTTTGTGGTCAAAAGCAATTCTGTTACCCCTTCTTTTTGATTCTTCATCAGAACTTGTTTCAAGTTCGATGTACATTGGAGGATTTCTCTTTTCAATGAAAGGGCGACCTCGGCCGCGTGCTCTTTGGGCCATCCTTCCACCTCTTTGAGGTAGGTTGATTGGAGGCCTAAAGACCACGCGCTCGACGTCATCTTCGCTACTAGAATCGTCTCTTTTTTGATTCTTGACTTTTTTTCTTCTCTCAACTTTTGAATTGCTTTTGAACTTTGATTTTCTACTTTTTCCTCCTTAATGTTGATCTCTACCTTAGATTTGGTAGTGGACCCTTTAGGAACATAGTATGCAGCATCCTCGTAGATCCCAATCTCGTGAATAGAAAATGGTTGTAAATCACCCTTGATTTCAAACTCAATGCCATCTCGTTGGTACTTGATGCATTGATGTAGGGTGGAAGGAACCATCCTATACTCATGGATCCAAGGCCTACCTAGGAGCGCATTAAAGGACGTAGCCGAATCAATTATATGAAATTTCGCTTCAGTTTTTAATTCTCCTATCTCTAGAAGAAGTGTGATCGAACCTAAAGCCTTCTCGCCTTTTTCATTGAACCCACGAAGCACCAACTTGTCGGTTGAGAGCTTGCTAGTATCAACTCGAAGGTATGCGAGAGTCTTTATGTTCATCACGTTGACCGATGCACCCGGATCAACAAGAACTCTTGATAGTTTTTAAACTTTCCCACATTTACTGAAATGTAAAGTGGGCGATTGTGATCGGCAGTTCCAAGGAGTAGATCTTCATCAGAGAAGGTAACTCCTGGGATTTCTTTGAAGTACAAAGCTTCTTCCTCGGAAGTTGAAGCGAGTTGAGCTAAGCAAATCTCAGGGTCGAGAAGTGCTTTAATTAGAGTCTCCCTCATCTCTTTTGAAAGGACAAGGGCATCGTAGATGCTCAACTTAGCAGGCAACTTCCTAAGGTGAGCTAAGACGTTGTAATCGACACTTGGAACATTAACATCGGGACCCGGTGGATTTATAGGAGAGTTTGATTGTTGAGCAGGGACTTGAATCGGATCAGCGGACACAACTTGTTTTCCCTTTTCCTGAGGGGGAAGCCTAGGGGGTAAAACCTTGCCACCACGTAGTTGCACTTGCACGATTTCATCGGAAGGACAAACTACGGGGAGGTCTACGCTCTCCTTAGGCGGTTGATTGTCATTTTCTGAATGAGAATCTGAATCCGAAAAGTCTATCACGACGGGACTCCCTTGAAAGTTAATTTCAGGGGTATCACCATCTGATAAGACATCAAATTCGTCTTCTCCTTGAAGGGTCAAATCCGGAGAGCTGAGTTTTTGAACTTCTTGATTGTCCTCAGCTGGCTCCGAGTTATTTTCAACGGAAGAGTCATTTAAAATTTTATTCTCAACACTAATCATCAAAATATTTGCAGAAGGATCTTTCTTTTTATTTAATTTTTGACCCTTTGCCTTTGATGGGGCAAAGTAAAAGTCAGATAACTTTAGTGGGGCTAGTGGTTTTGAGCCACCATCCACCACTTGTACACATCTCTCATCAACAAATTTCCTCTCTACAAAAAGGTTCACTCTTTTCATTTTTATTTAATACAGTAGTTCCTACGACTACTGGAGAGGAAATCGTCCCAACATCCTCCTGCGATGCCTCCAGCTCAACCTCCCAGATCGGGCCCCGGGCTCTCGTCGGTAACTGTTGAGAAAGACGAAAAGATTGGTTAATCGACTTTTTAAATGCCCGGGATAGTGCTATATCCCAACCATCTTCAATGGAAAAAGAAAGATTAGAATTATTACCTGAGATGGATTTGACAGATCCCTGATCCGGATTGACCAAGTACTCCTTTGGAATTATAATATTACCTTGACGGAAGTTTCTTTCGAGCCAATCCTTAAAGACTATACAGTCTTCGATTGTGTGGCCCAACATGCGATGGTAGGGGCAAAAGGTTGGATCATCCTTTTTATTTGCCTCTTCCGGCTTCTTGGCCTCCGGCAATCGAAAATCTGACTTCTTTAGAAGGCTCTTAAAAATTTTCTTCACCGAGTCCCTTTTGAATGGATACGGACGAGCCAATCTCTCTTCAAAAGTAGGCCGGTGATATTCTCTGATAGGTTGAGAAGTTACCTGAAACGGTTGAGGTTTTTGAGTCTGCTGAACAGTAGAATTACTTGATTGAACGTTAACCGGCTTCTTCCCCTTGTCGACTGCTGAAACCGTTGCTGCCCTCTTTTCAAAGGATTTCAACGGTTTACTAACCTTTTTATCTTCAGTAGAATCCTTCAAGAATGGCATTTTGGAAGCCTCTTCTTGTAGATTACTAGCTTTATTAAGAAGCTTCTCGAAGGTTTTGATTGTAAACCCCTTTAACAGAAAAGCAATAGGCCCATGGATATTCTTTAGAAGAATTTCCACTGCATGTTGCTCTTGTAGTTGGGGTTCACATTTCATCGAGAGGTTTCGCCATCTCAAGATGTAGTCGACTAAAGACTCGCCCGGCTTTTGTTTTTCGATGACGAGATCACCAACGGTTACACGTTGTTGAGCTCCTGAGAATCTCTTTAAAAAGAGACCCTCGAGCTCTGTGAAAGTTTTTACTGAACCATTTGGCAGATCTGCGTACCACTCAAAAGCAATACCGGACAAACTACTCACAAACTGGCGAAAGAGTAGAGCATCCGACCCTCCTGCATTGCAACAGCTTGCTCGGAAATGGGCCAGATGCTGTCTTGGGTTTTCTAAGCCGCTAAAGACTTTAAAAGAAGGTGGCACAAAACCCTTTGGGTAAGGAACCAAATCATATTCCTCGGGATAGGGTCTACCCTTTGGAATAGATACAGTTCCTTGTGAATGGGCTAAGGCCTCCCTTACCTGGGTTTCAATCATCTGACGGATATCCTTTTCTGGTGGAGACACTGGAGAAGTAACTTCTGGAAGCTTGGGATTTGAATCGGCTTTCCTGCTGTGCTCGCCCATGGTGTGTACTGTGGGCTGCAACTGCTCGGGTCTCGATTGCTGTGATTGCAAAAGCTGACTCTGCATCTGTTCAACTCTAATCATCATCTCTTCAACTTTTCTTTCAAGATTTTTAATATACTCATCCTTCTCTTTCAATCTGACAGAACTATCTGAATCCGAGTCCGAGTCGACTGCTGCTGACTCTTCCTCCTTTCCAGAATGGTGCTTAGAAGGCTCAGCATCTTTAGCTGACGCACGAGTTTCAACCATGTGAACATCTGCTACTGGCTCTTCATCAACTAACAGATCATCTTCATCCGGATTGAATTCATCAACGGCCTTCTTCTTAAGGATATCTCTGATTTCTTGAACCACTTCCTCAACCGGTCTCCCATCTATTGCTTCAGCATAAAGTGGCAGATATCCATCGTAATCCATGACCTGGTCATATTCTTTCACATCCAACTTGTCAAAAATATCATTGATCTTAGCATCCTCCTCAGTAATCTGCTCACTAACTAACTGGTCTAACATCTCCTCATCGGGATCTGGAACTATCTCCTCCCCTCCGACTGTCCCGGGGTCGGTAGTCGCGAGGGTGACCTCCTCAGTTGGGTGAGGGACATCTATCTTAATTGGTGATGGAGGTGCTTGGACAGCGGGGGCTCCAACATCACGCGCGAATAGAGTCCTCACATCCCTGCACTGGGAGTCTAGGGAGTTCAACTGGTATTTGGTTCTGAGGTTCTCTAAAATTGTATCCCAATGCATTTGCTGAACTTCTTCCTTGCATATGACTCTACTGGTGACATGGGCCTCTTGCCCTTAACATCAACTGGCTTTGGCTCTTTAAAGACTTCTTCAGGTTTTGCTGCTACTGGGGCCAGCTTCGATAGTTTTAAAGAAGGGGTCGGTGGTCTACCCTTAAAAGAGCGACTCGATCCAGACCCGGTTAATACTATCTCCTCCGTTTTTGTAGAAGGGAGGCGAGGCACCCAGTGGTATCCATCTACCAAGACTGAAGATACAGGTTGTTTGACAAATTTCTTGTTCTTCCTCACTGGTTGAGGAGTCAAGTTCTTGGCTTCAGTTTTCTCTTCTTTTAATACTTCCTTCTCAAGCTTATGAGAGATTACCCCTTTCAATTGCTTTACATATTTCTCCTTTGTCTGCCCCACTTGGGCGGCACAGGTGTGGATGATATTTCTAATCATCCTGGTTTTCAGAACTTGCTTCTCTTTCGGGGTTTTCTTCATAGAATAGTCGACAGGGCTAGGCGGAGTGCTAGCTATCCGACTGACTCTCTCCTCCCCTGCAGCAGCTGCAAGGGGGTGAAAACGACTCCCTTTAAGGAGTGGAGAAGAGACAGGGATTGGCAGCTCCTCAGCAGCCTCAAGTTCAACCTTAGTTAGGGCTTTCAGCTCAGCCACCTTTTTATTCTTAGTGATCTTCTTCCTTACCCTCCTTAGGTAATTCTTTCTGGCATTCTTACTGCCATAGAGGGACTCAGTGCTAGAAGAACCCTTTTCAACCATAACCACAGTCTTGCTTTCAACAGTTGGTTCTTCATTCTTTTCCTCTTCCTTTAAGGACTCCTTATGTGCAGATGCCAAATCTAACAATGAACAATGATGAGGAGGGGCATCATTCCCAGCTCCTATGGCTAGTTGGACTAAAGGGGTTTTTCTCTCCCTCTACAGCAAGATCCACTAGGGTATTTCCATCCATAACCAACTTAAGGGACTTGAATCCTATCCCAAACTGAATTGAATTCTCAAAAACCATTTCCTCAATCATCAAGTCACGGTCCATGGAGAACAGGAGTCTTCCGGCCATTGCAGGTAATTTGAATGTCTGAGATTTAGAGAAGAGAAATTTGAATCAGAATTTTGAATTAAGTTTTTGAAAAGTAATCTATATCTTATCATGTATATCGAATTATAAAAATTATAATTCGGTATACAATAATAGGATATAGAAATTAACTTTGATTTAAAGAAGATCTGAATTTTTATTGTATATGTGTAACTACAAACAAATATTGTAGAAACACATAACAATAACGATTTGAATTTGATTTGAATGAAATTAGAGAAAATGTTTGAATTTGAAGATGATCGAGTTTTCATCGCACATGTTTTACCATTGGAGAGTGCTATGGGTGCTACATGTAACAATGAGGATTGAATTGAATTTGAAGGATGAAGGTTTGAAAATTCAAAAATCCGGCAGCATTTCCCCTTATTTTTGGAACTCAAGGTGTTGAATTTTCATTCAACAGAAAGGTTCTCAAATAAATATAGGAAAAGCTATTAAGAAAGCTTCACTCTCTCAACCCTAAGAATAATCAAAGGGTAAAATGTTAAAGACAAACTTTTACCGGATAGAATTTAAGGGTTCGTTGTATATGAGAACATATAACAACGTCAATCAATTGTTTTTAGAAAATTCAAAAATCCAGCAGCATTTCCCCTTATTTTTGAGACTCAATGTGTTGAATTTTCATTCAACAAAAAGGTCTACAATTGTAAGGAGAAAATACTACAAGGTTTTCAAATACAATTGAAAGTTGAAATTACTGAAGGCAAAAACTTGCCGAGAAAATTCAAGGATATGTCGTATATGCTTCTTACAACGATTGTCGT
Organism: Dendrobium officinale; assembly: GCA_019514585.1. NCBI lineage: Eukaryota > Viridiplantae > Streptophyta > Magnoliopsida > Asparagales > Orchidaceae > Dendrobium > Dendrobium officinale. Next base: position 30,278,658 of record CM033686.1, on the reverse strand, counting down.
AGGAAGGTATATAGCGACAATCAATCAATTTGAAATAATCTTTTAAAGAGATGTCGAAAATTCAAAATTTCGGCAGCATCTCCCCTTATTTTGGGACTCAATGTGTTGAATTTTTATTCAACAGAAGGTCCACATTACTTAGGAGAGATTTATTTAGAATTTACTTGACTCTTTCATTCTAGTCAGTGGGCTAAGAATGAAATGTCATAGCATAATTCTACCGGTATAATTGAATTTTAAGACAAACCTTAAAAAGTGAATGTTACACTTGATCGTATATATTGAATTGAAATTGTTACAATTCAATATACAACGATAAAACGTAACGATTATCTAGACGTTGGAATGATTAAAACTCTACTAAAAGATTGTGAATTTTGATCTTAAAAGTTGAAGAAATTTTCTATAAGTTATATAACTTAGCATGCCACTAGAAACCCGAGCACACTAGTTTCTAACATTTATAGAAAGGTTTAAAAAGGAATAGGCTTGACTCTTTCGCTCTACCAACCAAGTTGGAGGCAAAATGTCCCAGCCTAAACTAGAGGGAGGTTTCCAACACTCACCTCTCATTACACATGTCTTAATTGAGTTGGCCACACTCACCCAAGAGAGAAATGAGAGAGGGACCAACGGAGAGAAGGGTAGTTAAGACTACCGATTCAATAAAATTTACATCGCTATTAGAGATGGAGAGTGAGATCGTCCCCAGCGGAGTCGCCATTTTTTGTTTTGATTAAAAAAATATATTTAAGAATATATAGTTTTGAAAAATATTTAATTATCTTTGGGAATATTAAATTTTGAATTTTAATTATGTAATGGAACTCAGGATTAGGAATGATATATCATCTCAAAAGGGCGAAGATATCATTCACTAATTGGTTCAGATTACAAAACTTTAACTTTATCCTTATTATCGTAGTCAAATCTAAGAAGAATCATATTTGACCTCGAGAGATCAAAATAGGATTTAATTGAGTATTTGGCTGAGCTAATATGGATTAAAGATTATTAATTTCATAATCAAAATTACGATAATAATTGATATATCTCTCCGAAGAAAGAAAATATCAATCATTATCGATCGTTTGAAAATGACGATAATAATCATTGTATTTGATTTCCCAAAGAGAATTAATTGAGTGTTTTGAAATGTTTATTTTGAAAAATTAAATCTGGGTTTCTAAATCTCCTACGAGCGCAAGCCCTCGTAGTTAATTACATCGTAGAAAATTGGAATTTTCTACGAAAACTCTCGATTAAAATAGCGATATGAATTTTATTTAAGATTTCAAAGCTAGATATCAAAGGAGATAAAGGGTTAGAAATTCAAATGGGATTGTGTCAAAATTGAAGACTTATTTTGAATCCAAAGGAGAAAAAGTAAGAGATGTTTTGAGATTCTGAATTACTTCAGAAACATCTCAATCTACCCTAAGTGTTAGGCTTATATTTGATTGAAAGAAATCTTTAGTTTGAGTGGTCGATTTTATTAGAAATTTGGGATTCAATTCCCGAAATTTGAGGTCTTATGGCCCTAGCCAGCCTCAGAACCTAGATCTAAATTGGGCACTAAAAATTAGTGCCCCGAACCTAGCTAGTGCAATGCGGATCTGGTCTTACCCCGGCCTGGATTGGGGAGCCAGCTAAACCGCCTAAACGATTTTAAAATATGAGTCCGGTCTTTTAATGTTGAGTGATAGGGACGTTAATTAGAAAATTTTAGAGGAATGGGGTCGACATCTAGAGCAGATCCTTAATTGACCCCTTTAACTTATGTCGGGTATTCGATGTCTAAATAGATGCAATTAAATATTAGACTCCTTTAAATTTGTTACTAATGCGATGCATGCTAATTGACTCGATTGAATGCAAAATTTGTATGTAGCAGTTTAAAAATTTTTGGCTTAGAAAATAGGTTTTATCCTAGAGATTGCATAACATCCCCTTGACAGATCGGCACCCTCATAGGTCAGGTGGCCTGCCAGAACCCGCAGGCGGGGAGATGCCTAACAAGGTTGAGAAAGTACAATATGTATGCATGAAAAACCCTCGGCGAGTCCGAGCTTACTTCTTAGGACCGTTTAGAGTTGCTATCTTATCTTAAAAATTTTATTTAATTAAAGTAGAAGAATTTTTGACAGACCCCTAAGAGCCTAAATTCGAATTCCAGGCTAAATCAAATACGACATGCAAATAAAAAAAACTAGAAAAGCAGGAGTTCTAATGCGCAATCAAATTAAACAAATCAATTAAATTTATCAAATTGAATGTCCATATGGCAAGTGCCACTTATTATTACATCTCAAAAATTACAAGAAATTAAAGTGGCCGGGCACCACTGACTACAACCCGGATTTCTAATCCTAAATCAAATGATTTTGAGACTTGTGATTCTTCTCGTTGTCCAATCCTTCACCTTCTCACTAACATCTCGATTCGTCGGTTCAGTATATCCAAATGGAAAGAAACTCCCCCTTTGATCGGGGTGTTATCCTTCCTCTTTGGATATTTGCAAAGTATCCTAATTTGAATTTCAAATGGAAGAAGACTCTCCCCTTTAGGGATGTCTTCACCTCTTTGAAATTCAAATTGGATATTCATATCCCAATCTCAAATCATTTTAAAGAATTACAACCTTAACTGAATTAAAATTTACATTGAGAGAAATAAGAAAATCTAGACTCGATCCTGCAAGGTTATCCTAATAATCAACAGTTGTATATATTCCCAAGCAGTTTATATATGAAAAAATTGAAATGCATTTTTTTTTTTAGCCACACTTGGCCATGCTCTTTTTATTTAAAGGGGGTCTTAAGCGCGGCAGGTTCCTGTGCAAAGAGTTATATATTTTTTTTATTAACTGCCCCCTTTAATTTCAGCTCCTTGTATGAGCATGGCCACCTGCATAAGATTGCACAAGTATAATTCGTCCCTAACCTAGGGGTAAGTCTAACGCACAATCAATCACAGAGTGCAGAAAGCAAGTAAGCAAACACAACAATTCTATACTAGCAAACAGCATGCAGTAAAAGCTCGAAAAATACGGCACACAACTGCAGAAAGTAAAACACCGGCCTAGCCTAGAACTAGAGTCAGTGATCCTAGCAAAACATCTAAAGTGTGTGAGGTAGGTCGTGTGGTTTTGATGTGTCCTAAATAGGATTATTAGTTAGAGTTATTTCAAGTTCGATTGGTTGTAAGGCTTAAGGGATTTTTTTTAATTAGAATTTAAATATTAATATTTTAAATCTTTTAAAATCAATTATTTAATTATTTGTTGGGAACCACCTTTGTTTCACACCGAGGCCGTGAAGTTTATTTCACCTTCCTTGGGGCTGAGTTAACAGCCTCGTAGGCCTGGGTTACCCAGTGGTACCCGGTATAATTAAGTAGCTTAAGTTGATTAAGATTCAAAAGTTAATGAATTTTATCCAAAATTGGTTGATTACTGATTTTAGAAGTTAGTTAATGAATTCTGGAGTTTTAAAATGAATTTCAAGTTTTTATGAATTTTGGAATATTTTAATGATTTAATTAAGGGGTCAAAAATTGACTTTTTGATTAAGGGTGTTTTATGGAAATTTAGAATTTTATTAAAATACTAGACCTTACTACAATCAGTTAGACAGTAAGTACGTTGAAATCAGATTTTTCTACATTTTATTACGAAGGTTCGAAGTTTTGAACTAGTTTTGACCGAGATTTGACCGGTTTGTTGACTTTTTGAATTTAATGCTTTTCTGGAAGTTTAATATTTTTAATAAATATTAGACCATATTATGAGTTGAATTCAAGTGAGTTTGACTGATTTGGATTTTTCTTTAATTAGTTATGAAGGTTCAAAGTTTTGACTATTTATTGAATTATTGAAAATCCTTAATTAAAGGCCCCTTTTGTGATTTTGCTCCAAATGAGATCCCAACTCCTTGAAATCAGCTCCAAAGGTCAGGAATGACCTAAGGAGAGATTCCCAAGTGTTTGAGAAATTTTGGGAATTTTTAAATATTATTAATTAATTAAATTAATAAAATATTGATTTTCACTCAAAATTAGATTAAGGTTTAAATTGCTGTCAAATCAAGGGGATTTCAATTTTCATGAGTTAAGGATTGAATTCTGGTCAGTTAGAGGGTTTACACATATTTTTAGGGTTTAAAATGGATTTATTACATTTTCTGGAAGTTTTTAAGGCTTAATTAAGGCTTAAACTTAGAAAAATTAATTAGGGGGGCTTAATGACTTCTAAAACCAGTGAAATTTTCTGTAAGGGTTATAGATGTCACTATGTTCAAGTGGTTCAAATTTCATGTTCAAATAATGTATATCCTAATTCCTAGGATTTCTCTAAGTTTTCTAAACATGCACTTAATTCTTGTCCTTAACGATGTCACTATGTTAATTAGGTTTGAATCAAGGTTCCAACTAACCCTCAAACTTTAACATATAAATGAACACGCATAACCAAACAAGTCCTTAGGTCTAGGAGAACCTAGACTAAGTGGTGTGTGCTCCCTAAGCACGCGAATAAATAACGATGAGATTAGTGAACAATCAAATCATGATTACTCACTAATCAAATCCCCATTAATTCAATTCAATTATGCTTAATCTAGATTTAAAATCTCAATGAATCTCTCGAAGGTAAAGATTTAAAATTCATATAGTTTTAAAAAATAGGTTTTAAAATAGACCTATATATGTATATATATAAAGATAAACTCATATATACATAAATAAATATTTTAAAATAAGATAATTAAAAATATTATGAAAATTATTTTAATATATCAATGAGAGATCCTCTGATTAAAATTTCAAGTCGGTTTCAAAGTGCTTTTAAAAGAATTTAAGTATGCATATAATTTTAAAATGATTTGATTTTTTAAAATTATATATAAAAATGTAAATAATGATTTGAATAAATCCAAATAACATCAAAATTAACTCAAATAACTTTTAGAAAGTTCCCTGGAAATTCAAGATAGATTGAAATTAATTTTTTTTTTTTTAAATTTTTTTAAATTTTGAAATATATGGATTTATTTTAATTAAATATTAATTAAAATAATCTAATAGTTAATATTTAAAATTATTTTAAAAATATAGAGTATTTTAAAGTAATTTTATTTTTAAATTGGAGTCCTTGAGAAACCGAGCAGTTTGATATATAATACTTAATTTTTTGAAAAGTATTTAATTTTTAATATTTTTTTTGAAGTTTCTCATAATTAAAAAAATAGTTAAAATACTAATTAAAATTAATTAACAGGTAATGGCGGCGCGGCTGACACGTGGCGGCATCCCGTTCGTTGATTCAGAAACCGCGGCGGCGCCGATGATTGAGCAATCATTTCGGGATGATTGCTGGCGGCGGGACCCACGCGCAAACCACTTAAACCAGTCAGCACCCAATATCCGCCGTTCGATCGTCCGCGGGATCCATCCGACGGTGGAGATCAATTCCGCGGTTTGATCTCAGCCAAGAGAAATCAAACGGTGGAAGATGAATCCCGCGGTCCAAAACCAACGTCCATGATCGAGCTGAACAGGAATTTGATCAACCAAGTGGGATGCATGGCTCAGCAGTTCACGGAACGGCTCGATCTGAACCGTTGATCGAGCGATCAACGGTCCAGGAGCTGTTCGCCTGAGCCAAACCGAGAAAACGCCCTAGAGAGCGTTTTATGGCTCGTTCGTTCGATCCAGACAATGAAATTAATTGAAATTTTAAACCTAGATAGCTTAAATGAACAGAAAATATGGGGAATCAATTTCATAGCCTAAGATGCATTAAATAGAAAGTTATTTAGACTAGGTGTCTTTAAACTAGGGTTAGAGTTTTACATTGCTTTATTGGACGGATTGAACCGTTTTTGAATTCTCTGAACTTGTAGACTGTCCACGATTAAGTTCCTAGTTGAAACCTCGCTCCTACGCTCCACGGATCGCCTGGAATGAGCCTTGGATGGATTTGGTATTGAGCTCGCCGGAAGATCGTCGGCCACCGTTTTGACCGGCCGGATTTGAGTGGGGATGTGTTGGGAGATGTCTGGGGAGCTCTATGGAACAGGGAGCTGGACTTGAGAGGCTGGAAGTGGTGAGAGAGTATTAGGGTTAGAATGAAGCTCTCTAGGACGTTTTACCCCTATTCAAACGTCTCCAGGTTGAATCAATGGCTAGGATTAAATGGCTGGACCTCCAGATGCTGCCATGTGTCACTAGGAGTTGGTGGGAGCAGAAGCCAAGGACGGATCAAGGACATCCTACATGGAAAGGGCTTTTTGTCCTTTATTTGGACACATGGAGTAATAGGGGCTGCTAGATCAAGATCAAAGGGCTGGAATAAACCCTAGGAAGCTTCTAGAGTGGTTCAAAACTACTGGAGTAGTTTGGATTAAAACAAATTAGGTTTAAGAGGGGTTTTGACCAAATTTGACCCCTCTTAACCCATGATTTGACTGTTTGACTGGTCCACTGCCACATGGACTGATGAGGTGGCAAGGGTTAGAGTGTATTGAATGCTGGTTGCTGGGTTTGGGGCTAAGGATTGGAACTTGAGAGCTATGGGATTAATTCTTTGAATATTTAATGGTCTTTTGACCATATGTTGACTGGTCAACTGGTTACTTTGGCTGCTGAGGTGTCAGCCATATGTCCATTCCAGCTGCTTGAAGTTGTTTGGAGGGAATACAAAGCCATGGGTTGAGGCTTGAATGGATATGAAGAGTTTTCTATGGGCTTGATCAAGCCAAAATGGGTTGACTTGGTCAAATTGACCATGGTTAGACTCCAAACAAATTCGGTTAAGTTTGAAACATGAATTAAAGTGGTTTTGAGGAATTGAATGATTTGGAAAAGTTAAATGGGTTGAAATGACCCATTCAAAACCTTAAGGGGCAATTGGGTTGACTGGGTCAACCAGGTTGGCCCAAAGTGTGGATCTGGGCTGGACAGGTTTAAAAATGAAAATTGGGGTCTATTGGATGTGGTCTCAGGATCTAGGGAGGTCATTTGGTTCAAAACACCTATTTGGACCCTTAAAGGGCCTTTTGGGTCAAACCTGTTGACTTGGTCAACCAGGTTGACCCAAGGGTTGGGCATGGGTCCGACAGATTTGAAATGACATTTGAAACTCACTGGAGGTGATTGCATTCAATTCGGAGTTCATTTGGTTTGAAATCTAGGTTGATTTGAAGTCAAGGTTGATCAGGAGTTTGAATTGATTTGAATCTAACTCTGTCATAGAATCTAGAAGAATTCTAAGGACTAGACTTTAGAAGGGTTGTAGGATCTAAGAAATCCTAGAGTCTAAGAAAATCCTATATTCTGGAGTCTAGAAGTCCTAGGATCTAGAGTAGATCCTAAGGTCTGTATTCTAGGAGAATCCTAGGTTCTAGATTGATCTGGAGTCTGGATGGGTCCTTAGTGACCTCATACAAAAATGAGGTCAACAGTACAAAAAAAAATGAAGGACTCAAGAGTTATTTTTAGAATCAGGGAAAGACTGGTGGCCAAGAAGTATAATAAAATTTAAGGAATTGATTTTGAAGAAAATCTTTCCCCTATAGCTAGACTTCAAATGATAAGAGTTATACTAGCATTTGCTTATTTTAAAGGTTTTAAATTATATCAAATGAATATTAAGAGTGTCTTTCTTAATTGGGTGATACAAGAGGAATTTTTTGAGTAAACTCCATTTTTTGAAAATTCGAAATTCTCAAATCAAGGGTTTAAATTGAAAAAGGCATTATATGTACTAAAAGAGGCACATAGGGCTTGGTTTGAGAGGTTAAGCACTTTCCTATTACAAATATCATTTGTTAAATAAGGTGTAGACACCACTCTCTTCTTGAAAAGAATAGGATATGACATACTCATTATTCAAATATATATTGATGATATCTTATTTGGATCTATCAGCAAAAATTTTAATTTTCAAAAATAATAAGTAGTGAATTTTAAATGAGTTTGATGGGAGACTTGAGCTATTTTCTTAGTTTTAGCATAAAAAAAATATGGAAGGAACATTTCTTAATCAGTCGAAGTATATTAAGGACATCCTTAAGAAATATGAAATGGATAATACTAAACTAGTTACTACCCCAATGAGTTCTTCAGTTTAGTTAGATAAGGGCCCTAAGGGAAAATCTATTGATCAAAATAATTTTAGAGGAAAAATTGGATCATTGCTTTGCTTGACTACTAGCAGGCTAGATATCATATTTAGTGTTTGGTTATGTGTTAGATTTAGATCTAATCTAAAGGAATCACATTTGACAGCAATTAAAAGAATTCTAAGATATATTTTGGGAACTCTAAACTTAGGGATTTTATATCCTAAGCACAATTCTTCTTTTTAAATCAATGAATATTTTGATTCAAATTTCATAGGACGTAGGGTTGATTAGAAAAGTACTTTGGAACTTATCAATTCATAGGAAACTCTTTAGTTTCTAGGTCTAGTAGAAAATAAATTTTAGTAGCACTTTCTACTGCTGATGCATAATGCATTATCTTAGGTAGTTGTGTGACACAAGTTTTTTGGTTAAAATAATAATTGGTTCACTTAGGATTTTCTATTGGCACTATTCCAATTTTCTATGATAATACAAGTTCCGTATGCATTTCAAAGAATCCTATTCAACATTTTAGAACCATGCATATCTATATTACGCATCACTTCATTAGAGATCTTGTGGGCAATAGAGAAATTAAATTGCACCATATTGGTATTGAGAATCAACTTGTAGACATTTTCACAAAACCAATTATTTTTTACACATTTAGCACCTTAAGAACCAGATCAAGTGGGATTCATCTTAATACTTAAATTGAATATCTAAAAACTTGATTTGTAATGTATTGGTGTGTTTGTTCATTTTCTTAGGTTGTTTGTTTTTTTTTTTCTTAGGTTGTTTGTTAGAGTTTGTATATTTGTATGTTTTATTTGTTTTGTTTTGTTTATTTTTGGTTGTTTTTCTTTTATATGTTTTATGTTTTTTTTAGTTCTTTTTTTAACTGGTAGCATGTCATCAGATCTTGCATTATTGGTGTTTAAAAAGAATCTCTATTTATCATGTCTTGTTCTAAGTGTTCTCTTCATACTGTATGAAATTTTTTGTACTGCACAAATTATGTACCGTGTACATAATATTTTTTTGTGATGAGCATGCAAGATTGAGTTTTTTATTGCATATCATATTATATGATGTCTTCATCGTATGCTTGATTTTGTCTTTTTTGTTTGTATGATTGGGGATGGTTTTCCAAACATTCAATATTTTTATCAGATCGTCCATACAAAATTGTATTTCATCTGTATGATCATGTTGTCAATTTCCCATGTGGACGAACCTAACCATCATAAAATGATCTTTTATATTCAGATAGTCTCAGATGAACAAGTGTTCATCTGTATGGTTAATTGGTCAAAAATCCTATATGAAAGGATGCCTCAGAAATGGCATTTTATGAAAAGCCATTTCATTTTTGGCTGTATCTATACATATGTATGAAATATTTCTTGTCATGTACAATTTTAAAATTATATATACGATCTCAATTTTGTACTATACGATAGGCCATTTTTCTCTAAATAGAAAGCTCTTAGATAAATTTTTTCTTAGAGGTGTGTTGTGGATGGCCAAAGGAAGAGAGAGAAGCTCCACAAAAGTACGTAGAATTTGGAAGAAGGCTTTGAAGATTTCGTGTGCTAGTGTTGGAGATGGATGAAGGTGGCCGGTCATCTAAGGATGACCGGAACACCAAAAACTTTTCTTCTACCGCGAATCCAATTATGCTGGATTCAAAAGGTAGATTCTCCTTCTAGCGTATGTCCCCTTTTCGGATTTTGGAATCTCCTCTAGTCATAAAAGAGGGAGGTTTGAATGCAAGATATAAACCTTTGCCAATTTCAGATAAAGGAAAAGGTATTATTTCATCTTTGAATGATAAGCCTAATTCTTTGTCGGCTATCATCTCTGGAGCTAATGATAAGGAGGCATCTTCTTCAGGAGGAAGTTTTGCTAAAATTTTGAAGAACAATATTGATATTAACAAAGATAATATTAATATCATAAATCCTATCACTTCTTCAAAAATGGATAATTCTAATCTGTGGATAAAAAAAACCTCACATTAAAATTAATTCTAGTGGAAAATATGAAGATTTTGGAGATGCAAATGTTGTCAAATTGGACATACAAAAGGAAATTTCTAATGTTCAAATTTTGAACAAGTCCTTGGTTGTTAAAATCCTTAGGAAAAACTCTCCTTTTTCTAAGTGTTCTTTTGAATTAAGAAAGCAATGGTTCAAATATGCGGGATTTCATATTACATTGCTTGGTCTAGATTGGCTCCTTTGTTCTTTCCAGTCGCTTGAAGCCATGAATGAAGTTCTTAACGGAGATCCTTGGTTTGTAGGGGGGTTTGTGGTAGGTTTAGAAAAATGGTCTCCTACCTTCTCACCTAATTCTTTGGATGGGATTTCATCTCCAATTTGGGTTCGTCTTCCTCATTTACCATTGCACTGTTGGGATGAATCCAATATCACTGGAATTGTTTCTAGAATTGGAACTCCAATTTTATTGGATGGTAACATGTTTAGATGGGGGAGAAGGGAATTTGCTAGAGCATTCATTCGGATTAATTTGAATTCAAAACTACCATATGATGTTTGGGTGGAAGGCATTAATGGAAGATTTTTTTAGAAATTTGAATATGAAAATCTATCTTCATTTTGTTACAAATGTGGAAAGATTGGACATATTGATTCCATGTATCCAAATTCAACACAAATTCAAAAACAACCTATTATAGATGGTCCTTTCGGTTCTTCTCTTACTGATAAAAACACATATGGGCCTTGGATTCATGTGAAGTACAAAAACAAAAGAAGAACATATCCTAAGAAAAAGCATTTTAATGTTTTCTCAGTCAAAGTAAAACCAGATGGAGGTTGTGTTAATGCAAATTATACATCCTTGGAAGAAGATGAAGGAGACGGTTTCAGTGGTGCAGAAATTTGTATTGATCCTTTGGATATTCAAGTTGATAGTATTATTAAGGAAGGAGATGGAAGAACTATTAGTCAAGAAGCAGAATCTACCGTTAAACAACCAATCATTGCTGAAGATTTACAGATTATGATCCCACAAAATCAGGAGCAAATCCAGGCCGGTCAGAATTTGAGTTATAAAATTCCTAGTATTATTGTTGTACCCGTGGGAGCTATTTGTAACATTCCTAATGAAGATGCTAATCAAAAGGGAATCGTTAATACAGAGAACATATTTAGTAATTATTTGAATTCAAATTATGAATTCAAAAATACTGAAATTGTGGAAGTTATTATGCCTAACAAAGATGCTGATCTTTTGAATTCAAATCCTGAATTCAAAAATGCTGAAATTGTGGAAGTTATTAAGGAAGGAGTTTGTTTATAAGAGGATTCTATGGAAACAAACTCTACCAATTCAACTCAAGTTGTTGAATTATTGGGAGTTCAAAAACGAGATTTTGAATTCAAAAAATCAGATTTTCAGGAGGATTGTGTAACAAATTCGACTGTTGTAACTTCTTCAACAGCTTTGGCAGCTGCATCTAGTGTGAATGGTAATCCCACTACTACATCAATCCCTGATTTAAAAAATAGTTTTGACACTTCTCCTCCGTCAGCAATTAGTTTGAATTTTAAAAAAACTCTTCTTAAAAAAGATAAAAGTTTTTTTGCCAAGAAGAGTGATTCAACCAGATCAAAACACATTCTATTCAAAGAACTTCAAGCATTGGGTCAGGTGAGAGAACTACCTAGAAGGAAGATGGCTGATCAAAAAGAGAAGAACGGTATGAGAAGTTCTTCTTCCCTTGTATCCCACTAAAATGCAAGAGGTTTTTCACGTGGATAACAACATAGCAAAGAGATACTTGAAGATGGGGCAAATGATCATAAAGTTTGGCATATTAATACCACTGATTTCTGACGTTAAAAGTTGGAAAAAGCTTTCTGAATATCTTTCAATGATATTCTTAAGTGATTTCAGGAAATCTTTATTGAATTTTAATTTTCTTTTTAGCTTTACTTTCCTTTTTTTATTAGAGTTTGTTATTTTAAATTTTGTCTAAATGATTATGGGATCTTACTAATTCTTATTCTCTAATTGGATGGGAACTCTGGGATACTAATCAACCTTTGGGTTGTCTTAAACATTGGTATCCCCTGCATCTCAACAGTTTCAAAATAGGAGATAGTGGATTTCATATCATTTATATTAAGTTTAAATTAACAAATTTTGTTTCAATAAGGTCCATTTTTCTTGTTGAAAAAGGAATCATTAGCTTTATTTACCTAGTTTGTATTAGGTTCTCTACTCTTTTATTTTAATACAATTTCTGTATTTGTTAAAAAAAAAAAAAAAAGATAAGTTTTTTCTTCACATTCTCATTCGATTCCAAGCCTTCTCAAGAACAATACATAGGAATGGCAAGCAGTAGCAAACGTCCTCGTACTTCCGAGGGCTCATCCTCTCGATTTGGTAGGGACAACAACTTTCTTTCAAAGGAGAATGAGGAAGCTTTTTACTATTACATTTTAGCCAAAATTACTCCTTCTCGACTCCTCATTCAAAGTGATATTAACTTCTCTATTATGCGACTTTTTGCCTCGAACCAATTTTCTTTAATTTATGCTCACCCTTATCTATGCCTACCATAAAGAAACCTTTCAAACTTTTCTTGCTAACATTAAGGTAAACTAAGATCCCACAAGGATTACCTCTTATGACTTGAAGCAACGTATTGAAATAACTAAGGAGGATCTAGGAAACTTCCTTCACCTTAGAACCGTAGGAGTTAGAGCGCATACCTTAACCTTTAGAGAAAACTTTGATTGGTCCAAAATATATCAAACTCTTAGAGGTGTTGCATAAGTAAGCCATCTATCTCATGTATATATTCTTAACTAGAATGCCAAGATCATCCAATTTGTTTTATTAACCTCTATCGTTCCCAAAGCTGGTGATCATATAAATTTGACTACTCTTTTTTCCACTGTTGCATACTTGATCATGACTGAAACTCCTATTAACGAAACCCAATTAATAATGGACTACATCTACAAACTTCCTCATATTAGACTTCCTTACAATAAAAGGAAGAAGAATATGTCCATAGAATACTTAGTTGTTTATATCTTATAGAAGAAGTACTTCCTAATCCACCTGTCCCTCCCACTGAACTTCCCATTTACTTTACCGATGCTTCTTTTCATGCACTTTTTTATCAGGATCAAAGTTCTGAGGGAGAAGATTTCAATGGAAAAGAAGGAACCCCAGCACCAACACCAATACCTGCATCTAGACCCAACCAGAACTTCTATCAAAAAATGGTACAACAATTTTACAGATTGGAATCTCACTTTGATCAAAGTTTTGATCAAATTGAGACTCATCTCAACCAGCACGATACTAGGCATATTGAAGATATGGGTGGATCTGAGGGTAATTTGACTTGGTTAACACAAATGTAGCAACTATCAGAATTTACTTTACGGTGTTCAACCCTCCTCCTCCAGATCAAGGCCCCTCAGGATATTAGTTGTACTTCTGTGTTGTACATGTTGATGAGATGTTTGTACTAGTTATTGAGATGTTTTGTTTATTTGTGATTTCATATGTTCTTGTTGTGATTTTCGTTTCCACTGTGATGGTCATTATTTGTTTGAATTTAGAATGATGGATTGATGTGTTGACGTGCATTGAAATTTCACTTCTTGAAATGTTTATGTTTTTAGAGAAATCATTTATAGTTAATCTCTAGAATGAGATTTTGAATTAATTTTCTCTACAAATTAATTATCTTACAAAATTTAATCTCTCAAAATTTAAATTTAAATTATGACTCTATATAGATTAGAAGATCAATTTCATGTTCTTATTGACAAGTATTACTTAGCTATAATTGTTATAAAATAGATGTGTTATTTTTATCTTTGTTTCTTTTTTAATGCATTTAGTTTTGTTAATTATTAGAATTTGAGTTAAGATTTATTGATATTGGAAAGACCGTAAAAGTGAAAAAGATGCATAAAGCGTGCCAAATTTTAAAAGATGCACAATGTTCACTAAAGTGAAAAGAGGCACAAAATTAGCCCAAATAGAAAAGATGCACAAAGTGGGCCCCAAAAAATTGAAAAGATCCACAATATCAGCAATTAAAAAATTCATATTGTTCTTTCCTTTATCATTCTATCTCTTATACAAATCCATATAATTGACAATAATCTTGACTATTGAATTAGAAAATAATTAAACTTTATTACATCATTTTTGTAATAATTATTTTAATTTGATTTTTCTATAATGAATAGTGAATCTAGTTGACTTTTCTTACATTAGTTATTTTTTGATTTAAAAGTTGAGTTTTTCTTTTTAACATTAGGAAGTTAATGTTGTATTTGAAATTAGTTTAAAAAATCTTCTTATTCATTAACTATTTTGATTTATTCATAGAAACTTTTCATTTCTAGATATACTTCCCTTTTTATTTTATTCAAAAGGGGAAGCCATTAGTTATTATTTTATGAATGTTACATGATGTATACATATATGTATGTATGTTTTGTTCATGTTATCATGTTATTTTTGTTGTATGTTATGTGTGTATGTTTGTTTGTGGTATTTTTGTTTAAGTTTTTTTTTTAGGGTTGTGTTTTTTTATTCTCTATGGAATCCCTTATTTTAAATTGGTCATTCATTTAAGGGGAGCTTTAGGAGAAAAAGTGCTAAATTTCCTTAAGTGTAAATTCAAACAATAATCATTTTGCCATCATAAAAAGGGGGAAGATTATTGTAACTTAGTTTTCAAAACTATATTTTTTTATATCATGTGAGTTTTTTATGGTACCAAAATATTATTGTGTTGATTATTATTTCTCTTAACATATATTGGAAAATTGTTCTTATATTATTTCGGGGTACTAATGTTTCAAGAAAATCATACTCTAGACTATCGAAGACTTCAAGTCAGGTGGTGAAATTTCTAATTTTAAATATCAAAGCTTTAAACATGCATGCTACTACTATATGTTGAATGTCATGTATATATGGATACAATGCATTAATTTTATGAGTAGCCTAAATCTAAAGTTATTTCTCATTCAAGGGGGGTAGTTAACTATAGTGTGTTGTAGGATATAAGAATTCAGATCGTAAAGTCCTTGTAAAATGAGAGCAACATATCTAGGAAGTGTCTTATCTACAAACCCATTCTACCTTCTAAAAATTTACTTCAAAACATAATTCATTAAAACACCCTCAAAAAGAGGGGAGGCCAGGGCATAAATTTTTGGAGACAATAATTTTACCTTTAAGAGATTTGAATCTCTCCCTTTTTTTTCTTGGGTGAGATATGATTGAGATATAAATTGTTGATCATTCTATGATCTACTGAACTATTGATACCTAATAGGCTGACTTGGATTTTTGACCTGAATCTCTTTAGCTTCTTTCCCAAAGCTTTTTGATCTTAATTTCTTTTCAAGTTCTTTATGAGGCTTTAATTTTTTCATATCTTCTGAAGATTGGCCTTTTGAGAATAAAAGCTAAGAAGCTCTTGTTAAAGATTAGAGTGTTGTCTTAATAACATTTCAGAAGTTTTAATTATAAAACCTTCCAGTAGAAAAAGCCACTAAACCATGGATATTTTTTTAGATGGATCTCCATGGCATGTAGTTCTTTAACTATAACTCGCATCTCATGCTAAGGTTCTACCATCTTATGATGAAATCAACTAAACTTTCACCTAATTTCTACTTTCCACAATCAGATCCCCGATGATGATATGGTGTTTCTCTCCTACAAATCCTTTGATAAAAATGGTTTCTAACATATTGGAGGTACGAATTAATCCATTGGGTAGTTCAGCATACCAATTAAATATGATACTAGGTAGACTGCTAATAAATTATCTAAATAATGATGCATGACTAACTCCAACTTTATAGCAACTACCTCTAAAATATGTAAGATGTTGTTGGAGATTACTAGTACCATCATAATTTTTGAATAAAGGCATACAAATCCTTTTCGATAGGGAACCAAGTCATATTATTTTTGTTATGGCCTACCCCATAGAACTTCTACTTAGCTAATGCTTGTTCTACCAATTACTTTATGTCGAGTGATTGAGTTGATTCTTTTTTTAACTTGACCAATTTATTCTCTAATAATTCTTAATTAACTTATTTAGCTTTATTCATCTACACCAACTCATTAGGCAATTTCTCAATTTACACATTTGATGTAGGAAATCCTTTACTCTAATTGATAGCCACCATATCCATCATATATATATATATATATATATATATATATATATATATATATATATATATATATATATATATATATATATATATATATATATATTTCAATCATTTGAATCTACTAATCCTTTTGATTTAACCATTCAAAGATATGTTGGGTTGAATCTACTATATCACCTTCATCCAGATCAATAACTTTGGAGTTTTTTCCTTACCTTTAAGTTTTTATTTTCCCCTTGCAAAGATGAAAGAGTATCTACCATTGATACTCCCAAGAATTTCATCATCTTTTAAATTTTTTTCTACCATCTCAATAGCTTTTGAATCATTTATATGTCTGAAATCTCCCTTAAATGATCCATCATTTGTTCGATTGATCTTCTTTCTTATTATGTAGTTTGATGGGAGTATAGTCTCTTATAGATAAGGATTCGCTATAACATTGCATTTTCTTCTTCTTTCCTCAGCTACATTATTTTTATGAACAATAAGTGTAGTAAAGGTAGCAACCATTTTAGGCCACCCAAACTTATATTTATCAAATAATAAGGTTTACTAGTTTATTAATTTCAACATCCATCTATAGAAATAGGAAAACAATTTTTTACCTTATTAATGATGCCGGTCAACTCTTGATGAGTGATGACCAAGGAGCAACTAGAAGTTCTACCTAGAAAATTTTTAAATTGATTAGAAGATGGAAAAGATATAAGATTATACACTCATCAAGGTAATCCATCATACCCAAAAAAATTTGGTAAGATTTCATTAACTTTGATTACTATATGATATGCTTTGATGATTAACTACTAGGATGTTGTGCCGTCCTTGAAACTACTGTCTCCCAATGTAGCTCCAATACAGTTTTAGTAACTATCACAACCTTCATATCCTTTAAAAATTTGGTCTTCGATTGCCCATAACTACTAGCATAATTGTGGATCAATCTATCTAGCAGGGATTTAATTTTCCACTTTCATTTAGACAAAGAGGGAAGAACAAGTTTTTTGGAGAACAGAGGAGCGAGGGTTAGCAATTCTTATGATGCTTTCTTCTCCCTCTATAGCATACAATGGAGGAAAATGTCTTCCACAAAACATCAAAGAATTTTCATTAACTTCATGTCATTTAGGATTTTTTTTTAATGCTTCCTTAAATGCATAAATCTTTAATTATTCTTTCTCTAACATCTTGGCCTTTTTGAACTTCCATCTTAGAAGATAGTTCTTATTTTGGAGTGGAGATTTATTGATTTATTTACCCATTGATAATGAACAAATCATAAACTACTTATATGAAGGGAAAAAAGTAGATTTAAGTTTCTGATTTATATGAGATTTTGAGAATGTTAGTCTAGAGAAGATTGAAGGTTTGGTAGCTAGGAGTGACTAAAGAACCATTCCCAATTTTGACTTCCATAGTTTGTACGAATTCAAACATTGGAGCAAAAAATTGTGGCATGTGGACATTCCAAACTAGGTTTTCTACTTTGGATCCAAAATTGATCATTTTAGCTTGATCATAATTTTGTTTAAAAAAGATGTTCTAATTATCAAAAAAGTTGAATATTAGTTTGGTAGCAATTTGTTTTATAATTGAAGCATAATTTTATATAAGTTATTGACCTCATTGACTCAAAAATAAATATTGAATAAAGGGAATATACTTAAATGGATCTATCTATTCCTTAAAGAAAGTTTAAATTTTTGATGATGGAGGTTAACATAGTTTTGACTATGAACCTAGTCTTAAAATCTCTTTCAACTACAAAAAGAAATGTAACTGCAATGTATTATCCAGGGCTAGGAAATTAGATGACTCTAGAGTTAGATTTAAATTGATTGTAAATTAAAATTTAGAATTGAGTATAAAATTAGATAAACATTTGATTTTGAATTTGGAATGATTATTAGAAATCAAATTTTGGGTCAATTGATTGAAATCTAATTTTGAAATAATCAAATGAAATTTCATTTTGATGATTTAAAATTAATAATTGAAACATTGATCACCATCATCAAAATATTAATCAAATGAAAGGAAGAATGTAAAGAAGTATTTTAATTTACTATAAAAGTGAATATACTATTGATATAAATTCATATCTCAACTACAGATGGAAAGATATTCCAGCCCTAAGGAAAGTCACCAGAATAATATCTATGGATAAATAATGAACCATTGAATCGATTTATATTTCATTGAACAAATTATGAAAGCTGTCACCGTGCTATTAAAAGTTTGTGAAGGTCGCTAGACCTTATAGAAGAACTAGTTCTGAGGTAAACTAAGGGGGGCAGGGGGGGGGGTGAATTGGTGATTTGAAAAAATTATTTAAATACAAAGAAAAATGCTCCTTTTAAAAAATTTTCAACATCTTAAAACTTATAGTTTTATCTGTCAATGTGAAATCAAAGTAGTTTCATAATAACAAAAAATTAGAGTTTTTTAACCACACAAGTTACACAAAAATAAATACAGAAACTAAAGTGCGAAAATAAAACCAAGAGCAAACACACCAGAGATTTATACTAGTTTTATCAAAATGACCTACCTCCACTCCCAAGAGAATCCCTCCCAGGTATTGCACTAAACACTTTAGTGACTCTCCTTTAGCCCCCACAGCTAGGCAGAGAAGCCCTTATAAACTCTCTTCTACCATCATGGTGTGACAAAGGAATATACTCCTTTCATAGGAAGAGAACCTTGACTCCTTTTCGCCCTCCTGGCGAGGCAGAGAACTTGTAATGACTTTTACCTTTCTAGTGCGGCATAGTAGCCGGTTCATTTGACACCAAAGATATCTTCTTCTTCCCAGAACTTTTTTCACAAAAAACCATGCATACGATGGTTCTAAGGTGCAAGCTTGTGGGAGCATCCATGTAAAACCCCCCGCCACATTCCCTTAAAACACAAAAGCATCTTCTCCCTCTCAAACTCCACCCTTTCCTCTCTCTTTTTCAAGGCTCTATCTTTAAGTTTTCTCCAGAAGAATGGAGACTCAATGCATTCCAAAGACACCCATATTATCTTTGGAGAAAGATTAAATAGAGGGCTTTGAAAAATCCTTGAAACTCAATTCTATCATTAAATATCATACAATATGATTACAAGATTGTCTAGTACGATGTGTAGAATTTGACTTAATAATACTGTATAAACAGTTCAAATTTGTACTAATTATTTAGTATAATATTGGGGATCATCCTGGATTATTAATTGAATAATTATGGTATTTCATCTTGGATGATGTGGGATCATCCCATGAAATTTCAAAAATCATCTAGTACGATCATCGATGATCATTTTATACAATCTGATTGAGTAATCTAACCATAATTTGTGCCCTAATCATATTATAAATTTAGGCATGATTATTATAAATCATCTAATATGATGTATATCTTCCGAGATAATTATAACAAAATTTGAATCTTAAAATCTTGCCTAAATTAGGATTATAAGAGATTTTTTATAATCATAAATGATTCTCCTGGACAATCTAAATCATCCAATATGATTAGTAAGATAAGCTGATCACATAGTATGATTAGTTCAAAATTTGAACTTCTAGTTTTGACTCAATCTCACTCCCCTAAGTATATGTTTGCATGGTCACCAAGCTTGAATACACCCTTGTTGAAACATAGATTTCAAGACTATGTTTTTTTATATCGTGTGAGTTTTTAATGATATAAAAATATTATTATGTTGATTACTATTTCTCATAACATGTATTGGATATATATATTTTTTGTGTTATTTGTGCATACTAACATTTTAAGGGATATCATCTCCAGACTGCCGAAGACTTCAAGACATATTAGATTAGGGTTTCTTGTAATAAAGTCTATAATTTTTTTATTTTTCTTGAGTTTGAGAGAGTGTGATTGTAATTGGGTAACTGTGAACACAAATTGGGGAAGTGACTCAAAACTTTAATTTTTAAAACTAATCATACTATATTGTTTTCAAATCATATTGGATGATTTCTCATGATAATTCCTTTAGAATGGGATTAATCATATCATGCCTTAAAAAAAATTTCCTTTTGTATTGTTCGTAATGTATGAAGTGGAGTTCATACAGATCACATCTAGAGTACAAAAATGGGTACGTACCAGTTCATCCCAAACAAACTCACCATTTCTTGAACTGAACAAATTGTACAAAGTGGAGTTCGTATAGAAAACTCCCAGAGTACAAAATGGGTGTGTATCAGTATAATGTCATAAATTTTTGATATGATTATACCATATAATTTTAGGTTCATACAAACAACTCTAAGTGTACAAAATGGGTTCATACTAATATGATCTCATAATTTTTTGATTTGATTATACTGCACGATTTTAGGTTCATACAGATGATTCTCAAAGTATAAAACGGAATCATCCAGTTTCATACAAAATGAAGCATGATTTGTTTAATTTATTTGTACTGTATTATGTATGGATCGTATAGACAATGACTAGTGTATGAAAGGCATTCGTATAGAGTCGTAACAGACAAACTTGTTCATTTTTTACTACTCATACGATATGATGTCAGTTCATACAGAAAACTAATAGGGTACAAAATCAGGTTTCAACATGATCATACATGAATTTTTAAAATTTTTGTATGTATGAAGTATGATCATATTGTACGATTTGAAGACGTAAAACTTGAAATTTTTAGTTTTTTGGATGATTTTTCTTATCTTTCATATATAAGTGTCATGAAAAACTTACAATCAATCTTCTTTCTATGAATTTTCTCATATGAGTGAAAAAGAGAGTGTTTGTGAGTGAAGTTTGAGAGATCTTGCTAGTGGAAATTGTGAAGGGTTCACAAGGTTTTCCAAATATGAGGATCTCTTTATATGTTCTTCAAATCTCTACCCAACTTCTTTGAAGATTCTCAAGAGAAGATCTTTGAAGTAGATCTGGTACTCTACCTCCACGAGGAGGGTGAGAAAGAATGTTGGAACACTACCATCACTAGGAGGGTGAGAAAGGATGTCGGTACTCTTCCATCACTAGAACGGTGAGAAAGGATGTTGGTACTCTGCCATTACTAGGAGGGTGAGAAAGGACATTTTTACTCTACCCACACTAAGGTTCATGGAAGAGAGGATGTTGTAAGGCCTTCTCCACCTTGATGTGGGAGCAAAAAAGAGTATCTTTAATAGAGTGCAAAACCTGAAAAATGAGTCATCAGGGAGTGGGCATATGTGTAGTTGGACCGAACCACTATAAAATTTGGTGTACTTCTATATTTATTCTTTGCTGCATTTTTTTTCTTCATTTGAGTTTATTGTATTTGAAAAATATTTTTGCAAAAATTTACTTATTGTGCTAAAAATCTTAAATCAATTTTCTAAATTTCTAAGGGAATTTTTAAATTACCAATTCACCATCCATCTTTGTTATCCTTGGGACAGTCGTATTAGGTCTAACAATCTATTTAAACTTTTAAGTGGTATCAAATCTTATTTCAAAAATTAAGGTTTGGACAAATTTTTGAAAATGATCAAGGCTACTTTTAGAAACTATAACACTCCTGAAGGATATTCGATCACTATACCACACCTATTTGATAACATTCCTTTCAACTTTTTGAAAACTCGCATGTATTCTTTTCTATAATCACTTGATTATCACATGTGGATTTCAATACACAAATGTCACACTAGTCCCACTAAACTTGTTGATGGCATTAAGACTGAAACATCCTTTACTGATTGGATAGTAGAGAAAAAAGAACTAGCTCAGTTAAATGTGAAATGTTGTGCCAAAAAATTTGAGGACTATATACATGTTTCAACATGCAAAATTGGAAAAGAAATTTGGGATATACTTTGCATAACCTATGAAGGAACTAATGAAGTGAAACAATCCAGATTGAATATTCTACTACACAACTATGAACTTTTTCTATGAAATCAAATGAATCAATCACTAACATGTATACTCATTTCATATAAATAGTCACTTCATTGTATGCTTTAGGTAAGGAACTAACAAATTCTAAAAAAGTTAATAAAATTCTATATTGTTTACCTACCACTTATGATATAAAGATAATTTCCATAATTGAATCAAAAGACCTAACTGTTTATTCTATTAATAATTTGTTTGGATCACTGATTTCTTACGAGTAAGGAGTGACTCAAAGATAGATTGATGTAAGTGACAAGCAAAAGGAGAAAAGCATTGCATTAAAAGTGGATGACTCAAAAAGTGATCAGTCACAACTTGAGGATGAAGAATATTGCACTCATGATGAGACAATTTAAAAGTTTCCTGAGAAGAAAACAACAAAGATGTTAGTAGTAGAATAAGAGAAAGTTACACAAAAATTTAAAAGCTTCTAATGATGTAATTTGTTATGAATATATAAAGCCTAAACATATTAAATCTGATTGCCCAAATCTAAAAATTAATCTTAGCAAGGGGAAAGTTGAGGAGAAAACCAATGTTAAGATGGGCAAGAAAAAACTACAGAGAGCATTCTGGGCAGTCTCAGCATTAGATTCCTCAGAAATGGAAGCATAGGAGGAAGTAATGAATGTGTGTTTCATGCTACATATAGAGAAGTAAAAAAATTGCATGTTAAACTAACTATAGAGTATTTAAATTTTCAAAAAGAGCATGAAATCCTTAGAATGATCACACATTGATTTATAGTAACCACATGGAATTATTGGATGAATTTGATGATTTGAATAAGAATGATGAATTAATGAAAAAATATTATACTCATCTTGAAAATGAATGTAAGGTGTATATAAATGAAACAAATCAAAGAAAACACGTGTTAAGAGTTGATAATGCTATTTTAGAAAGTGCAAACCCATATATTAAAGAGAAACTAAAAGCTCTTTAGGAAAGATGACACCCCCAACACTTGAATAATTTTCTAATCCAATCAGAAGCATAAAATTTCTAAACCTAGGAAAAGATAGTATAACTCATATAGATTGATAAACTCTTTTCCTATAGTTAAATATTTTTCATGTTGAATGATTGATCCTATCTCCCGCACTTATATAATACATAGTAGACAACATCTAATGTGGATACCTAATATGTATAAATCATAATACATCAAACATGCATCAAGATTATTATTTCCAAGAGGTGAACCCGAACTTATTTGGGTTCCCAATTGTAACATTTAATCATTTTATAAAATCGCTCTCATACAAGTCCTCGTGAGACTATTTGGTACCTGGACAACGGATCTTTGAAGCATATGACTGGAGATACAACATAATTCATATCACTAGAAGTCAAGTATGGAGGCAAAGTGACACTGGGAGACAAGACCACTACAAAAGTGGTAGGTCAGGTATGATTGGCAACAAGAACAATTTTTTCATATAAAATGTATTATTGGTTGAAGGCCTAAAACATAACTTGTTGAGTATTAGTTAGCTTTGTGATAAAGGTTATAATGTTAATTTTTTTCCTACGAGCTGCATTATAAGCCAAAATGGAATTGATATATTATATGGAAATAGGGTAAATAATATATACATGCTTGATTTAAACTTTTTTATATCTTCTAATGTTTTTTGTCTGAAAGCAATCTCTGATGAATCATGGTTATGGAATAGAATACTTGGTCATGCAAGCAAGAAAAACCTTTGGAAGATTACCCAAAAAGAGTTTATTAGAGGGATACCTAAACTTGACTTCACAAAGGATCACCTATGTGATACATGTCAATTAGAAAAATAGGTGAAGTCCACCTTTCATTTAATTAAAAATTTTAGAACTAGCAAACCATTAGAAGTCCTACACATGGATCTTTTTGGAGCGGTTAGTACTGTTAGTCAACGAGGTAAAGTTTTTAGATTTGTAATTATTGATGATTTTTCAAGACTCACATGGATCAAATTCTTATTTCATAAAAGTGAACCATTTGATGAATTTAGAAATTTTAATTCTTCGATAAAAATAAAACTAGGGTGTGAAATTTTATCAATTCAAAGTGATCATTTTTTTTTTGAAGAACTGCATAATGCATTAAAGGAAAGAAAAAAATAAGTACAAAAGTCTAAGTGATAGAGAATCTTATTACTTTCCTTCTTTAATAAAGAATAAAATGTAGGAGGAACC
The DNA here is from genome assembly GCA_019514585.1 of Dendrobium officinale. Classification (NCBI taxonomy): domain Eukaryota; kingdom Viridiplantae; phylum Streptophyta; class Magnoliopsida; order Asparagales; family Orchidaceae; genus Dendrobium; species Dendrobium officinale. The sequence goes on along the minus strand of CM033686.1, from coordinate 30,254,223 downwards.
TTATTTACTTCTAGAACATCCCAAAGGAAATTACCTCTTAAAGCATGGTTAGCGCACCAATGAGCTAACTTATTACAGTTTCTATTAACAAAGTGAAAGAGAATAACCTAAAAGCCTTTAAGAAAGTCCAAGTCCTCTCTATAAGCTTTATCCAATAGAAGTTTGTCCAACTTCGTCAAGTTTTGAAAATGATAAATAACATTGGCATTGTCTCCTTCCACTATTATGCCTTTAGCATTGAACATCCAATCCTCAATGACTTTACTGAGTGACCGAACAACCATCCATTCAAGTGCTCCAATATCCCAATGCATAAGCAAAAAAACAAAAGATAAAAGCATTCTACCTTTGTGGTCTCTAAAGATACCACCAATTCCAGCTTCATTAGAGCATTGAAGAGAAGCATCTATGTTTACTTTAATCCATCCGGGTGGAGGGGGATGCCAAGAAGAAGAAATCAGCTCATGCTGGTTAGCAACCCAGTGGTCCGAATGAACATAAGAAAAAAATTAGATGCATAGGTTATGGCATTTGTCAAAATGATGCCATCTTCCATCTCTTTGCCTTAATGGATTAACAAATTTCTACTCTTCCAAGAGTTGAAGACTAAAGAACAATAGAGATTCTGTAAAAAAAGGATTAACCTCTCTTTGTTTTTTCAAATAGGAGACAACATCATTCAAATCATTGAGGATAGGTAACTAAAATCCCCAACAGTTGGCCTTTTTGATAAGCATCTTTAGTTTCAAGCAATTAGCAGCTACATGCTTTCCATCTTCAATTAAAAGACAACCTCTAGGACATAGGTTACTTCTATGTAATAAGAAATCCATGGTAGGTAAAGCATTTTTTAAAAGTCTCCACAAAAAATGTGAAACACGAGGATTTAATTTAAGCTTCTTGAAGCAGCTCTAGTTATTTTAAAAAGAGATGTCAACCTCAACCTTATCAAAATTAGCATTTTTTACCAGAGCTGAGATTGTTTTACCAGAATGTGCCTTTAATAATTCCAATTTGTCTTCAAGAATATCCCTTTCAATTTTCAGGTTGTAAACAAGCTTAACTAGTTCATTCCCAAAGTATTTACCAAGTACTTCTGTGTTCCAATTTCCTTCCATGATGAAGCTTGATAGATTAGTAAGGTTTTCATTCTTAATAGAAATAAAGGTAGGCCAACTTTCCAATCTTCTATCAAATATCCAAATGTCCTTCATGATATTTATGGATACCCCATCTTTAATGTTCCATCTCACAATTTGTTTTAAAACTTTAGCTCCAATAAGAAACAATTTCCAAGTTGAAGATGGGTTTTGTCTTCTTTCCTCATCACAGCCAAATTTACCGTATTTAGCTGATAAAGTTCAGCTTAGCAAAGAATTTGGCTTGTTTAAGAACTTCCAAACCAATTTTTCTCTAAGTGGTTCTACTGAATCAACTGCAAAATGGATGCCAAGCCCTCCTTGATTTTTCGGTTTGCATACTTCTTCCCAAGCTATAAAGTGCAAACCATTATTTCCATCACTTTTATTCCATAGAAACTCTCTACATAATTTGTCCAGTTTTTCAAGAACAGATAAAGGCACCAATGCTAATGTGGAATAGAAGACGTGCAAATCTTGAATAAAATATTTGATGAGGGTAATTCTACTAGCCGTTGAAATTAGTTTCTTACCCCATACATCCATTTTACCAGCAGCTTTTTCCAAAATTTTTGAAAAATCTGATGCCAAAAGCCGCCTCAAAGTTATTTTATTTCCCAAATAACTGAACTCTTTGACTTCCTTGATTCCCAAGAGCATAGAGATACTCCTCCTCCGTCTTCTTTTCATATTTTTGTTGAAAATGATGGAAGACTTGTTAACATTAATGACCTGCCCTGTCCAGCTGTAATACTCCACCGTAATCTTCTTAATTTTCCTTATATTTTCTTCTTTAGCATTTGAGAAAATTATGATGTCATCGGCATAAAGAAGGTGTGAGATCCTAGGAGCCAAGGGATCAACCTTTAAACCCAAATTTCTCCCTTTGGAAATAAAAGCTTTCGTGAGTAATTGAGAGCAGAGAATGAAGAGATATGGGGATAAAGGGCACCCCTGTCTAAAGCAACTTTTCCCTGCAATTTTTTCCAAGACCACACCATTGACTTGAACCAAGAAAATAGGATTAGTGACACAATACATTATTAGATTAGAAAATCTAATAGGAAAGCCAAATAAAACCAAGATTTTCTTAAGGGTATCCCAAGCCATACTGTCGTATTCTTGTTCCATATCAAGTTTTACTGCCACCATTCCTCTTTTAGATTTGGAAAATCTAAACTTATGGAAAAGTTCTTGAGCTAGGAGCATGTGATCGGATAGAGCCCTTTTTTTTTATGAATGCTACTTTCTCTTCAGTCACCAAGCAATGAATGACTTTCATTAATCTATTTAATAAGATCTTAGCCACAATCCTATAGATGGATATACAAAGGCTTATAGGCCTAAAATTGGATGGAGTTAGAGGGTTGCTTACTTTGGGTAAAAGAATTACCAAAGTTTCCTTCCAATAAGAAGACATCTTTCCTGAACTGAAGCAAAGTTGTATGGCTTTCCACACATGCTTCCTTATTATTTTCCAGTAAGCTTTGAAGAAGGAATATGTGATCCAATCTATTCCTGGAGCAATCTTGTTGCCGAGCTCCTTAATCACAATTTCCAATTCCTCTTGAGTAAATTCAGCCTCAAGTAATTCACAATCTCCTTGGTTCAAGATGTTCTAAAAAACAGGCAAATTTGTCAATATGCAGCCTCTATGCTTCCATTTCTCCTTAAAAAACTGAGCAAAATAGTTTGTTATATTGGTCGAATCTTCAATCTTATCACCAACCTCATTCTTCAGTTGTCTTATTGAGTTGGCATTTCTCCTTCCATTTGCATAAGCATGAAAGAAGGAGGAGTTCATATCCCCCTCTTTCATCCATTTTGCTTTTGCCTTTGTCTCCACCAGGTATTTAATCTTGCTATAGTAGAATTAAATTCAAAAATTTTGTTTCTCAGGATCATACTTTTGCTAGCCAGAAAAACCTGATCAGAAGCTTCTTCAAGCTGTAATTCTTCAATTTCCATCTTCAAATTCTTCTTTAATACTTCTAGATTTTGGTGCTTTACCTTACTCGAAAAAAATAAGGCTTTTAAGACTCTATTCATCCTATGTTTAGAGCTTCCATGTCATCACCTCTCACTGGTTTAGCCCAGGAATTACTGACCACCGAAGTAGCTGCTGCATAAGACAGCCAAAAGTCTTCAAATTTGCGTAGTCTACTCCCATTAGGAATTTGATTAAACAGCTTCAAAACTATAGGGCAATGGTCGGAGGCGATTCTATTCAGATGCCTTATTGAAGCTTGATTGCTTTGCTCCAATGCCTTAGAATTCAGCATGCATCTATCTAGCCTTTCTAGTATCCGGGCACTCTCACTTTTATTATTACACCATGTAAATTTGGAACCAAGAATACTTACATCATGTAAGTCATTCCTATTCATAAAGGATTTCATCTCCATTGGCTCGCCCGAGACTGAAAAATTTTTCCCTCCTTTCTTCTCATCTTGAGAAAGTATACAATTGAAGTCCCCTCTGGCTACAAAGGGAACATCATGATCAGCAGCTCCATCCAAAACACTCCACAAATCTCTTCTTCCTTGAACTTCTCTGCTACCATAGATAGTAGCAACATTCCACTTGCCTTTGTTAAAAATCTCCAGTTCACCAAGAATACACTGATCCGATGAATTAATCAAGGAAAAAACTTCTACAATAGAATTCCAATCACCATGATTCAACCAGAATTTCCTCTAGAAGGATGAAGTATGAAATTCCAATCCTTTCCCATCATCTTGCCAAAGTCTTCTTTAGAAAGAGAAGTCAATTTTGTTTCAACAATACCAATAAAGAATACATCCCATTCTTTTATAAAATCCTTCAAATAAAAGGAGGCCTCCTTCTTGTTAGCCCCCCAACAATTCCAAAAGCTGATGGAATTCATTTGGACTTAAATGGGGAGATACCCCCACCCTTAGTCTTGTTAACATTGTTTCTTTTTTGTCTTAATGTTAAGTGTAAAGGTCCCAAGTACTTTATTTCTTTGGCAAGTTTAATTTTCTGAGAAGAAGACTTTCACTTGTTCACAGAACTGTTTTCTTTATACAAGGATTCACTATTTTTTCAACCTTGCCATGAGCATTAGCAGAAACATCTTTCTTATGACATTCTTCCTTTTTCACTGTAATTTCACCTTCTTCTATTTCATCCTCCAATTGTTCCACCTAAAAATCTACACCAATGCCATCATTACATAAATCATTTAGCAGCTCAAATTTGTTGCTTGGAGATACAAAAACTTTTTGGTTTGAATCAGCCTCTAGATTTGCTTCAGGAATTCTGTGTTCTATTAAAACAGCAGTTCGGATTGTATTTGATAATTCAGCACCTAAGTTCAATACAGCATCTCCAGTATTTAGAATTTCCACTTGATTAACTTCAATGGAAGAATTATTGCCAATTCCTCCTGGATTTGGAAGAACCCCCTCTTGCTCTGAAATATTATTATGAATTTTTAGAACTGAATTATGATAGGGATTACTTCGGATCCTCAGGAGAAGACCTCCGATCAAACTTGGGACAATCACCAACAGATTGCTGACGATCATCCTCCGCCATTCACGAAACAGAACGTTACTGCCTAACAAAAATTCAAAATTCTAATTTTCTCTTTCTAAAATGTCAAACTTTCTCTCTCTAGTATTCAAAATTATTATAATTTCAGACTTTCTCTATAGTATTCAAAGTGATCATTAAAAAAGAGAAATTTGAAGATTTTTGTAGAAAGCAAGAAATTGATCATAAATTTTCAGCACTTAGGACTCCAAAGTAGAATTAGGTTATTAAAAGAAAGAACAAAACATTGATAGAAGACACTAGAGCCATGTTAGCTAAAAATTCACTACCAAAATATTTTTAGGCTGAACCAGTTAGTATGACTTATTGTGCTCTTAATAGGGTGAACAATAGATCCAACTTGAACAAGACACCCTAAAACTTCTTAAGGGTAGAACATCTAATCTTTCACATTTGTATGTTTTTTTATGTAAGGTGTTCATTCCTAATATGGGTAAAACTCCTTTAAAAAATTTTGATACTAAATCTGATGAAGGAATTTTCCTAGGATATTCTAGTGTTGGCAAATCTTATAGGGCTTTTAACAAGATAACTTTGGTAGATGAGGAGAACACACATGTAGTTTTAGATGAATCTAGTATTTCAGAAGAGCCAAGGTTGGAGGAAGAATATATTGAAGATATCTCCCAAGGAATTGGAAAGACAAATTTGGAAGAGAATATTGGAACAAAAAACATATTACCTAGAGAATGAAAATTTTTTGAAAGCCACCCTAAAGAATTGATTTTGGGTGAACATAGTGAGGGTTTTAGAACTTGGTATGGACTTAGGAATAAAGTGAACCACTCAGCTTTTATATCAATGATTGAGCCCACAAATATAAATTAAGCACTAACTGATGAATTTTAGATTTTGGCCATGTTGGAACAATTGAATCAATTTGTTTGAAATGATGTTTGGGAATTGATTGAAAGGCCTAAAGATCAAAGTGTTGTTGTAACTAAGTGGGTGTTCCAAAAGAAAAAAGAATGGTTCAGGTGTAGTGGTTAGAAAAAAGGTTAGATTGGTGGCAAAAGGATATAATTAAATTGAAGGAAATGATTTTGAAGAAACTTTTTCCCCTCTAGCCAAGCTTGAAGCGATAAGAGTATTATAAGCCTTTACCTATTTTAAAGGATTTAAATTGTATCAAATGGATGTTAAGAGTAAATTTCTAATGGGATGAAATAAGAGGATGTTTATGTTAAGCAACTTCAAGGTATTAAAAATTCAAAATTCTCTAATCACATGTTTAAATTAAAAAAGTTATTGTATGGACAGAAAAGGCACCCAGGGCTTAGTATGAGAGGTTAAGAACTTTTCTACTAGAAATATCATTTATTAAAGGAAGTTTGGACACCACTCTCTTCTTAAAAAGGGTAGGAAATGACATACTCATTGTTCAAATATATATTGATGATATCTTGTTTGGATCTACCAAAAAAAATTTTTGTGATTTATTTTAAAAAATAATGAGTAGTGAATTTGAAATGAGTTTGATGGGAGAAAGCTATTTTTTTGGTTATAGCATTAAGTAGAATGAGGATAAAACATTTCTAAGTTAGTCAAAGTACATTAAGGACATCCTCAAGAAATATGAATTAGATAGTGCTAAACCAGTGAGTACACCAATGAGTTCCACAATTCTGTCAGATAAGGACTCTAAAAGAAAATCTATTGATAAAAAAAAAAATAGAGGAATAATTAGATCATTACTTTACTTGGCTGCTAGTAAACCAGATATCATGTTTAGTGTTTATTTGGGTGCTAGATTTTAATATGATCCAATATAATCACATTTGATTGCATTAAAAAGAATTTTGAGACAACTTTTGGGAACTCAAAACATAGGGATTTCGTATCCTAAGCACACCTCTTCTTTTGAAATCAATGTATATTTTGATTCAGATTTTGTAGGGTGTAGGGTTGATCAAAAAAGTACTTATGAAACTTTTCAATTCATCGAAAACTCTTTAGTTTCTTGGTCTAGTAGAAAACATAATTTAGTATCCCTTTCTAATGCTGAAGTAGAATATATTTCCTTAGGTAGTTGTGTGGCAGTTCTTTGGTTAAAAGAACAAGTAATTGATTTAAGATTTTCTATTGGAACTATTCCATTTTTTGTGATAATACAAATGTCGTATGCATTTTAAAGAATCCTATTCAACATTCTCGAACTAAGCATATAGATATAAGGAATCACATCAATAGAGATCATGTGGCTAAAGGAAAATTTAATTGCACCATGATGCTACTAAGAATCAACTTGCATATACTTTCATAAAACCACTGCTTTCCACATGTATAGCACCTTAAGAACTAGATTAGGGGTGATCGATTTTAATTCTTCAAATTGAATTTATCCAAATTGGATTTGTAATGTATTTATGTGTTTGTTTGTTAATGTATGGTTGTTTGTTAGTGTTTGTTTGTTTCTTTAGTTGTGTTTATCTTTCTTTCATTAGTATTGAGCTTTTAGTCTTGTTTTTCATTGTTTCTTGATATAGATCTTGTTTGAATTGTTTTTTTAATAGAGTTTTTTATTTATCATGTCTTATGTTTGATTTTCCTTCTGGTTGTACAAATTTTTTTTTTGTATTGTACAAATTTTGTAAACTACATGTTTTTTTTAGTTAAGCTTATGAAATAAGAATTTTATTGCATATCATAATGTACGATGTCATCCTTGTCTGTACGATCAATTATTTTTTTGTCTGTATGATTGGGGACATTTTTTAAGGCAATTTTTAGTTGTCAGATCGTACGTATGAAATTTAATTTTGTTCGTACATTCATGTTGTCAATTTCTCATGTGGATGAACCTACCTGGTAGATATGATCATTGTTATTCTGATCATCTCATATTGTACGGTCAAAAAGCATGTATGAATGAATGCCTCAGGAATGGCAGTTTATGAAAAGTTATTTCATTTTTTTGTCATTTCCATTCATAAGTACGAAACTATCTTTATCAAGTACAGTTTTAAAATCGTACGTACAATCAAAATTTTGTAATGTATGATAGGTCATTTTCATTAAATTGAATGACATTTAATGGTTTTTTTCATAATTATTTTCAAACCTCAAACCTTTTCTAGTCCAAACTTTAGGAATGGCTAGCAACAACAAACGTGCGCGAACCTCCATTGACTCATCCTATACTCTAGTAGAGATGATAAATTTCTTTTTAAGGACATTGAGGAAGCCTATAAACATTTGGTTGAAGCTAAGATTATCCCCTCTCGTCTCCTAACTTAGGGAGACATAAACTTCTCAGTTATGCCTCTCTTCACCTCAACTCAATTCTCTTTTATCCTAACTTTAATATATGCTTATCATCGAGAAACCTTCCAAAGTTATCTTGTGAACATTAAAGTGAATGAGGATCACACTAGAATGACTTGTATGTCTTTAAACAGAGAGTATAAATAACCAAGGAAGATTTAGGCAACTTCCTCCATCATAGGAATCAAGGTGTTAGGGCACACACCATGACCTCTAGATCTGATTTGGATTGATCTAAAATTAACCAAACTCTTAGAGGTGTTGCTAAAGTAAATCATCTTTCTCGTATATATACCCTTAATAAGATTGCCAGGATGATCCAGCATGTCTTGAGAACTTCTATACTACTTAAAGAAGGTGATTGTATCAATTTGTCTCCTCTATTATCTACTATCACATACCTTATCATGGCCAATACTCATATTAACCAAGCCCAACTAATCATGTAATATATCTATAAACTTTATGATATTGAACTTCCTCATAATAGGAGAAAAAAATGAGGCCATAGGATATTTAGTAGCCTATATTCTAGAAAAGAAGTACAAACTTATCCATCCTGACCCTCCTACTTAGCTATCTATATACTTTACTGATGTATCTTTTTGTGCACTTTTTAATCGAGATCAAGGATCTAAGGGGGAAGGAGCCCTAGCTCCAACACCTACACCTGCTCCTAGACCTAATAAAAATTTCTATCAAGAAATGGTCTAACATTTTGATAGAATGGAATTTCATTTTGATCAACTTTTTAATCATATTGAGACTTACCAAAACCAGTAGGATGCTAGGTATAATGAAGACATGGGGTGGATTATAGGGCAATTCGGCCCTATCAACATGTAAGTAGCTATAATAAATAGCTACTTTATGATGTTCACTCCTCAACCACCTCAATACTAAGGCCCATTGTTACAAACATGTTTTTTGGATTATGATTTTGATGATAGAAAACAAATCTTGTACTAAGGCCCATTGTTACAAACATGTTTTTTGGATTATGATTTTGATGATAGAAAACAAATCTTGTTTCACTACGACTGCCTTTTTCTACTGACTTTTCAAGACTCAAAGATCAGACGGAAATCGGAATCAGCTCAAGACTGGATAGATTAGGATTGCGTCAGTCTGTAATTTTCTTTTTTCTTTCTTGAATCAATTATAATTGCTTAAAGTGACTGATGTTAAGTATCCCTACACACACACACTTGAGAGATTTAGAACTCGTGTTTTTACTCACATCGACCCAGATGATATTTATATCGTCTTAGACGATTGAGCTTAAAACAGAAGATATAATCAGGATTTCTTAGTTAAGGCAGCCGTAATTAACTGATCGGCCTGGTCAATACCTGTATCGGCTAGGACGATATGCTCAATATAGAAAGAAATTGTAGCCATGATCAATTTAGGTATTATGTATTTTTGGAAATCGGCCAGGACGATCATGAGATCGGCCTGGACGATATTACACGATTATGCCTAAATTTATCCATGAATCAAGGAAGTAATTAAGGATAATTGATACAATCACATCATCCTAGATGATCGCAGGATCATCCAGGATGATCTATTCAAAAACCCTTAGTTGCTTTGGGACGATAAATATCGGCCAGATAAAATTCAGGGCGATGCTCTGGATGATTTTCCTCTGATTTGAACTAATCGGCCAGGATGATCGTGAGATTGTCCGGGACGATCAAGAAAATTTTAAATTTTCCAGTTTCCATTCAGGGCGATGCTCTGGCCGATCTTATGAGATTTGTACTGATCGGCCAGGATGATTTTCATATCGTCCTGGACGATAAAGTCGACAACTTGCAATTAATGAGCCCCTTTGAAGCTCTTCTATTTAAGAGCTCTTGTTCAACATTTTTGAATATCCTTGGCAGCTGTCTTGACCTGAGAAAACCTAAAGGAGAGAGAGAGAGAGGGAGAGAGAGAGAGAGGATCTTGTGAGGGGGAGCTTGTAAGGGAGTTCACAAGGGTTGCTCCAAGCATTATTCAACTTATTCTTCCCTAGAGTCTCTTTCCTTGGAAGGGTTGGGAGAGGTAAGTTTTAGCAAGTGATCGTGGTTCTCTTCTTGCTTCAGGAGGAAGCAAAAGGAGTTTGGTTCTCTGCCTTGCTGGGTGTGGCTAAAAGGAAGTGTTTTTGTGAGGGCTTCTCCGCCTAGCTGTGGGGGCTAAAGGAGAGTCACGTTGGTAGTGCAATACTCAGAGGGTGCCTCCGAGGAGTGGACGTAAGTCAAGTTGACCGAACCACTATAAACTCTTGTGTTCTTTTTACTACTTTTGCACTTTAATTTTCTGCATTTGTTTTTCCGTGGTGATTTTGGTTTGTGATAATCGTTCTTTTTTTTTAAAGAATTTTAAAATACCAATTCACCCCCCCCCCCCCTCTTGGTTAGCCTCAGGACTAGTTCATAAGGCCTAACATCCCTAATGAACTTTCACCCCTAAGGATTTTAGGTGTTACTTCTCTATTATACTTATTGCTGAGATTTTGTACATATTCTTATTAAGATTTGATACTTGTTGAGATGTTTCTTTTTATCTTATGTGTGCATTTATTATGTTGTGGTCCTTCCTTTCTTGATATGATGTATTATTTGTATGTCTTTGAAAAGTTCAATGGAATGATGTTCTGACTTGTGATTTAAATTACTCTTCTTGAATTGTTTAAGTTTTTCGAGACAAATCATTTGTAGTTGATCTCTATAATGAAATTTACTTTGCTCTATAAATTAATTTCCTTGCAAAATTTAATCTCTCAAAATATTAAATTAAATTATGATTGGATATAGATTAGAAAATCAATTTCATGTTCGTATAGATAGATATTATTTAGCTATAATTATTACAAAATAAATGTCTTATTTTTGTTTTATTTCTTCTTCAATGTGTTCATTTTTGTTAATTATTGGAATTTATTTTAAGATTTATTGATATTGGAAGACCAAATATTAAGAAGATGCACATAGCATGCTAGACTTGAAAAGATGCACAAAATGTGCCATAAGTTTAAAAAGATGTGCAATGTTCGCCATAGTGAAAAGAGGCACAAAATTAGCCCAATTTGAAAAGATGCACGAACTAAAAGATGTGTAATGTCACCAACTAAAAGTTTCATATATTCTTTCCTTTATTTTTCTATCTCTTATACAAATCCATATAATCAGCAGTAATCTTCACTATTGAATCAGAAACTAATTAATCTTTATTTCATCATTTTTGTAATAATTATTTTTATTTTGATATGCCTAGAATGAATAGTAAACTTGGTTGACTTTTCTTATCTTAATTGTTCTTTGATTTAAATCTTAAGACTTTCTTTTTCGCATTAGGATGTTAATGTTATATTTGTAGTTTGTTTAAAATCTTCTTCAACATCTATATTGATTTATACATAGAAACTTATCCTTTCAAGAGGTACTTCCCTTTTTGTTGTTGACAAAAGGGGGAGTCATTAGTTATTGTTTGATGTTGTGACTTATGTTTATATTTATGTGATTTATGTTATGTGATTATGTTTATGTGATTTATGTTATATGCTTGATGTATTTTTGTGTGATTTATGGTTGTGTTATTTATGTATGATTGTATGATTGTTTTTGTGTGATTTATGTGATGTGTGTATTGGGTGCGTTGTGTTATGTGTTTTGTGTGTGTTTAGTTGTTAGTTCTGTAAACACTTTTGGATTTTTTTTTTAATATTATTGTCATTTTGATTTTCAATGGAGTCCCTTGTTTTAAATTGATCATTCATTAAGGAGGATCTTAGGAAAATTTTTTTTTAGCTTTAACTCAAACAGTAATTGTTTTATCATCATCAAAAAGCGGAAAGATTGTTGCAACTTAGATTTCAAGAATAGGATTTTTATATCATGTGAGTTTTTGATGAAACCAAAATATTACTGTATTGATTACTATTTCTCTTAACATACATTAGATATATTTTCTTTGTGTTGTTTGTGTGTAATAACTTTTTTAGGGAAATCATACTCCAAACTTCCAAACAATTCAAAACATATTAGATTAGGGTTTCTTGTAATGAAGCAAGTACTTTTTCTATTTTTTTTAGTATGAGAGAGTGTGATTGTAATTGGGTAACCATGCATACGCACACTGTGAGAGTGAGTCAATTTTTTTTTTTAAACTAAACATATTATATGATGTTCAAATTGTACTAGTCAATTTCTCATCATAGTTCATCTAGAATAAAATTTATTTTTTAAAACTAATCATGCCTTGAAAAAATTTCCTTTTGTATTGTTCGTACTATATGAAGTGGAGTTCATACAGACGACATCGAGAGTATGAAATGGGTACATACCAGCTTATCCCAAAGGAACTCACCATTTTTTGAACTGAATGTATTGTACGAAGTGGAGTTCATATAGACGAATCCAAGAGTTTGAAATGGGTGCATATAAGTACGATCTCATAAATTTTTGATCTGATCATACTGCATAATTTTAGGTTCATACAGATGACTCCTTGGGTGTGAAATTGGTGAGTACCAAAACGGTTTAGTAAATTTTTAATCAGATCATATTATACAAATTTAGATTCATATAGACGACTCCAAGAGTATAAAATGGGATTGTCCACTTTTGTACGAAATGAAGTATGATTTGTTTAAATTGTTCATTCTGTATGATGTATGATAGTACTGATAATGACCAGTGTATGAAATACATTCATACAAAACTGTACCAGATAAACTTGTTCAATTTTGAATTATTTGTACAGTATGATGTCAGTTCGTACAGACGACTAACATAGTACAAAATCAGGTTCGTACATGAATTTTTTATTTGTTCGTCAGTTCAAAGTACATTCATACAATATGATCTGAAAATGTATAACTTGACATTTTTAGTTTTTGGAACAATTTTTCTTATCTTTCATATATAAGTGTCCTGAAAAACTGACAATCAATCTTCTTGCTATTAATTTTTTTTTTTTTTTTTTTGAAAGGGAAAACATTGCATTAATAAATAAAGATAAAGAAAACAAGCAAATTCCAAAGTAGATTCCTCCTTTAACAACTTAAAAAAGGAAGAAGGAACTTTATTCAGACTAATGTCTTCCAAAATAGAAAAACTAAAAGGGCAAAGTTAGCACACAAATCCACTAACTTTTTACTATCCCTACCTATACAATTGAAAATGATATGATAAAATCTTTGATAAAAAAACTAGTTCTTCCATCACTTGGATACCATTATTGAAAACTTCTTGGAGAAATTTCATAATATTTTGATTATCTCCTTCAATAATAATCCCTTTATATTTAAACATCCAATATTTTATAACCTCCTTCAAAGATTGAATAGCTAAGAGTTTCGATTGTGAAATATCCTAATGAATGCATGACTTACCAAAAGCCAATAAAAATCTCCCTTTGCAGTCATGGAATACTCCTCCAATTTTAGCTTTATATGAAGAACATAATAATGCATCAACATTAACCTTTAGCCAATTAGGTTGAGGAGGATGCCAAAAATTAGACATTCTAAATGACTGGTTAGCCTCCCAATTGCCCGAGGAGAATTTCCTAGAAAATCTTGAAACTGAAGAGAAGCTAACATCATTGGCAGCAATCACAACTAACCTATCTTCCACTCTTTCATGAATGAACTTATTTCTAGCTTTCCATTAGAGAAATATAGCATTGCAATAAAGATTAACAAGAAAACTATTCATCAAGGAAAAAACTCCAACCACTTAAAACATTCTTCCAATTTATCAAACAATGGGATTTTGAATCCCCATTTGTTTAAGTGTTGAAATACTTCTTTCAACATGGCACAATTGACTGCAACATGTTCTACATCTTCCATCTCCTCAGAGCATTTAGGATAATTATAATTATTTTTCAAATTCCTATAAGATAAAAAATGATTAGTTGGAATAGCAATTTTAAATAGTCTCGACAAGAAATCCTGTACATGAGAGATCAATTTAGCCTTTTTGATCCATTTCTAAAACCATAATTCCAGAACATCTTGCAACAAAGCTTCAAATGCCAATCCTGAAATGGTTTTCCCTTATTTTTTATAGATAAGCTCCATCTTGTCTTCTTCTAGCTCTGTTTGGATATTAACATGATTAATCAGGTTTACTAATTCTTTACCAAAGAATTTAACTAGTTCATCTTCATTCCATCTTCCATCTGTAATAAATATATCTACTGAAATTGCATTGTCTCCAGGAATCACTGCAAATGTAAGCCATTTGTTCATACAATTATCCATAATCTAATTATCATTATAAACATCAATAGCATTTCCATTTGCAATTGTTCGCTTAATAATAGGCTTAAGCAATCTACCACAATATGAAATGATTTTCCAAGAAGAAGAGCCCCCATTCTTTGAAGTACCAAAATCAACCAAATACCATATTTTGGAGCAAGAGTCCTATGTGGCAGGGAATCTTTGTTTTGTAAAAAATGCCAAGCCAGTATTGCTCTTAATACAGCCACCTTAGATGCACTGGAATGCATTCCACGGTGCCCCCCCCCCCCCCTCCCCCCCCCCCCCCCCCCCCCCCCCCCCTCCCCCCCCCCCCCCCCCCCCCCCCCCCCCCCCCCCCCCCCCCCCCCATTTTGATGGCTTGCACAATTCCTTCCATTTGACATAATGTATACCCAATCATCCATTCAACATATTCCATATGAAGGTCCTACACAATTTATCAATCTCCTCCAGCACTCTTTTTGGAACAAGAGAGAGTGCTATAAAAAGTGGGATAAGAAAGTAATACTGACTTAGACAAAGTAAGCGTACCCACCAAAGAAATAACTTTGCTGCCCCAAATGTTAAGCATCCTCAATGCTTTGTCAATGATGAATTGAAAATCAGCGGCCACTATCCTGCCTTAAACAATCTTGACACAAAGGTAGTGAAATTCTTTCACTGATTTAAATCCCATAATACGAGTAATAACTTTCTTTCTCCTTTTACTAACAAATTTACCAAAAATAATGGTAGATTTATTAACATTGATACATTGACCATTCCAACAACAAAATTAATTAAGAATCCCCTTAATTTCTTTCACAACCTTTTTATTTTCTTCTGAAAATATAATAACATCATATGCATACAGTAAATGTGAAATCCTCGACCCAACTGGATTAATGCCAATCCCAATTGAACTTAGAATTAAATCATTAGATAATAGTTAAGAACATATAATCAAAAGAATGGGAGAAAAGGGCAACCTTGGTGGAATCCACTCCTGGATTTGATCCATTCTAAAAAGTTATCATTAATAATCAAAGAAAACCTTGGGTCTTCAACACAGTCCAATATAAGCTTGGAGAACTTTGAAGGAAAGCCAAAATACTCTAAAACTTTTGTAAGGGTATACCAACTCATATAAATATATGCTTGTTCCATGTCAACTTTTAAAGAAATTAGACTTTTTAAAGATCTATAATACTTGAATTTGTTGAACATTTCTTGAGCAATCAACACATGATATGACATTGATCTTCCTTTTAGAAATGCCACTTTCTCCTTAGAGAGCATAAATATCATGCAATCCATGCTAATAATTTTGAATTAAAACTAGCTATTATTCAAATGGTTCAAAACTGTGAGAGTAGGGGAACTCATGTAGAAGATCCTAATTTATGTTTAGGAAGCTTCCTAAAAATTTGTGCAATATTTAAGTATAATAGTGTTAGCGATGATGCTATTAGACTTAGATTATTTTCCTTTAATCTAAGAGATAAAGCTAAAATGTGGCTAAATTCTTTATCCCCAGACTATTACTGATTTGACTGAATTGGTTTATAAGTTTCTTGTTAAGTATTTTATATCTTCAAAAATTGCCAAACATAAGAAATGTCATAACTTGTTTTACTTAGTTTGAAGGATAATCCATTTATGAGAGTTGGAAAAGATTTAAGAAAATGGTTAAAAAGTGCATGTATTATACATTACATCATTGGTTGATTATTTTAAATATTTAATAATGAATTAGTAAGATCTCTTAGAACTCGAATTGATGTTACAGTTGGAGGATCATTAATGTCTAAGCCATTTGAGGAAGCATATGAAATAATAAAATAAATAACTAATAATAATTTTTAGTGGCCTATTAATAGGGTAAATCCTTAAAAAATAACTAGAATTTATAAAGATGATGCTTTATAAATTTATTCTACACAAGTTGCAGCAATTTCTAAGAGGTTGAATGCAGTAGGAGTAAATTCTAGAATAGGAACTGAATCTTTAGGATATCATAATTAAATTGAAGATAATAATATGCAAGGGATTAAAAATATTAATGTAATTGAAAAACAAAATAATCCATATCCAAATATATATATAATCTAGGTTTGAGGAGTCATCTTATTTGTAATTAGTTAAATAATATGGGTGGTAGTAATCAATGAAATAATGGATAAAATAATCAAGGAGAATATTATAACACTTCTCAACAAGCTATTGTTAATCCTAAACTTATATATCATCCAAGACATAATCAAACCAATCAATTTGAAAATAAAAATTAGCATTAGAAGATGTAGTTATAAAGTTAGGGAATCAATTACAAAATCAACTTGCATCTATTAAAATTTTGGAAACTGAATGAAGTTAGCTTATAATTTCAATCAGTAGTATACCTTTTGAATCTTTACCTAGTAATTCTAAATTTATTCTAATAGATAAAGAAAAAAAAATCTTAATAGAAGCCATTTGAAGAATGGAACAATACACCCCAACAAATTTAAAAAATTTACGAAAGTCTGGCTAAATACTATAAACATGGCGGTGTGTGTGAAGTGACTAAAAATTCAATTTAGTATGTAATTTTGGATGGTTGACAACTTAAAACTTAGCTCTTATGGGAGGCAACCCACTTTATATGCTATGCATGGAGCCTAGTAAACTAGTTATCATATAACATGTGTTATGTTATGTTAGCACATGTTAATATGCTTTTTTATCATTTATATGAAAGTATATGTACTATTAATTATTATTTATTTTTTTTAATTTAAATTTTATTGAAATTCTTCTCATACTTATTATAGTTTTTTTTATTATGATTATTTAATTAACCTTCATAAAAATTATAATTAAAAAATATATTAAATTAGGATAATAATATATCCTATATCATTATTCAAATGAAAATTATCTATACTTCAAAGAGTGAAAAAAACTAATAATTAACTCACTTAGTCATTTAAGTTATTACACTACAGGAAAATCCCGCATTTCCGGCAGCCTTTTCCGGCGGAAATTTAACCTTTTCCGGCGGTTTTGCCATTTTTCGGCGGTTTTCCGGCGGTTTATCTTCCGCCGGTAAAAACGGCGTAGGAAATTAATTTCCGGCGGTTATTACCGGCGGTAAATTTATCCGATGGATTTCCGGCGTTTTAAGACTGCCGGTTAAATTAAAAAAAAATCATTTTGAACCACGCCGGCGATGCTCCCGGCTCCCGCGTTCCCGCGCTCCAGCGCGTTCCCGCGCCGGCGATGCTCCCGCGCTCCACCACGCCGGCGACGCTCCCACGCTCCACCGCGCTGGCGACACTCCCGCGATCCCGCGCGCGCGGGAGTCCCCCCCCCCCCCCCCCCCCCCCTTCGCGTTTTTGAACCTAAACCAGTTGGGAAAAACTTACCTTAACGGACCGATTTGCTAACTCTGGAAACTTGGTTTTTTTGTAAATATTTATTATTTAAACTATAGTGTTACTGTAATTAAAGTATTTTTTAATTATTTAGAAAATAAAATTGATTATTTTAAAATAAAATTTAATATTTAATATAATATAAAGATTAACTAACTAATTAATTTTAAAATGAAAATTAATTGCATAGTTAATATAACTATTAATAATTATTTGTTTAATCATTTAAATATTTTTAAATTTATAAATTTTCTTTAATTTTTTAAAAATCCACCGGAAACGCCAAAAAGCCGCCGGAAAATTCCGCGGGAAAAATTTGCAGGAAATTAGCCGTCGCTAATTTTTTGCCTGGAAATTAGCCGTCGGAAAGCCGCCGGAAAATTTTGTAGGAAATAAGCCGCCGGTAATCCGCCGGAAAGCCGCCAGAAAACTGACCGCCGGAAAGCCGCCGGAAAATTCCGCCGGTAATAACTGATTTTCCTGTAGTGTTACTTTAATTTAAAATTATAAGTTATAAATTTCTATATCACTTTTTAAGTTAAAGATGAATAATTATAATTAAAGTTTAGATATGAGTAGATTAAAATTAACAAATCTCAATTTAGAATTGGTAATCTTATTAAATAATTACATTAAATTATTTAGATTATAAAAGGTTCGAATAAAAATTTGATCATCAAAATAATTAATTATGTACTCTATAGATAAAAAAATGAAGTATAAAAATTGTTCTAAAATAGAATAAAAAGTGAAGTTGAGTGCATTCAAAAAATAGTATCAATTAAAAGCTTAAAATTTAATTACAATTTTATACTTAAATTTATAAATGATAAGATAAGAAAATTAGTGTGAATGATAGTGAACTAATGACATGTTTAATTTTAACTACTAACATATATAATAATTATACTATGTTATTCACTTTAAAATTCAAACATTAATATCTAAGTCTATAACCTATAATATCAAATTAAGTAATAATAATGATGATTGATTAGTTTAATTATCAATATTTTTTTCGAAATTATAATTATAATTTTGATCATTTTTACTACTTCAATACTGCGATGTATATTTTAATAATTTTAAATTATCAAGTTTTACTTTGGTTAATCATATAATAAGAATTACAATATTTTTATTTGCTTGAGGGCAAGAAATAATTAAAGCTAGGGAGAATTTTATAGGTGTAAATAATGTTTTATTTTATATGTTATATTTTTAGTGAAAATATAATATTTTATCTGCATAGTGCAAGAAAAGTATCAATAAAGGCAAAAAATTCTAAGTTTGTTCTAGCATGGCAATGTCAGACAAATCAACGCTGTAGCACCATTAAAGGTATCGTAGGAGTGCCACAACATTAATATTGTGGTGTCAACTTCTCTATTAGAAAGCACCGCGGTGTTAAGGTGGTTAGCTTTGTAGCTCCAAGCCTCTATCTTCTAGTGCCACAGCGTCATAGTTTATTACACCTCACACCAAAATTGTCATTCTGGTGCTGCAACATTTGGATGACTTTATCACCACAATGTGGTAGTCATAACTTCCAAAGGACACAACTTGTTAGGGAAATGG
The DNA here is from genome assembly GCA_019514585.1 of Dendrobium officinale. Classification (NCBI taxonomy): domain Eukaryota; kingdom Viridiplantae; phylum Streptophyta; class Magnoliopsida; order Asparagales; family Orchidaceae; genus Dendrobium; species Dendrobium officinale. The sequence goes on along the minus strand of CM033686.1, from coordinate 30,235,006 downwards.
CATGACTGATCACTAAGTAGTTGATCCATATAAGTAAGCGCCATGGTGGAGCTAAAAAAGCAGTATAACAATGTTACTTTATTTGTTAGGTATAGCAATGCCGACCTTTCAAGAGCTATAGTGCTAGTTGCCTACTTTTGTTTTCTTATAAAAAATCATTGTGATATATTTGTAAGAGATTTTAGTCAATTGTTTAATTTTAGTATATTTTATTGTACTTCTCTAAATCTCTCTTAGGGTGACATCCTAGGGAATTTATAGAATTAATTGATACAATCATTAAAGTGTTTAACCCAAGTTTGTTTGAGAAACTCCATATGTTAAGGAAGGCGTGTAGAAGAGATACATTGATCATTCCTAGTGATATCATTCTTTTTTATTTTCATTTTTGAATAATTTTAATGAAAATGAGTTCGCTAATCTTTTCTTCATTGTTCCATTAATCTCTTCTTTTGGATAGATGATATAGAGAACATATTTACTAATAATGTAAATTCTTATGCTCTAGTGTTATAATATATTTTCAATATTTTCTTGTTTTGTATTTAATGCTTATAATGGTCATATTTGTGGTTAAAACTTAGTGTGATGTATATCCTTAATGAAGGAATGCATGACCTATCAGTAATATTAAAATAGTATATTTGCATACATGGACATAGGGATGCATATGCTATGAATCACATTACTAATTATTTTTTCAATAGGAAAGATATGCAATTTATATTCATTGGTCCAGAACACTTTATTTATATATTATATCCCTTATTTAAATATTTTTATTCATTAATTGATTCTTCATAACAAATAATTTTATTATAGTAGGATAATTTTACAATTAGAGTAAACTTCTATAATTGATTACTATAAAGCATACATTCTCATTGGTTTAACACTCTATTCTATCACTTTATTACATGATTCAGCATATATACATGTTTATATTAAGTGAGGTTTGTTATTTTTATATAAAAAATACCTAAGCATTGTTTAGGGGAGATAGAGCATTAAGAAGCATTTTTTTATAATTCAAATTTGTATTCCACTATAGCACCCACCATCATGTACGCTTGTGATATAATTGTTTTATTTAAGATCATGACTTTCATAGGCAAATATGAGGAATATACTAACATTTTTATTAGTCTAGCTAATGTATCTACTTTTTTATTTTTGCAATGGGATGCCCTTAAGATAGTATCTTATAAAATACATTATAATAAATCAATTATCCATTGGTGATAATTAAAGAGTTCTAGTTAGATAACTTTGTCTTAGTAACTTTTTTGATATTGAGTTGTGAATCTCCAAATGTTTTATTCCTTTTAATTTATATTTGAATTGCAAACTAAAAGTCAGCAATTGAAGCCTCATATTTAGCTTCATTTTTTATGGAGCTTTGAAAGACTTTAATAATAGCATATTATATACTTTTTTCAGAGATATGAACACTAAATCTATATGAGCTCTTGCTTTACGAAGTTTGTTTGAGTTGGTAATTTTTCTATAAGAAGTGTTAAGTGTAAATTATGTATTGTTTACTATATTTAAACTCAATGAAAATGTATTATTTTAGTAGGGTTTGTGCAAGAAATGTTCAGGAAAATGGAAAAAATTATAAGCATTTAACAACACCGCTGTGCCAACTTATATCTCTCTAAAGCGCTTGGATCATCTACACTGAGGCTTCTATTGTAGACATTATAGCTCAGACTTTGATTTTTAAGTGTTGCAGTATCATAATAGTCAAATCAATATCACCACTGTTCCTACATTTAGAAGTAAAATGGAAGGAGTCTTGGGAAAATACTCACCATAGAGGCATGCCTCAACACCTCAATGCTAGATTCACAATTTGAACACTATAGTGCTCAGATTTTGGAGCACCATGGAAGAGAAAATTTAAATCTAAGGAGTTTCACTGACTAAGTGGAACAATTAATAAACGTGCCAAATCATATACCTTCATAACAAAGCCAAAGTTATAGTTCCAAGGCATTAGTTCATTTTTCATTATCGTGGAAACACCTTATTTAGTGTCATGGCTTGAGCCTGGCTCTGTACTTACTATATATAGCTTTTTGGTTCTATTGTTTAGTTAGTTCTATCAATTAAGTGAATATTTATAATAATAAGTATGTTTTATTAGTGCCCTCTTAGAGTAAAGTCTACAAAAAGCTAGGGATGTGCAAGATATTTTTTATTGTGAAGATATTAACATATTTATATGTGTAACTCTATGGTTTGTGGAAAGAGTGTGGAAAAGATCATTTGATCCTTATGAGTCATGATTTGCTAATTACTTTACTTGCATCTTTTCTTTCAATTGTTCAAATGAGATGAGTTTGTATGTTATTTTATTTATATATGGCTAATTCTTTAGTTTTAGGCTAATGATTTAAAAAATATAACATGTACTAATATAGATTCTTGTGCTTTAATGAATGTATAAATATTTTTAATATCTTTTGTTCTTCATTTAATGCATATAATGGTCATATATATAATTAAAATCTAGTCTAATATATAGCCTCGTTGGAGGCATACTGTAATAATTGATGTAATCAAGAACTCCAAGCTTATAATTTTGATGATAACTTACATTATTGGGTTTTTTTCTTTGATGTTCCTAATATGATTATTAGATATTTAATTTTTGCACACTACTATTTTATGTATGTCATACACCATGAAAAAGGCTCGAATTAAGACTAAGTAAAATAGGATTGATTTTTTTATAAGAATCTTTATTTTGATTTATTAATTTTTATATTTCTTTAGTCAAAATTCCTACAAAAGGTGTATGTCAGGTTAGCAATTGTGCACACATGCACTAGGAGGTAAATTAAGTCTTTGAATTTCTGTAAAGATCATATTGTATGATCTGGATCAACTATTTGATTTGAACAAACTAGGGATTAATTAAAATATTTAATTAAATAAACTAAATATATGCTAATCATTTTATATGATCTAAATCTTACAAGATGATCCATTGAACTCGAAACCCCTTATGCGCGACAAAAAATTAAGTAGTATTTTAAAATTCAAAATTTGAACTATTTATATTGTATAATCCCTAATGTACTATACGATGTTTTTAAATCTAACATAATCTAATTCTAAAATTAGGCTATCATATCATAAAAATTAATACTTCAAATAATATTACACAATGGATTGTACCATACTGAATGACTCAATTTACACCAAGGATGATATTTAATGGACACCAATAATACTAGATAAACATACTATTTTATTGAATTAATCATACTATACAACCCTCATATCATACTAGCTGATCCATTTAAATATTTGAACTAATCTTACATAGCCTTGTTCATCATATAGTACTAATAGCATGAAAAGAATAAATTGTACTATTCAATCCTTGATCGTACTGTATGATTAGAAATGGATGAATAAAACTTTTAGGTTTTTTTGAATCCGCAAATTAAATCCCTCTCATTTTACTTTGAAGAAGTTTTTGGATATTGAGAGATTTTCTAAGAGAATACTTTGAGAGGTCTTAGATGTTGGAGAAGGAGAAGTTTTGTATAAGGGAGAAGTAGTGTGAGGGGATTTCACGTGGTTGGTCCAAGAAAGCTTCTTCCTTAGTTCCTTCATGTGTCCATATTAATCTTCTGGGTTGCTCCGAGAAGAAAGTCATCAAGGTTGAAGATCATCAAGCTCTTGGTCTCACTAGGAGTGTAAAAAGGATTATGGGTTATCTACCTTAGCGAGAAGGGTGAAAAGGATTGCAAGCTCTCTGCATCACCAGGAGGGTGAAAATATTTTTGTACTCTACCACATTAGATTGGTCGAAAAATTTGCATAAATGCTAAAGGAGAGACTTTAAAGGATTAGTGCAATACCCAGAGAGGAAGAAGCTTGGGAGTGGACGTAGGTGAAGCTTTGATTGAACCACTATAAATTTTTTGTGTGCTTGTTCCTATTTATTCCACACTTTTTTCTTGCATTTTTATTCCTTGCATAATATTTTTTTAGAATCTAAGATGATAACATTGTGATAACTTTGGATTATTTTTTGTGAAAAGAAAATATATTAAAATAAAATAAATATATATATTTTTTAGTTCAATAAAAAATACAAATTTCAATTTGTTCATTGATATTTGCTTTCATGTGTGTGGTAAATTGACATCATTTTAAAAGAGAACGTTATTGAAAAAGATATGTTTAAACACAAATTTACTCCCATGTTAGTGTACTTATGTAATTCAAGTCACTCTATCGATCAATATTGAATTTTCAATTGATATTAGAATGGGTCTCGAAATTGGTGTATTAAAAAATATCTGACAAAGTTTGAATGGCACATTTTGGAAATTAGAATACTGCAAAGGGTTATTCAATAACTCATTAAAAACTTGATGAGGTAAAATTTATAATATGACAACTAATAAAAAACTACTATCCTTGAAATTTAAACTTTAATAAATTTAGGTCGTACTTGATTAGCTAGAAAGTAATAATTTATGCTGACTTCTTCATTATCAAATAGTCTATAACCAAGAAAGATGCCAAACCTAGGCTTATTAGATGGATTTTATTGTTACAAGAATTTGATGTGGAATTTCTTAATAAAAAGGGAATTAAAAACCAGGTCACTGATCATTCATCTTGATTGTAGTTAAAAAAAAACTTGTACATGCTAAGAGTGGCATAAATGAGTTTTTCTTTGACAAGAAACTATTCAAATTAAGGGACAACTATGTGCCTTGGTATGTTGATATATAGAATTGCCTTTTTATTTGTGTCATACCTTTTAAAATGACACATATTGAAAAGAAAAAAATTTATGCATGTTCTTACGTTCTATTTTTGGATAACACATATAATCTCATAGTCATACATTGCATTTTGATGATAATAAATATTAATGGATATATATATATATATATATATATATATATATATATATATATATATATATATATATATATATGTATATATGTATATGATACACTCATTATATTTTATGATACACATATGATTTAATCGTTGGGCACCAATAATGGTCATATTAATTATTTTGGATGATCAATTATTTGGTCATAATGTATGGATTACTCATCATACTATATGATTTCCTTTAGTCAATAATTATACCAACGACTCCTTAGGATTTTTGAAATTACACTGATCATACTCGTCGATCCCCCATCATACTATATGATTTTTCCATTGAATGTATATTCTCGATGAGACATTTTGGATGGACTTGAGATCATATTGTATGATTCACCTATCATGTTGTATAATTAAAATAATCTATACAATCGAGAAAACTTCATACCAATTCAACACACCTTCAAACTTTAACTCATTTCTTCCTTAGATACACTCTCCTAACTAGCTTTCATGTCTCCACAATATACTTGTTTGGATTCCAACCAAATTGTATATAATATATTTCAATGTGAAAAGAATGAGGACACTTATGTTTTATATTGAGGCCATTCAATCATAGATTCCAAAGTTAATAATCAGGAGAATCATCATATCATGTACTTGTGTTATTTGCCACTTCTACTCTTTAGTGCATCATTTTCATAGCCTTTCCTTACTATGCCAAACACCTACTTCATTTTTTTGCCAACCTTTGTATCATTTCTAATGTACCACCTACAGTCCCAAGTTAGTTAATACAAGTTATAATCCATTAAGATGACTTGCTTGAATATCTTCACTTGCCCATTACTGGTCAAGCCCAATATTTCTTTTTGAGATCCTTAGATTATAATTTGACCACTATCACTACAATAACTTTGAACTCTCCTTTACCTAACTATCAGTTCTTAGTGATTTCATTAGTTTTAAATGCCCAAGTCATTTAGCATGTACTCCATAATAGTGTTATTCCTAAAGTTATTGACAACATAAATATCACTCCTTTATTATCTTTGGCCACCTTTTATTATATATATCACATGCAGTTCTTTTTTTTTTTTTTTTGAAAAGATGCAAATTGCATTAAAAGAAAAAAAAAACAATTAAAAACTAGAACTGAAAGAAACTACTAGGTAATACTTTCAAAACATTACAAAAGGAAGCCTTATTTAAAAGAAAATTAAGCAAAAGAAATTATTTGAAAAATGGGAAATATCATAATGAAAATAAGATCCCCTGCTCCTCATTTTAATCTAACTGGCATGGAGGGGATACCAAAAATTAAACAACCAAAAAGGTAGATTAATATCCCAGATTTCTCGATTTAGTAAAAAATGAGAAATAGAAAGATGCTTAAATTCCATTAATCTAGCTCCATATTTCAAATACCAAAGTATGCTTAAATTAAATCTAAAATAAACAGAACAACTTATCAAAGAGAAAACAATAAAATGTAAACAAGATTCTACAGCCAATAGAGAAAACTTGATCTTCACAGCTCCAAAGGCTCCGATTTTCACAAACTTCTCCACCTTCATTCAAACCACAAACAAGCCTTGAACTTCTAAAACCAGACCAATAAGCTCCATAGTCCTGGAAAGAAAGAACTCCCTCTTAAAGACTACACCATCAATGGAAAATCCATTCACAGCTATCCCTAAATTTGCAATACCATCGAAATCATTCACACAATCCTATTGATACATACGTCTTCAACAACCATAAGCTTGTAATGAAATAAATGGTGAAATTCCTCCATCACATTCACCAAGAATTCCTAATTTCCTTCCTCTAAGGCTACCTTTGATAGGGCCAAACAAATTCAAATTTTTTTTCAACTTTTGCTTATGTTGCACAGATTTAGATGACAAAGGAATCATATTTCCACCTTCAATCAAACCTTCTTTATCTTTCACATTATCTTTACAGGACAAAGGAGGAACCACAATAGGCTTTTCACTTTGAGAATTTGGAACACTTCTAGCACCATCTTCAAAAATAACAACATCACCTTCGAACTCAACATTTTTAGCATTATCTTCTTTCACATCTTATTCAATCTTCACATCAGGCTTTGATATTATGACTTACATATCACCATCATAATCTGTAATAACTTCCTCAGGAGCTAATGAAACATCAGCAAGATCAAAAGAATTTTAAAAAAAAACCTCATTTCCACATAGCACAGCTTGATAACTAGGATTTACATCAAGTCCATTAACAGCACCAAAATTTCTCACATTTGGAATAAATTCACCATATTCCATTAAAATCGGATCAGCATCAGAATTGTAGGCCTCAGTAGTACATAATAACATCTGTGAAGACTCTTTTTTATTATGAATTTCAGAAGAAAATTTTATAACATTAATATCCTCACTAACCACCTTTTCAGCATTAGCCTTTTAATATTTCACAGAACTTTCCAAGACAGTATTTACTTTGTTACCGAATACAACTTTTGAAGCAAATTTGATCTTCACACAATTATTCTATGAAGTAGTAGAAGAATTGGTTCTATTTTTCTTTCTACCATGGCATGAATCCAAGGACCATACACATTATACTCCATTTGAGCACCATTAACAACTCCATATTCATTTTTATCAACTTCAACTCCAATATTTTGAAAGACATTACTAGTATATCCCAATGTAGAAAATTTCACATTTTTCCCATTATCGGGATCATCAAGTTTACCTTGGTTGAATACTCCAATACAACCTTGTAAATTATGTCCAAATTTTCCATATTTGAAGCATAAAAAAGAAATTTTTTCATACTGAACTTTTTGGAAGTAATGACTGAAACTGCCTTCAATCCAAACACCTTATGGTAATTATTCATCAAGATTGATACGAAAAAAAATTCTAGCAAATTCTTTCCTACCCCAATTGAACATATTGCAATCAAGAAATAATGGTGAACCAATCATTGAAGCTATTCTACTTATATTAATCTCATCCCAACAGAATAAGGGGAGTTGTGGTAGTCGGATCCACATAGGAGAGAACAAATTTTCAAACTTTAGGTAGAAAACTTAGGTGTCCATTCTTCCATACCAATGATACGGCCATCTACAAACCATGGACCTCCACTCAATATAGCTTCCTTGCTTCCTTAGAATGAAATGAACTCACAACCATTCCATACCTAAGTTAGTCAGGTGAAAAGCTCCTAGATGGCTTCTTTGTCTACATAACTCAGTGCTAATGATAGGATATGAAATAGAACTACTGAAGACTTTGACAATAATAGAATTATGAAGCCTATTGAAAATATTTTTCTCATTATCAAGCTACAACTTGACTGTAATTCCATCCTCAGTCATATCAAGATTAAATTATAAATTCACCACCTTAATATACAGTGGTTTATTTCAGGCGACATTAGTATTCTTAGATAGTGCAATCTCATAAGCAATCTCAATACTATTACGTTTAGGCTTACCATCCAAAATCAATGAATCAATCATCCCATTATTTTTAGCAGAATTAGAGTTCAACTTCTGTTCAAAATCTATACTCAAAAAAGAAACAACTTGCGCATAGGACGGTGGCTTTCAATCTTTAAAAATGGATTTTGAAAATCTGCTACCTTTAAGTTTTAAACCAGAAGAAGATGATGCTTCCAAATCATTTTTTTGATGTAGCAAATCTTCTTTCACCTTTAAGGATCACCAATCTTCTTGACCATTAGACCTTTTCCCTTACCAGAGCAAACTTCTTTCATACAAAAAACATTTGCATTCTCCTCAATGGGCTGATCTCTAATAACCAAAAAAGATCCCATCATCATCTAATGAGTCGGAATAGGTAAAGAAGAGGGTTGCTCGATGGTGAACGCCACAGATCAACCCCTGCCATACAGAGGAAAAATTTTTTAATTCAAAAACATACGGGATTTTCTCTCATATCACATGCAATTCAAATCATGTGACATAAGCATTAGATACATTAAAAATCTCACATCTATTAAAAATCTACAAGCCTATCAAAAGCAGTATTTAGCCCTAGGACATATCATTGGCTATGTTTTAAACTCAAAATATAATAAGACCTTTGTTGCACCACTAGATCACTTGCTTATCTTCTTCACAAATTATTCATTTCATATCATCAATAATGAGTGCCATAGGGTTGTAATAGATGCATTTGATTTTGAGGAACAAGTAAAATTATGAGGTAGATCATGTTTGGTTTAGCAACTAGTTTACCTCCAGATACTACTACTTGAAGAAACCACGACCACTTTAATAAAACCCAAACTTTAAGAAGCAATTTAGGAAAACTTAAACCTTAAGAGAAGTTTGAGTGTTTTCTAGTGAGAGAAGCGATTTAAAAATTATGTTTTCCTATTTCTTGTGGGAAGTTTCAAATGGTGGAGGAGGATCGCCGGCGATCACCGACTATCATTCCTCCTTCACTCTGTCAAGCTTCATCCAATCCACAAGGGTTCGTCGGAAGATTTGGTAGCTATAAAGATCAAATGTTGGTGCCCGAAGGAAGATCGCAGAATGCTCAACCAATGAATTCGACTTTGTATATTCAAGAAGAACTTCATCGACCAAAGTAATTATATACAATTAATTAAGGTAAAGGGAAGTCGATTATAGATAGTTAGGTAACTCCTAAGTCTATGCATCTTGGACTGATGAGTCAAAATCATTGGAAGAATAATGTTGAAGGATCATCTTCTTGTTTGAAGTTGAAGGTTAACATATTTATCACTCCTAATGCTTCCAATTATTCTGACCCTACAATCAGAAATGATTTTAATCAAGATTTCATTTCATCGGTACCATCCATACCTGTTGTGATTAAAAATGCAAGTGATTTGAATAATTTTGTTGAGAAGATGGATTTGGTGGAAAATATGGTGAATGTAAGAGTTTGTTAGGGATGTTAAGCCCTTAAGAACTAGCCCGAGGCTAACCAAGAGTGGGGGGTGAATTGGTATTTTAAAATTTTTTCTTTAGGTAAAGCACAAAATTAAAACCAAAATCACTACAGAAATCAGGGAGCGAAAAATAAATAAACGCAAAAGCAAAACAAAGAAAGATCACACCGAATTTATAGTGGTTTAGTCAACTCGACCTACGTCCACTCGTCGGAGGCACCCTCTGAGTATTGCACTAAGTGTCTCTCCTTTAGCTCCCACAGCTTGGCGAAGAAGCCTTTACAACAGACCCCTTTACACCAACCTCGGTGCGGTAGATGAAAGTTTGTTAGGGATGTTAAGCCCTATAGACCTATAGAACTGGCTCAAGGCTAACCAAGAGGGGGGGGGTGAATTTGTATTTAAAATTTCTTTAAGCAATAAGAACAATTATCACAAACCAAGTCACCAAAAAAATAAGTGTAGAAGAAAATAAATGCGAAAGCAGTAAAAATAAGAACACAAGGATTTATAGTGGTTCGATCAACTCGACCGACGTCCACTCCCCGGAGGCGCCCTCCAAGTATTGCACTACAAACGTGACTATCCTTTAGCCCCTACGGCTAGGCGGAGAATCCCTCGCAAAAACACCTCCTTTTTGCCACACCCGACAAGGCAGAGAACCCAACTCCTTTTGCTTCCTCCTGAAGAAGACAGAGAACCACGATCACTTACTGAAACTTACCTAGAAGTGGAACAATGCTTGGAGCAACCCTTATGAATCCCCTCACAAGCTCCCCCTCACAAGATCCTTTCTCTCTCTCTCTCTCTCCTTTAGGTTTTCTCAGGTCAAAATAACAGCCAAGGATGTTCAAAAATGTTGAAATAAATCTCTTAAATAGAAGAGCTTCAAAGGAGCTCATTAATTGCAAGTTGCTGACTTTATCATCCAGGATGATATGGACATCGTCCTGGCCGATCAGTACAAATCTTAGAAGATCAGCCAGAGCAATGCCCTGAATGCAAACTGGACGACCTAAAATTGGCTTGATCATCTAGGACGATCTCATGATCGTCCCGGCAAATCAGTTCAAATCAGAGGAAAATCGTCCAAAGCATCGTTTTGAATTCAAGCTGTCCGATCCAGATCGTCCACCATATCGCCATGAATTTGTGCTGGCAGATATTTATCTTCCAAGAGTGACTAAGGATTATAGAATCGATCATCCTGGCCGATCTTGCAATTGTCCAGGATGATATGATCGTATCAATCATCCTTAATTACCTTCTTGATTGTCTGATCAATTAAGGCATAATTGTAAATATCGTCCAGGCCGATCCAAGATCGTCCTGGCCGATTACCAAAAATATAGAATACCTTAATTGTTTATGGCAGAAATTTCTTTCTATTTTGATCCCATCGTCCAGGCCGATTGGCTAATGACGGTTGCCTTAATTAAGAACCCTTGATTAGATTCTCTGTTTTAAGCCAGATCATCCAGGACAATGTAAATATCATCCAGGACGATGTAAATATCATCCTGGCTGATATGAGCAAAAAATAGAAATTCTAAGTCTCTCAAGTGTGTGTGTGTGGGGTTACATTGCATCAGTCACACCAAAGATTACAATTGACTCAAGAAGGGAAAAAATAAAATTACATTCTGACTCAACCCTAATCTACCCATTCTTGAGTTGACTCCATTTTTGCAACAATCTCCCCCTTTTTTATGATGGAAAAACACTACGACAAATATTTAAAAAATAGTAGTGTAACACACGAAATTGAAAGTGCAAGGAACATCCTAAAACTACTCCCCCTTTTGACATCTCAAAAAGGAGGGGATTAAGAACTAAAACAAACCACAAGACACTCCTTTTTTTTTAACCAAGGCATGAAGATGAAGTAGTATTCCATGTGATTGATTTTAAAAACTTATGAGTTAATGAGTTAACAACATCAATAATCCAAAGAACGATAGAATATCCGATCATGGTTACGCTTAGCTCGGACTTTCTCTTAGGGTTGAATTGTCTTTTGAAATCAATGACCTAACTCAAAAAATCAATTGGATATGAGAAAAAAGGAATCCATTCATCACTTGGTTTAAGAAAAAAACATCTTATAGAATAATGAACCAAAGTAAATTTGTCACAATCGCAAAACAATCGAAATCAAGTCTTCGATACTTGAAAACTTCTAAGTTTTAAAAGATTTGAAAAGAGAGAATAGCTTGCTTTTTAGTGGGCTCATTTTATGCCTCGTCACTTTGATTGGCCCTTTGAGCATTTTTTTTTTATTTTTGATACACTTTCGTGTATATACTTTTCTTTTCAATTTGGCGTCATTGGCCCTTTTTTTTTTGCAAGATAAATTCTCTTTTTCAGTCTCTTAAAAAAGAAATCTTAGTTGTGAGTATATCTTCTAAATATTAGAGAATAAGAGCTCTCTCTCTGACATAGGGAAGAACTATTCACAAAATAGAATCAATAACCAATGACAAGAGTAACGAGGAATCTTGATGTGACAAAAAGACTTTAAGCATTATAAATACAAGATAGATTTGCTTAAGCAAGTTTAGAAAAGATCTTAATTTCATACACAATCTTTAATTTGAAATAGATTTTTGATTAGAAAAGAAAACTATGCCACTAAAATAGGTTAGAGAAAGAGACACAATCAACAAAATATTTTTACCATCTAATAGATTAAGAGATGTAAAACATTGACTACAAATTCTCAAAAGCAAGGACAAGGCATACGATATCATTTCAGCGATTTTTTTTTTTTTTGAAAGCTAAGTTTAAGAAAGAAAAGCAACCAAAAAGAAAGTAAACCAAATCAAACAAAAACTAAGAGTAAAAAAAAAGGAAAAGAAAACAAAGAGCAAAAAGGAAAGGCAACTAAAAGAAAAAGAATAAATAACAAAATAAAGCAAATAGAAGATCAAGTTTATGCAGTTATGTCAATCACGCCCAATCTGGTCCTTAAAGAGCTGAAAGTGTCGAAGGCCAATAGTTTAGTAAAGATGTCAGCCAGTTGATTTTCAGTTGTCACATGGTGTAACTCAATGTCTCCCTTAGTTACATGGTCTCTAATCAAGTGATGCCTAATGTCAATGTGCTTAGTCCTTGAATGTTGGATAGGATTCTTAGAGATGCATATGGCACTAGTATTGTCACAAAAGATTAAGATGATGCCTACAGATAATCCTAAATCTAATACCTATTGTTTCTATCAAAGGACTTGGGCCACACAACTTCCAAGAGCAATGTACTCAGCTTCAGCAGTGGAGAGTGCAACAAAATTTTTCTTCCTACTAGACCATGAGACCAAAGATTGTCCTATGAATTGACAAGTTCTTGAAGTACTTTTTCTATCCACCTTACATCTTGCAAAATCAGATTCATAAAATCTAATAATCTCAAAAGAAGTGCTGTGTCTAGGATACAAAATCCCTAAGCTTTGGGTCCCCAAAAAATATCTAAAATTTCTCTTAACAGCAGTCAGGTGGGATTCCTTAGGGTCGGCTTGAAATCTAGCACAAAGGCAAACACTAAACATTATGTCGGGTCGGCTCTCAGTCTAGTAGAGTAAAGATCCAATCATGCCTCTGTACTTCTTCTAATCAACAGACTTACCACTTGGGTCCTTATCCAACGGAACACTAGAAGTCATGGGAGTATTAATTGGCTTAGATTTATCCATCTCATACTTCTTCAAAATGTCCTTTAGGTATTTTATTTGATTAAGAAAGGTTCCATCATCCAATTGTTTTATGCTAAACCACAAAAAGTAGTACAACTCTCCCATCATACTCATCACAAACTCACTACTCATTGTCTTAGAGAACTCATCACAAAGTTTTTTATTAGATGATCCAAAGAGTATATCATCCATATAAATCTGAACAATGAGCAAATCATCTCTAATTTTTCTAAGAAAAAAGGCGGTGTCTACGCTCCCCTTAACAAACTCCCTTTCTAGTAAAAATGTGCTAAGCCTCTCATATTATGCTCTTGGTGCCTGCTTTAAACCATACAGAGTCTTTTTTTTAATTTAAAAATATGATTTGGAAATTGAGAACTCAAAAAACCTTGGGGTTGTTCTACAAACACATCCTCTTTTATTTCCCCATTCAAAAAGGCTCTCTTGACATCCATTTGATAAAGCATAAATCCTTTATAATAGGCAAAGGCTAATAGCACTCTAATGGCTTCCAATCTAGCTACAGGGGTAAATTTCTCCTCAAAATATATCCCTTCTATTTGGTTATACCCCTTAGCCACCAATCTTGTTTTATTCCTAACCACTACTCCTGAATCATTCACCTTGTTCTTAAAGACTCACTTTGTCCCAACTACACTTTGTCCCTTAGGTCTTTATACAAGCTCCCAAACTTCATTCCTAACAAATTGGTTCAACTCCTCCTACATGGCTAAAATCCAAAACTAACCAGTAAGGGCTTGGTTTATGTTGGTGGGTTCAGTCATTGAGATAAAGGCAGAGTGGTTCACCTCCTTCCTAAGTCCATGTCTAGTCTTAACTCAATTAGAAGGGTCTCCTAAGATCAATTCCATGGAATGACTTATAGAGTATCTCCAAACTCTAGGCAAGGTGTGAGAAGGTCCAACCCTTTCCTCCAAATCTATATTTTCTACTCCTTGGGTGACATCTCCTACTCCTTCAATGTTTTGGTGACCTACGCCCTTCTCCAAATTTTCTACTCCAGTAGTAACCTTTCCAACATCATCATCATCCTCAACTCTAGGCATTTTAGGATCAGACTCATCAAATACTACATGTGTAGTCTCTTTCACCATCAAAGTCCTTTTGTTAAACACCCTAAAAGACTTCCCAACACTAAAATATCCCAAGAACACTCCTTCATCAGATTTAGGATCAAATTTTCCAACACATCATCATCATCCTCAACTCTAGGCATTTTGGGATCATACTCATCAAATACTACATGTGTAGTCTCTTCCACCAAAACTTCCCATTATTGTGAATGAAAACCTTACAACCAAAGACATGAAGGTGGGAAAGATTGGGTGTCCTACCCTTAAGGATCTCATAGGGTTTCTTTTCTAACTTGGCTCTAACGTTCACCCTATTCAACAAATAACAAGCTGTGTTAACCGGTTCAGCCCAAAAGTATTTTAGAAGTGAATACTCAGCAAGCATGGCTCTAGCGGCTTCAACCAAGGTCCGGTTCTTCCTTTCAGCTACCCCATTCTGCTGAGGGGTCCTAGGAGCTGAGAAGTTATGGCTAATCCCCTTGTCCTCACAAAAATCTCCAAATCTTTTGTTCTCAAACTCTCCCCCATGATCACTATGGATGATCAAGATCTTACAACCTAGCTTTTTCTGAATCCAAGTAGAAAATATTTTAAACTCCTCAAAAGACTCATTTTTATGTGTAAGAAATCTAGTCCAAGTGAACCTCGAGTAGCCATCAACAATCACAAAACCATAGACTTTCCCTTCCCAAGCTGGCAGTGCTAATGGGTCCAAACAAATCCATGTGAAGGACTTCTAAGGGTCTAGAGGTGCTAATCTCCTTAATGGGGTGAAAGGTGGAGTGGACTTGCTTTCCTAGTTGGCAGGCATCACAAAGGTGGTCTTTTGAAAACTTTAGTTTGGGGACACCTCTAACTAAGTCTTTTTGGGTCACTTTCCTATGGGTTTTCATACTTGCATGACATAGTCTCCGGTGCCACAACCATGAATCATTAACCAGTATTTTGAAGCAAAATGAAGCAGCACATTTAATGTTATTTAACTCAAGCATGTAGACATTGTTGATCCTCTTTCCCTGCAAAATAGTGTTGTTGCTTAAACTTACAATGCATGAATTTGCAAAGAATTTCACGATGAAGCCCTTGTCAAAAAGTTGACTGATGCTCAATAGGTTGTGCTTCAATTTATCTACAAGCAAAACATTTTCAATCATAAGGTTCTTGAAATTACCAATTATACTAGAGCCTATCACCTTAATGGTGGTGTTGTCTCCAAGAGTAACATTGCCTCCAGTCATGGACTCCAGCAAAACAAATTAATTGGCATCACCAGTCATATGTCGAGAGCATCCACTGTCCAGGTACCACATACTCTCATGAGGCCTTTTGTGAGAGCCCACCTGCAAGATTATCAAATGTCAGATATAGGAACCCAAACAGGTTTGGGTCCCTTCTTATGAAAAGTAGAATGCAATGCATGTGTGGTATGCTGTGGATTATGCAACTTAGGTCTCCACACCCAATGTGTACTATGGTGAACTGTGCAAGTGTGTGAGATGTGTCCTAGCATGTGACAGGAAAAACATCTAACTCCAGGAAAAGGGTTTCTTAAGGGGTTTGAGTTATAATGTATCTTCCTAAGTTTTGGATTTTGATCAAAAGTAGGTGTCATCCTAGTTTTCTTACATGTATCTAATTCATTCTGAATCTTCAAATTTGTGTTTTTTAAGACTTCATTCTCAATCCTCAAGTTTTTCTCCATCTCTTTAGACTTCTTAAAATCAGAATCAAGTGAGGTGTGTGTGACTTTTAGTGACTCATGCTCTTCAATTAATTCACAATGTTTTTTGTTTAACTCATCAAATTCAGCAAGTAGAGCCATATGATTTGAATCAATTGTAGAATGATCTTTAGTCATAATTACATGCTATTTTTGTAACTCCAAAAATTCCAATTTTAAGCTTGCATGTGTTTTCTTGAGCTTCCTATATGATGCATTAATTTTTTTAGAAACTTCAAGAAGTTGATCGTAGGAAAGTTCACATACCTCTTCTTGATCAAGATTATCGTCTGCCATCAAGCATAATTTTGTTGTCTCATCTTCTGGTTTTATCTCTGATGAATATGATGTAGAATCTGCCCAAAACGCTTTTTAAAGACTCCTCCTGTCTTTCCTGAACTTGGGTTTCTCCTCACCTTTTCCTTTGCTTGAGTGATCTTGAAGTGTAGGACAATCAGCTCTCACATGTCTGAATTTTCTGCATTTATAACAGACAACATCAGAAGATCCCTTTGAGTATTTATTATCCTTACCTTTTCTCCAATGATGCTTTTGCTTCTTCCTTAGAAAGCTTTTGAATTGCCTTGTGATTAAGGAAAAATCATTGCTTTCAGACCCGGAAGATTCAGAATCCGATTTGTACGCCTTCAGTGCCACCATTTTCTCCTTTCTTTTATCACCTACATCAAGATTTCTTTGATTCACTCCTTGCTCATAAGCAATGAGTGAGCCAAGTAGGTTATCAATCGAATACGTATTCAAATCTTTAGATTCAGTGATTGCAGTGATTTTAGCATCAAAAGATGAAGGCAAGCATCTCAAAATCTTGTTCACTTTTTCATAGTTTGAAAGTTCTCTTCCTAAGGCATGTAAAGAAGTATCAATCTGAGTAAATCTCGCATACATTTCAGAAATTGATTCATGAGGTTTCATACAAAAAAGTTTGTAGTCATGCAAGAGAAAATTCAAACGAGATTGTTTAACTTCATTAGTGCCTTCATAAGTGATACACAATTTATCCCAAATTTTTTTACCAGTCTTGCAAGTGAAAACACGCATGTAGTCTTCTAATTTTAAAGCATAGAAAAAACAATTAAGACATTTTGCATTTAAGTGAGCACAATCCCTATCATATAAAGTCCATTCACTAAAAGAAAGTGGAACAGTAATGCCATTAAGTTCACCAGTTGGAGGTGTGTAACCATCTTTAACAAGCATCCACATGCGATAATCAGTAGATTGTAAAAACGTAGACATGCGAGTTTTTCAAAAATCAAATGGGATATTATCAAACAAAGGTAGTCGAGTAATATAATACCCTTCCGATGTAATATGATTCCAAAGTTAGCCATGGATCAAAATTCAAAAAGTTTTCAAACTTAGTTTTTATGAATCCCGCTCTAATACCACTTGAAAGATCTTTTGGATGTTAAGCCCTACAGAACTGGTAAGAGGCTAACCAAGAAAGTGGGGGGGGGGGGGGGGGGGGGGTGAATTCGTATTTAAAAAAAAAATTTTAAGCAAAAATAACGATTATCTCAAACCAAGTCACCAAAAAAATAAGGGCGGAAGAAAATAAATACGGAAGCAGTAAAAACAAGAACACGATGATTTATAGTGGTTCGGTCAACTCGACCTACGTCCACTCCCCAGAGGCGCCCTCCGAGTATTGCACTACAAACGTGACTCTCCTTTAGCCCCCACGGCTAGGCGGAGAAGCCCTCACAAAAACACTTCCTTTTTTCCACACCTGGCAAGGCAGGGAACCTAACTCCTTTTGCTTCCTCCTGAAACAGGCAGAGAACCACGATCACTTACTGAAACTTACCTCTCCCAACCCTACCAAGGATAAGAGACTCTAGGGAAGAAGAAGTGGAACAATGCTTGGAGCAACCCTTATGAATCCCCTCACAAGCTCCCCCTCATAAGATCCTCTCTCTCTCTCTCTCTCCCTCTCTCTCTCTCTCCTTTAGGTTTTCTCAAGTCAAGACAGCAGCCAAGGATGTTTAAAAATGTTGAACTAAAGCTCTTAACTAAAAGAGCATCAAAGGAGCTCATTAATTGCAAGTTGCCGACTTTATCATCCAGGATGATATGGACATCGTCCTAGCCGATCAGTACAAATCTCTGAAGATCGGCCAGAGCATTGCCCTGAATACAAACTGGACGACTGAAAATTGGCTTGATCATCCAGGACGATCTTACGATAATCTCGGCCGATCAGTTCAAATCAGAGGAAAATCGTCCACAGAATCTCCCTGAATTCAAGCTATCCGATCCGGATTGTCCATCACATCGCCATGAATTTATGCTGGCCGATATTTATCGTCCAGGAGTGACTCAGGATTTTAGAATCGATCGTCTTGGCCAATCTTCCGATCATCCAGGATGATATGATCGTATCAATCATCCTTAATTACCTCCTTGATTGTCTGATCAATTAAAGCATAATTGTGAATATCATCCAGGCCGGTCCAAGATCATCCTGGCCGATTACCAAAAATACAGAATACCTTAATTATTTATGGCGGCAATTTCTTTCTGTTTTGAGCCTATCGTCCTGTCCGATACAAGTATCGTCCAGGCCGATTGGCTAATGATGACTGCCTTAATTAAGAACCCCTGATTAGATTCTCTTTTTTAAGCCAGATCGTCCAGGACGATGTAAATATCATCCTGGCCGATATGAGCAAAAAACAAAAATTCTAAGTCTCTCAAGTGTGTGGGGGGGTTAATTTGCATCAGTCACACCAAAGATTACAATTGACTCAAGAAGGGAAAAAATAAAATTATATACTGACTCAACCCAAATCTACCCATTTTTGAGCTGGCTCCATTTTTTTCGTCCGATCTTTGATTCCTGAAAAGTCAATAGTAAAAGGCAGTTCAAGACAAGTAAGAGTGTTTGCCAATCATCAAAACATAGTTCATGGACCTGAATTTGCAACAGTAGAGAACTGACTCCTTTTGCTTCCTCCTAAAGTTGGAAGAGAACCCGAACCTTTTGCTGAAGTAGACCTCCTAAGAACCTCCCAAGGATGAAGGACGAAGAACAGAGACGTTGACTTGGAAACTTGCTTGGATTAACCTTTATGATCCCTCTCACAAACTCCCCCTCACAAGTTCCTCTCCCTCTCTCTCTCTCTCTCTCACTCTCCCAAGGCTCTCTCAGGTCAAGACAATAGCACTCATGGTCTTGAGCATGAGAAAATTCGGGTCCTTTAAATAGAATTTCAAGAACCGACTTTATCATCCAGGATGATAGGAATATCATCCTGGCCGATCAGTTCAAAATAAACTCAATCAGCCAGGATGATTTGGGATGATAAGAAGAAAATTAGTTACATCATCCAGGCTGATGCAATATCGTCCTATCTGATTAGTTCAAATTTGAGTATAATCATCCTAAACATCGCTCAGAATAGATCCTGGCCGATGTCCATCATCCAGGACATCATCCCGGCCGACTCTGCAATCAGCCCAATCGATGTGATCATATCAATCAACCTTAATTACTTTCCATAATTGTCATATTAATTTAAGCATAATTGTGCTACATTATCCAGGCTGATATGAAGATCATCCTGGCCGATATTTCAAAATAAAGAATACCTAAATTTATCATGGCGAATGATTCTTTCTGATTTGAGCCTATCGTCCTGGCCAATACAAGTATCATCCAAGACGATTTGCTTAATGACGGCTGCTTAACCAGGATGCCCTAATTAGGGTTTCTATTTTTAGTTGAATCATCATGGCCGATATATACATCGTTTAGGCCGATGTACTCAAAATAGAAAAATCCAAAAAAAAAACTCAAGTGTGTGTGTACTAGGTTACTTAGTATCAGGAACCAATTTTATAATTGACTCAAGAAAGAAAAAAATACAGACTTGACTCAACCTAAATCTACCCGATCTTGAGCTGGCTTGAGTTGCATTTGATCTTGTGGACCTAAAAAGTTAGTAGGCAAGGCAGTCGTAGGAAATCATGAATGTTTGCTATCATCAAAAGTCTAATCCATAAACTCAGATTTACAATAATCTCCCCCTTTTTGATGAAGGCAAACACAAGCAGAAAATTCCAAGCAGTTATGGTCGTTCAGTAAAAATAGTGTGACAAAAAAAATAGTTCATTAAGTTCCAGAATTCAAAATACAAGATACATTAGACTACTCCCCCTTTTGACATTATAAAAAGGAGGGGGAAACTAGAAGTAAACTAAAGCAACTAAAACTAAAAAAGAAACAAAATACATAAAAATAAACTAGAGAAAAAAAAAACATAAAGAAAATCAGAGAAACTAGGGCCCCTGATCATTAGACGGAGGTGGTGGTGGTGGTGGTGGTGGTGGCTGCTAAAAGTAACTGAGGAGCGTAAGCAAACAGTGCCCCAAACCAAGCCATGTCGTAGTCATGCTACTGCTACTGGTGTGCAACATAGGCATCGAAACGTGTCTCCCACTGATCAAATCTCTCCACCAACTGATCCAGCTGAGAGTGCTAGTGGAGAGGAACTTGTTCAGGAACAGGAGTGGGAGCGAGATCCACCACCTCCTCCTCGGCCCCCTAAGCTTCCCCATCCCCTAGGTGGAGTCAAGTACTATGAATAACATTTAAGGAACTGTTTGAGTAGATGGGTGGCTGAAGGTCGGGAGGACAAGGATATTGAAGCTGGTATTTAGATTCTAGAACATAGGCAATGAGGTGTCCTAGAGCAAGATTGGGTTTCCTCTTATGACCTAGATCGAGGATTGTAGTTAAATGCTCAATGAAGTGAAAAAATAGGTTAGTAGCATTGAACTATCTATGTGCTAGAATGTAAAAGGAAGTAAGTGAAAGCAGTGGAGTGATGTGGACTCAGTCCCTGGCTTTTGAAATAACAGAAGTGCAAAGGACATGCTCAATTTTCCTAGCATCTTTGAGTAAACAGCTAGTCTCTCCAACATGAAAGTGTGTGTTGGTGTGGCGAAAAAAGTGATTTGTAGTGGACTAGTCAAAGTCAGGATCAGAGACAAGGGTATGTATCTTATCCCTAGTGGTGGACAGCTGCAACAGTTCAGCATAATCCTGATATGTGATCTCGACAGGACGTCGATTCACATAAGAGGTGAGAGTAGCGTAGGAAGAATTTATGCAGAGGTTTGCGTAAAATTCAAAAAGAAGTTCAAAACTAAAGGGGACTACGAGGGTGACAATAAAGCAAAAAGAAGTGTGAGTGAAATGATCAAGTACCGGATAGAAGAGATAGACTGGATTGATTGTTCAGGAAAGTAATGCCGCACTCTTTATAACGATGGTAGGAAGCTTGATCGTCTGCATCCCAAAAATGAGGGTCCAGTGTGCCCCTCGAGAAGCTGCCAGATGTCTGACTAGCACGCTTTTCGCCAGCCATTTAGAAGAAAAAAAGCAAGGAAATAGTAAGCACAGCAAGTGGATAGCCCAAGAGAAGGTGTGAAGAAAAAATGGCTAAATTCAGGCTCTATTTAAAGAATCGGCCATATCATCCAGGCCGATTGCAAGATCATCCAGGACGATCTGGTGTAATTATTGTGAATAGTTAAATTGGTCAAAAAGTCAGTCTCATCGTCCGAGACGATAAGATATCGTCCGGGATGATTAGACACAGGTGAAAATCCCTAGGAGTCAAACCAGACGACCGTTAAAAAAGTAGATTGTCCAGGCCGATTAGGTGGATCGTCCAGGATGATGCTCAATAATGGATCATACCTAAAGAATTTAAAATGTTTTAAATCATGCACCACGTGTATCGTCCAAGATGAATAGTGGATCGCCCATGACGATTGTCCAAAAATGGATTGTCCCGGGTAATTTTAAAGATTTTAAACGTACTGACACATGTATCGTCCAGGATGAACATGTGTATCAGTCAGGATGATAACCAATAAATGCATTGTCCATGATGAAAATAGATATCAGCCAGGACAATCAAGATGATTGTAGTAGAGGTCGATCATATCTTCTAAGATGATAAAGGATCGTCAAGGATGATGAGAGCAGAAAAGTCAGAATATTCAGTAGGTGAAGTTTTTTTGAAGCATGAAAAGCTGATAGACCAGGATGATATAAAAATCAACCAGGACGATATGATAAAAAATTTCAAATCAAAGGAGGGATGGAGATGATCAACGAAGGCCCAAAAATAACAA
This sequence comes from Dendrobium officinale, assembly GCA_019514585.1. Lineage (NCBI taxonomy): Eukaryota > Viridiplantae > Streptophyta > Magnoliopsida > Asparagales > Orchidaceae > Dendrobium > Dendrobium officinale. Next base: position 30,212,517 of record CM033686.1, on the reverse strand, counting down.
GATAAAAAAAATAACAATAATAAAACAAAAGCCAAAAAATTTTTTTTTCCTAATCAAGGCATGAACATGATATAGTCTCCATGTGATTGATTTTAAAAATTTGTAAGTTAATAAGTTAATAACTTTAAAAATCCAAAAAATGATAAAATATCCAATCATGTTAACCCTAAGCTCGAACTTCTTTTAGGGCAAAATTTTCTTTAAAAATCAAAAGGCCTAACTAAAAAAAAACATTTGGATAAGAAAAAGAGATCCGATCAAGACTTGGTTTCAAAAAAATATCTTATAAAATAATATATCAAAGTAGTTTATTAAATCACAAAACTCAAAATCAAGTCCTTAAAAATCTCAAGTGATATATGATATCTTCTAAGTTTTTAGAGTTGGAAGAAAGAAAGATAGCTTGCTTTTTGATGGGCTCATTTTATGCCTCTTGTCTATTGAATGGAGCACTTTGCGCATCTTTTGTTTTTTGATACACTTTGCGTATATATATATTTTTTTTAATTTGGCGTCATTGCGCATTTTTTGTTTTTAGCATCATTGGCTACTTTTTTCGTTATTTTTTGCAGGCTAGATTCTTTTCCAAAAACTCTTAAATATTCTTAGTTGTGAGTATATCTTCAAGATATTAGAGAAGAAAAACCCACTCTCTAATATAGGGAAGAACAATCCATAAAACAGAATAAAAAATCATGTGAGAGATGATTGACAGGATAACGAGAAATCTTGAAGTAACATAAAAACTTTAACTATTATGGTATAAGCTAGATTACTGTAGTAAGGAAGAAAAGATCTCAATTACAAAATCCAATTTTTAATTTGAGATAAACTTTTGGTTAGAAAAAAAAATTTTATCTCACCAAAATAGGTTAGAGAAAGAGACATAATCAATGATGTTTTAACCCTTTAGCAGATTAAGAGATGTAAAACATTAACTCCAAATTTTCAAAATAAAAAATAAGGCATAAGATATTAATTCATCGATGATTTGAAAAGGAAAAATAAAACAAGGCATATGGAAAATTAAAGTACCAAAAATAAAACAAAAAATAACTAACCAAAAAGGAAATAAATAACAAAAAAAAACACTAGAAAAATACAGCAAAGTAATCAGCAGATAAAACATCAGTAGAAATCAAGTTCATGCATTAATGTCAATCACACCTAATCTGGTCCTTAAAGTGCTGAAAGTATCGAAGGCCAGTGGTTTAGTAAAAATGTCAGCTAGTTGATTCTCAGTCGCCACATGATGTAACTAAATGTCTCCCTTAGTCACATTATCTCTAATAAAGTGATACCTAATCTATATGTGCTTAGTCCTTGAATGTTGGATATGATTCTTAGAAATGCATATAGCTAGTGTTGTCACAAAGAATTGAGATGGTGCCTACAGGTAATCCTAAATCTAGTACTTGCTATTTTAGCCAAAGGACTTGGGCCATATAACTTCCTAAACCAATGCACTCAGCTTCAGTAGTGGAAAAAGCAATAGAGTTTTGCTTTCTACTAGACCAGGAGACTAAAAACTTTCGTATTAATTGGCAAGTTTCAGAAGTGCTTTTTCTATCCACCTTATATCATGCAAAATTAGAATCAGAAAAACCAATAATCTCAAAAGAAGTGTGTGTCTAGGGTATCAGATTCCTAGGTTTTGGGTCCCTAAAAGGTATCTAAAAATTTTATTAACTACAGTCAGGTGAGACTCCTTAGGGTCAGCTTCAAATCTAGCACAGAGACAAACACTAAACGTTATATCAGGTCGGCTAGCAGTCATGTAAAGTAAAGATCCAATCATACCTCTATACTTCTCCAGATCAACTGATTTTCCATTTGGGTCCTTGTCTAATTGTATTCCTAAGGTCATGGGAGTATTAATTGGCTTGGCTTTGTCGATTTCATATTTCTTCAAGATGTCCTTATTGTACTTTGTTTAGCTCAAAAAAGTTCCATCATCTAATGGTCTAATGCGAAAACCCAAAAAGTAGGATAATTCTCCCATCATACTCATCTCAAACTCCTTACTCATTATTTTAGAAAAATCATCACATAGCCTTTTATCAGAAGATTCAAAAATTATATCATCGACATACATCTAAATAATGAGTAAATCATCTCCTACTTTCCTCAGGAAAAGGGTGGTGTCTACACTCCCCTTAACAAACTCCCTCTCTAGTAAGAATGTGCTAAGCCTCTCATACCAAGCTCTGGGTGCCTGCTTTAATCCATATAAGTCCTTTTTTAAATTGAAAACAATATTTGGAAATTGGGAACTCTCAAAACCTGGGGGTTGTTCTACAAACACATCCTCTTTTATTTCCTCATTTAAAAAGGCACTCTTAACGTCCATTTAGAAAAGCTTAATTCTCTTATAATGGCCAAAGACTAATAGCACTCTAATGGCTTCTAATCTTGCTACAGGGGAAAAAGTCTCCTCGAAATCTATCCCTTCTATTTGGTTATTCCCCTTAGCCACTAATATTGCCTTATTCTTAAACACCACTCCAAAATCATTCATCTTATACTTGAAGACCCACTTGGTTCCAACTACACTTTGTCCCTTAGGTCTTTCTACAAGTTCCCAAACATCATTCCTAACAAATTGGTTCAACTGCTCCTACATGACTATGATCCAAAACACATCAGAAAGGGTTTGGTTTATGTTGGTGGATTTATTCATTAAGATAAAGGCAGAGTGGTTCACTTCCTTCCTAAGTCGATGTCTATTCCTAACTCCATCAGAAGGGTCTCTTAAGATCAGATATTTAGGGTGACTCGAAGAGTATCTCCAATCTCTAGGTAAAGTATGTGATGGTTCAACCCTTTCCTCCAGATCTACATTTTCTTCTCCTTGGGAAACCTCTCCTACCCCTTTAGTGTTCTGGTGCTCTACTCTCTTCTCTAAATTTTCTACTCCATTGGTAATCTCTCCAACATCATCATCATCCTCAACTCTAGGCTTTATAGGATCAGACTCATCAAACACTACATGTGTAGTCTCTTCCACCACCAAAGTCCTCTTATTAAACACCTTAAAAGACTTCCCAACACTAGAATATCCTAAGAACACTCCATCAAATTTTGGGTCAAATTTTCCTAAGTGAGACTTCCCATTGTTGTGAATGAAAACCTTACAACCAAAGACATGAAGGTGCGAAAGATTGGGTATCCTACCCTTAAGGATCTGATAGGGTGTTTTATCTAATTTGGCTCTAACATTCACTCTATTCAATACATAATAAGTTGTGTTAACCGCTTCAGCCCAAAAGTATTTTGGAAGTGAATACTTAGCAAGCATGGCTATGGAAGCTTCCACTAAGGTCTGATTCTTCCTTTCAGCTACCCCTTTCTGCTGAGGGGTCCTTGAAGTTGAGAAGTTATGACTAATCCCTTTGTCCTCATAAAAATATCCAAATCTCTAATTTTCAAACTCTCCCCCATGGTGACTATGGATGGTCAAGATCTCAAAACCTAGCTTTTATGAATCCAAGTGAAGAAGGCTCTAAACTCATCAAATGACTCATTTTTTTGTGAAAGAAATCTAATCCAAGTAAACCTCATGTAGTCATCGACAATCACAAAACCATAGACTTTCCCTCCCAAGATGGAAGTGCTAACGGGTCCAAACAAATCCATGTGAAGGTCTTTTAAAGGTCTAGAGGTGCTAATGTCCTTAATGTTGTGAAAAGTGGAGTGGGTTTGCTTTCCTAATTGGCAGGCATCACAAAGGTGGTCTTGAGGTGCTAATGTCCTGTGCCACAATCATGAATCATCAATAACAGTTTTTAAGCAAAATGAAGCAGCACATTCAATATTATTTAAATCAAGCATGTAAACATTGTTGATCTTCTTTCCCTGCAAAACAGTATTATTATTTAAGCTCATAATGCATGAATTTGCTAAAAATTTTATGATGAAGCCCTTATCGCAAACCTAACTGATGATGAGCAAATTATGTTTCAGTCCATCTACAAGCAAAATATTTTCAATCAGAAGATTCTTGGAATTACCAATTATACCTGCTCCTACCACCTTCCTGGTGGTGTGCATCCAAGAGACACCTTGCCTCCTGTCCTGGTCACCAACACTATGAATTAATTGGCATCGCAAGTCATATGTCGAGAGCATCTGATGTCCAGGTACCACATGCTCTCATGAGACCTTTTATGAGATCTTGCTTCATCTTGGTCACTTTGATTAAGATTATTGTCTACCATTAAGCACAGGATTGTTGTCTCCTTGTCAGAATTTCAGAGGAATCTGATGTAGAATCCGCCCAGAATGCCTTTTGGAATTTCTTCTTACTCCTGTCCTTTTTTAAGTTTGGTTTCTCCTCACCCTTCTTCTTACATGGGTGTGCCTTTAGCGTAGGACAATCAGCTTTAATGTGCCCAGACATCCTGCATTCATAGCAAATTATTTTATTATAATTCTTAAATTTTTTGCTACCCTTACCTTTATTCCTCTTTTGATGATTCTTGTGCTTCTTCCTTAGAAAGCTCTTAAATTGCCTTGTGATTAAAGAAACATCATCACTTTCAGACCCGGAAGAGTTAGTGTCTGAATCGTTCGCCTTAAGTGCCACCATTTTCTCCTTCTTCCTTTCACCTACATCAAGAATTCTTTGGTTCACCCCTTTCTCATAAGCAATGAGTGAACCAAGTAAGTTATCGATCGAATATGTATTTAAATCTTTAGATTCATATATTGCAGTGATTTTTGCATCAAAAGATGAAGGCAAACATCTTAAAATTTTGTTTACTTTTTCATAGTTAGAAAGTTCTCTTCCTAATGCATGCAATGAAGTAACAATCTGAGTAAACCTTGTATACATTTTATAAATTGATTCAGAATGTTTCATATTGAAAAAGTTTGTAATCATGCAAGAGAATATTCAAACGAAATTGCTTGACTTCATTTGTACCTTCATATGTGATACATAATTTATCCCAAATTTCTTTACCAGCAGTGCAAGTTGAAACATGCATGTAATCTTCAGATTTCAAAGCACAGAAAAAACATTTCAAATATTTTGCATTTAATTGTGCTAAATCCCTATCATCTAGAGTCCATTCAGTAAAAAAAAGTGGAACAGTAACGTCATTTCAATTTTCCAGCTGGAGGTGTATAACCATCCTTAACTAGCATCCACATGTGATAATCAATTGATTATAAAAATGTAGATATGTGAGTTTTCCAAAAATAAAAAGGGATATTATCAAACAAAGGTGGTCAGGTAATACAGTACCCTTCCTCAGTATTACGATTTTTGTTGTTAGCCATGGATCAAAATTCAAAAAGTTTTCAAACTTAGTTTTTTATGTATCCCGCCCTAATACCACTTGAAAGTTCTTTAGGGATGTTAAGCCCTTAAGAACTAGCCCGAGGCTAACCAAGAAGGGGGGGGGGGGGGGTGAGTTGTTATTTTAAAATTTTTCTTTAGGTAAAGAACAATATTTAAACCAAAATCACCACAGAAATCATAGTGCGAAAAATAAATAAATATGAAAGTGAAACAAAGAAAGATAACACCAAATTTATAGTGGTCCGATCAATCCTTGACCTACATCCACTCCTCGGAGGCACCCTCTGAGTATTGCACTAACTAAGTGTCTCTCCTTTAGCTCACAGAGCTAGGCGGAGAAGCCTTTACAACAGACTCCATTTCACCAACCCCGATGTGGCAGAGAACCGACTCCTTTTTCTTTCCTCCTAAAGCGGGTAGAGAACCTAGACCTTTTGCTGAAGAAGACCTCCCAAGAACCTCCCAAAGATGATGGATGAAGAACAGAGATGATGATTTGGAACCTTTCTTGGAGCAACCTTTGTGATCCCTCACACAAACTCTGCCTCATAAGTTTCTCTCTCTCTCTCTCTCTCTCTCTCTCTCTCACTCTGATACAATATCATCCTTGCCGATTAGTTCAAATTCGAGTATAATTATCCTGAACATCGCTTGGAATAGATGCTGACCAATGTCAATCATCCAGGACATCATCCTGACTGATTCTACGATCGGCGCGGCTGATGTGATCATATCAGTCAGCCTTAATTGCTTTTCATAATTGCCTGATTAATTTAGGCATAATTATGCTGCATTGTTTAGAACATATGGAGATCGTCCTGGCTGATATTTTAAAATAAAGAATACCTTAATTGATCATGGCGGCTGATTCTTTCTAATTTGAGCCTATCGTCCTAGCCGATATAAGTATTGTCTAGGATGATTTGCTTAATGATGGCTGCTTAACCAGGATGCCCTAATTAGGGTTTCTATTTTTAGTTGAGTCGTCCTAGCCGATATGAACATCATCCAGGCCAATGTACTCAAAACAAAAAAAATTTAGAAATTCCCTCAAGTGTGTGTGTGCAAGGTTATTTAGCATCAGGAACCACTTTTATAATTGACTCAAGAAAGGAAAAAATATAGACTTGACTCAACCTAAATCTACCAGATCTTGAGCTGGCTTGTGTTGCATTCGATCTTGTGGACCTGAAAAGTTAGTAGGCAACGCAATCGTAGGAAATCATGAATGTTAGTTATCATCAAAAGTCTAATCCATAAACTCAGATTTGCAATATAACGTTCATAATTGGCCAAATTCATGAAATATTAATCCACATTTAAAAGTAAATCCAAATTTTGTTTTTGCTGAAATGTTAGAAGACAGAGTTGCAGTCAAGCTCAATTCTGATTAGGAGATTGCCAATGCCCAAGTGGTGTTATGGATGCAACCTCTAACAAAAATAAAGTTAATCTTGTTAAAGAAGGTAAATCTTTAGGTCCTGTTGATTATATCCCGAGAAGAAGAAGAGGAGATGGAGGTGGTACTCTTAGTGTTGGGGGCCATTCCCCATTGGTTTTGTGATATCTTCTTTCTTGTTTTGGAATTGCAGAGGACCAAGAAAAAAGAGGCTTCTCTATATTTTAGGGAGTTTATGAGGGAAGATGAGTTGTATTTCATTAGGTTGGTGGAGACAAAGTTATCTAGTTCGGATAGAAATGATATGAATAGGATTATTGGGAGGAGTGGGATTCTTTTCATCATCATTTTATTGGTACTTTTGGGGTATTCATGTGTTGTGGAAAAGGCCAGAGTGTAGTTTTGAGGTTGTTTTTTATTCTTCTCAGGTTGTGTTTGGGTGCTTCCAATTTCCTCATAAAGCATGTTGGAATGTTGCAATGGTTTATGGGAGTAAGGATGTGTGGGCTAGAAGATTTTTATGGGAGTAAGGATGTGTGGGATAGAAGATGTTTATGGGTGAGTCTTGATAAGGTGTTGGTTGGTGATATTCCTTCTATAGTGGGAGGGGAGTTTAATTGCATTTTTTCCAAGGAGGACAAAAGATGGTGGAAGAGGTTTATTTTCTCCGAAGGTCCATAAGAGATGAAACCCTTTTTAGCTAATAATGATAAGCATTATATAGGTATTATTGGACCGAGATTTACTTGGTGTAATAATGAGGATGGCAACTTGAGGATTTGGGAAAGGTTGGATTGATGTTTGTTAAACTCTATAACTCTTCAGCAAGCCCCTAATTGTTTGGTGAGACATTTGGCAAGATGTTGGTGGAATTTTGAAAAATACATATTTTAAAAATATTAGTTTTCTTTGGGGATTTTAAGATTAAGGTTGAGCTCTAATTCTAAGGTCGAATCAACTCGTTAGAAAGAGTATATCACCCCGAGGGACAAAGATAAACTTTCATAACGGTGTTCAGACTTAGAATTATGTAAACTCATCTTGAATATTATGATCGGGTCCTAAAGAGAACTTCATATGGCCCCGAAGGAACAAAGTAGAGTTCAACTAAATACCCAATTACGATATTCAAGAAGTATGATCGTCGCATTCATATCCAAAGCCTTATTGAAGAAGGATGTATCTCCCCAAAGGGAAATGACACCATTCTGCGATAATTCTTCTAATGCAACGACGACGATCATTCTTTAACTTTTCCCAAAGAAATCTAGTGAAGTTTTTAAAATCAATTTTAAAATCAGGTGTGTGGGGTTCCAAACCTCCTACGAGCGCAAGCCCTCGTAGTTAATTACATCATAGGGAGACAAAGTCCCCTACGAAAACTCTCGATTAGAATAAGAATGAAATTTTGTTAGATTTTCTATGAGTCATATCAAAGCATGAATAGAATTATTGGAAAATCAAAAGGGAATGGATCAAGATTGAGCAGTTATTAACAGATTCAAAGGAAGAGAGGTAGGGGACACTTTGAGATTCCGGAACTATTCGGAAGTGCCCCAACTTAATCTAAGTGTTGGGCTTTATGTTTTAGGACTGAAAGGAATTTTTAATTAGAGTTGAGCATTTTATTAGAAATTTGGGATTATATTCCCGAAATTTGGGGTCTTATGATCAAAGATCTGCCCCGGATCCTAAATCTATTTTGGACACTGGACCACAGTCGTCTGATCCTAACTAATGCAGTGCAAGGTCTGGACTTACCCCGGCCTGGATTGGGGAGCCAGCTAACCACCTAGTCGATTTAAAAGAGATGAGTCCGGTCTTTTATGAAAGAGTGGTAGGGACGTTGTAATTAAAGTTTTGGAGAGTTGGGGCCGACATCTAGAGATTTCCCTAATTGGCCCCTTCAACTTATGTTGGGTGCTAAAATGCTAAACTGATGCAATTAAAATTTTGACTCTTTAAGTTTGTATCTAATGCAATGCATGCTAGTTAACAACTTCCAATCAAGTATGCTTGAAATTTTTAAAAACAGGCTTATAAAAAATATTTTTTAGAAGACTGGACTTCCCCAGGTCCGGCACCTCGTCCTTATAGGTCAGACTATCCGGACTCTACCCGCAGGCGGGGAAGGGTCTAAAACAAGGAAAGAAGAAGTGCAGAAATATGCATGCGACACCGGGGTCGATCCCCGGCTAATTCCCTAGATTCGTTATCTTTCTATGTTATTTAGACTCACTAAAATTTTAGATATTTAAGGTTATGAGTAGAAAACTTTCACACCCTCACGAGTTTCACGTATCCAGGCGAAAACAAAAAGCGGCATACAATCGCCAAAAAACTAGTAAAAGCAAGTAATCCTAAAGGCAATCAAATCATCACATCAAATATAAATTAATTAATAAATGTCCATAGGCAGAATTGCCTTGCTTATTACAAACCAGAGTTTTGCAGAAAGTAAAGTGGCCGGGCACCACTGACAACAACCTGGATTTCAAAACTAATAATGACGCAAGTTATTTTGAGTGGGATACTCTCAATCTTCAAATCCTAAAATCTTCAATCTCGTTTTTCTTTGAACTCCTTTTCTTCAATTTTCTTGGAATCTTCATAGTGGATTACCCAAATGGACAAGAGGGCACTTCCCTCTAAGGGGGAAGGCCGCTCTTTCCTCTTTGGGTAAGGAGGAGGTATGATCCAAATTTGGATTTCCAAATGGAAAAGGAGTTTTCCCTAAAGGGGTATCCTTTCCTCTTTGGAATCCATGCTTTGGATCTATGTATCCCAACTCAAAATCAACTTTCACAACACTTGACACTTACACAAATTACATTGATATCAAAATAAAAATCTAGACTCACCTGCAGGGTTATCCTAGGCAATTAATATATAAAAAGCAGTTATTCCCAAGAAGTTGTATATGAGCAGAAAAGAAAGTAAACACACTGGCCACGCTCTTTTTATTTGGGGGCTTTAGCAGCTGAAGCACCTGTGCAAAGAGTTTATAATATTCATGCATTTTTTTTATTTGCCCCCTTTTTATATTGCCCTAAATGAGCGTGGCCACCTGCAGAAAACTGTGTCAACATCCAGATCGTACTTAACCTAAGGGTAATCTAGTCGCCAAACACATCAATCCATCCACAGAGTACAGAAAAAGTAAGCAGACCCAGCAAAGCAATTTCATCCACAACATGCAGTGAAAACTACGAAAAATCCGGCACACAACAGTAAAGTAAACACCGGCCTAACCTAGATCTAGAGTTGGTTGTCCTAGCACATCATCTAAAGTGTGTGAGAAAGGTCGTGTGGCTGGGGTATGTCCTAAAGTGGGTTATTAGTTGAAGTTGTCTAAAAGTCTGGGTTTGTTAAGGCTTAAAAGGGGATTTAGATTAAAATTTAAGTATTAATAATTTAAGAATTTTAATTAAACATATTTTAAAAGTTAATTGATTACTACCTTTGTTTCACATTGAGGCCGTGAAGTTTATTTCACCTTCCTTGGGGCTAAGCTAATAGCCTCGTAGGCCTGGGTTACCCAGTAGCAATCAGGGTTGATTAAGTTGATTTAATTTGGTTGGAATTAAAAGAGTGGCTTGATATTAAAGAGATTTGGTTACTGATTTTAATGGGTTAGTTGAGAATTTTATTAGCCTATTAAGAAAATTCTGGAATTGAAAGGGTTAGTGGGTTTTAAAGGGTATCCGGATACGCTAACTAAGGGGTCAAAAATTGACTTTCAAAATTAGAGTTAATCTTAAGGGTTTCAGATTTTTAATAAATACTATACCTAATTATGAGTTGTTAGACAGGTGGTACACTCAATTTGGAGTTTTCTATCAAAAGTTATGATTTTCAGAAGTTTTAACCCAATTTTGACCTAGAGTTGACCAAAATGTTGACTTTTTGACTTTGACAAGATTTTGGGGGTTTAATATTTTTGGAAAATACTAGATTTTAATTAGAGTCATTAGCCACTGAGTTTGATTGATTTAGAATTTTCTACAATTAGTTATGAATTTTGGAAATTTGGGTATTTATTGGAATTATTAAATTGTTTCAATTAAGGGCCCTTTTAATGATTTGAACCCAAATGAGTCTTAAACTTCTTGAAATCGACTCCAAAGATCAGAAATGATCTAAGGAGAGATCAGCAAGTGTTTAAAGATTTTTTTGGATTTTTAATAATTTTTAATTAATTAAAATTGATTAAACATTGATTTTGATTAAAATTAAATTAGAATATATTTAAAGGTCAAATTAAAGGGATTTCAATTTTCACTGATTAAGAGATGAATTGAAGTTAGTGGGGGGGGGGATTTTAAGGAATTTTAAGGATTAAATCAAATTTATTAGAATTTTATTAAGACTAAAGGGTTATTTCTAAGGGGGATTTTTATGGTTCCTACTTGGGAAACCAAATGGACTCTAAATTTGATGAAATTTGGACCATAGGATCACCTGACCCTAAGGAGTACACCCACCAAATTTGAGCTCAAATGGAGTACTCTAAGGTGGTTAACTAAACCACCCAAGGTGAGCTCTAAGTCATCTTCAAATCACTATAGGGGTCTATCCTAAGCTTAGATTGGGGCAAAATCAGTGGCTCTACACTCCTTATCCTACACATCATCAGCACACAAAACATCACAACCTAAATTTCATTGGATAGGTCTATACCCCATTTTGAATTTAAGGGTCAAACCATGACCCTTAAACTTAGAATTTGGAGAAAATGCCCTTGAACATATTAAAAAGGGGAGATAAAATTTGGACATGTCAAAAACATGTTCAAATTCAATCTCCCAAGATTCCATGCCTGGTGGACTTGTATTTAAAGAATTATTAAAGAAATTAACAAAATGCTAAAACTTAAATTAAACCTAACACTGACCTAACCAGGGCATGGAACCATAGGGCTTTTGTAGGTCTCCCTAAGACCTTTCCAATGAGCCTAAGAACACCTAATTTGGACAAGTGTACAGGGAGATATGAATTTCCTAAGTTCCCTTGAGTTTCTGGAATTATTAATTCGGCCATTACACAGTCAGCGCTCCCTTTACACGCGTCGCGCGCTGATTGGCTGGGCAATCATTGGCGCTAACTGTTAACGGTCGGATTAACCACAGCCGTCGGATGGCGGATCAGATGGTTGGGATCAGACGCGCTCCGAAACAGCGGGATCTAATCCAAGCCGTTGATTCCGGTTGAGATTTCATCTTCAACCTCCGCTCTTATCCGAGGTCGTGAACCTTCTCCGGCGTGATCCGAGTGATCCCGCCGGCGAACTTCGACGAAATTTCACAGGGAGGATCAGGGGGGTGGAAACCTTCAATCCAACGATGGAAATCCGTTGGGGTGAAGGTTTCCTTCAAACTTGACCGGACTACCTAGCTAGGGAGCTCAGGATGAAGAAATTACCGCAGAGAAAGCCTCAACGGATGAGCTTCTCTATCTGGAAGCTTCGGGGGAAGAAGGCGAGCTGATTTCCTTCAGAGGCTGCGACTGGAGGATGGCCGGAAGTACGACTTCGAGCGGGATGCCGAACCCTTTCGCCGGAGTTCGCTCGAGGTAATGGAAGGGGAGGTCTGGGAGCTTGAGGGAAGATGCTAGGAGATTGGGAGAACTCTAGGGAGTCGTTCTGAAAACACTGGGATCGATCCTTGAGCTCTGGGGAGCACCATCCTATTCAGCCTCCTCCCGCGAGCTCGGACGGCCAGGATTGATTCGGAGGGGGTCTCGGATTGATGCCAAGTGGAAAGGGGCACCGTTCCAGAGAGCTCGTGAGCCTCAAGCCGGTGAGCCACAGCCTTTGGAAGGCTTTCGGTCAGGTTCGGCCTGGGGGGACCACCGGAGCTTGCTCTCCATTGGTTCCGACCGCCGCCGACCATGGTCTGGGTCGGGTTGACCAGGGAAGGCCGATGGGGACACACTAGAGCTGGGAGTGGAGCCAAATTGGCCTGGGGAAGCTGGGATCGATCCGGTGGCTCGGGTTGGCTCAAACCTGCTTGGTTTGAGTCAAATTGAGCTCGGCCCAGGTCAAGTCAGACCCTGGGCTCGGTATGGGAGGCAGGCCTGGGTCTGGTGCACCCAATGCAAGTGGAAATTGGGTCAAATTTGATCTGGATTCAAAGATGGCTTGTGTTGATTGAATCCTTCTTGGTTCGGGTCAATTTGGGCTCAACCCAGGTTAGGCCAGACCCTGGGCTTGAGGTGGGGAGTGGGTCTGGGTCTGGTGCACCCAATGCAAGTGGCAATTGGGTCCAATTTGATCTGAGCTGAAAAGTGGCTCGGGTCCAAGTGTTTTTGGCTACTTTGGGTTAGCCTAACTCTTGACCCAAGTTAGCCCAAGGCATGGGCTGGCTAGAGGAGAAGTATTGAACTCAAGACCACCTATGGGAGGTGTTGGTTGAGTTCAATTTGACTTAGGTCAAGAATTGGCTCAATCCCAAGTGGTTTTGGACATTTCGGGTTAGCCTAACTCTTGACCCAAGTTGGCCCAAGGGTTGGGCTGGTCAAGGAAGGTGTATTGGGTTGATGGGAACCCAATGGCACCATGATTTGGATTCAATTTGGTTAAGGTTGAGAGATGGCTCAAGGGCGACCTCTTTTTGGTCACTTGAGTCAAGCCAAATGGCTAACCCAAGTGAGCCCAAGGCTTGGGCCTCCAAGAAAGATCCCTTGGGTAGCCAAGGGGTCATCCCATACATTCAAAGGACTTGGAATGGACTAGATTCAAAATTTTGAAAGAGGAAGGATGTATGGGTCCATGGGTCAAACCTGGTTGACTTGGTCAACCAGGTTGACCCAAGGTTTGGGTTTGAGTTCAACAAGTTGGGTTTGATATTTGAAATTCATTGAAAGTGGTTTCAAATATTTCAGAATTGATTTGAGTTAAAATGACCATTTGAAATCCCATAAGGGTATTTTGGTCAATTTTGACCCATTGGTCAATTGGGGTCAAAGATGGGTCTGGAAAATACAGTTTACTACTCAGTGGGTTAAAATCAAGAGTCTGGAAGTGATTGGAGGCTTTGATAAGGGCCCCAAGATCAAAATCTTCAAAGGGTTAGGTTTAGTGGCATAGGATGTAAATATTTGAAGGTTTTACAGCCTTTGGATTTTAATTCAGATTCTAGGGTTAGAGACCTCAGAATGAGCTCAAAGTTGGAGGGTAACCTCTAGAGACATGTCTTATCACTTTGTAAGTGATAGACCCTAAATTAGAGACCATTTGACTGGGTTTTGAAATGTTTGAAAAAACTCTGAAAAGGGTGTTCAGGACAAGGCCTTAAGACTTTGGATTTGAGTATGGATTTCTGGATTTGGAATGGATTTCAAATTTGAATGATCAATATTGGGGTATCCAAATCATTTAAAATCATGTGGTGATTGTTAATGAATGGATAAGGTCAAAGCTAGATCAAAGGTAGGGTCAAAGTCTAGGTTGGAATTTGGATTTTCAAGTGGATTGAATCAAAGTTTGGATGTGCTTGAAGCTTGAATTAATTGGGATTTGAGTTGAATAAAGTTTGAGATTTGAATTGATCAAGGGCTGAATCAAATTGAAGTTGGAGTTGATCAAAGGTAGGAATTGATTTGAGGTTGAGGTTGATCAAGGGTGGGGATTGATTTGAAGTCTGGATTGATCCTAGGATCTAGAGGAGTTCTAGGATTTGGATATGAAAAAAAATTTAAGCTCTAGAGTAGGCCCTAAGGTCTTGGATCTAGAAGGATCCTAAGGTCTGGCTCTAGGAAGGATCCTAAAGTCTAGAGTGGATCCTAGGATCTAGGATCGGATTTGGATTCTTGAAGGATCTTAGTGACCTCATACAAAAATGAGGTCAACACAAGAGTGGCTCTAATCACTCTCCTATTGCTTTTAAAATTAATGACACTTTGAGGTCAATTCACAAATACATCAAATCTGAAGATGTGTGGAGATCTTACTCTGTTGCATGGAATGTGGTACTCAAAGCTTGGAGAAGGAAGGATTTTGTTATTGATGTGGAAATCCTAAAAAGGAAGCTTAATAGATCTCTTAAAGCCTTATATTATTGGAACAAGAATAAAGTAAGGGATCTTTCCACGTTGAAGGATACTTTGAAGAAGGAGATTATGGAGTTGCAAATTAAAGAAAACTATGAAGATGGTCTTAATCAGCAGGATTTACTATTATTAAGGAGTAAAGTGAGTGAACTTAATGTCACATTTGCTCTGTTATCTATCTGCTAGAATTAGAGAGCTAAGAAAAAATGGATAAAAAAGGGGACACCAATTCTAAGCTTTTTCATGACTATGCTTCAGCTATAAGGAATGGGAAGCAAATTAATCAAATAAATGATGATGTTGAGGGTCTTGTGTATTGAATCTAAAATAGGTTGTTAGACTTAAACTAATGTCCCAAGGCTAAAAAAAAAGGATCTTTGGTGAATTGATAATTTAAAAAGTACTCTTGGATTTAAAAGTTAAAAACAGATTAATGATTCGTAGCAAGTTAATTTTAAAGTTTTCAAAAATAATTTTTCAACCATAAAAAAATAAACTTGCAGTATGTAAATAAGCAGTAGAAATAAAAGACAAAAAGGTTTATAGTGATTCAATCAAACATGACCTACATCCACTCCCTCAAGCATCCCACTTCAAGTATTGTACTATTACCAAAGTGACTCTCCTTTTTCCCCCATAGCAAAGAGGAGAAACCTTTACAAAACTCTCTTCCACCAATTCCCGGTGCAGTAGAGAACTGTCGTCCTTTTAGACCCTCTAAGTATAGGTAGAGAACCTTTGTCCTTTCACACCCTCTTAAGTATAGGCAGAGAACCTTCGTCATTTCACACCCTCCAAGTGTAGGCAGAGAAACCTTCGGTTGTTCACACTCTACAAGTGTAGGCAGAGAACCTTCAACTGTTCACACTCTCCAAGTATAGGCAAAGAACCTATGGCTGTTCACACTCTCCAAGTGTAGGTAGAGAACCTTTGGCTTTTCATACTCTCCAAGTGTCAGTAGAGAACTGGATCTTCTTGAAAGATCTTCATACGAGCAATCTAGAAAGACAAGAGAAAGAGTGAAGAAATACAAATCACACATAGAGATCCTTACCCTTGAGTAACCTTATGAACCCTTCATGTTCCACTAAGAAGAAATCTCTCCCAAACACTCTCTCACACTGTCTCTCCTTCAATTTCCCTTTACAAATCACAAAGACCAAATGACAAAAAGATTAAGTGAAAGTTTTTAGTGGACCTTTTATACAAAAGACATGAAAAACTATCCAGAAAATTGAATTTTTTAAATTTGACCGACCACGATTGTAGTGTACGATTGTATGTTCGTACGTACGAATAGTTCAAATACTAATGTGTACGAACTCATTGTGAATCAGTATGAAATCTATTCATACCTGATCATCGTCCGTATGAACCAAGTTCATCCTGTATGAACAGAAACCTTTTAAACTTTGTTTATACGAAAGTCAGGACGAACTGAATGACAACAAAATAGAGACGTTTATCCTGGGAAAAAAATAAATATCATCCATATGATCTTTGTTCAAAGGCAGAACAGAGGCTTTCGTCATCTGACGATCATAAATATCGTCCAGTATAATATGCATCCAAGTATAGAATAGACACGTTAGTCTTGGGACAAAATTAAATATTGTCTGCACGATCTTTATTCAAAGACAGAACAGAGACGTTCGCCCTGATATGAAAATAAATTTTGTCTCGTACGATCCATACTTAGAAAAAATTTTATCCTCTCTATTCATTTGACTATTCACTGGAGACAATAACTAATAGATCATTCCGTACGAAATAACATCATACAATACGATTAGTTTAAAAATATGAATTTTAAAACTCTCCCCCCGGTGTGAGTGTGCTCAGTTACTCAAGTATAGTCACAGTCACTCAGACTCAATAAAATGGAACATATAGACTTCAAGCATGATAAACTAAACTGATCTTTGATTTGAAGTCTTCCGCAATCTATAGCATGATTTTTCTAAAATGTTAGTACACATAAGAGAAAAAACAATTCTTCTAAAATATGTTAGGAGAAATAATAATTAAAATAGTAATATTTGGAATCATAAAAAACATACAAGTTGCAAGAATGTCAAACATACAAAACTAAGCAGCAACTATCTCAATAATCTCCCTCTTTTTGATGATGGCAAAACAATTATTATTAGAGTAAAATTGAAAAATCCTAAATTTCTCCTTAACTCCCTCTGAATGAATAAGCATGTGAATATAAGGGAATTTCTATGAATAACTAATCAAATTTTTATTTTTTTAATATTTTTTAAGTTTTAAAACACACAAAGCGTGTACAAATTGAGAAACAAAAATAAACTACAAAAAACACTTTCAAACAAAGCAATTATGAACAAAGTGAACAACAAGACAAGAAATAATCAAATGCAAATAATATTTCTCCTTCTTTTTGACAACAGCAAGAAGAGAAGAAAAAAGACAAAAGAAATGTAATAAGTCATATGAGAAACCTTTTGAAAATTGATCCTGAAAAAGATTGATTTATAATTGCAATAATAAGATTAATCTTCATTAGAGAAAAATAAAGATTCTTAACATTAAAATTAAGATATAACATAGACAAGAAAAATATATCAAGGTCATGAAACATCCTAAACAATTAGGTAAAGAAAATTATTGCAAAAGTGACGAAATGAGAATTAATTAAATTCAATTTTGAATACAAAATATAATTGAATAGTAGATTTAATTTAATTAAAAGATTAAATGATAGAGAAAAGAGCATACACTTATTTTAGCGAGATTGCACATCTTTTCAATATTTATTGCACACTTTGTGCATCTTTTTTATATTTGGGCTAATTTTGTGCCTCTTTTTAATTTTCAAACCATTGCGCATTCTTTTGGATTTTTGTACATTTATACATTTCTCCATTTTTTTAATTGACTTTTCAAAATCAAAAATCTAAAAGCTAAAACTTATCTAAGTACAAAGATACTTATATTGGAAAGAGAAATAAAAAAATAATAAGACATCAAAATTACAATAATAATATTGAAATTATATGATCTAAAAAGAATATGAAATTGATGACCTTCACTTGATCGTGTTATAAATTAGTTTATATTTTGAAAAATTAGATTTCCTAATGAAATTAATTTTTGTATTGCTTTTCAAATTATAACATTTTTTAGATCAATTAAGTCAGGTTTATCATATAAGAAAACAAACATTTCTAATAGAGAGGAAAATCAACTTAAACAAAGCAAGAGAATTTTTATTGATATCAAGATAAAGATAATACAATGAAGCTCAGATGATATTAATTTAACTACAACAGATCATCAAACATAAAAACAAAAACAAAAGACAATCACAAAAACTATAGAAGTCATCACATCATATCACTAAGCACTGGCAAAGACAATCACATAAGAAGTACATCTATCACTCTGAGGGGTCCTTGTTTGGAGGAGGTGGATGTTTGAAGAAAGAAAAATAGCTACTCATCATAGCCACATTTGTGTTCACCAAGTCAAACTGACCTTGGATCCAACCTATATCCTGCTGGTACTATACATCCTGTTACTATAGTTGAGTCTGAATTTGATCAAAGCATTGATCAAAATGACTCTCAAGCCGATCAAAGCGCTGGACCATCTCCTGAAAGGCTAGTCCACGAGCAGTCGTAGGTATAGGTTAAGGTGCAGGTTCTCCTCCTTCTCCCTCAAAATCCTTACTTCCATCATCTCTCCCAAAGATTCCTCAATGAAGCATCAGTGAAGTAGATATGCAATTCTTTATGAGGATCTGGATGAACTATATTGTACTTCTTCTCAAGAATATAGGTCATTAGGTATCCTAAGGTAATATTCTTCTTTCTCTTATGAGAGACAGCAAATTTCAGAAAGCCCATAAATATATTCAATAATGAGTTGGGCTTGATCTATAGGTTGATCAATCATGATAAGGTAAGTTACAGTGGAAAGAAGAGAAGTAATATTAATACGGTCACAACCATTAGGAATTATAGAGGTTCTAAGAACATGCTATATGATCTTGGCATTTTGGTTTAAAGTGGACACCCTAGGAAAATGATACACTTCTTTAATTCCTCTAATCACTTTATTTATTTCAGTCCAATCAAAATCAGAAGCAGAGGTCAAAGTATGGGTTCTAACTCTGTGGGTCCTTATTTGCAAAAATGTCCCCAAATCTTCCTTAGTAATTTCAACCTGGTTCTTCAAAACATAAGATCTAATCCTAGTTTGATCAGTGCTAAAGGTCACATTGGCAAGAAAGTAGTGAAAAGTGACCTTATTGTAGGAGTGAATAAGGGTCAGGATAAAAGCAAATTAGGTGGCAGCAAAAAGAGGCATTACTTGAAAGTTAATGTTTTCTTAAAGAATAATTCTGGAGGGTGCAATCTTGAGAGAAACAAACCTAGGAAATGATTCCTAATTAGTTCTGGATAGAAAGTTATCTTCATCATTCCTAGAAGATGGACCCTTAGTAAGTCTACCCCTCTTGCTAGAACTTTCCGTTGAAGGATTAGAAGAAGAGAAGGATTTGAAAGGCTATTGAAGTGATTAAAATTTGAGTTCTAAAGTCTTTCTATTTAAAGAAAAATCATATTTTGTACATACAAAAAGAGTTTCATACTATATGATTGATAGGTTAGTACGTACAAAAATAAATTTCATATGTACAAATGAATACGTTCAAAATGAAATGACTTTTTGTAATCACACAATTTACGAGGTGTCCTTTCATTCAGACATTTTGACCATACGATCATACAGACAAACACGTATTCATCTTGGATGATCGGTTATTTAAGATTATTTTAATGACAGTTTGATTCGACCCTCATATTGAATAAAACATGGTTCTTATGTACTAACTCCAGGTTCGTATGTATGATCAGTAATAATAACTGCTTCTGCCCGTATAACCGTCTACATGCATACATACGAATGAATATACATTGTTCGGACAATCTGGGGATCTTACAATATGAAATGTATTGAAAAAAAAACTATATGCAATATGTCCTACCCAGTGATAAATACGCTATAGAATTCATACAGTATAAAAGGAATTTCTTATGTACTAACTCTAGGTTCGTATGTATGATCAGTAATAATAACTGCTTCTGCCCGTATGACCGTCTACATGCATACATACGAATGAATACACATTGTCCGGACAATCTGGGGATCTTACAATATGAAATGTATTAAAAACAAAAAACTATATGCAATCTGTCCTACCCAATGATCAATACGCTATAGAATTCATACAGTATAAAAGGAAATTTTGTACAGTGCGGTTAGAACTCTTAGAAAAATTTGCACGATCGATCAGAAACATGAAATTTGATGTGAATAAATTTTAAAATCACACAAAACAGAAATAAAAAATATGAAAATGCAAATAAAATACAAAAAAAAAGAAGAAAAATACATAAAAAACACATATCAAGTTTGCAAAAATTTTAATTAAGCATTAAGGTCAATCACATCAAGCCTTGATCTTAATGTGCTAAAGGTATCAAAGACTATTGGTTTTATAAAAATGTCTACAAGTTGATTTCCAGTTGATTCATGATTCAGTTCAATATCTCCTTTAGATACATGATCCCTTATGTCAATATGTTTGGTTCTAGAATATTAAATAGGATTCTTTGAAATGCAAATGGTAGTAGTGCTATCATAATAAATTGGAATAATCCATATTATAAATCATAAGTCAATCAACTATTATTTCAACCAAAGAACTTGTGCCACATAACTTCCTAAGGAGATGTATTCAGCTTCAGCAGTAGATAGGGCTACGAAATTATGTTTTCTACTAGACCAAGAAACTAAAGAATTTCTAATAAATTATCATGTTCCATATATGCTCTATCTTTCAACCCTACAACCTGTAAAGTCCAAATCTAAATATCTAATTATTTCAAATGAAGAGCTAAACTTAGGATACTAAATCCCTAAGTTATGAGTTCCCAAGAGATATCTTAAAATCCTTTTCACTTCTATCAAATAGGATTCTTTTGGATCTGATTGAAATCTAGCACACAAACAAACACTGGACATAATATCGGGTCTACTAGTAGTCAAGTAAATCAAAGATCTAATATCCCTCTAAATTTCTTTTGATTAACAGATTTTCTCTTTGGATCCTTATCTATCTGAATTGAGGAATTCATGGGTGTACTAACATGTTTAGTATTATCCATTTCATACTTTTTGAGGATGTCCTTAATATACTTTGACTGACTAAGAAATGTTCTCTCCTCAGTTTGCTTAATGCTAAAACCTAGAAAATAACTCAAATCTCCCATTAGACTCATCTCAAATTCACTACTCATTATTTTTCAAAAATAATCATAATGATTTTTATTTGTTGATCCAAAGATGATATCATCAACATAAATTTGTACAATGAGAATATCCTCTCCTAATTTCTTCAAAACGAGAGTTGTGTCCACACTTTCTTTTTCAAAAGATCTCTCATGTAGGAAAGTGCTCAACCTCTCATACCAAGCCCTTGGTGCATTTTTTAATCCATATAATATATTTTTTAATTTAAAAATATGATTTAGGTATTTTGAATTTTTAAAGCCTGGATATTGTTTAACATAAACATCCTCTTAAATTAACCCATTCAAAAAGACACTTTTAACATCCATTTGAAACAATTTATATCCTTTAAAACAAGCAAAGGCTAACAAAACTCTTATTGCTTCAAGTCTCGCTACAGAAGTAAAAGTTTCCTCAAAATTAATCCCTTCAATCAAATTATATCCCGTAGCCACCAATCTAGCCTTATTTATTATGACAACTCCTGAGTCACTCATTTTATTCTTGAATACCCACTTAGTTTCAACTACACTTTGATCTTTTGGCCTTGCAATTAATTTCCAAACATCATTCCATACAAATTGATACAATTCCTCTGTATTACCAAAATCCAAAACTCATTCGAAAGTGCTTGATTTATATTTGTTGTTCTATTATAGAAATAAAGGTAGAACGATTGACTTCTTTGCTTAGTCCCCGCCTAGTCCTAACACCCTCACTAGGTTCACCTAAAATCAATTCCTTAGGGTGATTTTTAGAAAATCTCAATACTTTAGGCATCGGGTTTTCTAACTCTAAATTTTCATCCAAATTTATTTTCTCAATCTGTGGGGAGTTACTTTCTATCTCATCCTCTTCAATATTTGGCTCTTCTAAAATTTCAGATTCATCAAATACAACATGTGCGGTCTCCACAACTACAAAAGTTCTTTTGTTAATTACTCTATAAGATTTTTCAACACTAGAGTATCCAAGAAAATTTTCTTCATATGATTTTGGATCAAATTTTCTTAAGGTATATTTTTCATTGTTATGTATGAACACCTTTCATCCAAAAACATGTAAATGAGATAAATTAGGTGTTCTTCCTTTAAGAAGCTCATAGGGTGTTTTGTTCAATTTGTCTTAATGTTCACCCTATTCAGAACATAACATGTCGTGCCAACCACTTCAACCCAAAAATATTTAGGAAGTGAATATTCTGCCAACATGGCTCAAGCGGCTTCTATCAATGTTCTATTATTTCTTTCGATTACTCCATTCTACTGAGGGGTTTTAGGTGCAAAAAAATGTGATCAATCCCTTTTTCCTTACAAAATTCTTCAAATTTATCATTTTAAAATTCTCCACTGAGATCACTTTGGATTATTAAAATCTCACATCCTAGTTTCCTCTGAATCTAAGTCAAAAAATCTCTAAACTCCTAAAATGATTCACTCTTATGACATAAGAATTTAACCCATGTGAATCTAGAAAAATCGTCTACTGTAACAAATCCGTATACCTTTCCTCCTAGACTTATAGTTCCAACTGGTCCAAAAAGATCCGTATGCAAAATTTCTAATGGTTTACTAGTTATATCATTCTTATTGGACTGAAAAGAGGACTTCACCTATTTTCCTAATTGATATGCATCACAAAGGTGATCCTTAGTGAAGTCTAATTTTGGTATACCTCTCACTAAGTTCTTTTGGGTAATTCTCCTAAGGTTTTTCATGCTAAAGTGACAAAGTTTCCTATGCCAAAGCCTTGACTCATCAAAAATTATTTTCAAACAAAAAGTAGTAGGAGTTTTGATACAATTTAAATCTAGCATACAAATATTATTTACCCTTAAACCATGCAAAACATCATTACCATTTAGGCTTAATATGCAGCTAGTAGTAAAAAATTTAATATTATATCTTTTATCACATAGCTGGCTAATACTTAACAGATTATGCTTTAAGCCTTCAACTAGTAGCACATTTTTAATACAAAGTTTTTCAAATTTCTAATCATACCTATGCTAACCACTCTCTTAGTGGTGTTATCTCCTAGTGTAACCCTAACTCCATTTATGGCTTCCAGTGTTATAAACTATATAGTGTCTCCTGTTATATACTTTGAGAAACTACTGTCCATGTACCAAATGCTCTCGCGAGGCCTTGTATGAAAGCGTTCCTGCAAAACTATCAAATATTAGACCTGGGAACCGAAACAAGTTTGAGTTCACCTTTTGGCAAATTATAAATAGATGTATGTATGATATGTCCAGGTTTATGCATCTTAGGTCTTCACACTAAATGAGTTTTTTTATGTAAGGTACAAGTGTGTGAAATATGACCAATCATACCACAACAATAACATTTAACTCAAAAAAATAGATTTCTCAATCTTCTATAATTACTCTGTCTATTCTTGGGTTGTAAAAATTTTGGCTTCAAAATAGGATTTGTAAAATCTTCAAGTGCTTGGGGTTTCCTATTTTTTGAGAGCTTACACTTTCAATTTCAAAAATGTGTTCAAATCTTTGAAGATATTAATATCATAATTCAAGTAGTGCTCTCTACTCTTTGATTCATCCATAAAATTATTAAATTCTTTTTCCAACTCTACATAGGATGATTTTAAATTTTCATTTTTCTTATTCAAGTTATCAAATTCATCAAGTAAGCTCATGTGATTGTTATCAATCAATGCTTGATCTTTCCTAAGGATTTTTTGTTCTCTTTGCAATTCTTATAATTCTAAGCTAAGACTAGCATGCATTTTCTTTAGCTTCATATATGCATCATGCATTCTTTCAAAAACTTCTAAATGTTCAGCATAGGTTAAGTCACATACCTCTTCTTGATCTGACTGATCAAGATTATTATCTATCAAGCACAAATTGATGACTTCCTCCACCTTTTTAGTTTCTGACAAATCCAAAGTCGAGTCCACCCAAAAAGTTCTTTGGAATTTCTTCTTGCCTTTTTCTCACGTTTGGTTTTTCCTCTACCTTCTCCTTGCTAGGAGTGGCTTTAAGTTTTAGGCAATCTAATTTTACATATTTAGATTTCCTGCATTCATAGCAAATCACATCATTTGAAATCTTGACATTCTTATAAAATTTTCCTCTATTCCACTGTTGGCGTCTCTTTTGCTTCCTCTTTAAAAAGCTCCTAAATTGTCTAATCATTAAGGTAATGTGATCCTCATCCTTAGGTTGTGATAGATCACTCTCTAACTCATCCACTTTCAGTGCAATGTTATTTTCCGTTCGTGGCTCTCCTGCATCAATCTTACTTTTACTCACTCCTTGCTCGTAAGCAATTAGTGATCAAAGAAGATTGTCAATAGAGTAAATACTTAAGTCTTTAGACTCAATAATTACAGTTATTTTAGTATCATATGTAGTAGGCAAATAATGAAGAATCTTATTAACCATTTCAGCATTTGTTACTTCCCTACCTAATGCATGCAAAGAAGTGACTATCTGAGTGAATTTTATGTACATATCATAAATAGATTCATTGTGTTTCATGCAAAATAATTTATGGTCATGTAACAAGATGTTTAATCTATACTGTTTAACTTCGTTAGTCCCTTCATAAGTTATACAAAGTCTATCCTATATGTCCTTTTCACTTTTGTAAGTGGAAACCCACATGCAGTCTTCAGACTTAAGTACATAAAAGAAACTATGTAAATACTTTGCATTTAGTTGAGCTAACTCACATTCTTCTACAGTCTAATCTGCAAAGGGAATATAAACTCTATTACCATTAAATAATCTTGTTGGTTTTGTATACCCTTCTTGAACTAAGAACCACATATGATAATCTAATGATTATAAAATTGTAGACATATGTGTTTTTCCAAAAATTGAAAGGGATGTTATTAAACAAAGAAGGTTTAGTGATCGAAAACCCTTCAGGTGTTTTCTTGTTTCCAAAAGTAGCCATGCTCGTTAATCAAAAAGTAGTCTAAACTTATGGTTTTGAAACAAAGTTCTGATACCACTTATTGAATCTTGTTGAATTTAGAATATTTTGCTAGACCTAAACTAATGTCCCAAGGCTAACCAAGAGGGGGGTGAATTAGTAATTGAAAATGTACTCTTTGATTTAAAAGTTAGAAACTGATTAATGATTTGTAGCAAGTTAATTTTAAAGTTTTCAAAAAAAAAAATTTCAACCACAAAAAAGTAAACTTGCAGTATGTAAATAAGTAGCGGAAATAAAAGACTTAAAGCTTTATAGTGGTTCGGTCAAACATGACCTACATCCACTCCCTAAAGCCTCCCACTTCAGGTATTGCACTATTACCAAAGTGACTCTCCTTTTTCCCCCACAGCAAGGTGAAGAAGCCTTTACAAAACTCTCTTCCACCAATTCCTAGTGTGATAGAGAACCATCATTCTTTCATACCCTCTAAGTATAGGCAGAGAACCTTTATCCTTTCACACCCTCTATATGTAGGAAGAGAACATTCATCCTTTCACACCCTCCAAGTGTAGGCAGAGAACCGTCGGCTATTCCCATTCTCCAAGTATAGGAAGAGAACCTTCAGCTGTTCACACTCTCCAAGTATAGGTAGAGAACCTTCGGCTGTTCATACTCTCCAAGTGTTAGCAAAGAAACAGATCTTCTTAAAAGATCTTTATACGAGCAATCTAGAAAGACAAGAGAAAGAGTGAAGAAATACAAATCACACATAGAGATCCTTACCCTTGACTAACCTTGTAAACCCTTCATGCTCCACTAGGAAGAAGTCTATCTCAAACATTCTCTCACACTCTCTCCTTTAATTGCCCTTTACAAATCATATATACCTAAAGACAAAAAGATTAAGTGACAATTTTTAGTCGACCTTTTATACAAAAGACATGAAAAACTATCCAGAAAATTAAAATTTTCAAATTTGACCGTCCATAATCATACCGTACGATCGTATATTCATACGTACGAACAGTTCAAATAATGATGTGTATAAACTCATTGTGAATCGGTATGAAATAAATTCTTACCCAATCATCATCCGGTATGATCCAAGTTCATCCGGTACAAACAGAAATAATTCAAACTTCGTGTGTACAAAAAGTCAGAATAAATTAAAAAAAAATAGAATAGAGATGTTCGTCCTAGGAAAAAAATCAAATATCCTCCATATGATCTTTATTCAAAGGTAAAATAGAGGCTTTTGTCCTGGGACGATCATAAATATCATCCCGTACGATATGCATCTAAGGATAGAACAGAGACGTTCGTCTTAGGACAAAATTAAATATCATGTGTATGATCTTCATTCGAAGATAGAATAGAGATATTCATCCTGATACGAAAATAAATTTTCATCCTGTATGATCCATACTTAGAAAAAATTTTATCCTCTCTATTCATTTGATTGCTCACTGGGGACAATAACTAATAGATCATCTCATATGAAATAATATTGTATAGTATGATTAGTTTAAAAATATAAATTTTAAAACTCTCCCCCTGGTGTGTGTGCTCAGTTACTCAATTACAATCACACTCTCTCAGACTCAATAAAATAAAAAAATATAGACTTCAAACACGATAAACTAAACTGATCTTTGATTTGAAGTCTTCCACAATTTGGAGTATGATTTCCCTAAAATGTTAGTATACACAAGAGAAAAAATAATTCTTCTAAAATATGTTAGGAGAAATAATAATCAAAACAATAATATTTGGAATCATAAAAAACATACAAGTTGCAAGAATGTCAAACATGCAAAACTAAGTAGCAATTATCTCAACATAATGGATGATCAATACAAGGTTGAAGCAGTATTTTTTAAATTCTTCAATAAAAAATGAAAGCAGAGGGAGTGTTGTCTTTCAGGTTGGCCTGAATTAGGGACTCAACCAAGAATTGATAATGTTGAATGGAATATGCTTAATGCAAATTTTATGCAAGATGAAATGTTGGAAGCTAGAAGAAGCTTAGGGAATAACAAATCGCCTAGTTTGGATGGTATAACCGTCTCATTTATTAAGTTCTATTGGAGTATTATTAAAGACTTTTTTTTTTTTTTTTGAGAAGATGCATATAGCAATTTTATTGAAAATGAAAAAGAACTACACAAAGATAAGGTTATCACATTCCTCCTTCAACAATTTGAAGAACATAGGAGGAACTTTATTGATAATCAAGTTATTCCAAATGAAATCACCCAACCTAGCATGCTTAGCACAACAATCGGCTAACTTATTACAGCTCCTATTTACAAATTGAAAAATGACTTGATTGAAATTTCTAAGAAAGAGAAAATCAAGTAATTCGTGATGATTACTTACAGTTGGCCCTTTCTTAAAAATACCTTGGATATGCTTCATAACATTGTAGTTGTCCCCTTCTATAATGATACCTTTAGCTTCATACATCCATTCTTGAGTAATATTTTTTAAAACCATCAAGGCATCTAATTCAAGTACCAAGATATCCCAATGAGTACTTTTGAAACCAAATGCAAATAAAAATCTACCTTTGGAGTCTCTAATAACTCCAGCAATTCCTGCATAATAGTTTTTGTGAAGACAAGCATCCACATTTAGTTTGATCTATTCGGTTGGAGGGGGTTTCCATGTATCTTGAAACAGCGGATGCTGATTAGAAACCCAGTTGGCCGAAATGATATCTTGACTAAATGAAGAGGAAGCAAAACTGATAGAATTTGGTGTAATAGTTGATATGCTATCTTCCACCGATCCATGCACCAATTTACTTCTACTTTTCCAAGAAAAAAAACTGTAGAACAATACAGATTTCCCAAGAAAGGATTGAGAGTAGATATAGTAGAGAACCAATTAAGATAATTCTCCAAATTGTTGAATACCGGGATCTGATAACCCAAGTTTTTTAAAGAGCTGATGACACTTTTCATGAAAAAACAATTAATAGCTAAGTGGCTGTTATCCTCCACAGCACAACAACCTCTTGGGTATCCATTAAGATCAATAATCCTTATATACTTTAAGAACTCATTAGTAGGAATTACCTTACGAAGCAATCTCCACCAAAAGATTTTAACTCTTGGCCTCAACTTTAGTAATTTTAGCCATCTCCAATTAGCATCTTCTTCTTCATTAAGATTGATTTGATCTAAAATCAATGCTGCCAGTGATTTCCCAGATAGTTTATAAATGATTTCAGCTTTATCTTCGTGAGCATTAGCATTAGTATGGATCAAAGATATTAAATCACATAACTCCTTACTGAATACTTCCTTTAATCTCTGGATATTCCAGCTGCCACCATTAAGAAATAATTTCAAAGAGCACTGATCATCATTTAATTTAGACACAAATGTAGGCCATTTCTCTAAGCACTTATCAAGGATCCAAATATCCTTAGTAGTGTTGATATGTTCTCCATTAGATACCTTCCACCTGATAACATGTTGAAGAAGTTTGCCTCCACAATTTTATAATTTTCCAAGTTGGTGAACTACCAACTTTTGATTCAGAAAAACTGAAACTTCTACCGTATTAGGCAATGAGAATTCTATTCAATAAAGAGGTAGGATTAGAAATTAAACTCCATGCAAATTTGGCTCTCCATGATCCAACTTTGTCATAAGTAGACATTACACCTTGGCCTCCGAATTTGGTTTGCTTACAAAGGATTTACCATTCCACATAATGAATTCCATTATTTTTATCCTGTTTTGTCTAGAGAAAACTCCTACAAAGCTTATCAAGTTCTTTTAACACTCCCATTGGCACAAGGGAATGTGTAGAGATAAAAATAGGAATTGATAATAGTGTTGATTTAATCAAATGAAGCTTACCATCTAAAGTGAGAGATAGGTTGCCCCAAACATTAAGTTTGTCATCAACTTTTTCCAATACATCCTGGAAATCAGATGCTTTAAGCCTTCTCATAGCCATTTTGATGCCAAGATAATTCAGTTCATCTACTATTTTGAAGCTCTAGAATCTGGACAGAACTTTAGAATTGTCGCTGCTAACTGCTTTACCAAAAATCAAATAAGATTTTTGGTTATTGACCTTCTGCCCAATCCAGCCACTATATTTCTTTAGGTTCTTTTTTATTTTAATAGCATTTCTTCTATTAGCTTCCGCAAAAATAATGGTATCATCAAGATATTGAAGGTGAGAAACCTTTTCTACATTCGGTGCCACCTTCAAACCTATCTTGGAACCATCTCTATTAAAATCTTCGGTTAGAAGTTGAGAGCACATGATAAACAAATATGGTGATAGAGGGAAACCTTGCCTAAAGCCACATGCAGCTCTAATCCAATTAGTGTTCCTACCATTAACATTGATAGAATACTTGGTGTCCACCACACACTGGATAAGGAGATTAACAAAAGAATTTGGAAAGCCATAAAGATCCAAAACCTTTTTTAAGGTGTTCCACCCCATACTATCGTATTCTTGCTCCATGTCCTCCTTAATAGCCATCAAAACTTTTTTGGCTTTAGAGTTTCTGAATTTATGGAATATTTCTTGGGTGAGTAGAATATTTTCAGAAATTGATCTTCCTTTGATGAATGCAGCTTGATTTTTCAGAAATAACTTTGGAATGATATAAATAATCCTATTTAATAACATCCTTGCCACTATCTTATAGATAGAATTACATAGACTAATAGGTCTATAATTTGGAAGGAGTTAAAGGATTTTTGAGTTTAGGAAACAAAACCACTATGGTTTCTCTCCATTCATCACACATCAAACCCAATTTAAAAAATAGAGAAACAGTCTTCCAAACATCATATTTAATAATATAACAGTAACATTTGAAAAATGAATAGGAAATACCATCAATGCCCAGTGAAATGTTGCTTTCCAAATGAGAGATGACATTCTCCAGTTCTTCCTCAGAGAAAATCGCCATAAGCCGTTCCTTGTTAGCTTCATCAAGAGATTTGGATAAATTAGGCCATCCTATGAGAGAGCATCTTATGAATTTCCATTTATCCTAGAAATATCTTGAAAAAATTTCTTCAATACATCTTTGATCTTCAATCAAAGTGCCATCTGAGCTTCTAATCTGACTAACATGATTGTTGTTCCATCTTGCCAAAGCCACTGAATGAAAATACTCAGAATTGGTATCACTCTCTTTATACCATTTTACTTTAGCTCTTTGTTTACACCAAGAGCTTAATCTTCCTAAGATGGAATTTAATTCTTTTACTTTGAATCTTAACAAAGAGGCTTTGTCTTCTAGAAGACAACCTGTATTGGTCTCCTCCTCTTGCAAAGATAAGATATCTTCCTTTAAGTTTTCTTTCAAAATGTTGAGGTTTGCATGTTTGGATTTACTCCAATGAAATAAAGCTTTAAGAACTCTTTTGAGTTTGAGATTTAACTTCTGGACATCATTAACTCCTGCAGGTTTCTTCCAAGAATTGGTCACAATACCTCTAGAAGCTGGATAGGAGGTCCAAAATTCTTCGAACTACAATCTTCTTTTCTTTTTAAAACTCAGACTACAGATACTAATACCTATTAGGCAGTGATCTAAAGCAATTCTTCCAATATGATGAACAACAACTGGTTGAATGATCTTCAAGGCTGCTGAATTCAGTAGACAACGGTCCAGCCTTTCATGGATTCATGTTCCCCCTTTCTTGTTGTTGCACCAAGTAAATTTGGGACCAATAATCCTAATGTCATGAAAATCACATGGGGGAATCAAACTAAATATTTTTATTTTTTAAAAGATCATATTGGATGATTTGGATCATATTTTATAATTTATGTAATCATAACTTAATAAAAATATTTAATTAAATGAAACTATTTTGAAATTAGAAAATAAACTAATCGTGCATTATGAATCAAATTGTAAAGGATGATCAATTATAATTAGGAGTCCGTGCCACCATTTAATAAAAGGAAAAATTTTGAATTTTGAAAAATTTAAACAAATTGTACTGGACAATTTTAATTTTATTGTATGATATCTTTAAATTCAAGCCTAATTTAATCCCTATGATAAACCAAGATGTCCATATGATGATAATTAATCACCCAAGGTTTGTCCTATACAGTCTTTACTTCAATTGAACTAATTATATGGTAAAATCAAAGTTCATGCTCGATGATAAAGGAAAGTTTTTTAGTAGATAATACTAACCATTATTCATCATACAGTATTAACAAGGCATAATTGAACTAATCATACCGTATAATCAATAAGTCAAACTATACAAATGTAAATGTCTTCTTTATATTCACATGGGTTAGATTCTTAGAAAATAAGAGTGAGTCATTTAAAGAGTTTTAAATTTTCTTCACTTAGATGGAAAGGAAGTTAGTATGTTTGATCTCTATAATTCATAGTGATCATGGTGGAGGGTTTAAAAATAAAAATTTTATACTATTCTATAAAGAATCTCGAATTGATCACAAGTTTTCAACTCCTATGACACCATAACAGAATAGTACAGTAGAAGGAAGAATAGGACACTGGTAGAGGCGTTAAGCAGAGTATACCCTACCTAATTATTTTGGGAAGAAGTTTTAAATACCACTTTTTATGTACTAAATAGGGTTAGCATTAGGTATAAGCTAAATAAGATACCGTATGAAGTACTTAAGTATAGGACACCAAAACTTATCCCACTTATATATAATTTATTACAAATGTTTTGTTCTTGTGAATTATAAATATCATTTAGGAAAGTTTGATTCTAAGATAGATGACGGAGTCCTCTTATGTTATTCTTCAGTAGGTGAAGTCTGTAGGGTCTTTAACTAAAATAACCTAAGAGACTTTGCCTAGAGATTGGAGATATTCTTCTCATCACCCTAGAGAACTTATATTAAGAGATCCATCTATAAATGTTAGGACTATCCAAGGTCTTAGAAAAAAGATTAGTCATACTACATTAATTTATATGGTAGAACAACCTAGTGTAGATCAAGCCTTGAATGATAAATTTTGGATCTTAGCCATGCAAGAAGAATTGAATCAGTTCTTTATGAATGATAAATGGGAGTTGGTTAGTAGACCAAAGGATCAAAATATAATCAGAACTAAATAGGTTTTCAAAAATAAGTTTAATTACTCTAGGTTGTTGATTATAAATAAAGGTCAAATTAGTAGCTAAGGGGTATAATAAGATAGAGGGAATTATTTTGAGGAGACTTTAGCTTGGTTCAAAGACTTTAGAGTCTTATTAGAATTTGAATGTTTTAGAAGCTTCAAATTATTCCAAATGGATATGAATAGTACTTTTCTAAATGGAGTTATTAAAAAATATGTATTTATAGAAAAACACATCGGCTTCAAAAATTCCCCTTTCCCAAATCACATCTATAAATTGAACAAATATTTATATTGGTTGAAATAAGCACTGAGGGTATGGTATGAGAGACTTAAATACACTACTTTATTCCCAAAGGGTATTGTTGACACCACTTTTTCCCTTAAGAAGGTTGGAGATGATGTACTCATAATAAAAATTTATATTGATGATATACTTTTTGAATCTACAAATGAAAATCCTTGAAATGAGTTCTTAGCTATTATTAGTAACTAATTTGAAATGAGTATGATGGAAAAGCTGACCAATTTTCTTAGTTTTTAGCTACCATGAATAAGGAATTTGAAGTGAGTATGATGGGAAAGCTAACCTATTTTCTTTGATTTAGTGTAAAACGAAGAGAAGATGGTATGTTCCTTAGTTAGACTACATGAATTAAGGAGATATTGAATATATATATATATATATATATATATGGAAGGATCTAAAAGAGTAAAGATACCAATGTGTTCAATCATTCAACTTGATAAGGATATAAATGGAAAATCAGTTGATCAAAAGAAGAATAGATGAATTATAAGATCACTACTTTATTTGAGTGCTATAAGACTATATTTTGTATTTTGTATTTACGTATTTGCTAGATATTAAACTGATTGAAAATAATCTCTTTGAAATAGCATAAAAAGAATCCATATACTTAGGAATATG
Source organism: Dendrobium officinale (assembly GCA_019514585.1). NCBI lineage: Eukaryota > Viridiplantae > Streptophyta > Magnoliopsida > Asparagales > Orchidaceae > Dendrobium > Dendrobium officinale. Next base: position 30,179,493 of record CM033686.1, on the reverse strand, counting down.
ATTTCCTTAGCATAGCACCACCTTTGACAATGTAGGATATATAGACTCAAACTTTGTGGGTTTAGAGTAGATTCAAAAAGTATATCTAGTATTTGGCAATTCATAATAAAATCATTTATTTTTTGGTCTAGTAAAAAGTAAAATTCTATAGCCATGTCTACCATTGAAACAAAAAATCTAGTTGTAGGTAGTTGTGTTGCCTAAGTCTTATGGAAGAAGAAATAAATTCTTAACCTTGGACTGTTGTCGGAACCATCCCAATAATATATGATAAGACTAGTGCAATCTATACATCAAAATATCCAATCCATCATTTCCACACTTGGTACATTGATTTTAGAAATCTTTTTATTAGGGTCCATGTAGGAAAGGGTAACCTAGAAATACACCATGTGGATAACCGAAAAATCAATTTGGAGTCATCTTTATCAAATATGATATATTAAGTACATTTAGGACTAGAATAGGTGTCATTGACATTTATGCTTAAAGAAATCGAGACAAATATGATTAGAAGTGAATGTGTTTGTTTTGTTGTCATATTTATATTACATATTTCTATCTATTTTAGTCAAAGTTATTTGTTATTTCTACGAATCATAATGCTTCTGTGTATGTTGTTACTTGTAAATTTTTCCCTAATGATCAGATAAATTTTTTTTTTCTTGATCATGTCATATTGTACAATCGTCTTCATACTATACAATCTACACATATCATCACATAATCACCATTCAGCAAATTTAATGGGTCAAATTAATTTAATCATTAATTATCTACTATATGAGCATACATGTCATACTATATGATACACGGGACAATGACCGTTGGACATTTTAAATTTAGTTGGTACGATCTATTAGTATAAAACATAATGTATGAACACCTAGACTTATAGGACGATCCATTTGGTTGGAAATTGTATATCTAACACCACGAGATGAATGCTTTAATGAAGATCATCTAGTATGATTCTAATCATATTGTATTATTTGAACACCTTTTTGAACTATTCAATCATGATGAATTAACTTCTTCTAATCATATTTTACAATGTTAAGAGTGGTGTAGCCTAAGGGTTCAAGCACAATAAATTCTAATCCCCACTTCTTCCCAGTCTTCCATCCTTGTAATGCTTTCTTTGAATCCTGATGGATGGAGGAAAAGGGTTTAGAACCAATCTAAGAAGCTCTTCATGATGTATTATATATGATAGGTTCCAAGAGGAAGTAGATGAAGATTCCTATCATAGATATAAGGCTTACAAAATTACCACCTTCAATGTTTTAAACCAAGAGATCCTAAATTTTTAGGTACTAGATCATTTTGTCGGCACGACACTCTAATTTCTACTCATATTAGCATTTCCCATTAATTCTGAGATTTTATTTGAATTATTCAACAATATTAAATTTATTATTATGGCACAACACTACAACCCTATATATATATTGACGTGTTATAGCTATTACCTGCCTACCTTTAATGAAATTTTGTAACATTCCATAATTGGCTAAAAATAGTTCTACTAACAAACCCTTGCATTCCTTCAACAGACGCCAGACACAATAATCTCTTCTACCATTACTACCAACACCCCCCCCCCCTACCCCTACACACACACACACACACATTCTCATGGAGTCCCTCCCACTAATCCATATCAACCATATTAAACCCCACCACCCCCTTAGCCCATTATAAGTGGACCATCCACCTAGTTGTAGTAGAGCTGGCGATATAGGGGTGCATGTTGGTTGAACCTGAGGTTGACACGTACGTACTTATTATATTCTTAACATGATACTAAATTTTGATAAATATATTTCACCAAATATATTTTGTTCAGGTTCCATTCAAGAAAGTTGATAATAGATAAAATACAGGACATCATACGGAACAGGTATGATGCTCCTTATACTTCTTGGAAGAAAATCCTAAAAGAAGCGCCTAACATATAGTTTATAGTGTTCGAGGTTATTTATTATATAAATGTGTTCTATATTATTATTTTTTTAATTAAGATAATAAAAAGATTATATGTTGTATATTTTTTTAATGCAGAAATATTTTTATTGACTGCCCCAGCATAATGATAAAATTAGAAAGAATTTTGGGAAGCGAGGGTAAACTCGCACATGAGATACATTTAAAGAAATTAGAAAGTCAAGTGATTGACCACTCCAGATTGATCAGAATGGGTAGTCCTAACTAGTGCTTTAGATAGCCCAGATTATGTTAGGAGGAGGGACCATAATAGAAAGAACTAAGCTTTTTATGTAGGGGGCATGGGTAGTTCCCTCCGTACCGTGGCTAAGTTCAACATATTGAACACAGATGACACTTGGAAAGAAATTTTAAAAGATTTTAATAATTTACTTTGATATGAATACTAATCTAAGTTTAATGCTGAAAGAGGTGTTGGGTAGAAAACTGATAGATTTTGAGTTACATAGTCTTACCCACAAGCAACACGAGGATATGGAATGGGTTGATGAAAAAATAAGGAGAGCCTATGTGAGTATGTAAGAATAATATTTTTGGTGATATACGAACATTTCTTAATCTTGTATTAGCTTTTATAGAATGAGTATACACAACTTCAATAGGGCCAGCTAAGAGTAGGTGAGGGATCTTCTAGGGGATCAATAGAATATTCAAACTACCACACTTGTTCACAAGCTTTAGTAGGAATATAAAAAGGTGGGACTTATGGTTAAGGCTCACAAGCCTACTTATACAAGGGGCATATATCTTGTGGCTCCAATTTCTCAACAAGTAGCCAGGATACGTTATACAATCAACATGCACCTGCCATTATAACTGATGTACAGCAAGTCTGAAAATCACAAGCTGGTATATAGATGCAGATGCAAATGCATCAAACTCAGCTGTTGGATGAGCAAAAAAATTTGAGGGAACATTTCAGTGGGAATAAGGCAGCATTAGTGGCGGAGGAGACTGATTATGATAACATGTTTCTTTTTTATTTCAAGACCTTTATTTTATTTCTTGGAAATTTTGTTTGTATAGTTATTTAAATCTATCATTAAACTATTCTTGAATGTTAAAACTAATTTTAAACTATTTGTTGAATGTTAAACTAATTGTTTGTGTTTAATATTTGAATGAATATGTTAATTGCATATTTTCATGCAGGTTTGTTGTGCTGTAGAAAACAAAAACATAAGAGCGAGTGCTTTTTTTTTTTTTTTTTTTTTGCTATAGGTTTTTAGTGGATTTTTTATGGATAATCCATCAAAAATGGAAATATGATGAAATGTATCAAATTTCTCACGTAAACATACCACCAACATTTGGATGGATTAAGCAGGGAACTACTGATATTAATAATGTCAGGAATTGCCTATCTGGTGAGCTGGGCAATTGTAAATTGCCTTCTAATTATTTGGAAAGCAATAAAAATTAGCCTGGTAATGAACTAAGAAATGCTTGGAGTAAGAAAACTAATATCATAGCTACTGATTTTGACCTTGGTGAAGGATACATTGAAAATGGCTCAACTATTAAACTGCACACATAATATGAGCTTGAGAATTCAAATAGGCTCCGTAAAGCATTGGTGATTAAAATTTTTGGTGATAGCATTCCTTTCCATATCATTAGTATTGAATTAAGGAGGCAATGGGGAGTTTTTGGAAAATTCCACTTAACCTTACTTGGTATGGGTTGGGTTCTCTGTGCTTTTGAGAATCCAGAAGTAATGGACAAGGTATTCACCATTGGGCCTTGGTATGTTAATGGAAGTATAGTGGGGATGGATAAATGGTCCCCATCTTTCAATCCTACTTCCTTAAAAGGATTGAAAGCACCGATTTGGATTCATATGCCAAATCTTCCATTACAAAGCTGGGATCAGATTAATGTATGTAGGATTGCTTCCATGGTAGGATCTCCCTATTTGATAGATGGGAACATGTTTCAATGGGGAGGAGAGAATTTGCAAGAGTATGTGTCTGGGTAAAGCTTGATGAAAAACTTCCATTGGGAGTTTAGGTTGAAGGAAGTTTGGGTAAATTTTACCAAAACATTGAATATGAAAGACTTTCCACATTCTGCTATAATTGTGGGAAGTTAGGACACTTGAAGAAAATTGCACTGGAATATTAGGCCCAATTCAGTCTCAAACAGTAAGCAAAAATCAAAAGAAAAATTCAATTCCTGTTGGAGATATTGATAAAGTTTAACTCATGGAGAAACCCAAGTTACTAGAGAGGATTATGGTCCTTCGGTTCATGTGAATTATAGGAGGAAGAACAATAAAATGCCAGAATTCAAAAACAAGGATAATCAATTCAACGAAAAAGCAGTGAAGAGTCCTTGGAAACAGCTAATCAATTCTTCTGGAATAAATGTTGAAAAGTTGATAAATAAAATAGGAACTATTGGTAATACTGGAATAACAGCTGAGAAGAGTCCAATAAGTACTAAAGTGATAAATAGAAACATAGCTGTTTTAGAAAAACTTGAAGAAGCTGGGGAGTATCAGCAATCTCGTCTCATAAATGGAGATCAGTACAGGAAAGGAGAAACAAATGTCCAACCTCAGGGTAGTTCCATCATGTTGGCATCTCAACTAAAGAAGGCTTCTGATCTGGCCTTGTCTAGTAATCTGGTTAATAATGTGGAATGCATTCAAAATGTTAGCAGCTTCACAGAGAACAAGTTCAATTGTTTAAATTCTTTGGAAGAGGAAGGTGAAACAATGATTGAACCTGCAGTGAAGTTCCTGGAACAGAAGAAAGAAGGTGAGTATTTCAATAATTTGAAGACTGAAGGAAAGCTAAAAGATGATGGGAAATCCGTTAGTGAAAAGAAAGGAGCTAAACAATTAAAGAACCTGGGTCTAATCAGGTTAGAAACCAGAAACAAAAGAATGGAAGGAGAATCAAGGGAAAAGATGGGGAAATATTCCCCACTCACCCAAAAATGGCTTCTCTAGTGTTTTGGAATTGTAGAGGAGTCAAGAAAAAGAAGGCTTCTATATATCTCAAGGAGGTGGTGAAAGATTATGATGTTCTATTTGTAGGTATTTTGGAAACTAAAATGAATTGTATTGAGTTCAATGATATCGATTCATTGATTGGTTCTGGTTGGGATCACTTTCATGTTCCTTCGGAAGGTAAATCCGGAGGTGTGGTGGTAACTTGGAAAAGTAATATAACTTGGAAAAGTAATATGGCCTCTATCATTGTGATTTGGAAGTGGCTAACAAAAGTAAATGGAAGATAGCTACTATATATGGCAACAAAGATGTTTGCAGGAGAAGACATCTTTTGGAAATATTGGAAAATTTTGTAAATGTTGATTTTTCTATGGTCATTGGAGGGGATTTAAACTGTTTACTATCCAAAGAGGTCAAAAGGGGTGGTAGGAGGTTCACCTTTTCCATGGGTCCTAAAGAGATGAAGACCTTTCTCACTTGTAATGACCTTCATGAGGTAAGTTACATAGGACCGAAATTTACTTGTTATAATAACCAATTGGGCAATGACAGGATTCTTGAGAGCCTGGACAAATGCTTTGTTAATTCTTATGCCATTAATACTATTCAAGGTTTAGTGGTTAAACAACTTCCCAGGATAGCTTCCGATCACTGCCCCATTATGTTAAATATTTTTGGGAGTAAAAATTTTTCAAAAAAAAAACCATTAAATATGAAGATATTTGGTCTTCATATTCTGCCTCTAAAGCTGTAGTTAAGAAGGCTTGGAATATGAAAACTAAAGGGAACACGGCTCAAGTTCTCAATCAGAAAATGAAAAGAGCCTTAAAATCTCTTTTCTTCTGGAGTAGAGCTAAATTGAAGGACTTGAATAAACTTAAACAAAGGCTAAAACTAGAAATCTTACAGCTACAAGAAAAAGAAGCGCAAGATGGACTGTTATCAGCTGAAGACATTTGGAGTTTAAAAACCAAAATCAGTGAGCTTAATTCAGCGTTAATTGGCCTCAATACTTTGTGGAAGCAGCGTTCAAAGGTAAAACGGATAGCGGAAGGTGACTGCAATTCCATCTTTTTTTCAATCATTTGTTAGTGGTATGAGGAATTCCAATTTCATTCATAGAATTAAAGATGATCACAGTGGCATTATGGAAGACCAAGTCAAAATAGAGAATGTTTTCCTAAGTTTTTTCAATAAGAAATGGGGAGAAAAAACTTGTTCATTGGATGGGTGGCTAGATCCGAATTCTAGGCTGAATTAAGAGGATACATATTTGCTATGCAAAAACTTTTTTGTTCAAGAAGTGGAAAATGTGGTAAATGAGGCAGTTGGGTTCATTGCTCTGGGAAGTGATGGCATAACATATTCGTTCTTTGAAAACTATTGGTCAATCATCAAAGAAGATGTTTGGAATGCTTTGAACCAATTCTTCACATCAGCCAACATGTGTGAGAGTTGGAAAGAAACTATCATCGTGTTGATTCCTAAAGTAAGTAATCCTTCAACTCCATCCAATTATAGGCCTGTAAGTTTGTGCAAAATTATCTATAAGATAACGACAAAAGTTTTGTTAAATAGGATGTCTTGCATGATCCCAAAATTAATCTCCCATGAGCAAGTGGCCTTCTTAAAAGGTAGATCAATTTTAGAAAATATTCTTATAGCCCAAGAAATCTTTCATAATATTAGAATTTCTAAAACTTCCAATGGATTGGTTTCTTTCAACATTGACATGGAGCAAGCATATGACTCCATGGGTTGGCCGGCTCTAAACAAATCCTTGGAGTGTATTGGATTTCTAGTTTTTTTCACTAAACTTATCATGGAGTGTATTATTAATCTATCTTTTAACCTGTTGATTAATGGGTAACCTAACTGAGGGTATAAAGGCCAAGTGTGGCTTCCGTCATGGATGTCCACTATCATCGTTTCTATTCATTATTTGCTCTCAGCTTTTGTCTAATGCTCTCATGAAAGAGGATTCTCTTGGCATTAAAATTAGTTCCAAAGGTCCAAAGATATACCATTTACTCTATGTGGATGATATTGTAATCTTCTCGGATGCAAAGATAGTTAATATTAAGAAGATAAAAGAAATTCTAGATGAATTTTGTGGTAGAACAGGATAGAATATCAACAAAAACAAATCAGCTACTTTATTTGGCAAGACGGTGAGAAAGAGGAAAAGGAAGGCTATTTCACACATCATGGGATTCAAATCTACCAATGAATTCTTTTACCTTGGAGTTAAGGTGGCTTTGCGAAGGCTAAGAAAGTTGGATTTTCAGTTTGTAATTGATAAAGTTTTTAAAATGCTAAATTATTAGGGTAACAAGTTCATCTCTTTGGCAGGGAAGATCACACTTGTTAAGTCGGTTCTGCTCTCAATTCCAGCAATCTACTCATTTGTTGATTCCTATCAGTATTTTGAATGAAATTGATAAGCTTTGTAGAATGTTTATATGGAGAAAGATGAATGAAGGTCTAGGACTTCATTATAATAATATGTGTAAACCTCTAGAGAATGGTGGTCGTGGATTACACTCTTGCTCTTCCAAAATGGGTCCGTTAAGAGCAAAACTTTCTTGGAAATATGTAAAGGATAAAGACTCTATGTTGCACAAATTCTTATATCCAAAATATGGAAAAATTCGGGATCAATCTGCTGGCAGAAAATCATGTTCTCCGGCTTGGAAAATTATCAAAGATGGAGGAAGGTGTCTTAAAAAGATAATAAGATGGAAGATAGCAAATGGGGATTCAATTGACTTCTTCAATGATACATGGAACATGGACAAGTGCATCAATAGGTGGCCAACTTTTGTGAATAGCATAGAGTGTAACATGGTAAATGTGAATGAATTCATTATGGCAGAAAATTGGAATGTGGTTGTAATGAAGGAATATTTGGGTGAAGAGCTAATACATAGAATTTGTAAAGTTCCAATTTTTTCAAATTCTCAGGAAGATGAACTGGAACTCATTCAGGAAGGTTCGGGTATTACCATTTCTTCAATGGCTTATATGTCGGAAAATCAACAGTTCGAAGATTATGAATTCTGTAAGTATTTGAAGAAAGCAAAACTAAATGCAAAGGTTGAAACTTTTTGGTGGAGGCTATTAAATAATGCATTGCCTACTTTCAGCTTCCTATCTTATAGAAGGCTTCTTTCTAACAGCAATTATCCTAGGGGTTGCAATGAAGCCAAAAATTTGGAGCATTTGACAACAAAATGTAAAAAATTGAATGAAGTTATTTTACTTCTTAATCAATGGGGATTCATCATTCCATTGGCAACCTGCTTTGAAGATCGCTGAAACTGGATTAAGAATATAGATCATGTTATGCTAAACATTTTCTGTAACATTGTATACTTCAAATGGAAGGGAAGGAATGAATTAATCCATTGTAAATATGAAAGATCAACGATTCATATTGCTAAAAAAGTCATTAATTATGCAGAAATTCATAAAGCTTTTGTATGGAGCATTTTAGGAAGTTTGAATGTCAATAAGCATTTACTGTTGAAAAATCTTGGCATGCTCCACCTCCTGATTGGATCAAGGTATATGTTGATGCAGCTTTGTTATCTTCTTACAAAGGAGGAATTGGTGGAGTTTTCAGAGATGATAAAGCGAGGTTCCTATATGCTTTTGGAAAGCTTTGTGAGCACTGGAATAATGCTTATCTGGAACTTCTTGCTATGAAGACTATTAAGTCGTTAATTATGCAGAAATTCATAAAGATTTTGTATGGAGCATTTCGTGAAGTTTGAATGCCAATCAGCTTTTACTGTTAAAAAATCTTGGCATCCTCCTCCTCCTGATTGGATCAAGGTACATGTTGATGCAGCTTTGTTATCTTCTTACAAAGGAGGAATTGGTGGAGTTTTCAGAGATGATAAAGAGAGGTTCCTATATGCTTTTGGCAAACTTTGTGAGCACTGGAATAATACTTATCTGGAACTTCTTACTATGAAGACTATTAAAGAGATGATAAAAGAATGGATGAAGGAATATAAAGGGATCATGATTGAAGGAGATAATGCTAATGTTATCAAGTTCATCAAAAATTGTTACAAAAAATAAGGGAACAAGTTGGAAGAGTTTTCTTTTATTAAAGATTTTAGTTATGTAATATTTAACTGTATAGAAAGGAGTGGCAATAAGTTAGCGGACTTTTATGCTAACTATGACATTTTTGGTGCTTTTTGTTGGGATGATTTAGTTCTCAATAAGGTTCCTCCTTCATTTACTAAAATATTGAAGGAGGAATCGGTAGGAGCTGGTGTGTAGTTGCTTCCCTGCCTTTTTTTTTTTTCTAGCCTTAATGCAATTTTTGCTTTCTAAAAAAAAAAAAACATTTTGATGGATTATCTGCCTGAATTTTTGATGATAAGTTTCTGTCAGAAACTCTGGAGAATAAATAACCAGTACTAATGACTAAATAATAACACATCAAACCGCTATATTCTATAAGATTTTTTTCTTGTTATCCCACCAAAAATTTTTTTTATGGAATAGTTTCACCTGAAAGTATTTTCTGACGCATGTTTAACATCCGAGTGAAGTTTCGCCAAAAAAGAAGATTTATCAGTAGAATTTTGAAATTTATAGTTGATAGGGGCCACCAATAATGCAATATTTTCTTATAGTGATATGCCTTTTAATAGGATATTTATAGAATTATTAGCTTAGTTAAATTGACCATGCTTAGAAGATTATGTCCTGACATCTCAACGTTATAACCCCAAGAATCATAGCGTTATACTTTTAATTGGCACCATAATAATAGGGGAATGAAGCACCACAATAGTAAATTACCACTTAGTTCCATAGCATAGCATTCTAAGAATTGGAACATTAAGCTCTCAGGTTTTGTTCTAATTGAGTGAACAATACAGTGCCATACCAAGCACCACTTTGCCCAATTAAACTATAATTTGATAATTAGGTGAGTACCATTGAGGTATTTTTTTAAATCAAAATAGGGCTAACTCGTGTTGAGTGTCGTGATGGTGAACTAGTTAAAAAGCTAGCATTTTGAGCACTAATGTTGAGTGCCACAACATTTCCTTATAAAAGTGCAACATTATTGGTCCTTTCATTTGACTAGCTGGCCCACTAACCATGGAGCATCGCACTAATTTGAGTCTTATAAATGTGAATGGATACTAAATTAATTCCTTTCATGAATTTTAAATCCTCAATACTCAGATAAAGAAGCATACCAATGAGATAATGATGCCAAAGATTACACTCGATAAGAAGAAATCTTTATCATAATCTTCTTTACTGAATTAAAAAAAAAAATCAATAGCATCATTGCTGATGAAAGATAGAATCATTCTCATTTTTATAAGTATTTTATCCTTGAGAGAGGACTTAGGAGTCCAATGGGGTCCTTTTAAAGTAGCCCCAAGATAGTAGTATTTTTGTTAGAGGGGGGCGGGCAAAGGGAGGCACATGCCCCCCCCCCCCCCCTCGCCTCCCAAAAAAAATTGTATAACCCTTGGTCAGCTCTCATTTTTTTTATTAAAGACTTTTTCCCTTACAAGTCTTCAATCCACCTTCTACCCAGACCATGCAATGCTTCAGTTGTAGAGATAAAACTAATGGGTAAAGTATTGAAAGAGAGAGGAAGGAATGACTTTCCATTGAGCACCGAATGATGAAAAGGGATTTTGACACAGAGTTGCAGGGCTAATTTATTATTTAAAATATTTAACTATTTAAATCATAATTAAATATAATTTAATTAAAACTTTTATTGTTAATTAACTATTCATTATCTAATAATAATTATTAAATATTAAATTACCACCCAATTATTTAATTTTTTTGCACTGCTGATGATCTAATTAATTACTGTAAAGGGTTCATTTTACTTTTCCTTGCTCTTTTTGCATAACCAAAATGTTGCAACCATGCACTCATGACTTAGTATAAGAGATCTCCTCTAAAGGATTTAGCTAAAGCTAAAATTGAAAGCCTAAAGGGGCTTAAATCTGATTGTTTTAATGGCTTAATAGAGCAACAAATTTGCCAACGAGAAAGCATGTTCTAATTTATGCAACTCTTCCTTCTTAAAGTTATTTATTAATCCATAAAAGTCACCAACATTTATGTCTGGACACATGAAGAGCATCAATGGTTCATTTTCCCCTTTACTCCTCCCTCATGACTCATGAGTCACGACCTCGAGCACAGCTTTCAGTTTTCCCTTTTGCTCCTCACTCTCCCCCAAATGAAGACCCTCCGTGGCATATGTTTGTATCTTATAAGCTTTATGGACCATGTTATTTGCATTCTTAATTTTGATCTAGTAGCTCCTCTTGGCTCCGATAATGTGATCCAAATGAGACAACAAACATAACTATTTTATTTAGGCCCCCCTGAACAAACTTTCTAGCTCTACCACTGGGTGACACAATGTTAAATTATTTGAGCACCGTTGTCGAGAGATTAATTCAAATTTTCTTAAAAAATTACACATATATTTAGTCAAATCTCTATAGTGAACTACTTCATCGATGTTGCAACACAACCATTTTGAGCATGGTGGCATTGCTAATAGTTTTTTTTTTTATTTTTCTTACAAAAATATTATGGTCAAATTATTAAAGTGGCTAGCCATTTTTATCTCTTATACTTAGATCTAAGCAAGGTCCAGTAGGTGTGTGAGTGTGTTTGATAAATGAGAGAAGGATCATAGGGAAAAAAGTTATTGTATTACTATTTCATTGGGATAAAATGGTTCCATTTTTCCTTATACTTACTTTTTTTCTTTTTTTATAAGTTAATGAATTTTTTCATGATGATGCTCACTTCAATGATAGGCTAAATCATTCTCTAAACTTATGAGGTGATAAGAATACATGTCTTACATTAGAATAGGTCCAAGTGCTTAACATTTTTAACTATTACTTTTAGTTCCTCTTAACTTCTTTTAATTAGTGTATTTGTCGTGCACAAAATTAAAGCTTTGTGTCATAAAGATCCTTGACGAAGGAATTATATAAAAATTAGGGAAACTCTAAGGAAGAACTGTTAGGCATGGACATATGCTATTTAAGACTTTGGGATTATTAAGGAGATAATATAACTAAATTAAAGTTATTCTTTACAGAAAACACTAATGAGATCGCTGAGATGAGGAGTCATGTATGCTTTGATTTATAGCTTTTAGTTGAAATTACAATCTATTACCACAAGATTTCTTATCTTCCATAAGTTAAGAATCATTAAATATATAACTTACACCTAGTCAGTTTTTAATAGTTTACCTTCATTAGCACAAACCCTTTTTTATTATTATTATTATTAGATAAATCTATCAACAAATAAAAGTATTAATAAATATGTATTAAGATCATTATAATCCTCATGAAAATGATGCCATAATATCACTTATCAAGGTATGGTGTTATGTGAAAGTTCGTTAGGGATGTTAAACCCTATAGAACTGGCCTAAGCTAACCAAGAGGGGGGGTGAATTGGTATTTTAAAACTTTTTTTTTTCACAAAGAAGTAAAATCTCGTAAACCAAAATCACACCACAAAAAAAAATAAGCGTAGAAATTTAAAGTGCGGAAGCAAGAAAGAATAACACAGAAATTTATAGTGGTTCGGTCAACTCGACCTACGTCCACTCCCCGGAGGCGCCCTCCGAGTATTGCACTACAATCGTGACTCTCCTTTAGCCCCCACAGCTAAGCGAGAAGCCTTTACAAAGAACCTCTTTTTGCCACCCCAGCAAGGCAGAAAACCTATCTCCTTTTTCTTCCTCCTGAAGCTGGCAGAGAACCACAATAATATACTGAATCCTTACCTCTACCGACCCTTCCACGGATGAGAAACTCTAGATAAAGAAGAAGCAGAGTGATCCTTGAAGCAACCTTTGTGAATCCCCTCACAAGCTCCCCCTCACAAGATCCTATCTCTCTCCCTCTCTCTCTTTCTCTCCTCAAGGTCTTCTCAAGTCAAGGCAGCAGCAAAAGATAGTTCAAAACGTTGAACAAGAGCCCTTAAATAGAAGAGCTTCAAAGGAGCTCATTAATTGCAAGTTATCGACAATATCATCCAGGCCGATATGGACATCATCCTGGATGATCAGTACAAATCTCAGAAGATCGGCCAGAGCATCGCCCTGAATGCAAATCTGGATGATTGAAAATTAGCTTGATCATCCAGGCTGATCTCATGATCGTCCCGACCGATCAGTTCAAATCAGAGAAAAATCGTCCAGAGCATCGCCCTGAATTTGAGCTGGCCGATATTTATCATTTAGAAGTAAATAAGGTTTTTGAATAGATCGTCCAGGATGATATGATCGTATCAATCATCCTTAATTACACCCTTGATTTCCAAATCAATTAAGGCATAATTTGTGAATATCGTCTAGGCCGATCAATGATCATCCTGACCGATTATTAAAAAATACATAATACCTTAATTGTCTATGGCGGCAATTTCTTTTTGTTTTGAGCTTATCGTCTTGGTCGATACACGTATCGTCCAGGACGATCTGTTAATGACGGCTGCCTTAATTAAGAATCCTTGTTTAGATTTTCTATTTTAATCCCGATCGTCCAGGACGATGTAAATATCGTCCTGGCCGATATAAGTAAAAATAGAAATTCTAAGTCTCTCAAGTGTGTGTGTGTGTAGGGTTACTTAGCATCAGTCTCTTTGAACATTACAGATAGACTCAAGAAGAGAAAAAACAAAGTACAGACCGACTCAACCCTAAACCTACGCAATCTTGAACTGGCTTCTTTTATTCGTCAGATCTTCGATTCCTGAAAAGTTAGAAGTAACAAGCAGTCCAAGAGAATCAATAGTGTTTGTCAATCATCAAAATATAAGTCATGAAAATAGATTTGCAACAATCTCCCCCTTTTTGATGATGGAAAACACAAGTAGGAAAAACTCAGAAAAAAAAAGCAATTCATTAAAATTTCAAAGTTACAAGCACACCAACTTTTCCTACCACAACCTACTCCCCCTTTTATCATCACAAAAAGAGGGTCCTATACACACATAAAAAAAGGAAATAACACAACATAAACTAAAACAAACTACAAGACAAGCTACAGAAAACAGAAAAGAATCAGATGGAGGTGGTGGAGGTGGCTGCTGAAAGTAGCTGGCAAGCGTAGTAAACTGAGTATTGAACCAGGTGATGTCCTGGTCATGCTACTGCTGCTGGAGAGTAATGTAGCTATCAAAATGGGCTAAATCCTCTGTGCGGTGCTGCTCGTAGCGGGCAATATCCTCAGAATATTGCTGCTCCTATTGCAGCAACGTAAGCGTCAAAGCGGGTCTCTCATCGATCAAACCTCTCTATCAACTGATCAAATGGTGAGTGCAGGTGGAGAGGAACAGGATCAAGAACAGGAGCGGGAGCGGGAGCCTCCTCCTCCTCAGCCCCCCGAGGTTCCTCATCCCAGGGTAGAGACGAGTACTATGAATGGTACTGAAGGAACTGTTTGAGTAGAAGAGAGTTGGGAGGTTGGGTGGAATATGATACTGAAAGTTGGTATTTGGTTTCAAGGACATAGGCTATGAGGTGTCCTAAAGCTAGATTGGGTTTTCTCTTATGACCTGGATCATGGATTGTGGTTAAGTGATCAATGTACCAAAAAATTAAGTCCGCAGTATTAAATTCTCTATGTTCCATGATGTAGAAAGTAGTTAGGGAAAGTAGATGAGTGATGTGGATTCGGTCCCCGGCTTTTGGAATTATGGAGGTGCGAAGGACATGTTGGATTGTCCTAGCATCTTTGACTAAAGAGCTAGTCTCTCCAACATGAAAAGGTGTATTGGTCTGGCGAAGGAAGTGATTTGCTGTGGACCAGTCAAAGTCAGGATCAAAAGCGATTAAGTGCAGCTTATCCCCGGTGGTGGATAGCTGTAAAAGTTCAACACAGTCCTGATATGTGATTTCGACGGGGCGTCAATTCACATAGGAGGTCAGGGCTGTGAAAGTAGGATTTATGTGAAGGTTTGCGAAGAATTCACGAAGAAGCGCAGTATTAAAGGGGAAAGCAAGAGACAAAATGAAACAAAGGGAAGTGTGAGCGAAAAGATCCATTACCGGATATGAAATGTGGGCAGGATTGATGATTCTGGAGATAGTTATCCCACATTCTTTGTATCGATGGTAAGCAGCTTCATCTTCTGCCTCTCTGAAATGAGGGTCAATCCTAGCCCTCGAAGAACTCCCAGAAGTTTGTCGAACACGTTTCCCACCAGCCATAGTGAGGAGTTAGCAAGAAAACACAAGTGGAGAAGGGATGTGAAGTGAAAAACATGGCTGGAACGGCCAGAATTTAAAGAAATGGCCATATCGTCCAGGCCGATCGCAGAATCGTCCAGGACGATATGGCACAATAATTGCGTACAGGACGATTGGTTAAAAAGGTGGTCCGATCGTCCGGGCCGATCAGATATCGGCCAGGACGATTAGACACAGGCGATCATCCCGAGGAGTCAAGCCTAACAACAGTTGAAAAAGCATATCGTCCTGGCCAATTAGGTGTATCTTCCAGGACGATGCACAATAATTGATCGTACCAGCCAAAGTTAAAATGTTTTAAATCTGTGCCACGTGTATCGTTCAGGATGACCAGTGGATCGGCCAGGACGATTATCCAATAATGGATCATCCGGGGATGATTTTAAGGATTTAAACGTGCTGACTCGTGGATCGTCCAGGACAATCTAGTGTATCGGCCAGGACGATGACCAATGACCATAAATGCATTGGCGTGGACGAAATATTTTATCGGCCAGTAATATCATCAAGATTGCAACAGAGTTCGATCAGATCGTCTAGGACGATAAAGTATCGTCAGGACAAAGAGTTATAGCAAGCACAGTAAAAGTTCAGTAGATGGAAATTTGAAGAAAATTTGCCCTATCGTCCAGGACGATAAAAGTATAGGCCAGGATGATTTGACTAGAATTTGAAAAACAATGAAGGATTGTGATGATCAAAGTCCTCAAAAATAAAACAAAAGAAAAGCATAAGAAAAGAAAAATGAACAACGGTAAAAAACTAAAAACAAACAATTTGAAAAAGAAGCCAACTATTTTTTTTTTATGTTTTATAATTTTTTTTTTTGTTTTATCAAAGAAATTCATATGAGAATTTCTTAAATAATTTAAACTTTAAAGTTTCAAGAGATCAATAGGTTAACAAATTTCAATCAGAAGAAGGTAGAATATCTGATTCTGTTAACCCTAGATCGGACATCCTTCAGGGTATAAATTATCTTTTGAAAAATAGAGGCCTAACTCAGAATCACTAAATAGGATAAAAAGAAGATTCATTCAAAACTTGTTTGCAAAGAAAATATCTCATAAATAATATGTCAAAGTAATTTTTCTCAATCATGGAATTTGAAATCAAGCCTTTGAAAATCTCACATAATCCTTAAGTTCTTCTAAGTTTTAAAAGTTTTGAAAAGAGAGGATAGTTTGCCTTTCAGTGGGCTCATTTTATGCCTCTTGAATCTTTGATTGGCTCTTTGAGCATCTTTTGATTTTTGATACACATTTGTGTATATACTTTTTATTTCAATTTTGGCGTCTTTGCCACTTTTTCTTTTTTTTTATCTTTTGCAAACTCAATTCTCTTTTGCAAACTCTTAAAAGAAGTTCTTAGTTGTGAGTATATCTTCTAGATATTAGAGAATAGGAGCACTCTCTCTAACATAGGGAAGAACTACCCACAAAACAAAACTAAAAATTATATGATCAGTGCAAAGGCAAGATCTCAAATAACTTGAGAGATATATAAGAACTTTGGATATTATGCACAAGATAGATTTTTTGTAGCAAGATAAAAAGAATCTTAGTTTCAAAAACCATTGGCTAAAATGAGTTAGACTTTTGTTTAGAGAAGAAAATTATACCATTAAAAAAGGTCAGAAGGAGGGAAACCATCAACGGTATTCCTCCCTTTAACCAATTTAGAAATGCTAAACATAATCTCTATAAACTCCAAAATTTAAAATCTTAAAAAATAATCATATAGAAAACCAAACATAAAAAACAAAATGAAAACAAAGCAATCAAGAACAACACAAAGCAAGCACACAACAAAAATAACACAAAACTAATTAAAGAAAAATAATTTCAAGAAATTATGAAGCAACGAGTTTAAGCAATTTTGAGCTGCGAGCCTCCATGTGTCCAATTATCCTATGCTCCCACGAGGTCTTTGGTGAGAGCACACCTACAAAACTCAACAACAGTCAGATTTAAGAACCCAACCTAGTTTGGGTCCCTTCTTAGGAAAGGTAGAATACAATGCAGATGTGGTATGCTGTGAATCATGTATCTTAGGTCTCCACACCCAATGTGTACTATGGTGAATAGTGCAAGTGTGTGAGATGTGTCCTAGCATGCCACAAGAAAAACATCTAACTCCAGGAAAAGGATTTTTTAAATGATTTGAGTTATAATGCCTCTTCCTAGGTTTTAGCTTTGGATTCAAAGTGGGAGTCTTCCAATTTCCCTTAAGTGTATCCAATTCATTTTTAATCCTCAAGTTTGTGTTTTTTAGAACATCATTCTCAATCCTCAAGTTTTTTTCTTTCTCTTTATATTTCTTGAAATCAGATTCAAGTGATGTGTGTAAAAATTTTAATGCATCATGCTCATTAATTAATTTTGAATGCTTTTTGTTCAAATCATCAAATTCATCAAGAAGAGCCATGTGACTAGAATCAATTGTTGAATGATCTTTAGAAATAACTTCATACTCTTTTTGCAAATTTATAAGTTCCAATTTTAAATTATCATGAGTCTTCTTAAGCTTTTTGTATGATGCATGGATTTTCTCACAAATCTCAAATAATTCATCATAGGTTGGTTTACATACCTCTTCCTCATCACTTTGCTCAATATGATCTTCCCCCATTAAGCACAGGTTTGTAGTCTCTTCCTCTGGATCAGTCTCAGAGGAATCAGTACCAGATTCTGCCCAGAACGCCTTTTGGACTCTCTTCTTGTCCTTCCTAAACTTAGGTTTCTCCTCGCCCTTTTCCTTTTCTTTGCTCGGGTGATCTTGGAGTGTAGGGCAATCGGCTTTCACATGTCCAAGCTTCCTGCATTCATAACAAACGACATCAGAAGATCCTTTAGAATATTTATGATTCTTACTTTTTCTCCAATGATGCTTTTGCTTCTTCCTTAAAAAGCTTTTGAATTGCCTTGTGATGAAGGCAACTCCATCGCTTTCAGACCCGAAAGTTTCAGAATTTGATTTGTGCGCCATAAGTGCAACTGTTTTCTCCTTCTTCTCACATGCATTAAGATTTCTTTAATTCACCCCTTGCTCGTAAGCAATGAGTGAGCCAAGTAAGTTATCAATAGAATAAGTGTTCAAATCCTTAGATTCAATTATTGTAGTGATTTTAGCATCATATGATGAAGGCAAGCATCTCAAAATCTTGTTTACTTTATTAAAGTTTGAAAGTTCTCTTCCTAGTGCATGCAGTGAAGTAACTATCTGAGTAAACCTAGTATACATGTTAGAAATTGATTCATGAGGTTTCATACGAAAAAGTTCGTAGTCATGCAAGAGAATGTTCAAACTAGATTGTTTAACTTCATTAATACCTTCATAAGTGATACACAATTTATCCCAAATTTCTTTACCCGTTTTGCAAGTGGAGACACGCATGTAATCCTCAGATTTTAAAGCACAGAAAAAAAAAGTTCAAACATTTTGCATTTAATTTGGCTAAATCTCTTTCATCGAAAGTCCATTCAGTAAAAGAAAATTTCAGTTTTAACACCATTAATTTCACGAGAAGGTGGAGAATAACCTTCTTTGATAAGCATCCACATGTGATAATCAGTAGATTGTAAAAACGTCGACATGCGGGTTTTCTAGAAATCAAAAGGTAGGTTATCGAACAGGGGAGGTCGGGTAATAGAATACCCTTCCGTAGTGTTACGATTCCCAAGGTTAGCCATGGATCAAAATTCAAAAAGTTTTCAAACTAATTTTTTATGAATCCCACTCTGATACCACTTGAATGTTCGTTAGGGGTGTTAAGCCCTATAGAACTGGCCCAAGCTAACCAAGAGGGGGGGGGGTGAATTGGTATTTTAAAACTTTTCTTTTCACAAAGAAGTAAAATCTCATAAACCAAAATCACACCACAAAAAAAAAATAAGCGCAAAAATTTAAAGTGCGGAAGCAAGAAAGAACAACACAAAAATTTATAGTGGTTCGGTCAACTCGACCTACGTCCACTCCCCGGAGGCGCCTTCCGAGTATTGCACTACAATCGTGACTCTCCTTTAGCCCCCACAGCTAGGCGGAGAAGCCTTTACAAAGAAACTCTTTTTGCCACCCCGGCAAGGTAGAGAACCTATCTCCTTTTGCTTCCTCCTGAAGCTGGCAGAGAACCACAATCAGATGTTGAATCCTTACCTCTACCGACCCTTCCACGGACGAGAAACTCTAGACGAAGAACCTTGAAGCAACCCTTGTGAATCCCCTCACAAGCTCCCCCTCACAAGATCCTCTCTCTCTCCCTCTCTCTCTTTCTCTCCTCAAGGTCTTCTCAGATCAAGGCAGCAACAAAAGATAGTTCAAAACGTTGAACAAGAGCCCTTAAATAGAAGAGCTTCAAAGGAGCTCATTAATTGCAAGTTGCCAATAATATCGTCCAGGCCGATATGGACATCGTCCTGGACGATCAGTACAAATCTCAGAAGATCGGCCAGAGCATTGCCCTGAATGCAAATCTGGACGATTAAAAATTGGCTTGATCGTCCAGGCCGATCTCACGATCGTCCCGGCCGATCAGTTCAAATCAGAGGAAAATCGTCCAGAGCATCGCCTTGAATTTGAGTTGGCCGATATTTATCGTCCAGAAGTAACTAAGGTTTTTGAATAGATCGTCCAGGACAATATGATCGTATCAATCATCTTTAATTACTCCCTTGATTTCCTGATCAATTAAGGCATAATTTGTGAATATCGTCCAGGCCGATCAATGATCGTCCTGGTCGATTATTAAAAAATACATAATACCTTAATTGTCTATGGGGGCAATTTCTTTCTATTTTGAGCTTATCGCCCTGGCCGATACACGTATCGTCCAGGATAATCTGTTAATGACGTTTGCCTTAATTAAGAATCCTTGTTTAGATTTTCTATTTTAAGCTCGATCATCCAGGACGATATAAATATCGTCCTGGCCGATATGAGTAAAAACAAAAATTCTAAGTCTCTCAAGTGTGTGTGTGTAGGGTTACTTAGCATCAGTCTCTTTGAACATTACAAATAGAGTCAATAAAAAAAAAAAAATAAAGTACAGACTGACTCAACCCTAAACATACGCAATCTTGAACTGGCTTCTTTTGTTCGTCCGATCTTCGATTCCTGAAAAGTTAGAAGTAACAGGCAGTCCAAGAGAATCAATAGTGTTTGTCAATCATCAAAACATAAGTCATGAAAATATATTTGCAACATTATGAAAAAATCTTCTAATCACTTATTAAACCCAAGTATCATACTAAAGATAGATAAGTCCCAAAATTTGTGTATTATATTCTTAAAAGTCTTAAGAAAATTTATGAGGTTACTCATACTCAACTTAGCTTGCATAGTTCAAATTTGTTAAGCTCTTTTTTATTAAGACCTAGTTTGCCACGCCACATTTATATGTTTTCTTAATTACAATTGAATTCCCTAGTCATTTTAATATCATTTGTTCATATTTTTCTTTTTTTTTTTCATTTATGTTTAGTATTATAAAAATTTTGGTGTGTAGAATCATTTATTTTGTTATTCATCTATGGTCGAGTTCAAGAATTAGAAGAATTCCTTTATTCTTATCAGCAAGTTCCATTACAACTGTGAGTTATACATATTATACACAAGAAAGCCAAGTTCAAAATTAGAGAAATTTAACATATCTGGGTGAATATATGTATGAGCATAGAAAGACATGAGAGCACACATACACAATAAAAGGGATGGGTAAGAAAAACTTCTATTTCATTTCATATTAAATAAGAACATGTACGCTTTGCCTTAGATGCTTCAAAAAGCAAAGATATGATAATTTACAAAGTAAGGTGACTAATTCTCCAAACTCACTTGCAATGTCACTCTCCTCATGATCCAAGGCTGCATTGAAGAAGAGGGTAGGGTCTTCAAAGTTTGGGCCAAGTTCATCCATGGAGATGAACATCCTTAAGTAGTACTCGATTCCCCCTTCTATTTAAGGTCAAGGGTCTCTTAGTACTTTAAAGACTTCAAGAAGGTTACATACATACCATTAGTTATGTTGACCTTAGCAAATAACTTGGTGATTCTATTTCAGCATGCTCCTTAACCTACTATACAACCTTCTACAAAACAACCTCTTTCTTGAGCTCTAACTTGAGAATCTCCTCCTTCTCAATAAACACTTCTCAATAAACATGACTAAGAATTCATTTCCCTTATTCTTACTAGTGAAGCAATCCATCTTCTACTTTTCTTAGCACGGATGAATCAACATGTAGATATTCATCAAGAATTATACTTTTTTAATATCTCACATATGGCTATGAGAAAAATAGAGGGAAGTATGTATAATATTCCCCATTAATTTTTTCACTGTGAATTTAAGATCTTTCTCTGTGATAATCTTTATCAACTTATCTAGAGACTTTGAGAATACCACCCACCAATGAATGTAGGTTCTTCAAATTAGGTGGATAAAATTTGACCTAAATTATGAAATAGGCTGCCTCCTTATAGGTTAACAACTTTGGGAGAGGCTTAACTTCTCATAACAAACTTAAAGATGACTTACATACCCTTGTTGGGCATAACTACTAATTGCCATCTATGACTTTCCACTCCACCTCATTTTTGGTGGCCTCCTCATTTATGAGGAAGCCCATACTTTCCATTGGAGTTTCATAGTCAACTTTATTGTTGGGGCACTAATGATCCCTTCCTTTTTTTGAAGGCCTCAAGATCATAATGCAATGACCACATGCCTCTTCATTGTAGGGTTCTTTGGGAAAGAAGGAGCATCTACTTTCTTCCTCACCTTCTTTTTGGTACCTCATGCACCTACTTTGGACTATCCAGTAGCACTATGGTCCCCTTATCATGTCTTCCCTCATCACTACAGGGTAATCTTTCACCAAACCACTCCAATAATATGGGATCATTAGGGATTGAACAACTTGACATTACTTCTCCAAGTGAATGATGACTATGTTTGAGTGAGTAAAACACTTAGTAAATCTCAATAAAAATTAAAGTTAGCTCAAATTTCATTGCATGTAAGATAACATGGAGATGCTATAGTTAAGTGATTTTGTAAAAAGAGTGAATTTACAAAGAGGAAGATTTTTACCTCAGTTTCCACCTTTTTTAGCTAATGAATCACTGCCTTACTTTTGGGGTAGAAGAATGGAGAAGAAACAACTTGATTTAATTATATATAAAAATGAACTTGTCCTTCTAGTATTAGACCTTGTTTATTAACCCAATTGTCTACATCAGTCTAGAAAGGAGCTATTCACACTCATCCATAAATTGTTCATAGCAAAATTTTGACAAAACAAGGTGATCATCCACATTACCATGTAGATTCAAAAAAATGTGGATAAAAGAGAAAACACTCGCCATTATTTGTTAATGCATGCGTGTGGATGAGGCTATAAAGGCTAAATATTTCTATGAACTCATGGTTTACTTGTGGATATAGCCCCAAATTGAAGTGTTCAAAGGTTTGTAGATCTCCTCCTTGTATGAAGTGTTGAGGTGCTCATCCTCTGTGGTAATGAAAACTTGTGATGTCATGCTTGTATAGTAGTATCTAAGAAAAATGGTGCTGGTATACGCGATTGTAAGCCATGACAATTTTTAGCAATTTGTATTTATAAAGATGGCAAAACATTTACGTAGAGTATCCATCAATACTCTTAATACTCTCTCTAGGAATAAAGAGAAGAAGGAAATAAAAGTGAAAACTTGCATCAACATAGGGTCGGGAAATCGATATTTATAGAGCATGGTTATGACATAAATAATATGGTGCTAGATCCATGCCCATACTTTCAGCATTATCCTATGATACAGTGAATATTTTCACACTTGTCTCATGAGTGGCCATTAATATAGTGTATTTCAAACTTGGCCAAAAGCTATGCACATTACATCTTGCTAGAAATCTCATCTCATACAAATATCACCATGGATATATATCATAGCCAAATCATAAAGTTGTCAAACCCTTTAAACTCACTTTCAAAGAAACTCACCAATCAAGCTCTCTTTCTCACACTCAGCCAGCCATGGACTCCACCACCCCCACAACTAAAATACTCACCATTTATATCAAGACAGACCAAGGACCTCTTCTAAGAAGTCACGAGCTCAACTAAAGGACTTATCATTAGTTTTCATTCTTGGTGAACCAACCTGAGGACTCTCCTCCATCAAATTCCCCATAAACCCACGACATAAGAGAACACACTCTAAGGATGAGGCATTGGAACTTAAAGCAATGACCATACCAAATGCATATCAAAGAAAAACATGTGGCAAGGTTAGCCCGTATTGGGTCTCATTTATTATTAATTGTTTATCTCTTATTTTTTTTGTAGCCTTCTACATTAGCCCATAGATCCCTATAAATAAATATTAAAGTTGCACATTTTGGATCTTTTGGTAAATTTTAAAAGTGTTATTTATCTAATAAAACTTTCCTCCAAAACAGAATCTTCTTCTTTTGATACTCACTACAAGTATTTAGGTCCCAGTCTCTTAATCTTGCCTACTAATAAAGTCGAGCGTCGTTCATGAACAAATTTGAATTCAATAGGTATACTTTCACACTTTCAATACATTAGGATAACCTACTAAAAATAAAAAATTTATAGAAAGTACATAAAGCTCTATTACAAATGATATTAGGAGGATGTTTAGGATAACTTATTTTTTAAAATTTTTGTTTGCAAAAAAATTATTTGGTTTGAGTATTTAAGCTTTTAATTTAATGAAAATAACACATCCTATTTTGAAAATACTCAAAACATTTTTTAGATGCTTTTAAGTATTCTTATTTTTAGCAAAGCAATAAACACAAAATTCTTAGCTGCTCAAATTGGTAAATAGAAAAATTATTTAAAATCAAATCAACATAGATCCACATAAAAATTTTCAAGGAGAAGTGATAAAGGTGAGGCCAAATTTTAAAAGCATCACCATTCAGGTGAAATTAAGCTTAGGAAACACAAATTAAAAAAAAAAAATTTAAATAGTTTCAGAAATGCGAAAAAATAGCTTTTTTTTTTTTTTTTTTTTTTTTAATGCGAAACAGAATCTGTATTACGCATAAAGAATAAAATGTAAAACAGATTTCGGTTTTCTGAGATAACCTTATTTAATTTTGTGTTTTTTTAGAAAAACTCAAAGCAATAAAAATTAAATCAACATACCTTTAAATTATATATATACTTCTACTATTTTTTAAATCTCTTTCATTTATTAAACCTTACAAAACTTTTTAAAAAAAAAATTAACAACACGCATATATAATTATGAATATACTTTAATATTAATTATTTCTTTTTTTAAATTTAATTACAAACAAGGATTGTGGACTATAACTTCTCACATAATATCAAGTTATTTTAGGACAGTTTTAAGAAATAAGAACTTCAATAATAAACTATTTTTTTTACATGGCCTTAGAGGTGTTATGTAGTATTTTTATGCATTGTTTGTGATAATTTTCTTCCCGATTTTAAAGCAATATTTTAGTAAAAAAAATTTATAGTTCAAGAAATTATTGTACTAGAAGCTGCTTTAGGAAGCATAAAATAAGTTGTCTCAAATGAAGCCTTAATCTATAAGTTGTTGTAGATTTTTAGCTAATTTTTAGTTTTAAGATTTTTAGATAATTATTGTTTTAAGATTTTTTTTCCACAAAATGCGCAAAAATAACTTTTTGGGGTTTTCTACATTTTAAAATAGAATATATTTCTTTTCATTTTATAAGATTTTTAGAGATAGCATTAAAAAAATAAAAAAAAATGTAGAAATTTATTAATAATAAATAAGAAAATTATTTTATTTGATATCATTTCTACAAATTTGGATCCTGTTAAAAATTTTTTAATATTTTGGGCACATTTTTCCCACTTTTAAAAACTCGTTAATCCACAAAAAATTTTTAATTTTTTTTCTTTTTTATCTATTCTTTTAAATTTTTATCAATCAACTTATTTGGATACATCGAATCAAGATTTGGAACATTGTTACTTTATGCACTAAAATAAGATAATGTTGATGAAATCTACCGAAGGATAAATTTTTAATCACTATCGGCAACACCAGATGGACCACTCAATAAAACATAATCTCTGAGGGACCGATGGGATGGCATAATGGTTGGATTATCAAGTCGATTTTAAATTAGGAAAGGATGTGATCTAGTCCTTCCATTCTTGATATGAATAAAAAATATTTGGGAAAATTTTAAGACTAAGCATGATTATAAATTATATTAAGAGCTTAAGCATGTTTAAAAAAAAATTTAAAAATAGGCAAAGTCGCCCGTTAAATGGGCAACTTATGCTTTGACTAGAATAGTCAAGATCCGACGTGGTGATGATGTGGCGAGATTAAATCGCCCGTTTAACGGGCGACTTATAAGTCGCCCATTTAACGGGCGACTTTATGCTAATACTTTAATTCCCAAAATCCTTCCCGATCTCATTTCTTTCGCTTTCCCCTTCTGCAGCCGTCGCCATTGGGAAGTTCGGAGTCGCCGATCTCGCCATCAAGTGTTTAGGTAAGGTTTTATTTTTAGTATTTGCGGTTTATTATGTTTAGTCGCTGATCTCGCCATCGGTGTTGTACAAATTTGGTTAAAAATGATCCTATTTGAGTCTTTTTAGTTTATTTATGAATTTTTTTGATAGATCTATTAGTTTGTCTAATTTTGCTAGAATTAGTTATAATATTGTTTGACAGAACTAGGAATAAGTTGATATAGAACATAGATTTTGTTAAAACTTGGTAGATCTAACAAATTAGTCTTTGTATATTGCTATAAATTGAAAAGCTATATTTTTGTTAATATATAATAATTATTTATTTAAGTTATAATTCTTTAAAATAATTTTTGTAAGAGCTAAATTGTAATGAAGTCTTTTCATACTTGTAAAATTAAATGAATTTTAATTATATTTTAGCAGTCTTTAGAATAATTAAAATATTAAGTATTTTGTAATTTGTTCATTTTGCATAGTGATACGTACGAGTTCAATAATGAGTGGACGTGGTGCGACCTTTGTGCTTATGTATGGAGGTGAATTAAAAGTGGACACTAATTTCACGCCAAGCTATTTTGGGGGTAGGAGTCGACCCCTACATGTGCCAAGAAGTTGCAACTTAGAACAGCTTAAATTTAGGATACTTAGAGCACTGAAGTACAATCTTTCAAAGTATTCTGTAAAGTTAGTATGTCGGGTGCCTGTTGGAAATGAGTATGTCGCTTCGGAAGTTGAGGATGATGAAGTTTGTGAATTTCTGTTATGCCAAGCTGCAACAGAATTTCTTATAATGTACGTTGATGTCGAAGAGATTGAGGTGTTAGGAGATAATACTAACCCTCCAAATTTACAAAGATATGAAACTTCATGCCCAGCAGAAAGGGATGATGTAGTCGCTGGTCCTTCAAGGGTAGGACCAGTAGAAGAGTTACTTGCCTAGTAAGTTCCCAATATCACATATTACTAATTATTTAGTACAATTTTTTTCTTATTCATTTGTTAAATAATCATATTCATCTCAATGTAGTTATACAGAGAATCAGGAAACACAGGAACCTCCACCTCCTTATACAGAATCAATTCCTTCGGATCATTGCCGTTAGTAGAAGTGATTGTATGTGTGTATTTGATCTATTATATGGTTGATGTAACTTAAACATTTGCTTAACTCCTGCTATGAACAACTACTACTTATGTGATAATTTTGCATAACTTGTTGAATTTTTTTTAGATGGTAAAAATTGATCAGAAATTAATTAGTAGTCGAGTTATGTCCCAATGAAAATATGATATCATTGTTATGTTATATATAATATACAAATTATAAAATTTTGTATATAATTTGTACAAATCTTAATGTATAATATACAAATTCTTTTCTTTACAAAGAAAATCTATGAATTGGAAGAACCACAAGGTAAATGTAGGAAAATAAAATTCATTTATTTATTTTTTATCATTTGGATGAAATATTGAATTCTTTTCTTTAAACGCTCTTATCTTTTTTGCAAGTCATTTTTTGAAAGAGCAAGATAATTGAAGAATTAAATTTAGTTAAGAAAGATAGAGTTTGACCAATTTATAGTTAATGATTATTTGCGGGTTGGATTGAGATTTTGTATAGCCAAAATTAACTTATATAAACTTGGCTAAGTTTTGCATAGTTTGTTTGAACGATAATTAATTTTATAGAAATGAAGTATAATTTTTTTTTTAATAGAAAGTGCATCATATAATATATATGAAATAAGAGGTAAGTAATTCAATTGATCCAACAAAGTCGAAGCTACTAATTTAAAGGATCCATAACATAAGCATATTGAAACTAAATAATCCGTAACATAAGCATGAAATACATAAACAGCTGAACTAGCGTCGCCTACGTGGCCTCTGTGGCAATGCATCAGTGCCTGGAGTGTAATGCTGAGGCGGTCGTCGTGGCCTTTGACGTAGCATGTGTTGTTCCTCCTCAGGTGCTTCTTCCTCAGCTATGTCATCTGTATGAATCGAGCTCGGTACGAAATCTGGGCTGAGGTATGCTTCCAAATCCGCTGGCACCTGGCTGCTGAAGAGGTCCGTAGAGGGCCCTTGATCAGGATAAGAGGACGGTCCAGCATATCCACTGTACTGGTGAGGAGGTTCCTGGGTCATGGAGAATGGTGCATCATGCTCACCTCTATCCTCAAAATATCCTTGATCTTGAATATACAACTGCCTACGCAAACCACTACAGAGCTCTGCAATTGTATTTATGTCCCTCTGTTGCGGTGTATCATCAGTACCATTGAAGTGTTGCTGCAAAGCTTGTTCAGTACCCAGGAAAAAATCCCTCTGAATTAACAAAAGAGATATGTTAATATTTTGGAAGAAGGAAATTATTTCAAAAAATTATAGCATATTAAATTTAAACTTACCAAAAGGTGCTCTGAGGGAGCTCTAGGATAGGCCATTGTTGGAGGCTCAACAGGTGCCTTTAACATGTAAAGTGTTGCACATGACTTGTACCAGTGTATGTACTGATGAATTGAGTAGGTGTTATGATGGTCCACTAAATCTCCTGTAACAAAGAATCCACGCCTACTCTCCCATATTTCAATATGTGCTCGGTGGTACAACATCCAATCCATGTCAGGTTTCCCACGACCATCTACCCTTTTGAAGCTTGGATCCATTGGTTGGATGTCAATTCGTGGGCATAAGCCAAATTGCCGTAGGACTCTATCCGGCAAGTGCCACTCAACCCTCTTCCAACTGATTACAGGCACTCGTGCAATCCAAATGTCCGCCCTTGTCAGACAAATCTGTGCAACCAGTGCTTGAATATCGGGCGTATATGGTTACCAAATTACCTACATTTATAAAAATTAGATTAATAAATGTGAAATAAAGAGTTAATTTTTCAATTCAGATGTTTAAGGAGATACCTGACTATCTAGTAAACCATCGAGCTCATCTCTATAGGTAATGAGATTTCCAACCGGCAATTCTCTGAGACGATCCTCATTCCACCTATTACATTAACATTGTAAATAAGAATTTATTGCATGTAGTATTATTAAAATATAATAATCAAAATTTTCTCATACCTGAACCCAACACTTAGTCCACCAAGTTCCACTGGAAAAGGAACACGAAGCAGTGGTCGTCCTACATGCAGATGCTCCCAAGCCCAGATTTGTAACAAATGGATGCATCCCGCTATGTTGGCTCTACTAGGCCGTGTTGCTTCTCCCAACTCTCTATACAAATGGGCTAAAATTGCTCCTCCAAGAGAGTACGTACTGAATACTACTAAATCCTCCATAATAGTCAGGTATTATAAATGTATCTCTGAACCTGAAGTATCTGGGAGAAGGTGACAACCCAATATGAACAAAATGTAAGCCCGAACATGCCTCCAAAAATCCATATCATTCAGGTCCAAGTACGAGTCACGTCAAAATGTCCAACGCAGCCATCAGAGGGGAACACAAGTCTGTGAATGTGCTTGTCCCATATGAAACCTTAAGGTGATGCGATGATCGAATGGGTCCCGGTATACAACATCTGCCAGTGGATGGCTCCCAAGCAGGTCATCACAGCATTCTGGCCAACTGAGCCAGCGTCTCCCAGCTCCAACAACAGGATGACCTACCAGTGCAGGACCATCTATATGGACTCCCAAAATCATAGCAACATCCTGCAAGGTAATGGTCATCTCGCCAACGGTAAGGTGAAAACTATTAGTCTGAGGAGACCACCTCTCCACTAAGGCTGTCAGCAAATGATGGTCCATCCGTAAATATCTCATCTGGCTAACACAATCTAGCCCAACCAATCTTAAAGCTTCCATAAACCTTGGGCAATTCACCGGCCAATCATGCACCATTAGAAGATGCGATGCTGCTTCCAAAATTGTTCCCTATAAAGACATATAATAACTTAGATTTAGCTTTAATATTTTGAATAATCTTAATAACTTACTAAAAAATTTGAATTACCCCATCAGGATGTGCAGCTCTATGTGTACCAAGCAATGAAGCTATGTTAGGATGGATCTGAGTTGGAGGGGGTGCTTCACTAGTACCCTCTTCGGAATGCTCACCAGTTGTCTTTTCTTTCTGCGACGTCGTTGATTTGATGCCATTTAACCTGAGAACAAAATAATAATTAATAATAGCATGAGTATACATCAATTCTACAAATTATTATGCTACAGAAAAAAACACAAAACACATGTTGTTTGATTAAAATAGTAAAGTAATTTTTTAGTACAAAATTTTCTTTTTCAAAGAATTTTTGAACTAACAAACTATTTTATAAAACAATACGAAAATTATCTCAAAATGAAACCTTAGTCTCAGCACTAAATAAAGCTATAAAATGTTGCTTTATAGTGGACCAAAATATAAATAAAGATTACATATAAATTGACGTGAGCTAAAAATACTTTATTTAAAAAATATTTTTCTAACATATAAGCAACAACAAAATTATAAACTAAGGCTTCGTTTGGGACGGCTTTTTTATTGCTTTCTAAAACGAAGTTTTAGTACAAAATTTTTTATTTTTGTACTAAAACTCCGTTTTAAAAAGCAATAAAAAAGCTGTCCCAAACGAAACCTAAGTCACAAGAAAATAAAAATTTGTGATATCACAAAATTAACTAGAAGTACTACTAATAAAATAATGAATCATACAATTTATTGCAATTACCCTGCCTTTTATTTGATCAAAAAACGAGCACATTCGCAGCTAACAAATATAAAATCAAGCCGACTTTTTTTCAAATATAAAATTGAGCCTATAATGCTTCTACAAAGCTTACTGTCTACTGGCATTTCTAAATCAATCAAATTTAATATAATTGTTTGGTTGATGGGGTCCTAATAGTAGATTTGAGTTTGGAAACTACGTGATATTTAAAAATGCATCTAAAAATAAGAAATTTAGTATAATAAAATTAAGTTTTATTCAAAGAAGCTAAAAATTATTAACCTTAATAAATTGCAATAATTTATGATTTTTTTAGAGTTAAAAAATTTAATGAATATGATTTATAATTATTTTAATGAAGTTCTCAAAATTTAATAAACTTCAAAAAATAACTTTAAATAAACTATTATTTAAACCTAAAAAATATAATAAATATCATTTAGAATTATTTCAAACTTTAATTAATAATTAATTTGAAGATTAGCACAATACCGAACATCATAGAAAATATAGCATATAGAAAATAGTTCTAAATAAAATATACAAAGCATATAGCAAATAGTTACCACACATTAAAAATAAATTATACAAAATTCTTACATGCATAACACATCTGTATAGTTCGTTCGATGCTACAGGTGTACTAATTCCTAAGCAGTATATGCATACGTGATTGGAGCTGTGACTGTGTTGGACAACACCTCATCTTGTACTCAAACTCATACTGTAGCTCCTGCCAATCCTCAAGTTTGAAGAACTCTCTCAGCTGACCATCAGGATTTACCTCCTTCATCCGATCTTTGTAAAAATTTTTAATGAAATTGTCATATCTCGAGCACCAACTACGATAAAAAATGACATGCTCATGATCAAGATGACTACAGTCCATATCTGTTGGTGAATAACCCTCGTCTCGGTGGCGTTTCAGCTCGTGGTATCGCATCTGTAAGAAGTGAGGGCTAACAAAATGACCGTTAACCTCTCTGAATCTAATTTCAAGTGATTTCCAACCTGCAGCATTTAAAAAATCTTGTGTCCTGAAAAGTTTTACCACGATCAACTCAGCATGTATAGCCCAGAGCCTATCATCCTCTTCTTCTGACCATTTGTGGAGACAACACCGAAAAATCTCATTTGCATTCGCCTTTTGCTCTAATGGAGTATCACCGGCTCGTGCTATAGAAGCATGAATCCTACAACTTTCTTCATCAAATCTTTCTTTGTTGGGTACTCCTTTTAGTATCTCCATATATGTCCAACTCATTTTGAGTGACGTACAACTAGATGACATAAGAATTCAATGCTTTCAATGACATCTCCTAATAGAGGAATCCAATGTTCTCATTGAAAGCTTCAATGCATGTCAAAATATTACATATACGTAAATGATAACTACAAACATAAAAGCTTCAATGCATGTGAAAATATTACATATACGCACATGAGAACTACAAACATAACGCAAATGAGAACTACAAACATAAAAATCACTTAAATGCATGTGAAAATACAACAGTTGACACAAATAAAGCCTAGTTCCTGCGACTGAATATAGTTGGGCAAGTGGCCTTGTTATGTCCAGCTAAGTGACAAGCTCCGCATAACCTGCTGCTCCCTGCTTGTGCCTCGTCCATCGTATTGCGATAACGATTTGTTCGTGGACGACCAGATCTTCTTCGATAATTTGGTGGGAGTAGTGGCATTATTCCATAGATTGGGTTATGCTCTCCCCATTCATCCTTATTAGGGATATGGTGAAATTCTCCAGAATAACTTAATTTATAGTTATTTGTCGTGTAGTAGGGAGAAACATATTCAAAATATGTTCGTCTTAACAATGCTAAACAACAGACCACATGTGAACATGGCGAGTGATACAACATTGGTTTTTCACAATTGCACTTGCATCTCCTCCCGTCTAATATGTCGACACGGTATGATCTAGAGGACATGTCAACAACTTGAAATTCATTCAAGTTAAGCCGGATTGGCTCAGGCATTCGTCAAGCCTCCTCCTCAACTTTTTTAAGTAATGTCTGAACACGTGGAGCGAAGAAGTTATTGTTTTGTTCATCCTCCGTTGCAATGAATTCCAACCTCCTCATAAACATTGAAATGATGTTATAGTATATGGACGTAATCAAGGCTTGTATCGGCAATCCTCTTGCTCGCTTTAAAACTCCATTGAAAGACTCTGCAGCATTAGTTGTCATTACCCCAAATCTAAATCCACCATCATTTATTAAAGACCAACGACTTACATCACGGTCTACGAGCCATTGATGGATGTCCACTTTGATCCTCCTCATGTCTTCCATACATCTATTAAAAAAGGCTTTATCATCTGTATTTCCTGCTGCGTACATTTTTTGACACAAAAAATCAACGTCTCCTATTCCCATCTGGCGTATTGCTTTCTTGAAATTCTCACGTAGATGTCTTAGGCAGTTTCGATGAGCAACATTAGGAAAGATTTCCCTATAACCTCTAACCAAACCAGCATGCCTGTCTGATATGATACAGAGATTATGCTTGTTCGTAACTACAGGGAGTAGCTCATTGACTTGTCTTAAAAACCAAATTCATGATTCGTTACACTCTGATTCAACTACAGCAAATGCAAGTGGATATAGACCATTATTAGCATCCATACCTATCGCAGTTAATAATGTCCCCCTATATTTACCGAGTAGGAATGTGCCATCAAGAGAAAGAACTAGCTGACAATATTTCCACCCAGTAATAGAAGGACCAAATGCCCAGAATAGTCTTTGGAACCTATTTGTCTGCGTGCTTTGAATTCGATATACCGTACCAGGCATTACAGAGGCAACAGCATCCATGAACAAATTAAGAGTGCGATAAGACTCCTCCCAACTGCCAAAAACTACTTTGATTGCCTTCTTCCGGGCATCCCAAGCCTTCATGTATGACACTTTAATATTGAACTTCGATTCCATACGACCGATTATCTCCCTTGGCTTCAAGTCCATCTGCTTCCTAATTGTGGGTAGAATATATAAACTTATAAACTATGAGTTGCATTGACGGTGGCCACTATCAAGAATTGGAGACACACATCTATGCTGGTTCTTTATGGATGAGATTTTCCATATACCACCTAAGCGTTTACTCTGAGCTGAGTGAAGTCGCCATAAGCAAGGATATACCTAGCAATCATGCTTCGCACAAACAATTGTAAATTTCTTCTTATTCGATGCGATGACAATATATTGCACATTATTTTTAATTGCCCAACCTTGTAACGCAAATTGCATATCTATCTTCCTTGTGAAGCACATCCCTTCTATTAAGTCATTTGGAATCGAGAACTCATCCTCTACTATCACTGCATCGTCATCAGCATCTATGTCAACTTCCTTATCCCATTCTTTTGTTGTCCTACAAGTCTCGGCGTAGTCATTATTTGCCACCATTGTATCCGTACTGCCAACTGATCTAGAACAATAATCTTGGACAATATTTCTAATCTCCTCATTATCAACTGCATCACCATCGTTGACCACTGGTAATAGATCAACACCTTCATCATCAGAGCACTGCTCACTAGATCCACTACTCATAGTCTCATAATCATAATGATATGAAGGGACTGTTTGTGCAGACACTAAAGGAGGATCCTGCGTTTGTTGGTCTTCAATATCACTACATTAAAATTATTATTAATCATTAATTAATCAATAAGATAAATTCGTACATATCTATTTCTTAAACATGATATAGGAAACTCACTAATGATGGACTTCTTCTATTGCTTCAAACCTTGAAGTATTAGCCACCTGAACCCTTTCAACTTGGGTTGAAGTACCAAATCTTTCTGAATTTGGAGGCTCAATATTATCTTCACTTATAATTTTTTCTTCAACATCGACATACATGATGAGAAATTCTGTTGCAGCTTGACATAATAAAACTTCACAAACATCGTCATCTTCTACATGTGAAGCGACAAACTCGTTTCCCACAGGCACTCGACATACTAAGTTCACAGAAAACTTCGTAGGATCATACTTCAGTGCTCTAAGTATCCTTAACTTAAGCTGCTCTAACTTTATATTTCTTGGCACATGTAACAGACGATTCCTACCCCCAGAATAACTTGGTGTAAATTTTTCATCAACATGTAACTCGCCTCCATACAGGAGCACGAAAGTTGCAGTACGTCCACTCATTATTCTGCTCGTACGTTCCACTAAAAAAAAAAAACAAAGAACAAATTCTTAATATATATTTATCTTAATTAATATTATCTCTAAATCATAATTTAACTACCAAAATATAGATTTAATTCAATTTATTTTATTTGTTTTTAATAAATTTTACTAAAATCAAACTGTTTTTTATAGCAGTTTTGTTTTTAATAAAATTTTCCATAAATTCTTTAAAATATAGTATATTACATAAATAACTATAATAAATATATTTTAAGAGATGTAAATCAATTATATTTTAAATTGTGTATATTCATATATTATTATTAAATCTATGTTTATATTCATGAAAAAAAAATAGAGAAAGTAAGTGTAGTTGGTCATTAGCTAGAGTTACTAGACCATGAATATAATAGTATAAAAGTATATAAGAGTAAAATAATTATATGAACTATACAATCTTTAAGCAATGTAGAGTTATATCCACTCATTTGAAGCTTAAAAAAATTTAAATTTTATGTGAATTTTATGCTTTTATTTTATCATATGATTGTACAAATAATTATTAATTTTGCTCTCTTCTTGAAGAAGTATATTTAAATTCATGATTTTTTTTTTTTTTTGCTCAATCATTAATATATATATATATATATTAATGAAGTATATATATATATATATATATGAAGAATATATATATATATATATATATATATATATATATATATATATATATATATATATATATATATATATATATATATATATATATAATATTTAATTACAAATCAACTTTATTATTCAATATTCCCTTAATTTTCGCATTGGGGCCTAAACTATTCCATAAATGCAATTATATATATATTAATTTTCGCATTGGGGCCTAAACTATTCCACAAATTTTTTTTGCCCATTGTGACATTATAGTAATTATTAAGTATTAAATAATAAAACTAAAATATTTAAATTGGAAAAGAAGAGGACACACACTTAGTAGTATATTCTTTAGTTTTAGTTCTAATATGAATACTGTCGTCATGCTGACACTTATTTCATGCGACTTGTATTGACTTGTGGCTCAACATGCATATTAATTGTTCGATTTGTCGCGGCATTGTTTTATTATATCAACTTAGTTTTAATCTCTTAAGATAATTAATCAAATTCTACTAATGGAATAATGTGACAATGATGCCTAAATGTGTTGGAGAATATATATGTGTACTAGAGGAAGATTGTAGCTAGCCTTTAAGATATTAGTGATGTAAAAACTTTGTACTTTTTATGGAGAATCATAAATTTCGGAATCGGTAGATGCATCATTGTCTTAATGGTATCATAGTTAGGTGATCTTACACTCATTGAATTTCTCTGATTATTAAAAAACTTTATTCTTTTATGATCTATTATAAATATATAAATATACTTGCGTGTAGAAATCTTGCATGCAAGAGGAGCTTAGCCTCCTTAGCTATACTGCAATAGTCATATCCAAATTATTGCCCTCCCTTCCTCATTATTTATGCCATTTACCTTGATGTGTTGATAAAATATATATATATATATATATATATATATATATATATATATATATATATATATATATTACAAATACGATTTAAATTTAAATTTGAAGGATTCAAAAGAATAAGCCGCACATATCTTCTACCCATTTTATATAAAATTTTTAACCCTAAAGAGAGCTTAGCTAAGCAAAAATTTAACATAAAAAAAAACCTACAAAACCACTTTGTAAATCACAAATATTTACTTCTCTAAGCAAAATATGCAATAATCAACATAAATCTAACTAATTTAACATAAAAAATGCATAAAATAACTTCACATTACCTGATCCGGCGATGAACGGGCGGAGCAGCAAGCAGATCTCGAAATGGCGAAGAGGGAGAATGTCTGATCGGGAAAGGGAAAGGTGAATAAATTACTTAAGTCTAAGCTAAATGCAGAAATCTTAAGTTATGGCAAATAGATCTACAAAAAATTTCCACAAACAAAGAGATTCACAAAAAAAAAACTTGAGAAGTAGTTTGAAATTCATAAATCTTTCTTAATCTAACGAAAATACACAATAATCTACAAACAATGAACTAACTTCACATAAAATGCATAAAAAAATCCCTTACCTTTGCTGGTTCCGGCGACAGCAACCGCAAGCGAGCTGGAGAAAATTTGGGGAGAAGTGGGAGAGAAACAGATCGGGAAAGGGAAAGGTAAAGTTGTTGTATTTAACTCTAAGTCGCCCGGTTAACGGGCGACTTACAAGTCGCCTGGTTAACGGGCGACTTACGTTAATTCATTTAAATTGCCACATCATCTGTCACGTGGTCCTTGGATTAAACCTAAGTCACCTTTCAAACGGGCGACTTTGCCTATTTTTAAATTCTTTCTAAAACGTGCTTAATCTTACAGTTGTAATTATTAATTATGCTTAGTACGAAAATTTTCTTGATTAGTAATGGAATATGTTAAAAAATTACGAATAAATTGATATTTCCCTACTTAAGATATTCTAAATATTTTATACTCTTAGATCGAAGAAAATTTCATAGCTCATATCACTACCAAAAGTAATTATAGACAATTTAGATGTTCACGATACTTTCTATGCAACCATTTTTGTGTTATATGATTTTATCCTCATTCCTTCTACAGAAGAACTATGGCCCCCGTGCGGGATATTATTATATTGTATTTACATTTAAAGTTTTTTTTGTTTCACTTCTCAGTTCATTTCATTTAGTCAAACATGAATTATCATGAGCATCCATACAAATCAAATTTATAGCCATTCAGTCCCCCCTCCTTCGAGAAAATAGAAAATATAAACTACCATAGGTCACTTTTTGAGTTCAAGTTACTCGATCCCTCTTGCTTTTAGAAGAGGAAATGTACTAATGGCCTTATTCCCCTACCAACTTTAATTAAGTAAACCCTCTCCTTTAGGGCTAACAAACTTACACTTAGTAAGAATTGCTAACACTTGCCTGAATGGATTTATATGAGTACTTTCTCTTTCTCATCCTCTCTAACAAATATTAGATTGAGCTAAGTAATCAATTTTCTAAATAACTATCCCCTAGTTATTAAGTAGTTGGACATCCTTATTTTAAATTACTTTTGGTTGTCGACTTCAATAATGATCTCTACTATCTTTAAATACTCCAAGATGGGATCTACCAAACTCATTGGGAGGCTACTTTTGATTATCTAATTTTCTCTTGCTCGATAGTGGGCCTAATTATCTTCATTTTTGGTCGTCCATCTGCATTCCCTTCTCTAAGAGGATAATGATGGGTTAGTTCTACTCTATGGGCACTGGTGTTCTTTTGAAATATTTTGACATACTAATTTCTACTTTCACTTTAAAGGGATATTTTAGTAATATTTCATCCCTCAATTCTTAATCATTATATATGTGATTTTCCATCAACTATGAGTTAGAATGCACAACTAATTGATCCATCCCTTACCCTATGGTGAGTTGCAGATTAATGATTAAGACTGCTTTTTTTACTTGATTATTTGTTACTTCAAAGTCTTTATTAGTGGCTTATGTAATGGAGATTTCTATGGAGATCCTTAGAACAATTCCTGCACTGACTCCATGCTCGCTTGAGGCTTCATCAACATAATTGATCCAACACTACAACAGAGCATTCATTTCTTACTCATTGCCTTTAGTTTTGAAGACGCTATGCACTCAGTGAGTGCATGGGCCTTGATAGTCATTCTAGACATGTATAAAATCTAGAACTCACTTAGTTCTACTAACCATTTAAGTATCATCCTAGAATGATCATGCTTAGTGAGAACTATTTTAAATGGATGATCAATAAAAACTTGAATTGGATATGCTTGGAAGTAATGTCTTAATTTCCTTCCTGACATCTCTAATGCACATGTGAGTTTTTCTATGATGGAATGCTATTCCTCTACTCTCCATAATATTTTGCTTACATAGTGTTCTGGCCATTATTTCTTCCCCTCTTCTTCAATCAGCACTAAATTTAAGTTGACCTTGCCCACTTATAAATATAATAATAGGTCCATGACAGTTCTAGAACTTTGGATAGGGTTGACAAGGAGAGAAGAAGCTTCAAACACTTAAAGGCGACCTCAAACTCATATATCTAAGAAATTTTATTTTATATTTTTATAATCTTAAAGGGTGTTGAGCACCTCTCACCCTATTTAGAGAAGGAGAGGTTAAAACCAATGACTCACCTAGAGAGTTACTGCGCTTTGTTTTATTTTGGGGATAGTATCTCCAAAATTTCCTTCAATTTATGTGGGTTCACCTTGATTTCCTTTGGGGTGAGGATGAAGTTTAGGAACCTTTTTGACCTTATGCTAAATATGCACTTTAAATGATTAAGTATCATGTTATACCTCTTAATGGTAGAAAATGTTACCTTTTAGCTTTCTATGTGCAGTCTAGGAGGCTTTCTCTTCACATGAAAATCATCTACATTAACTTCTATGTTCCTCCCTTCTTGTATTGGAAGACTTTATCCCTAATTCTTTTATAGGTTACTTTTGCATTTTTCAATCTAAAGGGTATTACCTTGTAGCAAAATAGATCTTTTGTAATAATGAAGTTTTCTTATAGTTACATGGATGCAACTTTAGTTAGTGTACCACTATGAGTCAACTAGGGCATTTATCATTTGTAGTTTGTATCAATCCTTTAAGCATGGTGAGTTGAATTTAGCAAATCCACACACATCCACCACTTTCTTGTTTCCTTCTACACCATAGCAATTTTAGAGATCTAGTTTTGTATTAACCCTCCGTGATTAATTCAACCTTTACTAACTTCTTCCCTCCTACCTAATGGCTTAATGAGAATGGTTGTAGTTTTACATAGTTCTTATTTTATTAGTTTATAATCCTTCCTAAAATTTAATTTATGACACATAACCTCTTTACTAATGTCTAATATTTATGTTTTTTATCCAAGAAAAAAATTGAGATTGTATCATAGATATATGATCACATTGCCTTTATGTACTTCCCTAAATGCGATGATTATTTTGAGGAACTTAACTTTCCCTCCATTATGAGTACCTTTTTTACTGTCTCCAAGGTAATCAAACTTGGATGTTACTCCATGTCTACTTAAAAGACTTCTTTTGTGGAATTTACCACTTTTCCTACTGCCCTCCCATAATAAGTGTGCGATTAACTACGGTCACCCTCAATATAATCTCCATACCTTTAGTTAAGATTTTGATTGAAACATGTTATGTGATGGGTGATATGGAGTAACATATAGAATTGTGAAATTCATTAGGGCTATATCAATCTGTAGCAATGCTTAGGATTTTTTTATATAATAATTATAAAAACCCAACTTAATATACGCAAGCATAGGCGTCAAATAAAGTAATATAGTGGTAAAATAGAGTATTGATCCCACTAGGGAGATATACTTGTAATTTACTAGTACTATCTGCTAAAATTACAATAATTATTTATTCTACTAAAATAAAAATAGTTGACATTGAGATTAAATCACATAAATAAAATTAAAAAAGATAATGAATATACTATATGGATATAATATTTTTTATTGATGAATGTATATAACATATTTTTCCTAATTACTCTTTTTTAATTATGATGCTATTTAGAGCATTTGCATTTCTATATCTCTACCGTGTATATAGGAATAAAGGATATCTATCAACTTCCTATGGATATTTCATCTCCTTAAGAATTTAATATGTTTCATGCCCTATGCCTAGGCATGACGCATACTAATCCAATATTCTTGGTTATGCCTTCTTCCCTCCATCGAAGCTCCATATTACATCTAATTTTTACTACACCTTTGGTCACTATATGTATTAAATTAATATGGTAATGTTTAATATCATTTCAATCATTTATGGAATTTCAGAACTCATTAGTACTTCATATGATACTTCATTAATTGAAAACTAGAAAATTTAGCCATACATAGAGAATAGTTGAACCAACCCCATTTTCATTATTAGCATAATAAAAAGAAAATATAAGACATGAATATCACTAGATAGGTGCAACGGATCTCCTCTACACTTCTTTTTTAGTTATGAAATTTTATCCACAAACATAAGCTTAACACTCTAATAGTGGTATCAAGTACTTCTCAAAATCTCTTAGTTGTCACCCTCAAGGAAATCTAGAGAAGCACTATAAATTTTACTAAAATTATCTAAGTGATTGAACTCTGCTATAAATATAACAAAATAATTAATTATAGTAAAACATAAAAAGGCATCTGGCACTGTGGTGCTATAAAGATCGGTGTCATTATGCCCAACAAAAAAAACTATGTTGTTGTGCTATTTTTCTTATTCCGTCAATGCACTGGCTAACTTGTATCAGTTAAATTAGTGAACAGTCATATCGCTTCACTTATAGGTCATATCATTGGGAAGTTACAACTGTTATGTCAAGGTGCTGTTGACTTTAGACGCTACAATACTGAAAGAGCAATTTGGGCGTTGAGGCATTATTTATTGTGATGTTGCAGCACTGGATAATAGAACACAAGGTAATGCAAAGTTAATATTTGGCTATCATGGCACTGTCCAACAGAGAAGTAAATACTGCAATGTTGATATTCAGACGCTCCATCGGTGTTCTTGATGGGATTGCAGCGTTGTCTATTCCAATGCGGCGACACTATATATAACATAGAATTATTATGGATTTTTTGTGATGTTCCTACACAATGCGACTAAAACAACACATTCTCACTAAAATATAACATGTAAAATAATACATTATTTACATGTATCAAATTCTCCCAAGCTTAAACTCTTGCTTGTCCTCGAGTAAATAAAAATATTATAATTCTAATTGAATTATTAACCAAAGTAAAAAATTGATATATTTAAATTATTAAATTATAGGATAATAGTACATAATGATCTTGAAGTAGTAAAAATAAAGTGGATTATAATTTCATCTTAGAAAAGATACTAGTAATTACACTAATTAATCATTCTCATTATTACTTAATTAAAATTTATAGAATATAGTTTTAATTATTTATTTATTTTTTAATTTAATGAAAATAATGTAGTTTAATGTTTAGATATTTCTGTAGTTAAAATTGAAATTTCACAGTTCACTATCTTTTGTACTGATTTTCATAATTTATCCTTTATAAATTTAAGTATATGATTGCAATCAGATGCTAAGCTTTTTAACTAATACCAATTTTTGAATGTACTCATTCTTTGTATTATTTCTTTCTTTTTCTTTTTCATTTTAGAACTTGTTTCATTATTATTTTTATCTTTTAATTTATGGAGTACATAGTTAATGATTTTGAATATCAAGTTTTAATTCAAACCTAATTTTATAATATTAATAAGTTTTATGTAATGATTTAATAACATTATAATATATATGGTTTGTATGAGAAGGTCAGCATGATAGAGAGAGAAGTTAGAGAGAGAAGGTCCGAGAAATTAGAGGTTAGCTGTAGATTTTCAAAATTTGATTTCACGGGTTTCATGGTTTATCCGATGGTGGCAGATGGTCACCGGTCTCCTTTTTTCGGTGGTGCGTTTGATGTTCGACGTTCTTCTTCAAGAAGTTCTTATGCTCCAGTTCGTTTGTTCTCTTTGTCTCCGTCAGTAATTGGAGATGTGAAAGTAGGATTTGTTCAAGGTGTGAAACCAAAGATTAAAAGTGGAATGCCCTTAATCATTAGTGAAGGTGGTTTGTTGTCGTCTAAAAAGGAAATTAAAGTTATTGATAAGGAAAAGAATGTGATAATTGAAGATAATGTTAAAATACATTTCAAGTCTGGACTATTTCTAGATCTAAGAGGTGAGATGGATGCGGGTGCCTCTTCTTCCTCAGGGCTTGTGATCAAAATGAATAAAGTTGAAGATAAAAATCCTGTGTGTGAGGTCTATGAGGGATTGGCTTCCAATCATGTTATTTTGGGAGGATTCAGCTCAAAAGATGATTATGTGATAGGATTTAGTGTGAATCATATGAGTTTAGAAGATCTGTGCAAAGCAAATGGCTCTTATAAGGCGGAGAATTACATTCGAATCTGGTTGAGGTTTGTAATTGTAATTCAGGAGATCTGGGTGGGTGCGATGGTGGTCTTGATGCAAGTCTAACTCAACCTTCTAGTATTGCACATCAAAATGCTTGGAGTAAGAAGGAAAATATAAAAGTCTTGGATTTGGACTTTAGTGATTGCTTTTCTAATAGTGGTTCAACTGTTAAACTTCACTTACAAAATGAATTGGAGAATTTAAAGAAGCTTTAGAATTCATTGGTGATCAAGGTCTTAGGTGGAAATGCTCCTTTTTTTGTGATTAATTCAGAAGTAAGAAAGCAATGGTCCCAATTTAGTAAGTTCCATCTCTCAATGCTTGGTATGGGTTGGGATCTATACTCATTTTATGAGCCTGAGGCTATGAAATCAGTCTTCTCTAATGGGCCATGATTTGTTAATGGGCACATCATTGGAATTGAGAGATGGTCGCCAATCTTTTCTCCTACTTCCTTAAAGGGTTTAACTACTCCTATTTGGATTAGGATGCTTAATCTCCCTTTACAATGTTGGGATTAAATAAATGTTTGCATAATTGCATCTATGATTGGGAAGCCGTATTTTATAGATGGAAATAGGTTTCAGTGAGGAAGAAGGGAATTCTGGAGGATTTGTGTTTGCATCAAGTTGGATGCTAAATTGCCACTAGTTGTTTGGGTGGAAAGAAGCTCTGGGAAATTCTTTCAGAGGATTGAATACGAAAGAATCCCTAACTTCTACTTCAACTGTGGTAATATTAGGCACTTTAAGAAGGATTGTGTGCAGAATAGAGTGGAGGCTAAGCTTGTTTCTAAACAACCTTAGATGGTGGATAGTTTAGAAATTCCAACTGTGGTAGATAATCCTGAAGCTTCTCATGAGAATGTGGTTGATAGTGCTTGTGATGATATAGTAGGATATGATCCATGGATGCATGTAAACTATGGGAAAATGAGATTAAAAATCCTGTCATTATGAGGATTAATCCCCTTCCAGTGGAGGTTGTAGTGAGGAAGGAATTTAGATTGGTGAACCCAAAGGAAAAAGATGCTGAAGCTGTCAGTGTTTCTAATGATGAGGTGTTCTATAGCTTGATCTAGGAGTTACTGAAGTTACCCGTCCTAAGGATGGCCTTATGCAAAATAGTTTAATTCAAGCGGGTGAACCTAGTGTGGGTAAAGTTTTTATTCCATGCAACATTACTAATGACGACAACAAATTCAAATCTCTAAATGACATTGCTTAGGAAGGTGAAATAAATCTATCAAGGAAGGAGGATGTGGTGTCTCTTGAGGCTGCTAATGATATTGAAGGTTCTGGAGTTGGTCCCCATGGATGGGGAAAATGTTGAATTGGGAAGTAAGGATGGTGGCTTCTCTCATGCTAAAAAGAAAAAAAAAATCTAAACAACTAAAAGTCTTAGGACCGATTAGTTTCGGATACTTGGAGTAGAAAATTAG
This sequence comes from Dendrobium officinale, assembly GCA_019514585.1. Lineage (NCBI taxonomy): Eukaryota > Viridiplantae > Streptophyta > Magnoliopsida > Asparagales > Orchidaceae > Dendrobium > Dendrobium officinale. Next base: position 30,135,312 of record CM033686.1, on the reverse strand, counting down.
ACATAGAGAAGAAAGGTGAAATTGAGATCTCTTCCCCTCTTTTTGAATAATGTCATATATTACTTTTTGGAACTGTAGAGGAGCTAGGAAGAACATAACTTCTCTATACCTCAAGAAGTTTGTAAAAGTTCATGGTGTTTTCTTTTCAGGCAGGTTTATTGGAAACAAAATTGTCTTCTTTTGATAGAAATGAAGTTAATTTTTTGATTGGGTATGGTTGGGACTATTTTTAAATGCCGTCAGAAGGCTTATCTGGAGGTATTCTTGTCTTATAGAAATCTAGTATGGCTGCATTTTCTATTTTTGAATCTTCTTCCCAATTGGTAATTAGAGATCTAGATATAATGAACAAAGGTACATGGAGGATTGCTTCTGTGTATGGAAACAAAGATGTTAATAAAAGAAGGTATCTGTGGGAGAGGTTGGAAAAGTTTTCTACCATAAACTTGCCTATGGTGGTAGGTGGAGACTTTAATTGTCTGATTTCCAAAGAGGACAAGAGAGAGGGAAAAGATTTTTGTTTTCCCAAGGGCCTAAGGAGATAAAGTCATTTTTGTCTAATAATGACTTTCATGAGGTTGGATTCATTGGCCCCAATTTTACTTGGTGTAATAACAAGGTTTGAGGGGAACGAATCCTAGAAATATTAGATAGATATTTTCTTAATTCAACTGCTATTAACTCCTCCCATGGTATGGTGGTTAGACATTTGGCTAGAGTGGCATCAAACCATTGTCCAATTTTAATAAATCTCCTTGAATTTAATCTGGTGGCTAAAAGGAGCATCAAATTTGAGGATGTTTGGTCATCTTTCCCGGACTCTTCTTCTTCGGTGAGGAAAGAGTAGAACAAGGTTTTTTGTGGGAGTTGTTCACACATTCTCAACATCAAATTTAAGAGAGCTTTGAAATCTTTATTTTACTGGAAGAGCCAAACTGAAGAACATAAACCAATTGAAGGATTTCCTATTGAATGATATATTGGAACTTCAAACTAATGAATTGGACATTGGATTTCTCTCAGAAGAGGACTGCTAAATTCTCAAGGCTAAGGTGAATGAGCTAAATACAACTATGGCTCGATTGAATACCTATTGGAGATAGTGAGTAAAGGTCAAATGGATGGTGGAGGGTGATTACAATTCCAAGTTTTTTCAATCATATGCTAGTGCAAGGAGGAGTTCAAATTGCATTGTTAAAATCAAAGATGAAAATGATGTGCTGGTGGAAGATCAAGAATAAATTGATGAGGTGTTTTTTGGTTCTAAAAGAAAAAATGGAAACATAGGAGCTGTAATATGGATGGGTGGCCTATTCCGATGAATTATCTAAATGATGATGATAAATATTTATTGAATAGGGAATTTACCTTAGAAGAAGTGGAGCTTGTTTTGAAGCAAGCTGGTGGTAATATTGCTTCTGACAATGATGGAATTAAAGTAGATTTTTGGAGTGTTATTAAACATTTTCTTTATTCTGGAGAGATGAATGATGTTTGGAAAGAGACCTTAATTGTGCTTATACCTAAGGTGAGCAACCCACTGTCTCCTTCTAACTATAGACCTATTAGTCTATGAAATTATGTTTACAAAGTGGCAGCTAAGGTGATTTTGAATATATTATTATCTGTTATTCCAAAATTGATCTCTGAGGAGCAATAAGCATTTCTAAAAGGAAGATCGCTATCAGATAATGTGTTGGTTTCTCAAGAAGTGTTCCACAAGTTCATGTATTCAAGATCTTAAAAGGGCTACTCTCATTAAAAATTTACATGTAACAAGCATAAGATTCTATGTGCTGATCTACACTAAAGAAAGTTTTGGAATATTTTGGGTTTCTTGCCAAGTTTTCCAATCTCATATTGGAATGCGTTGAAGATCCAATGTTTTTTTTATAATTAATGGTAACATTTCAGAGTGGATTAAGGCCAGGAGCGGATTCCATCACGGTTGTCATTTGTCTCCTCTTCTATTTATTCTTTTCTCATAACTTTTATCTAATGCTTTTATTTAGAAAGGTGATTCAATTGGAATTTGCATTAGTTCAATTTGGCCAAGAATTTCACATTTGTTATATGCAAATGATGTTAATATCTTTTTTGAAGCTACTACAGAGGCTGTGAAGGAGTTTAAGGGGATACTTAATAACTTTTGTGGTTGGACTGGTCAATGTATCAATGCTAACAAATTTGCTATTCTTTTTGGTGAATTTGTTAAAAAAAAAAAAGAAAAAAAGAAAGCTATTTCTCATATTATAGGTTTTAAATCAATGAAATAATTCCACTATCTTGGAGTAAAAATTGCTTTCAAGAGACTAGTTGGTGCTTATTTTCAGTTCATCATTAACAAAGCCTTGAGTATGCTAAATGTTTAGGGTAGCAAGTTCATCTCTTTAGCAGGAAATTTTATTCTTGATAAATGCGTAATGCTTTCTTATCCCACATTTCATTGCATATAATCTCTTGTCCCGAAAGGAGTGCTTTAGCAGATTGATAAGTTGTGTAGAAGCTTCATATGGAATAAGTTGAATGGTAGATTAGGTTTACACTATGTCAGCTGGAAGGTATTATGCAAACCTTTGAAGTGGGGAGGTCATGGATTACATTCTTGTACATCTAAAGTTGTTGCATTAAGGGAAAGACTGGCTTGGAAATTTGTTCAAGACAAATAATCGTTGCTGCACAAAACTCTTGCTCCGAAATATGGTACTCTTGTTGATGTTGGAACCACAAAGAAGGGGTGCTCATCTTCATGGAAAATATTTACTAACAGTGAAAGATTGCTCAATCCAATTGTTAGGTGGATCATTGCAGATGGTGGTTCCATTGATGTCTATAAAGATAATTGGATTATGGACAAATGCATCGACAGATGGACAACATTTGTGTTACCTCCAGAAGATAATGAAGTTTAGTGGATAGGTTTATTGTAGATGACATATGGAATGAAGATGAACTATTGATATTCTTTGGTAAGGAACTGGTGGATTTGATAACTCAATTAAGTGTTAAGCCAGAAATTGCAGAAGATAAGATGGAGCTTATTTATCAAAACTCTGGCAAAACTATTTCAGCTTTAGCCTTTGAAGCTTTGTTGCATGATCGGTGTGACTCTCACTTTTTGAATGGAACAAAAAAGCTAAATTAATTCCTCAGGTGAAGGTATTTTGGTTGAGATTTTTCAATAATGCTATTCCTACAGGTCATTTGTTATCTTACAGGAGATAGCAAGAGAATGTTTCTTGTCCTAGATGTTGTAATGAGATTGATGATATAGAGCATGTTGCAATCAGATGCATCAAGATAAAAGAAGTATTTCAACATTTAAACATGTGGGGCTTTGGGATCCCATCATTTGACAAGTTTAAAGAATGTTGTAAGTGGTTGAATCTCCTTGCTTTGCATAATAGTATGCTGGTAAATATGTATTGCAACTCTTTATTTCTCTCATGGAAAGCTAGAAATAAATTCAATCATGAAGGAAAGGAAGAGAGCTCGATTATGATTGCTGTCAATGCTGTGAGCTACACTTCGGTATAAAAAATTTCTTGTAATTTTAGCTTGGGCCACTATGACACTAACCAGTCCATCAGACTGTTCAATCTTTGGCATCCTCCTCCTCCAGATTGGTTAAAGGTTAATATTGATGCCTCACTTGTTTCTTCATATAGAGCTGGAATTGGAGGAGTATTCCAAGATAGTAAAGCTAGATTTATGCTCGCATTTGGACAATCATGTGTTCATTGGGATGTTTCACAGTTGGAACTTTTAGCTATCCAATCTTTGAAGGATGTCATTAAATATTGGATGTTCAACTACAGAGGGATTGTCATTGAAGGCAACAATTCCAACATTATCAAATTTCTTCAAGGTGTTCTTAACAAAGGTGCCCAAGAGTTGGAAGATCTTGCTTTTATCAAGGATTTTGATCATGCCATTTTTAATTGTATAGATAGGAATTGTAATAAGTTAGTGGATTTGTATGCAAACTTTGCTCACTTTAGTAATTTTATTTGGGAAGACTTTAGTTTGAATAAGTTCCTTCTTCCTTTTTTAACTTGTTAAAGGAGGAATCAGCTTTGTAGTTTGTATTCATCTTCTTAGTTATTAATGCAAATGATTGCTTCTTCAAAAAAAATAATAAGATTATAAATTCCAAATTTTAATTATTCATCTTTAATTCGAAAAATTAAAAAGTAAAACTTATAATTTTAAATTCAAACAATAATTTAAATGATCTAAGTTAGATAATTATTAGTGTCTATCAACTCTATGAAATACAAATAGTGTTCATTTAAACTATGATCAAGGATTTTATTATTATCCTCTCTTTTCTATTAAGGTTGATTAATTAATAAAAAAATTAAAATTAATAAAGAGATAAAAAGTATAAGGTGGATTTTAATAAAATATAAATAAAAAGAAACATAACAACTTGGAATACTTTACGTACTTTCATATGAATGATAAAAGGTGTATAAAATATTTGTTAATAAAATGTAATGAAATGTGTCACAACATAACATGGATTACATTATAACTAGTGTACTAAGCATCATATATAGCACATTAAGTGGGTTGCCTCCCATATGCACTAAGTTTATATTACTCAGCTAGAAAATCCAATTATTTTATTTCAGTGTGAACTAATTTAGATATATTTTTAACTCAATTATTGTCATCCTCTACAGAAGGGTTTAGCCATTTTTAAGATCCTTTTGGTTTTTTTGAATTTTAGAAATGTCTTTCTCAATTTTGGTATCAAATGTCAATAATTCATTCCTAAGGCTATAAAGCATGCAACCAAAAATAATCAAAGTAAAATAAAAAAAAAAAAAATAATTAAAATTAAATAAAATATAAGTTGGTCTTCATATAAAATTAATTCAATAATATACTTAAAAAATTGCAAATGACAAAATACTTCCCTAGCAACGGTGCCAAAAATATAATGGGTGATGTAGAGTAACCTATAAAATTGTGAAATAATTTAGGGCTCTATCAATCCCTAACAATTCTTTAGTTTTCATTAATATAAAAATTATTAAACCCCACTTAATATATGCAAGTATACGTGCTGAATCAAGTAATATAGTGATAGATTAGAGTATCGATCCCATAAGGAAGATATATATACTTGCAATTGACTAATGCATTCTACTAAAATTATAACATTTATCCTAGTAAAAAAAATACTTGTCATGGGGATTAAATCCCTTAAATTAAAATAGATAAAGATAATTAATACACTATATGGATATAATGTTTTAGTTTAATAAATGTAAATAACATATTTTTCTTAATGATTCTCTTTTAATTTTGATGTCATTCAGAGCATATGCATTCATAGATCTCTATCAAGCTTGTAGGAATAAAGGATGTCTATGGACTTCTTATGGGTATTTCATCTCCTTAAGAATTTAATATATTTCATACCTTATGCCTAGGCATAACGCATACTAATTCAATATTCACATTACACCTAATTTTAACTACACAACTGGACACTATGTACATTAAATTAAGATCTAGTAATATTGAAAGCATCATTTTAATCATTTATAAAATAAGAAAACTCGTTAGCACTTCATATGTTACTTAATTCATTAATCTAAAACTAGAGAATTTAGCATACATGAAGAAAGTTGAAGTAAACTTATCTTCATTAATAACATGATAGAAAGAAAATACAAGAGATATATATCACCAGATAGGTTTAATGTATCTCTTCTACACTCCTCTTTACTTATAGAATTGCTTCCATAAATACAAGTCAAACACTTTAATAATGGTAGCATGTACTTCTCTAAGTTCTTTTAGTTGTCACTCTAAGGGAAATTAACATAAACACTTTGAATTGTACTAAAATTATCTAAGTGGATGAACTCACCTACAAATAAACAATGACTATTTATAGGAAAACATAAATAGGAATCTAGCACTTCGGCGCTATAAAAATTGTTCTCATTGTGCCCAACAAATGAACTAATGTCACTATGTTGTTTTTTTTATTATTTTATTGCCGTGCTTTCTTATTTGTAACAGTTACTTTATTGAACTATCGCATCACTTCACTGATAGAGCATGTCCTTTGGCAGTTACAATTATGTTACCGCATATATACTAACTTTTAGACACTACATCATCAAAGGGGAATTTTTGGCACAGAGGCATTATTAACTGTGACAATGTGGTGCTTGACAACAGAACACTTGGTGCTATAAAGTTGATAATTTACTATCGTGATGCTAACCAACAAAGATTTCAATGTTGAAATGTTGATATTCTGGCGCTCCAACTGTGTCTTTTATGGCACTGTGGTGTTGTTTGTTTTAATGCCATGGCGCTATATGAAACATAGAAATGTTATGACTTTTCTAAATTTTTCCTATACAATACAACTTAAAAACACATTTTCACATAAAATATAACAAATAAAAAAACACATTAACACATTATTCACAATGATTCTATATGTATTCAATAAAGGCCTATCAAAGAGATGGCATTTTAGTTGTCTAGGGCATGCACTATAATAATATGAACCATGGTAGTGTATTGTTGGTTGCCCTCACCCTAGGTGATAGGTAGGAATGTACTCCCTCCATTTCTCTATGCTCTCCTGAGAAGCCATAAAGGGCATAATTTAGGGTGCAAGGAGGTTCATTTTCTTAAACAAAAATTTAGAAAGAATTTTAATAATACTATTTATGTGTATTAGAATGTTTCTTATCAGATAGTTGGTGACTAGGGCTATGATAATGATAGCAACATTATGGGAGTTTCCATCTGCTAGTTTATTTGTTCTATATGGATGACACAGGTGACATTTACTATTGAAGCTCATAAGGTAGTCACTATGCTCACCCCTTCAAATCTCACCTTCTTCATAGTTGCCAATGAGTTGACTCACTCTCCAACCATGATTGAAAACTTTACTACTACTATGTAGATAAAGCAAGTTGGAATATGTTCATTTTGTTCTTTCCATGGCGCTTTCCCTTGGTGCTAATCATGATGAAAAGAAAAAACGCCATCTTTTTTTTTTTACTTTGATTAGTTATTTAACTAATCCTCAAAGATGATAATAGTTCTACATGTCATGGCCATTATCCTTATGGAAAGTAGAGTATCTTGAGGTGTCCGTAATATGGTCACTCATCTTTCATATGATTAGAGCTTAAAAAACTCTTTATTATAATTGAACTCAACTAGATCAAACATAGACACTCGATCTATGGAGTAGAAGTGGGATAAGTTGGGGAATTATGCATAACTTCTCTATGATAGGCTTGAGTGACATGAGGAGGCTCATACACTCTTAGCTCAAGTGGTCCTACAATCCACAATAACCAAGTTTGTAAGGGCTATGGTGCTCTAGGACTGGTGATGGATTTGATCTTTTATCCTTCAGTTCCTTAAGATGATTCCTTTCTCTATCTCACCCTCATTATTGATCTCTGTTATGTGTGAATTTGTATGGGTGAGTGGCTATGAAAGGTTAAACAACCATGTTATATTTCTCAATTTTAACATGAATATTGGCCAGCACCAATAGCTTAACAAGTGTTCAAGATTACTATATGCTAACTGTATAATAAAAATGACCCTATCCCAGTCCTTTAGTAAAGGTAGCCTTGGTGATTGTGGGCCCAGAACCATTAACTTAAAGAATATCTCTTTTGTGATAGTGTCCATTAGGTCAGTAATGCCCATATAGAACTCCAAGAGTAGTAACTTTAACATGGGTCGTGATCTAGCCTCAATGATCTCCTTTGAGATATTAGTGGTGAGTTTAGGTTTAACTCTTATGACTTGCCCAAATTATGGGTTGTACTCTTCATCACTCGTAGATGTGCGAGTAGGTTCAAGGATGTTGTTCGAGGTTAGTGCTCTACTCTTAGGCCTTTCTATGGTGAGCTACAGAGTTAGGAAATCCCTCAGGGGTGTTCTCCTTCTAAACACACCAAGGTAGCTCTACTAGGGCATCCTAAATAATCTTTGTTAGTTTATCCTCACTTTTAATCAGGTCCCAATGTCACGACCCGACCCGATCCGGGACGGATCCCGCTCGCACCGGGCTGCGACCAAACCTTTTATCCAGGATCTGGCTTTGGAATTTGCTTACTGAATTGAATCTTCTAAATATTTCAACTCAAAAGTAAACACACAGACAGACACAGAGCTACTATGAATCGTCAATTGCAGCGGAACAAAACATCTATATTTTTCTTTCTTTTCCTCAAAACAATCATCTACAAATACGGTGCATGGCTAACAGAAGAAATACAGAAGAAAAGCCATGACCGTACAAAAATAAAAAGTACAAAAGTACCTATCATAGATCGGACTCTGAACTCTAGTCCTGGACTTTCTTCCCTTTCCCAGAACCTGAAAACTACCAGAAAATGAGGGTGAGCTCAACAGCTCAGCAAGACAACAAACCTCCAATCAAAATTCTCAGAATCTCAAAACCAAACACATCAGACGAATCCGTAAAGAAATCAGAACAGAATCAGACAGATCTCAAATCGGACAGATCAGAACGAAACAGGTCAAATCAGACAGAACTGAACGGAACAGATATCAAAGCAAACAGAACTGTACGAAAACAGAAGTCGTATCAAATCAGAAATAGAACATATGAGAAATCATATCATACAGATCAGAATCAGATTCATATCGTACGGAAATCAGAATCAGACTTGCTTACAAAATAGATACGGAAATCATAATCATATCAAAGCAGATATCATATATTATTTAATTCATAGCTAAATGCCCTGACACTGACGGAATCTCTACGGATTCCGGCCCCTTATGCCTCCCTTCCCAGACACTGACTGAATCTCATAGGATCCAGGACCCTTATGCCTCCCTTTGTGCTCACGGCACCAGAATAGATGTGCTTATAGAACCAGAATACATATATAGTGCTTATAGCACCTAAACAGATTTCCTCGGATCCGGAACAGAACAGATTTCATATTGAGCTCATTTCAGATTTCCCAGACACTAACTGAATCTCATAGGATCCAGGCCCCTTATAACTCCCTTTTTATAGCATATACAAATAGCATATCAATTCAGAGAATTCCAGACAAAATCAGAAATCAGACAAAAATCGGGCAGCACAATGGCAGTATACGGAATTTACACAATTTTTTCTGAAAATCACAATTCACCAAATTTGCACATAATATAGATAATAACATTTCAGAACATTTATTCTACTGCACAGACAATTTTCAATTTCACAGAAAAATCTGGTCGACTAAAAACTTCGTCGAATCAAAAATACCCAGACAAAAATTTTCAAAATATATTCAAAATGTGCACACCCGGCACGGCAACAATATACAAAAAGTTACGCGGTAAAAACTGAACCAATCAAAAGATACGGACTAAAATCGCTAAAGGAAACAAAATCCGGACAGAAAATACCGCCAAACACGACGGTTCTGAAAATTGAGAAAGGCGGAATGTGCCTTACCTTGCTTACAGCAAATTCCTGAACAGTCTCTTCGAATGAAAACGGCTCCGCGTCGTCCGAAAATCCACTTTTCCCCAAAAATCCGCGGCTTTCTCTCTCCTCAAAGAAAAATCAGATATTTTATTTTTTTCTCTCTCTTCAAAACGACTGATTTCAGCTTTATAAAACTCAGATCGGCCCCGCCGATCGCCAGATCGTCCCAGGACGATCAGACCAAATTCGATCGTCCTGGACGGTTCCCAGGACTATTTTCCGGCCGATATTTTCTACAGTGCCAATCGGCCTGGCCGAAGTCCTCGATCGGCCTGGACGATGCCTACAGGAAATCACCTGGAACAAATCTGGGCAAATTCTGGAGCAAATTCTCAACTGATCGTCCCAGGACGATCCCAGATCGTCCTGCACGATCCTGGAGCAGATTTTGATATTACACCCAATGAGTGGTGTAGTTGGAGCTTCCCATGTTCATTGATAATTTAGGATTATTTAGCTCATCAAGATGTACTTATTTTTTTAACACTACCATATATCCATGCCATCGAACCTTAAAAGATGTTAGATCTAATATTGTTGATAGGTGACACCTAGCCTTACTAGTTGGGGAATCCTATGAGTAATGACCTGCAATCTGTGAGAGAATGGAGTAGAGAAAAATTTTCAAGAAGGTTCAAGGGGCTTAAAATCTTCATGAGTCCAAATATCTAAAATGCTCCAAGGTGAGTTTAGTAGTGTTGAGTAGGTTCAAGCGATAACATTTGGGCAAGTCTATTGATGAGTGTCATGTTGAGAGGGCTTGCAACTAGTAGGCTTTATAATGTTCCGAGTGACCTATGTTGGGGGCCTCATATTGCCTTAGAAAAGAGAGGTGAGTGAGTTGTAGTTGTGGGAACGAAAGAACCCTTGGTTGGATGGTCACAGCATGAGATGTTGATGGCCCAGTGAGTAGGCGCTTTCTCATAGTTCAGCTTGGTGAGCATGAAGGAGGATACCTACCCTACATGAGAGCAAGTGACCATGGTGGTTGACTTTTTATGTGGCGAGAGACAAGTTGCTTGTTTCACGAGGAACCATAATCTCCGTCTATGAAGGACAACCTTCTTTTCTTGGCTAAAGTGAGCAAGGTCTGAAAATAATTTTGTAAATTCTCTTGTGAGTCCCATATGAGTAGCATCTTCTGCTCATTGGGTGAGTTCTCTTGTGGGTCCCACTATCTATTCATTCATCACAACCTGTTGACTACCCACTAGGCATCTTTATTCAATTATTTATTCGGGATATTTTAACATTTATTCTCGAAATTATTGTAGACCTGAACTGCCTTAGAAAATAACTTTGTGATTCCCATAACTCGCTCACTCAATTTTTGAAAGAACGGGTTTGATAGTTCTTCAATCATTCATAAGCTCCACTTCTTATATTGAAAGCCCTTTTTGATTCTAACATTTTGCAGTACCATGCGTATTTTAGCTCATAGGATACCATTTAATCACAACACTCAATGACAACGCAAAATTAATGAATATGGGCAATCAAACATGGCCATATTTATATTTTTTGTCTTTTCCCTCTGCAATAATTCCACTGAAACCAATTCAAGTTTTCCCATTGAAAGTGAGACGCGAATTAGGTACCACAAATATACAGAACATGACATTGAAGCTTCCATCATAGATTAGATGGAGCGGCAAATAATTTATAATTCACGTGATTCATTTAGCTTTATTCAGATGATTCCTTCTACTGATGCATCTCTTTTGTATCGATTCGTGCAATGGTTCAATCGTTTAATCGTAAAAAAATATATATATATATATATATATATATATATATATATATATATATATCTAATTGCATAATTACGGCCAGTTGGGAGTGTAAAGCCTCAGGACTTTAGGTTCGTAAAATTGATAAATTATTTTATTTCAGTTCATTTTATAAAGATATGACTTATTAAATTATTTGTCATTATTGTAAAAAATATGCTAAATACTTTTTAAATGTGTTCGACTATGTAAATATTTGAAATATGAGTATAATATGTTCTGTGATGAAATTAAAAATTATTAATAATTCTGATGATGAACAGTTTTTCATGTTATTTGTATTCAATGCGATATTAAATAAGGTAAATATAAATATAATTTTATAGCTCATTTACAAAGTTATTTTGAGCTTAGATTGAGAGAAGTCCAAGTCTTATACATATGATTAATGCTCCCTTTTAGATGGCTTTCATACTTCTTTCTAAAACAGGTTTTAGTATAAAAATTTCTAGTTCAAAAAATTTTGTATCAAAAATTTGATTTAGCAAATAATAAGAAAGTCATCGCAATCGATGCCTAAATGTTCCCGGCGTACCCTTTGCCACTATTTATAGTTCAAGTCAAGGCCTAATATTATAGAAAGGGGAAAATTGTAGAATTATAAATCAAATCATTTGATAAATCTTGTCTAACATAAAAGGTATATATATATATATATATATATATATGTTTGTGTACCTTTTAAATTTAAGTAATTCTACTAGATTTATTGAATAATAACCCATGCAATATAAAAACTTCAAATTAGAAAATGGAAATGAGTAATTCAACATGCAAATCTCAAGAAAAAACAAATAAAAACATGAATTAAGCTCAAAATAACATTTATTTATGTTAATGAAATTAAAATCAAGCCATAAATGAATTTTAATTTTTTACTAGAATGGTTATTTATTTGTGAGCTTACTGTCAAAGCTTAAAAAAAACATTCACTAATTATTGAGATATGTATTTGGAGCTCTATGCACTTTATTTGATCCATATTAAGTAATTCCATAACTGCTTTGTCAACAGGTAGGTAAATATGTTTTTTTTAAGTTGTGTTTGTGCTAAATTGAGCTTGTTATAATTCCAAACTATCAAAAATACTTACTTATCATATTATAAAAGCCCAATCACATATTTGTTTATTTAAAAATCAAATAATAAACCTTGAGGCTTATGGGGTTAACAGTATCTCCCATTTAAATAATGATAAATCTATCTCGGTAGAAATGCTAATGAATGTGTAAACTAACCTTGCATCATATTTATGAATGTAGGGGTGACCTATCAGCAGATGATGGGTCGAGTCTCTAAAGATACAAAGATGACTTGTTGGTGAATAGAAAGTCACCCAAGTAGCCCAATGAGAATCTAAATGAGACATTTTCCCCCTTGTAAAGGTATGACAATTGTCTCAGTCCTCTAAACCTTATTTTTTGGGTAGGTTTGATGAAATAAATCCCATAGAGAATCCCTCACCACCACTAGCATTGCTTTCCTGAAATTGTTTATAATCCTCCGAAAATATATGAAATGCATGTAATAATTCTTTATAAGTCACTTACAAACATAATAACTATGCAAGCTCTAAGCTTATTATAGGCTTTCCTTGATTGCTTATCAACCCACTCATGACCCTACTAAAGCTAGTTGGTACGATTATACAACTCCATGACAGTGGGCTATCTACTTAACACTTCCTTCTTCAGAAGAATGCATTAAGTTATTACAATAATTGAAAACATTTAAAATATATATGTTAATACCATATGTCACTTATGCTTAGTATGTAGAACTGACTCAACAGTATAGTGGGTGCTACCCATGTCCCCCAACAATAGATGCTTTCTTTTCCTTATTTTGCTACCTCCCCCCCCCCCCCCCCTTTTTCAACTATGCCCCCCCCCCCCTCCCCCCCCCCCCCCCCCCCCCCCCCCCCCCCCCCCCCCCCCCCCACTCTCAAAAGGTCACTCGCCTAACTTTTGAATATATGTAATTTATCTCACATGTGAGTCAACCATTACTCAAAGTTTTTTTGATCCTGTCATTATGATGGGACAACCACCTAAAATTTTTCTATTTTACATTCACATTACAAAACATATTTAGTTATAGTTCTTTGAATGCATATTTATTATTTGAAGAACTGATTATTTGCTTCAAACTCCTACAACCACATATTATTAATGTTGAATATGAGTTAGGTTGTTAGACCTAAAGCTTATGTCTCAAAGGGTAACCAAGAGGGGGGGTGAATTGGTAATTTAAAATTTTGCCTCTTTTTGTAATTAAAAATTTGAAACTGATTAAAAACTGAGCAAATTTTTTTTTATGTTTTCAAAAATAATTTTTGAACTACAGAAAAATAAAAAATAGAAATTAAAGGCAGCGTAAAAAAAAAGACACAAAGGTTTATAGTGGTTCGGTCAAACACGACCTACATCCACTCCCTGAACTCTGCCACTTCAGTTATTGCTCTATTACTACTAGTGTCTCTCCTTTTGCCCCCATAGTAAGGCGGATAAGCCTTCACAAAAGCTCTCTTCCGCCACTACACGGTGCGATAGAAAACCATCATCCTTTTACACCCTCCAAGTGTCGGCAGAGAGCCTTCCACTATTCAAACTCTCCAAGTTTAGTCAGAGAACCTTCGGCTGTTCACACTCCTCGAGTGTCGACAGAGAACCTTTGGTTATTCACACTCCTCGAGTGTTGGCAGAGAACCGAATCTTCTTTGAAGATCTTCTCACGAGAAATATAGAAGGACAAGAGAAAAGAGTGAAGAAATTACAAAGTACACACACAGATCCTTACCTTTGAGTAACCAAGTGAGCCATTCATGCTCAATAGTAAAAAATCTCCTTCAAACACTCTCTCTCACTCTCTCCTTCAAATTACCTTTAGTATTTATGAAGACCAAGTGATAAAAAGATTTCATGATAGTCTTAAGTGGACCTTTTATAGAAAAGACGCAAAAAACCATCAAGAAAATTGTATTTTTCAAATCTATACGTTCAGAAAGTTCGCCGACACGAAAGTTAGGATGAAATATAAGTTTACAGAATAGAGTCCTTCATCTTGGGACAAATGATAAATATAGTTTGGATGAATAGTTCATTTGGTAAATCGAGAGCCCTTCATCCTGAGATGAATGATAAATATCATCTGGATGAATAGTTCATTTGGCAAGTCCAGAGCCCTTCATCCTGGGACGAACAAAAAATATCATCTAGATGAATTGTTTATTTGGTAAATCCAGAGCCCTTCATCCTAGGACGAAAGATAAAAATCGTCTAGACGAATAGGTCAATTGGCAAATCCAGAGCCCTTCATCCTGGGATGAAAGGAAAATATCGTCTGGATGATCGATACTTAGAAAATTTTTTTCCTCTTCTATTCGTTCCATTACTCTTTAGGAGTTTAATTGACGAAATTGTCCGTATGAACATGGTTCATACTATACGATCAGTTTAAAAATTATGAATTTTAAAACTCTTCCTCGGGTGTGTCTGCATAGTTACTCAATTTGAATCACACTCTCTCAAACTCAATAAACTGAAAAATATAGACTTCAATTAACAAAACATTCTAAGCTAATTTTGATTTGAAGTCTTCAACAATCTGGAGTATGATTTTTCTAAAATGTTAGTACACACAAGAGCAAAAACAATTCTTCCAAAATGTGTTAGGAGAAAATAATAATCAAAACAATAATATTTGGAATCATAAAAAATATACAAGTTGCAAGAATGTAAAACATGCAAAGCTAAGTAGCAACTCTCTCAACAATCTCTCCCTTTTTGATGATGGCAAAATAATTATTGTTTGTGTATATTTGAAAGTCCTAAATTTCTCCTAAACTCCCCTTGAATGAATAAGCATATGAGTAAAAGGAGCATTTATTATGAGCAAACCAATTTTTTAAATTTTAAAGTTTTTAACAGGCAAAGACGATCACACGAAATGACAAAATTACTATAAAATGAAACAAACTATAAAATGTAAAAAGAAACAAACTATAAAATGAAACAAAACAAAAAAACACAAACGAAGCATCCAAAAGTCTCAACCAAATATTTCTCCCCATTTTTTACAACAACAAAAAGAGAAGAAGAAACGAACAACATAAATGTAAGAAGTCATATGATAAGCCTTTGATAATTGATCCTGAAAGAGATTGAGTTATATTTGCAATACAAGGATAAATGTCATTAGGAAAAAAAAGATTCATATGATTTAAGTTTAGATATAACATAGACAAGAAAAATATATCAAGGTCATGAATCAGTATAAACATCATATAAAGAAAATTATTGCAAAGTATATGAAATGAAAATTTATGAACTTCAAATTTCAATATAAAATAAATTTGAAGAAAAGATTTATTTGAAATTGAAGATTAAAGAATAGAGAAAAGATCATATACTTGTGGCGCTTTGCCCATCTTTTCAAAATTTATAATACACTTTGTGCATCTATTTTTATTGGGCTAATTTTGTGCCTCTTTTTTAATTTGTGAATCATTGCGCATTCTTTGATTTTTGTATATTTATATATATATTTTTTAAGTTTTTAATTAATCTTCACAAAATCGATAATCTAAAAGCTCAAATTTATCTAAGTACAAAGATACTTATATTGAAAAGAGAAATAAAAAATAATAAAACATTAAAATTACAATAATAATATTAATGTTACGTTAGTCTAAAAAGAAATATGAGATTGATAGCCTTAATTTGATCGAGTTATAAGCTAACTTAATTTTTTGAAAAATTAGATTTTCTAATGAATTCAATTTTGTATTGCTTTTAAAATTATACCACTTGTTAGATCAAATATGTCAAGATAATCATATAGCCTAACAAATATTTTTGAAAGAGATCAAAAACAACTAAAAACAAGACATGATAGATTTTTTTTATATCAAGATAAATGATAATACATTTGAGCACAATTGATATCAATTTAACTTGAAAATAAAACAACTAACATAAAACCACAAATAAAAGACGGTTACGAAAACTCCAAACATCATCACATCATAAGTATGACAATGATAATCACAAAAGAAATACAGTCATCATTATGAGGGGCCCTGATCTAGAGGAGGTGGTTGGTTGAATAGATTAAAATAGCTGTTCATCATAACTATATTCGTGTTGATCGATTCAAATTGACCTCTTACCCAGCCCATATCTTGTTGATATTAAAAATCCTGCTGCTGAACATGAGTTTCAATTTGATCAAAATGTTGATTAAAGTGGCTCTCAAGATGATCAAAGCATTGGACTATCTCCTGAAAGTCTGGTCCAACAGTAGGTGCAGGTACAAGTCTTCTCTTTCTTCCTCAGAGTCACCACTTTTGAATTGTGCATCTTTATTAAAAATTGTTCGGAATGATTCATCATTATAGTAGATAGACTCTTCTAGATGTTAAACAGGATGAATAAGATCATACTTCTTTTCAAAAAAATAGGTCACAAGAGGTCCTAAGGAAATATTCTTCTTTCTCTTATAGGAGGCATGACCAATCTCAAAAATTCTATAAATGTAATCAATGATCAGTTGGGCTTCGTCTATTGGTTGGCTAGTCATAATAAGGTATGTTATAGTGGAAAGAAGAGGAGTAATATTTATTTGATCACCAGCTTTAGGAATTATGGAAGTCCAAAGAACATTCTGGATGATTCGGGCATTTTGGTTAAGAGAGGATACCTTAGGGACATGACATACATCACTAATCCCTCTAATAACTTGATTTATCACAGTCCAGTTGAATTTAGAAGAATAGGTCAAGGTTTGGGCTCTAATATCTTGAGTTCTTAAATTTAAGAAAATTCCTAAATCCTCCTTGGTTATTTCTACCTTCTTTTTCAAAACAAAGGATTTAATCACACTCTGGTTAGTATTAAAAGTCATGTTTACAAGGAAATAGCGAAAAGTTTTCTTGTTATAGAAATGGATTAGGGTCAGAATAAAAGCAAACTAGGTAGAAGTGAAAAGGTGCATTACTTGGAAATTTATATTCTCCTCGAGAATAACTCTTGAAGGGGTGATTTTGGAAGAAACGAACCTAGAAAAAGATTCTTTGCTCGATTTGGACATAAAATGTTCTTCAGGATTTTTAGAGGAAGGTCCTCTAGTTAGTTCCTTAGCCACTCTAATCCTTTTGCTTGATCTTGCCATTTGACAGATTTGGAAAGATGAGAGGATTTGAAAAGGCTTTTAAAGTGAATGAAAATAGAGTTCTAAACCCTTCTATTTAAAGAAAAAATGACCTTTCATACGTACGAAACTGGTTTCATCCCATACGATCTTGGGTTTGTACGTACAAAATAAAATTTCGTATGTACGAATGAATGCGTCAAAAATGAAATAGCTTTTCGTAATCATGCAAGTTACAAGGCATCCTTTCATACATACTTTTTGACCAAATGATCGTACATACAAACAGGTGTTCGTCCAGGATAATCAATTATTTAAGATTATTTTTATGACAGTTTGAAATGTCCCCCACTCAGAATACCACATGTTCGTATATGCGAACTAAAGGTTCGCACGTATGATCAATAATAAAAACTGATTTTATTGGTATAACCGTTTACATGCATATATACGAATGAATACACATCGTCTGGATGATTTAGGGATCGTACAGATGAATGGTAATAAAAACTGAAAAAAACTGCACGCAGACTATTCAACTCAATGATTAATACGCAACAAGATTCATCCTGTACGAAATGAATTTCGTTCATACAAATATCACACTTAGAAAATTTCGTACGATGAAGAACTAGTTCCAATGCTAAGAAAGAGGGGGCATGAATTAGCATTTAAAAATTCTTTAACGATGAAGAAAATATTTTTATAACTTTATGTGAAAATGGATTAAATTCAAAATAAAAAGATAAATCAACATTTTCAACCATGCAGTTAATTGCAAGAAAAATAAATACAAAAATAATAAAAGGAAAGAACATGCTAGATTTATAGTGGTTAGGTCAAATATGACCTACGTCCACTCTGCGAAAACCTCCTTTCTAGGTATTGCACTAATTAGTTAGTGTCTCTCCTCTTGCCCCCACAGCAAGGCAGAAAAGCCCTTACAGATGTTGTTTCACCTTCTCGATGCTATAGAGAACCATGACTTTTTTACAGGAAGAGAACCTTAACTCTATTTTCACCCTCCTGGTGATGGTCAGAGAACCACAACTCTATTTTCACCCTTATAGTGACGATCAAAGAACCAAGATCTTTACTGAAAAACTTCTTCTTTGGAGCCACAAAAATTTCAACACCAAAGATGTTCATCATAACCCTCTTTGGACTATCATCAATAGTACTTACCACCTCGGCTACAAGAAAGTGCCTACTCAAAAAGTTCTCATTAAACCCTATCACCACAAACTGATCACAAAGCTTAACTTCCCTATAACTTAAGCGCACTTGGCTTTAAACCTAGAGCTAAAGCACAAGTTATTAATGACTTAAAATCTCTCGTCACCCACAAATCTCTTAGTTGAAGACTAAATAATAAACTCTCTTACATCTACTCGCTCGTACACACTTTGCACCATTGAACTCACCCCGAGGCAAATAATCAAAGCTAGGGAAAGCAATCTCAAAGGAATTATTTGTATTAACAGTCATTAAGTCATATAATTTATTCATTTTTAATATCTCATATATTTTTTAGCATTTGGATTATAAATTTTATAGGTATTAAATTATTCCCTATAAAGTGAATTTTTATCGGGTCTAGCGTCCGAACATAGCTCTACGTTCGAACGCCAATAGAATGGCACCACGTAGCTGCCACATTATCATGGGCCCAGCCTGACAAAAAGTGGGTATATAGCACATACGTATTTGGATTGATGACAGCCCGATGACCCGACCAAAAAAATGATAAAATTTAAATAAAAAATAGCAGCAATTCACTTCACTTTACCAAATTTAAAGACAAAGCATTTCTTCTGCCACTGTTTATATTCATCGCATTCAGAATTATCTTTTGTCATTTGGAAGCAAATTTTTGGTGGATTAACTTTAGAGAAACAATGCCTCAAGTTAGCATTTACTTCTGAAGCAAATATTTTTTGGATATACTTTTCATGGTAAAAAAAATTACAAATCAAATGTTTAGGGTTGGGGTTTACTTACAAACTTTGACTGCTATTGTAAAACTTTGAATGCCTGCTACGAAAATATATCTAATTAATCACAGCTTTGTGGTCGGTACTTCGTAGTACTGCTCGTTACAGATTGGTATTTCTTGGTACCGATCAGTATTGATCGTTATTTATCGGTATAGCTCGGTAAGAATATAAATAGAGTTTTAAAATAGTGTTTATTATCGGTATAATATACATAAAATGTTTTACATTTAGATAATATGTTTTCTACAATTGTCCGTATTATTCGGTATACATGCTCTGTACTGCTCGGTATGTAAAGTTGTCACTCAGTATAAACTCAAATATTGTAAATTATTGATATAAAATATATTATATATTTCATATTGAATGAAATTTTTTGACAATGGTCGGTATTAATCGGTATGAATGCTCTGTAATATTGCTCGGTACTACTCGATACTCAAAGGTAATACTCGGTATAAACTTAAATATATTTTTCAAATAATGTTTATCATTGTTATAAAATATATTATATATTTAATATTAAATGAAAATTTTTGACAAGGATCGGTATTAATCAGTATGAATGCTCTATAATATTACTCGATACTCAAAGGTAATACTTGGTATAAACTTAAATATTATTTTTTTTTATTTATTATGCAGGGATATTCTCTGTAGATTCATTTCAGATGTAGAACTTCGACTTTTAAAGAAGTTTGTAATCAATTAGTTGTGAAATTTGAAGAGCACTTTTTTGAAAGACTACGCTAACTACACATAAATCAGTTCCTGATATTGCCTCCAATCCCTTAGAATGTTTCCCCATATGTATATACTATTATCAAAGTGGGATATACAGATAGAGTGTTTTGTTATTAATGGACAAATGTTATATTTTACATCTGATGAGGTTGCTCTGGTCCTTGGCTTACCCATAAAAGTACAAAATTTAAGGCAAGAAGTGTTAGAATAATTGGAATAACAGCAAATGACATCAGGCATGACAATGAAAAATTGGATGTCTCAACTCTAATTGAAGATTTAGTGAAAGAATTCATAATATACTTATTATCTACCCTTTTCTTTCCCATGACCAACTTTCGTGTACCTACTACAATTCTGGATATTGCAGAGAATGTAGATAACTTTGGTACATACAACTGGCTTGAGTCCATTAGAGATTTCCTGGTGAATGAATTCAATGCAATTTCAAAGAAATAATCCAAAGATTATTCACTGAGTTACATCAATGGATTTATAATCATTGTAATTGTGAGTATATACATGATGTTTTTGTTCAGTTTTTCTATTATTAATGGTTTTTTAACATGATTATACAGACTTTTTTGGCCTAAATATTTGCATATATGGTTTTTGGAGCATAAAAAGATCCATGACATAGTGGTTGACCTATTACGACCCCATTTTATTCATTGGTATGGAAATTTTATGTATAGCGAGAAAGATGTTAACAATTTATTTGCTAAACTTGATGATGCTAAGGTTACACACCAAGATGCATTCATTTATATTTTAATTTGAATTATATATTTTGTATGGCTTAAAAGAAATATTATATAGATTTTCTGACATTTATAAGAAATTACAGAAGCTGAGAAGATGTTATTTGATAGTTCTTTAGCATATCCACCAAAATAGCAACTCTAAATTGCACTACCCCGCTAGATAACCCCAGAAATCTCATCTAGGCCCCCCACTCCATCTCCAACCAGTCCAACCAAGATTCCAAGCCCAACTCAAATTCCAAGCCCAACTCAAATTCCAAGCCCACCACCAAGTCGTAGGAGCCGGTCATAGAAAGAATCATCCAGTGCTCCTGTTTTCAACTCATGTCGCAGAAGATTCTAATTGGCAGAGCCTGTATTGCAAATCTATTTTCATGAATTATGTTTTGATGATTAGCAAACACTCTTGTTTCTCTATGACTGCCTTTTCTACTGACATTTCAGGGCTACAAGATCGGACGGAAATCAGAACAAGCTCAAGTTTGGGTAGACTAGGTCTGAGTCAGTTTGTAATTTTCTTTTTCCCTTTCTTGAGTCAATTGTAACCATTGAAGTGTTCTGATGCTAAGTAACCCTACACACACACACTTGAGTGATTGTTTCTATCTGACTTAGAATTTTTTTGTTTTTACTCACATCATCCCGGATGATATTATTATCGTCCTGGACGATAGGGTTCAAAATAGAAACCCTAATCAGTCATCTTAGTTAAGGCAGCCGTCATTAGCCGATCGGTCTGGATGATACATGTATCGACTTGGCCGATAGGCTTAAAATAGAAAGAATCAGCCGCCATGATCTATTTAGGCATTCTTTATTTTTGGCAATCGGCAAGGATGATATTGTATCGTCCTAGATGATTTGATATAATTATGCCTAAATTAATATGACAGTTAAGGAAAGCAATTAAGGATAATTGATATGATCATATCATCCTGGACAATCTCATGATCGGCCAGGACGATCAGTTCAAAAACCTTAGTTGCTCATGAACAATCAATATCGGACAGCTCACATTCTGGGCGATGATCTGGCAGATTAGGATTGGCCAGCTCAAATTATGGGCGATGCTCTGGACAATTTTCCTCTGATTTGAACTAATCGTCCGGGATGATCATGTAATTTGCCAGGATGATCAAGCTATTTTTGAATCGTCCAGAACTCTTTTCAGAGTGATTGTCTAGATGATAATCTGTGATTTGAACTAATCGTACAGGATGATTCATAATCATCCTGGACGATAGGAACACTTTTCTTCTATTCATCCCAGATCGTCCTGGCTGATTAGCTCAAATTGCACTGATCGTACAGGACGATATTAATATCGTCCTGGATGATAATGTCGGCAACTTGCAATTAATGAGCTATTTTGAAGCTCTTCTATTTAAGGGCTATTGTTTAACATTTTGAATAATCTTTTGCTGCTATCTTGACCTGAGAAAGCCTAGAGGAGAGAGAGAGAGGGAGAGAGAGAGAGAGAGAGAATCTTGTGAGGGGGAGCTTATGAGGGAGATTCACAAGGGTTGCTCCAAGCATTGTTCCACTTCTTCTTCCACTAGAGTCTCTTATCCTTGGAAGAGTTGGGAGAGTTAAGCTTCAGCGATTGATCGAGGTTCTCTGCCTACTTCAAGAGGAAGCAAAAGGAGTTGGGTTCTCTACCTTGCCGGGGTGGCAAAAAGGAAGTTTTTTTAAGGGCTTCTCCGCCTTACTGTGGGAGCAACATGAGAGTCACTTTGGTAGTGTAATACTCGAAGGGTGCCTCTGGGGAGTGGACGTTGGTCGAGTTGACCGAACCACTATAAACCCTTGTGTTCTTTTTCTTCCTTCCGCACTTAATTTTTCTGCACTTATTTTTCTATGGTGATTTTGGTTTGAGCATTGTTGGTCTTTGGTTTAAAGATTTTTTAAAAATAAATTCACCCTCCCCCCCCCCCCCTCTTGGTTAGCCTTGGGCCAGTTCATAAGGGACTAACATCCCTAACAAATTTTCAGCCTGAACCAAGCTATCAACAAACTGTTTACACAAAAAAACTTACTGGTAAAATGCACTTCAAACTCTTGTGATCCGTAAAAATCTCACATCTGACGTCATACAGATAGTGACGCCAAAGCTTCAAAGCAAAAACAACTGCAGCCAATTCCAAATCATGTGTCGGGTAATTCTTCTCATGTGGTTTCAACTGTCTCGAGGCATAAGCAATTACTCTACCATTCTGATGCAACACACATCCCAAACCTGCTTCACTGAATACCTGAAATCTTTCCGTACCTGACGGAAGTGCTAACACTGGAGCTGAAGTCAGACAATCCTTCAATCTCTGAAAACTAGCCTCACACTCCGGTGTCCAAACAAAAGCTACTGACTTCTGAGTCAGTCTCATCAAAGGCGTAGCAATCTTAGAAAATCCCTTCACAAACTTCCGGTAATATCCAGCCATGCCTAAGAAACTACGTACCTCGAATACCGTAGTAGGCCTTGGCCAACCCGCAACAGCCTGAATCTTCTGGGGATCAACAGAAATACCTTCACCGCTAACCACATGCCCCAGAAATGAAATGCTCTTCAACCGAAATTCACACTTGAAGAACTTAGCATACAACTGATGCCATCTCAAAGTCTCCAATACTATGCTCAAATGTCTGGCATGATCATCCTCAGAAGCAGAATACACCAGAATATCATCGATGAAGACGATCACAAACTGATCCAAATACTCTCTGAACACTCTGTTCATCAGATCCATGAAAATAGTAGGTGCATTGGTTACTCCAAAAGGCATAACCAAGAACTCGTAGTGTCCGTACCGAGTACTGAAAGCTGTCTTCATCACATCAGCTTCCTTTACATTCACTTGATAATATCTAGATCGCAAGTCAATCTTCGAAAACACAGAAGAACCAGAAAGCTGGTCAAACAAGTGGTCTATCCGTGGCAAAGGATACTTGTTCTTGATTGTGACTTTATTCAAATCTCTGTAGTCAACACACATACGAAGTGTTCCGTCCTTCTTCTTCACAAACAAAACAGGTGCTCCCCAAGGAGAAACACTAGGATGAACAAATCCTCTATCCACCAACTCCTGAAGCTGAACTTTCAACTCAAAAAGTTCTTTCGGTGCCATCCTATACGGAGCTTTTGATATCAGAGCTGTACCTGAAAAAACATCAATAGAGAACTCCACATCTCTATCCGGAGGTAAACCAACCAATTCCTCAGGAAAAACATCTGCAAACTCCCGTACTACTGGGATATCAGAAACAGAACCAACATCCAGGTTCATATCCCGCACCGAAGCCAAAAATATTGGACAACCCTTCTTCCACATTCTTCTCACTTCTAGTACAGAAATCAGGCAAGAGAGAACACCTCGTAAGCCTTGGAATACACATCTCTCTCCTGACATAAGCAAGCTCACTTGCTTCTTTGAACAGTCAATCTGGGCCTCATACAAACTCAGTCAATCCATTTCTCACATCATACGAAGAAATCGGCAACAAAATCAGACTTGATTTCCACTTATTGCCAGCAATCTCAATCTCACAAAAACAAAACTTCCGAGCAATCAAATTACTTCCAGCCGGCAAAATCACAGAAAGAGAAACCGGCAATAAAACCGAATCCAGATGCAAAGCATCAAAATAATGCTCAGAAAGAAATGAGTGAATGGCTCCAGAATTAAACAAAACATGACAGGGCTGATCAGAAATGTAAATCATACCTGTCACCACATCCAGAGCATCTCTAGCCTCCTGCTGACTCAGACTATACACTCGTGGCTGAACTGGAGCTGAAGCTGAAGCAACAGAACTACTCGGCTCCCTCTGACTAGCAGTAGGTGGTCTCCGTGGTACAGAACTCAAACCACCACCTCTACCAAAAAATCCCACAGTCACAGGACGTGGAGGAACAATCCTCGGTCTTCCTACTAAACCGGCAGGTCGAACAAATCCCTCAGATCGAAAATTAGATCGTCGATCAAATCCAGCCTGTGGACACTCTGCTATCCGATGTCCTGGCTGACCACATCTGAAGCACTGACCAGTCATCCGGTAGCACTGACCAAAGTGTCGTCGTCCATAACTCTGGCACACAGGTGCCTAACTAACAGATCCAGAGCTGGTCGTACTAGGTATAGCAGTACCAGAAAAACCTGACTGTCCACTCCTCCTGAAGTCTCCAGAACCAGAAACAAATCTCCTATTGCCAGAGGAACCGCTACCAGAAGCATCACCCCCAAACCTCTTCCTACTCGCAGTCCACCGCTGCTGACTAGCCATCAGATAGTTCTCTATCAGACGAGCTCTCTCCACAAGCTCAAAGAAATCAGAAATGTGAAATGGTACCAGGGGCTGCCTTAGACTGTCTCGTAGTCCCCTCAGAAATCGTTAGCACTTCACAGCAGAAGTACTCACCAGCTGCGGAGCATATCGGGCTAAGGCAGTAAACTCTGCCTCATACTGCATCACTATCTTGCTTCCCTGAACCAGCCTCAGAAAATTCTCCTGCATTTGCTGCACGGCAGATGGGGGAACAAACCAATCTCGGAATACCTCAGTAAACTCTTCCCAAGAAATCAAAGAGTTTAATCTGCCCTGAAACTTTGCCTCATGCTGGCCTACCCACCAGTGCTCAGCTTCCCCATCCAACAGAAAAATAGCCACCGGTACTTTCCTGTCTGATGGACACTGCATGCCGTCAAAAGCCTTCTCCAACCTCCTCAGCCACTCCTCAGCTGCTCTGGGCTCAACAGCGCCCTCAAACCTCGGTGGTTTCAATCTCAGAAACATCTGCATATGTCTATCAATATCCTCAGATCGAACAGTAGAGGCTCTACTGTGTGTTTCACTCATCATCTGAGCAATCAAAGTAGCAAACTGGGAAAGCGTATCTGCACCAACCACTAGGGCTATATTACCCACTGGTGCTGCCTAACTGGCACTCTGACCGTCTGTCATATCAGGGTCTGGCAGATCCATACAGAAAATCTAGAAAATCCAGAAAACTAATCACAAAAACAACACAATAAAAATCTGAACAAATCAAAACTACCCCAGACAGACTCAGATCACTTCCTATAGCTCTGTCTTACAATCCAAATTCCAAATTCCAAAACCATTGCTCTGATACCACCAAAAAGACTTGTCACGACCCAACCCGACCAGGACGGGTCCCGCTCGCATCGGGTCGTGAGGCCTGAACATTCAGACTGACTGAACTGATTCCAGGATCTGGATTTGGAATTTGTTTCAGAACTTTCTTCCAAACATTGCACACAGAAACAGACACACAGAGTTACTATAATCATCAAATCACAGCGGAACAGATCATTTATCTTCTTCCTCAAAAGAATCATGTACAAATACAGTTCATGGCTTTCAGACAGAAAGAAAGACATAACAGAAAAGCCATGACTGTACAAAAAATCAAAAGGACAAAATACCTATAACGGATCAGACTCTGAACTTCTATTCTGTACTTCCTTTCCTTTTCCAGAACCTAAAAACCATGCATAAAATAAGGATGAGCTACAACAGCTCAGCAAGACAACAAACCTCTAATCAAAATCCTCAGAGTCAGCATCAAACACCTTAGTCAGAAATCCATACAGAAATCGGAACAGAATCATATATCAAATCAGAACAGAATCAGAATCGTACAGATCAGATCAAATAAGAACAGAATAGAAATACATCACATCAGAGCTGACAGAACGTACAAAAATTGGAAATCAGATTAAATCATATCAGCTTAGCAATCATATCAAAACAGACAGAATCGTTTGAAATAAGAATCGGATCGTATCAGAACAGATCAGAATCGTGTCAGAATCGTATCAGAATCATACTCATACAGATCAGATCAAATTATATCATACGAAAATCGAAAATCATATCAATTCAGAAACAGATCAAAAGACAGAACAGATTCCCTGACACTGACAGAATCTCAACGGATTCTGGCCCCTTATGCCTCCCTTCCCAGACACTGATAGAATCTCTCGGATTCTAGCCCCTTATGTCTCCCTTTGTGCTCACGACACCAGAACAGATGTGCTTATAGCACCAGAACATAATTTATCATCGGATCTGGAACTTGTATTTCAGAAAAAAATTTCAAAGCTCATTTCAGATTTTCCCTAACATCACCCCCTTATAACTCCCTTTTTATAGCACACAATCATATCAATTCATTTCAGAACAAATCCAGATAATTTCAGAATTCATACAAAAATCCGGCAGCGTAACGGCAGTGTACGGAATTTACACAAAATTTCCTAAAAATCATAAATTACCAAATTATCACAGAATGTTCACAACGACATTGCAAGACTTTTATTCTACTTCCACAACATTTTTAGACATCGTCAAAAATTACAGTCGAAAGAAAATACCGCGGAATAAAAAATACCCGGTCAAAATTCTCCATAAAATAATAAAAATGTGCACACTCGGCACCTCAGAAACATACCAAAAGTTACGCGGTAAAAACTGAGCCAATCAGAAAATACGGACGAAATTCGTTAACAAAAACGAAATCCGGACAGAAAAGTCGTTCAAACTTCACCGTTCTGAAAATTGAGAAAGGCGAAATGTGCCTTACCTTGCGTACAACACTTTCTCGAACAGTTTCGTCGGACGAAAACAGCCCGGCGTCGCCCAAAATCAACTTTTCCAAAATTGCCCTCGACCTTCTCTCTCCTCAGCTGAATTTAGATATTTATTTTGATTTTCTCTCTCTTCAAAATGAGCTGATTTCAGCTAAATAATACACTAATCGGCCCGGCTGATCGCACGATCGTCCTGGACGATCTGAACAAATTCCACATCATCCTGGGACGATTTCGCAGGACGATAATTAATTTCCAGGACGATTTGCTCTCTGACTTTTGCCATACACTGATCATCTTGGGACGATCCCAGATCGGCCCGGACGATCCCTACAGGAAATCATTCCTGTAACTTCTGTACAGAATCTGGAACAAAATTACAACTGATCGTCCCGGGACGATCCAGATCGGCCCGGACGATCCTGGAGCAGATTTTGATGTTACATTAGAATAGATGGATATTAGCCTTTTTTAGGATGAGTGATTTGCTTCATCCGCTCATATAGGCATTGCTAGATGTGTTCAACTAAGGAATGATAGGAACAGGAAAGTGGTTGCAACTCCATTCACTACTGGTGACATGAAAAATAAGAAAGAAAACTTGCCACCCAATAAGAAGAGGATATAGCCTACTCATGCTCCTACTCATGCTCCTGCTCCTACTACTTCTAAAAAAAATAAGATAAAGCCAACTACATCTAAAGCAACAAGGCCTGCTCCTAATATTATTCATGAAATTGATGAATAAAAAATAATAGAAATGTGACATGCACCATAAATATTAGAGTATCCTGGTCGAGTATTAATAAATGAAGAAAAATGGATTTTCATCAATAATTATCTAAAATAGTTCAAGGATAAGTGAGTACTTAACAATACCGAGCTTTCTATTCATTTATTTAGTTATTGTACTGAATAATACCGAGCAATACCGAGCATTGTAATTCATTTATTAAGTTGTTATATCGAATAGTACCAAGCAATACTGAGAATTATAACTCAGTACTGCTCGATACAGAGCTTGTATCGAGTAGTAACTTCTAATACCTAGTTGTACCGACTATAAGAAACATACTCGGTACTAATCGGTAAATTACGTTCATCGATGCTTGTAGGCCTTTATATGTATTCTTCTATTCTAATGAATATTTTTTGAATTAACCAAAGGCGATGTTATTTTCTTTTCTGGGAATGTAATTCCTTACATAAGCAAAATGGATGAGCTATTATTATTAGATGAGCTTGATAATAATCACGTTGATGCATTTGATATTTTATTAGTCATGAATAATGAACTTTGCCTAGGCCTCAACCAACCTTTTATCTTTATTTATAGTTTTCATTAGGTCAGTAACCATTATTAATTTCTATTTATTGTTTTAACCATATTTCAACTGAACACCAATTTTACTTATTCCAAGGCTATTACCATCACATAGATCAACCGGACACAACTCCATTCATTTTGCATATCACCAGAATTGCTATTATGAATATAAATATGATCATTGTTCCCATAATACATAAAAAAACATTGGACACTCATAGTCGGCAATCTAAGGAACAAGATATGGGAATTTTTTTATTCATTACCCAAAGCCACTCACAAGGTCATACTCCCTAAAGTTGTAAATGTTACTCATATTTTCTATTTATATAAGGAGTGATGATATTAAATATTAAATATAATTACATTTTCAGATATCTTATTTATACGAGGAAACATAAAATGCTTTTGACGATGACATACGGAAGTGGCCCATCCAAATAATTTTAAACTTATCAACACAAGATAACAGCACCGATTGTGGCATGTATGTTTGTAAATATATGAAAATTATTATCCAACAAGAATCTATTCAATGGGATGTTCATAAGAACTGACAAGCTAGTATGCCTATATTCAGGATTGAATTTGTATATGCCCTTTTATGTATTAATATGAAATAAACATTTAAATATAAGACGTAATGCATATTTAGCAATATTTGTATTTGATTTCATATACATTATAATAGTTGCAATAGTTGATTAATCTGTGAATATATTTAGGAAAAATAAATATGTCACTTCTCTGTATAGACAAATACTAATAAGATACAATCAATACCGAGTAATACCGATTGGTACCGAGTACTCAACTGTCAATCATTCACATACAAATTATGATACGCTGATACCTAGTCCAACATAATAAAATGAACATGTTCACGAGATACAATTAATACCGAGTAATATCGAGTTATACTTAGTAATATAGAATTCTCAAGATTGTCCTATTCTTGCAAAAGTTGCATACACCAAGAGCACTCCAACATTAAATTAAACTTTATAAAAAATATTTCTCATTAAAGATAAAAACTGAGTAATACCAATTTATACCGAGTAATACATAATTCTCAAAATTGTATCATTCATTGCAAAAGTTGCATACACCATAAGCACTGCAACATTAAATTAAATTCTATAGGAAAATATTTCTTGTTAAAGATAAACATCGAGTAATACCGAGTAATATCGAGTTATACTGAGTTATACCGAGTAATGCATAATTCTCAAAATTGTACTATTCATTGCAAAAGTTGCATACACCATGAGCACTATAACATTAAATTGAACTTTATAAGAAAATATTTCTCATTAAAGATAAAACCCTAATAATATTAAGTAATACCGAGCAGTTACATAAATGACGACTGACTCCCTATTTCTCTAGGTGTAAATTGTATGCTTGTAGGAGGATTCCTCTCTTTGGGCTTAAATTTTTTGCTCTTCAACTTTTCCAAATAATCCTTCAATCTAGCATTAGAGATGCCCTTTGACCAACACTTCACAGGATCTTTAATACTTTTATGGCCTCCCCTAGCTATGCATTTATTTTTTTCCCTTTTATAATGAATTGAACATTTCTAACCATTACATTCATCGCATCGAACATACATTATTCTGCCTCCTCATTACCCTGTATTTTTTTGCTAATTTGATATGCAAATTAGCAAATATAATTTCTAAATATCATGTCACTAGATCTCTCATGCGATTGGCACACATTCTTTCCTAAACATGGTATCTTCCGTCCAGCATATAAATCTTTCCGAGCTCTAGTTGACCATCTTTGCAGAAAATATTTTTTAGGGATATTAATAATATCTAATTATCTCAAAACTCTCATGCAATGAGAACATAATAAACTCATCATCTCAAACTTTGCATAGTTGCATTGTATGGTTCCTTCAGAAGAATTAAATATAACAATCCACTTGTGTGACTCAAAAGAGTTGTCTATGTTCTTAAAAGAAAATGTCAATGAGTCAGGCGAAGAATGATCAATGCACAGTCCACCTACACCATGTAGAAACTCTTCTTCAAAAAATGAGTACAACTTTCTCGAATAAAATGGACAGTTTGCTTTAATATTGAGCTACTTTTTATATAAGGTTGTATCTCCATTTGAATACATCTAAAATATTCATCTTATTCATTCCTATGCCAAGTCTTCATCACCTTTTCGAACCCTATGAAACAGTCAATGATACACTACAGGAAAATCACTTATTACCGGCGGAATTTTCCGGCGGCTTTCCGGCGGTCAAATTTCCGGCGGCTTTCCGGCGGCGTTCCGGCGGTTTTTGACGGCTTAAAATTTCCGGCGGCGTTCCGGCGGCTTTCCGGCGGTTTTCCGGCGGCTAATTTCCCCGCGAAATTTTGCGACGGCTAATTTCCCGCAAAATTATCCCGCGGAATTTTCCGGCGGCTTTCCGGCGGTTTTCCGGCGGCTAATTTCCCCGCGAAATTTTGCGACGGCTAATTTCCCGCAAAATTATCCCGCGAAATTTTCCGGCGGCTTTCCGGCGGCTTTCCGGCGGCTTTCCGACGGCGTACCGGCGGCTTTACATAACTAGTTTATTTTAATAATCAATTAAAATAAAAATTTAAATTAATAATGTTTAATTATAATATTCAGAATTTTTTAATATAAATAAAAAAATACTTAGTTTTAACAGTTTTGCAGAAACGGCGCATTGGTCAGGGGGCGGGCAGCGGGAGAGGAGGTCCACGGTTCGAAACTCAGCGAAGACAGCGCGGGAGCGGGCTCGTTGGCGCACTCGGGCTCGCCTGGCTCACGCGAGCGCGGTCCGACGCGGTCTGGTCCGGCGCGACTCAAAGCCTGGCGCGACCGCCCGCCGGAGCGGGTTGCTGGCGTGCCGCCGGAGCCGCCGGGGAGCGGTTTCAGCGGGAGCGGCCGGCCGGTTCTTTTTTTTTTTTTTTTTTTTTAATTTCCACCGGCGGTTTTTGACCGCCGGCAAACCGCCGGATTTTTTTGCCGCCGGAAAACGCCGTCGGAAAGTATTTTCCTACGCCGTTTTTTCCGGCTGCGCGAAAGCCGCCGGAAAACCGCCGGAAAATTAAAAAACCGCCGGAAATTGCTCAAATTCCGCCGGAAAAAGCCGCCGGAAGTGGGTGATTTTCCTGTAGTGATAGAACTTGTTGCCTTGGAAATGCCATGGCATACATGATTGATAGACTCACAATATTGTGTAGATAAAATGCCAATGTTAAAATAATTTTTGTTGAATGTTGTAGACCACTTTTTCCTAATTTTTTATAGTTCTTTCCACCATTGATGGATCTAGAGGCTCCCTTCTATGATCATTTCATTCCACATTCTCTCAAACTCATCCTCAGAATAACAGTAAAAAATTACATATAAAAAGCAATACCGAGTTTATACCAAGATTATGTACCGAGTATAAATACTGAGTCTCAATACCGATAAACTATACCGAGAATTAATACTGAGATACTCTTTCAGTAGTGGTACAATGATCGGTACTAGGTACTATGAGCTTGGATTTGCTCGGTACCACTAAACAATGAGTTTATACCAAGCGATACCTATCACTACCGAGCAGTACCAATCAGTCAAAATGTCTGCTAATCTCGGTACGAAGATTGGTACTAGGTACTATGATCTTTGATTTGCTCGGAACCGCTGTACAATGAGTTTATACCAAGCGATACCTATAAGTACCGAGCAGTACCGATCAGTGCCGAGTTGACTCGAAACGTTCGTCTCCGTAAAGATCAGTACCCTTCGCGAAATCTTTCTCTGCGCTCTGTAAACCCTAAATTCTGTATAACGTCTATAGAATAATCTGCTAAAATGTTATTAGACCTTTAAAGAAGGCGGGGGTTTTAACTTTTCGCGCCCAATTTATATATACTATGTCGGGCTGACCCAAAATAGTTAAAATACATGCAAATTCTAGAAAATACAACGGGTTTGGGTCAGATTATCGGGTCGCTACGTGGCGCGATTTTACTGGTGTCCGAAGGTAGAGCTACGTCCGGACATCGGACCCAATAAAAATTCCTATAAAGCTCTCCGTCTTTTTACATAGATTTTCAAGTAATACTCTTAAATTTGTTTGCCAGTAAAGTAAATTTTAGCGGCTGATAAATTTAGATCCAAAAGTGCTCAATTATTTTTTTAAAAATATTGAATGATGAATCATAAAATATGTAACATAAATTTATATCATTTATCTCTTTTTAACGACTGTCCTATTTTTCTATGAGGATTGAGGATTTATCTTTTCTCGTCTAGTTGTTCCTTTCCATGCTCGTCTTATTCTTTGAAGTTCTTATTATATTTGTGTGAATAATGTAAAACAACTCATATATTTATTACACATCAACTTGGTTTCGCGCCTCGAATTCGAATATACCCTCACGATTACTGCCCTTTCGTTAATTGAAAGACAAAGCAAAGAGTTGAGAACCCAAGCTTGTGACGTTTGCTTTCATCACATTTATTTCTATCCCTCAAACTTATATAAGAAGCCAGAGCTCGCATCCGCTACAATCTGTATTCCATATCTCTTCTTATCCTTGCTCTTCCCCTCCCTTCCCTTACAAGAAAGGGGGAAGCAAATGGCCGGAGAGGAGATGCAGGAACCGGGCCTTTCTCGGCCGAAGAAGGGCTTATGTCTCCTTCTTATGTTCTTCGCATTGATTCTTTTAACGTCATTCGCCTACTTTCTACTGTTTCCGAACTCCTCTGATACCAACGTCACCTCCTGTCCTGCTTTCTTCAATATTGTTCCGGCAATCAGTGGAAGGGCTCAGAGAGGTATGTATTTTCTTTTTTAATAAAGGTTCTTGGTGTGGATTTTGATGGTTTGAAGGCTTTCAGCCTTTAAGGCTTTTAAAAGGATTTTCTAGTTCTTTATATCGTTTGAGAATCTTCGATTCCTTTTTGTTGGAAAGCCATTAAATTACCAAGTAATGAATCTGTCGTGGCCCATGCGTATTAATTGTTTCGCTATTATATATTTTCCCCAAGAAATTGAAATAGGTATAAATGAAGTTGGGTATTAAAATATTATTTGCTGTATCTTAGTTCATGAAATTTGTGGGGTTCTCATTGAAGTTGGAGGGGGAACTTTTGATGGTCGTTCGTAATGACAGAACCACAATGTATATAAATTTTGCGACCTCAAAATTTTTAGCTTAGTGAGATAACAAAATCTACTAGAACTCAAATTGATGTTTCATTCGAGATGGGCCAACAGAAAATAAATCCATGTTTGTGGCTACTTGAAATCAATTCTAAGTTAATTCAGAATTATTGATGCATAACATTCATGCCCTTATTTCCACTTCATTCAGCTCAAAATGAGCAACACAATATATATTAATTTTATTTCGTTTGAAACATGTTTGGGTCAACCCGTCTTGTTTTAAAATTTACTCAAAATATTATTCAAGACAAAATATTGATTATTAAAAAACTCGATTTAATAAGTCTGATCCTAATCGACTCAAAATTTTAAAAAAATTTCCCTTTTAAAAATTAATTTTAAAAATTATTTAATATTACATCCCCTAAATAAGAATTGTTTAAAATTCAAATAAAAATTTTTATGTTTATTTATATACAAAATACACATATGAAAGAATTTATTTCATATTAAGTAAGCTATTATTTGTAATTTATCATTATTATTATTCTCTATTATTAGTAATATTTCTCATATGATTTAAATATTTTTAGGTTTTATATTTAAATAAAAATAATGAAGTGTTAGATATATAAATAGCAAAGAATACTATTAGAAAAAGAATTATAATATAATAAATAACAAGTGGAAAGGGTGACTTCAGCTTCAAAAATTTTTGATTGTTTTACTAAAACATAGGATGTGATTATAAGAAAGGAATTTAGGAGCTAGTTTTTTAGGTTGTATTCCTGTTATGTTAGTTTTTCAAGGCCTGAAGACTGCATCAAACTTCGGATGTTATTTTTTATGCAAAGCTTATTTTCTGTTTTTTTTTATGCTTTAGGTGTCCAGTGGAGGCGTTATTTTTTGAGATGTAGAAGTAGTATGCTATCTATTTGAGAGAAAGTATATGCTTAAATTGTAACAGAAAGTTAATGTAACATTATAGGCTTTTTCTACTAATTCTGATCGCTGAATTAATTTGCTGGGCCCCAACTGTATATTGACTTGTTTTTGCTTATATTTTTAAACCATTATTCTACTTCAAGAACGGATTTAGTGCCGTTATTAGTAAATATATATTAATAAATTACTCCTATTTCTTGCTTCCAATAATAAAAATTCAATTTGCAACCCTCCAAATTATAAATTAATTATTGTGCCCTCGTTGAGAAAAATTCTAGCTTTTCCATTAATTCTACATATTTTGCATTGAACCATAAACTTCTCAATATCTGGGTTTTGGATGAAACTAATTGAACTCTTTCACTCCCTAGCTTCTATGACTTGATATTGGACTGAAAATTTATAAATAATTAAACTGGTTTGATATTGGCCTTAATTATTTGAACGAGCACTTGGAATTCTAGAATGTCAGTTCTTTATCATATATGCATTTGAAAAACTTGCAAAGTTCCTCTCGGAGGCACAATGATTACATAAATATTTAAATAAGTTCGTATGATGCGTCGGTTAATTGTAGATTTTAGTTTTAATGCATGAATGAATTGAAATTTTTATTTTCATCTCATTAATTTTTTTTCCTTCTGATTTTCAGGTGTATCAGTAGAACAAAAAAATTCCTCGTATATTCAACTTCCGAGAATGTCATTGAATGATAGACATAAATATTTACTGAAAGGTAATTGATGTTTAATTTTTTTTTTTTAAATAAGGACGTAATTCAAACAGATTTATTCACTAATAATTATGAATGCATTGTTCTCGTGGATGTTTAAATGTTTAATATTTGCTTGAGCTTATCAGTCTCTAGAAGTAAAGAGAAAAGCAATTTTTTGGCAATAGGAGAAAAGCAATTTTAAAAGTATCACTAGCTTCTATTATCTTGTTCTCCAAAATGGATGTAATGCATTCAAATTCCATCCTTTTTTATCTTCATTATATGCCTTGAAATTCTTTGCAGAAAGCTATTCACGTAGTTTTCGTATGAAGCTAGTTGCGTCTTTCAGTATTAAGGATAAGGACAATTGAAGTTGCAAATTTCATTGCAAAAGCGATTTCTCCATATTAATAGTTATAGTCATACAAGATATAGATATTGTAGGTTTCTTATTCCCTTTAATCATCTTTGATGTGAAGCTAGTGTAATAAACTTAGGCTATCAATGCAAAATTGTTACCAAAGTCTTTGCAAAATTTAAGAAGTTAGATGCTTTACCTTTAGTTGAGCATACAACACACTGTCAGCATTGTTTTGGGTATGTTTGTGTGTTTCAGTGTTTGGTTTTGGGCTGATGGTTGGATACATGTATGCTCGCAATACAGGACAATGTGATCTTTTTTCTGGACAATGGATAAACGATCCTTCAGGACCTGCTTACACGAACGCTAGCTGCAATTTCATCCAACCACCTCAAAATTGCATGAAAAATGGTCGGCCAGATACAAATTATCTTTACTGGAGATGGAAACCTTATGATTGTGAGTTGCCACCTTTTGATCCATTTAAATTTATGGATGCCATGAAAGATAAATCGATGGCCTTCATTGGGGATTCAATTTTTCGAAACCAAATTCAGTCATTGCTTTGCCTTCTCACCAAGGTTCATATCTAGATATCTTTTGAAATTTATCATTTCATCATAGAGTATTTCATTTTTATCATTCTTGATGTAATCTTGCCACTTGCTTTCCTACTTAATTTTTTCAACAATTTCATGTTAGTGATATCATGGTGATGTCCAATCATATATCATTCTCTCTTATTTAGTGAACTGAACTAATTAATCTTTTTAGTAGTATTTCTAATTTTGTTGTGCTTCAAAAAAAAACATATGTAATTAAAGTTACCAGTTTCCCAATTTTCATGAACTGTAACATATTTTCCCTTACGTTAATGATCTCTTTTGTCCACTACTTTTGGTTGACAACATTGAAATTGCTTTGCTATCTGCAATGATAAGTTAATCTAAGGTAACCCATTTCAATGTTAAGTTGGAATAAAAATTAGCTTGATTGGATTGGATTTTTCGTATTATTTTCCATGCTCTTAATATTATTGTTCTCCTAAAAATATTATGCTAACTGTTATGGTGTCAATATTATTATGTTCAAAATAGCTTTGAACAAAACACAAAGGCAAAAAGTCCAAAAAAAAAAAACGACCAAAGCACACAAACTTTATGTTGTATGTTGATATCTGCCTACTTCTACTATCACATAAAGTTTAAATAATCTACTAAGTTTCAAAATATTACATATTATTTGGAGAAAAGGATAAAGACATCTCTTGTTTATATCAATGGCTAAGATAGAATGGAGCCACCTGCTATGAAGATTTTGACTAAACGTGGAAAAGAAAATGTTGTTAAGTTATTGTCTCTAACTTTCTCTGCTATAAGAGTTCAAACGAGAGCTTGTCTCTTATATTGTCAAATGTTTATTTTCTTGTTAGAATCCAAAATAAAAGCACATCTTCCTTTTTGAATTACTCTGAAGGCTTCCTCCTACAAGAACCTAAGAAATTTCTCTCATTCTCTATAACATATCATCCCATACCCCTTCACTCTCTCGTATCTTTTTCTTATTGTTGTAGGGTACCAAATATATCCCTGTAAGTTTTTTTTATAGTGTTAACAAGGTATGAGTTTGAAAACATAAAATTACTTACATGATCTCATGAAAATTTTCAAAATCTCTTAAGGTTAATAAAATATCTTTCAATTATGAGCTCCACAAAATTTTCACCCAGCATTGCTGAGAGAGTTTACGTGCTATTGGTTTAAAATTTCAAAAGAAATATTAGATTGAAGTTAAGAAACTATACAAAACTCTAGTTCTTAGTTTCACACAAGTACAAGCCCATATGTGTATTTACCCTTCACATGATGAATGCAAACTTTTGATTAAGGCTTGTCATTAGAAGTTAAGTGCTTAGTGTATCGTAGAATAAATTTGATTTATAACTAAGAAATTTATCATCTTAAACTTAATGTTAATGTTAGAGGAATAATGGAAAACTTGATCAAGATCTCATTGTTCCATTATTCAGAGTTGTCATGAACCCTGATATACTTAGTCAGGGGAGATAAAAATATAATTTGATGGAAGGATTCTTATTGATAATCATGGGTTAGTTTGTTTAAGATAGTCTTGTATACTTGGAGTGGGTGTTTATACAGGGGGGCAATTTTAAATTAATCATAGCTAATAGAGGCTTTATACCTATGAAGGGCATCCTATGATTAATTACTCAATAGTCTTTTGGTTCTTTGAAACTTACAAGATTTAAATGTAACTATAATTTAATAGTGCCCTTTTTGTGGAAAAATTGTCCAGTCAGAGATCCCTAATCATAATTATTTAACTGTGGTGTCATTTTATGGCTAAATTATCATTCATAGGCATTGAAGGCCTATTGCGAACATAAAATCAAATTTCTTCACTAATTTTACAAAACTATACTTTCATTCATAACAATATGATTTAAAGGTGATTTTTAAAAAGTATTGTATGGATATCTTTCATGAGTCAAGGCTTGTCAGCTCTAGTCTTGTAAGAAGGAGGATCGAATTTGAAATGTGGGACTTACGACTAATCTGTGCTAAGCACATACTTATATATTAGTGGTTTATCTTGAAAAAAAGAGGTTTGTTAATTTCTAAAATTATTGTAAACTTTTCAGAGTGATTGCATGCTTCTCAAGGTGATGAAGTTATTATTCATATTTTTTTTATATACTCACAATTCTCAAATATTTAAGTGTTTATCATATTCATCGAAGCATATGCAAACAAGTTTGATCTAAAAACCAAGTGTATACACATTAAAAAGTGATTGTATGTTTTACATAGAATTACACGCACTTTGCAGTTAGAAGGGTTTAGGTTTATATTCATATTTAACCCGCCCTACTTATTGATGTTCATATTTGGATTTTAACATGTTTATTATAACACACGGGGTTAAGATTGATCTTAAGGAGTTGATATATTGTGCACATTCTTTAATGCATTTGCAAAGTGCATCTGCACATTTGCATCTGCGCATTTTATGATACATTAGTACTGTACTGTTGACCTCTGATAAAAAAAAAGAGAAAAGAAATAAAAAAAAATCCCTCAAATCCTCACCTGCCTCCCCACGTCGCACGATCCAGCGCCGCTCGTCGCACGTCGAGGCCATACCGAGCGTCACGTCTCGCACGACTCACTCGAGTCGTTAAAAGGCTCAAGGCAACGAGGCCTTCGGCCTCTGCTCTTCCTCCTCGCGCTCAATCGCTCACGCTCTGCTCT
The DNA here is from genome assembly GCA_019514585.1 of Dendrobium officinale. Lineage (NCBI taxonomy): Eukaryota > Viridiplantae > Streptophyta > Magnoliopsida > Asparagales > Orchidaceae > Dendrobium > Dendrobium officinale. Next base: position 30,095,979 of record CM033686.1, on the reverse strand, counting down.
CTCCCGATCTCCCTTTCTCCCGCAAGCTCTCTCCCTCTCCCGATCTTCCCCCTCCGACGCCGGTCGACCTCGCTCCTTCGCGCGACTTTCCCTTCCAGTCGGAACGGAAGTTACGACTGTCTGATCGGAAGCAAGCCAGGAGTCGCTGGCTGTGAGATAACTTTCTCCCTTCCGTGAGTTCCTTCGGCCCCAGGTGGTTGTCCGACTTCGCTCATTCGGCCGACTTTCCCTTCCTCGTCGGACCAGAAGTCACGACATTTTGATCCCGAAGCTACAACGGGAGCTCGCAAGCCGTGAAGGTAACTTTCTCCCATTCGCGGTCTTCGGCCAAATCTCGTAAATTCCAAAAAAAAAAAAAAGAGAGAGATTTTTATTTATGTTAATTTTAATTAATTGAAATTAATCTTAATTAATTAGGTTAATTATAATCTAATTATTTTTAATTATAATTAATTAAAAATAACCTCTAATTAATTATGGTTAATTAAATCATAATTAATTATGTTATTTTTAATTAATAATCATTAATTATAATTAATTATAATTAATTAAATTTAATTATTATTAATTGAAATTAATTAAGATTAATAATAATAAAAAAATGTGCTTGCCGAGCCCCCTAGCCTCGATCCGCAAGCTCCCTTCACCGACGACCACCGGTCCACCGGCCCCGAAGGTATAACCCCCTAAACTCAGGCTTCCGTCCTCGATGTGTACGACGGGCCGGAAAACCGCCTATACACGCCTTTATTGCGCGTGGTGGGATGGGACCCCGGTCCGACGCCTACGACGAGGCGGACAGTCGCCTCCCCTCTCGCTTTCTTACCTCGTCATGCGTGGCGAGTCAGTGGTCTACCCATGCACGCTTTTCTTAGCGTGGTGGGAAGGGCAACTGGCGCGACACCTACGATAAGGTGAGCGAGCAACCTCCGCTCTTTTATCTCGACTAACGTGTCGGGCCGGCGGTCTACCTATGCACGCCTTTATTGAGCGTGGTAGGAAGGGCAACCGGTACGACACCTGTGTTGAGCTAAACGAGCAACCTTCGCCCTCTTATCTCGACTAACGTGTCGGGCCGGCGGTCTACCTATGCACGCCTTTATTGAGCGTGGTAGGAGGGGCAACCGGCACGACACCTATGTTGAGGTAAGCGAGCGACCCACGCTTTCCTGTCTCGACATGTGTGTCGGACCGGCAAACCACCTAAGCACGCCTTTGGTGGCCGTGGTAGGAGGGAAACCGGTTTGACGCACACGGCGAGGTCAGGTGAGCTTGGTGTACCCTTTTCTTTGCGCGGCCGGAATCGTTTATAAGTACCCCCGGGCGGGGGGAAAGCAACTGCTCTTCTTGTAACAGGTACCGTCAAAGACCCCATGCACGCCTTTATTGGCCGTGGTGGGATGAAAAATCACGGCCGAGGTGTCCTCGAAAGAGGGCACCTACCATGCACGCCTTTATTGGTTGTGGTGGGAAGGCCCAGTTTTCTCGTAGTTTTTTCCCCCTAAACGGGGGGGAGACGCCGGGGAGGCTGCCGAAATTTCGGGTGAAATATTACTACACTCGGACCTGTTTTGAACTCAAAAGAACAAAATATTTGGACCAAACAAGAAAGAGCAGTGGACTTTTGAACTTGATTGAAAATGTGCAGAGGACCTCAATCAGAACAAACCTAAATGATTTCTAAAAAGTTCAAATCCAGATAAAATCAAGACAGAACTGAAGATCAAATCCAAATGAAATAAATTCGAAATGGGACCAAATTGAAATCATTTGAATACAAAATTGAGCTCAAAAGATCTCAAAAAGACTCTGAATAATCATTTGAATGTACATTCGGACTCAAATTCAAAGGAAACTAAGTGTGAAGGGCACTAAAATTGAATAAGACTCAGATTACAGAAGACATGGAACTGAGCTTGCACACTAAGCTCATGAACCTGATTGATCCTGAAAGGACTTAAACTTGAGCCTGGTTTGAGCATCATCGCCCTCTCACATTCGACGCCAGTCAAAGCTGCCACCTGAGATTGGTGAAAGGTGGAAATGGCAAAATTGACAACGACTCCCCTACGAGTACTCCTAAGAACTCGTAGTGGCTTCAACGAGTGTCCCTCCCACATATATTGTTGAAATCTCCTACGACAATTTCTACAATCGCCTGTTGATTGAGATGGCGATACGGGAGATCAATAATCAAAAGACCCATTCCTACAAACAAATGCAGCCCGACAAATCCCACCTGAGATTGGTGACAGGTGAGCATGATGTAGGAAACAATGGGTCTCCTACGAACAATTCCAGGAGCTCTTAGTGAATACAACAGGTCTCCTACAAATACCTTCAGGAGGTCGTAGTGGATACAACGGCCCCCTGCAAATGGCTACAAACAGCTTGTGGATAACAACAGTGGATATATCGTAGGCACGACGAACCACTGTGGGCACAAGTATGAATATCACCTACAGCAACGGTGATCAAAATCTCTAAGTACACCGGGTACAAAGGCAGCCCGATGTACGAAGAACACCTCTAACAGAAGAGAGGAAATGTTTGAACAAATTAGAACCAAACTTCCTGGTGTTCCAAAGCTTCTTCTTGGTTCTACACATTAGAAGAAAAGCAATTCAGGTGCCCACAAACACCGGAAATAGCGAGTCTACTATGCCGAAGAGCTTAGAAGGAGTTCTTTTCAAACCAAGTAGTCTTTGACTCCAAAATCCAGAAAAATCTTTCCCCCCGGTGAATGAGAAAGGGGGAGTCAATATCAAAATCCAACGCCACCGGATCTGCAACACTTATGAAAGCAGACAGAAGGCGTGTACAAGCTTTTCAAGGAAATGCTATGCATTCAAATGACAAATACATGCACAACTACAAATATTTCAAAATACCCCTACACGTGCACTAGAGAATGTATACACATAGGTACACTAAAAGGGGTAAAAATAACTATAAAACCCGCATGGGCCCCGGCGAGCGTGTTATTGGCACACACGTGACGTCTAGGGATGCTGCGCGGGTCGATAAGTGAATTCATGTTCGAACCCGATCCTTCTATACGGATCAATAGGAGTCGACAGGGTTCGAACCTTTAAACAAATACACGGCTGTGGAAACCAGTGTATTTGTTTCAACACATTCGTATTAGGCATGCTAAGCCTACAATCAAAAGAATTCACTGAACAAAAAGCACGAAACCTGCGAAACCCGATCCTCCTAAGCATGTAAATGGGAGTAGACAGGGTTCAAACCATTAGATAAATATGTGGTCACGAGGTCGACCAGAATATTTATCTAATACATTCTTTTTAGGCCTTCAAGGCCTAAAATCAAGAAAGTTCATGAACAAAGACATGAAGCCTAAAGAACCCGATCCTTCTATACGGATCAATAGGAGTCGACAGGGTTCGAACTATCAAATAGATACACGGTTGTAGTGACCGGTGTATTTATTTAAATACATTCTTTTTAGGCCTTCAATGCCTAAAATCAAGAAAATTCATAAACAAAGGCACAAAGCCTACGAGAAACCCGATCCCCTATCGATAAGTTGATAGGGTCGACAAGGTTTAATCAACAAGTGAAAATGACCCCAAACACCCTGATGATGGCCGTGTTGAAAGATCTCAACCGGAGGGGTCAATTTCAGGCATCTTTTAAATGTCTCCCAAAAGTCCAAATCCAAAGCTCCACAAATCCCAAAGCCTAGATATTTAAATCTGAAATCAATCCATCAATCGCTCAAAGCAAAATCCATCCACCTTCCGCAACAGTTTGCCGAGGTGGACAAATTCAAATTTACTTCAGCTCACAAAAGAGCTAAAATGCCTAGTCGAAAATATCACTAGGATCCATTCTCAAACAATCTCCTGCCAGTAAGGACGTGGTACGTGTCCTCTAACCGGCGGTCTGCCGCTAAATGGCCACCGCAGGATAAACGGTTACGACGACCCGGGGCCCTCTGAACCGCGTGGTTTCGCCGCCAAATGGCACCACGATATCTCGGTTATGGCCAGAGCCAATACGCTCCTTACTGACATCAAATCCTTGAGATATGAATCAATAGGATATGATTGATAGGGCACAAAGCCCTCTGTCAGCTAAGGTGGATTCAAATTTGTCCCCTTAGACAAACATCAACCCCGGTCTACAAGGTTCCCTTGGACGAAGCAACCCATGGCTGCCGACAAGGATCCTTCTGTCAGGTTGGGTCGACTACCTCCTCTGACTAAGTAGACCAGGGACCACGATGGCCCGGGATGACGGAACCATGGGATCTTGATCGGGTCCATCATCCATTCCCCCACCATCCGCTTTAAGTGCAAGATGGTGAAATTTCTATTTTAAATATCAAATCTTTCAACCCAAAATCCAAAAACTCAATTCTTCAATTCCCAAATCCAATTTCTACCAATATCCTAAACCTATGCTGCTACTATATGCCAGATGCACGTATATTCTACATATCTGATTGACGACTAGCCTTAATCGAAAGTTCTCTCTCGTGATCGGGAGGGGTAATTAACTATAGGGGCTTGCGCCTATAGGAAACCAGAACTCAGATCATAAAGTCCTCACAAAATGAGGGCGAAATCTCTGGGTAGTGTCTTATCTACAAACCCATCTGCCTTCCAAAATTTACCTCGGAACTTAGTTCGTTAAAACTCCCTCGCCGAATAAGAAAAGAGCGGCGGGGAGGCCGGGGCCAAATTTTCGGAGCCCACATGTACACTTCAATAGTTTTTAGTATACTTACATTTACATGAAGCACATTCATACTTATACGATTTTCAGTGTCTTTACATAATATCTAACATAATAATCAATATATTTGCATCTCTTTCTATTCATTTCACAGTGGATTTACACATTTTGCAGTACATTTACAATATTAACTTGGAGAATATGTTGGCAAAATTTCTATAATTGATTTGTCCCATCATACATGCATTGTTGAAATAGCCATGCAACCAGTAACATGTAGAAGTACATTGCTTTCTCTCATTTAGATAGTCTTTATTCATGAGGTGAACAATTCATTCATAAGGTGTGTATTAGTTGCTTAATATCTGCATTGCTTAGGCAATTGTACAATCTTTGATGTGTAAGAGTTTGGATTATTATATTTTGTTTGAAAGCTATTCATGTGGATGCAATTGCTAGTGGTGTGTGGGAGTTTAATGTGGTAGTTTTTGGCATGAAAGTTTTTCCATAGAATGTGCACATAACTTTTCATGTTAGATTCATTGTTACTCTTATTTTGTCCACTTGTGTGCATCTTACGCTTTCTATTGTGAGTGTCTTGAGTTAGAATCTCTCATGTGCTTCCATACTAACACGATTTATCTGTATGTGACTTGCATTTTACTTGGGTGGGCCTATAGGGAGTTTCACTTCTATCTATAAGTAGGAGTTCATTATTATTCATTTTTTCTCAAGTTTAGCTCATCGAGCATATTTTTTAGAATTTTAAATTTTCAACACATTTTTTAATAGTATGAATGGGGTTCTACGCTTACAAACATGCTCTTAAAGTTCATTAAATGTCCTCTTGCTTATTATTGAGTTCTCAAATTCATCACTAGTTCCCAGTTAGTCATATTTGTTTTCAACTATTATCACACACTTTTAATTTTTTTTAATTTCCTTTTTTATTATTTGTAATTTGTACTCATTCATTTTATTCAAATTATCATTTTTTTGTGTGTATAGTCTAAAGTGTTTGTTTATTTTATTCATTTTTTTAGTTTTAAACAAATTAGCTTTGCTATAAAATTTAGTTGTCTCCCAACATTTCCCTCGTGTAAGGGCATCATTTGTAGTGCTAAGCCTAGCTACCACACCAAGAAATGCATGATTGTTGCAGTTGTTAGACATTGTGATTGGGGATATCCCACTATAGAAAGATGTGTATGGGTCTTCGTGTGCATGTTCCAAGATTTACAATATTTCTCCATCAGGTCCGAACATCGTGTGCAAGTACTCTCTCCATGCTAATAAAGTGCATATCATGCTCCATCGCAAGCACACCACCTATGAGTTTCCCCTACCATGATAGGAAAAATGCGTACAGGTTTCACTCATAACACCAAATGTATCATAATCAGGATTTTGAGAAGTTTTAATGTTAAATATTTTATACCTATTTGCATGAGGCGATGATGATGAATGCACCATGAGTTAGCAAGGTGAAATCCGCAACTTTTTTCTTCCTTTATTGTAGTTCTTTTTTCTTCCTTTTTTTCTTTATTTCCCTTTTTTCTTTTTCTTTTTTTAGAGAGAAAGGGAGGGAATAAGATAGATAAAGAGAGGGAAATAAATAGAGAGAGAAAGACAGAAGAAATTAGAAAGAGAGAGAAAGAGAGGGAGAAATAGAGAGACAATGAGAGGGAGAGAAAGCGGGGGAAAGAGAATAAGAGATAGTGAGCTGGAGAAAATGAGTGATTCAGAAAGTCAGAGAGAGAAAAAAACAAGAATGTTGGGGAGAGATAAAAGAATGAGGGAGAAAGAGAATGAGAGAGGAGAAAAGGGGGGAAGAAGAGGTTAAGAGTGAGAAATAGAGGACAAGAGAGGAGATGAGGGAGAGAGAGATGGGGGGGGGAAGGGTGGAAGAAGAGAGAAAGAGAGAAAGGAAGAAGAGGGACGAAGAAGAGAGAAAGAGAGAACGAAAGGAAGAAAGAGAGAGGAAGTGCATGTTGACAGTGGCAATGATAGCTAGGAAATGCAAGGCATTTGAACCGCAAGAGCAAGTGTGGAAGAATGGAGGGAGAGACTAATTGTGGGAGAGTGGGGGCATGGGCCAAGTGAGGGTAGATTTAGGATTTGTACTAATAAAGTGGATGATAGGCTTGAACAACATTTGGAAATACTGAGAGGTCGTAGTCACTATGAAAACTTCTTAACATGATCATTCACACTTCCTTGCTATGAGTTCGACCATTTATCTATAGAGATCTCACAGAATGGGAAACCACCATTATGTTTAAATATAGGGAGTATAAATAAATATAAAGTGTCATTGACCTGGTGAGTTACAGGATGTGAGAAATCATGTACTCTTCCGTTGTTCTTATCGAGCAAAGTGGATAGTCTAGACTATTGTGTCATTGACAATAGCAGTCCAATTGTCTTAAATGGCCTCGAGACTATTCTTTTGCGTAGCTTTCTAGCCTTAAGTGCAGATATGTCCTATTAGCTTGATATATTTTATAGGCCCATAAGAAAACTTTTAAATGACCTATTAGCAGTCCAATTGTCTTAAATGGCCTCGAGACTATTCTGTTGCGTAGCTTTCTAGCCTTAAGTGCACATATGTCCTATTAGCTTGATATATTTTATAGGCCCATAAGAAAACTTTTAAGAAGTCTGGAATCTATGAAGCCATACATCCCTCAATGTTCATCTTTGAGAGAATCCCTCCTTCTTGGGTTGATTGAACAACTAAATTTTTAGGATCTATATAATTGAGAATATCTCTTTGGTCTTCGCACTTGAACTTATCCAGCTGAGTAATCATCTTTGGTCCTGATAGCTATTGAATAATCATTAAGTTTAAAAAAAGATACTTAAATAGATTTTAATTCATACAAATATTAGATATAAGGATAAAGATAACACTTTGTTTGTCATTCTTTAGAGAGGATGCAACCACATACCATGAATATGAGAGATAAACGTGGAGAATTGCTGCTACACTTTACTATTGTCATTTTACTATTACAAAAGTCTAATTGAACTTTTCTCTTTATTAAGGTTGAAGGCTTCTCCTCTTCCTAGAACTAAATGTATCAAAATCTTTTCCTTAACAAGCCGAAGACCTCCTTCTAAACACCCAAAAACTCCATTTTCCTTCAATTCCTATTATGGAATATCAATACCCTCATTCAAAAACTTTATTTATAATAATAAAAAACCATGGGTTTAAGAAAATAGAATTATATGCATTATTCATTAAAAATTTATACAACCATTTAAAATCAATAAAAAATATCATAGTTACAAAAAAAGCATTGATCACATTTTTGCAATTGTCATTAAATTATTTGTAAAAAATAGAATATTTAAAATATATCTTTAAAGGATTTGATAACAGTAAAATTTTTTATATATATCCGTAACAAATAATACGTTATAATAGCTTGAACATCGCTACAAATTTCCTGTTTAGACATCAATGATAAATTTAAATTGGCTTAATCAACTTATATTTCTTGTTAGTTCATATTTCTGGGAATGCTAATTCAACATTTATAGCTTTATATGATTGTCTGATCACCAAAACAGAGCTCCAGAAAACTTGTAGCGTAAACTCAGATTCCGTAATATATGAATCAACACTTTCAGATTCCATCGAAGTTAATGTCGCAGTAATGAGATAAACTGTGTGAAAAGACAGGTTCAGGGAATATTGGAAATTAAACATTTAGATTCCAAATGATTAATACTCAATTAGAATAAAATTTAGTTTCTTTGAGCTTCTTGATGTCGGTAGCAGAAATTTTCTAAATGTAATCCTAAAAGCAATTTCTAGTTAAGGGAACTTATCGGCCTTTTTATGAACCTCAACTCATCTTCAAGAACCCAATTATTGCAGGCTCTTTATTTCTTTTATTTTTACAATCGTTTTCTACTCTAATTTAGCCTTTCTAAGATTTCTAAACTGGTTGCTAGTGCATCCATAGAGACCTATGTCCATATTCAAATTTGATAAAATGGGTTCCATGGAAATGCCCGAAGCAATTCCTTGAGAAGAAATCTTAGCTAAATAAGAGTTAAGAGCAAAAGACAAGATAGGAGATAAATATTCAGTGGATAAACTATTCTTCTCCTCATTCCCTTTGGCAAAGATTTTCCTTCGTTTATCTATGTAATTTACGTAATTAGCCATGCTGGTGATGAAATTTTGATGAGATCTTCTCCTCCTGATATCGGTGTAGTCCTTTCTTAGATGAAAATCTAAAGCTTATTAGTGGTGATTGAAGGGCTGATACCCATCTTATTTCGCTCACAACGATATTTTTTTCTTAAGGATGACCATTTATCTTTTAGTGTTATCTTGTAGTGTTTTCTAGTTATTTGTTCTTTTTGCTTGATAGCGCTGGTTATGCTGCTACAACTTTGTGAATTATAAGTCACATAACTATAGAGCGACTTAAAGGTAGAATGATCAAGCATCCTGACAATATTAATATAAGAAAATTTATACTAAGTAGGTATGTTTGGTTTGAAGGAAATGCAAATGTATTTTGCTTCGGAATTACATATTAGGTTTTTAGTTCCAATGAAATAAGTAATTGAATTTATCGAACAACAACAACAACAACAACAACATCAAGCCTTTATCCCACTACGTGGGGTCGGCTACATGAATCCTTTTTCTCCATTGTGTCCTATTAAAAGCCAAATTCTCGTTTAAATCTAATAAAGAAAGGTCATTCCTAATATTTTCTAACCAAGTCTTATTAGGTCTACCCCTACCTTTCTTAACACAAGTCAAATCTAATACCTCTACTCTCTTAACTGGGTCGTCGGAAGGCCGCCTTTTTATGTGACCAAACCATCTAAGGCGACTCTCTCTAATCTTATCTTCTACTGGAGCTACTCCAACCTTTTCACGTATATGCTCATTTCGTATCCTATCTCTAAGGGTAAAGCCACTCATCCATCTAAGCATCCTCATCTCTGCCACACTTAACTTAGTATTATGCTTCTCTTTTAATGGCCAACATTCGGCACCATAAAGCATTGCAGGCCTCACTACCATCTTATAGAATTTTCCCTTAAGTTTGAGGGGTACATTTCTATCGCATAACAAGCCCGATGCATTCCGCCACTTCAACCATCCAACTTGAATTCTGCTGATAATATCCCCATCTATTTCACCATCACTCTGAACAATAGATCCAAGATACCTAAAACGTGTACTCTTATTAATGACTTGATCGCCCAAAGTCACAATCCCCTCACTAGGACTATTACTGCTAAAATTACACTCCATATATTCCGTTTTAGATCTACTCAAGCGAAAACCTTTAGACTCTAAGGTTGACCTCCATAATTCAAGTTTACCTTCAACTCCCTCTCTAGTCTTATCAACAAGGAGAATATCATCAGCAAAAAGCATACACCAAGGAACATCATCTTGCAAATGTCAAGTGAGAACATCCATGACTAAAGCAAATAGATATGGGCTTAAGGCTAATCCTTGATGTAACCCAACCGAAATAGGGAAATACTTGGTCAAACCACCTGTGTTTTGAACACAAGTAATAGCTCCTGCATACATATCTTTAATGATTTGAATATAAGCATTATTGACTCCTTTCTTATCAAGAACTCTCCATAGCACTTTCTCTTGGAACTTTATCATATGCTTTTTCTAAATCAATAAATATCATATGTAGATCCTCCTTATTTCCTCTATATTTTTCCATCAAACCTCTGAATAAATGTATGGCTTCCATAGTCGACCTACCCGGCATAAATCCAAATTGATTTTGAGAAACATTAGTATCACGCCGCAACCTATGCTCTATAACTCGCTCCCATAATTTTAAAGTATGACACATTAACTTAATACCTCTATAATTCGTGCAATCCTGTGCATCGCCTTTATTCTTAAAAATAGGAATTAATACACTCATTCTCCACTCATCTGGCATCTTTTTAGTCTTCAAAATAGTATTAAAAAGTTTAGTAAGCCAAGAAATCCCTTCATCTCCTAAGCATTTCCACACAATTGAATTTATCGAAAAAAGAAAAAAAAAAAAAAAAAAAGGTAAAATTCATTTTCCATTGACAATTCCTTACACAACCCTTGAAAAATTGAGATCAAAATCTATTGTGCCATCATTCTGTTTCATATGTTTTGTACTTAGAAGAAATAAAAACTAAATTTCTCATAACCTAAAATATAAAAAAAAAATATTTTACTTAATTTCTCCTCAGCCACAAAAAGGTTGAGTTTAATTTCAACTAATTTTCTTTCCGTTTAGTTTCCTCTCTTTCAATTTATTTGAACTAAATAAGGTCTTAAAAGTATGACGCTTAATGACCTTTTCATCAAATCCTTCTAGGCATCTAGTGTTTGTTGATGTTGTAACAAGAGTTGCCATAATACACTATGCAAAAAAAATCATCATGATCAAGAAAGTTACACCAGAAGCAGACTAAAAAAGAAAGATAACATGTAGCCACAAAGACTTTAAGGTTTATGCGGGTTGGCATCAACCAAACATTTATTTACTAGAAGGGAAACTAAATTTGATCCTTTAACAAAACTACAGCCACAATCATTGTGCACAAATCAAGAGCAATTATCAAAACATGTTTAAATCACAAATCACCCAAACACCACGAAGAAGAACAAGAAACCCAAAAAATATCGTAATGCAAAGATTACCTGACACACAAGAAAACTTTATTCATGCATGCACCACTAAAGCTTCGTTTGGGATGACTTTTTTATTGCTTCTTAAAGTAGCTCTTTTATACAAAAATTTTAATTTTTGTACTAGAAATTTGTTTTAAGAAGCAAGAAGAAAGTGTTAAACCGGTCCACTGGACCGGTCCAGCCGGTCCAGGCGGGACCGGTTCACGGACGAAACCGCAAAACGGCGGAGACTGCTTCCGCCTAGGCGGAAGCCGCGTGTGACGCACGCCTTGCGGTCGGTTTTTGGAAGGTTTTTGAATGGATTTTAGGAGGGAAATTGATTGTAGGGATTGTTTAGGAAATTCCTTTTGAATTGTATGCATTAAATAGTAGATTTTCCTAGGTTTTGAGTATCTTGAATTTGGCTGAAATTTGAGATCTCGTAGATTTAGGTTTTCTTTGGGCTCTTGGCGTTGCCAGAGATTTGGGAGAGAACGATCCTCCTCTCGAATTGAGGATCAATTGTATCTTGCTATTTTATTCTTCTTCTAGTAAAATACAAGTTCTTACTTCGTGTTTCTATCGTTTTTCTCGTGTTTTCCCACTGTTTTGGCTGATTTCCTGCTGTGGACAGCAGTTTGCCGTGAGATCTTTGGCTGAAGTGATTAGGAAATACTTGGAATCAAGTATTTCCTATCAAGAAGCCGTCCCAAACGAAACCTAAGTCTCATATATCTTCCAAGAACCTTATTAGTGAAGAGGGTATGTAAGAAATGACGTAGATTTCCAAAATCAAGATGCTTCTCTGTTTAATTGCATGCATAAATCTAGATGAACACCATTATATAGATAGAGAGTTGAATGCATCCCTATATACTGCTTGAAGTAAATCTGATTTATCCCAAAATTAGCAATAATCACCTCTGTAATCAATTGGAAAATTTGATGCCAAGGATCGAAGCGTGAGACCAATATTTATGATTTCCCAATAACAAAAGTTTGTGTGAATCCCATTTCTAGTGATTTTCCCAAATCTAAATTTATGCAAGGGTAAATTTTGAAAATTTTGTAAAAAATCATTAAGCAATAGTTGAAAATTTTGTAAAAAATCATTAAGCAATAGAACGATGCTTTTGTCTTCTACTCTCCAAGATGAGTACTCTAAGCTTCACTGAAGGGCTCAATATCTTGTAATGTCATTAGGTTTAAAGTTTTCCTAAGCTTGGTCTTTATATATAACTAAAAGCCTCTTTGACTGCCAAAAAAAAAGGCCTCTTTGCTAAATTTCATAAAAGTAGAGGCTCTATTATTTTTCTAAGCATGAAGGCATGCCTATTAAATCATATTTGAATGAGTTTAGTTCAATCATTCAAGATTTGAATATTATTGATGTGATTATTGATATTGAAGAACAAGCCTTATTATAATTATGCTCTTTGCCTCTCCCTTACAATTACTTTTGAGACACTATGTTATATGGTTGTAATGTAATAAGCTTAGCATATGCTAAGAAGTTAGGGAAGTGATAACCCAATTGAAGGTCGATTGCAAGTTAATAGAGGTAATCATGTGAGGAAGGGGTTCTATTCTAATAATGGTAAGAGAAAATTTTAGAATGAATGTAAAATGACTACCTTCTTCTATTCTGATAAGAAAATGCACAAAAAGGATTTATTTTGCTTTGAAGAAGAGAAATCAAGAAGCAAATAATGACCATAACAATGTTAAATCAACCGATGTAAGTACTTTTACAGATTTTTCTAGTTATAAATTTAGTGATTATTTTGGTTGATTGAAAATAAAATGTAAAAGTAGTAGATTTTGGACTCAATTTAATTTAATTACATGTTCTACTATAGATTTGTTTTTCACATGCAAGCTATGCTTACATGAGTAATGGGGCCATGTGCAAAATTATTGGTTATGGCACCATAAAGTTTCATGTTAGCAACTATGTTTTTTGCTAGAGTCATATCTGTGCCATATTTAAAGATGATTTTAATATCCTTAAGTTCTTTTAGTATTACTTGATATATCTTCTCTAGTGATGTTAATACCCTTTTTATCTAGATGGGTGCATTGGTTGTCTTACTGATGAATAGAATTAGTGAACTTTTTGTTGTATAATGCAATGTCTTGTGTTAGATTCAATTATAGTGGTAGCTCATCAAAGTAAAAATGATACTTAGTATATGACATAAAATGGGACCTACTATGAAATTTATTAGTAATAATTAATAAAAAATACTGCAAAATATTTTTTTGCTACTAAGAGCTTCGAAAGGCATATGGGTATTACATGATAGGAAAAAGTTCAAAATAAAAGAACAACATAGTAATATGACTAAGTCTAACAAATTTGTAAATTGAGGTATTGTACTGCCTTAGTTACCTTCATGAATGCTGACATGGAGGTGCCATATAGAGATTTGTTCAAATATAATTATTCAAAATTAGACTCCATGTGAAAGATAATTTAGCATGGTCTCTTAATTTCAATAATTATTTTAGATTTGATTTGATCTTAATTTTTTATAATTGGTGGGCTACCATAAAGTCAAAATATATGCTACTAAAAAATCTTAAATGGAGGCTTTCAAAAATTCCTAAATGGAGATTATTATAAAATTTGAAAGAAGGTTACCACAAAAGTCTACAAATGAGGCTACAAAAGCCTTTGGGTTGATTATTAATTTATGGGAGCTCTTTTGCTAGTTTTATTTTAATTGTACAGTGTTAAATCACATATATTTATCTTTTCCTCTATCCACTATTTGAAAATTGCCACTCTCCCTATTAGCTAATGTCTCCTTATTCCTCATACTAGATCCGTCTTTTCCCTACTTGTGATGTCACCCATTCCTATTGGATTTGTTTGTTTGACTAATTTCAGTGCTTTTATTGATTATGACATTCATTGCGGTTTCTTTTAGGGTCCCAAGTTCTTTTTGCACCTATTGTATTTGTATCTCCTTGTGTTCATTCATTTTCTTGAGTTGTATTGTTTTGCTTTAGGTTTTTCCTCTTAGAGCTTATGTTTTTTTCTCTTAATGCTTGTAATTTTATCTAGCATTTTGTTTTATTCATCAATATATTTAAACATAGGCTCTCAATTTTCTCTCTCTCTCTCTCTCTCTCTCTCTCTCTCTCTCTCTCTCTATATATATATATATATATATATATATATATATATATATCTATGTGTGTGTGTTTGTATGACACTTGTATATCCTTGACGTAACATGAGTTGTAGCTACAACTTTAGAATATCCAATGCAAAATCTGTGATGTCGCCTCCTTAAAATTTCTATGATTTAACAAAACACATTTGAATTCCAATTGAAAAAATGCATCAAGTTGGAATATCAAAATATATCTTAATTTCCACTTTCATTTGCATTTATTAAACTGTAGCATACATTTGATAATGCTGATTTACTCTGCATTGTAGGTCGAGGAGCCTGTTGAGGTCTACCATGACAAGTTTTTCAGGTCCCGAACTTGGTACTTCGCCAATTACAATTTCACTGTTGGTGTCATCTGGGCTCCATTCTTAGTCAAGGCTGAGTTATTTGAGGATGATGAAGGCAAATCAAAATCTGATGTTGAGCTTCACCTTGACATCCTTGAAGATAAATGGACTAGCCAATACAATAAATATGATTATGTGATCTTCTCTGGTGGGCAATGGTTTCTTAAATCAATGATCATTTGGTTGAATAACACAATTGTTGGCTGCCACAATTGCAAAAACAACAACTTAAAGGAGCTAGGCATCGATTGCCCTTACCACAAAGCTCTCCAAACGGTTTTCGAGTTCATGATCTCTTCTGATCACAAGCCTCTCATCTTCTTTAGGACATGGACGCCAGATCACTTTGAGTATGGAGAGTGGTTTAGTGGAGGGGTATGCAATAGAACTACTCCATATAGTGAGGGACAATACAAAGGAAAGCCAATAGACCATGTGATGAGAACAATTGAAATTCAGGAGTTTGAGAAGGCTGTAAGTATGGCTTCACAGACTGGTGCTCGTCTAAAACTATTAGATACTTTTCATCTTTCTGTTTTAAGACCTGATGGGCATCCAGGTCCTTACAGAACTTATCATCCCTTTGGTAAGGATAAGATTGCTAAAGTTCAAAATGACTGCCTTCATTGGTGCTTGCCAGGGCCTATCGATACATGGAATGAATTGATTGAGAAGATTCTTGTTGATGAAAGAGATATAAGCTCTAATTGATTGAGATTATATCAGACTGTTACATCTGCTATGTAAAATGGTGCTTGATATCTTTTACCTCTGCATATGCTAGTTCTTCTTTGTCCTTGCCTTCAAGCATATAGTGATATATTTATATTTCCACTACTTTTTCAAGTCGATTTGTCATGTTCTGTAATCGTACTATTGTTGGTTAAGAAATAAAATATGTTGCTTTTCCATGATAAGAGATTTAACTTGCTAATTTCTTGGTATTCATTTTTCCTCCATCTTCATAATGTTAATGTGTTTCGCCATATTTTTTTGGGATTTTTACATACATAACACTTAAAACCTCTCTATTTACTTATCTAACACCTAAACTTTAATATTTACTCTTCTACCACCTAAAAAAGCTCTATCCCTCCTCAAATATACCACTCAGTTTCTCTCCCGTTAGAACCAAGCCCCGAAACCTGTATTTCGCTGGGGAAGACCTTTTCCGATGATGCGGCGAGGTGCGAAATCCGGCGGTGCCGCTGCAATTCAGCGCGCAAGAAAGGATTTTGAGATGAATTCGAGAGGGGCAAGGTATCCGGTAAAAAAAGGTGAGCTTTTGTGCGGGTACCAGCCGATCGTTATGAGCGATCAAACGGTGTTTGACAGGGCAGATGAATTCGTCGCTGATAGGTTTATTGGAGAGGAGGGGAAGAGGCTTCTGAATTACTTATACTGGTCGAACGGGCCGGAGACGGCGAATCCGACGGTGGAGAACAAGCAATGCGCGGCTAGAGACCACGTTGTGGCAACCGCTTGTTTCATGGTGGCGGAGATCTTTAGGAGATATGATGACTACGAGTGTGGGGACGATATGGATTTCACAAAGCTGGAGAAGGCGACCGCCGCCGCTGCCGTCGTTGCCGCCGCCGCCGCCGCCGCCGCTTAATAGCTTGTTTTATAGTAAATTAGTAATTACGGGCTTTGATTTTGAACTTCTAAACTGTTTGGGTGGCGGCTTGGAATAAATGGAGTGTTTTTTTTTTTTGACCATTGCAACTTCTCCTGTCGCCGACGATCGTCATTAGAGGATCTATTATTTCCCAAAGGCAGAAGCTGCGAGAAGACAAAACGATTGCTGTTGTAGAATCGCGTTTCGGATCCGTAACGATGAATCATACGCGCTTATCATTGTAACTTTTCAGAAGAAGCTAATAAAATGAGCGAATCAATGGTGACGCTGGTAGAAAGATTGAGGCTTGCCACTGCCGCATCATCGGAAAAGGTATTCCCGAGCGAAATACAAGTTTCGGGGGTTGATTCTGACGGGAGAGAAACAGAGTGGTATATTTGAGGAGGGATAGAGCTTTTAGGTGGTAGAAGAGTAAATATTAAAGTTTAGGTGTTAGATAAATAAATAGAGAAGTTTTAAGTGTTATGTATGTAAAAATCCCTATTTTTTTTCTTGAGAAACACCTGTGTAGGCTCATGTCTTAACCAACATGAGAGATTGGTATTATGGCAGACGCAAAGTCTCTACCACTCTTACGAATGTTTCATGATAGATGAAAGTCTTTAGCAGTGCTTAAGATTTATTTTCTATACAAGTTTTGATGAAGGAAACTGATATTACTGAGCATGCTTGTAAGTTTATCGAAGGAAAATTATTTGGGCTAATTTTATTAGTTGTAGATAAACATTTGGTTTTCGAAATCGATGATAGAAAATAGATGATTAAATGTGTTAGAATCAAATCATCAAAATTTAATACTATTATTGTGTATACTCATATATGTACATATGTGGCTTTGATATCTCCCTAACAGGTTTGGATAGAAGAACTATGACTTAATAGGTACGTTCCAATAATAAGATTTTGGCTAGAATAATCACCTATCTTTACGGTACTCACAAACCAATGGATGTGATTCTTTGAAGTTAAACAAGTCAAAGTTTTGTCCCTACCAGGAGATTCAAGGAACTCTTACAGAACCAAGGACTCCCTAAAGCTACTCACCCTTGAAAGATCCTTGGCTAGCGAGAGACGAGAGAGAGATAGAGTAGAAGCCAGAAGAAAGGAGAAAGGAAAAGTATATTTTTCTTATCGCAGAACGTTGTACATGATGGCTATTTATAGATAGCTATGAGGTAAAGAATACAAGAAATACATAATAGAAAGGACACGTCAGCAGATGACGTGTATGTGCTCTAATATTCCCCCTCAAGTTGAGCATCCGTAGGTTGGATGGTTAACTTGTGACGTAGATTGTTGAACCTTGTAATGGAGAGAGGCTTTGTAAGGATGTCCGCTATTTGATCCAGTGAATTGATGTGTGAGATGGTGAGAGCTCGAAACTTGATGTGCTCGCTAATGAAATGATAGTCAATTTCTATGTGTTTCATTCTTGCATGGAAGATAGGATTATTCGCCAGGAAGATGTCATCGAAAAGGAGAGATTGCGGACATAGAACCGCCGGGATTCTTTCGAGCTCCGCTGCTGTCCGTCTTCGGGTTCTTCATCCACGTGGGGCGGTTCAAAGGAGGCTTCTTCTTCGTCAGTTTTGGAGAATGCGGTGGCAAAGAATGAGCTGGGGAGCAGGCACCTGTGAGAATAGGAGAAGGAGAGGGGTCGACAAAGGAGAGATTGGAGGGAGGATTTGTGACTGAGAAGTGAGATTCTGGGGCGCGAGCAAGTGAGGATAAGTGAACTGTTTTGAGATTTGATGGCTGCGGCGGGGAGATGAAGTCCTTTTGAGGTTGTCATGTGAGGAGAAAGTGCTGAAGGCGAAAATGGGAATGGCCGCTGGCAGCTCGCTGAAATGTTTGTAGATATAGAAAGGCCTTAACCCCAACACAATTGAGAAAATTTATGCCATGGTGCACCTCCTAGTCAACATAGAAGGATTTGTTAGGAACATCATTATGCCTTCTTCCTCCCCACTCGCTTCTTCTTGGTTTCTTGTCTAGATTGTTTTGCAACTTCTATATATGAAGCTTGAGCCTCAAGAGAGCTCGATGCCTTTAGCTTCATTGGAATGAATTACTTTGCATCTTTATATATCTTTACCTCATGAACTGCAAAGGGTTAAATGTCACCAGATATTCTGAATTCTTCATGCATTGGTGTAGTGTTGATGGGATAATGCCGTACTCATGCAATTAGGGGCGGCCAAGGAGTGCTTTAAAGGCAGTATATGCATCAATCACATGGAAATTTGACATTTGTATGAAGCTCTCCAAATGTAAGATAGAGTGTAAATGATCCTAAGGTCTTCTGCCCCTTCTCATTAAAACCATGTACCATTAGCTTATCTGATCCAAGGTGTTCCATATCGGGCCATAGTGATCTTAGTGCTTTCAAGCTCATTAGATTTATAGATGACCCTGGATCGATCAGGATTCGACTAATCATCATCCCATCACTTTCTGCAGTAACATACAGAGGACGATTATGATATACCGTTCCGAGCATCATATCTTCTTTAGAAAAAGTGATGAACGGCTCATTAAGAGCTTATAGGACCTCTGTTATATTATGCTCAGCAAAATATGTCTCATTTCTTTCGGGATCTTTGAGAGCCTGAATCATAGTCTCCCGAAGGTCTTTAGACATTACCAAGGCATTGTATATGCTGAGTTGTGCTGGTATTTTTTTTCAGATGGGATAAGACATTATAATCTATCCCCTTGGTTAAATCATCTTTCTTATTGGGATCCCTGAGGATAATATTTTCATTGACAACTATCTCCTTCCCCTTATTTTTGCTAGAAACTTCTTTCTTTGTAGGAGATGGCAATATCTTGCCACTTCTCAACTGCACCTCGGCGACCTCCTCCTACTCGGACTCATTTAATGGTACATTTTCTTCTAAGTCGGCCATTGTTGCATCTAGGGATTCATTTATTGATTCAGAGTCACCACCCAGGTTTATATGTCCCATTTGCGATGCTATGTCGGGGTCCGACCCATCTTCCTTTGGAAAATATAAGTAATCTTCCGAGCTATAGTCCATTGATGTCACCATTAGACAGGATTCAACAATAATTTCCTCAGCATATCTTTCCTTTATCATTGCATTTGGTGTCACTGAGATTACCCGACATACTTCTTTGGAAAGGGGATTCTCATCATTTTCTTCGGCTTCATCTATTTTAAGCTCTGACATAAAGTCAGCGAGCTTAGTAGGTCGCCTCACAGTTTGGTAGTACTCATCCAAACTATTAATAATCCTTTGAGTTGCAGTCTTTTTTCTCTTTAGGTTTTTTTAGTTTGGTCTTCTTCTTGGAAGATTTCACCCTTCCATACTTCGAAGTGCTTGCTTGGTTAGGGGGTTGCTTTAGAGTAAAAGGTCGCACCACCGGCAGTGCCTTCAAATCTATTATCGGCTCAATAGGAGACCTCCACTTTACACCTAAAACTCGTTCAAGTTACTTCAACATTTTCACAGTTTTCTTAGAGACCGCAATCTCCCATTGTGCTTCTTGAGCTGACTTCTTTTCATTTCTTCTTTCTTCAATCAAGGGTACGGAAGAGGATGTAACCACCCAAGTTGATTCTTTCTTGAGATTAGTCAACACATTATCTGATAATGTGATCTCTCCCTTCTGGTATTTTCTTTTGAGCCAATACTTAAAGACATAACAATATTTAATAGGATGGATGACTACTCGATGGTATGGGCAATAATTTGGTCACTAGTGTGCATCGACTCTTTGGGCCTCTTGCATTCAGGCAATTCTAAACCCGCTTTCAACACCTGTCGAAATAATTTGGTGACACTTTCCCTCTTGAATGAATATTCTTTATTCATTTTTTCCTTGAGGGATAGGAATGTTCTATCACCAGTCCCTATTTTTTGCCTCAGATGTTCTCCACCAAACTGATAAGTTTGTGGCTTGTCATTGCCCCCGAGTATTAACTTTGGTTGGGGATTAGGATTGTAGTTTTGTTTAGGTTTTTCTTGATATTGCATCGGCTGCTTGCCTTTGTCTACATTATAAATCACCTTTTTTCCCCTTATCAGCTCTGGGGAAAAATGTGGAGTCAGCCTCACCTCTTCTAGTACCTGAGGCTTTAGCCTTTCTGGATTTATCAGAGTGTATTTTTGACCTGGATAAGTTCCGTTTTTCAAACTAAGCCACTCTATCCAGTAAATCTTGAAATGTGGTAATTGTAGTCATGCATAGGAAGGGTTGCATTTTATCATTAATGTTTCTCATTAACAACTACACAGCATGTTCTTCTTCGAGCTGCTGCTCATATTTCATGCTCAAATTTCTCTAGTGAGTGATATATTTCGTCACTGACTCTTCCCTTTTTCTCTTCTCCAAAGCAAGGTCAGCGATGTTGATCTTCTCTATTGCACTAACGAATCTATTTACGAACATAGTTTCTAATTCTACGAAAGTCTTCACAGAATCATTTGGCAGTTCTATATACCATTCAAAAGTAGTTGCTGTCAAACTGCTAACAAACTGTTAGAAGAGTAAGGCGGCGTTGCCTCATGTGTTCCCACAAGTAGCTTTAAATTATGCTAGGTGCTGCAAGGATTTTTGTTACCATCAAAAGTGTTGACTTTTGGTATTGAATATCTTTTTGGATATGGTACCTGATTATACTCAGCTGGGTACGGCCGACCCTTGCCACCAACTTCTCTGCCTGATCAATGGCTATGATAGCCTTGATCTTCTCGAAAATAATTTCTTCCAACTGTGCAGCTATCACAGGTTCAGAAGTACTTGCAATATTTTGTGGAGTGGGTTGGCGAACGACATTATGAACTTCGCGATCACCTTTAGGAGCTCCCCATACTTCTGAAACTTAAGTTATCTGTAGGTTTGGAGGATCAGTTAGAGGATTAGGTATGGCGCCAATAGCAGCAATTCTCTGCATTATCTATACCATTGCCTTTATTTGAGCCATCATTTCAGTCATCATCTTATTTAACTGAGAGATTTCTCTATCTTTGGCTCTCATTTGTCGCCTCATTTGTCGTTGCATTTTAGTGAGTGTGACATTTTCGGCGTCAAAAGGATTTTCATCTACTTCTTCAACTTCTTCTTCTCCTTGGGAATGGCCACTTCTGCCAGTGGCGGACCCATCTCTATGGCGACGCCGGTATACTTATCTAGGTGGCAATTGCCAATGATCGTCATCTTCATTATTATCATAATCGGTGCTATCATCGATGTCTATATGTGTCACCATATAGACAACTTTCATATCCAGAGTGTTATTTATTTCTTGTATTTCTTCTTCTAAAATTTTCTCCATGTATTATTCTATATTTTCTTCAATGTTATCTTATATATTTGCTTCCCCTTCAATGTATTCTTTTTCCTCGATGTTGTCTTCCCCTTCCATATTTCCTTATTCTTTTAGTACTCGAATTTCTGAGCGGCGACGCCATCGGATTTTCAGTTCTTGGTTAGGCAAGGGGATTTCTTCGACTAGCGGGCTGCGATCGAAATGAACATCTTCCTTTGGAGGGGATAACAAGCGACGGGATCCCCTGGAGGATTCTCCAAGGTGTCTACCGTCTGGAGGGGAGTTGTCATGGGTCTTCTTTGGAACCCATCTCTGACATTATTTATTGTTTGGGGCGGATCTTTGGAAGCATCACTAGATGTCACACCTAAATCAACTCTTCTTTCTTTTCTTTCTTTTTCATTTTTTCTGAGGCTTTGACCTCCAAACTTATTTTCCTTTCATTCCTGGACCTTTCAGCGGCGGATTCCCGAATATATAGTTTAGGTGACATGCCCCGATGTTCACCGTGTGTAATATACTTTCTTTTTCTTCTTTTCGCCTCAATGGATAGGTGTTCCCTTGGCCGGGTTCTCCTAGCCTTGATGACTAGTAGCTTTTGAAACTTCTTCTTTTTTAGGCCTTTCTCCTTTACAGTCTTCAGCACTCGATACACCCGGGCTGATAAGGTCATAGGTTCATTTCTCCATGGAGGGGTTGGGACCTCACATTGTTGCTTTTAGAAGGACTTCTTCAGCTCACCAGTGAAGCTATTCCTCTTAGCCCATCTTAGGTCAGTAAACTTATTTTGGGTAGGAACATTAGCTTCAGGCTCTTGGGCTAGCAGATTAGAGGGATAGACCGGGAGTTGTTATCGTTGAGCTCGGAGTTCAACATTTATCTTTCTCCTTTGTCTTCTTGTAAACCTTCCTCCAGATGAGGAGGCCTCAATATTGTTCCTACCAGGTGTAGCAATCTCCCTAGGCAGGGCGCGGTGTTCGCAGTCACCATGGAGATTCTTCCATCAGCCACAAACCTCTTGGTCGCTGGGATTTCAGGCTGTGATAGCCTCTCGAACACAAAATCCTTCCACTAGGATTTTCAGCAGTAGGTCGCACTGTTTGCTGATGCGCACGACATATAGGAGCTTCAGTAGTTCTTGCAATAATAGCAGGAAAGTCAATGCTACCAAACTGGATGGTAGCTCCAGCATTTCCAGTTTCAATTACAGCATTTGCCAGCTGAATCTTGGCTCCTCGTCCGAGTTGGACGGTCATCGGAATGTTTTGTAGATCCATTTGCATAAATGAAAGACAAGAGTTAGTAATCAGAATCTGATACATCACCCCGCACTTTCAAAATGCAGAGACTTGCACAAAACACAAAAACAAAAATAGACAAAAATGATTAGCACAAGCAAGCAAAAAAAATAATTTTAAAACTGTGCTGAATGCCAAATGAATTTGTTGAATGATTATTTTAGAAAATTTTAGAGTTTTGAATCATTAAATGATCATTTTGAAAGACTCAAAATATTGAGTATAAGTTGATATGGCTACTACTATAGCATTGAGACGACTAGTCAAAGATAGAAAGAGAAACCATTCTCTAGGGGAGACACCAGAAATCTGTGGACTCCGAAAATTCAGCCCCAGCCCTCGCCTACTACTATTTACTTTTTTATTCGGTGATGGAGTTTTAACGGATTAAGTTCCGGGTAAACTTTGGAATGCATATGGGTTTGTAGATAAGACACTACCTAGAGATTTCTTCCTCATTTTGCAAGGACTTTATGATCTGAGTTTTGGTTTCCTATAGGCGCAAGTCCCAATAGTTAATTACCCCTCTCATTCATGAGAGAGAACTTTTGATTAAGGTTAGTCGTCAATCAGATACGTAGAGAATACGTGTTATCTGACATACAGTAGCAGCAACAGGTTTGAATTTGGGAATTGAGTTATCTTTTAGAAATTTGGATAGGGTTTGATATTTAAATTTATAAATTTCATCATCTTTCACTTAAAGTGGATGATGGGAGAATGGATGATAGACCTGATCAAGATCTCATAGTTCCGTCGTCCCGGGTCATCGTGGTCCGTAGTCTACTTAGTCAGAGGAGGTAGTCGACCCAACCTAATAGAAGGATCTTTGTCGGCAGCCATGGGTTGCTTCGTCCAAGGGGACCTTGTAGACCTGAGTTGGATGTTTGTCTAAGGGGATAAATTTGAATCCACCAAAGCTAACAGAGGACTTTATGCCCTATCAATCATATCCTATTGATTCATATCTCAAGGCTTTGATGCCATTAAGGAGTGTATTGGCTCTGGCCATAATCGGTATTTCGTGATGCCATTTCGTGACAAAACCACTCGGTTTAGAGGGCACGTACCATATCCTTACTGGCAGGAGATTTTTTGAGAAAAGATCCTAGTGATATTTTGGACTAAGCATTTGGCTCTATGTAAGCTTAAGTAAATTTTATTTGTCCACCTCGGTAAATTATTGCGGAGGGTGTATGAAGTTTGCTTTAAGTGTTGATAGTTGGATTTCAATTTAAATATTTTGGTATTTTGGGATTTTTTGGATTTTCATGGGTATTTGGGATAGGATTTGAAAATATTTGGAATTAATCCCTCCGGTTGAGATCTTCGTTCAATACGGCCATCATCGGGGTGTGCAGCGTCATTTTTATTTAGAGTTTGCACCTTGTCGACCCTATCAACTTGCCGATAAGGGATCTGGTTTTGTAGGCTTTATGCAATTGTTAGTGAATTCTCTTGATTATAGACCTTGGATGCCTAATATGAATGTATTAAATAAATATGACGGTCTCCACAACCGTATATTTATTTGATGGTTCAAACCCTTTCGACTTCTATTGATTCGTATAGAAGGATTTGATTCAAACTTGAATTCACTTATTGTCCCGCGCAACATCCCTAGACGTCACATGTGTTCCCACAACATGCTCGTTGGGGCCTATGCTAGTGTTTGGGGGCATTTTGTAATCATTTTCTAGACCTTCTTGACTCTTACCTACCTACTTAGGAGGATCGGGTTCGACTTTATTGACCCACATAGTATCCCTAGATGTCACGTGAGTACCAATAACACACTAGTCGGGGCCCATGCGAGTGCTTGGGGGCATTTTATAATTATTATTAAACATTGTCGACTCCTATTTACCTATTTAGGAGGATCGGTTTCACATTTTTTGACCTGCGTAGCATCCCTAGACGTCACGTGTGTATCAATAACACGCTCGTCGGGGCCCATATGGGTTTTCAATTCTATACCCCTTTTTAGTGTACCTACGTATATACAAGCTATGTTGCATGTGCAGGGGCATTCTTGGAATATTTGTAAATGCCTTATGTCCACTTGCATGAATATTGCAGATTAGGTGGCATGTTATAGCAGCTTTTGAATAGAGTTATTTGTTGCTTTACACAGATAGACTATCGTGCACTAGTTGCATGACTTATGCAGGTAGATGATAGTTCACTAACTAATCTCCTGCTTTATATTTATAGATGGTCGTAGATAGCTTGTTGTATGCATGATGAATTTTTCAGCTGTAACTCATAAGTACTTGCACTTGATATAGTTACTTTGTATCTTGCTCGTGGACAATAGACTGGGTGTACTACGAGTCTTCTATAGTGGCCCGTGGATACTTGGAATTGTTGTAGTCATCTTGCATGTTGTTCGTAGATGAGATGTGATATTCGTAGTAGGGCTCCAACAGAAGCTCATGGAAGCTTGTATTTATCGTATTCTTTATGCACTTTGTTGTGGTATTTGGCTCTTGTAGTACATCCGCAACTGCTACAAGTGAGTAGGTCGATGTATTCCTTTATAGACTGAAATTGACTTCAGGATAATGTATCAACTGAAGTCTTTCTGTATCTACCCATAAGTGGCATGTACATCTGTCTTTGTAGAGAGCTTGAATATATTGCAGATCTTTATGTATTATCGATTGGTGAACTGCTATATCTACTTGCATGTCTTCTGATGCTCATAAGAATTATTGCTTGTATATTTGTTCGGGCTCAAACTATACATCCCCTCATAATTCATTGCTTGCAAGATTGAAAATGGTTGCCTATGTTCTGATGTTGATGGTAGGAGTGTTGTAAGGTAGCTACTTTATATGATAAATGTCCGTCATACCTTGATCACAAACATGTTTTATCATTTATGGCATGACATTTTATGTTTGTAGGGATGATCGAGCACATTCATTTTGTATACTAACACTGAGTGCTGAATGGGATAATTAATTATATATAATTCATAATTAATTATACATAATTTATAATTAATGATAAACTAATTATAATTAATATATAATTAATTATATTTAATTTAAAATTAATAATAAATTAATTAGATTTATTTTACAATTAAATAAAAAATGTAATTAATTACATTTAATCTATAATTATTTATTTTTAATTTAAAATTAATCATAGCTTAATTAGATTTATGATTAATCAAAAATTAATTATAATCAATTATATTTTAGTATATAATTAATTAAATTAATTTAAATTAATTATAAATAAATCATTTTAATTTATAATTCAATATTAAACTAATTATAAGTAATATTTAATTAATTATATTTTATTTAAAATTAATTA
Organism: Dendrobium officinale; assembly: GCA_019514585.1. Lineage (NCBI taxonomy): Eukaryota > Viridiplantae > Streptophyta > Magnoliopsida > Asparagales > Orchidaceae > Dendrobium > Dendrobium officinale. Next base: position 30,069,513 of record CM033686.1, on the reverse strand, counting down.
TAAAACAAAATATAAATAAGATTAAGCATAATCTTGCTAAACATAGAGTTTAGCTCTCTTAAACAGAGAGTTAAACACTCTGTTTTAAGCAACATAGAGTTAGACTCTCCGTTTTAGGTAACTTGGCCAAAGAAGCATGCGTGAGGGAGAGAGCTACCTTCACGACAAGTGAGCTTCTGTTGTGGCCTCCGATCGGGCAAAGAAAGGGCAAGGGATATATTATGATCAGTTCAAAACTAGTCCCTTCCAATACGATGTAAATATGTGTTCACATGAATTGCTCAATTTTTTATAAATACATCATGTAGTACAATCCAGAGATTATCCAATATGATATGCTTAATTTTATCTATTTGTATGGTATGATACTTGGGATGATGAAAATTCATCTCTATCACTCATCTCGTATTGTTCTCATCGTATATTATAATTAACTATCTTTGGTAAATAATCCATTACGATATAATTATCATACAATATGATTAGGTCAAAAATCATGATTTTATTTGGTACGATCTCCAGGATATCCAGATCTCGTCTCTATCAATCGTCTTGTACAATCAATATTGTACAGTATAATCAACTATCATTTATTAAATCATGATTTAATTGACTAATCATGGAGGTTAATTTTAACATAATTTCAAATTTTTATACAATATGATTTGCAACATACAGTATGATTAGTTTAAATTATGAACTTAAAAATCTTACTTAAATTATCTTGGTAGCTAGGGTTTTGATCATGAAATGAATCGTATCATATGATATATATCATACAATATGATTAATTTACAGAACATGATATTTCAATTAGCTGTTAAACTATTCTTTAAAATAAATGATCTTATAGTACGACTTTCAATTGTACAATACATTTGTTCTGAAAATTTTAATTTTTAAAAAATTTTCTCTCGCCCCCTCTGTGTGTGCATGGTCACCCAATTGCATACACTCTAATATGACTTGACTCAAGAAATTAGAAAATATAAGAAAATATAAGAAAATAAAGAATAAACTCTTTTGACTTGACATCTTAACCTACCCAATCTTGAGACTTTAGTCTTCTTAAGTATTGTACCTACAATCATTAGTGCACAAACACAAATAATACCCAACATATTTCTTGAGAATGTATAATTCAATCAATATGGTTTATCATCATTAAAATTATAGGCCAGAGATCCTAGATTTGTAACACTCCCTTACTATTATCATCATACAATATGGTTAGTTAATTTCAAGTAGGTTGGTCAATATGATATAAATATTGTATATTACGATAGTTCAAAAATCATAGTTTTATTTGGTATGATCTTTAGGACGAACAAATTTCATCTTTGAAAATCATTTGGGATGATAAATATCGTTCAATATGATATGCTATAATTATTAAAACATGATTTGACTGAATAATTAGAGGGTTAGTTTAAGTAAGATTTAAAAAGTTTGTATGGTACAATTAGTTTATAGATCATATATTATGAATACTTCAAAAATTGAATTTAAAAGTTTTACTTAATTCATCCAGCGGTTAGGGTTTTCAAATCACAACGAATTATGCAGTATGATCTAGATTATACAGTACGATTAGTTTATAGAAACTAATTATTCAAATAGTCATTAAGCCCATTCTTTCTATACTGATCGTATAACATGATTAGTACAAAAAAATTAAACTTTTAAAATTTATCTCAATCCCTCTGTGTGTGTGTACGGTTAGCCAATTTCATACACTCTTATATATCTAGACTCAAGAAATAATAAAAAAAGATAAAATTACATACTTTGTTTACTAGGCATTCCTATTCATCAAATTCTTGAGCTTTCAATAGCCTTAAGTAGTGTATGTCTTACCTACAAAGTTAGTGCTCACAAAGAAAGAAATATCTAAAATATTCAATGAGAAAAATAATAATTGAATCAATAATATTTATCATCATCAAAATCATAGACTAAGGATCATGGATTGTAATAATCTTCCCATTTTTTATTATGACAAATAATATTTATTGATAGGTAAGATAAAAAAATTTGTATCCTAAGCTCTTCATCACAAGGTAATAATTTTAAAAATTAGGGGTTGCAAAATTTTTTTGTTTTATTTTTTTTAATAAACGACAAAAGGAGAAAAAACATAACGGAAGAAATAAAGTAACACAAACGTATGATTCTATTAAAACATACAACCATAACATATATTTTCTTTCCTTTTTGACATCACCAAATAGAGGAGGAACAACAAATAAAGAGAACAATATAAGAAATAAAAGCAATAAAATTAAACAAATAGCCATTAAAGGTAAGGCATATCCTAATCAGGTAGTGGTGGTGGTGGTTGAAAGTATTGATGGATGGAGGCAAACTGTTTGTCAATTGAAGAAAACCTTTCTCCAAATCATCTCATTTCTTCCTCATGTTATTATTATTATTGTTGAATTTGGTAGTCAAGCCTTAATTATAATCGCTCGTGTCGCTGAATGATGTCATAATGAGGGTAAGTATGTGCAGGTTGTAGTATTGGTGGCGGTGTAGGTCCACCTGTAGGAGTATCTTGCCCTTGTTAAGCAAACTCTTTCTCACCATGCTCATGCCCCCGATGGAAAAGGATACGGAAGGAGACATCCCTATAGAAAATAGGAACATTATCGGGAGTAGCACGAAAGTTTATTTGGTATTTTTGTCTAGGATCCTATGATTTGTCCTAAGGAAATATTTTATTTTCTTTGGGTACTCAGATGTAGAATATGGGTTATATTTTGGATATAATCAAGAATCATTTAGGCTTCATAAAATTGGGTATTCAACATGACTAGGTAGGTGACTACTGAAAGAAGTGGGGTTATGTTAACCTGATCCCCATTTTTGGGTATAATTGAAGTTCTAAGGACATGCTAGAAGACCTAGACATTCTGATTTAAGGTTTGGAGTAGTAGTTAATGTTAGTTTATGGTCACATTCCTAATGATCAAGTTGATAGCAGTCTGGTCAAAATTAGTTATAAAGACAAGAGATTATGGATGAGATCCTTCAATATAAAAACCTTTACATTCTTCTAAATCTTCCTTTGTGATCTTTTCGAGTTGGCAATAAATAAAGGAAGTCACGACAGAGGTTTTCAAATTTAGTCTAAGGTTGGCTAAGAATTCATAAAGAAGTTTAGAGTTGAAGGGAAAAACAAGTGTGAGGAGAAATTGAAGAGTTATGGAGGCAAAAAGGTTCATCACCTTGAAGATAAGGGCTGATTTATTTAACATTCTAAAAGAGCTAATTTTTGCCTCCTTGTACTTGTAATAGGAATCTTCATCCCTTATGAATAAAAAATGATCGCTAAAGTGATGAGCGGAGGAGCTCCCCTGAGTCATTCTACCATCTTTTGCTTCCACCAATAATTAGCCAGGAAGGTTTAGAGGGTATGAGTTTGAGGGAGTAGTGAGTTGAGTGAATTAAAATGTTTAAATCCTTCTAATTTATAGATTTAGGTGGATCATATAGTACGATCGAGATTCATACATTATGATTAGAAAAATTAATTCATCTGGATAGTATGATTAAGTTTCATACTAGACAATCTTATGGAATTGCGTTCGTCCTGAGGAGTCATCAGTATGGCATTTGTTAAAAATGTATTGTACAATATGAATAGTGTTCGTACAATACAAAATGTAGTTATTATTGTACATGTCGAATTGAATTTATCCCAATCCTGTTGTACATGTGTACCGTACAATACAAAGAGAGGTATCGTAACGTATGATTGACAATAATTTTATACTAAACCGATTGAATTCCTTAACTATTAGCGCCAAAGTGCTCTCTCTCTCTCTCTCTCTCTCTCTCTCTCTCTCTCTCTCTCTCTCTCTCTCTATATATATATATATATATATATATATATATATATATATATATATATATATATATATATATATATATATATATATATATATATATATATATATATATATATATATATATATATATATATATATATTGTTCATGTCATAGTACTCATCTTATCAATGACAAAGCACTCTACATCAAAATTTTAATATTTTTCAAATAAATTTATTTCTTATATTTTATTCATTACACTACACAATTGAGCAAGGTTCCATTATTTAGAGGAAACATCCATTGCATAAATATGACATCACAGCACCTTAAGTTGCACTTAAATTAAATTGATTCATAAAAAGAGAGAGAGAGTTGGGGTGGTAGGTTGTAAGGAGATCATTTTAGTTAAGGGTTTTAAAAATAGTTGGAATTGAGGTTTCTTGATGAGCATGATATTGACTTGTTATTTCTTTATGATTTGGGCCTATTGAGAAGAATTAGAAGCTTGGAGGAGGAAAATAGTTCATGGAATTTAGTAGGGGATCAGGAGAATCTTATGGTTGAAGAGGGGAATTGAAGATAAGAACTTCATGAAAGAAAAAATATTATTGATCTTGAGTCAAGAACTTTAGAGAGAAATTCTTTATATAGATTTTCAACTAATTAAATTAAATGGACAAGCTAAACAATACGAAGAGAACGGATATGGTACTTGATGATTATGTGTGTGTGAAAGAGGTTCACGGGGGGGGGGGTGGAGGGAGTGCTGTTAGATAAAATGGAGAGTATTGGCATCGTATAGAGCCTTCTAACCAATATTAGAGGAAACAAGGTGGGAGAGTCTTGTAGAAATAATTTGTGGCACAAAACCTTTAAAAAAGAGAAGAAGAAACTATGGGAGAGGCGGGAGAAGAAGAGAAGTGCTAAAACATCACCCTTGTGAGGCCATAGTGAAATGTCTCAACTAAAGTCACAACTCAATTAACATTAATCAAATTATTAATGATCTGTTGCATAATTTTAATGGATTCATTTAGAAGCCTACTTAAAATGATTAAATTTGCTCAGGTGGTTTAATCTCTCTCAATTAATTATTAGAGATGAAGGTAGAGAGAAAGTAAATGTTTAATGTTCTTTGAGAATTACTAAAATACCTCAATTGAAATCCTAATTGAACCATCATGTTTCTTATTAAAATATTTTAAACTTTATCATCTTGCAAATAATATTTCACTCCCTTTATATGATTTTAAGGGGAATATAATTATCTATTATGACACATGAAATGTCCCTGAAGAGACAGAAATCAATTGATCACAACACTAACAATGTGAAGCTATAGAAAGAGTATTAGTAGACTCTTTATCAAAATAATCTGACATATTTGCATTTTATGTCCTATTCTCGTGATAATGGTCACATGCTTATTATTCCTCACAGCAATTCCTGAAAATCCCTTTTAATAAGAAATAAAGAAATATTATTACGTTCGGAGTTCAGATCGAAAATCGTCTTTTTTTTTTTTAGTGTGTGAATTAAAAGTATAGCTACTGTTCACCACTGTACTATTATTATACTTTTACTATGCACACTCATAAAAATAAAAGATAACTTTAATCAAAGAACTCAATATGTAATAATTTCTCTACTTTAATAGACATAAATATTTGTCCTTGCAATTGTTAACAATTATTACGTCCTCTGACCGGACGTAGAGCTACGTTCGGCCACCAATAACATGTCGCCACGTGCTCTTACTCTTTACCGCGCGGCCCGACGACTTGACCCGGAGCGGAACCCGGGAATGCTATGTTCGTGATTTTCTCTGTATTGCTCGGTATTTGCTAGGTATTGTTTTGCAAAAATGAGAAATACCTCTCTCTGAAGACCAATACCATGCAAATACTGAGTTGTACCGAGTTTTTTTACAACTCGGTACAACTCAGTATTTGCTCAGGATTTGTTCGGTATTGTTAGAGATTTGCTCGGTATTGCTAGGTATTTGCTCGGTATTGCTAGAAAAAACTCGGTACAACTCGGTATTTGCTCGGTATTGCTAGGTATTTGCTCGGTATTGCTCGGTATTGGTTAATGTCGAGCAAAATCGACCAATACCTAGCAATACCGAGCAATATCGAGCAATCTTGGGCCCGTTCCGGGTCGAGTTGTCGGGGCGAGCGATAAATAATGAAAATGCGTGGCGCGATTCTACTGACGGCCGAACGTAGAAATGTACATTCACCGGACCAAATAAAAGTTCCTAATATTGTCATTTCATGCCGCGTAGTTGCGTGATATAAAATAAAAGGACGTGGTTTGGAAGCTACAACTAAATTCCCCACATGACACTTTCAACTCGGCCCCTCCACGCACGTGCTTTGAAGTTTGAAACGCTTGCAAATAGAGACGTAGGTCCGTTTGCTGTGGGATCCACACGTTAGTAGCCACAATAATTGCATTTAAGAACTTAGATATTTTTTTATATTATGAATTTACATCACAAATTTATTGGTTAAAAATGATAAATATAAAAAATTTTAATCGTAAAGTATCTCATGATTAATATTTTTTCGTTGTGCTTATAATTTTACCTATTATGACCTTCATAACTGTTGACGAGAAATAAACTTTTTATAAAAGGAAAATATTGAGTAAGGATAGTTGATCAAATTTTATGATGATTAATTTTAAAGGAATCATTATAATAAAAATTATTTTTGTATTATATTTATTTTAGAGTAAATTTTAAGTGTTTTGATTTTTAGTTTAACTACTTTAGTATCATAATAATTTTTTATAATTTAAAAATAAAGATATGCAATGGATGCCTTTTTAAATAATTTTTGGTCAATTTGATTACCTAAAGCATATTGATCCCCAAAAATTTTGTTGGAAAGATCCGAACAATTGTGCATGAACACTTTGTCTACCCTCCAAAGATCTCTAAATCACTAATAATTACAGCACTAAATAAAAGTGGTTCACTTAAATCAAACTTAGAATTATATAGGAATCACCTTCTAACTAAAATTTTATTGTCGGATCCATATTTATCAGTATATATGAAAAAAATCATCTTTAAACTATAAATGTAAATAACATCATGCATTCAACCACAAAAAAATATATCGCCAAGTAATTAAAATTAGTCGAAGTCACTAACTTTCTTGATTGAGTGCTGGTGAATAGCTTCGAGCTACGTAAACAGATATTGTCGACCCCTCGAATCGAGTAAGGCTTAAGGTGAATTTGTCATGTATTGATATGAGTATATTGAACACATGTCAAGTTCAACATAATGAATTTATGATTGCTTTGACGAGTTTAATGTGGCGAGTTCACTATAATCGTGATGAGTTCGATAAAGTTTTGTTAACTTCATAGTATCTCCGACAAGTTCCGTACGAACCTATAAAATTTATAATGAACATGAAGAGTTCATGTTAAACAAATAGTGTCTGAATTAGACTTCAGAAGTTGATCTTGATCCACACGTGTTCATATTGAATATAAAACTTTACCCTGTTTGACTTGAACTGAGATTTTGAAATATTTGAGTATGCATGTGTATCACGCTTAGGCAAAGTAACTTGCATCATGCTCTCCTTGTAACTTGAAGCTAAATTAGTGGAATCAAACAAATACTAACATATAAATAAATTGGAGATTGTGACCCCTACATAGAGCTGCTTATAAAGCACTAAAATACATGCACGACAACAAAAAGCTTACTTGAAACACATTAATAGAAGTTATTAGTGTTGGAAAAATATAGAGAGAAAGGTACTATGGAAGATGTGTTGTGACTGAAGGGTTGCGGGATGTTGAAGATGGTTTAGTAAGAAATTATCATTCGATGAGAAACTTTTTGAGGAAATATTATCGGTTAAGCATGACTTAGAGGTCGATTATAAGGTAGTGATCGTCAAATATGGTGAAATATTGGAATTAAAGGAGATAAGACCCTCCTACCATCCATGATTTTTCAATTAGTAATATGAACAAGTTCTTGTTTGGAGCGTGATAATTAAAAAATGTAAGGAATGCTATAGCTGAAGTAGATTGTAAATGTTTTGGCTTATGAGTTGCATAATTTGTAGAGCCTTAGGGTCTATGTTCAAACAATATAGAGCATGGTGTGGAGACATTAATTCCAATCACTGTTTAATATTATATCCTCCATAAAACATGGGAAAATTTTGGAACACCTATAGCGGGAAGTTGTGTATGTGGAGAGGAAACTATAGGTGTGATTGAACAAGTATAAGCTTGTAGAGAATGATGTTGATTCAAAGATAAAAAATTACTTGGTAGATATTATGAAAACTTTTAAAATAGAAAAATCTACTAATAACTTTTGCTGTGGAAGCACTCAAGATGGAGGAAAAACAGAGAACAAATGCACAAAGCACTACAACAGTAATCCTGTAAAGTGCTTTATTAACTATCAAGTAAAATGAGTTCTAAAGTGTTTCTTCATCCTCATATAACAGAGGGAAATTTTCTTTAAAGTTAGTGAGCAAAGAGTAAATGTGTGTGTGTGTACTAAGGTGCCAAGTTTAGTAATAACAGTACTGGAGAATAAGGTGCAAAATAGAAAGTGGTTCTCCACAGTGTAATGAGCCTGCGGAATACTCCAAGTGAGAGTGAGTCCACATCAGTCCTCCCCCACTCCAGAAGAATTCTTCTTTGACGAATCGATTTCAGTAGCTGCTACGTCCCTGGGATGGTACTGGCTAATATCATCCACCACTACAGGAAATTCCTTGATTACCGGCAGTTGTCCAGCCACCGGCAATAACGACGGCTTAACTGGCGATCTGACCACTGGTTATTACCGGCGGCCCAACCTGCCGTTATGCAAGCATAAGCCGCCGAAAATAGCGGTGATCTAGAAATCGCCGGTTAAACGGCCGGTATTTAAACTTACCGACGCATTACCTGCGGCTAGAACCACCGGCGTTAAGTGATTTTGGTACCGACAGTTTGGGCTGCCAGAAAAAGCCCTAAAATTAACCATCATGAGCCTCCCATTTCATTCCATCTCCCCCTCTCTCTCTCTCCTACGCTGCGCTCGCCCCCTCTCCTCCGCGCGCCCTCTCTCGATCGAAATGATTTAGGTCACCGGCGAGGTCTCTCTGGCCGCCGACGAGCTCCCCACTGCAAGGCTGAAGGGCTCTCACCGCTCCCATGCGCGATGCCTTCCTCCGATCGAGGTTTGCGTTTTTTAATTTTTGAAGAAGTTTTTATTATTCTGGTTGGATTACATCAAGAAACAGCTCTAAGCCCATATCTTTTTGCTTTAGTCATGGATTTTCTCACTACACATTTGCAAGAGGATGTACCTTATTGTATACTTTTTGTTGATGATATTTTACTTGTTGATGTTTGTGATTTGGGTTAGAATACATCAAGAATCAGTCTTAAGTCAATATCTTTTTTCTTTAGTCATGAATGTTCTCACTAGACATTTGCGAGAGGATGTAGCCAATATCTTTTTGCTTTAGTCATGGATTTTCTAACTAGACATTTGCGAGAGGATGTACCTAGTAGTATACTTTTTGTTGATGATATTCTACATGTTTAGTAGACTAGAGAGGGAGTTGAAGGTAAACTCAAATTATGTAGGTCAACTATAGAGTCTAAAGATTTTAACTTGAGTAGATCTAAAACTGAATATATGGAGTGTAATTTTAGTAGCAATAGACCTAGTGATGGGTTTGTGACTTTGGGCGATCAAGTAATTAATAAAAGTACACGTTTTAGATATCTTGGATCTTTTGTTTAAAGCGATGGTGAAATCGAAGGGGATATTATAAGTACAATTCAAGTTGGATGGTTGAAATGGAGGAATGAATCGGGCCTGTTGTGTGATAGAAAAGGCCCCCTCAAACTTTAGGGAAAATTCTATAAGATGGTGGTGTGATCTACAATGCTTTATGGTGCCGAATCTTGGTCAATAACAGAGAAGCATAATACTAAGTTAAGTGTTGCAGAAATGAGGGTGCTTAGGTGGATGAGTGGCTTTACCCCTAGAGATAGAATATGAAATGAGCATATACATGAAAATGTTGGAGTACCTCCAGTGGATGATGATATTAGAGAGTGTCGCCTTAGATGGTTTGGTCACATAAAACGACAGCCTTCAGATGATTTGGTTAGGAAAGTAGACATATTAGTCATGGATGTTCTCACTAAACATTTGCAAGAGGATGTACCTTGGTGTATGCTTTTTGTTGATGATATTCTTCTTGTTGATAAGACTAGAGAGGGAGTTGAAGGTAAACTAGAATTATGGAGGTCAATTTTAGAGTCTAAAGGTTTTCTCTTAAGTAGATCTAAAATTGAATATATGAAGTGTAATTTAGTAGCAATAGACCTAGTTAGGGGTTTGTGACTTTGGGCGATCAAGTAATTAATAAAAGTACACAGTTTAGATATCTTGGATCTCTTGTTCAGAGTTATGGTGAAATAGAAGGGGATATTATCAGCACAATTCAAGTTGGATGGTTGAAATGGAGGAATGAATCAAGCTTATTGTGTGATAGAAAAGTCCCCCTCAAACTTTAGGGGAGTAGATCCTATTAGATTTGACCCTTAGAGATAGGATACGAAGTGAGCATATACGTGATAAGGTTTGAGTAGCTCCAGTGGATGATAAGATTAGAGAGAGTCACTTTACATTGTTTTGTCACATTAAACGGAAGCCTTCTGATGACCCGATAAGGAAAGTTGAGGTATTAGATTTGACTTATGTTAATAAGCATTATGAGATGGTTGTAAGACCTACAATGCATTCCAATTCAAGTGAACACTTAACTTAGTATTATGCTTCTCAACATAAGCATTATTAACTCCTTTTTTTCAAGAACTCTCCACAACATTTTTCTTAGAACTTTATCATGTGCTTTCTCTAAATCAATAAATATCATATGAGATGGTTGTGAGACCTACAATGCATTCCAATGCAAGTAAAGTACACTTGTTCAAAAGTATAACATGTACACTTATTAAGGTTGCATATCTTCTAATAATATTTTCATAACTATACAGGGGGACATTTGCTTCAACGTCCAAATGACTATCCAAGAAGAGAGATATTGAATGTATAACAGATTATTACCAGGTCAAAAAAGATTGACAGATGAATTTATACAGGGAATTAAGACTTTCATTCAAGTTGCATCTCAACTGCCTTCCTTTAAGTTTGATAAAATGTTTTGATGTCCATATTTGAAGCATAAAAATCAAGCATTACTCAAGCCCGATGATGTGAAGCTTGACTTATATCGTAGTGGATTTCTTCCAGACTACTGGATTTGAACATCACATGGCGAGTACGAGCCACACAGAGATGCTCATGCTGGTTCATCCATAACTTTTGAAATATTTGATGAAGATCAAATGAGTAGACCGTATGAAAAACTTTTTTTTGATGTAGCAGGTCCTAATTTAAGTGCTAGTGTGGAAGAGCCACCAAATGCAGAAACCCAAAAATTCTTTGAGTTACTACATGCAGCTCAAAAACCAATTTAGGACAGTTGCAATACTCATTTAGAATTATCAATTACAGTTAGGATACTAAGTATTAAAACTGAGTATAATATATATCATAATTATTTTAATGAATTTATTGGTCTTCTCAGGAAAACTAATATAACGAACAATTTAATTTCCTCAGATTTGTACCGAACGAAGAAATTAGTATCCAAGTTGGGTCTCACTACTACAAAAATTAATTGTTGTATCAATGGATGTATGATATACTATAAGGATGATGTAATAGAAGTTTATTGTCACACCTGTAATACTCCTCAGTTTAAGCCAAACTCGGGAAAATAATGTCATCAAAAGAAAGATATTCCATATTCTCGTTTATTTTATTTATCTATCTTTCTAAGATTTCAGCGACTCTATGCATCAATGAGTTCACCAGGTCATATGAGATGGAATAAGGAGAAATTAGCAAAAAGTGGTGTTATTTCTCATCCATTAGATGTTGAAGCGCTGAAACAATTTGATAGAGTGCATGCTTCATTTGCTGTTGAATCCTGCAATATAAGATTGGGATTATGTGCCAATGGTTTTACCCCATATAGTCAAACAGCTACACCGTACTCTTATTGGCCAGTTATACTAACACCATACAACCTTCCACCAGATATGTGTATGACTACTCCGTACATGTTCTTAACTCTTATAATACCTGGACCACATAATCCAAAAGCAAAAATTGACATTTTTTTGAAACTGATAATTGATGATCTCAAGTTATTATGGGAAGAAGTTATCATATATGACATATTAACAAAATAAAATTTTTTCCCTTCGAGCTGCATTGTTGTGGACCATTGGTAATTTTGATTTTATGATGATATATTGTCTGGTTGGAGCACAATAAAAAAATTAGCATGTCCTTACTACATGGAGAATACTAAAGCTTTCACACTAAAACATGCAGGGAAAAATACTTGGTTTGATTGTCATCATATGTTTCTACCTGTTGATCATCAATTTCGGAGGAATAAGGAAGCATTCATTAAAAATAGAGTTGAGAGGTCACCTCCTCCACCCAGATTAAGTGGTGATAATGTACTACAGACACTTTCTGACATTCTAACAATTATTGATTTTCCAATATTTTCAGAGTCTAAATATTCGGGATATGGTGTTGAATATAATTGGATTAAAAAAAGTATTTTCTAGATATTACCATATTGGAGAACTAATTTGATCAGGCATAATTTAGATGTTATGCACATTGAGAAGAACTTTCATGGACAACATTTTTAATACAATTATGGATGTTAAATGTAAGAGTAAAGATAATGTCAAAGCAAGGATGGACATTAAAGAGTAATGCCGATGAAAAAATCTGGAGTTAGTAACAAGAACTGACGGTAAAATAATGACGCTCAAAGAAACTTACTCTTTCACGTTAGAGCAAAAAAAGATCAATATGTCAGTGGTTTAAAGGTTTAAAAATGCCTAATGGCTATGAATCAAACATAAGACAATGTGTTGACTTGAAATCTGTGAGGTTATTTGGACTAAAAGTCATGATTATCACATAATTATGGAGGTTCTTCTTATGATTATAGTATGTATATTACCCGATTACATATCAAATCCGTTGATTGAGCTTTGCATTTTCTTCAAAGACCTATGTTCATCTAAACTAAGACATACCAATCATCCTCTACAAGTTAGAAAAAAATTTTTTCCTGCATCTTTTTGATTCTATGGAACATCTTCTAGTCCATCTACCTTATGAAGCTAGAGTTGGTGGACTTGTACAATATGGTTGGATGTATCCTTTTGAGAGTTAAAATATATTTTTATTTAGTTTCTAATATTTTTGAATAAGTTGAGAGAACATATATTTATTAACTTGATAATTATAATTATTTAATAGATATTTGAACAAGTTGAAGAAATATGTTAAGAATAAAGCACGACAAAAATGATCGATATATGAAGCATATCTATCTCAATAAACCACTCACTTTTGCTCCTACTACTTCGAGCCTCATGTAAGGAGAACAAGAACAAAGATTGGTCGTAACATGGACTTCGATGTAGACCTCTCTAGAACTACAAGTCTTATTTGGTTGAACTTATCGAACTTATGATGATCTGATTGTAAACTTATTTTGTAGAACTTATTGAACTTAGAACTTGTGAACTTAGTTATGAAATCATTTGGTTTCATTTATTATTTTGTTTGGTTTAACTTATGAAATTATTTGTGATAATTACTGTGATTGACTATAGTGGAATGTGCCCAAAATTATTGTGATTGTCGTATTTTCTATGCAGGTTTAGAGTTTAGGGTGAAAATCCCTCAAATAGAGGGAGGCTGTCAAATTTTTTTTCAGATGCTACAGGTTTTCGGTGGCCAACCGGCATTTTACCCACCGAAAACTTTGATATTGGATGGCTAATTGACGCCACCAAAAATCTATTATAACTGCCGGTATTTACCGATTGTTTATCGATGGTATCCGGCGATTGTTCGGCGACACGCCGGTGGTTACACCACCGATAATTCCTTCACTTGTAGTCGTCGGTAAGCCCCCGGTATTGTTACCGACGGCTTACCAATGGTCGAAAGATGGTATTTTTACCAGTGGTTTAATGGTCGATGCACCACTAGTAAAAACACTGGCGGTGACCGACGCTCAAACCGCCAGAAGATAACCGGCGGTACAAATTTTCAAAAAATCATCGTTGAAGAAAACTTTTTAAAAAGCACCACTAGTAATGGTTTCTAGCGCCCTTTTTTTCGACGGTTTGTAAATCGCAGAAAAGCCGCCGGTGTTTTACACAACCACCGGAAAATAAGAGTTAACCGCCCGGAAAAACTGTCGGTAATGAGTGATTTTCTTATAGTGCACGTTGAAGGTGGCTGACGTTAGGACGTTAGGTGGAAGATCTATTACATATGTGTTGTCACTGATTTTATGGTTGATTTCCACTGGACCGATCTTCCTTAGACTAAATTTTGAGTATACTCCAATTGGAAATCTTTTTCTCCTCAAGTGCACAAAAACTATTTCTCCCTGTTGAAAACTCTTAGAGCGACGGTGTACATTGGCTTACTGCTTGTACGAGTCATTACAGGCATGCAAATTATCGCGAATAGTACTAACCATGGTCTAGAAGTCATCAGCAAACTTGGTTGCCATCGTATTGTGACATCTCGGTAGAATAGTGATATTTACAAGATGGTTAAGAGGTTTTGTGTAGATGATATTAAAGGGGAACATACTAGTGGATTGGTTTGACATTGAGTTATAGGCAAACTCAGCTTGGCTCAACATTTCATCCCACATCTTCGGGTTGCCTTGCACTAAGCAACATAACATGTTGCCTATAGTACGATTCACTACTTCAGTCTGCCCATCTATTTGGGGGTGATATGCCGAGCTTAATTTAATGTTTGTCTGCAGTTGCTTCCACAGTTCCTGCCAGAAGTGGATCATAAACTTAACATCTCGATCGAGCATGATGCTGCAAGGAAATCCATGGAGGCGGACAATTTCCCTAAAAAAAAAAGGGCAACTCCCAGTGCATCAGATGTTTTTTAACAAGCTATGAAGTGGGCCATCTTGGAGAATCTATCAACTACTACCATAGTTGGCTCTACTCCTTTTTTGTTCGCGGCAAGCCAAACACAAAATCCTTGCTTATGTCCTCCCAAATTGAAATTGGAGCTGGAAGTTCATTGTATAAACATATATTATGGCTTGAACCTTTATAGACATGGCACACTGGATAGCTTTGCACATATTTCGCAACATCTTTGCATAAGTGTGGCAAAAAAAATGCGACCACATTTACTCAATTTTTTTCCCAGCCCAAGTTGACTGCCATCCCACCAGCATGCATCTCACGTATTAATTATAGTCAGACAGAGGAAGCAAGGATGCACATGGAGTTCCCTTTGAATTGAAATCCATGCTGAAGAGTATATCATCAAAGGGTTATCCAGCCACACAATGTTCCCATGGTGAGGCAAAATCTTTGTCAGCACATTAAAGGTCCTTGAGGGCTTCAATGCCAAGAATTTTTATTTGGAGTTGAGTGATGAGAGCGAAGCATCTACTTACGGCATCAACCACCCTATTTTGCTGTCCTGATTTATGCTTTAGTACAAAGTTGAATTTTTGCAAGAAGATGACCCATCTAACGTGCATCCTATTTATGTTTTTCTGGGTGTTCATAAATTGAAATGCTTGGTTGTCACTGCATAAGATAAAGTCATGGTACAAAAGATAATTTTCCCATTGTTTAAGTGCTCAAATTACCATATATAGCTCCTACTTATATGCCAATCATTTTTGTCTTGCCGAGCTTATTTTTTCACTGAAGAAATCGATGGGCCTATCTTCTTTAGATAGCATGACGCCAATCCCCACAGCTGATACGTCCATGTCTATGTGGAAGGATTTATGGAAATTTGGGGATGCTAATACAAGAGCTAAAGTGAGTGCCATCTTTATTGTATCAAAGCTTCACTACTGCTCCATTCGCCATCTAAATAAGCTAGCCATTAGGCAATCAGTGATTGGGGGCATTATTATGCTAAACCCACGTATGAACCATCTATAGAAGTTAACAAAGCCATGGAAAATATGAATTTTGGTCTGAGTACGTGGCTACGACCATTATTATGTTAAGGCAATTTTGTTGGGATCCATACTAATGCCTTCCTCGAAAATTATATAACCAAAAAAATGCACTGCAGAAGTGGCAAACTCACATTTGGCCTTATTTAAGAACAATTTATGCTGGTGAAGCAGGTCAAATATCTCCTTAAATGTTTCCAATGGTCCTCTCAGAACAAACTAAACACCAAGATATCATTGAAGTAAACCACACACCAGTTTCCTAAAAAAGGTTTTAGAACCTCTGTCATGACCCGCAAAAAGGTAGATGGTGCATTGCATAACCCGAAGGGCATAACTCTCCATTCAAAAAGGCCACTGCATGTTTTGAATGTTGTCTTCCATTCATCGTCGGGCTGAATCCTGATCTGGTGATATTTGATCCTCAAATCCAATTTTGAGATTTTGGCACCTGTAAGGTAATTTAACATATCTTCTACTCGAGGGACTGAGAACCAATATTTAATGGTGATTTTATTAATAGCCTGGCTATCAATACACATCCTTCATGACCCATCTTTCTTTTGGACTAATAGAGCCGAAATAGCATACAGGCTCAGGCTTGGTTAAATGAGTTATTTTTCGAGTAACTCATCAATTGTAGTTGTACGTGTTTTGTGGGGCTCATTTTGTAATGTGGCAAATTTGGCAAAGAAGTGTTCGATACAAAGTTTATAGGTGCTGTATGGAATGTAGTGGTGGAAGATCATTAGGAAGTTCTACTAGAGTAATATCAGAAAACTCTTGCAAAAGTTGGAATAGCTCGAGCGGGTGCTCTTCCCATATTTGAACATCATTTGCTTCAACCACGACTAGGGAAAAAATAGACTTCTCTTCACGCCCCACCTTCAGGAGTGAATTTCCCGTGACAATGCAAAGGGATGTTTTACTGTCTGGATTTTCTCTAGTTGTGCCTAGAATAGTTAGCAGCAATCGCAACTTACACCCCATCCGTTCAATTGAATATGTATTAGCTTGTCCATCATATATGGCGCCGGTGTCGAACTGCCACGGCCTGCCTAGGATTAAATGACAGACGTCCATGTCCAGGATTTTGCATAGTATCTCACTGCTATAGTGCTTTTTAATTGAAAAGGTGACCCGACACATATCAAACACTTGAATGTCTAAGCCCTTTTTCACCCAGCCGATCCTATATGGATTTGGATTTTTGGAGGTTTTAAGCTGTAGGGCCTACACCACCACTTTTGAAATAAAGTTCTATATGCACCCGTTATCAATCAAGAGATCACATACCTTCCTTTTTATAGTAAACTTTGATCTGAAAATAGCATTCCTTTGGGAATATATTTTCTAGCTTGGTGCCAGCAAGAGCTTTTGTAGCACACACAAGACTGGATCTCCTTAATCTCCCACAACTTCTTCATACTCCTCTTCAGGTTCACCTTCAGTTGGAGCCACGTTCGGTTCATATTCCCCTTCCATGAGTTGTAATTGCTAGCGGCTCGGACATTCATTAGATTTATGCCCCAAATGGAAACATCAAAAGCACTTCAAAGTTGTTGGTTGGCCATAAGGATTTTCTTTGGCAGGAGCTTTCTTTTTGTGTTGCAATTTGTTGTCAACTGTGTTGCAATTTGTTGTCAACTGCTAGCGGAGGCAATGTGGCTGGGGAAAATTATTTAGGAGGTGATTTTGGTGTGTTACTTTGAACAAAACCTTGGACTTGATTGTCTGGGGGATATCATCGTCGTTGGAATCAGACGCATTACCAGGTTGCCACACAACTGCATCAACGACAGAATCTGTCAACTCTGGGGCATCATGGTGCATCCACCAGTCTACTCTTGCCTGAGGATGTCCTTCCCAGTGGGGCGGAGATGCAGCTGGCGGTAGTAGTTGGACATTACTACCACCAGCTTTGATACTCTGTAACTCCATGCGTACCTCTATGGAAATCGATGGAGCTCAGTTTTGAGTTCTTCCAACTGCTTAATTATCTTGGATTGGATCACCCACAGAGCACCTTCGCCTTGATCTCCATCAAGCACGGGTTGTCTACTATGTTCTTCCATTAGTCACAACTTAGCTCTAATACCAGATTGCTGTGGAAGCACTCAAGCTGGAAGAAAAATAGAGAACAAACATACAAAGCAATGCAACAATAATCCTATAAAGAGTTTTATTAACTATTAAGTAGAATGAGTTCTAAAGTGTATCTTCATCCTCATATAATAGAGGGAAACTTTACTAGAAGTTATTGAACAAAGAGTAAAAGTGTGTGTGTACTAAGGTGCCAAGTTTAAAAATAGCGGTAGTGGAGAATAAGCTTCAAAATAGAAAGCGATTCTCCACGGTGTAATGAGCTTGCGCAGCACTCCAAGTGAGAGTGAGTCCATATCAACTTTGAGATAGTTTAATGTAGTAGTGAAAATAAATCTTGAGATTAAGATTAAGATAAGACATAGAAATCCTAAAAGATGAGAACGTTTTGGTGGTAACGAAAATAAATTTTAAAAGAGATCTCACATTAAATAAGACAATAAAAGATATTTAGTATTTATAAATAGTGCTTTTTAAAAGGGTTTATTGGAAACTTCATTAATATAGCATGCCTTGGTAACATAAAGATTCATTCATCATGAATGTCGTGAATGATTATAATGATGCACTATTTAACATTCCATGCATTTTTTTATTACAATTTTACCCATATGAAAGGATATTTTAAATAATGTGGAATATATTTGAAAACCCATTATATGAATTAAATTTCAGGTCATGTTCTTCACTTTTGATTTTCCAACTCCTTAAGATTTTTATTTCTGGAAACCCTCAATGATAATATCAATAGAGACTAAAGTGAAATTGATGTAACATCAGGAGCATCAAAAGCATGAGATGATAGAAAGGGTCCAAGTTCTCAATCCAATAAAATTATAGCTGAGAAAGTTGACATCAACAAGAGTAAGATGAAGATGAGAAGCTATTTTTTTTGTCTATTTTTAATTAATTATGTGTGTGAAGATTTCATGTGATATTATAATTGAATATGTAAGACTTATTATTTGTATTGTGGATTTCATATATTAATTGGTTAGTGAAGAGAACTTAATTGAGTTAATTAAATACTCAATGCCTCATGATTGGAGAGAGTGGGTGTAGGGAAAAAAATCATTGAAGGTGGAGGAAGTTGTATGGTTACTAGTGTGGTCCAACCTACTTATGTTTGTTACTAGTGTGGGTCACCCTTTCTCATTTTTCTCCCTTTCTAAATTCAAAATTTTCTTATGTAAGTTGTATAAATAGTTAATTGGAAATGGAATATAAAGATTGATGCATTTTTTATTGAATTTTAAAGAATATTTGTTGATTAGAGCTTGGTGTCTGGTTAAACTAGAAAATATCTATTTCTTTTCTTTTTTAGGACTCCTACTTTGGTGAGTAGTAGAGATTAATCAATTTTTTTTTTTTTTTTTTTTGTATTATACATCATCCCCCACTCCTAGAAAATATAAAACTAAATTTACTATTAATCAATCCCATTTATTTAGGGATTTTGTAAGAATTGACATAACTAGGTCATAACATACCTAGTTGCAGGTTTGCATTCACTTATCTAACATAAGCTCCTCCAAAATCACCAAAATACTTAGATAAATAATAGATACCTAAGGATTTAATTTTCATAAACTTATTTGGGTTCTTGTTCACAAAAAGATAAAGTTCTAGAAGTCCTAAATCAAATTTAGTCAGTAGATAGAGAGAAAAATCACAAAACCATCCTTGGAAAAAAATTAAGGAAATTATTAAATAATCCTAAAAAAACACCAAATTACTTAAATCATAGCTATACCTATAAGAATTATATATATATATATATATATATATATATATATATTTAATTTCATGTCATTTGGAATTCTTGAGAGATGTTATAAGCTTTGAATGTGGGGCTTCATATATTGACATTTTGCAAAAATTAGGTTGGCCAACCACTAACTTGAACTCAATTTTGAACTCCATAAATTATATCTTTACACTCTTAAGGATCTTACGAAATCCTTCCAGCAATCAGTTAAATTACAATAGTGAACTACAACCCATACAAGTAGTAACCATATTGTTGGTATTACAAATTAGGTTATTTGGTGTACAACATTAGAGGAGAACAACAAGAGGAGTGAGAAGATTGGAAAGGCAATTAGAAAGTCTGGAATTGACTTATAAAAAAGGCTAATCTTTGTAAGCTGGTCTTGGTAAAATTCCTTGTGGGATGTTTTGTTTTTCAAAGATAATTATTGTGGTATATCATATACTTGAGGCAATTCTATTCACATATGCAAGAACAATAAGTTGTTACCTCCTCATATTGAATTAACTATCAACCTTAAACATTTAAAACCCTAATTCACTTGAAAGCATCCAAATCATTGAGGAAGTGATTGATTAAAATATTTAAAATCTCACCTTGATTTTTATTAATGAAAAAAAAAACTACCTTGTATTGAAGGAGTGATCCTTTAAAATATTTAAAATCCCACCTTGATTTTCATTAATAGAAAAAAGAACTACCTTAAAAGTTTTATGTTTATGTCCTATTCCTTATTTAGTTGTTTTGTGCTTGTTTGCTTCTATTTAAGATTTGTAAGTTTGTGAATGCTTAAAAAAATAATTTTCTAAAACTATTTGCATGCATTTTACTTAAATTATCAAGCATTTCATATTAAAAAAACAAGTTATAAATCATATTTAAATCTATGATATTCTTTGTTTTGCCATTCGACCAAAGTCAACTTGTGATGATTAAATTGCTAATACCAATAGGATGATAGATGAGTTAGCTTTCTGAACTGATGAAAATTTTAACAAACTCTAAGATCTCATTTTGAACATAACCATATATGTTTAAAATTTGAGTGTTAGAATTTAAACACCTCCTCCAGCTCAAAATTACATTAAATATGAAACCATAGAAGAGGAGTAACTAGACATTAGGAAGAACAATAAACTTAGAATACATTTTTTTAGGAATTTTCATAAGGATGATCAAGCTATAACTAATGAAGCATTAATTTTGACAAAATCAAAGATTAAGGTATATTCTTTTGCATTTGGTGGAGTCCTAACCCTAGTATGTTCTTAGATTAGCATACAAAATAAGCATAATTTTTTTTATTGATATCAAATGTATGACCATCAAAGAACCCCTTTTGCTAAAATAAACATATAGGACAAGCATGAATTTATTAGTCCAATGTTTTGATTAAATAAGTAAGGATAGAAAAACGCTGTCTTACATGGATAGTGATGAATAAATTGAAAGGGAAAGTACTATCCCGCAAACCATGGTAAGATGCTAAAGGAATAGTTGATGACCCATAGGTAAGGCAATATATAAGTGTTAGTTTATATGAATTTATTTAAGCTAGCTAGGCCTTGCTACACATACTATGAGTGGTAGTTAGCCAATAAGTTTTTTATTTGTCTAAGGAGTGAGATTAGATATGAAATCTAGTTATAAAACACTTAAACCTTAAAGGATACATTTCATAATTATTTACTCCTAGATAATCATAAAAAATAGCTTCATCATCTAAAGTTAGAGGTCTAAACTCATACTTTCAAGCATCCCCTTATCTACCCAAAGGTCTATTGCTAGACCTTAACTTCATCATTTAGTGCCCAATTAGATAAGATTACCAATGAAACATCTTCTAAGACTAAAGAGAAAAGATGCTTCGAGTTTTATAATAAGTGATATCTACAAAATTAGTGCAAAGCTAACTATATATTCCAAGATGAGAATGAGGAAAAAGTAGAACGAAGGAGAGTTGATAATGAGATATTGGAAATCCATGATGGAAATCCATGATGGAACCTCTTTATCTAATGAGGATATAAGTTATTTATAGAAACCTGTCCAACACCATGTAACTTCTAAAAAAATAATGTACTAAATATTGGAGCAAGAGGAGTGTTTTTTTTCCATAATTATTGAATGTTAGAATAAAATAAGTAAATAAATTATTGATGGGGGTGGTTCCATAAATATAGTATTGAAAAACATACTCTTAGAGCTAACCTTCAACATGAATCTCATCTAGAGCCATATATAGTTGGTTGGTTGATAACACTTCATTATCTATAACATCATGATTTTTAGTGCATATTAAGATAGGTGACTATGTAGGAAATATATCGTGTGATGCACTTTAAATGGACATAGCCAATGTACTTTTAGGAAGACCCTACTTATCTAATAAGGATGTCATACATTTTGGGAGATAGAACACCTAGCCATTTCAATTAAATGATAAAAATTTTAAGACCCGTCCTTTTGAACACTCTAAAATAGAAAGAAGAATCTTCTACACATCATTCTAAGCACCCCCAAAAATCTTACATTAGACATACAACCTGAACATCAACACCCACACAAAATTATAGACTTCACAAGATTATGATTAGAGTTTCACTTTTTATGAAAGCAATCTATGGTAGTAATTTAAACAAATTAATTCTTTTTGCTAGTATCCCCATGCATATTTTTTTATTTTACATTTATATCCACATAAGATTTCCCAAGCCTACATGAAAATATAAAACAACAATTGTAAGTCACTAATGATAAATACATTAAAAATAAAAATAAAATAAAATAATTTAAAGAGTTTAAAGTAGAAGATTATTGTGTTATTAAAAATTCATCCCATTAGGTATCCTTCCACTAAGTATGGAAAACTACAAGCAAGAACATGTAGGCGATTTGTCATGTTTTCCTCCAAAATGTAGTTAATCAAATTATGTATTGTATTTTTCTACTGTTTGTACTGTATGAAGCTAGTTCATATAGAAGACTGATAGTGTATGAAATCGGATGCGTACTAGTTCATCCCAAACAAACTCATTTATTTTTGTATTGTTCATAATGTATGAAGTTAGTTTGTATAGATGAATGATAGTATACAAAATTGGGTGCATAACAGTACATCCCAAACAAATTCATTTGTTTTTGTTCTATTTGTACTATACAAAGTTAGTTTATACATATAACTGGTAGTGTACAAAATTGGGATCATCCATGTTCGTACCAAATGAAGCATGATTTGTGTTAACTGTTTGTACTAAGTTTGTATATATAACAAATAGTGTATGAAATAAGGTTTGTACCATCTTGTACCAAACAAACACATTCAGTTTTGAACTATTCATGTAGTACGTTGTTAGTTCACACAATCATCTGACAGGGTATGAAATATGATTCATACAGGATTGTACTTAGATTTTTGAACAATTTGTACAGACCATCCATGATCATACCGTACTATCTTAAGTTAGTTCACTTGTAATTTTCAATTTTTTGAATAATTTGTCTTATGTTTTCCATATAATAAGTCCTAAAACTACCAGTCAATACCTTCGCTGCGATTTTCTCTTGAGGGTGACCGCTGTGTGTGAGTGTTTGGGAGAGATTGTGAGAGTTAAGTGTGAGAGATCAAGTGAGGGGGAGTTATGAGGGATTCTCAAGGTTGCCCAAAGCGAGGAACTCTTTATCATTTTCAAATCTCTGTCCATCTCCTTTGGAGGCTTTTGAGAGAAGATCATCAATATTGTGTCGAGGTACTTTACCTTGACCAAGAAGGTGAAAAAGGATGAAGGTTATCTGCCTTCAATATGAGGGTTAAAAAGGATGAAGGTTCTCTGTCGTCATGAGAAGGGTGAGAAAGGATGAAGGTTCTCTTCCTTAACCTGGAGGATGAAAAAGGACGTTGGTGCTCTGTCGTACTAGGTTGACGGAAGAAAGTTTGTAAGGGCTTCTTCGCTTTGCTGTGGGGGCAAAAGAGAGTCACTTTGATTTAGTGCAATACCTAGAGAAGAAGTCTCCATGTAGTGAATATATGTATAGTTTGGATCGAACCACTATAAATTCCATGTTTTTCTATTAACTTTTATTTTTTAAATATTTTATTTTTTTAATATTTATTTTTTAATTATTTTATTTTTTCACACTTAAAAATTTTGTGATTGAAAAATCTTTTGAGATAATCATATCCAAACAATTACACACTTAAGGATCGCTGCTAAAACTTTTTATAACCAATTTTAAAAAATTCAAGACATTTTTTAAATTTACCAATTCCCCCCTCCCCTCTCTTGGTTAGCCTTGGAATAGTTCAATAAGGTCTAATAACCTACATGAACATTCTTCATTCTCCATTTCCTACTGAGTACAGTCCCTGTTACTAACAACACCCACCGACTATAGTTCTTATGACCTCTATCAATCATTAATTATGGTTCCTTAATCCTCTATCGCCTATTGACCAAGGTTCCTCTGACATCCACCTCATACTATTTGCATTCAGTCTATCAATAAATGCACATCGACAATAATCCATCTTACTTCTATCACCTACTAACAACCATCCCTCTGACCATCGTTGCCCACTAAAAATGGTCCTCCAACCTCTGTTACTTATCCATTACTATCTAAGAATCGTTCTATAGGGGTGTTAAAATTTGACACGACCTAAAAATCAAACCCAACCCGACCTAGAAAATATGGTTTCGGGTTAGCCCATTTAGCAAATGGGACAGGTTCAAAATAAAATTTTTGACCGGTTTGGAAAATTTGGTCAGGTCCGGGTCAAGCCGCTAACCTAAAACATACCGGGAATAAGAAATTACCTTATAGCAGCACATTTTGCTCGCATGCGACCATGCACCAGACAACATCTTGCTTGTAAATGATTTAGTGCATTTTTGCTGGCTTAAGCACAAGAGCAACCCGACGCAAGAATGAGTTTGACTCGCACTATTTTTTCTATTCGCCTATGCAAGTACAAGTGAACACCCTATGCTCCTGCACAACTACGGCTCCATGATCCCCTGTTGCGATACCCATACTATTGTTGACCTCATTTTTGTATGAAGTCATTTGGGCCAATCCTGACCCCAGATCAATCCTTCCCTCAGGTCAATCTTGTCCCTAAATCAATTTAATCTTCAGACCAATCTAAACTCTAGGATTTCCCTAGATCCAGACCTTAGGATCTATCTAGACCCTTAGATTTTTCTAAAACCTAGCCCTAGGATCTACCTAGACCCTAGGATTCTTCCAAACCAATCTAGAACTTAGGATCTATCTAGGTCCTAGGATCCTTCTAGACTCCAAACCCTATGATCTATTCTAGACCCTAGGATTATTCTAGAGTAATCCAAACTTTTAAGATTTTTCTAGATTCTAGATTCTAGGATCCTCCTAGACTTCAAACCCTATGATCTTCTTAGGCCTTAGGAGCTACCTAGACCTTAGATCAATTTAGACCTTAAGATCAATTCAAATTTTCAAATCAAACTTAACTTCAAGCCAATCCAAACCTTAATCCAATTCAAACTTCAATCAAATCTAGACTTCAAACCTATCAAGACTTTAAACCTATCCTGATCCCAAATCCAGTTCAAACCTTGATTGTGCTTCTATCAAACTTTAATCCTATCCTATCATTCATGATCCCCTCAAATGGTTATATATGATATGGATAATTCAAATCCACTCATTCAAACTCAAAAGCTAATTCAAATCCATAAATTCAAACTCAAGGCCAAAGGTCCAAGTCCTGAAAGCCTTTTCTAATGATTTTTCAAATACCTCAAAACCTAGTCAAACGACCTCTGATTCAGAGTATATCACTTGCATAGTGATAAGACATGTCTCTAGAGATAACCATCCAAATTTGAGCTCATTCTGAGGTCTCTAACCCCAGAAATCGAATTGAAATTCAAAGGCTATAAAACCTTCAAATATTTACAACCTATGCCACTGGACCTGTCATCAAGTAGACCCTAACCTTAGAGTCTTCTCCAAAGCCTCCAATCACTTCCAGACCCTTAATCTTGACTTTATAATCATTAAACTGCATTTTTTGGACTCATTTCAGTCCCCAATGGATTTGAGGTCAAAATGACCGAAATACCCCTTAGGGTGTGAATAGTCATTTTGAATCAAATGAGCTCCAAATCAAATGCAATCACTTCCAGCAAGTTTCAAATATAAAACCAAACCTATTGGACCCAAACCCAGATCCTGGGTCAACCTAGTTTACCAAGTCAACCTAGGTTGATCAAACAGGCCTTTAAGGGTCAAAAACAAACATTTTGATTGAATTAACCTCCCCAGACCTGAGGATCACCTCCAATGGTCTCCAAGTGTCATTTCAAATTGATTGAGCCCATTTTCAGACCCTGGGCCCACCTGGTCGACCTAGTCAACCTAGGTTGACCCAAATGCCCCTTAAGGCTTTAAATGAGTCATTTCAACCCATTTGACATATTTAACCCATTCAAGCTCTCAAACCTATGCCAAAACCTAGGTCAAATCCATTCAAACTAATTTGATGTCAAACCATTTTGATTTGATTTGGTCAACCTTTGACCTATGGTCAAATCTCCTTATACATAGGTTATTTCACTTAAACAATTGAACTTATGCCTTGATATTCCCTCCAAGCTAATTCATTAAGTCCTCTCACCTGCCACCTCAGCTCTTATGGACCATTGACTGGTCAAACTAGTCAATGACTAGTCAAATGACCATTAAATGGTCAAAATGACCACTTTAAAATAATTTTTACTCTAATTTAAATATCCCCAGCTTCCTAGATTCTTTCTAGAGTCTTCTTAAGCCATTTCCAGCCCTTGGATCAACATCCAATTGTTTAGATTAACTCCACATGCACATGTGGGGTCTAAGGCACCTTTCCACCTCATGTACCCCTTGTCCTTTGATTCCCTGTTCTCACCAACTTTTAGGGACATGTGGCATCATCTAGGCAAGCTATTGAATCAATCCCAGCCATCCAAATGCACAAGGATATTTTGAATAGGGCAAAATATCTTAATTAAGCCATTCTTAACCCCCAACTCTCATACACTTAATCCCTCTCATCTAAAGCCATTCTAGCCCCAAAAACTTTCAAAAAAACCTTCTCCAGTAATTTCTATAGCCTCCCCAAGCTTTTCCCCACAAAAATCAAGCCTTCAAATCATGTTTTGGTGAAGAGAGATGATCAAGAGAGAGAATCAGGAAATTCAAGGATAACTTCAAATCCAGCTAGATCCAGATCTTAGAGTCTTCACCAAAATTGGAGAGGAAGTTCTAAGCTTTCCATCAAGTCTAAGAAGTAAAAAATCTGACATTTTGATTGTAAGTTATTCATATTTTTAGTTAAATTTTAAATTTGAAACCGTAGCAAATCTACAATGCATGGAGCCTCCAAACTCCAGGTATTGTTAGATCATGTTGCCCTCTAGCTATAGTTCAAATTTCATACAATTTTGTTGAGTATTTTGAAAGATAAGGGTATTTGAAAATTTTTAACTCTGGTTCAACCAGAGCCGTCTGATCGCACATTTAGTACGATTGGACTGCCCAGAAACAGTCGCGTCACCCCCTAGCTCGTGAAATGCTATTTATGGGACTCGAACACGGGTCCTTCCATGGTCATGGAGATGACGTGCCGGCCATCTGGCCGTCCATCTCATCACTTTTTGATCCAACGGTCGGATCGTTGGATTCGATATGGATAAGTGATCCGTCCAGGAACTGACATGTGGTGCCACGCCGCGCTGCCATGTCGCCGCAGCCAATAATTGGCCGGCGGCCGGTTTGACCAAAATGGGTTTTTAAAAAAATCATAAAATGTCCATATCTTCTAAAATTCACATAAAATCAAATTTTTCACCAAATGGGGTGTTCTTAGGCTCGTTGGAAAGATAATTTAATGTAGTATTTATTAAAATTAAAATAAAGTTTATTTGGTCACTATATTATGAGATATTATTGATTGTTAGAAATCAGTTTTTTATGAATTTCTCATAATTCAGTGGTCAGTTGAGCCCCAAATTTTGGTGGAAAGCTTTTGGATATCTTAGGCATATATTATATTTTGTTTAGAGGCAGATACCCAATGGATTGATGTGATATGAATTTTCAAAGCAATTGGGTCAATTTTGGACCCAAACTTTGAAAATTCATAATTCCATATATCTTAAGAATTAGGGTGCATGATTGTTGTTGTATGATTGCATGTGTACCTGGGTTAGTTGGACAAAATTGCAAACCAAATTGAATTTTAGGGACACCTAGGGATAATAATTAAGGACAAGGTCTAGTTAACTTAGAAAAATCCTAGGAAATTCTATACACATCCAATAGGGGTGAAACTTGAGAATATTAAACTTAGTGACATTTTACACCTTAGGTTCAAGTTTACTCAATTTGAATCTCAATAGGTCAAAAAATTAAACAAGTCAAAATTAACCCCTTAATTAAGCATTAAAATTTCCAAAAATTATAATAAATTGAATTTAAATCTAAAAAATATAACTAATACCTCTAATTTACCACAATCAAATCCTTAATCAATAAAAATTAAAAGCACTTTGATTTGAGAGCAAAATTGAACTTAATTTAAATTTAATCAAAAATCAATATTTAATTACTTTAATTAATTAATAATAATTAAAAATTCTAAAAAAATTTCCAAACACTTGGGAATCTCTCCATAGGTCATTCCTGACTTTTGATGTTGATTTTAAGAAGTTTGAAATTCGTTTGGAGCGAAATCAAGAAAATCCCTTTAATTAAATAATTAAATAAATTCAATAAATACACAAACTTTAAAAAATCATAACTAACTCCAGAAACATCTAAATAGACCAAACTCAAAGGAATTAAACTACAAATTAAGTATAATGTTCATTAAAAATTTCAAACCTTCAAAAATAAGTCAATGTCAAAAAGTCAACAAATCAATCAAATTTAGGTCAAAATCAAGTCAAAACTTCATAACTAAATGTAGAAAAATCCAAATCTGTCTAACAACTCATCTTATGGTCTAATATTTTAATAAAATATTAACTTTTTAGTACACAAGTTTAATTAAAAAGGTCTATTTTTGACCCCTTAATTAAAGGATTAAGATAATCAAGAAAATTCTAAAAAACTCAGAAAACACTTTAAAGCTCCAAAAATATTTAATCAACCTCAAAATCAATATTCAACCATATTAAATTAAAATTCATTGACTTTCAAACCTTAATCAACTTAAGTCACTTAATCATATCGGGTACCACTAGGTAAACCAGGCCTACGAGGTTATTAGCTTAGCCCCAAGGATATTTTGATTGAAAATACGTAGTTTGAAAAAGTATTAATTTTCTTTGGGAAAGATTAATTTCTGAAATTTTGAAATTGAACACGTCATTATGAATAATATATCACCTCAAGAGGTGAATATATCATTCTCTAATGGGTCCAAATTACAAAATTTTGAAGTTATCCTGATTATCATAGTAAAACTCAGGAAAGAATCACATTTGACCCCAGAGGATCAAAATGGAATTTAATCCACAATATCATCCTGGATGATATATACATTTTTGTACTAATCGGCCTAGACTATCCAAATATCATCCAGGACTATCAGGTTAAATTGTGCATATCATTCTGGATGATCCTGTGATCGTCCAAGATAATTCTGGGCACCGAAATTGAGTTTTTAGAATTTTCTGAAGCCCACTTTTTAAGCACATCATACAGGACGATCCTAGGATCTTATTAGACAATATTTGGTGATGAAATTGAGTTTTAAGGGTTTTCACTACAAAAAATTTAGCTATTACTGGTGGTTTACCTTGTTTTACTGGCAATTAAAAAAAAATGGCGACTTTTTGGCGGTTTATAAGTCGCCGGAAAAAATGGCGTTGCAAATCGTTGTCGGCAATTTTTTTCTGCGGTTTATTTCTCTGACGGTTTTACGACGGCGCTTGCTGCCGTTATCACCAAAGTTATTACCGGAGGCTTTCTAGCCGTCCAACCACCGACAACCATACAGGAAGCTACTCGGAGGTCAGTGCGACGGAATTGCCGTCGGTTGTAGCCGCCAACATGTCGCTGAACAATCACCGGTAAAATACTGGCGGTTACCCGGCGGTCCGAACCGACGGCATGTCCAGCAGTGTAAACCCGCCGCTGTATCGCCGGACACCCGCCGGCAAGCGTCGATAAATCACCGATAAAAAATGGTTGTTTAAAGAGATTTCTGGTGGCATCAATCACCCGTCTGATATCGTCATTTTTTATGGCCAAACCATCGGTTGGCCACTGGAAACCTTTAGCATCTGAAAAAAAAATTTGATAGCCTCCCCTTTATTTGAGGGAGGTTAACCCTAAAGTCTAAACCTGTATAGAAAGCAAGCAATAACAATAATTTTGGGCAACACGCCATTATATTCAATCAATTATCACAACTATATACATAAGTAAAACCAAACAAAATAATACATGTAACCAAATTCACAAGCTCTAAGTTCAACCAAATAACTTTACAATCATATAATCATAAGTTCATCAAATATAAAAAAAGTGCTAATCCTCGTTCGTATCCTCGCCGTCTGGAGTTGCATGTGGCTTCTCTGTCTCTTGCTCTTTCTTCCTTTGACTTTCATCTCTGTAGGATCGCAGTTGTGCTTGCATTTCATTTTGAACCTTTCTCATTTCTTCTATCTCTCTAGTCATCGCTGCAACCCTATAGCTTATAGTTTCTTCAGCTCCACTTGGATCATAAAATGCTGAGGTGGATGAACTGCCGTCATAAAAAAATCCTTACTATCCCAAGCCATATACCCCCCCCCTCCCCCTCTGTCTTCCTCCAATAACATCTGACCATGTATGATACTAAAAAATATGGATTGATCCTAAAGATGAT
This sequence comes from Dendrobium officinale, assembly GCA_019514585.1. Classification (NCBI taxonomy): domain Eukaryota; kingdom Viridiplantae; phylum Streptophyta; class Magnoliopsida; order Asparagales; family Orchidaceae; genus Dendrobium; species Dendrobium officinale. Next base: position 30,038,774 of record CM033686.1, on the reverse strand, counting down.
TCCTCAGAAGTGGACTGCCGACTTTCTCGATCTCATACAAAATCATCCTGTGATAATAAATGCATAAAATTTTTTGATATTACAATTAGCTTATTTTATTAAAATAAATTTCTATTCCCAAACTCTAAAAAATTATACTCACATGAGCCTTCTTAGCCTTTTCATTAATCCACTGATGATCAACTTGATGTTGATGAGTTCTTATATGCAACTCCAGCGGTGTTAGCTCCTAACCAAGGTACTCTTTCTGAAAATATAAGATATATAATTATATATATATATATATATATATATATATATATATATATATATATATATATATATATATATATATATATATATATATATATATATATATATATATATATATATATATATATATATATATATAATAATATATAATAATAATAATAAACTAATTTTAAACTCTTACTAATCGTCGTCTATATTTCGTATGAGGAATAGATCCACCAGTATGAAGAGAGCTTTCTAAACTCCCACAGTCAGAGGCTCTATTACGCTTATTCTACTCACTTATTTTTGTGAACTCGGGGGGTCGCCCAAGCTCTACTTAGATCAGCCCATACGCCCTCTCCAATCCATATTGGACGTTGCCCGAAATTTCTAATTTCCGTGAACATGTCCCTGAGATGGGTCGCTCCTCTCATCTCAAAATTGGTTTCTAATCCTCATGCTATGCTCAGGTAACCACCTAAATTCTTTTTTTATAAAAATTTAGGCATAACCAAAAAGACTAGTACAAATTAAATCAAATATTTGAATTCATACCAAATAAGTATACTTGAAATTCTCCAAACCACATATCCCTAACCTCCTTTGGGATCTTCTTCAAGGATAAGTAAGGAGCATCATATTTGTTCTTTATAAAATCTCAGATCTTGTGTGTAGGTGGCCTTGAAGGATTGAAGCTGTAGGTTAATTTTTTAGTCAATAACATCTAATATATCAAAATACAATCAACTTAATAATATAAACTTAACTTACTTATCACCCTCAGGCTTAATGTCTTAATGCTTATCTGTTGCAGCTGCATGATCCCCAGTGCCAACCTCTGCTGGTCTAGATGTTCCACCATGTTCTGACTACACCGGATATGGGTAATAATATGGGTAGGGGTAAGGAGAGTGAGGACCAGTGGATGGACCTGTTGCCTGTGATGATGATGGGGGGTAATATGGATAGAATAATGGAGCTGCATGTGCCTGATCTAGAGAGGGAAAGTGAGGACTTGTCGAGGGAGGAGGGAAGTAGCCTGGGAATGTTGGTGGTACAACAGCAGGTGGATCTGATTGACCATGACCCTACTCACTCAGGGACTTTTGCTGGCTCCTATGTGGTGGTGGTGTAGGTAGAACCAGTGGAATTAAAGGCCCCTCACCTTCATCAGGCTGTCTGGCTATGCTGAGAGTAACTCTCAACTTCTTCCGATGAAACTTTGAGGCAAATGATTTACGAGGAGGATTGTCACATGAAGCCATCTACATTAAAAAGAAGCAATTAGTAAAGCATTATAATATATAAAAAGTAAAAATAAAAGAAGTAATTAATAAAAACTACAATTCTACAATTCTAAATATAACAGAATACAAATAAAAAAAGCAATTAATAAAGTAATTAATGAATTATAAAAATAAAGAATGCTGTAATACAAATATATAATTAATATTTTCATTACTCATAATTCAAAAAGTAATATTCAAAATATTAAAAAAAGTAAAATTCTATAATTTTAAATTATAAAAACAACAATTCTAAATTATAAAAACTACTCAGAATCAAAACTATTTTCATTGCTCTCCAGGGTATCTTCACTTTCATCCTCATTCTCATCTTCGCCTAAACTAGTTAAACTATTCACATCTTCTAACTACATTTCAATACTAGAGATTGTAATTAGCATCTCCTCAATTTCAACAAGCCTACAACTTGATATCTCATCCTTTTGATGTGTAGTTGCTACAATATATTATTGATCAATTATTCTTCGTGCTTTTGTTTTTATGACAGCTAGCCAATCTTGTTTATCTCTACGGCCACCGTGATATTTGCTGAAATAAACTTGAATAGCTTGACGTGCTATCACAAATGGATCAAACTTCTTGTATCTTCTACTATATTTTACATCGACTAAACCACATGCATGATGAATCCTTGTGCCTCTATTCTGTACTGGATCATACCATTGACAGTTAAACAACATACAAAGTTCTCATCTTCGCCTGAATACTCCAGGTCAAGAACCTCATTCAGAATACTGTAATAATCAGACTCATCTTCTTTATGAGTGTTCCCTCTACCAAAATTTTTAGTTTTTCTTTCTTCACTCCATGACTTGGTATGAAATCTAAACTCATTCACAATATATATTGGCCAAGTTTTTACTTTTCGTATTGGACCTCATGCTAGTGCTTCCAAGCCTTTATCGAAATATTTGCTATCAGGGTTTTGAACCTAAAAATATTTTCAAATATTAGTATTTTTTATAATAAATAAGATGTAATTCAAATTAAATTTTTAAAATGTATAAGCTCATATATGATCTGAACCAAATTAAAAATTTATTTGCAATAACTTGCTCAATATCTCTTGAATTTGTCAAAGGCAAATTGCTTACGAAATACCTGTTAACAAATAATACTTTAGTATTTTAAATAAACATTACTCATTATTGACATTATGCAAGAACTTACTCTAAGATTGATTCAACTTCGTCACAGTTTAGTAGCACATACAAATTCGATGTTTTGATTTCTAAATCATTTAGAAATATTTCAACAAATTTTTCACTGGGCTTTCTATGACTTCTAAATACTAAATAGTTCAATATGTGATTGTTCTTCTACATCGAAGTCCATGTTACGACCAATTTTTGTTCTTGTACTCCTTACATGTGGTTCAAAGTAGTAGGAGCAAAAGTGAGTGGTTTCTTGAGACAAATATGCTTCATATATTGATTCTTCTAATCATGCTTTATTCTTAACATATTTCTTCAACTTGTTTAAATATCTATTAAATAATTATAATTATCAAGTTAATAAAAATATGTTATCTCAATTTATTCAAAAATATTGGAAACTTAATAAAAATATATTTTACCTCTTAAAAGGATACATCCAATGATATTGTACAGGTTCACCAACTTTAGCTTTATAAGGTAGATAGACTGGAAGATGTTCCATAGAATAAAAAAAACTTGACGGAAATATTTTTCTAACTTACAGAGGATGATTGGTATGTTATCCTCGCTCCTCCGTAAAGCATCTTCACTTAGTTTAGATGAACATAGGTCTTTAAAGAATATGCTAAGCTCAGTCAATAGATTTGAAATGTAATCGGGTAACATACATACTATGATCGAAAAAAGAACCTCCATAATTATGTGATAATCATGACTTTTTAGTTCAAATAATCTTACAGATTTCATGTCAACACATCGGTTTATATTTGATCCATAACCATCAGACATTTTTAAACCTTTAAACTACTAATATATTGATCTTTTTTGCTCTAACGTGAAAGAGTACGGTGCTTTGGGTTTCATTATTTTACTGTCGGTGTTGTTACTAACTCTAGATTTTTTCTTCGGCAGTACTCTTTTATGTTCATCCTTGCTTTGACATTATCTTTACTCTTATCTTTAACATCCATAATTGTATTAAAAATATTGTACATAAAGTTCTTCTCAATGTGCATAACATCCATATTATGCCTTATCAAATTAGTTATCCAATATAGTAATATCCAGAAAATACTTTTTTAATCTAATTATATTCAACACCATATGTCGGATATTTAGACTCTGATAGCATTAGAAAATTAATAATTGTTGGAATTTTAGAAAGTCTCTGTAGTACTTCATCACCACTTAATCTGGGTGGAGGAGGTGACCGTTCAACTCTGTTTTAAACGAATGCTTCCTTATTTCTTCAAAACTGATGATTAGTAGGTAGAAACATACGATGATAATCAAACCAAGTATTTTCCCTCCATATTTTAGTGTGAAAGCTTTGCTAATCTCCATGTAGTAAGGACATGCTCATTTTCCTATTGTGCTCCAACCAGACATCATATCATAAGCTAGAAAATCACTAATGGTCTACAACAATGCAGCTCGAAGGAGAAAAATTTGTTTTGTTGATATGTCATATTTGAGCACTCATTCTTCCCATAATAACTTGAGTTCATCAATTAATGGTTGCAAAAAAATATCAATTTTTGCTTTCTGATTATGTGATCCAAGTATTATTAGAGTTAAAAACATGTACGGAGTAGTCATACACATCTCTGATGGAAGGTTGTATGGTGTTAATATAACTGGAAAACAAGAGTACGATGTAGTTGTTTGACTATATAGAGTAAAACCATCGGCACATAATCCCAATCTTATGTTGCGGGGTTCAGCTGCAAATAAAGTATGCACTCGATCAAAATATTTCCACGTTTCAGCATCTGATGGATGAGAAAGAACACCACTTTTTGTTATTTTATCCTTATGCCGTCGCATATGACCTGTTGAACTCATTGATTCATAGAGTCGTTGAAATCTTGGAATGATTGGTAAATAAAATAACTGGGAATATGGAACATCTTTCTTTTGACGACATTGTTTTCCCGAGTTTGACTTAAATTGAGGAGCATTGCAGGTGCGACAATAAACTTCTTCTACATCATCCTTGTAGTATAACATACATCCATTGATACAACAATCAATTTTTGTAGTAGTGAGACCGTATTTGGATACTAATTTTTTCGTTAGGTATAAGTCTGAGGGAATTAAATTGTTCGTTGGATTAGTTTCCATGAGAAGACCAATAAAGTCATTGAAATAATCAGGTGGAATATTATCCTAAATTTTAATGCTTAGCATCATCACAGCAATGAATAATTCTGAATGGGTACTGCAACCGTCCCAAATTGGTTTATGAGTTGCATGTAATAACTCAAAGAATGTTTGGGTTTCTTCATTTGGTGGCTCTTCCATACTAGCCCTTAAATTAGGACCTGCTACATCAAAAATAAGTTCTTTATAGGGTCTACTCATTTGATCTTCATCAAATATTTCATAAGCTGTAGATGAATCGGCATGAGCATCTCTGTGTGACTCATACTCGTCATGTGATTTCCAAATCCAGTAGTTTGGAAGAAATCTCCTATGATATAAATCAAGATCCACATCATCAGGCTTGAGGAATGCTTAATTTTTTGCTTCGAACATGGACATCTAAACATTTTATCAAACTGAAAGGAAGGCAGTTGAGATGCAACTTGAATGAAAGTTTCAACTCCATGTATAAATTCATCTGTCAATCTTTTTTGACCCGGAAATAATCTATTATGCATCCAATATCTCTCTTCTTGGATAGTCATTTGGACATTGTAGCAAACGTCCCCCTACATAGTTATGAAAATATTTATTAGAACACATGTGTAAAACTTAACAAGTGTACATGCTATACTTTAAAACAAGTATACTTTACTTGAATAGGAATGCATTATCTACCTCTACCTTTATTAACATAAGTCAAATCTAATACCTCAACTTTCCTTACCGGATCATTAGAAGGCCTCCGTTTAATGTGACAAAACCATGTAAAGCAACTCTCTCTAATCTTATCTTCCAGTGGACCCACTCCAACCTTATCACGTATATGCTCACTTCATATCCTATCTCTAAGGGTCAAGCCACTCATCCTTATCTTTAATTTATTGACCACGATTCGGCACCATAAAGCATTGCATTTCTTACAACAAACTTATAGAATTTTTACTAAAGTTTGAGGGGGACTATTCTATCACACAATAACAAGCCCGATTCATTCCTCCATTTCAACCATCAAAGTTGAATTGTGCTGATAATATCCCCTTCTATTTCACCACCATTCTGAACGAAAGATCCAAGATATCTAAAACGTCTATCTTATTAATGACTTGATTGCCTAAAGTCACAATCCCTTCACTAGGTCTATTGCTACTAAAATAATAGTCTATATATTAAGTTTTAGATCTACTTAAGCGAAAACATTTAGACTCCAAGGTTGCCCTCCATAATTTAAGTTTACCTTCAACTCCATATCTAATCTTATCAATAAGAAGAATATCATCAACAAAAAACATACACCAAGGTACATCCTTTTCAAAACGTCTAGTGAGAACATTCATCACTAAAGAAAAAAATATATGGGCTTAAGGCTGATCCTTCATGTAATCCAATCTAAATAGTAAAATACTTGGTCAAACGACCTTGTGTTTTAATACAAGTAATAACTCCTGCTTACATTTCTTTAATGATTTGAATATAAGTGTTATTAACTCCTTTCTTTTCAAGAACTCTCTATAACACTTCTCTGATAACTTATCATATGCTTTTTCTAAATCAATATTTATCATATGTAGATCCTCCTTATTCTCTCGATATTTCTCCATCGAATCTCTTAATAAATGTATGGATTCCATAGTAGACCTACCCGACATGAATATAAATTTATTTTTAGAAACATTAGGATCACGCTGCAACTTATGCTTCATAACTCGCTCCAATACTTTTAAATTATGACACATTAACATAATTCTGTTATAATTCGCACAATCTTTTGTAACACCTTTATTGTTAAAAATAGGAATTAACACACTCAAAGTCACAATCCAACCACTAGATCTATTATTACTAAAATTACACTTAATATATTCAATTTTAGATCTACTTTAAAGAAAGCATTTAGACTATAAGGTTGACCTCCATAATTCAAGTTTACCTTCCACTCCCTCTCTAGTCTTATCAACAAGAAGAATATAATCACTAAAAAGCATACACTAGAGTACAACCTCTTGTAAATGTCTAGTGAGAATATATAATCACCAAAAAGCATATAAAAAAAGATCACCTATCGAGGGAGCACGGTGTGTTCATCAGCGGTGTGTTCGTGGGAGTTCGACAAAGGCCTTACAGTGAGAGCTTGAGGGCGACCGGTGTGGGGTCGGCGACCGGTGTGGAGTCTTCAGTGGTTGCCAAGCTGCTCAGTCGCGCGAGAGGCGGGTAGAGGCGACAATGGAGCGCGAGCGAAGAGAGAGAAGGGAAGAAAAGAAATGAAATGGGATATTCGGGTTGGTTTACTTTAGGGCTTTTACTGATGGTTTTCCAGTGGCTTATGTCGCCGGTAATAAAACCACTTAACACCGGCTGTTGACGCCGCCTGTATGCCACCAGAAATATTTAAGTCCGGCGGTTAATCCAGTAGTTTCATGATCGCCGCTAGTTCTGGCGGCATATTCTTAAATAGCTGTCGGTTTGGCCGCTAGTATTAACTAGCGACCAAACCGCCAGTTAAATCGCCGTTATTACCGACGGCTAGACAACCGTCGGTCTAGGCCACCGGTACCAGCTGAATTTCCTGTAGTGTTTATGAAGCCCTCTTTTTAAGCATATAGAACGGTACGATCCGGCCATCGTCCTGAACGATAATGTTGGTTTGGTGTAATTATGAACATTTTTGGAGTTCTTCTATTTAAGATTTGTCAAGGCACTTGATATGTGTCTTTGGCAGTCATTGAAGCTTCGTTCTTCTAGAGGAAACTTGAAGAGAGAGCTTGAAAGGGAGAGAGAAAATGGTGGAGTTTGAGAGATGGAGAAGATCCTTGGAGGGGGTTTCAAGGGAGTGTGGAGGGGGTTCCACACGGTTGCTTCGGCGAGCTTGCACCTTAGTACCATCGAATTCAAGGCACGTCTTGAGGGAAGTTTTGGGAAGCAGAAGTTCTCTTTGGTATTAAAGGGCCCGGCTACTCCGCCGCACCAGGAATGGTGGAAGTGATTTTGTAAGGGCTTTAATGCCTAGCTATGGGGGCTAAAGGAGAGACATTAAGTTTAGTGCAATACTCAAAGGGTGCCTCCGAGAAGTGGACATAGGTCAAGGTTTGATCGAATCACTATAAATCTAGTGTGTTCATTCCTTTATTATTTCCGCATTTATTTTTCGCACTTTGATTTCTATGATAAATCTTGGTTTTTGTTTTAAGATTGTGTTTTGATTGTGAAAGATGTTTTAAAATACCAATTCACCACCTCTCTTAGTTAGCCTTGGGACTAGTTCACAAAGGCTTAACATCCCTAACGAACTTTCAAGTGACTTCAATGCGCTTTCAAGTGGTATCAGAGCGGGATTCATAAAAATGAGTATTCGATAACTTTTGAATTTTGATCTATGGCTAATTTTTTGTAATTGTAATATTACAGAAGGTTAATCAATCACTCGACCACCTTTGTTTGAAAATATTACTTTTGATTTTTGGAAAATTCGCATGTCTACTTTCTTGCAATCAATTGATTTTTAAATATGGCTAATAATTTTAACTAGTTATTCTGTACCGTCGCGTAATATAGATGGAATTAAAACTGATATTTCTTTAATCAATGTAGTAGAGAAAAACAAATCAATGCTCAATTGAATGCTAAATTCGTAAACTGTTTTTTCTATGTTTTAAATTCTAAAGATTTTATGTTTGTTTCCACGTGCACTGCTGGAAAAGAAATTTGGGATAAATTACAAACTATATATGAAGGCTCTAGTAAAATCAAGCAATCCATGTTAAATACATTAGTGCATGATTATAAATTATTTTACATGAAACCTTATGAGACGATCTTAGATCTTTATATTAGGTTAATTTAAATTGTGAGATCATTATATTCTTTAGTAAAGAATTTTCAAACATTAAAAAAGTTAATAAAATTCTATGTTGCCTACTTGATAAATTTAATGTCAAAGTTGTTGATATTTATGAATCAAAAATTTGAATGAATATTCTATTGATAATTTGATTAGCTCACTCATTGCATACGAGCAAAGTTTGGGTCAAAGATTTTTCGATGCAAGAGAGATGATAGTGCTAAATGCTGAAAACATGGAGAAAAATGGCTTAATTGGTGATGAAAACGATGACTTATCAAGCAAATTAAAAAGCTCATCAAAGCATAAGCATAAAAAAAAGTGGAATAAAGGTAAAAATAATAAGAATGTTAAGCTTTTTTCTGCATTATTTGCTTTGGATGTAGGAAGCCTTAATATATAAAAAATCAGTGCCCTAATTTGAAAACTCTTCCTACAAAAGAAAAAGGTAAAGCTAAGCAAATTATAAAAATGATAAATAATGAAAAGTAAAAAATCTCCTAGACAGTTCTAGCTTCTGAATCATCAAACCAGGAGCAATATGATGTTTAAATCATTATTTGTGTGTTTATTTTTCTGTGTATATATGTTTTGTTTGTTTTTGTATCTTTTGTGTTTTTTTTAGATATATTTTTCATTCTTATTTTTTTTCTTTTTTCGTTAAATTTTTAAATTTTCTTTACTTTTCTTTTTGTGAAGTTTTCTCTAATCAACACACACATATCACCTTTTTGTTTCCTATACACTTTAGAAAATCAAATCTTTTTTAAAGATCATTTTTTCTAAAAAATAAAAATTTTACCTCATATTTTTCTTGAACTCTTATGTAAGTTGTGATTTACTTCTCTAATAACAATCAAAAGAAAAAACTCATGATTTTATCTCTCTATATCTTTTCTTAAAGAGGTTATTTTACTTTTGATTCAAAATCTTCATCATATTATAAATTGGATTTTGAAACTAAACTTTTTAATCTCCCTATATTTTGTCTATCGCATAGGAATCTTTTGCAAGTTGTTGAATCTACCACATAATTTTTTTAATCAAGTAGTTCATTTTTGTCAATAAGATGGGTTTGCTTTAGTTTCTAAAAATTTTAGAAAGGTAGTATATTTGATTGAAAAAAAAAATGACAAATGCCGCCAAATAAAAAAAATGACCAATGATGCCAAATCAAAAGATGCGCAATGTTGCTAAATTGAGAAAAATACACAAAATGTATCAAAAAGTAAAAGATGTGTAAAGTGTGCCAAAAACTGAAGAGGCATAAAATGAGCCCACAAAAATTAATGCTTACCTTTTTTGTACTTGCTAAAACTTAAGAAAGCCTTTGATATTTTTGATACTTTAGCTTGAAAATTATGATTCCTGATTCACCAATTTTTGCATTAATCTTCTATTAGATATATTTTATAAAAGGAGTTTTAAAAAAAATAGTGTTTCTTTTTCTAATTTATTCCGTGATTTAGATATTGGATTAAAAATTTTTTGAGCCTTTAAAATAACTTAAACTTGGATTAACAATTTCTAAATTTCTAACCTTTCTGAGTTATGCATTGTGAATACACTTCTTATTAAGTTTTTGAATAAAATCAAAAGGTAACTTTTTTCATTTTAAGAATATTTGATTTTTTTTTCTTTTTACTAGATCAAGGATTATTTTGTTTGTTTTTATTGTTATGATTGTTTGTGCCTCTCATCTTTTTGATAATATCAAAAGGGAAGAACGTACTGTTTACTTGTATCTATTTTATATTTTTAAAAATAAAATAATAATAATAAAAATTTTATCTTCCCCTATTTTTTAATTTTTATTCTAGTGAGGGTGAGATTAGGAGAAAATATTTTTAATTTTGCAAATTCAATCTGTAATATTTTCCATCATAAAAAAGAGGAGATTTTTGTAACTCGAGCTTATGAGTTTATATTTTTCATGATAACAAATATTATGGCTCACTTTTTATTGTCTACTTGTAAGCAATATATGTTTGTTTGTGTGTATATTAATATTTCAGGAATACCATGCAACATCAAACAAAGAATCAGAGCTCAAGATTAGGTTGAATAATATTATATTGTAAAAGGGTTTATAATATTCAATTATGTAATTTTGATTTCTTGAGTCAAGTCTTGTAATGATGTATCCTGCTTGGTGACCATGCACACACACACTCAAGAGAGTGAGATTTAGTCAAATCCAGAAGATCAAGTTTTGAACTAATCGTACAGGGCGATTTTGGATCGTCCTGGACGATCTTTTATGATCTTGGAAAATAGCCGCCAATGCTAATTTAGGTAAGATTTTAAGATTTGATTGTTGTTCTAATCATCTCGGACGATCTGGATCGTCTAGGACGATCAATACAAATCATGCATAAATTAATCCTGTGATTAGGGGATTAATTATGGTTAAATTTTTTAATCTGATCGTCCTGGATAATTTGTATATCGTACAAGATGATGTTTTCCGACATACTTGATTTTCCTAAATCCTCCAAGCTGAAATACCATAATTTTTCTTCGAATTGCTCTGGACAATCCACAATATCGTTCTAGATGATATGTACATTTTGTACTAATCATCCTAGACTATCCAAATATCGTTCGTGACTATCAAGTCAAATTCTGCACATCGTACTGGACGATCCTACGATCATCCGGGATAATTCTGGGCGTCGAAATTGAGTTTTTAGGGTTTTCTGAATCCCTCTTTTTAGCACATCATATAGGACGATCCTATGATTATTTTGGACGATATTTGATGCCGGAATTGAGTTTTTAGGATTTTTTGGATCCCTCTTTTTAAGCATATCATCTTGGATGATAATGTTGGTTTGGTGCATTTAAGAGCCTTTTTGGAGCTCTTATATTTAAGCTTTGTCAAGACACTTGATATGTGTCTTTGGAAGCCATTGAAGCTTCATTCTTTTGGAGGAAACTTGAAGAGAGAGCTTGAAAGGGAGAGAGGAAAGCTGGAGTTTGAGAGAGGGTAAAGATCCTTGGAGGGGGTTTCAAGTGAGTGTGGAGGGGGTTCCACACGGTTGCTCCGGCGAGCTTGCACCTTAGTACCATCGAATTCAAGACTCATCTTGAGGGAAGTTTTGGGAAGAGGAATATCTCTTTGGTGTCAAAGGGCCCAGCTACTCTGCCGCATTGGGGAAGCTGGAAGTGATTTTGTAAGAGCTTCTCCGCCTAGCTTTGGGGCCTAAAGGAGAGACACTGAATTTAGTGCAATACTCGGAGGGTGCCTCCTAGGAGTAGACACAGGTCAAGGTTTTACCGAACCACTCTAAATCTGGTGTGTTCTTTCATTTATTATTTTTGCATTTATTTTTGACACTTTGATTTCTGTGATGCATCTTGGTTTTTATTTTAAGATTATGTTTTGATTGTGAAAGATTTTTTTAAAATACTAATTCACCACCCCTCTTGGTTAGCCTTGGGACTAGTTCACATGGGCTTAATATCCCTAACAAACTTTCAAGTGCTTTCAGTGAGCTTTCAAATTTGACCTCGTAACCCAGTTGGTTAGGACTGGGTTAAATGTTTTGTGCAAAAAAGGGTCGAATTTAGATTTTGGCAAACAATAATGGGTCAATATCAAGTTCTTCCCAAACCAGACCGACAATATATTTTTTGCACCTCTATCACCCACTAACTACAATCTCTCAGACCACCGTTTCCCGCCGTCTTCGATTCCTGCATCATTTGTCACTTCCCAACCACCGGCCTTCTAGCCTCTTTAGCTTGCGGACCACAGTCTCTCTAACTTTCATCGCATGCCGATGTTGGAAACCTATTTTTCATGTCTTATGTTTTGATGATTGACAAACACTATATCTCTTGGACTGCTTGTTGCTTCTAACTTTTTAGGAATCGAAGATCGGACGAACAGACAAAGCCAGTTCAGGAGTGCGTAGGTTTAGGGTTGAGTGAGTCTGCAATCTATTTTTTCTCTTCTTGAGTCAGTTTGTAATGTTCAAAAGACTGATACTAAGTAACCCTACACACACACATGAGAGATTTAGAATCTCTGTTTTTGCTCACATCGGCCAGGCTGTTCCCTTGGATCGTCCTGGACGATCGAGTTCAAAACAGAGACTCTAATCAGGATTCTTAATTAGGGCAGTCGTCATTAACATATCAGCCTGGACGATACGTGTATCGGCCAAGACGATTAGCTCAAAATAGAAAGAAGTTGCCGCCATAGACAATTAAGGTATACTGTATTTTTAAATTATCAGCCAGGACGATCATTGATCGGCCTGGACGACATTCATAAATTATGCCTTAATTGATCAAGAAATCAAGGGAGTAATTAAGGATGATTGATACGATCATATCGGCCTGGACGATCGCAGGATCGGCCTGGACGATCGCAGGATCGGCCAGGACGATCCAGTCAAAAACCTTAAGTTACTTTAGGACGATAAATATCAGCCAGATTGTATCCAGGGCTATTGTCAGGACGATTTTCCCATAATTTGAACTGATCGGCCAGGACGATCATGAGATCGGCCTGGACGATCAAGCCAATTTTCAATCTTCCAGCTTTACATCCAGGGCGATGCTCTAGCCGATCTTCTGAGTTTTGTACTGATCGGCCAGGCCGATGTCCATATCGGCCTGGACGATAAAGTCAGCAACTTGCAATTAATGAGCTCCTTTGAAGCTATCTTCTATTTAAGAGCTCTTGTTCTACATTTTTGAATACCTTTGGCTGTTGCCTTGACCTGAGAAGACCTTGAGGAGAGAAATAGAGAGAGGGAGAGAGAGAGGATCTTGTGAGGGGGAGCTTATGAGGGGATTCACAAGGGTTGCTTCAAGGATCGCTCTGCTTGTTCTTCGTCTAGAGTTTCTCGTCCGTGGAAGGGTCGGTAGAGGTAAGGAGTTAGCTTTTGATTGTGGTTCTCTGCCAGCTTCATGAGGAAGCAAAAGGAGATAGGTTCTCTGCCTTGCCGGGGTGGAAAAAAGGAGGTTCTTGTGAGGGCTTCTCCGCCTAGCCGTGGGGGCTAAAGGAGAGTCACGTTTTTATAGTGCAATACTTGGAGGGTGCCTCCAAGGAGTGGACGTAGGTCGATTTGACCGAACCACTATAAATTTTTGTGTTCTTATTTTTGCTTCCGCACTTTTAATTCCGAATTTATTTTTGTGGTGTGATTTTGGTGTTCACGATTTTTATTCTTTGTTAAAAAAATTTTAAAATACCAATTCACCCCCCCTCTTGGTTAGCTTGGGCCTGTTCTATAGGGCTTAACATCCCTAACGAACTTTCAAGTGGTATCAGAGCGGGATTCAAAAATTTAAGTTTGAAAACTTTTTAAATTTGATCCATGACTAACTTTGGGAATAGGAACACTACTGAAGGTTATTCGATTACACGACCTCCACTGTTTGACAACTTACCTTTTGATTTCTAGAAAACCCGCATGTCTACTTTTTTGCAATCAACTGACTATCGCATGTGGATGCTTATTCAAGAAGGTTATTCTACACCTTCTCGTTAAATTAATGGTGTTAAAACTGAAGTTGTTTTTACTGAATGGACTTTCGATGAACGTGATTTAGCTCAATTAAATACAAAATGTTTGAACTGCTTTTTCTATGCTTTGAAATCTGAGGACTACATGCGTGTCTTAACCTACAAAACTGGTAAAGAAATTTGGGATAAATTATGCATCACCTATGAAGGTACTAATGAGATTAAACAATCCCGTTTGAATTTTCTCTTGCATGACTACAAACTTTTTCGTATGAAACCTCATGAATCTATTTCTGACATGTACACTAGGTTTACTCAAATTGTTATTTCACTGCATGCTTTAGGAAAAGAGCTTTCGAACTAAGAAAAAGTGAACAAAATTTTGAGATGCTTGCCTTCTTCGTACGATGCTAAAATTATTGTAATCACTGAATCTAAGGATTTGAACACCTATTCTATTGATAACTTACTTGGCTTACTCATTGCTTACGAGCAAGGGGTGAATCAAAAAAATCTTGATGCAGGTGAGAAGAAAAAGGAGAAAATAATTGAACTGAAAGCGCACAAATCAGATTCTGAATCTTCCGGGTCTGAAAGCGATGAAGTTGCCTTCATCACAAGGCAATTCAAAAGCTTTCTAAGGAAGAAACAAAATCACCATCAAAGTTGGATAAAAGGTTAGGATCATAAACGTGTTAAAGGATCTTCTGATGTTGTTTGTTTTGAATGCAAGAAGCATGGACATGTGAGAACTGATTGCCCTACGCTTAAAGATCACTCAAGCAAAGGAAAGGGTGAGGAGAAACCTAAGCCAAGGAAGGACAAGATGAGAGTACAAAAAGCATTTTGGGCGGATTCGGCATCAGATTCATCCGAGACAGAACCAGAAGATGAAACATCAAAATTGTGCTTGATGGCAGACAACAATCTTGATCAAGAAAAGGTATGTGAACTTTCCTACGATCAACTTCTTGAAGTTTCAGAAAAAATTCATGCATCATATAAGAAATTAAAGAAAAAACATGCTAGCTTGAAATTTAAATTTTTAAATCTACAAAAAGAGCATGAAATTTTGATTAAATACCATCAAACAATTGATTCAAATCATATGACTTTACTCGATGGATGAGTTAAATAAAAATTATTGTAAGTTAGTTGAAGAGCTTGATGCATTAAAAGTCTCACACACATCACTTGAATCTGAGTTTAAGAAGTCTAAGGAGATGGAGAAAAATTTGAGGATTGAAAATGAAGTTTTAAATAGCACTAATTTGAAGATTCAAAATGATTTAGAAGCATGTAAGAAAACTAGGATGACACCTACTTTTGATCAATTGCCAAAACCTAGGAAGAGGCATTATAACTCAAACCACTTAAGAAATCCCTTTCCTGGAGTTAGATGTTTTCCATGTGGCATGCTAGGACACATCTCACACACTTGCACAATTCACCATAGTATACATTGGGTGTGGAGACCTAAGGTGCATGATCCACAGCATACCACACATGCATTACATTCTTCTCTTCATAAGAAGGAACCCAAACCTGCTTGGGTTCCTAAATCTAACATTTGATAATTTTGCAGGAGGGCTCTCACAAAAGACCTAGTGAGAGTATGTGGTACCTGGACAGTGGATGCTCTCGACATATGACTGGTGATGCCAGCTAGTTTGTTGTACTAGAGTCTAGGACTAGAGGCAAGGTTACTCTTGGAGACAACACCACCAAGAAGGTGGTAGGAGTAGGTATAATTGGTAATTCCAAGAACCTTATGATTGAAAATGTTTTGCTTGTAGATGGATTGAAGCACAACTTGCTCAGCATCAGTCAATTCTGTGACAAAGGCTTCATCGTGCAATTCTTTGCAAACTCATGCATTGTAAGTTTAAGTAACAATACTATTTTGCAGGGAAAGAGGATCAACAACGTCTACATGCTTGATTTAAATAACATTGAATGTGCTGCTTCTTTTTGCTTAAAAACTGTGATTGATGATTCTTGGTTGTGGCACAGGAGGCTTTGTCATGCAAGTATGAAAACCCTTAGGAAAGTGACACAAAAAGACCTAGTTAGAGATGTCCCCAAACTTAAGTTTTCAAAAGATCACCTTTGTGATGCCTGTCAACTAGGAAAGCAAGTCCACTCCAGTTTTCACCCCATTAAAGACATTAGCACCTCTAGACCTTTAGAAGTCCTTCACATGCATTTGTTTGGACCCATTAGCACTGCCAGCCTGGGAGGAAAAGTCTATGGTTTTGTGATTCTTGATGACTACTCGAGGTTCACTTGGACTAGATTTCTTTCACATAAAAATGAGTCTTTTGAGGAGTTTAAAACATTTTCTACTTGGATTCAGAAAAAGCTAGGTTGTGAGATTTTGACCATCCATAGTGATCATGGGGGAGAGTTTGAAAATGAAAGATTTGGAGTTTTTTGTGAAGACAAGGGGATTAGCCACAATTTTTCAGCCTCTAGGACCCCTCAGCAGAACGGGGTAGCTGAAAGGAAGAACTGGACCTTGGTGGAAGCCGCTAGAGCCATGCTTGCTGAGTATTCACTTCAAAAATACTTTTGGGCTGAAGCGGTTAACACAGCTTGTTATGTGTTGAATAGGGTGAATGTTAGAGCCAAATTAGAGAAGACACCCTATGAGATCCTTAAGGGTAGGACACCCAATCTTTCCCACCTTCATGTCTTTGGTTGTAAGATTTTTATTCACAACAATGGGAAGTCTCACTTGGGAAAATTTAATCCTAAATCTGATGAAGGAGTATTCATGGGATATTCTAGTGTTGGGAAGTCTTTTAGGGTGTTTAATAAGAGAACTTTGATGGTGGAAGAGACAACCCATGTAGCTTTTGATGAGTCCGATCCTAAGAAACATGGAGTAGATGATGATGATGTTGGAGAGATTACAAGTGGAGTAGAAAATTTGGGGAAGGAGAGAGAGCACCAAAATAATGAAGGAGTAGGAGGAGTCACCCAAGGAGTAAAAATTTTTGATGAAAGGGTGAACCTTCACACACTTTTCCTATAGATTGGAGATACTCTACAAGTCACCACTAGGATTTGATCTTAGGAGACCCTTCTAGTGGAGTTAAGACTAGACATGGACTTAGGAAGGAGGTGAACCACTCTGCCTTTATCTCTATGGCTGAACCCACCACCATTAACCAAGCCCTTACTGATGAGTTTTGAATTTTAGCAATGCAAGAAGAATTGAATCAATTTGTTAGGAATGATGTTTGGGAGCTTGTGGAAAGACCTAAGGGATAAAGTGTAGTTGGGACAAAGTGGGTATTTAAGAACAAGGTGAATGATTCAGGAGTGGTGGTAAGGAATAAAACAATATTGGTGGCTAAGGGGTACAATCAAATATAAGGGATAGACTTTGAGGAGACTTTTGCCCCTGTAGCTAGATTGGAAGCCATTAGAGTGCTATTAGCCTTTGCCTATTATAAAGGATTTAAGCTTTTTCAAATGGATGTCAAGAGTGCCTTTTTAAATGGGGAAATAAAAGAAGATATGTTTGTAGAACAACCCCCAGGTTTTAAGAGTTCCCAATTTCCAAATCATATTTTTAAATTAAAAAAGGCTTTGTATGGTTTAAAGCAGGCACCAAGAGCTTGGTATGAAAGGCTTAGCACATTCTTACTAGAGAGGGAGTTTGTCAAGGGGAGCGTAGACACCACCCTTTTTCTTAGGAGAGTTGGAGATGATTTACTCATTGTTCAAATTTATGTGGATGATATACTCTTTGGATCTTCTAATAAGAAATTGTGTGATGAGTTTTCCAAAACAATGAGTAGAGAGTTTGAGATGAGTTTGATGGGAGAGTTGTCCTACTTTTTGGGGTTTAGCATAAAACAATTGGAGGATGGAACCTTTTTAAATCAAACAAAATACATAAAAGACATTTTGAAGAAATATGAGATGGATAAAGCCAAGCCAATTAACACTCCCATGACTTCTAGTGCTCCATTAGATAAGAACCCAAGTGGTAAGTCTGTTGATCAGAAGAAGTATAGAGGCATGATTGGATCTTTACTTTACTTGACAGTGAGCCGACCTGATATCATGTTTAGTGTTTGCCTTTGTGCTAGGTTTCAAGCTGACCCTAAAGAATCCCACATGACTGATTTTAAGAGAATTTTTAGATACCTTTTGGGGACACAAGGCTTAGGGATTTGGTATCCTAGACACAACACTTCTTTTGAGATTATTGATTTTTCTGACTCTGATTTTGCAGGATGCAAGGTGGATAGAAAAAGTACTTCTAGAACTTATCAATTCATTGGACAATCTTTGGTCTCTTGGTCTAGTAGGAAACAAAACTCTGTTGCACTTTCCATTGCTGAAGCTGAATACATTGCTCTTGGAAGTTGTGTGGCCTAAGTGCTTTGGTTGAAACAACAGGTATTAGATTTGGGATTACTTGTAAGCACCATCTCAATCTTTTGTGACAACACTAGTGCCATATGCATCTCTAAGAATCCTATCTAACATTCAAGGACTAAACACATTGACATTAGGCATCACTTCATTAGAGATCATGTGACTAAGGGAGACATTGAGTTACACCATGTAACAACTGAAAACCAACTGGGTCTATCTTTACTAAACCACTGGCCTTCGACACTTTCAGTTCTTTAAGGATCAGATTGGGTGTGATTGACATAAATGTATGAAACTTTTAGTTATTTTCTTTTGCTTTTGTTTTCTTTTTTTGTTGTTTTGGCTTTTTGGTATGTTTTATTTCTTTTTCTACTTTGTCTTCAAAATCATCGCTAATATGGTATTATATTCCTTGTCCTTGCTTTTGAAAATTTATAGTCAATATGTTTTTATCTACTTAATCTCTTAGATGGTAGAAATATTTTGTGATTGTGTCTCTTTCTCTAACCTATTTTAGTGGCATAGTTTTCTTTTCTAATCAAAAGTCTATCTCAAATTAAAGATTATTTATGAAATTAAGATCTTTTCTTAAGCTTGCTTAAGCAAATCTATCTTGTACTTATAATGTTTAAAGTTTTTTTTTTGTCATATCGAGATTCCTCGTTACTCTTGTCTTTGATTATTGATTCTGCTTGTGGTAATTCTTCCTTATGTTAGAGAGAGAACTCCTATTCTCTAATATTTGAGAAGGTATATTCACAACTAAGATTTTTTTTAAAGGATTATAAAAGAGAATATAGCTTGCAAAAATAACAAAATTTGGCCAATGATGCCAACAAAAGAAGCGCAAAGACGCCAACAATTGAAAAATCTATAAAAAGATGCGCAAAGCTCCACTAAATTGACAAGAGGCATAAAATGAGCCCACTCAAAAGCAAGCTATTCTCCCTTTTTAAATCTTTTAGAACTTAGAAGTTTTGGTTCTCAAAGGCTTGATTTCGATTATTTTGCGATCGTGACAAATTTACTTTACCTCATTATTTTATAAAGATATTTTTTCTTAAGCCAAGTGATGGGTGGATTCCTTTTCTCATATCCAAATAATTCTTTGAGTTAGGTCATTGATTTCAAAAGACGATTCTACCCTAAGAAAACGTCTGAGCTAAGGGTAACCATGATCGGATATTCTACTATTCTATAGATTGATGAGATTATTAACACATTAACTCACAAGTTTTTAAATCAATCACATGGAATACTATATCATTTTCAAATCTTTGGTTAAAAAAAAAAGTCTCTATGCTTTGCTTTTTTATTCCCTCCTTTTTAATATGTCAAAAGGGGGAGAAGTTTAAAGTTTATGATGCTCCTTTTTCATCAATCCTGAACTTTTACTGCTAACTGTTTTCGTAGTGTTTTGCCATCATCAAAAAGGGGGAGATTGTTGGAAACATATTTTCATGTCTTATGTTTTGATGATTTACAAATACTATTTCTCTTGGACTGCTTGTTGCTTCTAACTTTTCTGGAATCGAAGATCAGACGAACAGACAAAGCTAGTTCAGGAGTGCGTAAGTTTAGGGTTGAGTCAGTCTGTAATCTATTTTTTCTCTTCTTGAGTAAGTTTGTAATGTTCAAAAGACTGATACTAAGTAACCCTACACACACACATGAGAGATTTAGAATCTCTATTTTTGCTCACATCGGCCAGGCCGATCCCTTGGATCGTCCTGGACGATCGAGTTCAAAACAGAGACTCTAATCAGGATTCTTAAATAGGGCAGCCTTCATTAACATATCGGCCTGGACGATACGTGTATCGGCCAGGACGATTAGCTCAAAACAGAAAGAAGTTGCCTCCATAGACAATTAAGGTATACTGTATTTTTAAATTATCAGTCAGGACGATCATTGATCGGCCTGGACGATATTCACAAATTATGCCTTAATTAATCAGGAAATCAAGGGAGTAATTAAGGATGATTGATACGATCATATCGGCTTGGACGATTGTAGGATCGGCCAGGACGATCCAGTCAAAAACCTTAAGTTACTTCAGGACGATAAATATTGGCCAGATCGTATCCAGGGCTATTGTTAGGACGATTTTCCCATAATTTGAACTGATCGGCCAGGATGATCGTGAGATC
Organism: Dendrobium officinale; assembly: GCA_019514585.1. Classification (NCBI taxonomy): domain Eukaryota; kingdom Viridiplantae; phylum Streptophyta; class Magnoliopsida; order Asparagales; family Orchidaceae; genus Dendrobium; species Dendrobium officinale. The sequence continues at coordinate 30,018,066 of CM033686.1, read as the reverse complement.
GGCCTGGACGATCAAGCCAATTTTTAATCGTCCAGCTTTGCATCCAGGGCGATGCTCTAGCCGATCTTCTGAGTTTTGTACTGATCGGCCAGGCCGATGTCCATATCAGCCTAGACGATAAAGTCGGTAACTTGCAATTAATGAGCTCCTTTGAAGCTCTTCTATTTAAGAGCTCTTGTTCTACATTTTTGAATACCTTTGACTGCTGCCTTGACCTGAGAAGACCTTGAGGAGAGAAAGAGAGAGAGGGAGGGAGAGAGGATCTTATGAGGGGGAGCTTGTGAGGGGATTCACAAGGGTTGCTTCAAGGATCGCTCTACTTGTTCTTTGTCTAAAGTTTCTCGTCCGTGGAAGGGTCGGTAGAGGTAAGGAGTTAGCTTTTGGTTATGGTTCTCTGCCAGCTTTAGGAGGAAGCAAAAGGAGATAGGTTCTTTGCCTTGCCGGGGTGGCAAAAAGGAGGTTCTTATGAGGGCTTCTCCGCCTAGCCGTGGGAGATAAGGGAGAGTCACGTTTTTTTAGTGCAATACTTGGAGGGTGCCTCCAAGGAGTGGACGTAGGTCGAGTTGACCGAACCACTATAAATTTCTGTGTTCTTATTTTTGCTTCCGCACTTTTATTTCCGCATTTATTTTTGTGGTGTGATTTTGGTTTATACGATTTTTATTCTTTGTGAAAAGAAATTTTAAAATACCAATTCACCCCCCTCTTGGTTAGCTTGGGCCAGTTCTATAGGGCTTAACATCCCTAATGAACTTTTAGCCGACTATAATTCCTTCGACCATTATTGAAATTACTAGATGCGCCCAGAGGGGGGTGAATTGGATGATTAAAAACTTATTTAATGAAAAGAAATATCTTTTTATGACTTTTTGTGGAAGCAAATTTCATTTACAATAAAAGGATAGATAATCAATTTCATTCACGCAATAATTCGCAATAAAAAATATATGCGGAAATAAAGTGCAAAAAAAATAAAGGAAAGAACACTCCAATTTATAATGATTCGGTCAAACCATGACCTACGTCCACTCCCCGGAGGCACCCTCCGAGTATTACACTAAACCTTTAGTGATTCTCCTTTATCTCCCACAGCTAGGCGGTGAAGCCCTTACACTTCACTTTCACCTTCCCCGGTGCGGTGGAGGAGCCGGGTCCTTTGACACCAATGAGATCTTCTTCTTCCCAAAACTTCCTTCAAGACGAACCTTGAATCCGATGGTACTGAGGTGCAAGCTCACCGGAGCAACCGTGTGATCTCCTTCACACTCCCTTGAAACCCCCTCCAAGGATCTTCTCCCTCTCTCAAATTCACCATTTCCTCTCTCCCTTTCAAGTCCTCTCTTCAAGTTTTCTCCAAAAGAATGAAGACACAATGGCTGCCAAAGACTCTTAGAAAGTCTTATGAGAGTGCTTAAATAGAGGGCTCAAAAAACCCTAAAAATACTCAATTCAACCGTCAAATATCGTACCGTACGATCTCAAGATCGTCCAGTACGATGTGCAGAAATTGACCTGTTAGTACTGTATGATCCAGTTAGTACAGTACGATCCAGTTCGTACAGTACGATCCAAATGACAAATTTCAATCGTTTTGATTGCATAATCTCAGGATTAACTTAGGCAATATTTCAAACATCGTACCGTACGATTATTATCGTACAGTACGATTATACAACTGTTCAAATTCAAATTTTTGCCTAATTTAATGGACGGGCTTTCTAATTATAACAGATCATATAGTACGATGTGGTGATCGTACAGTACGATTAGTTATATTCAAAATTAATTTTTTCAGGAAAAATCTATATTTTAATTTTTTTCTGTTACACCAGATCGTACAGTACGAAATAAATTCATACAGTACGAAATAAATTCGTACAGTACGATGAACAGAAAAGTGAAAATATTCATAATCATTTTTTGCTCCCTCTGTGTGTGTGCATGATCAACAAACTAATAAACATCATTATAAGACTTGACTCAATAAATGAAAATTACAGACTCATTTAATACGATCAATTCTACACAATCTTGAGCCTTGAATTTTTAAAGAACGGTGCATAATGTACCTGAAATATTAGTTAACATAGAAAGAAATATGCACTGCAAATACCAGGAGAAATAAAAGATTAATAAATATTATTCAAAATCATAAACTCGGAAGCCCGAGTTGCAACAATTGTTGCCCATCGACTTCAGCCCATCTGATCTCCGTCGCCTGCGGACATAGTTCCTCTGACCTCTGTCACCGGACAATTTTCCCCTCTCACTTTATATGTATGTGTGGTGGATCTTTGTTCAAAGCTAAGATGCTAAGCTCTTTATCTCTCTAGCACCTAGAATGTTTTAGGATGCATTAAGACTCACTAAGCTTGATCATGTGGCTATTTTTTTTTTTTTTCAAAACAATGATTTGAGATCGCTTAAAATAGCTCAATATAGCATAAAATCCATCTGCAAGAGCATACGAAACATTTTTCTCAATCTCGACAAGAATAACCTAAGCTGAAGGAAACACAATGAGCCCATAAGCAATTTTCCAAAACCATGAAAACAGCCAATATTTGATATATGAAACATAAATTCGTTAAAGCTCTCTCATAGAAATTTTCCATTCCAATAATCAGTTGCGGGTCCACCGTAGCGGCGAGAGAATCTATTTTATGAAATTTCCAGCCAGCGGTTGTCATCTAGGCGGAATTCTCATCTTTCTTTCCAGGAAACCGCGTTCATATCTATTTTGACCTATGGTAATCAAACCGCGAACTTCCGCTTGAGTTTCCCCCCTTAGTCCGGGTAACGGTTTGTAGCCGTGGCTCACATTTGCGGGTTCCACTCCCCCGCTATCACATCACCAGCGTAAGCAACTCTACCGCGGCTTATGTCACCTCGCTCTCTCCCACTCTTCTACTTCCACGCGTAAACGTGGCTGAAAATTCCTGCTTCCATCCAAATTCCATTCCTCTCGTTCCCTTCACTATTTTCTTCTCCTGCTTTTCATTTATCACTTTTTTTCATGCTTATAAAGTCGATGCTATGTAAGCCAATAATCCGATGTACCAGGATTCGGTCACTGGATACCAGAAACACGCGGCCTTCTAATACGACTGCCAAATCAACTCAAATCTCTCTTACAATTATATATTTCTCTGCCTTCAAGCCTTATATTCGAACGCTGTTCGCAAACGAAAGAGGCCTCATCTTTTCAAGTTGCAGAGGACAATGATGGAGAGCGGCACAGATATGATGGTTTCTGAGCTGTACCAAATCCATGAGCTAGCGAGGAAGCTCAACGAGAACCTTGAACTTTCGCATTATGAAATCTGCAGATCACTTGCAAAAGAGATCATCTGCGCTATCGAGAAGACTATCTGCACGGCCAAGTCTAGTAGCACTGGTGAAACAGAGTTAGCCTTTTTCAATGGCAGAGAATTTCATGTGGATAGATTGAACAAGGAATTCAGTACTGATAACGAGCCGAAGAAATCCAAGAAGAGGTAGTTCATAAATTCCCGTAAATCACTTGATTCAAATAGAAAAGTTAATTATCACCAAAAACTAATTATTTCTTATGACATTGCAGGAAGATAATGGCCACCGGGACCAGCCAAGTGAGGGTGAGCCAGGGGCGGAGCCAGGATTTTATTCATGTGGGGGCACAAAATTTTAAATTAATTTAAAAACCCTCAACCTTTTTCATCCGGACTTGGGACCGGCATTGGTGGTTTTAAATTTTTTTTTTAAATCTTTAGATTCATTATAAAAATATAGAATAAATAATAAAACAAAAAACTTACATATCATTTATAATTTCTCCCGTCGAGTCTTCATTTTTTGAAATCGTTGTACAATCAATTCAGTGTCGATACTATTGAATATATCTTTTTGAACAAGTAATGTCTCCTAACACAATCCCTTTCATTAGGATGATAATCCAATATTTTTTTTCTCAATCCAGGATCGGCAGGGATATCTGCAAAATTTATTTCTACATGGCATTGTTTGAATTGTGTATTTGTTTCTTCACATAACGTTTTATGATCATCTCCTTCTACTTTTTTCTTGAAATATCTTTCCATGCTAAATTAAACAAAAGTAATATTAAAGTCTAAAATAGATGTAGCACTAAAGAAATATTCTACTGTTTAATATGAAAATTTTAAAAACATTTAATTAAGCACTACTTACATCAAAAATATAATTACATGATTACATCAAAAACGGATTACATAAATTTTAAAAATAATGTAATCTAAAAGAAATAATATTCTGTTTTAAAAATTTTAAAACAATAAACAATAAATCATAAAATATGAGTCTTCAACAGTTCAACTTATGATCTAAAAGAAATAAACAGTTTTTGACTTTTTGTGATTTTTGCTTTCATCCTTTCGTCCAAAACAGATTTTGTAATTTTCTGATTTATGCTTTCTTCCCAAATGAGAAGTCTAGGTTTTGATTCCTAGTTAAATCGGAAAAATTTCTCACAAAAAACATGTTTTTTCATACCAATTTTCAATTGAAACTCAAAAATAAATTAAAATAACTTGAAGATTAGGAATCTAGGATAATAGTTATGTAAAATGATTCAATATTTTGCTTACGGCGGATGTGCGTGACCGGCTGACCGCGGGCCGGCGACTCGGTAACTGGGCGGCAGAGGCGGACCGGCGGAGGCGCGGAGACGGAGCCACGTTCCACCGGCGTTTGCGTGATTTGCGTCTGCGTTTGCTTGAGAAAAGCCTGGGCGGCTGGGCCAAAACAGGGAGAGAGATGAAAAGCCTGGGCCAATTTACCAAAGCAGGGAGATGGATTTGATATCTGCCAGCGAGACTTTTGGGAAAAAGGTTTACATTTAATGCTTTGCCACTTGCAGCTTTGGGATAAAAGAGTAAAAGATTAATTTATTTTATTCTGTCATTAATATGGAACTTTTACTTATTTTATTCTGTCAATAATATATAGAAAAATTTACCTCGCCGCTGCCTGCTTAAAAAGGGCTGTGGGGGCACGTGCCCCCAGTGCCCCCACACTACATCCGCCACTGGGGTGAGCTCCGATCCAGGAGCTGATATGCCACTAGATGATGGCCATAGCTGGAGAAAATACGGCCAGAAAGATATCCTTGGAGCAAAACATCCTAGGTTAGTACTTGATAAGTATAATAATTCATACAACTTCCCAACTTGTGATTTATCACAATTAGATTCCTTTTTCTTTTAGTACTTTGCAAAGTGAAAATTAATCATCTTCGAAGGCCACAAACTTAAAAAGTTATTCCACTCACAAAGGATAAGCATAATATCGTTTTTCTGATGTCTTGCGCCTTTCACTTTTTAAGCATTAAAGCCAGCAAAATCACCTTAATTACTAGCCATTATTCAAAATAGCAAACATCTTTGTCTTGTTAAAATAGAAAGATTTTCAGCATCTAAACTTCGTAAAACTGATCTTTTATCTGGATCTAATTAGAGATTATCTTGTTAACGAACTTGGCAGATCTTACTACCGCTGCACTCACCGCAAGACTCAGGGATGCGCGGCCATGAAACAAGTGCAGAAAACGGATGAAAACTCCTCAATATTTGACATTACCTACCTGGGAACTCATACTTGTTTCATTTCGCCGCAGCATATTGCATCAAAAACTAGCTATTATAACCCACAACAGAGCTTACTTGATCAACAGAATAGTTTGGTTCTGCATCTTGGCTTCGAAACCAACCTCAAATTAAAGACCGAAAGCTCGGACTTGAATAAAGATCCGACCTCTTCATTTTCCTTCCCCTCAACCCCAATCGAAGGAATGAATTCGGAAAATGTCTTGTTCTGCTCTTCTCAACGCACAGAGTGCTGTTATGGGGTAAATCTCTCTTCAGCGCTTATGTCACCAACAAGCTATGAATCGAACTGCTTCACATGGCCTTCATGTGAAATGAGCAGCGAAGTGGATTACGCACTAACTGAAATAATCTCAGCATCAAATTCAGTGGCAGATTTGCCGGTTATGGATGTCGAGTTCATGCGGGACTACGAAGAAATGGATGCTGAGATCCTCTTTGACACGTCCATCTTCTTCGAGTAAGGAAATGGACTAGTTTTTAGCCTGCTAGATTAAAAAACCTGGCCTGTGAGAAAACTGAGAGGATTGCTGGACCAGATCATGGAAAATAAATAATTATCCTGCTCGTCTTCAAATATCCTCCGTCCACGGCTAGAGTAATTTTAATTTCAGCATTGAATGTTCGCTTTCTTGTATTGGATCTACTTTAAGCGCAACTATTAACAATTTCACTTCATTTTCGCCAAGCATTTCTTCTTCTTACACAAACAATTGTATCGCCGCTCAGTATTTATGACTCCAATGAACGCATAAAGCAACTATAAATCTCATTATGATTGATTATAGCTTTAAATTAAATAATAATAGGTTTAATAATTTATGTAATATTTCTCAGAAACATATAAAAACGACGACACATAAAACCAACCCTAAATAGTTGGAATAATTAAAAATGACTAATAAATAATATATCTGTAGAGCGTAATAACAATGATCTTCAGTAGATTGGAAGATATTTGTGCATGTCAAAACTTTAGTTTATGTCCTTATTCTAAAGAGTGCCAAAAGTGGCTTCTCTACGGGAATATTAGCGGCAGCCAAACACGAAAGAGATATTCAATAGGTGAAATTTTTTTTTTTTGGGACATTTAGGCCATTTAAGGTAAACTCACACACACAACGCATACACATAGACTCGAACCCTAGACCTCTTAACTGGAAGCCTAAGCTCTCAATCAATAGGCCAAGGTGAGTTGTGTTTTCAGTAAAAAATTAATTAAAAAAAAAACAAAAGAAACAGATTTGAGACCAACGGTGCACTGTAGATCCACGGAGCTATTTTGTCACAAGCGGCGACAACATTAATATTTTTTTAAACAGGACGCTACAGATCGAAAACCATTGGGTCCAATATGAAGAACTGTAGGTCTAATCTTATTAAGTTCTTAGGTCATCTCCGATGGAATGGCAAATAATTATTTGTCGTTCTTTTGTCACTCCAACCGAGCGGCAATTTTACCCCTATTTCATCGCGGGTGAACAGTGCGACGCCAATATTGGGGTCGCATTGTTCACCCACTAAATTTTTATGTCAACGAGATTTGCCCGCAAAATGGAGAAAATCGGTTACGAGACGACAAAGCCCGTGAAATGGAGTTCGATTGGAGCAGAATTATTGCATTTTAGAATTTTGTTGTATTTTGTAGTGGAAATGGGGTTTTCGTTTAGAGATACCCTTACTCGGCCACTTTAAATCTTTTAAACCAACCTATACGACACCTATACACATGATTATTTTGCTCCACTATACCTACTGCATATAACTACCAACTCAACTGCATAATTGATGGTCGGCCATATACCATCATTCTTTATTTGTATATATATGTATTTCTTGTATTGAACAGTTATAGAGAATGTGATACACAAATACTAGTTATCTTCATTTTTCTTGCTCTCTGCTATTTGCTTCAAGTTACTTCTCTATAAATTCTTTCAAGGTATCAGAGCAGAATTGAAGTCCTTAATTACTTTCTTTGGTGTAATAATTCAACTGATTCAATGACAAGTACAGAAGCTACTTCTACTGTCATTCCCATCGCCTCCACCACAGCTCTCCCTATTCCCTCTCAACTAAAATTTTTAATGGTCAATGTTAAATATGTGCTAAATGTTCAACTTGAAGCAACCAATTATCCCAGTTTGGCACTCTCAGGTCTTAAAGCTTTTCGGTGTCAATGGCTTTACTGAATACCTAGTGGCTCATCCACCCGCCACCAAAAAATCTTTCCAATGATTCATTTACGGTGAATCCTACTTATCTCTCTTGGCATCTCATTGATCAAAACTTGGCTGCTTCCCTCTTTTCCTCTATTTCAAAGCTGTTATTACCTTATGTCCTAAATCTCCAAACCTATCATGAAATCTAACTTACCTTGGAACATCGACTCCAGGCGACGAACCGCTCTTGCATATTATAGCTAAAAAATGCACTGCATCAACTTAAGATGCAAGACAATCCGTTGTTCTAGTATCTATCAGATATCAAATAGAGAGTAAATGTCATTACTGTCGCTGGTTTGCACATAGATCCTGAGGATGTCATCCTCTATACACTTAATGGATTACCATCAACATATAATGCCTTTAAAACGGTCATATGAACTAAGCTCTAGCCGATCAATATTGATGACCAGTTTGCTTTATCATGTAGTGAATAGGTTAATATCTCAACTGAGCAAGCTACTCATCAAAAACCCTATTCGTTATTCGTTCTTCCTGCATTCAGCAGGTGTTCTCGTGCTTCCACACGCGATCATTTTTCATCATCCCGTGGAGCTCGTTCTTCATCACAAGGTGGTAGTCGGCAACAGTTTAACTCTCTCACATGCTAAATTTGTGGAAAACAAGGTCACTCAACTATGTCCTTCTAGCACAGGTTCAATCTATCCTATCAATCTCTGTAGCGGGTTTTTCTAGCTCATGACGATAAATCATCCTTTGCAGACTGGCTTTTTGACTTCGAAGCATCTTCACACCTCACTGCTGATTATTTTCAACTACAGACTATTCAACCCTACTCCATGACATCTCATGTTCAAGTTGGAGATGGTACCCAGTTTCCAATTACCAACCCGGGTAAAGGCATTTTTCCTACGCCTAGCCATTAGCTTCACTTACCCCAACTACTTCATGTCCCACATCTCACTCACAATCTCTTTTTTTCGTCTACCCTTCTTAAAGATAATGCTTGTTATATAGTATTTGACAATACTAGTTTCACTCTAAGGGATTCCAAGGCTCATCAAATCCTTCTTTGGGACCAACTCAACATGGCATGTATCCTATTAAGCTGCCACCCACATTTGGTCTTCCGCACTCTACCATCAAAGCTACAACCCTTCTTACCACTCCCACAAGCTTCTCAATATGACATAACCTTCTTGGTCACCTATCCATTCTTCTATAACAAAAGCTCTCCTCGATTCTCTTGTATGCTCAACAAGACAAGCCATCATCCCAATGTGATTCGTGTGTTCGTCCAAAATGTCATCGTCTTCCTTTTACTTTAGCTTCTTCTAAAACTAGTAAATGTTTAGAACTCCTACATTCTAATGTATTAGGAACTTTCCCAATTTTATCAAATTAGTTTATAAATATTATCTTTTATTTGTGGAAAACTTTACTCACTTTTGTTGGGTATTCATTTTAAAGCTCAAATCTGATGTGTTTACCACATTTAAACGTTTTAAACAATTTGTTAAAACTCAATTTAAAACCTTATTAAACAGCTTTAAATTGATTATGGCAGAAAATTTGTTAATCAAAATTTAAAAAAAATATTTGAATCAATATAGTATTTGTTGCGAATCTGATTTTAGGAAATATAATTTTGATAATAGCAAACATTTATATTACTTTTATTTCTCTACGATTGCCTTGCCTACTAACGTTCCAGGTCCACAAGATCAAACTGCGAATCGAACCAGCTCAATATTGCATAGATTAAGACTAAGTCAGTTTGTAATGTATGATAAGTGTCTTTTACCTTTCTTGAGTCCATTGTAACATTGTGAGTCCTGTTGCTAAGTAACCTTGCACACACACACTTGGGAGAAAATTTCTAACAATTTTAGAGTTTTCTATTTTTGATCAAATCGTTCGGTACGATCCAAAAATCATCCTGGACAATTAGTTAAAAATAGAAACCCTAATTAGGGGATCATGGTTAAGGCAGCTGTAATTAAGCGCATCATCCTAGATGATATTAGCATCATCAGGGACGATAGCCTCAAATCAGAAAGAATTAGCTGTCAGATCTATTTAGGCATCTTTATTTTTGGACATCGTCCGGGATGATGCAGTGTAATTATGCCTAAATTAATATGGTAATTAAGGAAATCAATTAAGGTTTGATTGCTAGATCATATCGGCTTAGACGATCGCAGGATTATTCGGGACGATCAGTTCATGAACTTTAGTTCTTTCTGGATGATTAAAAATTGGTCTGACTCCATTCAGGGCTATGCTCTGGACGATATGAACTGAATTGAACTAATCATCCGGGATGATTCTTAGATCGGCCTAGATGATCAAGTTTTTTTTTCATCATCCAGACATCCATTCATAGCGATGGTCTTGACAATATTTATCATTTTGTACTAATCGGCTTTAATGATCGTGAGATCGTCCAGGACGATCTAGTTATTTTTCCACCATCCAGACATGCATCTAAGGTGATGGTATGGATGATCTTCATTAAGTTAAACTAATCGTACAAGAGGATATACTATTATCCTAGACGATATTTGATGATTATTTGCTAATTAGGGCTATTTTGGAGCCCTTATTTAAAAAGATTTCTTCTTTCTCAAGGGAAGATCTTTTGATGTTGTCCTGACCCGAGAGAATCAAGAGGAGAGGAGGAGCAAGGGAGGTAGAGAGAGGATCTTGTGAGGGAGAGTTTGTGAGGGATGTCATAAAGGTTACTTCAAATAAGGATCTGAGTCATCTTCTATGGTATTCGTCCATGGGTCCTTGGAGGTTCTAGAGAGGTCTGCTTTAGTAACTGATCAATGTTCTCTGCCTACTTCAGGAGAAAGCAAAAAGAGTTAGGTTCTCTGCTTGCTTCTAGAGGAAGTAAAAGGAGTTGGGTTCTCTGCTTGCTTCTAGAGGAAGCAAAAGGAATTGGTTTCTCTACCACACCAAGGTCAGTGGAAAGGAGTTTTTGTACGGTCTTATCTTCCTTGTTATGGGGGCAAAAGAAGAGACATTGAGTTTAGTCGAATACCTAGGAGAGAGGCTCCGTGGAGTGGACGTAGGTCAAGTTGACCAAACCACTATAAAATTTGTTGTGTTCTTTCTTATTATACTTTCTCATTTAATTTCAGCACTTTAATTTCTGTGGTGATTGTTTGGTTGTGTTTGTGATTTTATTTGGAGAAATTTTTAAATATCAATTCACCCTCCCTCTTGGTTAGCCTTTAGACTAGTTCATAAGAGATTAACATCCATGTTGAACTTTCAAGTGATATCAAAGCAGAATTTATAAAATTAAGTTTTTAAAAAACTTTTGAATTTCAATCAATGCCTAACTTTGGTAATTGTAAAACTGTGGAAGGTTATTATATTACCTGACCACCTTTATTTGACAATATTCATTTTGATTTTTGGAAAACTCGTATGTCTATATTTTTGTAATCAATTGACTATCGCATGTGGATGCTTGTTAAGGATGGTTATTCACCTCCGTCTCATAAAACTAATGGCATTAATGATGTATTTTATTTCACTAAATGGACTCTTGAGAAAAGGGATTTAGCTCAACTGAATGCAAATTGCTTGAACTTTTTTTTTTGTGCTTTGAAATCGGAAGATTATATGTGTGTTTCAACTTGTTCTACTGGTAAAAAAAATTGGGATATATTATATATTATTTATGAAGGAACCAATGAAGTTAAATAATCTAGATATTTTATTGCATGACTATGACCTTTTTTATATGAAACCAATTGAATCGATTTCTGACATGTATACTAGGTTTAATGAAATTGTCACCTCATTGCATGTCTTAGGAAGAGAGCTAACTAAATATGAAGGAGTGAATAAAATTTTGAGATGCTTGCCTTCTTCCTTTGATGCTAAGATTATTGCAATTACTGAATCCAAGGATTTGAATACTTATTATGTTGATAACTTACTTGGATCACTCATTGCTTACGAGCAAGGAATGAACCAAAGACAACATTATGAAGGTGAGTGAAGAAGGAGAAAACTATGGCGTTGAAGGCCAACAACACGGATACTAATTCTTCTGAGTCTAAAAGCAATGATGTTGTCTTAATCACTAGGCAATTCAAAAGCTTACTAATGAAGAATCACAAGCACCATCAGAAATGAAACAAAGATAAGGGTAGAAAAATTATAAAAGTTATTCTGATATTATTTGTTTTGAATGTAGGAAGCCTATACATATCAAAGCCGATTGTCCTACACTCAAGGATCACACAAGCAAGGAGAAGGGTGAGGAGAAACCCAAGTATAGGAAGGACAAGAAGTGATTCCAAAAGGTGTTTTTGATGGATTCTATATTTGACTCCTCTAAGACTGAAGCTGAGGAGGATACAACAAACTTGTGCTTGATGGGTGATCATTTTGGTTAGTCTGACTAGGAAGAGGTATGTAAACTAACCTATGATCAATTACTTAAAGATTGTGAGAACATTCATCATATAAGAAACTTAAGAAATCACAAACTAGTTTGAAATTATAGTTGTTGAATTTACAAAAAGAGCATGAAATTTTATTAAAAGATCACTCCCAAGTTAATAGCAAGCACATGTCATTATTTGATGAGTTTGATGAATTGAATAAAAAATATTCTAAGTTAGTTGTTGAGCATGATTCATTAAAAGCATCCTACACTTCACTTGAAACTGATTTTAAAACTTATATTGATGAATCTGAGCATAGGGAGCACTATTTGAGAGTTGATAATGTTGTTTTGGAAATTTCTAACTCGAGGTTTAAAGCTGATTTGAATGCACTTGAGAAAAATAGTAATACACTCATACCTGAATAATTTTTCAATTTTGATCCAAAGCCAAAACCTAAAAAGAGGTACTATAACCCGAAAAGATTAGTAAATCCTTTTCCTTGAGTTAGATATTTTTTATGTGGCAAGCTAGGGCACATTTCACACACATGCACTGTTCAACACAGTACACATTGGGTGTGAAGATCCAAATTGCATGATTCATAGCATAACACACATGTATTACATTCTTCTTTTTATAAGAAGGGACCCAAACCTATTTGGTTTCCTAAATTTGATGTTTGATGATTTTATAGGTTTTCTTTCACAAAAGTTATCATGAGAGCATATGGTACTTGGACAGCAGAGTTAACTCATTGGTATTACAAGTTTTTAAATTCAATCACAAGGAGAATTTACTTTATTCGTGCCTTAATTAATTTAAAAAAAAAAAACTTTGTTTTCATTTATTTTTGTTATTTATATTGTCTTTTTCATATTTTAATTTTATCTTTTACTATTATTTTTTATGATTTTGATCCTTCTTTGATCATCTCCATCCACTTCTTAAATTTTATTTTTTGTTCACATCGCCCTGGACGATACATTCAATCCACTCTTAACCTTTCATTTAACGTCTGATATGATTTTTTGTTTATCATATCCTAGATGAAACCTTATCATTATGGATGATCTGATCGTATCCTGCTTTGCTTATTAGTTATCGGCCTAGATGATCCTCTTCATCCTGGACGATGTTCTTATTTTCCTCTCAATTATTGGTAATTGGCCTGGACGATCCACATATTTGTCATGACGATACACATGGTAGCCTTTAGAAACTTTAAATTCTGCCAGTATGATTTATTATTGGTGATCATCCTAGATGATACACCTATTTGTCATGGATGAAACATGTGGTAATGCTTTAAATATTTTAAATTCAATCGGTACGATCCATTATTGTGCATCATCCTTGATAATCCACCTAATCGATCAGGACGATCTTCATTTTAATGGTCATCCAGATTGACTCACCGAGATGACAACCTTTGTCTTATTGTCTTGGACGTTGTCTGATCATCCTGCATGATATTACTACCTTTATGACCAATTGTCTCGGACGCAATAATTTTACATGATCGGCCTGGATGATTCTACAATTATCCTGGACGATTGATCCATTTTCTTTTTAAACCGAGGCATTCAAATGTTTTTCTCACACAACCTTCCTTGAATCTTCCTTTGCTCTTACTTCCTCTTTATTTTTCTTGAACATGGCTGATGAAAAAAGATCTTGTATGGCTTCTGGAAGCTCCTTGAGGGCCAATCTTTGCCCTTGTTTCACTGAGGCAACCAACCAAGCTGCTTATCAGCGATATAAGATAGTCAGAATCACTTTATCCCAGACTGTCAACCCTCGCATACTTTTAAATCCTATTCTTGATATGTTTGGACACATATCTCTTACCTTCATCCTTACACTTACCACCCTGTTCAATTCTTATTTGCTGTTCAAATTCTTTGCTAGCATTCACATCAACTCCTCCTTCACCGCTCTTCAGTCTTATATTAATAGGCGCCCTATCGAAATCACTTATCAAAACTATCATGAGCTCCTATAATTGTCCACCTCCAGAGATACGCTTCACATCTTATCTCAAGACTCTGATTATGACTGGGTTCTGACCAATCACTTTTTGAGAAATACTAATATTTTTTATCATTTTGGAGAGTCTAGCAGCTTACTCAAAGATGCTAGGACAATCCAACATGTCCTTCACATCTTAGTTATTTTGAAAGCTGGTGATCATATTCACATCACTCCACTCCTTTCAATCATCACTTTCTACATCATGGCCCATCGTGAATTTAATGCTACTGATCTATTTTTTTGATATATTGAGCACCTGATGAGCATTATAGATCCAGGACATAAAAGAAAGCCCAATCTTGCCTTAGGACACATCATAACCTATGTTCTAAAATCCAAATATAATCTTCAATATCCTGTCCCACCAAACTTTCAGCCTGCCTTATACTCCAAAAACTCCTTCCACGTTCTTCACAGTATTCGTCTCCACTTGGAGCATAAGGAAGCTGAGGAAGTTGAGGGGGAAGCAACTCCTGCACCAGTTCCTACACCTAATCCGCTCTACCAGTACTCACATCTGGATCACCTGGTAGAGTGGTTCGACTGTTGGGAGTCTCGGTTAGAGTCCTACGCTGTTGCATATGAGTAGTAACATGTGGAGGATGTTGGTCACTTTATCTTGTTCGTAGCTCACCAGCAGCACCAGCATAACCAGGATATGGCCTGATTTGGAGAGTAGTTTGCTAATCTTTTCAGTTTCTTTTTGCCACCACCACCTCCTCCTTCAGATGATCAGCGATCGTCCTTCTTTTAGTTTGTTTTCATGATGTTTTTTCCTTGTTGTAGTTTACTTCTGTTTGGTAGTTTCTGTTTTATTTCTTTTCTCTTTCCCTTCACCTTTTTATGATGTCAAAAGGGGAGTAGTTGTACTATTTTATGTTGCTTAGTTGTATTTTTTTATGTTCCTTAGTTGTATTATTTTATGTTGTATTATGTTAGTTCTTTTATGTTAAATAGTTGTACTCTATTCATCCCTTAGTAAAATTTAAACTTCTTGATTCACTACTTTAGTTTTTTTGATTGTTTGTCATCATAAAAAAGGGGGAGATTATTACGAATCTAATTTCAAAAAATATAATTTCTATGGTAACAAACATTTATGTTACTTCTGTTTCTTTATGACTACATTTCCTACTAACGTTTCAGGTCCACAATATTAAATTGTGAATCAAACCAGCTCAAGATTAGATAGATTAGGACTGAGTCAGTTTATAATGTATGATAAGTGTCTTTTAACTTTCTTGAGTTCATTGTAACATTTTGGGTCATGTTGTTAAGTAACCTTGCACACACATACTTGAGGGAAAAATTTCTGACTATTTTTGAGTTTTTTTTTTCGATCACATCGTACGGTACGATCCAAACATCATTTTAGACGATCAATTAAAAATAGAAAACACTAATTAGAAGACCTTGGTTAAGACAGCCACAATTAAATGCATCATCCAGGACGATATTAGCTTCGTCTGGGAGGATAAGCTCAAATTATAAAGAATTAGCCGCCATATCTATTTAGGCATCTTTTATTTTTAGACATTGTCCAGGACATCATCTCGAATGACGCAGTGCAATTTTGCCTAAATTAATCTGGTAATTAAGGTTTGATTGCCCAATCATATCGACTTGGACGATCACAGGATCAACCGGTACGATCAGTTCACAAACCTTAGTTCTTTATGGACGATCAAAAATCGGCCTAGCTCCATTAAGGGGGATCGTTTGGATGATATGAATTGAATTGAACTAGTCATCTAAGATGATCCTTATATTGGCATGGACGATCAAGTATTTTTTCATCATCCAAACATCCATTCAGGGTGACTATTTGGACGATATTTATCATTTTGTACTAATCGGCCTAGACAATCTAGTTATTTTTCCATCATCCAAACATCCATCCAGGGCGATGGCTTGGATGATATTCATCACGTTAAACTAATCGTACAGGACAATACACTATCATCCTGGATGATATTTGATGATTAGTTGCTAATTAGGGCTATTTTAAAGCCCTTGTATAAAAAGATATCTTGGTTTCTCAAGGGAAGATCTTTTGCTTTTGTCCTGACATTAAAGAGCCAAGAGGAGAGGGAGAGCAAGGGAGAGAGAGAGAGAGAGAGAGAGGATCTTGTGAGGGGGAGTTTGTGAGGGATTTCATAAAGGTTTCTCCAAGAAAGGATCCGAGTCATCATCTTCAGTAGTCGTCCCTGGGTCCTTGGAGGTTCTAGAGAGGTCTATTTCAGCAACTAATCAAGTTTCTCCGCCTTCTTCAGGAGGAAGCAAAAGGAGTTGGGTTCTCTGCCTGCTTCTGGAGGAAGCCAAAGGAGTTGAGTTCTTTGCCTGCTTCTAGAGGAAACAAAAGGAGTTGGGTTCTCTGCCACACCAGGGTCGGTGGAAAGAAGTTTTTGTATGGGCTTCTCTGCCTTGCTATGGGGGTACAAGGAGAGACACTGAGTTTAATGCAATACCCAGGGAGAGGCTTTAGGGAGTGGACATAGGTCAAGTTGATCGAACCACTATAAATATGGTGTGTTCTTTTTTATTGTGCTTCCGCATTTATGGACTCAAGAAAGCACAATATCCTTCTTAGGTTTGCCAGTTACATAAGTCCATTTATGGACTCAAACTGTCACCCCGATAGTAGTTCTTCACATTTTCCTCCCACCTCTTGCAATATGGCTTTCTTCCAAGCAAAACAAATCCATCTTTTCTGATATTTCATAATGGACATATCTCATTATATCTGATTATATATGTTGATGATGTGCTGCTTTATGGCAACAACACTTTCAAACTTGATAAGCTTCTTGATAGCCTAAGCTATCAATTTCGTATGAGAAACTTGAGCCCTGTTTCTCAGTTTCTAGGAATTCATATTTAAACCACTAACCAAGGCATGTAGATTGATCAATCCTAATATTTTTCAGACTTGCTCATCAAACCTGGCATGAGCTTAGTCTGATCCACTCCCCCTCAAATTGCCACCTCCATCATCTTCAAATAAACCCTTTTCACAACAAAAACACTATTGGGAACTAGTTGGTTCTGTACATTATCTAACCATTAGTCGACCAGACATTGCATTTGCAGTTAATTACTTATGTCAGCATATGCACAGTCCAACCAATACACATTTTTAGTTAATTAAAAGGGTCTTCAGATATCTAAAATGTAACATCAGCTACTTTTCCTATTCACAAGTCCTCTCTATAGCTCTTAGCCTACGCCTACTCAGATTGGGCGGATGATTCAATTAGTCGTCACTCAGTTATTGGATTTTTAATTTTTTTTATAACAACTTGCTCTCTTGGTATGTCTAAAAGCTACTCACAGTTGCAAGATCATCAACCAAAGCTGAATACATGGCACTGGTGGCTGTTGCAAGCGAACATATGTGGCTGCGACGCCTACTTGCTGATTTTTAAATATCCAACAGTTATCCTACTTCATTTTTTTATGATAATACTTCAACATGCTATCACAATATAGAGGTGTAGCTAATAATTGATTAATTTTATTTTCATGAACTGACTGATGAATCTATATGATATCCATAGTTGTAGTGATAAGGACATGATACTAAGTTTTAGTTGATGAAGATGCAATAGTACTTTGTTTTCTAGAATAATAAGAAATTTGACTTTTACTTAGTCGTGCATAAAAACTAGTAATGGACTTGATCTTGAGGATCTCTTATCTAGCATGGGTTTTGGTAAACATGAAAATAGATTTGTCCTCTTTATATTAGTAGACCATACATATGACTTCCTAGTACATCTACAAGAGAATATAAGAATATTTAATTGCATAAGTAATAAAGGTTGAGTAAATGAATCTTATTGTAACTTAGTTTTATAACTATCTTTTTATATCATTTGTGTTTTTGATGATTCTAAAATCTTATTGTATTGATTACTGTTTCTCCTGAAAAAATATTTGAAATATTATTTTTGTTGTTTGGGTGTACTAACATTTTAGGAAAATCATACTCCAAACTACTGAAGACATCAAGACAGATTATATTAGGATTTATTGTAATAAAAGTATGTAGTCTTTATATTTTTCTTGAGTATGAGAGAGAGTGGTTGTAATTGTGTAACCGTGTACACACACACTGGGGGAGTGTAAAAATTTGTATTTAATTAAACTAATCATATTGTACGATTGTAGATCGTATGGGATGATTTCACTAATTGTTCCTCCATAATGGAGTTAATTAAACCATGGCAAGAAAATTTTTCCAAGTCTTGTTCACGATGTACGAAGTTACATTTATACAAGTGACGTCTAGAGTACAAAATGGCTATATACCAGTTCGTCTCAGGCAAACTCAAAATTTTTTTCAACTATTTGTATTGTATGATCATAGGTTCGTATATATTACATCCAGAGTATGAAATGAGTGTGCAAGATTTTGTCCATACAAATAGGTAAAATTTTCTAACTTATTATATTGTATGATTATAGGATCATACAGTCGACATCTAGAGTATGAAATAGACTCATCCATTTTTGTACAAAATGAAATAAGGATTTGTGAAAATATATTATACTATATGAAATGGTGTTCGTACAACACATTATCCTGAGAATGAAATCAATTCATATAGAATCATACCAGATGAATTTGTTCAATTTTGAACTAATTATTCTAAAAAATGTCAACTTTTGCACATGCCAGTTAGAGTACAAAATTAGTTCATACAGGATCGTACAAGTAAATTTTGAACATATCATATGTTTGATATGCGATTGTAATGTACGATCTGGGATGGTAAAATTTAAATTTTTAGTTTTTAGACAGTTTTTCATGTCATTCCAATTTAAGACTCCTAAAAACTAACTAAAATTAATCCTTCTTTGAATTTTATTTAAGATAAAGAGTTAGAGTGCTTTAGGAGAGTGTTTAAGAGTGTGGATAGAGAGATCTTACAAATAGAAATTATGAAGGGTTCACAAGTTTACCCAAAGGTGAGGATCTCTTTATAATCTTGTCAAATATCTTTCTTACTTCTTTGGAGAAAAATTGATTCTCTGCTGACACCAAGAGGGTGAGAAAGGATGCTAGTACTCTACTTACACCAGGAAAGTGTGAAAGGATGCAAGTTTTCCACCGACACAATGAGGGTGTGGAAGGATGATAGTTCTCTACTGAAACTTGGAGGGTGTGAAATGACAACGGTACTCTGCCATAATAGGGATAGGTGAAGGAGAGGTTAATTGTAAGATCTTCTCCACTTCTATGTGGGAGCAAAAGGAGAGTCACATTAGTATAGTGCAATACCTGAAGGAGTCTATAGGGAGTGAACATAGGTCTTGTTGGACCGAACCACATTAAATTTCTATGTTATTTTTCTATCTTTAATTTTATTTCTACATTTTTATGTTTTTGCAAGTTTAGATTTTGTGGTTAAAAAGTTATTTTGGAAAAACTCATTATTATGTTTAACACTATAAAATCAATTTTCTTAAACTACCAAGATAAATTTTAAATTATCAATTCACCCTTCCCCCTCTTGGTTAGCCTTAAGATAATTGATTTAAGTCTAATAACCTATTCAGACTTATAAGTGGTATCAGAGCCAACTTTAAAAAATTAAGATTTAGACAACTTTTTGAAAATGATCATGGCTACTTTTGGAAACTATAACACTGCTAAAGGGTATTCGATCACTAGACCCTCATTGTTTTATAACATACCTTTTAATTTTTGAAAAACACATATGTCAACTTTTCTTCAATCACTTGACTATCACATATGGATTTTAGTATATGAAGGATACACTAGACCAACTACACTTGTAGATGGCATTAATACTGAAATACAGTTTACTGAGTAGAATGTAGAGCAAAAAGATTTAGCTTAGTTAAATGCTGAATATTTGAATAGCTTTTTATGCACTTAAATTTAAAGATTATATGCAAGTCTAAACTTGTAGAACTACAAAAAAAATTGGGATAGGCTTTGCATTACATATGAAGGAACTAATGAAGTAAAGTAATCTTGGTTGAACATTATATTACATGATTATGAACTATTTTACATGAAATTGAATGAATCAATCAATGACATGTGTACTCATTTCACACGAATTCTCACCTTATTGTATGCCTTAGATAGGGAATTAACAAATACTAAAAAACTAATTAAAATTAACACTGTCTTTGCTAGGTCCCAAGTTTGGATGATTACGTTTGGTAGTCGACAGTCGATGTAAAACTTGTCAAATAATCATGACATGAATCATTTAAAAAATTGTGTTAATGTTAGGCATCCCTTGTAGGGACGTGTTGTATAATCTAAATATAGTAACAACTGTGCAAGGGCTGTTGCACCGATGCCCGGGTGAAATGATAAATAGGCAAGAGTTCCCACATAAAGGATGGGTTTGGGTAAAGAAGCAAATCCATAAAACTAAAATTTGAATAGGAAAATGGAATATAGGCTCCCTTATTAAAACATTAATGGAATTATTAGATAATATGATTCATATAAAGATAAATATTTTGTGCGTTTAGGAAACTAAATGCATTGGAGATAAAGATAAGGAGATTAATAATTTAGGATATAAACTATGGTATTCTTGTAGGAGTCATACTAGAAATGGTGTATGTGTGATTATAGATAAGAGTTTGAAGGATAAGGTTATAAAAATTAACAAACTTATAGATAGAATTATAGTTTTAAATATTATTTTTGATGCTAAGATTGTTAATATTTTAAGTGTTTATACTACTCAAGTAGGTCTAGATATGAGTTCAAAATTAAAGCTTTGGAATGAATTAGAAGACTTAATACAAAATATACCTCTTAAAGAAAGAGTTTTTATTGGAAGAGATTTAAATGGACATGTTGGCAGAGAGGTATATGATTTTAAAAGCATCCATGGTGGCCATGGATTTGGAATGACAAATGAAGGTGGTAAGACTATAATAAATTTTTCTTTAGCTTATGATTTCTTAATAGCTTATACCTTATTTAAGAAAAATATGAGCATCTTATCACTTATAAAAATGGTTATATTAAAATGTAGTTTGATTATTTTCTTATAAGAAAATTAGATCGTTTAAATTGCAAAGATTGTAAAGTTATTCCAAGTGAAAATTTAAGCACCCAACATCAATTATTAGTTTTAGACTTTAAGAAAAGTGGGAAAAATAAAAAATAAATTAAAATGATTTTATAGGTTTAGATGGGGGAATTTAAAGAATATTAACAAAAATATTTTTGAGAGTAAGATTTTAGATCATTAGATTCTATTTGTGCATGAGGAATTCAATATTATGTGGGAAAAGTGACTTATGATATTAAGAATATTATAAAAGATATTCTTGGAATATTGAAGGGAAAAGCTCCTAATAGTAAAAAATAGTTGGTGCTGGAATCCAAATATGCAAGAAAAGATAAAAATATGAAGATTTATTATAAAAATTAGTTTAGATATAAAAATTTTGATAATTGGGAAAGCTATAAAGACGCACGTAAGGAATTTAAGAAAGCTATTTGAGATGAAAAGAGCTTAGCTTTAATGATTTATATAATATATTAGATACTAAGGAGTGATATATATAAGTTAGCCTAAAAAAGAGATAAGATTTAGTTCAAGTGAAGTGTATTAAAGATGAAGAACAAAAAGTATTTTTCTTGGAAGATGATATTCAATAAAGGTGGATGAAAAATTTTGCTAAACTTTTTAATGAATAATATGAAAATACGATGGACTTTAGTGACATTATCACCCTAAATGAAAATAACATTTTTATTTTTATCAGCATTGAAGTATAACTGAAGTTAGAGAGGCTTTGAAGAAAACAAAGTGTGGAAAAGCTGATGGACTTGATGATATTCCAATAGAGATGTGGAAATGCTTAGGAGATGAAGGAATTTCTTGGCTTACTAAACTTTTTAATACTGCTTTGAAGATAAAAAGGATGCCAGATCAATGGAGAATGAGTGTGTTAATTCTTATTTTTAAGAATAAACATTATGAATAGGAGTGTGTGAATTATAGAGGAATTAAGTTAATGTGTCATGCTTCAGAACTATGGGAGTAAGTTATGGAGCATAGGTTGCAGCGTGATACTAATGTTTCTCAAAATCAATTTGGATTCATGTCGGGTAGGTCTACTATGGAAGCCATACATTTATTGGGTTGTTTGATGGAGAAATATAAAGAGAATAAGGAGGATCTATATTTGATATTTATTTATTTAGAGAAAGCATATGATAAAGTTCCAAGAGAAGTACTACGAAGAGTTCTTGAACAGAAAGGAGTTAATAATGGTTATATTCAAATTATTAATGATATGTATGCAGGAGCTATTTTTGTGTTCAAGCACATTTTGGTTTGACCAAGTATTTTCCTCTTTCTGTCGGATTACATCAAGGATTATCCTTAAGTCCAAATCTTTTGGCTTTAGTCATGGATGTTCTTACTAGAAATTTACAAGAGGATGTACCTTCGTGTATGCTTTTTGCTGATGATATTCTTTTTATTGATAAGATTAGAGAGAGTTGAAGGTAAACTTGAATTATGGAGGTCAACGTTAGTGTCTAAAGGTTTTTGCTTGAGTATATCTAAAATTAAATATATGAAGTGTAATTTTAATAGTAATAGACGTAGTGAGGGGATCATGACTTTGGCCGATCAAGTCATTAATAAGAGTACATGTTTTAGATATCTTGGATCTATTGTTCAGAGTTATTGTGAAATTCATGGGGATATTATCAGCATAATTCAAGTTGGATGGTTGAAGTGGAGGAATGCATCGGGCTTATTGTGTGATAGAAAAGCCCCCCTCAGACTTAAGGGAAAATTTTATAAGATATTGGTGAGACCTGCAATGCTTTATGTTGTCAAATGTTGGCCATTAAAAGAGAAGCATGATACTAATTTAAGTGTGGTAGATATGAGGATGCTTAGGTGGAAGAGTGGTTGGACCCTTAGAGATAGGATAAGCAATGAGCATATATATGAAAAGGTTGGAGTTGCTCTAGTGGAGGATAAGATTAGAGAGAGTCTCCTTAGATGGTTTGGTTATTTTAAACGGAGGCCATCCAATGACTCGATTAGGAAAGTTGAGGTATTAGATTTGACTTATGTTAAGAAAGGTGGAGGTAGACCTAAAAAGACTTGGTTAGAAAATATTAGAAATGGTCTTTCTTTATTAGATTTAAATGGGAATTTGACTTTTAACTTAACACAAGGGCAAAAAAGGATTCATGTAGCCAACCCCACATAGTGGGACAAAGGCTTGATGTTGTTGATGTTGTTATAAAAATGCAAATAAAATTCTTCATTATTTGCCTACTAATTATGATGGAAATATAAATGTTATAAGAGAATTAAAGGACTTAAATGTTTATTCTTTTAACAATCTTCTTGGATCACTAATTACTTATGAGTAATGAGTGACTCAAAGATAAATTGATGTAGGTGAGAAGAAGAAAAAGAAACATATAGCATTCAAAGCTGATGACTTAGAGAGTGATCAATCTGAGCCTGAGGATAAAGATGGCATTGCCTTAATTATAAGGCAATTCAGAAGTTTTCTTAAGAGGAAGCAAAGGAGGCACCAACAGTTGAATAAGGGTAAGTTCTACAAAAATGCTAAGGCTTCTAATAATGTAATTTGTTATGAATGCATGAAGCCTGGATACATCAAATATGAATGCTCGAAACTTAAAGCCAATTTTAGAAAGGAGAAGGTCGAAGAGAAAAGCAATGTAAGGAAGGCCAAGAAGAAATTATAGGGAGCATTTTGGACAAATTCAACTTTAGATTCTTCAAAAATAAAAGCAAAGGAGGAAGTCACCAATTTTTGTTTGATGGCCGACAAACTTGATCAGTCAGATCAAGAAGAGGTATGTGACTTAAATAATGAAGAGTTATTTGATGTTTTTGAAAAAATTCATATTCCCTATAAGAAACTCAAAAAGATGCATGCTAGGTTGAATATAGAATTTTTACAATTACAAAAATAGCATGAAATCATTAGGAAAGATTACACAATGACTGATATCAACCACATGAAAGTGTTGGATGAGTTGAACAAACAGCATGAACTTTTGAAATCACCATATACTGAACTTGAAAATGATTTTAAAATATTTATGAATGAATTTTATAGCAGAGAGGACTATTTAAAAGTTGATAATGATTTTTTAGAAAGTGCTATCTTATTTTTTGAAGCAGAATAGAAAGCACTTGATAAAAATAGGATTTTACCCATACTTAAACAATTTTTCAATCCTGATCAAAAGCCTAAAATGTCAAAACCTGTGAAAAGACATTTTAATACACATGGATTGATAAATCCTTTTTCTATAGTGAAATGTTTTTCTTATAGATTAATTGGGTATATCTCACCACTTGTACTATTTATAATAAATCTCATTTTGTGTGGAGACCTAAGATGCATAAAATAAATCATGTAAAAAATGGACCTAAATTATTTTTGCCAAGAGGAGAACCCAAAATTATTTGGGTTCCCAAGACTAATGTATGATTATCTTATAGAAACACTCTCTTATTAGATCTCATGAGAGCATTTTGTACCTTGACAGTAAACATTCAAAGCACATGATTGGAGATGTGACACAATTCATATCACTGGAAGTCAGGAATGGAGGTAGGGTTATACTAGGAGACAATAGGAAAGTGGTAGGCACTGTTGGTGGAATTTTGAAAACAGGTTTTAAAAAATATTAGTTTTCTTTGGGAATTTTAAGATTGAGATTGAATTCTAATTCTAGAAGTCGAATCAACTCGTTCGGAAAAGTATATCACCCCGAAGGACAAAAATTAAATTCCATAACGGTGTTCAGACTTAGAATTATGTGATTCGTCTTGAATATGATAGCTAGACTCTAAAGAGAACTTCACACGGCCCCGAGGGGACAAGGTAAAGTTCAACTAAATATTTGGTTATGATATTCAAAGAGTATGATTGTCGAATTCATATCCAAAGCTTTATCAAAGAAGGACGTATCTCCCCAAAGGGAGATAATACCTTTCAATGATAATTCTTCTAATATGATAACGACAATCATTTTTTAACTTTTCCCAAAGAAATCTAAGAACATTTTTTTTTTAAAGATTAATTTTGAAATCACGTGTGTGTGGTTCCAAATCTCCAACGAGCGCAAGCCCTCGTAGTTAATTACATCGTAGGGAGACAGTCCCCTACGAAAACTCTCGATTAAAATAAGAATGAAATTTTGTTAGATTTTCTAGGAGTGATATCAAAGACGAATGGATTTTTTTGGAAAATCAAAAGGGAAGGGATCAAGATTGAACATTTATTATCAGAATCAAGGGAAGAGAGGTAGGGGACACCTTGAGATTCTAGAACCATCCGGAAGTGTCCCAACTTAATCTAAGTGTTGGGCTTAACATTTTAGGATTGAAAGAAGATTTAATTTGAGTTGAGCATTTTATTAGAAATTTGGGGTTATATTCCTGAAATTTGGGGTCTTATAATCAAAGATCTGCCCCGGATCCTAAATCTAATTTGGACGCTGGGACCACAGTCGTCCGAACCTAACTAATGCAGTGCAAAACCTGGACTTACCCCGGCCTGGATTGGGGAGCCAGCTAACCACCTAGTCGGTTTAAAATATATGAATACGGTCTTTTATGAAAGAGTGGTAGGGACGTTGTACTTAAGGCTTTGGAGAATTGGGGCCGACGTCTAGAAATTTTTCTAATTGGCCCCTTTGACTTATGTTGGGTGCTAAAATGCTAAAACTGATGCATTTAAATTTTTTTTGACTATTTTAATTGGTATCTAATGCAATGCATGCTAGTCGAGAACTTCCAAATCAAATATGCTTGAAATTTTAAAAATAGGCTTATAAAATAATTTTTTCGAAGACTGGACTTCCCCAGGTCCGGCACCTCGTCCTCATAGGTCAGACTATCCGGACTCTACCCGCAGGCGGGGAAGGGTCTAAAACAAGGAAAGAAGAAATGCAGAAATATGCATGCGACCCCTGCGGTCGATCCCCGGCTAATTCCCTAGATTCGTTATCTTTCTATGTTATTTAAACTCACTAAAATTTTAGACTTTTAAAGTTATGAGTAGAAAACTTTCACACCCTCACGAGTCTCACATATCCAGGCGAAAACAAAAGCGGCACACAATCGCCAAAAAACTAAGAAAAGCAGGCAATCCAAAAGGCAATCAATTCATCACATCAAATATTAACTAATTAATAAATGTCCATAGGCAAAGTTTCCTTACTTATTACAAACCTAGAGTTTTGCAGAAAGTAAAGTGACCGGGCACCACTAACAACAACCCGGATTCTAAACCTAGTAATGACGCAAGTAGTTTTCAGTGGGATACTCTCGATCTTCAAGTCTTCAATCTTGTTCTTGTTTGGACTCCTTTTCTTCAAACTCCTTGGATTCTTCATGGTAAACTACACAAATGGATAAGAGGGCACTTTCCTTTTAAAGGGAAGGCCACTTTTTCCTCTTTGGGTATGAGAGAAGTGTGATCCAAATTTGGATTTCCAAAAGGAAAAAGAAATACTTCCCAAAAGGGCATCCTTTCCTCTTTTGAATCCAAGCTTTAGATCTATATATCCCAACTCAAAATTAACTTTCACAACACCTGATAATTATACAAATTACATTTATATAAAAAATAAGATCTAGACTCACCTGCAGGGTTATCCTAAGCAGTTAATAAATAAGAAGCAGTTATATATGTGCAGAAAAGAAATTAACAGACTGGCCACGCTCTTTTTATTTGGGGGCTTTAGCAGCTGAAGCACCTGTGCAAGCATTTATAACAATTGATATTATTTTTTTTATTGATTTAGCCCCCTTTTATTGCCATGCATGAGTGTGGCCACCTGCAGAAAACTATGTGAACATCCAGATCATACCTAAGCTAAGGGTAATTTAGTCGCCAAACACATCAATCCATCCACAGAGTGCAGAAAAGTAAGCAGACACAGCAAAGCAATTTCATCCACAACATGCAGTGAAATCTACGAAAAATCTGGCACACAGCAGTAAAGTAACCACCGGCCTAACCTAAATCTAGAATTGGTTGTCCTAGCACATCATCTAAAATGTGTGTCAAAGGTCTTGTGGTTGGGGTAAATCCTAAGTTCGGTGATTAATCAAAGTTGTATAGAGTTCTGGGTTTGTTAAGGCTTAAAAGGGAGATTTAAGTTAAACTTTAAATATTAATAATTTAGGAATTTTAATTACATGTATTTTAAAAGTTAGTTGATTACTACCTTTGTTTCACACCGAGTCCGTGAAGTTTATTTCACCTTCCTTGGGGCTAAGTTAATAGCCTCGTAGGCCTGGGTTACCCAGTAGCAGCGGGGTTAATTAAGCTATTTTAAATTGGTTGGAATTAAAGGAGTGGATTAATATAAAAAGAGTTAATTACTGATTTTAATGGGTTGGTTGAGAATTTTAATAACCTATTAAAAGAATTTCAGGAGTTTAAAAAGTTAATAGATTTTACAGGATTATCCGGATACGTTAACTAAGGGGTCAAAATTTGACTTTTAAAATTAGGATTAATCTTAAGGGTTTCAGATTTTTAATAAATACTAGACCTAATTATGAATTGTTAGACATGTGGCACACTCAATTTGGAGTTTTCTATGAAAAGTTATAATTTTTAGAAGTTCTGGCCCGATTTAACCTAAGGTCACCTAAGATGTTGAGTCCTTGATCTTGACCAAATTATGAAGGTTTATTATTTTTAGAGAATGATAGATTCTAATTAAATTCATTAACCATTGAGTTTGATTAGTCAAAAATTTCTATAAATAATAGTGAATTTTAGAAGTTATACATATTCGCAGGGGTTACCAAGTTATTACGACTAGGGGGTTTGCTTAAGGATTTGAACCCAAATGAGCCCTAAACTTCTTGGGATCACTTCCAAAGGCCATAAATGACCTAAGGACAGATCAACAAGTGTTTAAATCCTTTTTGGGGATTTTTAAGATTTTTAGGATTAATTAAAAAAAAATTGTTAGACCTTAATTCTACCTAAGGGCTCCATTAAGACAAATCTAGAGATCAATTTGAGAGGATTTCAATTCTTATTGATTAGGGGATTAATTAGGAATAATTATGAGCATTTTAATGGATTTTATAAATTTATAATAGTTCATCATCAATTGATTAGGGTTAAGGCCATTTCTAAGAAGGATTTTTGAGGCTCCTACTTGGGGAACCAAATGAACTCCAAATTTGATGAAATTTTGACCATAGGATCACCTTACCCTAAGAACTAAACCCACTAAATTTGAGCTCAAATGGAGTACTCTAAGGTGGTTAACCAAACCACTCAAGGTGAGCTCTAAGTCACCTTCAAATTACTATAGGGGTCTATCCTAAGCTTGGATTGGGGCAAAATTAGTGGCTCTACACTCCTTATCCTACACATCATCAGTACATCAAAAATCACAACCTAAATCCCATTGGATAGGTCTATACCCCATTTTGAATTTAAGGGTCAAACCATGTCCCTTAAACTTAAAAATTATGGAAAATGCCCTTGAACAACTTAAAATGGGGAGATAAAAATTGGACATGTCAAAAACATGTTCAGTTTCAATCTCCCAAAATTCCATATCTGGTGGACTTGTATTTAAAGAGTAATTAAAGAAATTAATAAAATGCTCAAATTAAAATTAAGCCTAACACTGACCTAACCAGGGTTTGGAACCATAAAGCTTTTGTAGATCTCCTTGAGACCTTTCCAATGAGCCTAAGAACACCTAATTTGGACAAGTGTGGAGGGAGTTATGAATTTTTGAAGTTCCCTTGAATTTCTGGATTTATTAATTCGGCAATTACACAGTCAGCAGGCCTTTACACGCGCCGCGCGCCGATTGGCCAAGCAATTATTGGCGCTAATCGTTAACGGCCGAATTAACCACAGCCGTCAGATGGCGGATCGAACGTCTGGGATCAAATGCGCTCCGATACTGCGGGATATAATCCGAGTCATTGATCGAAATCAATGGCTGAGATTTCGTCTTCAACCTCCCGCACATATCCGAGACCGTAGAGCTTCTCCAGCTTGATCCGGGCGATCCCGCCGGCGAACTCCGATGAAATTTCACAGGGAGGATCAGGACAGTGGAAAACTTCAATCCAACGGTGGAGATTCGTTGGGGTGAAGGTTTCCTTCACACTTGACCGGACTATCTAGCTAGGGAGCTCGGGATGAAGGGATTACCGCAGAGAAGGTCTCAACGAATGAGCTTCTCTATCAGAAAGCTTCAGGGGATGATGACGAACTACTCTCCTTCAGACGTCGGGACCGGAGGACGGCTGGAGGTACGACTTCGAGCGGGACGCCGAAAGCTTTTACGGGCGCTTGCTCGAACGGCTGAAGGGATCGATCTGGGAGCTCGAAGGGAGCGTCTGGGAGTTTGATGAAGCTCTGGGAATCAATTTCGAACGAATGTGGATGCCTCTGGAGGTCTGGCGAGATCGAGCCTATTCGGCCACCTTTAAGGAGCTTGGACGGCCGAGATTGAGCTGGAGAGGGCTCGAATCGCTGCCAGGTGGACGATGGTGACGTCCTAGGGAGATCGTGGGGATCAAACTGGTGGAAAGCAGCCTTAAACCAGGAGTTGTCTTGGGGGAACCACCGGAACTCGTTTTCCATTGGCTCCGACTGCCGCCAGCCATGGTCTGGGTCGGGTTGACTGGGGGAGGCCGATGGGAACATGCTGGAGCCAAGGGTGGAGTCAATTTGGCCTGGGGATGTCTGGATTGAACTGGTGGCTGGGTTGGACCAAAACTTTCTCAGTTCTAGTCAAATTGAGCTCGATCCAGGTCAGGTCAGACCCTGGGTTTGGTATGGGAGATAGGTCTGGGTCTGGTGCACCCAATGCAAGTGGCAATTGGATCCAATTTGGTCTGGGTTAAAAGATGTCTCGGGTTGATCCAAATCTTCTCGGTTTGGGTCGATTTGGGCTCAACCCAGGTCAGGCCAGACCCTGGGCTTGAGGTGAGAAGTGGGTCTGGGTCTGGTGGACCCAATGCAGGTGGCAATTGGATCCAATTCGATCTGAGTTGGAAGATGCCTCGGGTCCAAGTGTTTTTGGCTACTTTGGGTTAGCCTAAAACCTGACCCAGGTTAGCCCGGAGCATGGCCTGGCTGGAGCTGGTGTGTTGGACCTAGGGCCATCTATGGGAGGTGTTAATCAAGTTCAATTGGGCTTAGGTTGAGAATTGGCTCAATCCCTAGTGATTTTGGGCACTTTGGGTTAGCCTAACTCTTGACCCAAGTGAGCCCAAGGGTTGGGCTGGTCAAGGAAGGTGCATTGGATCAATGGGAACCCAATGACACCTTGATTTGGATTCAATTTGATTAAGGTTAAGAGATGGCTCAAGGGAGGCCTCTCTTTGGTCACTTGGGTCAAGCCATATGGCTAACCTAAGTGAGCCCAAGGCTTGGGTCTCCAAGAGAGGTCTCTTGGGTACCCAAGGGGTCATCCCTTGCATTCAAAGAACTTGGAATGGACTTGATCTAAAAATTTGAAAGAGAAGGGATGTATAGGTTAATGGGTCAAACTTGGTTGACTTGGTCAACCAGGTTGAACCAAAGTCCAGGTTTGGGCTCAACAAGTTGGGTTTGATATTTGGAATTTGTTGAAAGTGGTTTCAAAGAATTTGGAGTTTATTTGAGTTGAAATGGGCATTTGAAATCTCATAGGAGTATTTTGGTCAATTTTGACCCATTGGCCAACTAGGGTAAAAAATGGGTCTGAAAAATGCAGTTTAGTGCTCAATGGGTTAAAATCAAGGGTCTAGAAGTGATTGGAGGCTTTGATAAGGGTTTCAAGATCAAAACCTTCAAGGTGTTAAGTCCAATGGCATAGGCTGTAAATATTTGAAGGTTTTATAGCCTTTAGATTTTAATTTAGATTCTGGGGTTAGAGACCTCAGAATGGGCTCAAAATTGGAGGGTAACCTCTAGAGACATGTCTTATCACTTTTTAAGTGATAGACTCTGAATCAGAGGCCATTTGATTGGGTTTTTAAATGTTTGAAAAATCTTTGAAAAGGGTCTTTAGGACAGGGCCTTAAGACTTTGGATTTGAGTCTGGATTTCTGGATTTGGAATGGATTTTAAGTTTGAATGACTAATGTTGGAGTATCCAAATCATTTACAATCATGTGGTGATTGTTAATGAATTGATAGGGTCAAAGCTAGATTAAAGGTGGATCAAAGTCTAAGTTGAAGTTTGGATTGTCAAATTGATTGGATCAAAGTTTGGGTATGCTTGAAGCTTGAATGAAGTTTGAGATTTGAGCTGAACGAAGCTTGAGATTTGAATTAATCAAGGGTTGGGATTGACTTGAAGTTGGAGTTGATCAAAGGTAGGGATTGATTTGAGTCTGGAGTTGATCAAAGGTAGGGATTGATTTGAAATTGGAATTAATCAAAGGTGTGGATTGATTTGAAATTGGAGTTAATCAAAGGTGGGGATTGATTTGGGTATGGATTGGTCCTAGAATCTTGAGGGATTCTAAGATCTAGGATAGGCCCTAAGGTCTTGGATCTAGGAAAGAATTTTGAGCTCTAGAGTAGGCGCTAAGGTCTGGCTCTAGGAAATAATCCTAAAGTCTAGAGTGGATCCTAGGATCTAGAATTGATCTGGAGTTTGGAAGGGCTTTAGTGACCTCACACAAAAATGAGGTCAATAGGCACAGGCATGATTAGAAATTTGAACAAATTTTTCATTAAGATGATTTCATTGGTAGATGGTTTAAAGCACAAATTATTGAGTATTAGTCAGCTATCACTATAGGAAATTTAAGTATTACCGGTGGCTATTATCGGCGGTCCTATAGCTACCGATAATACTGGTGGTTTAGCCAACGATTTGATCGCCGATATTAACCGACAGTGTTTAATTTTATATTGGTGCATTTACCGGTGGCCAGGGCCGCTGGTTTTAAGTGACTCTTTCCAGCGGTCTAAACGCCAGAAAATGACCTAAAATTAGCCATCCCGAGCCTTCCACTTCATTTCTTCACATTCTTATCTTCTCTTGCTAGAGACGCTCGTCCCCACTCCTCTGGCCTCTCTTGATTGATTGTGCCTTCTGCATAGGAATTTAGCCACCGATAACCTCCCTTCGACTGAAGATCTCACCCCCACTCTGGCATAAGAATACGGCCGCAATCCAACTGCAAAAATGTCGTTCGAACAAAATTTAGTTTTGCTTTTTTTTTTTCAAAAAAATGCTATTTGGTGGTTTGAACAAGTATTTTCCTATTTCTCTTGGATTAAATAAAGGATTAGCATTATGTCCACATCTTTTTTCTTTACTCATGGATGTTCTCATTAGACATTTGCAAGAGGATATATCTTGGTGTTTGATATTTTATCATGATATTCTTCTTGTTTATTTATTGCAATCAAGTTATTTAATAAGAGTACACATTTTAGATATCTTGTGACTATTATTCATAGTGATCATGAAATAGTTTGTGATATTATTTGTAGAATTGAAGTTAGATGGTTGATGTGGAGGAATGCAATGCTTTATAGTGCAGAATTTTGGCCATTAAAAGAGAAGCATAATAGTTAAGTGTTGCTGAGATCAAAATGCTCAGGTGGATGATTGGACTTACTCTTAGAGACTGGATATGAAACAAGCATATCCAGGAAAAGGTTGGAGTAGTTCTAGTGACATATAGGATTAGAGAGAGTTGCCTTGGATGGTTGGAGAATAAGCTGAGTTTAGGGTATTAAGCTATATAATATTAATTATGTCTAATATAGTTATAAAATCACTAACAAATCTACTTGAGGTGATGAACTAGATGAGAATTATCATTTTAATTTAAACTCATGATTAATACTAAAAATTTACTTTTAAAAATTTTATTTGTGTTATGATTAAATGGAAATGATATTAATATGGTAGAAAACCAAATTTTAACAAAGCTTTTCTTTCTAATCACTAAGAGAGTGGTAGAGCTTTCAATTGGAATAGGAAGTGCAACTTATAATGGAGATTAGTACTCTTATTTAAAGGTAAGATTTGTTAGAGCAAATCCTAGTAAGAAGCATTATGATAGAAGAAGCACACTTCACCATCCTCATATTTTTCACCAATTTTGATCTAACTAAAAGTTCACAAAACATGACATTATCAGGAGCTCTTCTCCCATATCAAGTGACTTAAAAGAACCAAATTTTTCTATTGATTGAACCTTCACCATCTTTATATATTTTTTTTAATTTTAGTCTTCATGATATTCTTCATCGCATCATCAAGAAAGAAAGAAACATGTTACCAATATATATAACCAATGCTTCAACTAATATGAATTCTTACCTTGATCATCATATAAGTATCATTTGCACAAACCAATGCTTCAATATTATCATGTTTTATTGCAATTTGATTTGGTATGCCTATAAATTTTTACTGAAAGATTTTTGGCGATTGCCTGAGCATAGCATGAGGTCCAGAACAAATTTTGAGAGGAGAGGATCGACCCATCTTAGGGACATGTTTATGGACTTTAGAAAGTCCAGGAAGCATTCATTATGGTTAGAGAGGGTGTATGGGCTTGTTTGAGTAGAGCTTGGGCAAACCCTGAGTTCATAAAATAAAGAGAGCAGAATAAGCAGAACAGAGCATTTAATTATAGGGGTTTAGGAAGCTCCCTTCATACTAGTAGATTTATTCTTCATACGGAATATAAACGATGACTGGTGAAAGCTTCCAATTAGTTTAATAAAAATATGTATTTTATTTTAAATATATCTTCTATTTTCAAAAAGAGTTTGTTGGCCAGGAGCCGACACCACTGGAGTTGTACACCGGGACTCATCAACATCAAGCTCACCATCGGTGGGTTGATGAAAAGGCTAAAAAAGCTCATGTGAGTATAATTTTGGGAGTTTGAGAATTTAAATTTAATATAAAAAAAAACTCATTCTAATATCAATATATTTTTTGGATTTATTCTCGTAGGATAATTTTGTATGAACTCGGGAAAGTCATTAGTCTACTAGTGAGGGATCATCTCAGCATTGACCTAGTATTATACATTATCAGATATTTTTGAAGGAAGGCAAATGGGGGAGGGTATATGGCTTTGGTTCGGAAGGCTTTTCTTATGAGGATAGTTCATCCACATCATCATTTTATTATCCTAGTGGAGTTGAAGAAACTGTAAGCTAGAGGGTTACAGTGCTGACAAGAGAGATAGAATAGATGAAAAAGGTTCAAAATGAGATGCAGATAAAGATGCGATCCTATTTAGATGAAAATCAAAAGAAGAAAGAGCAAGATCAGCCACATGCATCACCAGATAGGGAGGATATGGAGGATGATTTGTACTCTTATTTGTTTTATGAATTTATGGTTTAAACATTTTCTTTGATGAACATGTTGTGTGAAAATAAGGACATGGACATGTTATTATGGATTTATGTGTTATGTTCATTGTAGATTTTATTTGGTTTAATGAGTTTATGTTCATTATTATTTTCTTATTATGGATTTCATTTCAATGCTATATATGTTGATTTTGGATTATTGTTGTGAGTTGATTGTAGTGACATGTGTTTGATTAAAAAGTGTAGTTTTGAAAAGTATTAATTTTTTTTAGAAAGATTAATTTCTTGAATTTTGAAATTAAATGCATCATTATGAATGATATGTCATCTCAGAAAAAGAATGTATCATTTTCTAATGGGTTCAAATTATAAAACTTTGAATTTATCCTGATTATTATAGTCAAACTTAGGAAAGAATCACATATGACCTCGGAGGGTCAACATTAAATTCAATCGAGTGTTTGACTATGTTAATTTAGATAAAAGGATCATTAATTTCATAATCAAGATTAGAGTAATATAACGACCTATCTTTCAGGAGAAAGAAGATATCATTTATTATTAATCATTTGAAAATGATGATAATTATCGTGAGGTTTGATTTTCCCGAAGAGAATTAATTCAAGTTATGAAAAAATTTGATTTTTGAAAATTAGATATGGGTTTCTAAATCTCCTACGAGCTCAAGCCCTCATAGTTAATTACATTGTAGAGAAAATGGAGTTTTTATGAATACTCTCGATTAAAATAGTGGTAGAAATTTCATTTGAGATTTTAAGGCTCAATATCAAAGGAGGTAAGAGTTGAAAATTCCAATCGGGGTTGGATCAAATTTGAACACTTATTTTTGATGTCGAAGGAAGAAGGGTAAGAGGTGTTTTGAGATTCTGAATTACTTTAGAAAGACATCAACCTATCCTAAGTATTGGGCTTGAATTTGAATTGAAATTGATTTAAGTTAAATGGTAAATTTTATTAAAAAGTTGGGACTCAATTACCAGAGGTTGAGGGCTTATAGCCTGAGCCTGCCTAAGAACCTAATCCTAAAGTGGGTACTAAAAATAAGTGACTTAAACCTAGCTAATGCAATGCAAATCTGAACTTACTCTAGCCTGGATTGGGGAGCCAGCTAAACCACCTAAGGGATTCAAAACCATGTAACTGTTCAATTAATGTAAAGTGGTAGGGACATTATTTAAGAAAAAAAATTTAGAATAGGACCAACATCTAGAGCAGATCCTAATTGTCCCTTTGACTTATGTTAGGTTTTAATGTCTAAGTAAATGTAATTAATGATTTAGACACTTTTAAGTTTATATCTAATGTGATGCATGTTAATTGACATGATTATATACATAAAATTTGAATGAAGAATTTTTAAAAAGGATTAAAAATTTATTTTATCTTGGAATAATTGCACAGATTTCCCTTGACAGATCTGCACCCTCATAGACTAGGTGGTCTGCCAGAACCCACAGACGGGGAGGTGCCTAACAATGGAAAACAAGATGCAATAAATATGCATATGGGAACTCCCAACTATCTCAGACTTACTTCTTTAATTTGTTAGAATTACAATGTTGTCTTAAAAGTTTTAATTTTGTTTAAGTGCAAATTGTTTTAAATGAGTCCTTATGAGCCTACAATCGGATTCCAGTCTAAAACAAATATGAAATGCACATAAAAAGACTAGAAAATTAAGTAATTCTACAACACAATCAATTAAATTAATTACTCAAATTGAATGTCCATATGGCAAGTTCCACTTAATATTACAAACTAGGGTATGCAAAAAAGTAAAGTTGTCGGGCACCGCTACTAATAACTCTGATTCTACTCCTAAGACTCAAGTGACTTTGAGATTTGGGATTCTTCTCAATCTTCACGTCTTTTTCCTTCTATAGCTCCTTGGATCGTCAGGTCTGAATATTCAAATAAAAATAAACTCTCCCTTGGATAGGGTGTTATATTTCCTCTTTGGATATTTTAAGATCATCTAAATTTGGATCTCCAAATGGAGAGGGAGTCTCCCTTAAGGGATGTCCCTTCCTCTTTGGATTCCAAATTGGATGTTTAACATCCCATCTCAATTAGTCACTTTAAATATTTATAACTCAATGCCCAAATTAAATTACACTAAATGAAATTGAAAAATCTAGACTCAACACCTGCAAGGTTATCCTAATAATCAACAGTTAATTTGACATCCCAAGCAGTTATAATCAATCTCAAGTAGCTAATATTTGAAATTTAAAATTCTCAAATCATAGCCACACTTGGCCAAGCTTTTTTAATTTAAAGGGGGACTTAGCAATTTTTTGAAGTACCTATAAAAAACACTATCAATTTAAAGCTTAATTATTTTTCTCCATTTAATTAATGCCTTGTATGAGTATGGCCATCTGCATAAGATTAAATTAGTATAAATCACCCCTAACCTAAGGCTAGACCTAACGTACAATTAAACACATCACAGAGTGCTGAAAGTAAGTAAACAATCAATCAATTTAAGCTAGCAAACAACATGCTATGAAAACTACAGAAAAACTCGACACACAACTGTAAAAAAGTAAACACCAACCTAGCCTAAATCTAGAGTTGGTTTTCCTAGTAAACCATCTAAAATGTATAAGGTTGACTGTGTCGTTTGGATATGCCCTATATATGATATTTTATTTAAGTTGCTTAAGCTTCTTGTTAGTTAAAAGGTTTAAGGGAATATTGAAGTTTGAGTTTAAGTATTAATGGCTTAAAGTTAATTTTGAAGTATATTTTAAAGGGTTATTGGTTACCTCCTTTGTTTCCCACCGAGGCTGTGAAGTTTATTTCACCTTCCAATGGGCTAGGATAATAGCCTCATAGACTAGGGTTACCTAGTGGTAATCGATATGATTAAGTGATTTGATTTTATTAAGATTTGAAGGTTAATGAATTTTACTTATTATTGATTAGTTGCTAGTTTTAAAGTTAAATTAATGTTTTTTGGAATTTTAAAGTGATTTTTGAGTTTTAAGAATTTTTTGAATTATTTTACTCATTTAATTAAGGGGTCAAAAGTTTAATTTTAAATTAAAGTAGAATTATGAAAAGTTAGAATTTTTTATAAAATATTAGACTTTAATATGAGTTGTTAGACACTAAGTTTGCTGGATTTAGATTTTTCTACAATTTATTATGAAGGTTTGAAGATTTGACTTAAAATTTGACTTAGATTTGATGAGATTGTTGACTTGACTTTCACTATTTTTCAAGGTTTGATATTTTTAATAAATATTAGATTTTATATGAGTTGAATGCCTTTGATTTTGTTCAATTTACAATTTTTTGGAATTAGTTATGATTTTTCAAAGTTTTATAATTTATTGAGTTTTTAAAGTGTTTTAATGAAAAGCCCTTTTTTATAGTTTTGCTCCAATTGAACTCCAAACTCCTTGAAATCAAATCCAAAGGTCATAAATGAATTAAAGAGAGGTTCCCAAGTGTTTGGGAATTTTTTTAAATTTTTTAATTAATTTTTAATTAATTAATTTAATTAAAATTTGAATTTTAATTAAAATTAAATTAAGCTTGCATTTATAATTCAATCAAAGGGATTTTATTTTTCTTTGATTAAGGCTTAAATTTTAACCAGTTTGAGATATTATTTGTATTTTTTGGAATTAAATTGAATTTATTAGAATTTTTGAAATTTTTAATACTTAATTAATAATTTAATCTCAAGTAATTTAATTAAAGGGTTAAATGATTTTCAAAGTTGTTAAATATTTTTAATGGGTTGGAGATGTCACTATGTTTAAGTGTTCAAAGTTTCAAGTCAAAAGGATGTGTATCCTAATTATTATAATTTTTCTAAGTTTTTTAAACATGTCCTTAATTATTATCCTTAATGATATCACTAGATTATGTAAGTTTGAATCAAGGTTTCTAACCCTTGATAAACATATACATGCATAAACACAATCATAATGAACTCCTGAATCTAGGAGAGCCTAGGCTAAGTGGTGTGTCCTTCCTAAGAATGAAAAGATAAAAATAATACTTAATTAATTAGAAAATGAAGTAATGAATAATTAAGAAATTAATTATTCATTGATTAATAATCACTCCCCCTTAATTTCATTCAATACAACTTAATCAATGTTTAAAATTTCAAGAACAAACTCAAAACTCTCAAAATTTAACCTATGTAATTTTAAAATTATTTTTATATAGGAAAATAGCTTGATTTTAAGATTGATATAATTCAAAATAATTTTAAAAAAAATTTGAAAATATCTTAATAATTTAAAATTATTTAAAAATAAAAGTTTCTAATTTTGAGATTTGATAATAATTTAAGTTAAAAATTAATTAAATATTAATAAAATATTCAAATATTTAAGTAATTACATATTTAAATATATCTAAAAATATCTTGAATTAAATTTAATTTTTAAATTTAAAATGTTTAAAAATATTTTAAATTAAAGCTCTAATTTTCAAAGTATTTAGTTTAATATTTAGTTAAATATGAATTAAATATTTAACTAATTAAATAGTTTAAATTATTTATAGAATATTAATTATTTTAATATATATTAAAAAATATATATATATATATATATATATATATAATTTAAAATATTCTCCATAATTTTAAATAATCCCAAAATATATTTATTTTGAAATTATTTAATTAGTTTGATTTATTTTAATTAATTAATAATTAAAATATCAAATTTTAAATGTTTTAAAATTATTTAAAATATATTAAATATTTTAATATAATTTTAATTCTATTTAAAAGGTTTTAAAATTCTAAGTATTTTGACATAAAATATTATTTTTTTTTCTTAATTATTTTTTGAATTATCTAAATTTTAAAATTATTTTAAAAAAAAATTAAGGAATTAATGCCTTAAAACACATCGGAGATGGCGGTAGGTCCATGTGGTGTTCACTGGTTGGAGGGAATAAACTGTGACGACAATAGGCATTTAATGCTAAGAAATAAGTAACATTAAATGTTAATCATCCGTGGTGGGGTCAATACAGCATTACTTATTTGTGTCAGCAGATTATAATGGTCATCAAATCTACATTGGTTCCATCCGACCGTAGAGATCAAATCCCAATATTTAATCTCGGTTAAGCAATATCAAACGACGGACAATTAATCCAGCAATATGGAATGGAAGAATAATGGGGAGTAGTTATTATGGTTTAAAATGTGTGTTTTGAAATAGAGCTTAAGTATGATTCAATGAATAATGGGGAGTAGTTATTATGGTTTAAAATGTGTGTTTTGAAAAGCTATTTTAAACTATGTGCCTAAAGCCAGGGTTTAAAATTTTACCCAAGTTAATGGATGATTTGACCCATTTATGGAATTGTTGCATTTCTGGACTGTCCATGCTCCATTTTATAGAAGACCACTCAAAGTTTCAAAGTCTAGATCGAACGGTAAGGCTCCTTGGATGGATTTAGCCTAAGTTTGCCAAAATATCATCGAAAATGGCTTTCATTAGCGAGATTTGAGTGGGGAAGTGTTGAAGATGGTCTGGTGAGCTCCAGGAAATTGGAGGTTAGGCTTTAGGGGCTCTGGTTGGAGAGAGAATGGTTAGGTTAGAATGAAGCTCAATTTTTAGGTTTTTCCCTATTCAAGCCTCTCCAGCTTGAATGGACGATTGAGATAAGCTGGGGAAATTCCTAGATGTTTGCCACCTACCCGTGGGGTGGTTGGAAAGCTGGGAGCAAGAACAAGGGAAGGACATCATACTTAGAAAGCTCCCTTAGTCCCCATTTGCACATCTAGGAATGTTTGAAAATGGTTGGAAGTTGTTCCAAGAAATTTGGAGATCATTTGATTTAAAATTATTATTTAAACCCCTAAGGTCATTTTGGTCAAAACTAATTGACCTGTTCAACCATGTTTGACTAGGGTTTAAGCTTGAATTGATTACATTCCCAATGGTGATTAGGATGCATTTGAAGAAGTTTTGAAGTTTGATTTGAAAAGGGCATATTGAAGTCTAGATAGAACTTCAAAATATCCCTAAAGGGACATTTATACCCCTGGTAAATTGGGGTTCAAAGTGGGTCCACTAAATATAATTTAATGCTCAAAAGGTTAGGATTAAGGTTCTGGATATGATTAGAGGCTTTGGGGAAAGCTCTAAGGTCAAGATCCACTAGGTGGAAGGTCTAGTAGCCTAGGCCATAAATATTTGAAGGTTTTACAGCCTTTGGGTTTCAGTCCATTTTTTGGGGTTAGAAGACACATAATGATCTCAAATTTGGAGGATTGTCTTTAGAGACATGTGCTTTCAATATGCAATTTATAGACTCTAAATTAGAGGTCATTTGATTAGATTTTAAGGTATTTGAAAATTCACTAGAAAAGGCTTTCAGGACTTAGACCTTTAGCCTTGGATTTGAGTCTGGATTGATCTAAGATCTAAATAGATCCTAAGGTCTGGATTGATCTAGGGTTTGAATAGATCCTAGGGTTTTAATTGGTCTAAGGTTTGGATAGATCCTAGGGTCGGTATTGGTCCTAGTGACCTCATATAAAAATGAGGTCAACATCGTGTTACCCATATTTATGATGATTCTTCTCTATTATGTGCAGGTTTATGGAAATTTGAGTATATAAAGGGAAGCCTGTCAAATTTTTTTTAAATACTACAGGTTTCTGGCAACCAAACACAGTTTGGCTATTATAAACCTTGATACTGTATGGCTTATTATAGCCACCATAAATTAAATAAAATCATCAGTAAATATCAATATTTTACTGACAGTTTAACCATGTGTAAGCTACTGGTAAATAACTAATGATTTTCTTGCGGTGATTGACGTTAAATCAGTGTTGACATGGCGATTTAGCTATCACTAATACCAATGGTTTTAATTGTTGGTCGACCGGTAAGATGCTGGTGATTAATCAGTAGTCATCGGAGTTACAACTGTAGGGAATTACCAGCTGTCTAGGCTGCCAGAAAACTGCCGGTATATATAACTACCATAAATAAACTGTCAGAAATTGTTTCCTATGCAGTTTATTCCAGCAGTTTTTGAACTACTGATTTTTTACAAAACTGCTAGAAATCTATCATTAACCACTAGAAAAAACCACTAGTAATAGCTGAATTTCGTGTAGTATTTGTGATAACGGCCATAATATAAATTTTTTCCCACTAGCTGCATAATAAGACAAAATGTAATTGATGTTTTGCAAGGAACTAGGATAAATAATATGTACATGCATGATTTGTATTGTATTAAATTTGCTAATTCTTCTTATCTCAAAACAATTTTTTAAGAATCATGGTTATGACATAGAAGACTTTGTCATGCTAGAATGAAAAATCTTAGAAAATTTATCAAAAAAGAACTGGTTAGAGGAGTACCCAAACTAGAATTTATTAAGGATTACCTATATGATGCATGTCTGTTAGAAAACATGTGAAGTCCTCTTTTCATTCTATTAAGGGGCTTATAACTAGTAAACCTTTAGAAATAATTCATATAGAACTTTTTTTATTGGTTAGCACTGTAATTCTAGGAGGTAAAGTGTTTAGATTTGTGCTAATTGATGTTTTTTTCAAGATCAACTTGGGTTAATTTTTTATTTCATAAGAGTGAATCTTTTGAGCAATTTAGAAATTTTGCACTTGGATTCACATGAAATTATGGTGCGAGATTTTATCAATTCAAAAAATTATGGAGGTAAATTTGAAGATTTTTGTAAAGAGAGAGGAATTGATCACAATTTTTTAGCACCTAGGATCCCTCAGTAGAATGTGATAGTAGAAAGAAAGAATAGAACATTATTTAAAGCTTCTAGAGCCATGTTGGCAGAATACTCACTTCTAAAATATTTTTGGACTGAAGCGGTTAGTACAACTTATTATGTTCTAGTTACGGTGAACATTAGATCCAAATTGAACAAAACACCCCATAAACTTCTTAAGGGGAGAACACCAAATTTGTCACATTTGTATGTTTTTGTATGTAAGATGTTCATTTATAATAAATGGAAAAGCTCCTTTAGGAAAATTTGATCCAAAATCTTATAAAACCATTTTCTTAGGTATTCTAGTGTTAGAAAATCTTATAGAATTTTAAATAAGATATCTTTGGTAGTTGAGTAGACCACACATATTGTATTTGATGAATATGTTATTTTGGAAGAGCCAAAGTTTGAAGAGGATTATATTGAAAATATCTCCCAAGGAATTGAAAAGATAAATTTGGAAGAAGATTTTGGAAAAGAAGACCCTTTGCCTAGAGAATGGAATTTTTTTAAGAATCACCATAAGGAATTAATTTTAAGTGAAACTAGTGAGGGTATGGACTTAGCAAAAAAGTGAACCATTCTACTTTTATATTGATGATTGAACCCACTAATATAAATAAAGCACTTTAGGATGAATTTTGGATTTTGGCCATACAGGAAGAATTAAATCAATTTGTTAGACATGATGTTTGGGAATTGATTGAAAGGCCTAAGGATCAAATTATTTTTAGAACTAAGTGGGTGTTCAAAATTGAAATGAATGATTCAGGAGTTATGATTAGAAATAAATTAAGATTGGTGGTAAAAGGGTATAATAAAAAAGAAGAGATTGTTTTTGAAGAAACTTTTTGCCCTTTAGTCAGATTTGAAGCAATTAGGGTTTTGTTAGCCTTTGCCCGTTTTAAAGGTTTTAAATTATATCATATGGATGTTAAGAATGCCTTTCTTCATGGGATGATACAAGAGGATGTTTATGTTTACCATCCTTCAGATTTTAAAAATTCTAAATTCTCTAATCATGTGTTTAAATTAAAAAAAGGCATTATATTGACTGAAATGGGCACTTAGGGCTTGGTATGAGAGGTTAGCACTTTTATATTAGAAAGTTCATTTGTGAAAGAAAGTGTGGACACCACTCTCCTTTTTAAAAGGATAGGATATGCCATAATCATTGTTCAAATATATGTTGATGACAACTTATTTGGATCTACAAATAAAAATCTTAATGATGATTTTTCAAATATAATGAGTAGTGAATTTGAGATGAGTTTGATAAGAAATTTAAGTTATTTTCTTGGTTTAAGCATAAAGCAAAACGAGGAAGGATTTTTTCTTAGCCAGTCAAAATATATTAAGGAAATCCTCAAGAAATATAAAATGGATAATCCTAAACAAGTGACTACACTAATGAATTCCTTATTGCAGTTAGATAAGGACCTTAAGGAAAAATTTGTTGATCAAAAGAAATTTAGAGGAATAATTGGATTATTGCTTTACTTGACTGTTAGTAGATTATATATAATATTAAGTGTTTATTTGTATGCTAGATTTCAATGTGATCCAAAGGAATCACATTTTACAGCAGTTAAAAGAATTCTAAGATATCTTTTAGGAACTTAAAATTAGGGATTTAGTATCCTAAGATCAGCTCTTCATTTGAAATAGTTGGATATTCTGATTCAAATTTTACAGGATGTAGGATTGATCGAAAAAGTACATCTT
Source organism: Dendrobium officinale (assembly GCA_019514585.1). Classification (NCBI taxonomy): domain Eukaryota; kingdom Viridiplantae; phylum Streptophyta; class Magnoliopsida; order Asparagales; family Orchidaceae; genus Dendrobium; species Dendrobium officinale. The sequence continues at coordinate 29,973,947 of CM033686.1, read as the reverse complement.
GAACTTGTTAATTCATAGGAAACTCTTTAATTTATTGGTCCAATAGAAAACACACTTAAGTAGCCCTATGTACTAGTGAAGCATAATACATTGCCTTAGATACTTGTGTGGCACAAGTTATTTGTTTAAAATAATAATTGATTGACTTATGATTTACTATTGGTATAATTTCATTTTTCTATGATAATACTTGCATCATACGCTTTTCAAAGAATCCTATTCAATAATCTAAAATAAGTATAGAGACATAATACATCACTTCATTAGAGATCATGTAGATCAGGAAAAAATTGAATTACATCACGTTGCTACTGAAAATCAACATGTTGATATTTTTATAAAACCACCAGCCTTTGACACATTTACCACCTTACGAAATAGGTTAGGTGTGATTGATATTAATGCTTAAATTGAAAATTATGAAAATTTGATTTGTTGTGAACATGTATTTATTTAGTTTTTTTTTCTATGTTTATTTATCTTGTTTGGTTCTGTGTGTTTAGATTTTTTTTTAGTTTTTTTTTAAATTTTATTGGAAGCATGTCATTAGATTTAAGGTGATTGGTTTTGAGATAAGTTTTTGATTATTGTGTCTTATTTTCTAAGTGTTCTTTTCCTACTGTACGAATTTTTTTTTATCTTGTATGAATTATGTATCTTATATATGATAGGTTTCTAGATTAGGAACATGAAACATAGTTTTTTCATATGAGTTTGTACTTTATGATGATGTCATCGTACTGTACAATATGCATTCATTCGTCTATTTGAGTGTGGACAATTTTTTCCAGTTAATGTCAGTTATTGAATAGATATCATATGTATGAAATCACATTTTGTCTGTATGATCCTATTGTTAGTTTATGTAGGGGACGAACCTAACCACCATTAAATGATCTTTAATATTCTGATCATCCCGGATGAACACCTGTTCATCTTTACATTCGTATGGCTAAAAAGTTTGTATGAAAATATGCCTCAAAAATGTCATTTTATGAAAAGACATTTCATTTTTGTTCGTATTTGTTCATATGTACAAAACTATTTTTTTCTTGTACAATTTAAATTCATACGTATGATCTAAATTTTATATTGTACGATAGGCCATTTTTATTTAAATAGAAGGTTCTTTCGATATATTTTTTGTCACTTTCTTACCCGTTTGAAACCTTCTAGAGCCTACATCTTAGGAATGGCTAGTAGCAGCAAACGACCGCACCACTCTAAGGGATCTTCCTCTAGAACTTGTATGGATTCTAACCTTCTATCCAAAGAGAATGAGGATGCCTTCTTTAGGTTTTTTTGCTGCAAAAATCACCCCTTCCCGACTTTTCATATAGAGTGATATTCGTTTCTTTATCATGCCATTATTCGCTTCAACCCAACTTTCATTTATCGTGACTCTCATCTATGCCTACCATAAATAGACATTCCAAATCTTTATGGCCAACATGAGAGTAAATCAGGACCACACTAGGATTACCTCCTATGTTCTCAAGCAACTAGTAGTTATTACAAAGGAAGATCTAGGTAGATTTCTCCACCTAAGAACCCAATGGATTAGAGCACATACTTTAACCTCTAGAGCCAACTTTGATTGGTCTGAAATTAATCAAACTCTTAGAAGTGTCACCCAAGTCATTCATTTATCTTGTGTTTACACTCTCAATCAAAATGCTATGATCATCTAGCACATTTTGAGAACCTCAATTATTCCAAAAGATGGTAATCACATTAAAATGACTCCTCTTTTGTCCACAGTCACTTATTTCATAATAACTGAAAAACAATTTGATGAAGCACAACTTATCATGAATTATATTTATAATCTTTTTTAGATTAGATTTCCTCATCATAAGAGAAAGAATAATGTGGCTTTAGGACATCTAGTTGCCTATATCTTAGAAAAGAAGTACAATTTTATCCATCCTGATCCTCCCACTAAACTCTCTATTTACTTTACTGATACCTCTTTTCGGGCACTTTTTAGGCGGGATCAAACTTCAGAGAGTGATGATTTAGAGGAAAAAGGGGGAGCTCCTGCTCCAGCACTTGCACTTGCACTTGCACCTGGACCTGACCAGAATTTCTACCAAGAAATGGTCCAGTGCTTCAATAGATTGGAAACTTATTTTGATCAACGTTTTGATCAAATTAAGAATCACTTAGATCCATAGGATGCAAAATTTAATAAAGACATGGGTTGATCTCAGGGTAGTTTGATTAGATGAATATGAATATAGCTATGATCTATAGTTACTTTTCAATATTCAACCCACCACCTCCTCCAGACAAAGGCCCCTCTGATTACTAGATGTACTTCTGTCCTGTTGTTTCTTATGAGTCTTTGTGTTTAATGTTGTGATGTTTCTTCTATGAGTTTAGTGTTTTCATGTGTTGTTTTGAATTTCTAAGATGATTTTAGTTGGATGATGTAATGTGGAATGATGTGAAATAAGAAAAATGTTTATTTGTGCTCCTTGATAATCAATGAAATGATGGAATATTTTGTTTACCTGCATTCAATTTCATTTCTTGAAATTTTTATGTTTTTAATGACAAATCTTTTGTAGTTGATCATTGGAATGAATTCTCAATTACTTTGATTTACAAATTAATTTCTTTAAAAAAATAAATCTTTCAAAATTTTAAATTAAATTATACCTAGATGTAGATAAGGAGATTAATTTTATGTTCATATAGACAAACATATCTATGCTATCATTATTATAATATTGAAGTCTTATTATTTTTATTTCTTTTTTAATATATTTATTTTTATTATTAGTGGAATTTGAATTTAAATTACTGATATTAAAAAGACCAAAAAAGTAAAAAAAGGAGATTCACATAGTGTGCAAAAATAGAAAAGTTATTCAATGGTTTGCAAAGAGAAAAGAGGTCAAAATTAGCCCAAATAGAAAAGATGCATAAAGTGTTCCACAAATATTTGAAAAGATGCACAATATCGTCAATTAAAATTTTTTATACTATTCTTTCTTTTATCATTGTATCTCTAACTCAAATCATTCTAATTAACAATCATATTCACTATTGAATACAAAATTAATTAATCTTTATTTTGCCATTTTTGCAATAATCAATTTTTATTTAATTTGTCTAGCATGAATAATGAGCATGGTTGACTTTTCTTATCTTAGTTTTTTTTTATTTAAAGTTTTGAATTCTTTTTTTAGTATTACGAAGTTATATTGTATTTACAATTGGTTTAAAATCCTTTTCTTCTCTTTTTATTATTATTAAAAGGTGGAGTCATAATATTATTTTGATTATTTGATGTTATTTTTGGTTGTGTGTATACATGTGTTGTATTATGCATGTGTACAAGTTGTGTGTATATATGTGTTGTAATATGCATGTGTGTATATTTTTGTTCATTTGCAAGTTGTTTTCTGGCTTTAGTAGTTATTATTTCTTTTAATTTTTAGTTTTTTTTTTTTTTATCTTTATAAAAACCCCTTGATTTAAATTGGTCGTTCATTTAGGGGAAGCTAAGGAGAAAATTTTCTTTAAATGTTAACTCAAATAATATTTTTTTTTTATCATAAAAAAAGGGAGACTGTTACAACTTAGTTTTTATAACTATATTTTTATATCATGTATATTTTTTTATAATTCCAAAATCTTATTGTATTTATTACTGCTTCTCCTTACATATATTGGATATATTACATTTGTTTTTTATGTCTACTATCATTTTAGGGAAATTATATTCCAAACTTTTGAGAACTTCAATTATATTAGCAATTATTATAATTGAAGTATGTATTTTTTATATTATTTTTTGAGATTGAGAGAGTGTGATTGTAATTGGGTAACCGTGCGCACACACACTAGGGGAATGTAAAAATTTATATTTTTTTAAAAGTTTGTTAGGGATGTTAAGCTCTATAAAACTAGCCCAAGCTAACCAAGAGAGAGGTGAATTGGAAAACTTTTAAACCCAAGATAAAACTCCAACCAAAATCACCACAAATAAAGTGCGGGAGAAAAATAAATGCGGAAGCGATAATAAGAAAAGAACACACCAGATTTATAGTGGTTCGGTCAAACCTTGACCTACATCCACTCCTTGGAGGCACCCTACAAGTATTGCACTAAAAAAGGTGTCTCTCCTTTAGCCCCCACAGCTAGGCGGAGAAGCCCTTACAAAATCACTTCCACCTTCCCCGGTGCGGCAGAGTCCTCGGGTCCTTTGACACCAAAGAGTTCTTCTTCTTTGGTGAACTTACCTCAAGACAAGCCTTGAATCCGATGGTACTAAGGTGCGAGTTCACCGGAGCAACCGTGTGGAATCCCCTCCACACTCCATTGAGTCCCCCCCCCCTCACTGGATATTCTCCCTCTCAAACTCCACCCTTTCCTCTCTCCCTTTCAAGTTCTCTCTTCAAGTTTCCCCCACAAGAACAAAGCTACAATGGCTGCCAAAGACACTTACAAAAATTGCCATGCCAAATCTTAAATAAAAGCTCTCAAAACGAGCTCATTAATGCAAGTTGCCAACATTATTGTCAAGGACGATAGGCATATCGTCCTGGCCGATTAGTTTAAATATGAGGAAAATCACCCTGAATATCACCTTGAAATGAAGCTGGATGATGTCTAATCGGCCCGGACGATCTGGAGATCGTCCAGGACGATTTGACCATGTAATTGCTTTCCTTAAATTCCAGAGAAATTTCAGAAAATTTGACCAGGATCGTCCTGGATGATATTTTATAGTCTTGGACGATCCTCTGGATGATGTCCAAAAATAGGTTATTTGTAAATAGATCTGGCGGAAGATTCTTGCTGAATTGAGCATATCGTCCTGGCCGATACAAAATCGTCCAGGACGATGTGTTTTGCATAATGACGACTACTTTAATGAGGATGCCCTAATTAGGGTTTCTACTTTTGTCAGATCGTCCGGATGATATAAATATCATCCCGGACGATGTTACCAAAAAATAGAAATATTTTAGGGCACAACAAAAAATCTTCCAAGTTACAAATCATCAGATGCCACACCAAATACAACAGACTCAAGAAAGGAAAAAGATTACAAACTGACACAGACCTAGTCTACCCAATCTTGAGCTGGTTCCAATTTGCAGTTTGATCGTGTGGACCTGAAACGTTAGCACATATGGAAGTCGTAGAGAAATAAAGAATGTTTACTATCATCAAAATCATAAACCATAGATTCACAACAATATTCACTAATCGTACTATAGAATCGTTGATCATACGGGATAGTTTGACTGATTTTTCCTCCAGAATATAATTGATCAAATGAGGGAAAGAAAAAATGTATAAGTCTTGTTCATACTATATGAAGTTATATTTATACAGACGATGTCTAGAGTATGAAATGACTATGTACCAGTTTGTCCTAGATGAACTAATTTTTTTTTTAAGCTGTTTGTATTATATGATCATAGGCTTATACAGACAATGTTCAGAGTACAAAATGGGTGCGTAACATTTCATCCATATGACAGGTAAATTTTTTGAACTATTCATACTATATAAATATAGGATTGTATAGATGATGTCCAGAGTAAGAAATGGACTCATAAATTTTCATGCCAAATGAAATATGATTTGGTTAAAATATATTATACTATATGATATGGTGTTCGTATATTACATTAGCCAAAGCACCAAATCAGTTCATATAGAATCGTATTGGATGAATTTGTTTATTTTTGAACTGATCATATTGTATGATGTTAGTTCATACACATGCCAATCAGAGTATAAAATAGGTTTGTATAGGATCATACGAGCAAATTTTGAACTGATCATATATATAATATACGATTGTACTGTATGATCCAGGTATGTCAAATTAAAATTTTTACTTTTCTGGAATGTTTTTCGTGTCTTTTATATTTATGACTCCTAAAAATTGACTAAAATGAATCCTTCTTCAATTTTTCTTTGAGAGCAAGAGTGAGAGTGCTTTGGGATGGGTTTTAAGAGTGTGGATAGAGAGATTTTACAAGTAAAAATTGTGAAGGGTTCCCAAGGTTACTTAAAGGTCAGGATCTCTTTGTAAGTTTGTTAAATCTCTTTCTTACTTCTTTGAAGATGCTTGAGAGAAGATATTTGGAGAATATCTGGTTCTCTGCAGACACCAAGAGGGTATGAAAGGATGCTGGTACTCTGCCGACACAAGGAGTGTGTGAAAGGACACCGGTTCTTTATCGACACCAAGAGAGTGTGAAAGGATGACGGTTCTCTACAGACACCAAGAGGGTGTAAAAGGATGATGGTACTCTTCAACATCGGGATAGGTGGAAGAGAGGGTAATTATAAGTTCTTCTATGCCTTACTGGGGGAGTAAAAGGATAGTCACTTTCATATAGTGTAATACCTGAATAGGGAGTCTTCAAGGAGTGGATGTAGGTCTTATTGGACCGAACCACTATAAATTTCTCTATTTTTTGTTTTATTTTTATTTTCTACATTTTTTATGTTTTTGCAAGTTTAAATTTTGTGGTAGAAAAGCTATTTTGGAAAAATTCATTATTGTGTTTAACATTTTAAAATCAATTTTCTTAAACTACTAAGAGAATTTTAAATTAGCAATTCACTCCCCTCTTTGTTAGCCTTGGAAAAATTGCATTAGGTATAACAACCTATTCGGACTTATAAATCTTACCACAAAAATTAAATCAACATAAAAAATTATTTTTGTTTTGTTTTGTTTTGTTTTTTAATCATCGAAATAGAGTGTCAATGTATGGAAGATAAAATGACAAAGTAATATATAAACAAAACTCACTATGGGTTGTTGCTCAAAGGAATTAGTTTTCCTAGAAAAATAGAGTCATTCATTTTTTTCTACAGTAAAGACCTATTAAATCATTACCATAATTAGATTTGGCATTATAACCTATCATTTTCTTGGAAACGTAGGTTCATTTATTTGCTACTATAATTGACCTTTATCACTAGGTTAAATTTAATAATAAACTTTTTTAAATGAGTTAAAACTCCTCAAAAAAACATAATTAGTACCAAGGCATTGGGCTGGGATCCTAGGGGCTAAGCCCTTTGTCAGAAAAAAAATTTTAAACTGGGTTGGGAGCCTGAATGCAATGGTGCCAGTGAATCTAAATCCTACATACACACTATTAACATTATATACTACTCAAAACACTACATTTGCTCTTTTTTTTTTAAATTTTACACATGAAATCCTCTCAACAATGCAGTTATTTTTATTAATGGATTAAATTGAATTAGTTTAGTGAAATTGAAATTATGTAAAAATAATGTTTTATGTGTCATTTTAGCAGTTCTATTTTGTAGCTAGATTTTTTATTTAATTTATTTTTAAACAATTAAAAAAACCATTACAGTGATTTTAAAATATTCATTATAATTAAACACATATTTTTTATTTCATATAAATATTGTAATAAAATGTTCGAGAAAAAAATGCATATTTATGAGGTTTTTGGCTATCCCAAAGTTGAGGCACTCGTCTTAGTGCCAAGTCTTTAGCCTTTAGAATTTAGGTGTGAATCTAATAGCTTTGGTATATTCCTTTAATACTAAGGAGCCAAGTCTAACCTTAAGACCCGTCCTCACGCACAGGCACCTAAAATGACAATTTTTAGAGTTTTAAAAAGAAGTTTGGTGGACAGGTTCCTAAAACCAAAACCCATGCACCTAACCAGAACCCATGCAAATTTTGATAAAGTTTTATCCTTTTTTTTAAGTGGGGAAATTTGGGGCAAAGCTCATATATTAATAAGAAAGGAACACAATTATAAGGTTGGAAACAAAATAAAAATAAAAACCCTGGTAATCAGCAACAAAGAGAGCACCAAGGAAAAAAAATTAGAAGGAAAAAGGGAAGAGAGTTGTAGCTAGCACTAAAGGATGCTACAATACCAAAATCATGGAGACATACATCAAAATAAAATCATTTGATGTCAGCATAGAGAAAAATCAATCCTTGGTTTCCAAGAGACCATCCAATGGGCCACATGTTGACATCATCAATTATTATCATCCTTCTAAAAAATATTCCAGACATTAATGATAACCGTAGCAAAGATCATAGGGTTAAAAATTGAACACTGGAAGGAAGAGCAGTGGGCTGAAAAACATTCCTCACAGATGAAGAAACATTAAGAGAGTGTGATGGTTCTTCCATAACAAAATCTTGCTCAAAACAACCTTCTTAGTTTTAATTGTTAGTGTGGCTTGGTAGTGAAAGGAATTATCAAAGATTTTGTCATTTCTTGCTCTTGAGATGAAATAAATGAAAATGTAAGTGGATAACAGATAGAACCTTTCCTCAATACAAATAAGCCCCTGTTAACTAATGCTTTGAAATGTTTGATGCATATTGGGGTGAAGAAGTTGCTTCCCTAGATAGGGGAGGAAAGACTAAATGATGGAAAAAGTAAATTTGCATTAAAAAAATATATGGTTGTGGAATTCAAGATGAGAAAAATAGAAAGAGCATTTGAATAATGGATGCAAAGTTGAGCAGGAACATCAGTAATTTTAAGGCTTCCACTAAAAGCCATCCATGCAAATGCAGATTAGCATAAGGAAAATCATTTATGCCATCTAACCACTTGACAGGTTCAGAAAAACTGCCAAAGAAAGGACATGAAGTTTGGGTTTATTCTACCATCCACAAGTGCTCCATCTTGAGCTCATCAATAGGAGTATCATGTATCACAGAGGCATAGTAGAGTTTAAAGAGGTAGGGAGGGCCCATCTACCATTCATAATTATCTTAATTACTTCCCAACAGTTGAAATTTGATGTGCAATTTTCTACATTATGAATAGAAATCATTTTAGCAGTAGACTTATAATTACACCATAGGTCCCAAAGGAGGGAAAGGTTGTTATAATTGTGTATGGTGAGCTTTATACAATGTATGATGATAACAATAACATAACAAAGATATTTCTAGTAGAGTGATGCTTAATGAACATTAGGATTCCATGGGGATAGGTATTTAGAGTGCAAATAGTCAAATAGTAGGTTATTGGATTTAAGGAACCTCCAAAGAAGAGAAGAAGTGAAGACATGGTAGAGGGAATCGATGTGAGGAATGCCTAAACCACTAAGGTGCTTGGGCTTGCAGGTTTCTTTCCATGAAATATTGTGCATTTTTCTTGTACTAATATTACCAAAGAAGAGGATCCTGGAGCATATCTGATTAACCATATTTGAAAAAGCTTTAGGTAAAATAGAGCCTATGATCCAGTAAGTCAAAGTGTTGTAGATAGTGTATTTAATAAATTGAGTTATATGAGCAAAGGATATAGTTCTAGCTTTCCAGTAATTCAAAGAGTTAGAAATCTTATACATCATGGATTGGAAATTAGATAACCTTAGTTTTTTTATAGAAGATAGGAATGCCCAGGTATTTCATCAGAGCGTGGCCTTGAGAAATGTTTAAAATATTACAAATTTCCAACCCAAAGAATAGTTTTTAGAGAGGGGGAGAATACTCTTAGTGGGGTTAACATGGAGGTGTTGCAATCAAGGATTCCTAGTCTATAATTTTGATGATCATAAACATTATTATTTGAATTATTATTTTTCTTTATAGATAATTTAGATATTCTTTTTATCTGTGAGCACTAACATTGTAGGTGAAATATACACTACTTAAGGCTACTAGAAATTCAAGATTGGGTAGAATAAGATGTCAAGTAAAAGATTATGTACTTTTATTTTTCTTTATCTTATATTTCTTGAGTTTGGCCACATAAGATCGCACGTAAATGGTTGATCGTGCACACACACACATAGGGGGAGAGAAAATTTTAAAGTTAAAAGTTTTTTATACTAATCATACTATACGACTTATAATCATACTATACAATTAGTTATACTAAGAATGGGTTTAACAGCTAATTGAACAATTAATTTCTGTGAACTAATCATACTATATGATTATGATTGTATCTTATGATTCTTTTTTATCTAAAAAACCCTAGTTGTTGGATAAATTAAGACATTAAAAAAATTAAATTTTGAACTAAACGTACTATATAATGTGATTCGTACTGTAAAAAAATTTAAAATCTTACTTAAACTAACCCCAATAATTATTCAATCAAATCATGATTTAATAAATGGTAGCCAATCGTACTGTATGATGTCCATCTTTACATACAATTGACAAAAATAAAGTTGGGTCATCCCAAAGATCGTACCAAACAAAACCATACTTTTGAACTAATCTGAATATGTAATATTTAGATTATAGAAGACGAATCACTAAAAATGAACTAATTATATTATATGATGATAGTAGTGAAAGTTCAATTAGGTTGTAAAGCCTGATACAACTATCCCAAGGCTAACCAAGAGGGGGTGAATTGTTAATTATAAAAAAATCTTTTTTATTTTAGTTAATCGATTTTAAAATATTTTTCAACCATAATAATTTAAAGTGAAAAAATAAAAAATACTGTAAAAAGTAAAAGAACTGAAGAACACCAGATTTTATAGTGGTTTGGTCCAACTAGACCTACGTCCACTCCCTGAAGACTCCTTCAGGTAATACATGAAATCAAAAGTGACTCTCTCTTTTTTCTCCCACAGTAAGGCGGAGAAGCCCTTACAAAACCTCTTTTCCACCATGCTGGTGTGGCAGAGTATCAACATCCTTTCTCACCCTTTTAGTGATGGCAGAGTACCAATGTCCTTTCTCACCCTCATAGTTATGGTAGAGTACCAATGTCCTTTCTCACCCTCCTAGTGATGGAAAAGTACCAATATACTTTCTAACCCTCCTCATGATGGTAGAGTGTTGTGATGTTCTTTGAAATTCTTCTCTCAAGAGCCTTCAAGGAGGTAAGAAGAATATTAAAGAATAAATATGATATCCTTACCTTTGGTCAAACATGTGAATCCCCTCACAATTTCCTCTCAAAAGAGCTCTCACTCTTCACTCCTAAAACTCTCTCCCAAACACTCTCCTTATCAACACTTATGAGAAATTCACAGCAAGATCTTAGAGTGTCAGTTTTTAGGACACTTATATATGAAAGATAAGAAAAATAGTCTAAAAATTAAAATTTTCAACTTGAACGTGCTCAGATCATACATTACAATTGAGGATCATATGTATGAATAGTTTAAAAAGTCATATACGATCCTGTATGAACATAATTTCATAATTATTAGTCATCTGTACAAACTGACATTACATTGTATGAACTGTTCAAAACTGAACAAGTTCATCCAGTACGTTTATATATGAACCCATTTTGTACACTATGAGTCATATGTACAAACCATACATCACACAGTGTGAGCTATTTAATCAAATCATGCTTCATTTGGTACAAACATGGACGACCCCATTTTGTACTTTGTATGTTAACTGTACGAACCCAGCATCGTACAGTATGATCATTTCAAAAATTTATGAGATCATTTAGGACAAATTGGTACACAATTATTTCGTACTCTATAAGTTGTCTATACGAACCCCTCTTTTATAATATGAACTACTAAAAAATGGTGAGTTCATTTGGGATGAATTGGTACACACCCATTTCATACCCTATGAGTCATTTGTATGAAATGTTATCATACAGTACAAACAGTAAAAAAAAATTCCCAGGCATGATTTGATTAACATCATTTTTGATGAACTACCATGACAAACTATCTAATATAATTTAAAAATTATACATTACGATTAGTTTAAAATCTTAAAGTTTTAACTCACTCCCCTAGTGTGTGTGTGCACAGTTACCCAATTACTATCACACTCTCTCATACTTGAGAAAAATAGAAAAATTACAGACTTCATTACAAGAAACCCTAATCTAATCTATCTTGAAGCCTTCGGCTATCTGGAGTATGATTTCCCTAAAATATTTATACACACAAACAACACAAAGAAAATGTATCCAAAGTATGTTAGGAAAAATTGTAATCATAATAATAATATTTTGGTATCATCAAAAAATCATATGATATAAAACTTAATCTTGAAATTTAAGTTGCAATAATCTCCATAATTTTTATGATAGCAAATAATCATTATTTAAGTTAACACTAAAGTACATTTTTCTCCTAAGATCCCCCTCAATGATTGATCAATTTAAAAAATTAGGGATTCCAACAAAATTAAAACAACAACAAATTAAAAAACAAACCCTAAACAAATTCTAAAAATACACATAAAACACAACAGCAAGATTTAAAAACAAAAATACAAACACAATAAAAGACATACATTTATATCACATGTAAATCACACAAAAATCATGCACACATCGAACATACAAAAATCATACACACATCAAACACATCAAACAATAATTAAAATCTTACACACATTAAATATTAACTAATGACTCCCCATTTTGACAACAACAAAATGGGAAGTACGTCTTCAATAATAAAGTTTCTATTGACAAATCTAATAAATGATCAAGAAGAAAATTTTAAACTATTTGCAAAAACAACATTAACATTCTAATGTGAAAAGGAATGTAACATATTTTAAATCAAAGAATAGTTAAGATAAGAAAAGTCAACCAGGTTCAGTGTTCATTCTAGACATATCAAATAATAATAATTCTTGCAAAATTGAGAAAATAAAGATTAATTAGTTTCTAATTTAATAGTGGAGATTATTGCTTATTAAATGGATTTGTATAAGAGATTGAAAGATAAAGGAAAGAATTGTATGAAATATTTAATTGGCAATATTGTGCATCTTTTCGATTTTTAACACACTTTGTGCATCTTTTCAGTTTAGGCTAATTTTGTGCATCTTTTCACTTTGGCAAACATTGCACATCTTTTTAAACATCTTGGCATATTTTGTGCATTTTTTTAAGCATGGCACATTTTATGCATTTATCTAGATTTTTAGTCTTTCCACTATCAATAAATCTTAAAATAAATTTCAATAACTAACAAAAATAAACACATTAAAAAGAAATAAAATAAAACTAAAATATTTATTTTTCAATAATTATAGAGAAATAATATTTATCTATAAGAACATGAAGTTGATCTTCTAATCTACATCCAACTATAATTTAATTTAAAATTTTGATAAATTAAATTTTATAAAGAAATTAGTATTTAGAGCAAAGTATTTTAGATTTTCATTATATAAATCAACTACATTTGATTAGTCTATAAAAATTTAAAATAATTTAAAAAGGATAACTTCAACATAAGGCAAACATCATTTCATTAAGTACATGAAATAGATACATCTAATACATCATACCAAAAAAGGAAAAATATAAATTAGTGAAGCCATCACATTTATTAACACAATAACAAGTACTAAAAAAAACTAATATCTTGGTGGTCCCAAGTTTGAAGGTGGCTGACGGCTGAACATCATAAGGTAGCTATTTATCATAGCTACTTGAGTGTTGACAGAGTCAATTTATCCTTTAATCCACTCCATGTATTCATTATACCTCGTATCCTGCTAGTTTTGGTAAGTCTCAATTTGATCAAAATGTTTATCAAAATGAGATTCTAGTCTAACAAAACACTACACAATTTTTTGATAGAAATGTTGATCAAGTCTAGGAGCAGGTACAAGTGCTGGAACAAGTGCTCCTTCTTCATCAGATTATTCTCCCTCAGTTCCTTGGTCTCAATTAAAAAGTTAATAGAAAGAAGCTTCAATAAAATAGATAGGAAGCTGAGTAGGTGCATCAAGATGAATCAAGTTATATTTCTTTTCTAGAATATAGACCACAAAATGTCCTAAAGCTGCAATTTTCTTTCTCCTTTTATAAGGAAGTCAAATATCAAAAAGCTTATAGATATAGTCCATAATCAATTAGGCTTGGTTTATAGGAGCGTTGGTCATGATGAGATATGCGACAGTAGATAATAAAGGAGATAGGTTGATACGATCACAAGCTTTAGGTATAATAGAAGTCATCAGTGCATGATGGATGATCCTAGCATTTTGGTTCAGGGTATACGCACGAGATAGGTGATTGACTTAAGCAACACCTCTAAAAGTTTGACTAATTTTAGACCAGTTGAAATAAGATCTAGAGGTTATTGTGTGCACCCTAACCCCTCAGTCCTAAGATGTATGAAGGTGCCTAAATCTTCCTTGGTAATTTCTACTCGCTTCTTAAAGACAAATGAAGACAATCTAGAGTAATTTTCATTCATTCTCATGTTTGCAAGGAAAAAATGGAATGTGTCATGAAGATATGCATAAATCAGATTGAGAATGAAAGAGAATTGAGTTGAGTAAAAAAAATCATAATTGGAAAGTTAATGTCTATTTTGATTAGGAGACGAGATGGGGTAATCTTAGTTACAAAGAAATGACTGTAGGTTTCTTCATTCTCGTTTGAGAGAAAGTTTTCATCAAGTTTTCCTAAACGAGAGGAATAAGCCTTGGAAGTTCATGGGCACTTGCTGTTGCTAACCATTTTTCTAGAGTTAGAACACGAGATGGTTTGAGAGTGAAGATGATTATGAAAAAAAAAAAACATCAAATACCTTTCAATTTAAAGAAAAGTGACTTATTGTAAAGTACAAAAATGTGGTCATTCGTACAATTTTAAAATCATATGGGATAAAAATAATTTCGTATATACGAATGAAAATTGCCAAAAATAAAATGACTTTTTGTAAACTGCCATTCCCGGTAAGTCATTTTGTACAGCTTTTTGACCATACGATCATATAGATGAACTTTTGTTTATCCGAGATGATCACAATAATAATGATCATATCTGAGGGTTAGGCTCATCCACAAGAGAAACTAACAATCGGATCATACTGTTGAAATGAGATTTTGTACATACGAACTGTGAAAAATTACTAATAATGGAAAATTGTCCCCAATCGTACAGACAAAATATTAAAAGATTATGCAGTACGAAGATGTATCGTATAGTATGATAGCCTTACAAAAATCTCATTTTCTTCTGTTTCACTCAAAAAAATATCATGTACAGACTATAGAATTTGTATAATATGAAAGTGGTTCGTACAGTACTAAGGAAAAATTAACACAAGACATGATAAATAATAACTATTTTCAAAAACAAATCACCTAAGATTCATGACTTGTATCAATGAAAATAAAAACAAAAATAACGCTAAAGAAAAAATACAAACTAGAGAAACAAATAACCACTAATAAGCAAATTAAGAAACAAACAAAACACATCAACATACATGAAATACATTACAAATCCAATTTATAGAATTAAAATTTTAAGCATTAATATCAATCACACCTAATCTGGTTCTTAATGTGCTAAACATTTTAAAAACTAATAGTTTTGCAAAAATATATGCAAGTAAATTTTCAGTATCAATATGGTGTAATTCAATTTCTCCTTTAGCCACATGATCTCTAATCCTTATATCTATATGTTTGCTTCTAAAATGTTGAATAAGATTCTTTGAAATAACATAAGGCACTTTTATTATAACAGAAAATTGGAAAAGTGCCAATATGAAACCATAAATTAATAAGTTGTTATTTTAACCAAAGAACCTTTGCCACATAACTACCTAAGGCAATGTATTCTACTTCAGTAATAAAAAGGGATACTGAATTCTATTTTTTGCTAAACCAAGAAACTATAGAGTTTTCTATGAATTGATAAGTTCTAGACATAATTTTTTGATGAACCCTACATCCTATAAAATCTAAATCAAAATATCCATTGATTTCAAAAGAAGAGCTATCTTAGGATACCAAATTTCTAAGTTTTGAGTTCTGAAAAAAGATATCTCATAATTCTATTAAGAATAGTAGTAAAATGTGATTCCTTTGGATCAGCTTAAAATCTAGCACACAAGCAAACACTAAACATGATATATGGTCTGCTAGTAGTTAAGCAAAGTAATGATTCAATTATTTCTCTAATTTTATTTTAATTAATAGATTCTCTCTTACAGTCCTTATCTAATTGCACTGAGGAACTAATTAATGTACTCACTAATTTAGCATTATCCATTTTATATTTCTTGAGGATGTCCTTAATATACTTTGATTGACTAAAAAATATTTAATCCTTATTCTGCTTTATGCTAAAACCCAGAAAGTAACTTAAGTCTTCCATCAAACTCATTTCAAATTCACTACACATTATTTTTGAAAAATCATCATAGATTTTTATTGGTGTAACCAAATAAGATATCATTAATATATATTTAAATAATTAGTATATCATCTCCTACCCTTTTTAAGAAGAGAATGGTATCCACACTTCCTTTAACAAATGAGCTTTCTGGCAGGAAAGTGCTTAGCCTCTCATACCAAGCCCTAGGTACTTATTTTAGTCCATATAATGTGTTTTTCAATTTAAACACGTGATTAGGGAATTTTGAATTTTCAAAACTTGTAAGTTACTTAACATAAACATCCTCTTATATCACCCTATTAAGAAATGCACTCATAATACCCATTTGATATAATTTAAAATCTTTAAAACAAATAAAGACTAGTAACACCCTTATTACTTTATGTCTGGCTACAGGTAAAAAAGTTTCTTCAAAATCAATTTCTATTATTTGATTATACCCCTTGGCCACCAATCTTGCCTTATTTATAACCACTACACCTAAATCATTCATTTTATTTCTGAAAATCCACTTAATTCTAAAAACACTTTGATCTTTAGGCCTTTCAATGAATTCTCAAACATCATTTCTAACAAATTGATTCAATTCTTCCTGTATGGCCAAAATTTAAAACTCAACAGAAATTGCTTGATTTATTTTAGTGGGTTCAATTATTGATATCAAAATCACTTCTTTGAAAAGACCATGCCTAGCTTTAACACCCACATGTGGTTCACCTAAAATCAATTCTTTAGGTTGACTCTTAGAAAATTTCTATTCTCTAGGCAATTAATTTTATGTTCTAAAATTCTCTTCAAAATTTGTCTTTTCAATTCCTTGAGAGATATCTTTCATATGTTCTTCCTCCCATCTTGGCTTTTTAGAAATACCAAATTCATCAAAAACTACATGTGTGGTCTCCTCAACTACCAACATTCTCTTGTTAAAAACCTTATAGGATGTGCCAACACTAGAATATCCTAACAAAATTCCTTCATCTAATTTAGGAACAAATTTTCCTAAAGGAATTTTACCATTATTATGAATTAACCCCTTACATCCAAAGATGTACAAATATGAAAGATCAAGTGTTCTCCCCTCAAGAAGTTCATAGGGTTTCTTGTTCAACTTGAATCTAATGTTTACCCTATTTAGAACATAACAAGTTGTAAAAACCACTTCAGCCCAAAAATATTTTGGAAGTGAATATTCAGCCAATATGGCCCAAATGATATATATTAAAGTTTTTTTCTTTCTTTTAACAACCCCATTATACTGAGGGGTCTTAGATACTGAAAAGTTATGATCAATTTCTTGCTCTTTACAAAACACTTCAATTTTTATCATTTTTAAACTCTCCTCCATGATCACTTTGAATTATTAAAATTTTACACCCTAGCTTCCTCTGAATCCAAGTAAAAATTTTCTAAATTCATCAAATGATTTTATCTTATGAGATAAAAATTTAACTCAAGTGAATATTGAATAATTGTTATCGATTATATAACCAAAAAGCTTCCCTCCTAAACTTACAATGCTAATTGGCCCAAAAAGATCCATGTGTATAGCTTCAAGTGGTTTTCTACTTTTAAGATCTATAATTAAATAAAATAATGACTTAACCTATTTTCCTAATTGATATACATCACAAAGGTGATCCTTAGTGAAGTCTAATTTGGGTATCCCTCTAACCAACTCTTCATGGGTTTTCTTTCTAAGATTTTTCATACTTGCATGATAAAGTCTTCTATGCCATAACCATGATTCATCAACGATTGTTTTGAGACAAAATGTATTAAAAGATTTAACAAGGTTTAAATCAAGCATGTATACATTATTTACTTTATTTTCATGTAGCACATCAATTCAATTTTGGCTTATAATGTAGCTTGTAGGAAAAATTTTAACACTATAACCATTATTACAAAACTGACTAATACTCGACAAGTTATGTTTTAAGCCTTCAACCAAAAATATATTTTCAATAAAGACATTGTTCTTGTTGCTTATAATATATGTACCTACCACTTTCACAGTGGTATTTTCTCCTAGTGTTATTATGCATCCATTCATGGCTTCTAGTGATTTGAATTGAGCTGTATCTCCAGTCATATGATTCAAGCATTTGTTATCTAAGTACTAAATGCTCTCATAACGACATTTATGAGAGTGTTTTTACAAAATTATTAAATGTTAAACTTGGGAACCTAAATAAAATTGGTTTTGCCTCTTGGCAATGAAAATCTAGATGCATGTTTGATATGTTGTATTTTTTCTATCTTAAGTCTCCATAATAGATGTGTTGTACTATGAATTATACAAGTGTGTGAGATATGTCCTATCATTCCATATGAAAAACATTTAACATCAGGATAAGGATTTACAAATCTATGTGAGTTATAATGTCTTTTCCTAGGTTTTGAAATTATACGCTTCTTATCAGGATTAAAAAATTGTTTAAGTGTATGGTGTGTCTTATTTTCTTTAAAACCTTTCAATTTTTCTTTTAGAAATGAGTTTGCACTTTCTAAAAAGCCATTGTCAACTTTCAACTCATGTTCTCTTTGATATTCTTCATCTATAAACACCTTACATTCATTTTAAATATCAGTATAAGATGTTTTTAATAAATTATATTTCTTATACAACTCATCAAATTCATCCAATAATGTCATGTGGTTGCTATATATGGATGCATGATCGTTCCTAACTATTTTATCTTCTTTTTATAAATTTAAAAAAGCTATATTCAATATAGCATGTAGTTTCTTGAGTTTCCTATATGCAGTATATATTTTTTCATAAACTTCAAATAACTCATCATAGGATAAATCACATACCTCTTCTTGATCTAACTAATCAGGTCTGTCTATCAATAAGCATAAGTAATTGTCTATATATCCTGCTTCTATTTATGAGGATTTTGAAGCTAAATAAGACAAGAAAGCCGTTTGTAGTCTTTTATTGCCCTTCTTAACATAAGTTTTCTCCTCAACTTTTTTCTTGCCAGGATTATCTTTTAGATTCAAGTAATCAAATTTAATATTCTTAGGATTATCTTTTAGTTTCTTCATACATTATGCAAAGTCTATCCCAATTATTTTTCCAGTTTATAATTTGAAACATATATACAGTCCTTAGACTTTAGGGCTTACAAAAAAAATTAAAACATTTTTCTTTTAATTGAATTAGTTCTTTTTCCTTTAATGTCCAATCAATAAATGGTGTTTCAGTCCTAATCCCATCAATAAGTCTAGTGGATATAGTGTAACCTTCCTATACTAAAATCCACATGTGATAGTCAACTGATTGTAGAAACGTATGCAAGAGTTTTCTAAAAGTCAAAAAGAATGATATCAAATAGGGGTGGTCTAGTGATCGAATATCATTTAAGAGAGTTACGATTTCTAAAAGTAGCCATAATCATTTTTTCAAAAAGTTTTCTAAACCTTAATTTTTGAAATAGCCTCTGATACCACTTGAAAGTTTGAGTAGGTTGTTGACCTAATACAACTATCCCAAGGCTAACTAAGAGGGGGTTGATTTGGTAATTTAATAAAATCTCTTGGATTATAGATAACTGATTTAAAATATTTGACAAAATGATAAAATTTTCAAAATATTTTTCAACCATAATAATTTAAAGTGCAAAAAATAAAAATGCAGTAAAAAATAAACGAAGAGAAAAGAAAAAACAAAATTTTATAGCGATTCAGTCCAACTAGACCTATGTCCACTCCCTAAAGTATCCTTCAATTATTACACTAAATCAAAAGGGACTCTTATTTTGCTCCCAAAACAAGGTGGAGAAGCTCTTACAAAACCTCTCTTCCACCACTTCAGTGCAGCATTGTACCGACGTCCTTTCTCACCCTCCTTGTGATGGCAACATACCAACATCCTTTCTCACCCTTTTGGTGATGACATTGTACCAACATCATTTCTTACCCTCCTAGTGATTTTAGAGTATCAAAATCCTTTCACACCCTCGTGTTAATGGTAGAGTACCATGATCTTCTTTCAAATTCTTCTCTCAAGAGCCTTCAAGGAAGTAGGGAGAATCTTGAATAATAAACAATAAATCCTTACCTTTGGGCAATCCTGTGAATCCCGTCACAATTTCCTCTCAAAAGATCTTTCACTCTTCACTCCTAATGTTCTCTCCCAAACACTCTCCTTATTCACACTCAAGAGAAATTCACATCAAGATCTTAGAGTGTCAGTTAGTAGACACTTATATATGAAAGACAAGAAAAATCATCTAGAAAACTAAATATTTCAACTTGAACATACAAAGATCATACAGTACAATTGAGGATCATATGTACGAATAGTTTAGAAAGCCACATATAATCCTATATAAACATGATTTTATACTATATTAGTCATCTGTATGAATTGACATCTTACTATAGGAATAGTTCAAAATTTGACAAGTTCGTCCGGTATGATTATGTATGAACCCATTTCATACAATATGAGTCATCTATATTAACCATACATCATATAATATGAAATATTTAATCAAGTCATGTTTTATTTGGTATGAATGTGGATGACTCTATTTTGTACTCTATAAGTAATCTATATAAAACTAACATTGTACAGTACGATCAGTTCAAAAATTAATGAGATCATTTGGGACAAAAAGGTATGCACCCATAATGTACTATGTGAGTCATCTATATGAAATCCTCTTCATACAAAATGAAAATTTAAAAAATGGTGAGTTTATTTATAATATGAATAACCGTCCAATATGATTTGAAAATCATACAGTATGATTAGTTTAAAATTTCAAAGTTTTAGCTCACTCCCCAGTATGTGTGTGTGAATTAATTACTCAAGAAAAATAGAAAAATTATAAACTTCATTATAAGAAACCCTAATCTAATATATCTTCAAGTCTTCGACAATCTCGAGTATGATTTTTCTAAAATATTAGTACACATAAATAACACAAAGAAAATATATCCAAAGTATGTTAGGAGAAACAGTAATCATAATAATAATATTTTGATATCATCAAAAAATTGCATCATATAAAACTTAATCTTGAAATTTAAGTTGCAACAAGTAGTGTGGGGTGATTGATAAAGGCAATTTCCAATCAAAAAAGGAATCATCATATACAAATATAGATAAAGTAAATAGATTGTGCTGGATGATCTTAGGATCACATTATATGATGTTTTCAAAAATTTAAACAATTCATCTAAATGATTGTTTACGTCGTTCTGAAAGGGTCTAATTTTTTAACGGATTATATCATATAAATTCCAGTCATATTGTACAAATAGAGATGACCAACTTAAATTTTTAGGGTTTTCTATAACCTAATACTTTAGAAATGTTTTGAAGAATCTCTTTGAAATAGAGCGGATTATGAGACTGTTGAAGTAATTAGAGAGGTGCTTTTGAGAGAAAACCAGGGTATTATAAGAATGAGAAGGTGAGGTTGAGCATGAGGAAAAAGGAGTGTGAGGTAATCACACAATTTCTTTAGGCTTGCTACACCCTTGCTCCTTTTGTGTCTTTGGTAAGTCCTTGATGGCTCTCTAGGGATAAAGGCTTCAAAGTCAAGTACTTGAGGTACTCTGCCTTCTCCAAGAGGGAGAAAAAGATTGGAGGTACTTTGCCTTCTCAAGAAGGGAGAAATAGATTGGAGGTACGCTGCCTACTTTATTAGGGAGAAACAATTTGGGTCTCTACCTTCTCCAAGAGGGAGAAAATAAATTCAAGGTCTGCTTCTGCACCAGTAAGATGGCATAACTTCCAACACCACTTGCTTGAGGATTTTTAAATTACCAATTCAACTCTCCTTGGTGCACCTCGGTCTAGTTCTATAAGATTTGACAACCTTCTAAAACTTTCAAGTGATATCAGAGCGAGTGTTGTAATTTAGATTTTAAAATCATCAAGAAAAGATTAGTGGTGCATTTTGGTAATCAAAATACTATGGGGGGTTATTCAATAACCAGTCCACTATTATTTGTTAATATATTGTTTGATATCTAAAAATATTGCTTAGTTACCTTTTTTTGAAATATATTGATTATTACACATGGTTTTTAGTGCAATAAGGTTATTGTTTATTATCTTGTTTGATTAATGGCATTAAAATTGAATTACCATTTAATGAATGGAGCAATGGGACTTAGCTCAGTTAAATGCTAAATTCTTAAACTATTTTTATGGGCTATAAAGTCTGAAGATTATATGTTTGTATTAACATATACTAGATGGAAGGAATTATGGGATAAACTTTGCATAAATTATGAGGGAACTAGCGAAGTAACACAGTCTAAGTTAAACATCCTATTTTATGACTACGAACTATTTTTCATGAAACCTATTAGTCAATTTTAGAGATGTACACTAGGTTTACATAGATAATGACATACCTACATGCATTGGGTATAGAACTTTTTCATTCAAAAAATGTTAATAAATTCTATGTTGCCTGCCTAGTGCATATGATGCTAAGAATATTGAAATTATTTAATCTAAGGATTTGAATGTCTATTTTATTGATAACTTACTTGGCTCACTCATTGCCTACTAGAAAGGAGTGAGTTAGAGGAAAAGTGATGTAGGTGAAAAGTAAAAGAAGAAAATAGTATTACTTAAATAAAATGAGTAAGCAAGTGATAGGTCTTTAGATGAAGGAGAGGTAGACAATGCACTGATGACATGGTAATTTAAAATCTTTCTAATGTCTTTAGACATGGGAAATATGATGCAGGTGAAAAGTAGAAAGTGAAAACAAAGGCATCATCAACAATGTAATAAAGGTAAAACAAATAAAAACTCTAAAGTGTCTTCTAAAGTTATTTATTTTGGATGCAGAAAGTGGAGAAACATGAGAATGGACTGTCCCAACCTAAAGGCTCACCCAATCAAAGAGAAGGGTAATGAAAGGCCAAAGTTCAAGAAGGGCAAGCAAAAGACATAAAGAGCTTTTTGGCCTGAATCCTAATCAAAATCTTCAGAATCAGAAGCATAGGTGAAGGTGACAAACTTATGTCTTGTGACTAATGATAATCTTGTCAATCAAATCAAGATGAGGTATCTCATCTTTCCTATGATGAATTGTTTATTATTTCAAAAAAAAATATTCTTGATTCATATAAGAATTTTAAAAAACATGTATGCTAGTCTCAATACAAATTTTAGTTCATTACAAAAGGAGCATACTAGTTTGGTAAGAGAGAATTCTACTTTAGATAGCTATCATATTAATTTACTAGATAAATTTATTGCATTAAATAAGAAGCATACGGACCTATTTAATACATATAACTCCTTAAAAGCATTGTAAATTGAATTAGAGAAAGCATACAAAGGATTAGAAGCATGTGCAGATGAAATAAATGGTAGGGAACATACATTAAAATTTGATATTTCCATTCTTGAAAGTACGAATAAATTTTTAGAAGCAAAACTAACTACACTTTAGAATAATAAACCACCACCTACATTAGAACAATTTCATAATTCATTATTACATCAAGCATCCTTAAAACCCTGGAAAAGGCACCACAACCCAAATAGACTAGTAAGTTCATTTTCGGGTGTTAGGTGTTATTCATGTGGCATGCTAGGCCACATATCTTGCATTTAAACAATCCACCGTCTGACACATCTAATGTGGAGGCTAAAATTACATTAATTATAGCATAACATGCATTCATCTCATTCATTTAAGCATAACGTGGAACCCAAACTCACTTGGGTTTCTAAATATAATGTTTGAATGACTACTATAAGGTTTCTTTCATAAAAGGCCTAGTGAGAGCATGTGGTACCTGGATAATTGATGCTCAAGGCACATGACTGATGATATGAACTAGTTTATTGCACTAGAGGCTAGGTCTTGAGATAATGTGACACTAAGAGACAACACCTCTAGGAAAGTTATGGGTACATGTATAATCGACAACACTAAAATATTTATTATTAGAAATATTTTATTAGTTGATGGTTTAAAACATAATTTATCGAGCATTACTTAACTATGAGGTAAAGCTTTTAATATCAATTTTCTTTCTAAAAAAAGCATACTTAGTTTAAATGGAAAACATGTGTTAGAAGGAATATAATAAATTATACTTGCATGCTAGATTTAAATTACATTGAATATTTTAACACTTTGTATTTGAAAATAATAATTGATGGATCCTCGCTATAACCTAGGAGATTATTCCATGCAACTATGAAAACTCTTAGGAATATCACATATAAATATCTAGTTAGAGGCATACCTAAGCTTGAGTTCACAAGGACCCCTCAATAGAATGGAATAGCTAAAAGGAAAAATAGAACCTTGGTTGAAGATTCTTAGGCCATGATAATTGAATACCCACTCCCTAAATATTTTTTGGCAGAAGTAATAAATACTGTTTGTTATGCTTTAAATAAGGTGAATGTTATATCCAAGCTGAATAAAACACCCTATGAACTCCTTAAGGGTAGGACATCCAACCTTTCTCACTTATATATTTTTTGGTGTAAATGAATCATCCTGATCAATGGAAAATCACCCTTAGGAAAATTTCATCCATGATCTAAAGGACTCTTATTAGGTTAATCATCTATAGGGAAAGCCTATAAAATCTTCAATAAGAGGACCTTGGTAGTAGAAGTGTCTGCCCTTGTAGTATTTGAAGAATAAGATAGAACCTTTGAAACAAAACCTAAAAAAGTCAAAGTAGAGTTCATGAAAGAGGTAGAAGACATTTTAATAGGTGATAGAGTATAACCTCAGGATCCACTACCTAGTGAATGGCGATAGTCTTCTACTCATCCTAAAGAACGAATCTCAGGAGACCTATCTAAAGGTGTTAGAACTAGGCATAGACTTTTGAAGAAAGTTAGTCATTTTACTTTATTTCTATGATAGAGCCCACCAAGATAGATTAAGCCCTAGGTGATGAATTTTGGATCTTAGAAATACAAGAAGAGTTAAATCAATTTATTAAAAATTATGTATAGGAACTAGTTAAAAGACCAAATGTCTTGAGTATTATTCGAACAAAGTGGGTATTCAAAAATAAAATGGACTCCAGAATATTGATAAGAAATAAGGCCAGATTTGTAGCTAAGGGATATAATTAGATTCAAGGAATCAATTTTGAGAAAAACTTTGCCCTTGTAGATATATTAGAAGCCATTAGGGTACTATTAGCTTTTATATGTTTTAAGGGATTTAAATTGAATGAAATGGATGTTAAGAGTGCCTTCCTAAGTTAGGTGATTAAAAAGGATATATATATGTTGAGCAACCCTCAGGCTTTTAAAATTCAATTTTCAAATAATGTGTTCAAGCTAAAAATGGCATTATTTGGACTAAAATAAACACCTACAACATGATTTGAAAGTCTAAGCAAATTCTTACTAGATAGAGCATTTGTTTAGGGTAGCGTAGACACCACTCTATTCCTCAAAAAGGTTAGAGAATAAGTATGCATTGTATAAATTTATGATGATATTTTGTTTGGATCCTGAGATAAAAATCTATGTAATGAATTTTCAATAATAATGATTAGAGATTGAGATGAGTGTGATGGGAGAGCTCAACTATTTTCTTAGATTTAGTGTAAAGGAGTTGGATGATGGAACCTTCTTTAGCCAATCTAAATACATCAAGGACATTCTTAAGAAATATGAAATGGACAATGCTATGGAAATAAATACTCCCATGAGCTCTACTATTCAGATAGATAAGGACCCAAATTAAAAGTTAGTTGATCACAAAAAGTATAGAGGGATAATTGAATCACTTCTCTATTTGAATAGCATTATACTAGATATAATATTTAGAGTGTGTCTTTGTACTAGATTTTTGGCTGATCCAAAAGAATCTCACATGACTTCAATTAAGAGATTCCTTAGATACCTATTAGGCACCCAAAACCTAAGTATCTAGTACCCTAGGAATTGTTCATTCTTTGAAATCATAGCTTATATAAATTCTAATTTTATAGGATGTAGGATATATAGCAAGATTACATCAATCATCTATATGTTTATTAGATAATCATTAGTTTCCTAGTCTAGTTGAAAGAAGAACTCAATAGCCCGTATAATCCATTGTTCCAGGAAGCTTTTTTGCTCAAGTCTTATGGATAAAGCAATAAATCTTAGATCTTGGAATACATTTAGGCACCATTTATATTATGTGTGATAATACTAGTGTCATTTGTATATCCAAAAATCTAATTCATCACTCCCACACAAAGCATATAGACATTAGGAAACACTTCATAAGAGATAATGTAACCAAGGGAGATATAAAGTTGCATCATATAGCTACTAGAGACCAAATGGCAAACATCTTTACTAAATCCTTAGCCAATGACACCTTTAGCACCTTGAGGACTAGATTAGGTCTTTTAGACATTCATGCTTAACTAAGGATAAATTAAGATTGTTACCATTTGAAATACGTCATTTGTATGTGTTACATTATATGTGTTTATTTTTGTACATTAATTTATGTGTTACCATTTTTGCACATTTTTGT
Organism: Dendrobium officinale; assembly: GCA_019514585.1. Taxonomy (NCBI): domain Eukaryota; kingdom Viridiplantae; phylum Streptophyta; class Magnoliopsida; order Asparagales; family Orchidaceae; genus Dendrobium; species Dendrobium officinale. Next base: position 29,947,330 of record CM033686.1, on the reverse strand, counting down.
TCAAAATATATTTTTTGATTATCACATACACACTCTTCATCAGATCAAAAAATTTAAAACAAAAAAATTGAAAATACAAAAAATATTATCGTACAATATGATCCATATTGGTACTATATGATATGACCATTCATGCACATATCACAGACATTACTAAATCAACGGCCCAAATAACTTAAATTATTGGTGATCATACTATACGAACTACCCTTCATATTGTACAATATGCATGTTAGAATTTTTTTGTATGAATTCAATTTGGTTGGTACAATCATAATTATACTTTGTATTTCTAGAACCTCCATGTGTACTATATGATCCACATGTTAGAGTCTATTAGGACAAAATCAATTTGGTTGATATGATCATAATTACACTTTGTGCTATGTGAACAATTATTTGTACTATACGCTATGTTTAGTCAAAAGTCATTCAGATGCTCCTTAGGTTGAACATAATTCCTTACGATTGTCAAGTATGAAACCGATCATACTTTACGATTTGACCAACTTTTTCTTTAAGTCATCTAGATGATATAACTCTCTTGATTGTATTGTCTGACATGCTCAAATTCTATGAATTAGAAGGTTTTTATGTTTTCAATCCACTTAAATTTTTCTTTTTGTAAATTCATATATTCACAACTCTAGGATTCTCCAATGGTTGGTGGAAGTAAACACGGTCAAATGACCCAAGGGAGCTCCTCCTCCTCTTATCACTTCGACGATAGATTTATGTCCACTAGAGATGAATATGAATTTTATAAATTCAAGGATACTCGCATCACACCCTCAAGAATGTTCAATCAACTTGCTCTAAATTTTGAGGTGATGGACCTCCTTGCTTATACAACTCTCCAATGCCTTCTCACCCTAGTATTTCCTTTTAATTTCAAAATGATATAAAAGTTCCTAGCCAACCTTAAGATTAATGAGAAACCTTCATCAACCTAATATATATATATATATATATATATATATATATATATATATATCATATATATATATATATATATATATATATATATGATATATATATCCATAGAAATCCATAGAAATCAATAAGGAAGATTTAGGGGAGTATATTTGTCTTTCTACTGAAGGCTCTCATCCACAATCTATTGCCTCTAGAATTGATCTTGAATGGAATTCTATAAAGCTAGCCATTAGGAATGTGCATTTAAATCAACATCAACCCTTAGTCCACTCTCTAAATCAAAATGCCCAAGTTATCTAGCATGTTCTTCAAACTTCAATTATATCCAAAGCTGGTGATCATGTCAACATCACTCCACTTCTTTCCCTAGTCACCTATTTTAAAATTTGTAATGCTAAATTTGATGAGGCTCAAATCAGTATTGACTATATCCAAAAAATGACTCCAATTCAACATCCTAACAACAAAAGAAAGAAAAATGTCACATTAGGACATGTCATAGACTATGTATTAGACAAGAAATATAAAATCACCTAACCTGGTCCTCTCGATAATCTTTCCATTTTTTATACGGATTCTTCCTCCGCATTCTTTTCCATCAAGGGCAAGAGCACAATGTGCCAGATTTTAATGAGAAGAATAAGTTATTCTTGTAGGTGGACTTGCACCACCACCAATACCACCATATGAACCTACCTACCCTACCTACCCTCATAATATAATAATTTAGAGGCTCGAGAGATTAGAAACTCTGCTAGACTATCACATTTAACAACAACAACAACAACAACAAGTGGAATAAATGGGATGGTTTAGAGAAAAGTTTTTCTAAATTGAAGATCAATTCACCTCTATCTATAAATGTTTTCAACAACCACCACCACCGTCACCTCATCAGGATCCATCTTATATTTAGTACATATTTGATGTGTTTTATTATTTTCATGTCTTGTAATGTTCATCTTATATTTTCTTTGCTCCTCCTCTTTTTGGTGATGCCGAAAGGGGTAAAATATGTATGTTTGTTTGTATGTTTTATTTAATATAATTCTATTTTTGTGTTTTTTTTTTTTTTTTTTTTTTTTTTTATTTTTTTTATGTCTTACAATGGTTTGGAGAAAATGTATGTTTGGTTTTATGTTTTACTTGAGTGGGGGTATTGTGAGTCTTTCGGCTGGTGCTTCTATCTCTTAATCAAGTGGGATTTTGGGTCTGACAGATGGGACATTTTTGGCAATAGGTAGGGGGTGCATGATGAAGCCACATGAGAGCATGGTTCTTTCTTCTTGTCAATTGGATATGAATAGGTCTGATCCTCCTATACATAGAGAAGAAAATTTAATCAAGGAGAGGGGAAGAGTTGATAAATTGAACGCAAAACCTGGAAAAAGGTTAAACAAGTCTTGGCTACAATGAGGGCTTCAACATTAAGTGGGATGCTAACACAGCTTATGATTTTAGATATTCCCTCAGGAGTCCAATAAGAAAGGGGAAAGTTCATTATTTTGATCCTTAAGGGAATTGAAGGGAACTCTTCTCTCTTGGGTGTGAAGTCTGGGGGTCCATGTGACAACGCTTAGGTGCCTTATTAGGCATTATTAAAAAATTTATCTATTTTGGAGAAAAATAATTTCTTTTTAGCTAAAATTTTTTGTAATAAAATGATTTTAAAGGTGATTTTTGCAGATTTTATTGGAGAGTTTCTAGTGAAGTTTGCTCGTGGTTGAGTAAAAATGTAGTGAATTATAATGTAATGGAGCTATAGTTCAAACCACTATATTTTTCTTTCTTCTATCAATCACGTTTATGCTATAAAATATGTTTTTAATTTTTTTTCTAATCTAGTAGGGACTAAACTCTTTTTTTAGATATTAAATATAGTAGATTATATTTTTATGGACTCTTATTTAATATAATTAATTGTGTTTTAAAACTTTAGTTTTATTGCTTTGTATTTTACCCTACAGTATGTTTACTTTTAATTGATTGACATCCATTTATAAGTGTAGGATTTCTACTCAAAATTGAGAGATGAAGATGATACTCAAGATGGGTAAATTTTCCTGCTAGATCATAGGATAAAGATATTTACATTAAATTTGTATAATATGAAAAACCACCTATACCATAATTGAAATCTACTTTATGTTAAATCTAACATCAAGATATAGGGAGTTTATTAAGTGAATTTAGTTACCTAAAACTTTAGATTAAAATTTAGATGTAATAATTCAAATTTCAAAAATGATTTTTAAATACAAAATTTAAAATCCTATCTAAATTGCATCACGGAGGTGTTATTCCATTAAACATCTATGCAGTAGGTTTTAAAGTGTAGTGGTGCCTGAATTGGTTGTTACAACATTGAAGCCTCTATTTTACAGTAATTTTAGATTCAACATAAAATGTTGTGGGGTTGAGTAGTGGTGCGGAGGAACTACCCACAAGAAAACATTTTAAATAATATTTTACCATTTAGCATCCCTCATTTCCCCCAGCTAGCTCCAGCTTGTGCAAGAAGAAATGGGAGAGGAAAATAGTTAAGATTTTGGTCATTGATTTGCTTCATCACTTTTATGAAAATTTTTCAAATCGAGATAGGTGACTCAAATGCAATCTCTATTTTTAAAGATTTTGATTTTGGCTAGTGAATTCTCCTCAAAATTGATTTTACTATGTTTTCCTAGGTTTTATACAACTTCCACTACATAACTTTTATATGTTAGGGTATTGAATATTTTGAATGATTTTACTAATTGATTTTGAGATTTAACTAGGTAAAATAAATGTTATACTATTTCATTTGATTGGCTTAGTATAAAAATTTAATATTTAATAAATGCATATTATTTATGCAAGTATTGAGAATGAACTATGTTTTTGGGTAATAGCTGGTATTTATTACTTTTATTATAATGTGTGTGTGTGTGTGAAACAAGTAAAGACTGGTTGACCCCCCATTATTGAAGATTTATAGGTATGTATAGGATGGTGAGCTGATGGACTTTCCTTTATATAAAATAGATTGGTGTTATCCTCCAGCAATTCATGTTATATAACGTTACCATGATTAAGAGTTATAACATGTTATTAATATGCCGATGGATAAGAAGTAATGACTTTGTTTATCAAGCCAATGGTTGCTAACTACCAATAACTAAATACTGAAAAAGCACTATGTTAACCAGAACTCCTTACTTCTTGAAAAATATTGGATATTATTACTAAAATGTATGTTATTAGTTTATTGTTATTGTTCAACCTTATAGTTTCTATTACCATAACACTATTTTACTATTCAACTAATTACCATTCTACTAACACGGTATTGTTTACTATTATTCCCATTGGTTTATAGATATTGGTATTATTACTATTATTGATTCATTATCACTACTACTACTATTGATTGACTATTATATATGCATAATCATCATGTGATTCCAATATTAAGTAATTGATACTAATCATTTAATATAAGTCACTGATCAAAATTTGATATAGAATTATTAAATTTAATGTGTATGAAAATTTGATTATACTGCATATAGGATGGTTGGCCGACAAACTTTCCTTTAATACAATGGTTTGGTGATATCCTTCACGTAATACAATGACATAATAATTGAGAGTTATAAAGAAGTTATTATTATAACGATCGGCATTGAGAGAAGACTTTATTTATTGAGCCAATGGTTGTCGACTACTGATTAATAAATGCTAGAAAAACACCATGATAGCCATAACTCCTTACTGGCCAAATAATTTTAGATATGATGACTAAAATTTATGTTAGTAATTCATTACTACTATTTGATTTAATAGTTACTGTATTGATTCACTACTACCATCATACTATTTTACTATTCTATTAATTACTATTTTACTACCATAATACTATTTACTGTTACTGCCATAAGTTTATACATATTGATATTGTTACTACTATTAATTAATTGTCATTGTTTCTACTATTAATGTACTATAATCCATTGATAATGAGAACATGATTCCTATACTCAATAAGTGATATTGAGCATGTGAAATAAGAAACTAATAAATATTTGATATATAATGATTAAACTTTATGTACAGATTAATTTGATTATACTGTACAATTATGGATTCTAATAGTTTTCTTGATATTCTTATCTTTGATTTTCATGATTTCCACATTGTTTATTCGATTCAATCTCTCTATTAAGTCACTATTTTATTGGCTCATCAATTTACTTGATCACTAGTATTGATTCTACTGGTTTTCATGTTGAAATATTCTATTGTTTATAGATTTTACTAGTTCTACACTGTACATATTCATGATCATAATGATTGTTATTGTATTAACTAATGATATGCATACTACTTCTTACCATACTTTGAGTTCAGTTGTAGTATTTAGTGACATGCTAGGTTTTTTTTCTCATTATATGTGATTTAATTGATTTCATGTCAAGAAAAAGGAGGAAAAGTCGAGAGATTTATGAGGATTCCCCAAGTATACTATTGTTTGTTTCTTTCTATTTTGTAGTTTTTCTCTTATACTCAATATTGGATGACATTTATAATTATTTGATTATTGAGTATTGTACATAATTTTTTAAAGTAATGAATACATATGTATATTAATATTTTGATTTCTAGATTGGTTCCAGATGATATCTTTATCATACTAAAAGATATTAAAACTCTCTTGTGTTGCTATATTAAAAGATAAAAGAAAAAATCCTTCCAAATAAGATTTTGGGTTGTCATTGTAGATGCCACTATATAACTAATTAATGTAGACTCCTATTTAAGTATATCACAAACAAATAAGTATAAAGAGACCTAATGTAATATAATCCTTTGACCTAGTCCACCAAATTTGCAAATCAAGATTCTCTTTATTTTTTTTGTTGTTAATATTTTACTTATTTTTTCTTTCATAAATTTTCATTACTTTTGACTGACTAACTATAATAAATTTAACCTAATTTCTTAGGAGATGATGAGCTTTTACCTCCTAAAGCCTCTCTACTTCTTGGTGAAGAAAGTTTCATCTCTTATCCACTTCGTACATAGAGGAGGATGTGCTAAGGATATCTCTCACTCACCACCAAATTCGTTTGAATTTGATACACATATGGTTAAATTGGAAAATATGAATGGATTTTATAATTTTTATTTTAGGAGTGATTAAGAGATGTGTTGAAAATTTTGACAAAATGAAATTGATTTCATAAGGAATGTTAGAAACATGATTTATAAAAGAGTGGAAGATAAAGTATTAAGGAAAGAAAATATTAAGACTTTGTATGTTGATTAATTTAGAGATATATTAACACTTTTAGATAATTTAAAGATGATTTACTAAAGAAAATAAAAGATATAAATTATAAAATAGTTAAATATGAGATTTTAAGGTATAATGTCATTAATACGTTATGTAGTAGCTCAATTAACCCATAGGGTCAAGAAGAGGTTCATTAGAAATACATTTCTTTGGTACTTACATATACAATAGGGCTTCTAGGACTTCCTTCACTCTTTTTGGTAGTATAATACTTAATAATAATAATAATAACATAAGGTGTCGATTGAGTCATGAATAGTGAGCTAGTCATCATAATAGATTTAAAGGCTTCCTTCTCCAATATAGACTTCAACAATTATTGTTCCTTTAAAGTTTCATAGGAATTATAATTGATAGGGATCTCCTTAGGTTAAATTACAATGGGGCTTACCAACTATCTTCCCATGCTAATGATGAACAGTTGAGGGCCCCAACTCAATTTTATCATTCATTAGTATGGAAAAAGGTTTGGTAACCCAAAGTGATAGCCACTCCTCTTACACTCAATATAACTGTGAATTATGTAACAGGGAAGAAGAAAGATGAAATTGAAGAAGAAAAAGGATCATCGAGGAAAATAATAGTAAACAATACACTAGTTAATCCTCATTTTATTTTAAAAATTCCATAAGAGAAATGGTATAAGAATTAAAGAGTATTCTGACCTTGAGTATGTCGTATTTATGGAGGATATGATAGCTAAGGCTAATCTTAATCCCAAATAAAATGACTTAATGTTGGGTGGCATCATCACTATTTAAACAAAAGTACCATTATTTAGGGTTCAATATATATTTTTAAGGCTACCATTATAGTAAAATAAAGGGTTCAGTGGCAAGCTATTAGTTTTAAGGACATTATTATTGAAGAATGGGGAGAACCATAGTTATCACAATGATTAATATATCAATTGATATAAAAAGATGATTAAGTTTATTATAAGGAGAGAAGAAATGAAGAGATAATTATTTCGATTCTTCATTACTAAGTTAGATTTTGGAGCCAAGCTGAGCAAAAGTTGAGCCACAAAATCTATAATTTAATACTGAGGATAAAAGAAGGAAGTAAAATTGATTGATGAGGGTGTGAATAGTGAGCAACCAAAGGGTTTTGAAACTAATTCTTGGCTAAAGAAAGATTTAAAGAAGCTTATTATGCAACAAGTGAAACAAGCTATAATCCTAAGCGACTTCATCTTTTTGATAGGGTAGAAAATTTCTTAGAGGACTGTGTTGTTTTCCAATATCTCAAATGGTTTCTGCCACCTTTTTTTAGGCATTCAATGTCACTTGAAATTTTAAACAACATCAATCACATTTTACGGTGAATTAGTGTAATGAATTTGTAGCGATGCTTTTCTCTTTAGATAGTTTGTCACCAATTTATTAAGAGTTGAATATAATTGGTTCATAGACTTACCCAAATGATCAATGTACACTTCCATAGAGTTGGATAATTTCTTCATTAAGAGAATTTTTAAAGCCTAACAGAATGTTATTGATAGTTATTTGGTGGTAAATTAAAAATTAAATGAGCTATTATTTAATTCTATCCCTTGATTGAGAATTTTAAGTATGAAGTGTGAACATCAATTAAAAGAAAGCATGTAAATGAGATTCTAAAAAAAATAAAGTGTTGAATGATGATTTTCCTTTTAGAGGGGTTCATTGCCAAGGCTTTTGAGAAAATATTAAGCAAAATCTCCAGTCTATATGAAGTAGCTTCATAGTTTTCGTCAACTAGTCATACAATTCAAGAAAAAGAAATGTAAAAAGTCTAGAAAATGAAAATTGATTGTATTTTAATTGATGACAAATACATCAAGATGATGAAAGTTCAAGTGGAAAAGTTTCCCCAACAACATTAAAAATAGTAGTTTTTGATTTAGCATATGGACACTCTTGCTTCTTTTAATGAAAGATTAACCAAAAAAAAAATTTAGAAGAGAGGCAGTAATACTTTTTTTTTAGAAATTTAATGAAGATGAAACATTTGAGCTTTTCAAGCCCAAGAAGCTAAATGACGTGCATAAACATTGTCACCCCAATTATTATTATTATTATTATTATTATTATTATTATATATATATATATATATATATCAATGCATGCATGGGAAACTAATAGTAGACTACTTTAGTATTATAGATTGGCATGAAAATAAACAAAATTTAAGAGTTGTAGTGAACCATATGGAATATGAGAAACTCTAGCTAAGGCTCAATCAAGTTGTTATATGGTTAGCCTTTTATCCCTTCTATTTTTTCTTTGTTTAATAATGGGCAAGACATTGCTTTATCACATTCATCTAAAAAACTCTTAAATAAATTTTATCTATGTTTCAAACAAGTGCCTAAGAAAGCTTAAATGCTTATTCTCAAGTTTATTTTGCTAGTTTTTAAAAGAATCTTAGGAAAAGCCTAAGTTAGTAGGAGTAAGGTGGTGTGGGAGAAGGAAGAGAAGGATATTTAAAATAAGGATGTATTCACTATGTATGTTGTAGTTAAGCCCCTTGCCTCTTGTACTCTTAAGAATTTTAATTTGTTCCCCTTAGAATTAAGGGATTAATAAGGAAGAATTCCATATATATCATGTTTGTTTGCAATAACAATGAACAATAATACTAATTTTCATCATAGAAAAAATAATTATAACAAAAATTATAAATATAATGAATTTACTTATGATAATGATGCCCCTATCATTAACTTTCAAGGTACGCCTATAACCATAATGGCTAAATTACTAGTTTTTTATTATTCAATTAAAAAACAAATTGGGTGCAATTGAGGATCGGGTAGATGTTACTTGGATCTTTGAGGTTTAAGAAATTATAAAAATTATACATTCTTAGAAGAGAGATTCTGTTGTCTTGAATACTTATTAACGCTAGTGAGTTTTTATCGCCATTACAACATAGTCCTCTTTATGATACAATCCATGTGATAAAGTATAAGGTTGATTATAATTTATTATTTCTTCTTAGAAAGTTATAGTTTGTGGGTTAAAAAGTAGTTTTTGAAAAGATTAGGTTTTTTTGGGGATTTAAAATTGACTTTGAATTTTAATTCTAAAATCTGACATCCCATCAAAAAAGGCATACTTCCTCGAGAGGTAGTAATAAGATTTTAAAATGACGTCCAGATTTAGAATTATAAATTCCATCTTGAATATTATAGCCAAATTTAAGAAAGAACTGCATATGACCATGAATGGTCAATGTGATGTTTGATTAAATATCTTATTGTGGTAATTTAGAAGAGTTATTAATAATTCATGTTTGAAGATTCATCAGCAAATGATAAATCTTCCCAAAGGAAGAGAATATCATTCATTATCATATGTCCGAAGATGATAATAATGATCGTCGTTGATTTTGATTTTCTCAAAGGAGACTACTAGAGTTTTGAAAATTGATTTTTGAAAAGTTGATGATGGTCCTAAATCCCCTATGATTGCAAGCCCGCATAGTTAATTACATCATAGGAAGGTTAAATTTCATATGAATACTCTCGATTGAAATAATGACATAAATTATGTTCAGAGATTTTCTAGTAGTGATATCAGAAGTGGTGAATTTAGAGTTTCAATAGAGATTGGACCAAGTTTTCAACACTTATTTCTAGAGTCAAAGGAGGAGGGGTTGGAGACACTTTAAGATTTTGAAATGATTTAGAAATGTTCGAACCTAATCTAAATTTTGGGCTTTAAAGTTTAGATTAAGAGAATTCTTTTTAATTTAAATTGATCATTTTATTAGAAATTTAGGATTATATTCCTGGAAGTTGGGGTCTTCTAATTCAAAATCTGCACTGGATCCTAAATCTAAATTGGCCAATGAACCATGGTAGCCTGAACTAGCTAATGTAGTGAAAAATCTATATTTACTTTAGCTAGGATTGTGGAGTTAGCTAACCACCTAGTCCACATAAAATCTCATGTAATTTTTATAAAAGATTAGTAGGGACTTTATTATTAATTTATTTAGAATTGGGATTAATGTCTAGAGTAGATCCTAATTGGACCTTTATATTATACTGGGTGAGAATGATTGAATCAAATGCAATTAAAATTTTAGACTCATTTAATTAGTTTCTAATGCAATGCATGATGATCGACTCGATTAAATACATAAAATAAAATTTAGCAATTTTTTAAAAAGGCTTAAAAATTATTTTTTTCCTAAAGATTTCACAACATCCCCTTGATAGATCTGTACCATTAAATGCTAGGTGGTCTTCCTAAACCCGTAGGCAAAGAGATGCCTAATAGGGAAGATAGCTAATTAATATAATTATATAGAGTCCCATGGGTCCCGGGCTTACTTCTTAGAATGTTATAGTTTCCATGTTATCTTAAATTTTATTTAAATTTAAACAGAAAAAGTTTTAGACATTCCCTCACGAGCCTTTGATCGAATTCCAGGCTAAACCAAAAATGTCATGAAAGTCAGCAAAAAACTAAGAAAAGTACACAACCCTAATCACAATCATATTAAATCAAAGACATCAATAAACTAAATCAATTAAATATATGTTTATAGGCAAACTACTTAATTATTATAACCTAGAAATTACATAAATTAAAAGTTGATGGACACCACTAACCAAAAACGCAGAATCTAATATTGGATCGACACAAGTTAACTTTGAGTTGGATACTCTTTATCTTCAACTCCTCATCCTACTCTTCTTCGGGCTCCTCGAATTTGTTGTATCTGGATACCCTAATGAAAAAGAAAACCCTTCACCTGAAGGGGGGAAGGGGGGTTATTCTTTTCACTTTGGGTATTAAGATTATCCAAAGTTGGGCTTCCAAATTTAAAGGGATTGTCCCCCTAAGGGGTATCCCTTCCTCTTCGGAATTCAATTTTGGATAAATGTATATCCCAGCTAAAATGTCTAACTTTTATTGTTTGATACTTTAAATAAATTAAACCAATTTTGAAATAAAAAAAAAAATTAGGCTCGCCTGCAATGTTATGCTAAGCATTTTAAAAAAAAAGCACATCCCATGTAGTTTATATATGTGCAATAAAAGTAAATCACACTTGGCCACACTCTTATTTATTTGGGGGCTAAGATGGAGAAACACATGTAGTAATTTATCCCCCTTTCATTACTGTTAACGAGCGTGGCTAGCTTTAGAAATTTTAATGAATAATTAGATCAGTTCTAACCTAAGGGTAAACTATCGCCCATCACATCAATTCACATATTATAGTTCAAATAAATAAACACTTACATCAATCAATTTTTAATCACAACATGCATGATAACTTAGAAAACCTAACACATAAAAGTAAAAAAAGTAAACAGTAGCCTAACCTAGGCTAGAGTTGATTGTCCTAGCAAACCATCAAGGTATCTGAGGTAGGTTGTATGGCTGGATAGATCCTAAACTGGGCAATTCATTAAATTTATCTAGTGCTCAGGTTTGTTAAGAGTTGAAGGGAAAATTTATGTTTGAGTATAGATATTACTAGATTAAATCTTAAATTAGGTATATTTTAATTTTTAAATGGTTACTACTTTTGTTGCTCACCTAGGCCATGAAGTTTATTTCATTTTCCTTAAGACTAAGCTAGTAACCTTATAGGCTTAAGTTACACATTAGTAACCAGGGTTGATTAAGTTGATTTAGTTGATTTAAGATTAAGGGATAATAAATTTTAATCCAAATTATTAATTAATATTTTGAAGTATTACATTAGAATTTTTTTAATTTTGAGGTTAATTATTGAATTATGGAGTTTTGGATTATTTTAATGTATTAATTAAAAGGTTAAAAGTTGACTTTTATAATTAAAGTGATTTTTAAATTCTTAATATTTTTTGTAAATATTAGATCTTCGTATGAGTAATAAGACTCTATGTTTTTTGAATTTAGAATTTTTGACATTAAGTTATGGTTTTTCAAAGGTTTTGACCTACTTTTAAACTACGATTATATAGAAAGTTGACTATGTGACATTGACTTAATTTTTGGAGTTTTGACTTTTTTATAAAATAATATATTTTAATTAGAGTTGATTAACTTTTAATTTGATTAAAGTGGGTTTTTTTAAAATTTTTGGTGATTTTTCAAAGTTAAGGTACTTTTGGATTTTCTAAAATTGCCTAATTTAGGGGATTTTAATTTAGTCCCAAACCTATTAGAATCACCCCCAAATTAGAATTACCTAAGATGTTTTTTAGTATTTAGGGATTTTTTTTGGAATTTTTAAACATTTTTAATTAATTAATCTAATTAAATATCAAATTCCCATAAAATTTAAAATTAATTAAAGGCCTAATTATGGGTCTTTTTAATTTCATGTATTAAGGGTTCAATTATAAGAAATTAAAGTTTTGGAATTTTTAATAAATTAATTTGAATTAATTAATTAAAGCCAAATTTAGGAGGAAATTTTTGGGTTCTAGTTTGGACCAAATGGGCACCAATTTTAGTTAAATTTAGGCCAAGAGATCACCTAATCTCAAGGCCCAAGCCCCCTAAATTTGGGCTCAAGATGGATCCCCTAAGGTGGTTACTCTTTTTAATTTCATGTATTAAGGGTTCAATTATAAGAAATTAAAGTCATTACATGAATTTAATATTAATTAATTATGAATTAATTAAAGTTTAAAGCCAAATTTAGGAGGAGATTTTTGGGTTCCTAGTTGGTGGACCAAATGGGCACCAATTTTAGTTAAATTTAGGCCAAGAGATCACCTAATCTCAAGGCCCAAGCCCCCTAAATTTGGGCTCAAGATGGATCCCCTAAGGTGGTTACTCAAACCATCAATGGTAACGACTAGGTTACCTTAGAAAATCCCTAAGTCACTATCTTAGGCTTGGAGGGGATGAAATCAGTGACTTTAAACTCCCTATTTTAAGCACAACTAGCACAAACATTCAAATCATGTCTCATTGGATAGGTAGATATGTTGATTTAAAATTAAGGGCCAAACCCTGACTATTAAGCCCAAATCAATTTAAACATGACCTTAATTACATCAAATAGATAAGAGAAATTTTGGACTTGTGTTTAATATGCCAAAAATTGCTCTCCCGATGTTTTAAGCCATGGCGACTCATAATTTAATCATAAATACAAAAATAAAAAAAATTCTTTTAATGGAATTGAGATAAACACATCATAATTATGGCTTTAGAGAAATGGGGATCTAATAGGTCTCCTCAAGACCTTTCTAATGAGCCTAAGATTACCTAAATCTGCCAAGTCTATGAGTAGATAATTTTTCAAAATTTCCTATAATTTTTGGATTAATTAAATCCAAATTTATAAATACTAATTTACACATTGAATTTGCACTTTTACAAGTGACATACTCTAATGGGAGGGTCAATGATTGCATGATGACTGTGTAAACATGGGATTAATTACAGCCCTTATATCATTGATCGAATGCCCATTGTAAAATGGGCTCCAAACTACAGAATCTAATCTGAACCATTGATTGAAATCAATGGCTAGGATTGTATCTTCAACCTCCTTCACAAACTCAAAGCCATAAATAATCTTTGGAGTGATCCAAGAGATCCCACTGGTAAACTCTTTCAAAATTTCATAGGAAGGATTAGGATAGTGTGAACTTTCAATCTAATGGTGGAAATCTGTTGATTTGAAGTTCTCTTCAAACTTAATCTAACTACATATCTTAAGAGATCAAAATTGAAGTCTGACATTATAAAAATTTCCAATATATGGGACTTTATATCAAGAAGCGTTTGGATGTGAAATCCAATAGTTCTATTTTAGACATTAGAGCTGGAGGACAAAGAAAGCATGAATTTGAGTGGAGCATGGAGTGATTTCATCAGAGCTCACTTGGAACTGTAGCTAAAAGGAGCTGGAAAGCTGAGGGAAAGGAGAGGAATGCTTATAGAGCTTTGGGGAGGTTTTTTGAAATGCTGGAGTCAAATTAGGACATCAGGATGACCAAGCTCTACTCAAATATTATAGCCTCGGACACTCATAATTGATCAGAGTAGCCTATAGATGGACTCCACGTGGAGGGAGACATCCTCAGGGAGTCTTCTAATCCAAAAGGAGTTGAACTCAGGCTTTATGGAAGCTTCATTTAGATACATTAAAGGGAGGACTATCAGAGATCCAATCATCTTGCTCTAGTGTCGGCCACTAGCTAGGTCAATCTTAGGTGGAAAGGCTGTTGGGGCTCGGGCGAGCTCAAAGTATGTGATGGAGGAAGTGACATGACAAGGAAGGGGTATGGATCATCTAATAAGAGAAAGGCAGATTGCTTGAGTTGTGAACCCGAATCCAACTCCTGATAGCCTACCTATGATGTCTTCTGCATGGATAGAATAGACTTTTTGATTGACTTGATTAGCTTGGTTGGCTCGGAAGGCCCAGGGGAGGATCCGGAGAAGGCCTTCACGTAATGCCGCTAAAAGGAAGGGTGGCGAGTGGGAGAAGATTTCCTCCCCAAGGGTGTGGATATGGTATATAGCCAAAAGAAGAAGTCGAATCAGAAGCAACTGGGCAAGCAAATGTTGCTGCACAAAGGGCCATAGCGTAGTTCGAGAAAGAGCTTTTGAGTGTTTTAACTCAGTTATAGATAATGAAAGAGAGAACTAGACTTTTCTTTCTAAAATACAAGTAAGTAGGCATAGACAATATTTAGTCAAACAAATCCACCGGGGCCCCGTAAGGCATGGCTTTCATATCCTTTCCAAACATGGAAACCACTGATTGGAACGAGTGACCTCCTCCAAGCCATTGGGGACATTGAAACTCATGTCGTACAGCCAAGTAGAAAATGAAAGAGTTGATTCGATCACCAGAATGAGGCTTCGGGAATCTTTCAAAAAAACATGAGCTCCCTTAGATATGTAATGTACATGAAGGATATCTAACTGCTGGCGCATGATGCTTACTAGTTCACCTAATGGGAGCAATATTGAAGTAGCTTATTCACAAACGAAGGCATTCTAGTGTAAGGAGAAGCTCAATTGGACTTGGGGAAGCCCAATTTTTAGAATAATTTTGGGTTGACCCAAACCTATATGGTTTAGGTCAATTTAGACTTAACCTGGGTCAGACAAGCTCATGGGATTGTTGAGGAGATATATTGGGTCAAGGGGAAACAAGTGCAAGTGTCAATTAGGTTTGATATGGTATGTGATGGGAGATGGCTCAGGTCAAAGTATTTTTGACTACTTTGGGTTAGCTTAGAGGTTGACCCAAGTTAACCTAAGGGTGGGGCAGATTAGGGTAGGTGCCTTTGGGTCTATGTCAAGCCAATGCAAGTGTTGAATTGGGATGGTGTGGCCTAGGTTGAGAAATGGCTCAAATCATAGTGGTTTTAACCACTTTGGGTTAGCCTAATTCCTAATCCAAGTTGACATAAGGTCTGGATCAACCAGGGATGGTGTGTTGGGGCATGGGGAACCCAATGCCACCAATAGTTTGATTCAATTTGGATAAGGTTGAGATTTTGCTTAAGGAAGACCTCTCTTTGGACACTTGGGTCAAACCAAATGGCTAAGCCAAATGAACTCAAGGCTTGGTCTTCAATAAGGGTCTCTTAATGACTCAATGGACCATTCCATGAGTTTGAATGGGATTGGAGAAGTCTCGGTCAAGAGGTTTAAGAGGGCGAAAGTATATGGGAGGTTTAGTCAAACTTGGTTGACTTGGTCAATTAAGTTAACCTAGGGTCAAGGTTTGGATCCATTGAGTTTAAATCAATCATATGAACTTAATGGAAGAGTTCCAATGTAAAAGGGAGCTCATTAAGTTTGAAATGGGTGTTTAAACCATCAAGGGCTATTTTAGTCAATCATGGCTAACTTGGCGAACAAAGTAAAACCAAAGGGTGGGTTTGGGTCCACTATGTTCCTAATGATATTTAGGATCCACTGGGGTAGATTTTGAAGGTTGATAGTGTTGAACTATGTTGAGTTTTGGGGAAAAGATTAGAAATACCTTTAAAGGGTATTTTGGTAATTTTGACCGTTGGTCAATCCTGAATCAAACATGGTCAACAAAGTGTAGGTTACTGCTCAACAAGTTATAAAAAAGTACATGAATGTGTTTAGAAGGTTTGGAAAGAGACCCAAGGCCAAATTCCACTAAATGGGAAATCCAATGGCATAGACCATAAATATTTGAAGGTTTAGCAGCCTTTGAAAATCAATTCAATTTTTAGGACTAGGAAACTAATAATTAGCTTAAATTTGGTGGGTTGATCTTAGAGATGTATCTAGATAAAATATTCAATTAATATACTCAAATTAAAGGTCATTTGACTAGGTTTCAAGGTGGTACAAAAACCACCCAAAAAAGGTTTAAGGACCTGGGCCCTTAATTCTAGGATTTGGTTTGGAAACTTGAATTTGGATTTGATTCTAGACTTGAATTCTCGAGTTTGAATTATCCACATCAATGAAAAACAAATGAACGATTGATATTGATTTGATATGATTTGAAAGTTAATTGAAAGTTGGTGGAAGGTTGGACAAGATATTGAATTAAAAAGTGGAATTGGATTTGGTTAGGATTGGATGTGATTTTGACTTGCCCATTTATGATTGAGAAGTGGGCATCTTCCAATGACTAGGTCAGTAGAAAGAAACCCAAGTTGGCCCTAGTTACCTCATACATAAACAAGGTTAATAATTTCATACCAAGTTGATCATATATGATGCCCTAATTTTATCTCAGAAAATGAAGAGCCTTTAATTATAACTTTACATCATCCTGAGATCTATTTGACTCAATTATAAGTGATCCCCCTTCATGAATTCTATTTTTTAGGGAAAAGTCTGAGGTTATCTTAGCAAATAAAGATCTACCCCTAGGAACTACTTGTAACAATATTCCACTTTATATGATCATAAATGTCAACAATCTAAGACTCTTTTGAGTGCTTATTGAGCTTGGTGCAATAATCAACAATGTTAACTTGAGGATTCCTAGGGTGGACACTAGCATGCTTAGTTTAGATAGAATAATGCTTTATGATTTTGATAAGAAAGGTTAGTTGTAGATAGGTTTAGTTACTCTTATTTAAAAAATTGTTACTTAATGACCAAAGAAAATTTCATATTATTTATTTGAGAACCTCCATTAGTGCAATTCCAATTAAACCATGGTTTCATAAATATATAATGGTTCTTTCCTCCCTCCATTACCACTTTAATTATTCATGTGTTACTATAAAATATTATATTAAGGGAGATTTATAACCATTCTCAATTAATAAACCTGGGCCTATAAGGATGAAACATATTATATATCCAAAAGAAAGCCACGTTATCCAAAATATAAATATAACGAAAGTTTAAAAAAATTCAAGTAACAAAATTATTGACTAGAAAGATCAAAATAATATTATAGGATTTATGGTTTAGCAATCTCATGTCATTCCTACACACTAAGGTGGTAGAATGGCTTAATAGCTTAAGGATGAGGAAGAGGAAGAAATTAAATATATATAAGGGCAACAACATTCATGTAAAAAATGTTCAAATTTCTATGGTAGCAAGAAAAAACATCTATTGTACATATTGGTTTTAATCTAACTTAAAAGATGAGTTATATGGAATAGATGCACATGCAAATTTAATTAAATTAATATAAAGTAAATACTAAGATTTGATTAATTGGAGATACTCAACAATATATTACTCCAAGGCTTATGGATTAGTTGAAGCCTTCAACAAATCTTTGGTGCAAATCATCAAAATGACGTTAGATGATAATAAATGTCAGTGGGATAAGAGGTTGGTAGAAGCCTTGTGGGCTTATCAGAGCACTTACAGGACTTTGAGCTGATCTACTACATTTTCCTTAATGTATAGGTCTCTGACCATGCTTCAGTTGGAAGTGCAAATCCCTTCATTAAGGATCACCGTGCAAAATAAATTTATTACTAAAGGAAATACTCAACTTCAGTTGGAGGATCTCGAAGAACTTGAATAGCATTATCTCCAAAGCTCAGCAAAATCTAGAGCTTTATAAAGAAAGAATCTCCAAGCTCAGCAAAATCTAGAGTTATATAAAGAAAGAATGGTTCAAGCTCATGATAAGCGAGAGTGACCTAGAAGTTTCCAAGTAAGAGACTTAGTTTTGGTTCTTCATAGGCCAATCTTAGCCCATCTAAAGATTTGTGAGAAGTTTGAACTAACATGTGAATGGCCTTTTGCTATAGAGACATTCTATGAAGGAGACTCCAACTAACAACTTGATTGTAAAGAAAATCACCTGATGCTATCGATCAATGGGTGTTTCCTTATGAAATACTATGCTTTGTGTAATATGAACCTAAAATTAATTAATTTTTTTTGTTTCAAATCGCATTGAATCAAATTACCTAAATTAAAAAAAAAAATCCAAAATATAAATCTTTCAATCATTAAGGTTAGGTGTCAGTCCCCGTGCTTCTTTTCCTTAGGATTAAATCCACTAGTGATGGAGTAAACCCTATGTAGCACCAATCTAGTATCAAATCAAAATTCTTGAATCCATAAGGTTAGGTGTGAGTTTCCATGCTTTCTTTCTTATGATTAAATCCAATACTGCTGGAGCAAGCCCTCTATGTCACCACCCTAATATAAAAAACAAAACCCTTTTGGTCTTACAAGGTTATGAGTGAGTCCTCGTGCTTCATTTCCTTAAGAATAAATTTACTGATACTTAAGGAATCCATTCACGCAACCATCTTATCATTAAATAAAAATTAAAATCTTTTGATCCCTTATGAATAGGTGTGTGTCCTTGAGCTTCTTATTTCTTAGGATCTCGACTAAGCTAGTTCTAGATTTGAACCTGCCAGGCCCCTCCATAACTTATTCATCTTTAGTGTCTTAAGTTTAGGTGTGATACCCGTGATTCATTTCCTTAGGTAAATTAAAATCAAAGAAATTTTGATCTTTTAGGAATAAATGTGAGTCTCTGAGCTTCCTATCTCCTAGAATCTTTATTAACTATTTTTATATTTAATCCTATTGGGCCCCTCCATATCTTGGCCATCTCTTTAGCATCTTAAGCTTTGATGTGAGACCTTATGCTTCCTTCCTTTGATATAGAGGTAATAAAATTTAATAGAAATATTTTTATTAGGTATAAGTCCCCTATTGACATCCTTTAGACCTAAGTTAGGTTCTTTTTCTAGTTAAAATTAAAATTTCAAACTAGATCTATCCAATTGATCAATGTCAATATGTGTAGTATAACTTTAATCTACTACACATATTGGGGATTCATTTTTTGACCTCATTTTTTTATGAGTTTGACTATCAAAAACCAAAACCAAATCCAATACTTTAAACCAAAAGTCTATGCCAAAATCTCTTGCCCCATAACCATTTTTGACAAATTTTTCCATCACTTCAAAATCCTAGATGCCCTCTAATTCATGATCCATTAATCTCATATTGATTAGACATATCTCTAGGGTCAACTGTTCAAATTTAATAATAATTTTATCCATCTAACCCCTAAAATTGAATTTATTTTCAAAGGTTGTAAAACCTTCAAATATTTATAGCCAATGCCTTTAGACCATGCAACTTATATAATTTGACCTTGGGAATCTCACCAAAACCCTTGATTATGGCTATAATCAATCTCATTGATGTTAAAAAAATAATTAAACTTTTGGTGAATTTTAGTTAACCATGTGCCCACTAAACCCCAAAATCCTTAAAGAAAAATTAAACATTTCATAAACATCAATATGGCACAATCAAAATAAGCCATGAAACCTTTTCTAATGTATTCTAAATATTATTTGGAGTGTATTGAACCAAGCCACAAGACTTGGTTGACCAAGTCAACCATTATTGACAAAAAATACCTCTTAAGGATCTAAACATGCATTTCATGCAAGGGGACTTCACCATTACATAGAACCACCTCTATTGGGTCCAAAATATCATTTTGAACTGATTAGAACAAACTCCAACCTTTCATCAAACCTTGTTGAACAAATCAACCGTACACTCAACCTAATCCAAATCCAACACTCTAAGAATTTCTAAACCAAATCAAACTCCCAAAATTATCTCAATGAATTCTCTAAGCATATCCAACAACTTCATGAGTCAAACACATATTGGTTAGGCTTGGTTAACACATTTAGAGTGGTGAAACTCATGCATGTAATCAACCATTCATTTAAACATCATATTCTTGACTCCAAACCTTTGATTTTTTTTTTACAACAAGCATGTCGTTTAGCCTTGACTAGTTCACTAGCCAAAAAATCAACAAAACCAAAGAAAATGGGGCAAAATGGTTAAAATCCCCCATATTTTCCACTTCTCTCCAAACCACACATCTAAATCCACTTAACCCTATTCAAATCAACCATAAAGCTTAACTAAATCATATCATAAACATAAATCAACCATTGGTCTAACAATAAAAAGGAAAAATATGGCCTCGTCCCCATAAAAAGGCTAACTCAAGTCATCTAAAGTAAGCCGCTTTCCCCCTGGCTTTTGACCTCCTAGGATAGGTGGCAACCATCCAAGGGAGGGCTCTCTTCAATCCCAACGATTCAAGAAATCTCTATGGATCAAAATGGGAAAAAGCATGGGAAACATTCATTCTAATCTAATACATTCTCTATGCTATCTCCAATCCCCAAGCCTTCACCCCTTACTTCTCCAGAGTTCTCTTAACCTTCTCCAAGAATTTCCTCACAATCCTATAGCCTCCATTTTTGAAGAGAGGATATATATATATATATATATATATATATATATATATATATATATATATATATATAGAGAGAGAGAGAGAGAGAGAGAGAGAGAGAGAGAGAAATAGGGAGAGAAAAGGATATCTAAAGCAATGCATCCATAATCAACTCTTGGGGTTTTCTATAAAGTTTTGTATGACTTTTCTAAGTTTAGAAAAAGCTTAAGAAAAAGCAAATTCATCAATTGGTTGGTATGATATTTATATTTTAAGTTTAAAATTCATTTTAAAATAGCTTTAAATCCTCAATGCATGGAGCCCCCGAATTCACTAAAATGTCGATGATCAAATTTGAATGGGTATTTTGAATGTTAAGAACAAATAAAGTTTTTAGATCAAATTGAACTAAAATGTCCTTGATCGATTAGAGCCATCTGATCAAGCGTTCATCGCAATCAAGAGGAGCATAATCGACCAAAAACTCATATAAAACTTCACGTCATTTTTAGGTTTCTAACCCTCATATAACAAAATTATGTGTAGGCAATGTGGCCGCATCTAGCCCATCCATTCCATGCACTTCAAATCTAATCATAGGATCCAGTATTTGACACGGATTAGTCATCACCAATTTAGTGACAAGCATCCTTGGGCTATAGTGGTGCACCATCGCACTTCCATCCAACCAATGATTAGAAAAATGATGATGACTAATAAATAAAAAAATCTTTTTAATGCTCAAAAGTACAAAAAAATCATAAAAAAAATTCAATTTTCCACCAAATTTAGTGTTTTTTGCTCATTAGAATGTGAAAAAAATGTTTAAATGTCATTTTGATCTCTATATTATGAGAAATTCAAAGATATTTGAAATCAATTTTCTTTTTCTTATGATCTAGGGATCAAAGAGGACTCAAATTTTGGTGGAATATTTTTTAGCATTATATAAAACCCTAGTATTTTTTATAATTCAAGGTGTGCTTAGAATTGTAGTGAAATAAATTTCTAAAGTGATTGGTTCAATTTTGACCCATGACTTTAAAATTCTTAACTCTTCAAATAGGTAGAATTTTCTTGATAATTTTTAATGATGTGCTTGTACATGTGTAAGGGTTAGTTAGACCAAGTTTATATCCTATTTAAACATTAGTGACACCAACAACAACAACAACATAAATCCTTTGTCACGTGGTGTCTACTATATGGATCCTTTTTCGCCATTGTGTCCTATTAAAAGTAAAATTCTCATTTAAATCTAATAAGGAAAGATCATCTCTAATATTTTCTAACCAAGTCATTTTAGGTCTACCTCTACCTTTCTTAACATAAGTCAAAATATAATACCTCAACTTTCC
Organism: Dendrobium officinale; assembly: GCA_019514585.1. NCBI lineage: Eukaryota > Viridiplantae > Streptophyta > Magnoliopsida > Asparagales > Orchidaceae > Dendrobium > Dendrobium officinale. Next base: position 29,925,028 of record CM033686.1, on the reverse strand, counting down.
TAATCGGGTCATCAGAAGGCCTCCGTTTAATGTGACGAAACCATCTAAGGTAACTCTCTCTAATCTTATCTTGCACTAGAGCTACTCCAACCTTTTCACATATATGTTGATTTTGTATCCAATCTCTAAGGGTAAAGCCACTCATCCACCTAAGCATCCTCAGCTCTGCAACACTTAACTTAGTATTATGCTTCTCTTTTAATGGCCAACATTCGGCACCATAAAGCATTATAGGTCTCACCACCATATTATAGAATTTTCCCTTAAGTTTGAAGTGGACTTTTCTATTGCACAATAAGCTGGATACATTCCTCCACTTCAACCATCCAACTTGAATTCTACTAATAATATCCCCCATTTATTTCAACATCAATCAGTACAATAGATATAAGATATCTAAAACGTGTTCTCTTATTAATGACTTGATCGCCCAAAGTCACAATCCCCTCACGAGATCTATTACTACTATAATTACACTCCATATATTCAGTTTTAGATATACTCAAGCGAAATCCTTTAGACTCTAAGGTTGACATCCAAAATTCAAGTTTACCTTTAACTCCCTCTCTAGTCTTATCAACAAGAAGATATATCATCAGCAAAAAACATACACCAAGGTACATCCTATTGCAAATGTCCAGTAATTAACTCCTTTCTTTTCAATAACTCTCCATAGAAGTTCTCAAGGAAATTTATCATATGCTTTCTCTAAATCAATAAATATTACATGTAGATCTTCCTCATTCTCTTTATATTACTCCATCAAACCACTCAATAAATTAATGGCTTCCATAGTAGCCTTACCAATCCAATTTGATTTTAAGAAACATTAGTATCACGCCGTAGCCTACTCTCCATAACTTGCTCCCATAGTTTTAAATTATGACACATTAACTTAATTCCTCTATAATTTTCACACTCCTATGCAACATCTTTATTCTTAAAAATATGAACTAACACACTCATATGTCCACTCATCTAGCATCTTTTTATTCTTCAAAACAGTACTAAAAAGTTTAGTAAGCCAAGAAATTCCTTCTTCTCCTAAGAAATTTGCTATCTCTATTGGATTATCATCAAGTCCAATAGCTATTCCATATTTAATTTTCTTTAAAGCCTCTCTAACTTTGGTTTTACTAATACACCGATAAAAGTAAAAAAAAATATTTTTATTTAGGTTGCTAAAGTCACTAAAGTCAATCATATTTTCACATTTTTTAATAAAAAGTTTAGCAAACATCTACCTTTATTGAATATCATCTTCTATGAAAAGTACTTTTTGATCTTCACCCTTAATACACTTCACTTGAACTAAATCCTTATTACTCCTATCACTTTGTTTGGCTAACTTATGCATATATCTTTCTCCCTTCTTAGTAACTAATCTATTATATAAATCATTAAAAGCTAAGTTCTTTGCATCACAAATAACTTTCTTAGATTCCTTATGAGCCTCTTTATAGTTTTCCCAATTATCAAAATTTTTACATCTAAACTAATTTTTAAAATAATTCTTCTTATTTTTTATCTTTTCTTATATATTTGGATTCCACCACTAACTATTTTTATTATTAGGATATTTTCCCTTCGAAACTCTAAGCACATCTTTTGCAATAATCTTAATATCACTAGTTTCTTTTTTCCCACATAACATTAGCATCCTCATGCATAGACAAAATCTTGAGATCTAAAATTATACTCTCAAAAATACTTTAGTTAATATTCTTCAAATACCCCCCATCTAATGAAAAAAAAATTGTTTATTTTCTACCCCTTTATCTTAAAGTCGAAAACTAAAAATCGATGTTTTTTTAAGAAATGCTAAATGCATTAATAATGAAGAAAATTATTACAAACTACTATGTGATAGTACATCTATCATAATACTCCTTTAACAATTTGAGAAACAAAGGAGGAATCTTATTTCTACTTGTTGACCTCATTATTTGAGGTCCATTTCCCCGGAATCAATTCTAGCACCTAGGTAATCGTAACCTAGTGTAGACGTCGCCCCCATAGGATTTCTCTTAAGTGGATACCCATTGACGTAGCGTCGACTAAAACCTACCATTCGATTCGAATCAAAATCAATTCAATCTAGTTTCAATTCAACTCTAAAACGAACTCAAATCAAACCCGATTTATGATTCGTCAATTTCGATCGACTCAATTTAATACAATCTAATTTGTTTTCGATCAAATTGATACATCATTGGGCTTAAATCAATTCACCAATCAAACACCAAATTCTTTCTAATCAAATCTATTTAATTTTAATCAAATTAAAATTAGCCCTTTGATCCCTTTTAAATTCAACTCAAATCTAATTCAACTCCAAACTAAACTCAACTCGACTCATATCAAATCAAAATTTATATTCATTAAACTTGATATTATGTGAATTTAATTAAATCAATTATAACCACTATTAGGATAAATCAATTCAAATTGTTTAAATCAATCAATAAATCCTAGCCACTGATTTGAATTGAGAGTTTTGGATTTTATTAGGCCGATCTAACCACCAGCCCCAACTTCCTCTTATTCGCAAACTGTCTCCCCACTGTCTGACTAATTCGTGAAACCTCCCAGGTCGGTTCTCTCTGTCGTGAATTGCCCCCGTCTCCTCAGCAGTTCGCATAACTTTTCCCCTCACTATCGCTCTCTCCAAGTTCACGAAATCAACACAGCTGAACTCCCATTCACAGATACATAACCGAATTCCTCTTCTCAGATCGCAGGAGACGCCCTCAACCCGTCACCTCCAGTTCACACGAACACCTCCAAGCTGAATCCCTGCATCTCTCAGTCTCATTCGCACATAGAACACGAAATCCTCACACTACAGTTTGCAGCTCTCCCGCTCGGTCCTCCCCTGCAGAACCACCACCCAGCCGTTGCCTCACAGTTCGTGAAATCCCTCTCCTATTTGCACACGAACACACGGCAGTTCGCACAGACCTTCGCCTCTTCCCAGTTCGCGAAGACCTCGTCTCCTTTCTCCAGTTCGCTCACTGCATTCTCTGCAATTCGCTACGAAGGATAAAGAAACACGAAATTTTTCCTCAAAAACCCCATCCCTAGCCAAGGAACCGCTCCCTCCTTGCTCAATCGTCACCCCTCATTTGCATGTTCAAGGAAGATCGATCGAAACCTTAAGGAAACCTGCCGTCTTGCTCTTGCTGTGTTCACAATCTTCAACGTCAATCACTAGTCCGAATCGAGGATCTCGTCGTCGCATCCTTCGGTCTGGCCAACGCTAATACCTTTTCAATCTTGGGTATATTTTCTACATCTTCTCCATCTTTTTCTTCTCTAACTCTTATTTGATTTAAACTAAGTATTAGGGAGTTGAATCTTAATATTCTTGAATAAAATCTGAGACAAAATCTGTCAACGTTTCACTCTTTTGATAAGTATTGGCAATAAGAGAAATGATGAAAGTTTTGTTGGAATGCATATATAAACTTTTTTATCTTGGACGACAAATGACTGCATCTATTCTATTTTTCATAGTTGCATTATATCTTGCATTTGTTATTCTTGAATGGTTTTAAGTTTTCATTTTTTTTTATAACGATATAACAATAAGAAATAAATGTTATATTTATGTTATTAGTTTTCTGAAAAATATTAACGACAAGAATTGTAGAAGTGGCTAAGATATGTGGATATGAAAATATTTGGTGGATTTCTCAAATCAAAATAACATATATAGATCTCATGTACTTTAATATATTATACCAATTTTAAATTCGGTTATGATAAACATCACTTATACTAGTTTCAACGATTACTTGACGAATCATGTTAAAATTTTTTCTTTACCCATAGATTATGTGAATCTTTATATTCGAAATAAGAAAATTTGATCTTAGTAATAATTCATAAGTGAGTTTCCTACCTCTTGCTTTAGATGATTATATCTTCATGTTTATTTCAAAGATTCCATTGGATCTTGTTGGAAAGAAAGATATAAGGCTTATTTTAAATTGAAAACTGATTGAAGAAATTTCATGTGCTTCAAATATAAGTTTTTGCATAAACCCATATGTGATATCACTTCATAATGGTTGAAATATTTTCTTGAATTTTAGAAAAGTAAGTTTGCATCAAGTCTTCTTTCTTTTCTTATTTATATTTTGGGAATTGTTGAATTGTAAATAGGCATATGTGGGTTTATGGTGGAAAATATTTGGTGAAAATTATTTTGCATAATCGTCCTTCGTTTTATATGTATATATGCTCTATATGTTTTGGAAAGGGTGATGTGATGAATTCGTATATGATGGTAGAAGAGTATTGTATAAGAAAGGATGGAAAGTGAAATGTAGATTGTGAAAGGGTAAAATGTTTTGAAAAGGTAAAATTGTTATGAGAAAGGTAAGATGTCAATATGTATCTTTCGGAAAGTAAAATGATGGGTTTTAAAAGTATGCTTGTGTGTGTTTTTAGGAATTTTTAGAAATTGAAAGTGTATGTTTATGTTAGAAAATGAAATGTATAAAAGTGGAGATGTATTTGAAATTGTATGTGTTGAAAGGTAAAAATTTTGTGTTTTTGGAAAGTGTATGTGTTGAAGTTTAAAATGTGTAGAAAAGGTGCATTGAATATTGAAGAGTTTAAAAGTGTTTTTGAAAAGTAAGAGTGTGGAGTATGATTTTGGAAATGTTGAAACATGCAAATTGTAAGAGATAAAATATTCGTTTTAAAAAAAAAATTGTGTAAGTTTTGGAAGAGTGAAAAGTGTAGATTTTGAGGGTGATGCTTATAGAAGATGAAAGGTAATCTATTTTGTGTATAAGTGTTAAAGGTGGAAATATATGTTGGAAAATTATAAAGTGTATTTCCAAAAGTAAAAGTTCCAAAAGCAAAGCAACAAAGCCAGTGTTCAAGCCCGAAGAAAGGTACGACTTTTATTTTCAGTAAATTTCAGTTATTTTATTATTATTTATTAAAAGTGCTTCTAATCCCTGCTTTTCCTGTTTTCTTCTCTTTATTTGCATGAACTGTGAGGAATGGTACCGGTCGAGGGAACAAAAGGACAAGGAGCTAATGACATCAGTCGCCTCTATCCAACCGGGTAGAGGTGCTACGGGCGGAACCACCGAGTCGTAGCCCCCGGTGACTGTGAGTATTCTAAAACTTAGAAAACCTTTAGGGACCCCTTGATATGGTGTGCGTGAACCATTCCCTTAGGTCCCTGTAGTAACTTCAATTTAATTAGGATTACTTTTTGTTTTTAGATCCTCAAACTTCTTTTACATATGCGCAAAGTCCTAAGGGTTAGTTATAATAAAGATTTTATCCCATATAACAGTAGTGACACTTAAGGACAAAAATTAAGGATTGAGTCTTAAAAAATCTAGACTTAAGATGCATGTACACCTTAGGATAGAAACATATAACATAGAAAACTTAATGACACCTCACTCTAGAATTAGTGAATATCTTTAAATTAAAATTCAATCAATTAGAAAACTTTAGTCAATAATTAACCTATATAGGACATATCAAAACCACACAACCTGTTGCACACACTTAGAATTGTTTGTTAGGACAACCGACTCTAGATTTAGGTTAGGCCGGTGTTTATTTTCTTATTGCACTGTGACGGGCTTTTCCTCGAGTTTCATTGCATGCTGATTGTAAAATTGTTGGTGTGTTTGTTTATTTATTTTTACTACACTCTGTGTTATAATTTGACTGACGATTAGATTACCCATAGGTTAGAAGCGATCTGGATTGTTAATACGATTTTCTGCAGGTGGCCACACTCATGCAGGGCAAAAAAAGGGGGCTAATTGATCAAAAATTTTATATAAATGCTACAGGTACTCCAGTTGCTTAGCCCCCAAAATAAAAAAGAGTGTGGCCAAGTGTGGCTTAATAATTTAAATTCAATAGCATATATATAACTACGTGGGATGATTTTTATTATAAATTTCTTAGGATAACCCTGCAGGTGGACTAGATTTTTCTTCCCTTTCTGTGAAATGAAATATAATGTAAATATAATATATCAAGAGTCAATAAATGTGAAAGTGATTTTTAAAAATGGGATATTACATCCAATTTGGAATCTAAAGAAAGGAGAATATACCTTAAAGGATTATTCTCTTTTATTTGGAAAGCCAAATTAGGATGATTCAATATCCAAATAGAAAAGAAAATACCCCTCTTAGGGATGAGTTTCTTTTCATTTGGATATCCAGAACCCGGCGGACCCGAGAAACTCATAGAAGAAGAAAAAACAGAACGAGAAGATTGAAGAAAGAAGATCAAGAAACAAAAATTCAAGGAACAGTATATCCCAATTCAAAAATCACTTGCGTCATTCTTAGGATTAGAATCCGGGTTTGTTGTCAGTGGTGCCCGGCCACTTTACTTTTCTGCAAATTCTAGGTGTAATATGGACATTGGACATTGGATATTATAATTTTGGATTAATTAATTTGTTTGTTTACATTGTTTGTGCAGTAGCTTTTTTTAGGGCCCTTGCATGTCGTGTTTTGTTTTAGCCTGGATACGAATCGGAGAGATTTTTTTTCGTAAGGGTACGCTCAAAATTCTTTTACTTGAAATTCTAATAAAAATTTTTAGGCTCACATAGTAACTCTAACGATCTAAGAAGTAAGCTCAGGGCCGCCGAGAGTCAGCATAAGCATATTAATACTTTCTCTTCCTTGTTAGGCACCTCCCCGCCTGCGGGTTCTGGCAGACCACTTGACCTATGAGGGTGCAGTTCTGTCATGGGGATGTTGTGCAATCTCTAGGGAAAAATCTATTTTCTAAGCCTAAATTTTTAAACTGCTTCATTATCATTTTATGCATTTGAGTCAATTAGCATGCATTGCATTAGATACAAATTAAAAGAGTCTAAAATATTAATTGCATTTCTAGACATTTTTCACCCTACATAAGTCAAGGGGCCAATTAGGAACTGTCTTAGATGTCGGCCCCCAATTCCTTAAAACTTAAGCAACGTCCCTACCCATCTTTTATAAGAGACTGGATACATGGTTTTAAAGCGCCTAGGTGGTTAGCTGGCTCCCCAATCCAGGCCGGGTAAGTCCAGATTTGCATTTCATTAGTTAGGTTCGGGTCACTACTTTGTAGTACCCAAATTAGATTTAGGTTCTAAGGCAGATTCTTTTTAGATCTTAAGTCCTCTCCCTCCTGGAATATAATCCCAAATTTCTAATAAAATGTCAACTTGAACATAAAATTTTCTCTTAAAATGTAAAGCCCAACATAGGGTAGGCTGAGGTTGCCTATGAGCTTCTCAGAATCCAGCACCTCCTACTTTTCCTCCTTTGACTCGCTAATAAATGTTCAATATTGAGCTTTCTCCTTGAAAACTCTTTACTTCTGTTCCTTGTCTTCTAATTTGTAGTCAAAAGGGTATGAAATCACTGCTTTAATCGAGAGTTTTCTTAGGAGTATTCTTCCTAAGATGTAATTAACTATAGGAGCTTGCTCCTATAGGGATTTGAGAACCCCAGACTAAACTAAACCTTATTTTATTTATATAAAATAAGGAAAGAATCTTTGGTAATGCAAATGTCTTTAAAGTTTCATTTCTAATTTTAAATATATTTGTAGGATGTTATTATTATCTTTTTAGATAATATAATATCATGCTTATTATATTCAATTTTGGAAACGATGAATTTTATAAAATCTATTCTTGTTTTGGATGTCTTGAAGAATGTTATGTTCGTCTTTCAAGATGATATAATATTCTCCTTGTTATATCTAAATAAAAGAATGGGTATACTTTTTCAAAAAAAAAATTATTTCTATTTTTGAACATATTCTATAGAATTTTATATTCATCTTTCGAGAAGATATATTATTCTTTGAACTATGTTTGATCATAGAAATATATCTTTTCAAAACCCTTTTCTGATATTCAATCCATTGTAGAATATTGTGTCGGCCTCTCGAGACTGTAATTTATTCTTAATGCAGTATTCGATTACAAAATAGGAGAAATCAAAATCTACGTGGTGGCATAACTTTTCCCACCAAGGTTTTTCTGGCGACTCCACTGGGGATGCTTATCCTCTCTCCATCTTTAGCAGTATTTTATTCCCTTTAATAGGTAGTATACTTGTGCTTTATATAGGTTGTAATTACCTTTCTTCTGCCGGTTCTTTTATTCATTTCATTCTTGGATAATTTGGCCGGTATCTAAAAAATTTTTAGAGGTCTTATTTTGGACCCTGTTAGAAAATTAACGGGAAGATCCTTTATATGACCTTTTTGTAAAAGAAATTCTCATGCTAATTCGAATGTTGTAGTTATATTTTTTCTTGTAGCTTAATATTTGACTTAGCACTGGGTCCAAAATCAATCTTTGCCCAATCTTTAGTAATATGTATAGTTGCTTATTTTAGTAACTTAATATATTATTTGGATTGGGTTCAAATAATTTTAAGTCTTCAAAATTTTAAACTTCTTCGTGTCCTAGCCAACATGTTGCAGTTATATATTTTTATAACTCGATATGTGGTAGGACAAATTTTAAGAAAATTTGAGGTTTTAAATTAAAGTTTTCTCCTTATCTAAACCAACATATTATAGTTATTTTTTTATAGCTTAATATGTGTGGTAGGACAGGGTCCTAAAGCTCAAACCTTCAAATCAAAACTTTTTGCTTGTCCTAATAACATATTATAGTTACATGTCCTTTGTAGCTTGATATGTTTGTTAGGGCAGGGTCCATAATATCATATATGCAAGATTTTTAAGATTAAATTCAATTTAAATTGAGAAAAGTTTTTGAAGGTTCAAATATAAGTTAAGCTTATAAAAATGATTTTTGCTACAGAAAATAGCAGGTTGATTTCTTTTAAAAAGAAATTTACCTCTATCTTCCTTAAATTGTAATTAAAACTTCATTGTGGTTGACTCCTCTAAACTTTAAAGAATAAGACTTATGGTTATCAATGCTAAAATGAAAAATGTGTTCCCTCCCTCCCTCCACTTGGGTGGATTAATGCTTTAGATGAAGATATATCTAATCTCATTTCCTTTTGGAACCTCAAAATACTAAAGTTTAGCCACTTTTTGCTAGGTTCCTAGCAATCGCTGAATTAAATTTAAATATATTTTCAAATCTTCTATTCAACCATATTATGATTTTTCTAATCTTAGGAATGAATAATTATTGGTTGATATATTGAAGTTTGAAAATATTTTGAATTCCCTCATCTTTAAGCCTTCTTGTAGGTTAGAATTTAAGATGCATTTAAATCCTATTTCTTAAGGGTACTACATGGATACGACGATTTATCCTCTACTATGTAGTTTAACTCTGATAGAAAATGGATCTTAAGGCATGCGATAAAGATAAATTACCTAATCAATTATATAAATGCCTTCGTTTACCGTCTGAAGTTTTCTCTTATGGTAATATTTTTAAATCAAATTTTATCTAAGTTTACTCTTGGCTTTATTACTCCATTTTGAGAAAACTCATGAGTAGTTCTTGTTAAAGATTGATCATCTTAAATTTCATTCGAGTCAAAAATTTAGGACAATTCAAGTTTTTTTATTAAGGTTAACCCATGATATGGTTAACATTCCATTTATCATGTGGCTTTCCCTCAAAATTAATTAACACATCTTGAATTAATACTAAATTAGTCGATTTCATAACACCTTTGACAGCTTCCTTCTTCAGTAGTAAAATAAATAAATAAATTATTATCATATTTGGGTTCACCCATTATGATATCCATAAATAACTTCTTTTGAATTAAGATTTATATCAAATTGAAATTAAAGGAGGTGGAAGTCTTATTCATCTTTTTTATCGTTATACATCTCATAGGCATCTTACGAGTTGATGAACTTATTTTATAATTATCTCAGCAAAGTTGTTTATTCATACTATAGGATTGGGTCCAATTTGTAAATTCATCTTCCTTGTATAAGAGCGTTAATTTTCTACTCTTATACTTGGAAGATGATTTTACAACTGAAATAATCATTTCAAGATTTCAGTAAAGGAAGCCTCCTAAAAAAAAAAGTGAAGAAGGAAAAGAAAAGAAAAGAAAAAAGAAACACATTCATTAAATGTGTAGCAAAAAAAAAAAAGGCTTCCCTTTCTAAATCTTAAATATCAAAGGACATATTTATCCTTTAGTATTTTTAACACTTGATTTTGAGAACTCAAAATTTTGGTTCATCATCAAACATTGATGTTCTATTAGATGTAAAATATAAATATCATCTACAAGATTTGAAAATATTGAATTTCTATCTCCAATTTGATTCTCTTTTGATATAATTCTTAATTCAATGAAAACAAAAAGAAGGAAACCCCAGTTTTGCTTGTAGAGAGCTTTGATCTGGGTTAACAAAATCTAAATTCAAGACCTCTCTAGTTAGCAAACTTTTGTAGGTTAGTTCATATATTCAAATCATTATCAAGAAAAATCACATAGATGATCAATCTAAATAGAATTGTAATGGTGCTGGTTGTACATTATTGGGTTTCACATATCTAACCTAATTGAGATGTATAAACAAACCATGATCCAAAAATCTTTAACTCTCTTTTGGACATCTTCCAATTTGAATGAGATTCTAGACAGGATCCTGATACTGGATGATCTATAGTGATATTTATGGATATAAAAATCACTTTCTTTAGATTCAAAATTTTGAAACTAAACTAAGGGACATCCCTTAGTTAGTTCTGAGATGATTGTCTAATGTTCTCATTCACTATTGAATAACTATAACTTCCAAATTTAAATCTATTATTGACTGAACTATGATGTTAGAACATAAGGGGTTCTATCCTTAGTGATGCCGATGATACCTTTGTTTGAATCTTTGTCAAACTTCAAAACAAAATCAAGCTACAATTTGACTAAGTCCATAATTGACTAATCTTGGATGTTAGAATTGAAGGGATTCTATTCCTGATAAAGTCTATGGTAACTTTGTCAAAAAGATATAAAATTCAATTCAAGATATATCTTTATCATAAACTAGAATCGGATGTTAGAGTCTAACCAACTCTATCCCTGTTAAATAATCTTTCCATAGCATTGAAATTCAAAATCTTTGAAACTACATTTTTCTTTAAAGAAAATTGTTAAGTTTTATATATTTTGATTAAACTCATGTTGGTCATATTCAAATTATTTAATTTAGAGGGAGTCAACCTATTCTTCATTGAGTTTTTAAATCTTTTCCCATGTCTTTTTCATTGGGTTAAGATGATTAAAACTTAAATGACCATTTTCTAATATTATAAGAAAATTATCAAATGAATAATAAAGCATTCACTTTTTGATGAAAATCAAACTTTTCTCAATCATTGTGAGTATTTGATATTCCTTAGTGTTTTCACTATAAAGGATGCTCAAATATTCTCATTGTTCTTCAATAACTCATGCAAAAGTTAAAATTTTTTTTAAGAAAAATTTTAGCATGTTGCATTTAGTTCTCCTAGAACATTCAAATGAGAACTCCAGAAAATTCGTATGATTTTCTTTGAGTTAATCGAAACAAATTCAATCATAGAATCAATCTTTAAACAAAATCTTGCATTTCTCCTTTGGTGGTCGAGATGCTTTGTTAAGTCTTTACTTATCAAAGATAATCGAACTACTCCGCTTTTGTTTTCCTCATATATGATGATCCGATATAAAAACATAATCCCTAGTGGATTATTTGTAAGTTATAAAGATCATTTATAATGAAGGATATAACAAAATTTTAATCAAAAGATTTTCAAGTCTTTCAATCTTCAAAATGTTTTTCTTTCCCTTCTAGAAAGTGACATATATAAAAGCTTATGATCTCTAGTAGAACATTTGCAAGTTGTCAATGTCATTTGTGGTTGAGGGAAAAGATTCAAAGCTTTAAAGAAATCAACTTTACTTTAAAAATTCACCACCCTGAAATCAGTCTTTAGGTCTAAGTCCGCTTTTACGGCATCCTATTGGCTTTATGGCTTAAGTCCGCTCTTACGGCAGCCAAACCAGTTTAAATCAGTCTTTAGGTCTAAGTCCGCTTTTACGGCATCCTATTAGCTTTCTGGCTTAAGTCCGCTCTTACGGCAGCCAATCCAGTTTAAATCAGTCTTTAGTTCTAAGTTCGCTTTTACGGCATCCTATTGGATTTCTGGCTTAAGTCCGCTCTTACGACAGCCAATTCAATCTTAAATCAATCTTTAGGTCTAAGTCCGCTTTTACGGCATCCTATTGGCTTTCTGGCTTAAGTCCGCTCTTACGGCAGCCAATTCAATCTTAAATCAGTCTTTAGGTCTAAGTCCGCTTTTACGGCATCCTATTGGCTTTCTGGCTTAAGTCCGCTCTTACGGCAGCCAATTCAATCTTAAATCAGTCTTTATGTCTAAGTCCTCTTTTACGACATCCTATTGGCTTTCTGGCTTAAGTCCGCTCTTACGGCAGCCGATCCAGTTTAAATCAGTCTTTAGGTCTAAGTCCGATTTTACGGCATCCTATTGGCTTTCTGGCTTAAGTCCGCTCTTACGGCAGCCAATTCAATCTTAAATCAGTCTTTAGGTCTAAGTCCGCTTTTACGGCATCCTATTGGATTTCTAGCTTAAGTCCGCTCTTACGGAAGCCAATTCAATCTTAAATCAGTCTTTAGGTCTAAGTCCGCTTTTACGGCATCCTATTGGCTTTCTAGCTTAAGTCCGCTCTTACGGCAGCCAATTCAATCTTAAATCAGTCTTTAGGTCTAAGTCCGCTTTTACGGCATCCTATTGGCTTTCTGGCTTAAGTCCGCTCTTATGGCAGCCAATCCCCAATCCAGTTTAAATCAGTCTTTAGGTCTAAGTCCGCTTTTACGGCATCCTATTGACTTCTGGCTTAAGTCCGCGTATACGGCAGCCATCCAGTTTAAATTCGTCTTTAAGTCTAAGTCCGCTTTTACGGCATCCTATTGACATCTTTGAAGTTAGGAGTAAGCATCCCTAGTGGCATCTTAATCTTCATCCCGAGGAGAAGTATAAGCATCCCCAGCGGCATCTTCTCTTCATTAAATCTTAAATCTTAAATCCGTCTTTAGGTATAAGTCCTCTTACGGCATCCTATTGATTTCTAGCTTTTATCAAAATCAAAATCAAACTCTCAATTCCTTCCAAATTACATTCAAATCATAACATTCAACTTTTCAATATATTGGCTTTATTAAATGATACTAATTTCATTAGTAATTATTTGTTGAAGCTATCATTATCATTATCGTCTTTTAAATCAATTAATCAATCCAAATCTTTCAAACAATCAACTCAAATTTCTGTCAACTTCCATTTTTATTATCTATCAAATAACAAAATCTTTTCAAATCGTATGCTCAAATCTTCAACTATAATTTTAGACCAAGTTGATCATTTCGGTCAACGCCAATACGCATGATAAACTTTGGCAAATTTATCATGCCTATTGGGGGTCCATTTGTTGACCTCATTATTTGAGGTCCATTTCCCCGGAATCGATTCTAGCACCTAGGTATTCGTAACCTAGTGTAGATGTCGCCCGCATAGGATTTCTCTTAGGTGGATACCCATTGATGTAGCGTCGACTAAAACCTACCATTCGATTCGAATCAAAATCAATTCAATGTAGTTTAAATTCAACTCTAAAATGAACTCAAATCAAACCCGATTTATGATTCGTCAATTTCGATCGACTCAATTTAATACAATCTAATTCGTTTTCGATCAAATTGATACATCATTGGGCTCAAATCAATTCACCAATCAAACACCAAATTCTTTCTAATCAAATCTATTTAATTTTAATCAAATTAAAATTAGCCCTTTGATCCCTTTTAAATTCAACTCAAATCTAATTTAACTCCAAACTAAACTCAACTCGACTCATATCAAATCAAAATTTATATTCATTAAACTTGATATTATGTGAATTTAATTAAATCAATTATAACCACTATTAGGATAAATCAATTCGAATTGTTTAAATCAATCAATAAATCCTAGCCGCTGATTTGAATTGAGAGTTTTGGATTTTATTAGGCCGATCTAACCACCAGCCCCAACTTCCTCTTATTTGCAAACTGTCTCCCCACTGTCTAACTAATTCATGAAACCTCCCAGGTCGGTTCTCTATGTCGTGAAATGCCCCTGTCTCCTCAGCAGTTCGCATAACTTTTCCCCTCACTGTCGCTCTCTCCAAGTTCACGAAATCAACACAGCCGAACTCCCATTCGCATATACAGAACCGAATTCCTCTTCTCAGATCGCAGGAGACGCCCTCAGCCCGTCACCTTCAGTTCACACGAACACCTCCAGGCCAAATCCCTGCATCTCTCAGTCTCATTCGCACATTGAACACGAAAGCCTCACACTACAGTTCACAGCTCTCCCGCTCGGTCCTCCCCTGTAGTTCGTGAACCACCCAGCCGTTGCCTCTCAGTTCGTCAAATCCCTCTCCTCTTTGCAGTTCCGAACACACGGCAGTTCGCACAGACCTTTGCCTCTTTCCAGTTTGCGAAGACTCCGTCCCCTTTCTCCAGTTCGTGTGAGAAACCTCCACTGCATTCGCCTCTCTCTCTGCAATTCGCCTAGCCCGAAGGATTAAAGAAACCTACCTCTTCTTTACTACTATTTTCCGATCAAAAACCCCATCCCTAGCCAAGGAACCGCTCCCTCCTTCCTCAATCGTCACCCCTCATTTGCATGTTCAAGGAAGATCGATCAAAACCTTAAGGAAACCTGCCGTCTTGCTCTTGCTGTGTTCACAATCTTCAACGTCAATCACTAGTCCTAATTGAGGATCTCGTCGTCGCTTCCTTTGGTCTGGCCAACGCTAATACCTTTTCAATCTTGGGTATATTTTCTACATCTTCTCCATCTTTTTCTTCTCTAACTCTTATTTGATTTAAACTAAGTATTAGGGAGTTGAATCTTAATATTCTTGAATAAAATCTGAGATAAAATCTGTCAACGTTTCACTCTTTTGATAAGTATTGGCAATAAGAGAAATGATGAAAGTTTTGTTGGAATGCATATATAAACTTTTTTATCTTGGAGGACAAATGACTGCATCTATTCTATTTTTCATAGTTGCATTATATCTTGCATTTGTTATTCTTGAATGGTTTTAAGTTTTCATTTTTTTTTTATAACGATATAACAATAAGAAATAAATGTTATATTTATGTTATTAGTTTTCTGAAAAATATTAACGACAAGAATTGTAGAAGTGGCTAAGATATGTGGGTCTGAAAACATTTGGTGGATTTCTCAAATCAAAATAACATATATAGATCTCATGTACTTTAATATATTATACCAATTTTAAATTCGGTTATGATAAACATCACTTATACTAGTTTCAACGATTACTTGACGAATCATGTTAAAAATTTTTCTTTACCCATAGATTATGTGAATCTTTATATTCGAAATAAGAAAATTTGATCTTAGTAACAATTCATAAGTGAGTTTCCTACCTCTTGCTTTAGATGGTTATATCTTCATGTTTATTTCAAAGATTCCATTGGATCTTGTTGGAAAGAAAGATATAAGGCTTATTTTAAATTGAAAACTGATTGAAGAAATCTCATGTGCTTCAAATATAAGTTTTTGCATAAACCCATATGTGATATCACTTCATAATGGTTGAAATATTTTCTTGAATTTTAGAAAAGTAAGTTTGCATCAAGTCTTCTTTCTTTTCTTATTTATATTTTGGGAATTGTTGAATTGTAAATAGGCATATGTGGGTTTATGGTGGAAAATATTTGGTGAAAATTATTCTGCATAATCGTCCTTCATTTTATATGTATATATGCTCTATATGTTTTTGAAAGGTTGATGTGATGAATTCGTATATGATGGTAGAAGAGTATTGTATAAGAAAGGATGGAAAGTGAAATGTAGATTGTGAAAGGGTAAAATGTTTTGAAAAGGTAAAATTGTTATGAGAAAGGTAAGATGTCTATATGTATCTTTCAGAAAGCAAAATGATGGGTTTTAAAAGTATGCTTGTGTGTGTTTTTAGGAAGTTTTAGAAATTGAAAGTGTATGTTTATGTTAGAAAATGAAATGTATAAAAGTGGAGATGTATTTGAAATTGTATATGTTGAAAGGTAAAAATTTTGTGTTTTTGGAAAGTGTATGTGTTGAAGTTTAAAATGTGTAGAAATGTGCATTGAATATTGAAGAGTTTAAAAGTGTTTTCGAAAAGTAAGAGTGTGGAGTATGATTTTGGAAATGTTGAAATATGCAAATTGTAAGAGATAAAATATTCGTTTTAAAAAAAAAAATTGTGTAAGTTTTGGAAGAGTGAAAAGTGTAGATTTTGAAGGGTGATGCTTATAGAAGATGAAAGGTAATCTATTTTGTGTATAAGTGTTAAAGGTGGAAATATATGTTGGAAAATTATAAAGTGTATTTCTAAAAGTAAAAGTTCCAAAAGCAAAGCAACAAAGCCAGTGTTCAAGCCCGAAGAAAGGTACGACTTTTATTTTCAGTAAATTTTAGTTATTTTATTATTATTTATTAAAAGTGCTTCTAATCCCTGCTTTTCCCATTTTCTTCTCTTTATTTGCATGAACTGTGAGGAATGGTATCGGTCGAGGGAACAAAAAGACAAGGAGCTAATGACATCAGTCGCCTCTATCCAACCGGGTAGAGGTGCTACGGGCAGAACCACCGAGTCGTAGCCCCTGGTGACTGTGAGTATTCTAAAACTTAGAAAACCTTTGGGGACCCCTTGATATGGTGTGCGTGAACCATTCCCTTAGGTCCTTATAGTAACTTCAATTTAATTAGGATTACTTTTTGTTTTTAGATCCTCAAACTTCTTTTATATATGCGCAAAGTCCTAAGGGTTAGTAATAACAAAGATTTTATCCCATATAACAGTAGTGACACTTAAGGACAAAAATTAAGGATTGAGTCTTAGAAAATCTAGACTTAGGATGCATGTACACCTTAGGATAGAAACATATAACATAGAAAACTTAATGACACCTCACTCTAGAATTAATGAATATCTTTAAATTAAAATTCAATCAATTAGAAAACTTTAGTCAATAATTAACCTATATAGGACATATCATAACCACATAACCTGTTGCACACACTTAGAATTGTTTGTTAGGACAACCGACTCTAGATTTAGGTTAGGCCGGTGTTTATTTTCTTATTGCACTGTGACGGGCTTTTCCTCGAGTTTCATTGCATGCTGATTGTAAAATTGTTGGTGTGTTTGTTTATTTATTTTTACTGCACTCCGTGTTATAATTTGACTGACGATTAGATTATCCATAGGTTAGGAGTGATCTGGATTGTTAATACGATTTTCTGCAGGTGGCCACACTCGTGCAGGGTAGAAAAAGAGGGCTAATTGATCAAAAATTTTATATAAATGCTACAGGTACTCCAGTTGCTTAGCCCCCAAAATAAAAAGGAGTGTGGCCAAGTGTGTCTTAATAATTTAAATTCAAATGCATATATATAACTGTGTGGGATGATTTTTATTATAAATTTCTTAAGATAACCCTGCAGGTGGACTAGATTTTTTTTGCCCTTTCTGTGAAATGAAATCTCATGTAAATATAATATATCAAGAGTCAATAAATGTGAAAGTGATTTTTGAAAATGGGATATTACATCCAATTTGGAATCTAAAGAAAGGAGAATATACCTTAAAGGATTATTCTCTTTTATTTGGAAAGCCAAATTAGGATGATTCAATATCCAAATAGAAAAGAAAATACCCCTCTTAGGGATGAGTTTCTTTTCATTTGGATATCCAGAACCTGGCGGACCCGAGAAGCTCATAGAAGAAGAAAAGACAGAATGAGAAGATTGAAGAAAGAAGATCAAGAAATAAAAATTCAAGGAACAGTATATCCCAGTTCAAAAATCACTTGCGTCATTCTTAGGATTAGAATCCAGGTTTGTTGTCAGTGGTGCCCGGCCACTTTACTTTTCTGCACATTCTGGGTGTAATATAGACATTGGACATTGGATATTATAATTTTGGATTATCTAATTTGTTTATTTACATTGTTTGTGCAGTAGCTTTTTTTAGGGCCCTTGCATGTCGTGTTTTGTTTTAGCCTAGATACGAATCGGAGAGATTTTTTTTCGTAAGGGTACGCTCAAAATTCTTTTACTTGAAATTCTAATAAAACTTTTTAGGCTCACATAGTAACTCTAACGATCTAAGAAGTAAGCTCGGGGCCGCCGAGATTCAGCATAAGCATATTAATACTTTCTCTTCCTTGTTAGGCACCTCCCCGCCTGCGGGTTCTGGCAGACCACTTGACCTATGAGGGTGCAGTTCTGTCAAGGGGAAGTTGTGCAATCTCTAGGGAAAAATCTATTTTCTAAGCCTAAATTTTTAAACTGCTTCATTATCATTTTATGCATTCGAGTCAATTAGCATGCATTGCATTAGATAAAAATTAAAAAGAGTCTAAAATATTAATTGCATTTCTAGACATTTTTCACCCTACATAAGTCAAGGGGCCAATTAGGAACTGTCTTAGATGTCGGCCCCCAATTCCTTAAAACTTAAGCAACGTCCCTACCCATCTTTCATAAGAGATTGGATACATGGTTTTAAAGCGCCTAGGTGGTTAGCTGGCTCCCCAATCCGGGCCGAGGTAAGTCCAGATTTGCATTTCATTAGTTATGTTCGGGTCACTACTTTGTAGTACCCAAATTAGATTTAGGTTCTGAGGCAGATTCTTTTTAGATCTTAATTCCTCTCCCTCCGAGAATATAATCCCAAATTTCTAATAAAATGTCAACTTGAACATAAAATTTTCTCTTAAAATGTAAAGCCCAACATAGGGTAGGCTGAGGTTGCCTATGAGCTTCTCAGAATCCGGCACCTCCTACTTTTCCTCCTTTGACTCGCTAATAAATGTTCAATATTGAGCATTCTCCTTCAAAACTCTTTACTTCTGTTCCTTGTCTTCTACTTTGTAGTCAAAAGGGTATGAAATCACTGCTTTAATCGAGAGTTTTCTTAGGAGTATTTCTCCTAAGATGTAATTAACTATAGGAGCTTGCTCCTATAGGGATTTGAGAACCCCAAACTAAAATAAACCTTATTTTATTTATATAAAATAAGTGAAGAATCTTTGGTAATGCAGATGTCTTTAAAGTTTCATTTCTAATTTTAAATATATTTGTAGGAGGTTATTATTATCTTTTCAGAAAATATAATATCATGCTTATTATATTCAATTTTGGAAACAATGAATTTTATAAAATCTATTCTTGTTTTGGATTTCTTGAAGAATGTTATGTTCGTCTTTCAAGATGATATAATATTCTCCTTGTTATATCTAAATAAAAGAATGGATAAACTTTTTCAAAAAAAAAAATTATTTCTATTTTTTAACATATTCTATAGAATTTTATATTCATCTTTCGAGAAGATATGTTATTCTTTGAACTATGTTTGATCATAGAAATATATCTTTTCAAAACCCTATTCTGATATTGAATCCATTGTAGGATATTGTGTCGGCCTCTCGAGACTGTACTTTATTCTTAATGCAGTATTCGATTACAAAATAGGAGAAATCAAAATCTACGTGGTGACATAAATTTTCCCACCACTACTTAAGTCTTCCCAAAGAAAATCACCATCTAAAGCATTGTTAGCACAAAAATCAGCTAACTTATTACAATTTCTATTTTCAAAATGAAATAAAACTTTGTCGAAACCTTCCAAGAATGACAAATCCTCGCCTTCTTCATTATGTACATTCCGGTTAACTTTATCCACTAAATTTTGTAAATAATTGATGATGTTGTGATTATCCCCTTCAGTAATAACCCCTTTTTCATCCAACATCCATTCCATTATCCCCTTTAGTAATAACCCCTTTTGCATCTAACATCCATTCCATGATGATTTTCTTCAATGAGAGAAAAGCAATCAACTCCAATAATCCAATATCCCAATGAATGCAATTGAATCCAAAAGCTAGCAAGAATCTTCCTTTTGAATCTCTAAAAACTCTGGTAAAAAATCTGGCTTTACAATTGTCAAAGGGATTCAGCATCTTGGCATCAAAATTATATTGAGAAGGCTAGTCAGGAATGACTATCAATTTGTAATTGGCCATGCTTTAGTTAAGCTAAATGCTTGGGGAGCTCGGTTCCTTTCACTTGCCGGAAGGTTAATTCTTGCGAAATCTTCCCTTCTTTCGCTACCTACTTTTGTCTCCACGCATTCCTTAATCCCCAAGAAAATTCTTTATGAGCTGGATCGTATCTGTCGTGACTTTATTGGCATCAGAATTATGGTATCAAGGGACTCCATTACATCGCATGGGATGACTTATGCATTCCGAGAGCTTGTGGAGGTTTGGGCATGCACTCCTCTTTTAAAAGAGTTGGTCCCCTACGTGCTCGATTAGCTTGGAGACTCTACCATAATCCTTCCTCAATTCTATTTAAATGATTGACTGCTAAGCATGGTTCGGCTATCTAGAATGGAAAGACTAAACAGGGCCAATCAGCAGCCCGATCCATTATCTCTAATGGTGTTTCATTCCTTAAGCCAATAGTTAGATGGAATATTGTTAATGGTGCTAATATCAGTGTTATGGACGACATTTGGTAGCTTGATAAATGTTTCAATAACTGGCCAACGCTTGCTGACTGCATTGGATTGGAGAATCTGACACTGCAGAATTTTCTTCTTGATGATGGTCACTAGAATTTAACGGAGATCAACCGTTATTTCAATTCTGATTTAGTTAATCTTATTGTTCTCCAAAGTGTTATTCAGGAGGGTGATAATGACTATATGGAGCTTCTCTACCAACATTCCGGGAAATCCATCACTTCATTGGCTTATTCTGAAGTGATTAAGTATCACAAGACTTTTGAAGATTACGGCTTTGCAATTTGGCTTCTGAAGTTGAAGCTCAAGCCAAGAGTGGAGCTCTTCTGGTGGAGATTGAGCAGGTTTTCCATTCCAACGAACGAGTTCTTGAAGCACAGGAAGCTTACACTAGCGATCTTTTTGCTTATGGTTGCCCTGTTACCGAAACTTGTGATCATATTTTAATATATTGTAAATCTCTTACTGAGATCTTAAACAAACTGAGAACTTGGGGATTCTATATTCCAGTTTTTAGCTCTCTCACTGATTGTTTCTATCATCTTAGAAGCCTTTCCAGTGGAAGATCATATACTGGCAGGATCTACTGCACGGCTGTGTACTACTCCTGGAATCGCAGAAATGATAAGAAGCACTGTAATCCAGCTACCACTGTTTCGGTGATTGCTACCAATGTTATTTTTGCCGCCACAAGCGAATTTCCATTGCTAGTTAACTGGGATGCTAATCTTCTTAGGGAGTCTGTTACTACTTGGCATCCCCCACCACTAGATTGGATCAAATTTAACGTTGATGAATCACTCCTTGATTCAAGTTTAGCAAGCATTGGCGGTGTAGCTCGGGATTCCAAAGGGAATTTACTTCTTGCATTCAGAAGGCAAAGACTACATTGGGATATCAAATAACTAGAATTTGAAGCGGTTTATGCTTTGAAGGAATTCATTCAAGATTGGAAATTTGTTTATAAAGGAGTAATAATAGAGGGAGATAACTACAACGCTATCAAATTTCTCCAGGATTCCGTTGTAAAGCCCACTGCTGTTGGCCAATTATCCGAGAAAAGTTCCTTCCTCCATGAACTCAATAAGGTGATTTTCCAACACACTTCTAGAAATTGTAATAATGTTGCAGATTTGTGTGCAACTCTTGCTTTACAGAACGACTTTTATTTTGATTCTATTTCTTATCCTGATTTTCCTTCTTCATTATCAAGTCTTCTGAAGAAGGAATATGAAGCTGTTATTCTTTGATTTGTTTGTAATAGCTTTTCTTTCTTCTTCATTCTTAATGCATTTTTTTTGCAATCTTCAAAAAAAAAAAAGAATCTCTAAAAACTCCATCAATCCCACCATTGTTAGATCTTGTTAAAGAAGCATCAAGGTTTACCTTAATCCATCATGGAGGTGGAGGGTACCAATGAGAAGACAGCAGATTCTGCTGGTTAGCACCCCAGTGATCCACAAACAGATTAATGTTTGCAATTGATGCAAAACTAATAGCATTGGAAGCTATAAAGTTTAAACTCAATTCCTACTTACCATGCTTGACCAAATTTCTACTCTTCCATGAAAAATATACCACAGAACAATATAACTTTTCTATGAACTTATTATCCTTAGCTATCCGTTCCATGTTGAATTTGCATTCTCTGGTTGACGAAAAAGCTGGTACCAGAAAACCCCATTTCTTTAGCAAATCAATGACTTGAAGTAGCTTTGAACAATGCACCATTACGTGTTCAGAATTTTCCTCTTCATTGCATTCTCTAGGACATAAATTATGTCCCAACATCCTTCAATACATTAAAAAGACATTAGTTGGCATTGCATTATTGAGAAGCCGCCAACAAAAACATTCCACTCTAGGATTAAGATATAGCTCTTTTAACTAGTTTCCATAATCCACCGTCATGGTCTCATTATCACTAGAATAAAAACCCAAAACTGTGATACTTTTACCTGAGAATTTATGCCTCAATTCCAAGCAGTCATCTCTTTGATTAGAAGAAATTTGAATTTGAAGAATAACATTCACTAGGGAAATCCCAAAAAATTATTTAAGATGTTCCTTATTCTAATTTCCATCAATTATTAAGTAATCAAGAGAAGGAAAATCAAAGTTCCCGACTGTAATAAAAGTTTGCCATCTATCTAGGCATTTATGTAGAAACCATACATCTTTCAAGATGTTAATAGATATACGTGAAGAAATCTTCCATTTAATAATCGGGTGAAGGAATTGAGCTCCATTGGATAAAATCTTCCAATTTTTTTATCTATTGCATTTGCTAGAAGCTTCCCATAATTCTGCACCATATTTTCCCAATAAAGATCTATTAAGCATAGAATCTTCTCTCCTTAAAAAACTCCAGGTAAATTTAGCTCTCAATGGACCAGCTATTGAGACTGCCGAATGAACTCCTTGACCTACATCCTTCCATGGTTTGCTCAAATCCTCCCAAGCAATATAGTGCAAACCATGATTCCCTCCTTGCTTGTCCCAAATAAAACTTCTACAAGCCTTGTCCAACACTTTTAGATACTCATTGGTATTAAAGAATGAGCAGCATCAAAATTTGGTAAGGGGCATGACCGATTTTACCAATACCAATCTTCGAGCTAGGGAAATAAACTTGTTGCCCTATATATTAAGTTTAGTAGCAGCTTTCTCTAGGATAACATTGAAATCTGAAGCAACCAACCTTCTCAACACCATCTTAATCCCAAGATAGTTCAATTCATTCACTATTTTGTAGCCCCATAACTTTGATATTGCTTTCCTTCTTTTTCTTTTAACCAATTTCCCAAACAAAATAACATATTTTTGTTCATTCACACACTGTCCAGTCCGGCTACCAAAGTATGATATAATTCTTCTGAATTTCTTCATAAACTTCACCTTGGCTTCAGAAAATAAGAGAATATCATCCGCATACAATAAATGCAAAATTCTAGGGGCATTGGAAGTAATTTTTATCCCCAAATTCCTTCCTCTATGAAATAAATCATTTGTCAAAATTTGAGTGCAAAGGATAAACAAGTAGGGAAATAGTGGGCAACCTAGTCTAAATCCACTTTTAGTTTTGATCCCCTTTTTAAATTCTACCATTTATCATAATAAAAAATTCCGAATTCTCCACACATTTCATAAGAAGATTAGAAAATTTAATTGGAAATCCAAAATGATCCAATACCAATCTCAAAGTTTCCCAAGTCATACTATCATAAGCTTGCTCCATATCTAGTTTGATAGCCACCAAACCTTTCTTTGATTTTGAAAACCTTAGTTTATTAAAAAGTTCTTGAGCTAACAAAACATGATTAGATAAGGATCTACCTCTGATAAAATCCACTTGAACTTTTGAAATAAGCCCGTTAACTACCTTCAATAGCCTATTCAGCAACATTTTGGCTATAATTTTGTATATAGAACCACAAAAATTGATTGGACAGAAACTTGAAGGATGAACCAGATTCAACATTTTAGGAATGAGAACTACCATAGATTCTTTCCTCTGAGAACAAAGCTTCCTTGTCAACAAAAATTGCTATACTGCAAGCCAAACTTCATTACCTATTATGCTCTAATAGTTTTTAAAAAATGAGTAGGTAATGCCATCTAGTCCAGGAGAAATATTACTACAACTATTTTTAATAACAAATTCCAATTCTGGAAATGTGAATTCAGCTTCTAGTTGTATGCAATCTGATTCATATAATGACTTCAAAACTAGAGGCCATCCATCCAAGCAACAACCGCTACTCTTCCATTTTTTGCTGAAGACATCCATCATGACTTCTTCAATTTCAGCCTGATCCACTACCAAATTCCCTTCCTCATTTCTCAGTTGACAAATTACGTTACCAATTCTTTTTCTATTAGCAAAAGAATGGAAGAACTTTGAATTCATATATTATCCTGAATCCACTTCACCTTAGCTCTTTGTCTCCACCATGTGTTTAGCTGTGACATTGTCACATTGAATTCATGCATTCTGGATCTCAACAACATTAGCTTTTTACTAGATAAACCTTGGTCATTCGACTCTTCAAACATAAGAGTAGATATATAATTCTTCAGTGAATTTTTAAGCTCCATAAAATTTTTTAGTTTTTCTTTGCTCCAAAGCTGTAGAGCTCTCAAAACGCTTTTGCATTTAACATTAAGAACATTATTGCATCACCTCCAACCGATTTGTTCCAAATCCTTAAAACAATTTCCTTAGAAGCCAGATATGAAGACCAAACATCTTTATACTTAAGAAATATGTTTTAATGTCTTTTATCATTGAAAATTCTGAGAATTAAAGGGCAATGATCGGATGCAATCCTTACCAAATGTCTGACCGCAGCATTTTGTACCTCATTCAAAGCTCTAGTGTTCCAAAGACATCTATCAATCCTTTCTAAAATACAAGCATTCTCGATTTTGTTGTTTAACCAGGTAAATTTTGTCCCCACCAAACCAACACATGAATATCATTCCTAGACATGAAAGTTGTAATCTCTTGTGGTCCTTGTACAAGGGAGAACTTCTTCCCGCCCCTCTTTTCTTCTTGAGATAATATATAGTTAAAATCTTCCCCTCATAACTGAAGGGATCTCCTTATCACAATTCACTTTTAATTTTCCCACAACCTCCTTCTCCTGTACAAGTTTTTGTTTCCATACACCGTTAAAACCATCCAAGTTCCTTTATTAAAAATATTTAACTCCCCAATTACATATTGGGGTGAAGCATCCAGTAAAGAGAAAGTAGCCAAATTAGATTTCCATAATACCATAATTCCTCCCGAAGAACAGTTAGAAGGATATAAGAAAAAATCACAATTTTCACCCAAAAATTTATTAATTTCATATCTCTCAAAAGAAGATATTTTTGTTTCTACCACACCAACAAAAAACACATCCCAATCTTTCACAAATTCTTTTAAATAAAGAGAGGCTTCCCTCTTGTTAGCCCCCTACAATTCCAAAAAACTAAAGAAGTCATTTGTATAAAGAGGGGGAAGGACTCCCACTCCTACCTTTAATTAATATCTCAAATTTATTGGTTCTGGATGCATTACTCAAGGGGCCAAGATGTCTTAGTTCTTTCAGGAGTTTCAATTTTTGAGATCCAGGATTAGCCTTTTCCAGATTAATATTCCCCATGTCTTTGGGAACATCATCAATCTTGCTATCATTGTTTATAGGAGCCATAGAAACTCCATTACTAATATCATCATTTTTACAAATTTCTCCTTCTTCCAGCTCCGGTTCAGCCTGGATAATCAACTCTGTTTTTTCTACTAAATTTCATCCTTCAGACTCTGTTTCCAGCAATTTGAACATGTTTTCTTGAACTGGAAAAGTCACATTATTGAAACAATAATTATTAACAAATTCGGCTGTAGAACTCCTTGTAAAGTCTCTAGAATCCCCAACAATAATCTCCTTAGTATTTAGAGTTCCAGCATCAGCATTTGCAATTATATCCTCATCTATAATTACTTGTTCCAGCTGTAAACCCGAAACAGTCACTTGTTCTTTCAGAATAACTGGTGTTAATGTTTTATTAGCAGCCAATCCATCATCTCCATGTTCTTATTTTGATAAGTAACATTTACCCTCCTCCTTCTTTTATTATTAACATGAACCTATGGTCCATATTTTGTTTCTACCTTAGGATCACTCCCCACTGGTAATCCTAAACCTCCTTATATAGAAATAGGAGCATAATAGTTATTATTTAAACCATCCTTTGCATTACAAACATTGCTCAGATGACTTATCCTTCCACACTTGTAGCAAAAGGTTGTGATTTTCTCATACTCAACTTTCTGGAAGAAACGTCCTTCAAGCCTATCCACCCAAACACCAATAGGCAATTGTTTATCTAATTCCAAACTGAAGCATACTCTTTAAAACTCCCTTCTTCCCCATTGGAACATATCACCATCGGTTAACATAGGAGTACCAATTAATGAAGCAATCCTAGCAACATTAACTTTATCCCAACAATAAAGTGTAAGATTTTGCAATCTCATTCACATAGGAGATGTTAGACCCCATAAGAAAGTAGTTGAAAATGTTGGATTCCATTTGTCAAGCCCAATAATATTGCCATTTATGAACCATGGCCCTCTTGAAATCACCTTTTCCATAGAATCTTGTGAGAAGAAAGAACAGAGCATCCAACCTGAGCCAAGAATAGTAAGATGAAATTTTATGAATTGAGACCATTGATGTCTCAATTCTGCAGCTATTATCTGAACTGAAACTTCTTTACCAAATACCTTCACCACAATGAATTTTTGGAGCTTCTCAGTATTCTCAATCATCTTTGGTTCAAATAACTTAATTTCCTTGTCATCATCTGACATGAACGAGTCTCCATTTGGCAAATTCAACCTGATGTAAGGACATTTTGTCCATGGATTCTATCCTATTTTTATCAGATTAGAAATCAATCCTTCAACATTCATTTGGACATTCTCACGAACCTCAGATGTGCTTGCACCCATTTTGAACTGAAGGGTCTCCCTTTGATAGATTGACATTATTTCCAAACCTGTTAATAAAGATATTCATACCATATGATGAAGAATTAATATCATTTGATTTAAAATTTACCATCGAGGAAGGAGTTTCCACATTTAAATCCATTTCCCCTTGCTTGCCTTTACCGATAATTGGAGATGAAACTTTCATCTGATCTATATTTGGTTGTCTGATAACCAAAGGTCCGTTGGTATGAAATTTTGGATTACTTCAACAATCCAAAATAGATGATTCTTATTGCACCATTAATTTACCACAATTCAGGTCGGCCATTGTCCGACCACCTGAGTTGGTAGCCGCCTGGCCAATCATCACCTCTGACGAAGCCGCCAATCCAACATAAAATCCAATTTTAAAACTTTCTCTCTCTAAAATATGTCTCTCTCTCTCTCTCGAATATGGCCGAGAGAAAATGAGTTATAATCGATGTTGGGTGTATAAATTTTCACTTGGAATAACTTTGTAATCTTTGCAATCAAAATGATCTAATTTTATTATAATAAAATAACCTATCTACATTTTACAATATCCATTTTTATAAGTGATAAGATTCTCAACTCTTTTCTTAAAAATGGTATAAACTATTAAAAAATCACAAGCTAATGAAAAATTTAATAAGGCCTTACCACCTTCATTTGTCATTCCAACCCCATGGCTACCATTAATGTTTTTAAAATCATCTACCACTCTACCATCATGTCAATTTAAATCTCCTTGAACAAAATTTCCTTCTTCAAAAGGTATCTTTTGTATTAATTCTTCTAAGTCATTCTAAAATTTTAATTTTTAACCTATTTCCAATTCAACTTGAGGAGCATATACACTTATTATATTAATAATCTTAACATTAATAATAATATTTAAAGTTATAATTTTATCTCCAATTATGTTCATTTTAATAACATTATCCTTCAAACTCTTATCTACAATCACACCTACACCATTTTCAGTATTACTCTTATCCTAATACCATAGTTTATATCCTAAACTATCAATCTCTTTAGCCTTCTCTCCAACCCATTTAGTTTCATGAATTCACATAATATTTATCTTCTTATGAATCATAATATCTATTAATTCCATTAATTTTCCTATAAGGGAGTCTATATTCCAAGTTTTTATCCTAATGGTAGTTTAATGGACTAGCTTCTTTGCCCATATCCATCCTTGATGTGGCACTACATGAAAATCACTGATTTCCGACGGAATTTTCCGGCGGCTTTCCGGCGGTCACATTTCCGGTGGCTTTCCGGCGCATTTCGGACGGTTTTTCTCCACGGAATTTTCCGGCGGAATGTCCGGCGGCTTTTTCACCTTTCCGGCGGCTATTAAAAATTTAATAAAATGAATAAATTTTTTACTATTTAAATGATTTTAAAAAAAAATTATTAAAACTTATATTAATAATTTAATTAATTTTCATTTTAAAATTAATTATTTAGTTAATTTTTATTTTATATTAAATATTATTTTTTATTTTAAATTAAATAGTTTCATTTTTTTAAAAATAAAAAATTAATTGATTTTTGGCAATGAATATAGTTTAAATAAAAAAAATTTACAAATAAATCGTATTTGCCTCTTCAGCAATTCGGTCGGTTGCTAGAAATTCCTGCCAACCGACCGCTATTCGAACCTCGTCGCGCGCAGATGCGGGGGAGCGCACGCGTCGCGGGATGTTGGGCCGAATCAAAGCGCGGGAGGCTGGGGATTGGCGTGGGAGCCGCGGGGCTGACGCGGGAGCGAGGGTGGCTGCCGGAGCGCCGGAGCGGGTGGCTGCCGGAGCGCGGGGGCTGAGCCGGGATCGCGGAGTGCTGGAGCGGGTGGCTTTCGAAGCGGGGTTTTTTTTTTTAATTTGACCGGCGATTTAAGACTACCGGACAAAATTGCCGCCGAAAAAAAACCACAGGAATTCATTTTCCTACGCCGTTTTTACCGGCGGTAATTTAACCGCCGGAAAACTGCATGAAAACTACAAAACCGCCGAAAAAGGTTCAATTACCGCCAGAAAAGGCCGCCGGAAATGGGTGATTTTCCTGTAGTGTGGGAACCCTTACCAATTTAACACTACACCTGGGCACCGGTACAGCGTCCCTTGCTCACTTATCAATGTATTTAGGTCATACAGTGGGTCACTTTCAAGGAACGCCCTAGCATTAACATAATTTTTTAAAGGATTCATGTCATGATTATTCAACAAGTTTTACACTGGTTGTTGACTGCCTAACGCAACCCTCCACTTTTCTCATCCATGACTTGGGACATGGCAACGGTAGTGTTTTAAATATTAGTGCTCACATTAAGGGAAAATGATTAAGGATCATGTCTAAAGAATATTAAAAAATCACATAAAATTTTAACACACACAATTGGTATGAAACTAACCACTAGTGAACTTAGTGACTTCAAAAACCCTATATTTTAATTTCTCTAAAGTTTGACTTCATTTGATCATAAAATTAAGCAAAATAACAGTGAGCCCCTTTTTGGGACATAAAACTTCAAAAAATTATAATAAATTAAAATAAAATTTAAAAATTGCAAATAAGGGATCAAAATGTTCGTAATTAAATACCTTATCTCAGAAAAAAAAAAGCCCGTGACTAGCCTTCAAGATTGATCATAATTAAAAAATCAATGAAATTCCATAACTAATTAAAAATAATAAAAAATACAAAATAAAATTTAAACACTTGGAATCATTCCCATAAGTCATTCATGATATTTGAGGAAGATTTTAAGTAATTTGGAATTTGTTTAGCAAAATAAAAAAATTCCTCTAATTATATAATAAAATAATTCATTTAAATTCAAAGATTTTAAAAATTCATAATTAATTATAAAAAAACTCGAAATTGTGTAAATGCAAAGGCATTGGACTTATCCCTGAGTCTAATTTTTATGAAAAATATCAAATCTCTATAAGACATTACAAATAAAAAAGTTAACAATTTGGTCAAACTTAGTTTCGATAAAATATCTAAAATTCAAAAATTCATAAAATTAATTATAGAAAAATTCAAATTCATAATAAAATACTTATTAAAAATATAAAAAACTTATTAAAAGTAAAACCTTTTAAAACTTAATGGCATTTTGTTAATATTAGGTTCTAATACTTATTAAAAAAACAAAAACTCCAAAACTTATTATAAATAAAAAGTAAAGAAATTGATCCTTTATTTAATGCATAAAATATTTAATTAAATACAAAAAATCCATTAATAACCAAATTTATTAGTAAATCATCAATCCAATTAAATGATTTAGAATATAACATTAAAATGAATAAATAACATTCCATTAATGAAGGTTTTAGGATGAACTACCTTGGGCTACGGGGCTAACTATTCTAAGGAGACCCTAGTTTCTCATGCTCGTTGTTACAATGTCATGAACGAATTTGATGAAATACAAACCATAAACCACAAGCTTAATAAGTCATTAATAAGATGATGACAAACTTGGATAACTTAATCAATAAACTAAATCATACCTAAACCTAAAGATAACTATTGGGTATTATGTTATTATGTTTACCCCAAGGAGTAGAGCTACAAACAAATCGAACTAAGCCAAGTATATGAGTGTTCATGTTTGCGTTTGTTTATTATTAGCTTGTTCAAGTTTAGTTCATGTTTGATTTGAGCTTTATTGCTTGTGTTCATGTTTGGTTTGTTTAAATTAGTGGTATTCATGTTTGGTTATGTTAGGTTTGTTAAGTGCTTATCGAGCTTTAAACAAACAAGCCTTAATAAGCTATGTTCGTGAACATATTTAGCAATTTTTTTACACTATCAAACAAGAATATTCATGAACAAATCTAATAAGTATTTTTGAGCTATCAAATGAGCAAGATCATGAATATATACATAACTATTATTTTGAGCTACCAAATGAGCTCGTACATTAGTAAATGATTTATGATGCATCTTTTATTTCTTCATTATCATCTTAAACAAATAATTAGCAAATATTAAAAAATGTGAAATGTCTCTTGTTCATGAACAAATTCATTATATTTAAGGTATAACATAAAATGAAATTAAATTTACAATAAAGTAGTTGACTATTTAAAATGAAAATATAATTAATCTATATAAATATATTTATCAAGCTTGTTCAAAAGTTCTAATTCAAACATGAATTGAGCTTTTATCGAGCTTTTCATTGAGCTTGTTCAAGACGTTCAAATTTTGTTGTTCATGAACATAAATAAACTGAACACATTAGTATTCAAGCTTGTTTAATTAAGGATTAAGTATTAAAAATGTTATTCAAGTTTATTTCTTTAGTTAGTTAAATGATCACAAATGCACATTAATCAAACCAAGCAACGAGTAGCTCATTGATTGTTTGGTTTACTTGTAGCCCTACCAAAGAGGGTGAAATAATCCTCATGACCCTGGTGTAAATGAAAGAAGATATTGTTTAACCTAAATAATTAACCTTAAATCAATAATTATTGGAAGTCTCAATACCTTATATAGATTCCATTTTGGAGAGCATAAGTGTATCAAATTTTGAGGCTTAAGGACTAAAAAACCTAATTAAAGTTTTTGACTTTAGAGAACTAATAATTAGCTAATTTTTACATCTAAAATTCATCCTAAAATAAACATCAAAATACCAAACTTAAACTAAAATTAAATTCCCATTGACCTACAACATTCTAAAGAAAAACATTAGAAAACTCAAAAAAATAACCCATCAACGATACATCCAAACTACAAAGCCTGACGCACACACTATAGATGGATTGCTAGGACAACTAAACCTAGTTTTAGGCTAGGGCACTATCCTTTTATACATTCTTTTCTTTCTTATGTGACATAGACTTTTTATGGCTTGTATGCATGCTGGTTATTGTGATTTGGTTTCATATGTTATGTATATGATGCTATGTTTTCTGTTACTATGCTACCTGTATTGTCATATGTGATGGGTGCTAGATATTCCTAGGTTAAAAATAATCTTGATGTTAATAAAGTCTTATGTAGCTTGTCATACTTATGCAAGGTTTCAAAAAAGGGGGTCGTTGACCTCATTATCTGAGTTAATTTTTCCTGAAACTCATCTGTAGTGCCTAGGTTTTAATAGCCTAGTGTAAATGACATCATTAGGATTTCCCTTAGGTTGATTCCACTAACATAGTAATAACTTAGCCTCTTATTTCAGCCAAATCAACATGAAATAATTTCAACCAAATCTATGTTAATTAGGATAAATTCGACACCATTTGAGCTCCTGTTGACCTATTTGACATCACATAAATTAAAATTTATCTAATTATAAAATAATTTGGACTAGATTGATTCGCTTTGACTGAAGCAAATTCAAATCAATGAAAAATGGATAAAATTAATAATTTAAAACTATCTTCATTTTAAAATTCAACACAAAATAATTGTCTAAAGTATAAAGTTCATTCTAATTTAATTTTTAAATAAAACCCTCTTTCAAATTAAAATCAAATTTTAACCTTAAATCACTCACTAAAGCATTATTTTAATTGAGTTAATAATTTGAATTAAGAAAAAAGGGTAAAATGGTAATTTTGATATTTCATGGGCAGTTATTGGACTTGGTTCATATAGTTCAAAACTTTAACCGCCTTTTTTCCCCTTTTCATTCGTAAAACTCAACTCTTCCCCTCCTATACCTAAAAACCTGAGCCCCTCCTCCCCCCCCCCCCCCCCCCCGAGTCGTCCCTCTCTCTTTTCGAAAACCCCATTTAAAAGAAGCTCCCATCGACTCCCCCCCCCTATAAATACAATAATCCCTCGACCATCCCAGCTTAGTGAAGCCGAAGGGAGTTCATAAATCCCTACCCTGCCCGTCAGCCTTCCTAAAAAATTTAAAGTTTGCTTCTTTTCTTCTTTCTTTAGTTATCTCCTTCTTCTTTTCTATCACCATCGCCTTCTTCTTCTATATCATTATCTTTTTTATTAGGGAAATGATGAATGATTATGTTATCATCTAGAGAGGCAGTTTGATTTTCTTTTAATCTTTCTTGAAATTATGAGACCTAAAAAAAAATCATGCAAAAAACTCTCTTAAATCTAAAATTAAAGATTTACTTTGAGAGAGAGATTTTAAGAAGGGGATAATGGTCGTTATCATTCATTTTTCTTTGGAAAGTATCTTTCAGAATGTTGCATTGAATGTTCTTGTTTTAGATTCATGAATGCCTTGACATGAGGCATCCCTTTGGTAGCCAAGTTTTATTTATAATCTCATTCTGTTGTGTTTTAAGAAATACTTAAGACATATGATGGTAATGCTTAAATAATAAGGCTTTCTTCTCTTTTAATTGTTTTTCTTTTAATATATAATGATTAGTTTGTTTGTTTAAATCAAGGATTTGGAAGTGTCATCCTCCCATTCTTCAGCTTTGTGAAATTTCTCCAAAGTATTGGCCTACCCCTCTTATTTAGATAATGTTTTCTTGCTACAACATGGTTTTCTTTTATGTGAAACATTATCTTTCAAGATCTTGTTTCTTTTTTTAAAAAAAAAAAGCCTGAATAAGAAGGCATAATAGATTGGTTCATGGATTGGAATGATCATTTTGTAGGGAAAGAGAAACATAATGCATCTCTTGAGTCAATTTGATTACTTTTGATGAAATTATTACATAAATGCAATGCATCCTTCATAGATTTTTTGTCGTCATTAGTCTTGAATTTTTGACAAATGGTGGTTGTACTTATTTGATGTTATGTGAGGTTTATTGGTTCAATGGTAAGTCTTTACATGCTACTTAGTTTAATTTTGAGAGCTTGTATTTCAAAAGCAACGTTATTTGATTATGTTAAAAAGCATCATATGTTTTGGGGAGGAAGTTATTTTCAATATTCCTTGTTATGGTTTGAAAGGAGAGGTGTTAGAATAAAATTACTTTCCATCAGTTGGTAGTTCCATCAGTTGGTAGTTGTTTCGAGAGATGTGTGTTGGAAAAGTGAAGTGTATAAAATTGTATGTTTTTTTTCGTTTTGCAAAGTGTGTGTATATGTTAAAAAAAGCAGAGAGTATGAATGTTGAAATTGAATTTGTGTGTATAAGTTGAAAAGTAAAATGTGTATATTTTGGAAAGTAGAGTATGTGTATATGTTGAATGATGAAATATGTAAAACTGAAAGTTGCGTGTGATTTTTAAAGATAAAGTATTTTGTTGAGCATGTCCTTTATAAGGTGGGTTGTATGTGTTTTAGAAAACAAAATGAAATGTGTTGGAAACTGAAGTGAGTGTTCGGAAGTGTATAAATTGTGAAAGGGGAATATGCAAATGTTGTAAAAGCAAATTATGTGGATTTTGGAAAAGTATTGTATTAGAAAGATGAAAGGTGAAATGTGGGGTTTTGCGAGGTAAAGTATTTTGGAAAGTTTGTGTGTTGAAAGGAGAAGTTCTTTGTAAGTATGTGTGTTTTAAATTGGAATGCTTTGGAAAATATATGTTTTAAAAAGTGTATAAGTGTGATTTTGAATGGTGAAATGTGTAGATTTTGGAAAGTTAAACATGTGTATTTGTGAAAAGCCAAAGTGTTTGTGTTGAAAGGAAAAAATGTGGGAAGGGTGAAAAAGAGTTTGGATTGTGAAAAATGAAGTGTGGGTATGTTAAATAGTATTTTAAAGTATATAATTATTGAAAGTTGAAGTGTTTTGAGAGGTGAGATGTGTGGATGTTGGAGAGTGAGTTATCTAGATATATATATATTATATATATATATATATATATATATATATATATATATATATATATATATATATATATATATATATCATATAAAACATGAATTTGAACATCAAAAACATGAATTTGAACATCTTCCCTTAACCTTCCAAAAATTAAATTCAATATATTAGAAAACTTCAGCTAATAATAAACCTAAGGTATCTTTAAGCCACATATCCTCCTATGCACACTTAGATTTATTTTTTTGGACAACTCATTATAGCTTTAGGTTAGGCTGGTATTTATTTTCTTGCTACTGTTTGCATGGTATTTTCATGGTTTTCACTACATGGTATTTGTAAAATTGATTTATTGATGTATATATTTATTTCTATAATCCATTAATTGATGTGATGGGTGATATATTACCAATAGGTTATGAGCGATATGGATGCTCACAGAATCTTCTATATGTGGTCATGCTCATGCAAGACTATATCAAAGGGGGAAAAATTAAACTTTTAAACTGACATATTTTTTGCAGGCACAAAATGCTAAACCAGCTTAAAATTGAAAGAGCATGGCCAAGTGTTGGTATAAATATAATTTATATAATTTGGCATATATAACTGCTTGGAAAGATTTCACATATAACTGCTTATGATAACTTTACATGTGGTCTAATTTTCTTTCTTTTATTTTTGGAAATGTATTCTAATTTGTTTAAATTAAGCGTTGTGAAAGTATAACTTTGATGTGGGATATCAGATCTAACTTGGAACCCAAAGAGGAGAAAATATCTCATAGGAGAATGTTCCCTTCTATTTAGAGATCCAAGTTATGACGACTTTAATTTCCAAAGGGAAAAGAAAATAACCCTTTGGGGATGAGTTTCTTTTCATTTGGATATCCCAACCCGATGAATTCAAGGAGCTTGCAAAATAAAAGAAGAAGAATACGTGAAGACCAAAAGATATATCCCACTCAAAATCACTTATGTTAATCTTAGGATTAGATTCTAGGTTATTATCAGTGGTACCAAACTACTTTTAATTTTTGCAGACCATGGGTTATAAATAAAGTGGCACTTGTCATATGGACATTTAATTTATTTAATTTGTTAGTTTGATATTGATTGTTTACATTGCTTGTGTAGTAAAAATTGCCTACTTTTCTAGGCTTCTTTCTTTCATGCTGTGTTACAAAAATTGCCCTTCGAGGATGAGTTGCTAATTGAAGGTTTACGAGAGAATGAAAAAAATATTTTATATTTAAAATTTTAATAAAATTTTTTAGTCTCATATAGAAACTCTAATGATCTAAGAAGTAAGCTCAGGATCACTAAGAGTCTGCATATATGCTTATTATTACTTTCTCTTCCTTGTTAAGCACCTCCCTGTTAGCGAGTTCTGGTAGACCACCTAGTCTATTATTGTGTAGTTCTATTAAGGGAATATTGTCTAATCTCTAGGGAAAATATATCTTCTAAGCCTAATTTTAAAATTGTTTTAGAATTTTTTTATGCATACGAGTCAATTAGCATGTATTACATTAGATACAAATTAAAAGAGTCTCAGATTTTAAATTATTTTTAATTTTAAGCTTCATTTACCCTATATAAGTTTAGGGGCCAATTAAGATTTATTATAGATGTTAGCCCCAATTCTTCAAAACTTTTACAACATCTAACTCATCTTTCATAAAGAGACTGGACACCTGATTTTAAAGTGCCTAGCTAGATAGGTTCACCAATCCAAGCCAGGGTAAGTCTAGATTTTCACTTTATTAGATAGGTTCATGTCGCTACTTTGTATGACCTAATTTAGATTTAGGTTATGAAGCAAATTTCAAATCATAAGTCTTCATCCTCCTAGAATATAATCCTAAATTTCTATTAAAATGTCAACTTGAACATAAAAAATTCTCCTCAAAATATAAAGCCCAACATAGGGTAAACTGGGTTTGCCTTTGAGATTCCCAGAATTTGATGCCTCCTACTTTTTCTCTTTTGAATTGCTAAAAACTTTTCAACATTGAGCTTTCTCCTTAGAAAACTTCTTGTTTCTTTTCTTGTCTTTTACTTTGAAATCAAAGGGTATGAAATCTCTACTTTAATCGAGAGTTTTTTTTTTTTGATAACCCCTCCTAAGATGTAATTAACTATAGGGGCTTGCCCTTGTAGGGATTTGAGAACCCCAAAATAAAATAAACCTTATTAATTTCAATAAAATAAGGGAGAAATCTCTGGGAATGCAAACCTTTTTTACAAACCCATTTCTAATTATATATATATATATATATATATATATATATATATATATATATATATATATATATAATATTATTATTGTCTATTTAGATGATATTATATTCTCCTTTATTGAAACTTAATTAAGTTATTAAGCCTAAGCTATTGTCCCAAGGCTAACCAAGAGGGGGTGAATTAGTAATTTTAAAACTTTCTCTTAGATTTAAAATTTGAAAACCTTTGATTCAATTAGCAAGTTAATTAAGATTTTAAAAACAAAATTTTCAACCACAGGATATAACTTGCAGTAAATAAAATGCAAAAATTTTAAAGGACACAAAGATTTATAGTGGTTCGATCAAATATAACTTATATCCACTCCCTGAAGACTCCCTCTTCAGGTATTGCACTATTACCAATGTATCTCTCCTTTTGCCCCCAAAGCAAGGTGGAGAAGCCTTTACAAAATCTCTCTTCCACTAATCCCCGATGTGGAAAAGAACCATCATCCTTTCACACTCTCTAAGTGTCAGCAGAGAATCATCATCCTTTCACACTCTCCAAGTGTCGGTAGAGAACCGTCATATGTTCACGCTCTCCAAGTTTCAGCAAAGAACTAGATCTTCTTTAAAGATCTTCTCACGAGCAATCTAGACAGAAAAGAGGAAGAGTGATAGTCAAAATTATAAAGAGATCCTTACCTTTGAGTAACCTTATGAACCCTTCACACTTCACTTGCAAGAAATCTCTCTCAAACACTCTCTCACACTCTCTCTTTCAAATGCTCTTGAAAAATCATAAAGATAAGACATTTTCATATCAATTTTAGTGGAACTTTTATACTAAAGATCAAAAAACCATCTAGAAAATTAAAATTTTCAATTTTCAATGTACACGATCATACAGTGCGATCGTAGTTCGTATGTAGGAATAGTTCAAAAACTGTTGTGTATGAACTTGTTATGAATCGGTATGAATCCGTTCATACAAGATCATCATTCGATATGAAAAGTTAGAAAATTTTCACATTCATTGGGACGAAACGTCGGGATGAGAAGGGACCTCAAAATTTTGTACTCTAGAAGGCATGTACATATGGTAATCATACAGGATATTCCATACTTAGAAAAAAATATTTTTGAGCAAAAGGGGACCCATCTCTTTCATACTCTAGAAGGCATGTACAAACTTGGTTCATACAGTATAATTTGTACTTCGAAAAAATATTTTTTTGTGAATAGGGACCAGTCCATTTTGTACTCTGGAAGGCATGTACGAACTAGGTTCATGCAATACGATCTATACTTGGAAAAAATATTTTTGAGCAAAAGAGGACCCATCCATTTCATACTTTAGAAGGCATGTATAAACTGGGTTCGTATAGTACGATCTATACTTAGAAAAAAATTTCATTTATGTTCATTTTATTGCTCGTTGGGAAAAAAACTGAACAAATCTTCTCGTAAAGTTCATTCATACGGTATGATTAGTCTAAAAATTATGAATTTAAAACTCTCCCCCGATATATATGTGCTCAGTTACTCAATTACAATCTCACTCTCTCAGACTCAAGAAAATAAAAAATACAGACTTCAATTACAATAAACTCTAGACTGATCTATATTTGAAGTCTTCAATAATCCAGATGATGATTTCCCTAAAATGTTAGTACACATAAGAGCAATACAATTCTACTAAAATATGTTAGGAGAAATAATAATCAAAGTAATAATATTTTGAATCATTAAAAATATATAAGTTGCAAGAATATGAATAAACAAGAATTAAATAGCAACTATCTCAACAATCTTCCCCTTTTTATGATGGCAAAAAATTATTATTTAAATAAAATTAAATACCCTAAAGTTGTCCTTAACTCCCCCTAAATGAATAAATAATGAATATAGGAGAATTTCTTTAAAAAATAAATCAATTTTTCTTCTTTTTTTTTAATTTTTCATAAATGATAAAATACAAAAGAATAAAAAACCAAAAAAAAATCGAATGTAAATAATATTTCTCCCCCTTTTGTCAACAACAAAAAGAAGGATGAAGGGAAAGTTGAAATGAAAAAAGTCATATGAGAAACCTTTAATAATTGATCTTGATAGAGATTGAACTATAATTACAATAACAAGATTAATATCCATTAGATAAAAATAAGGATTCAAAACATTTAAATTAAAATATAACATAAAAAAGAAAAATAGATCAAAGTCATGAAGCATTCTAGACAATGAAATAAAGAGAATTGATTACAAAAGTGATGAAATGAAGTTTAGATAATTTAAATTTTTAATATAAAACATAATTGAAAATTAGATTGATTTGAATTTGAAGATTAAAAGATAGAGGAAAGAACATCTTCAATTGGCAACATTGCGTATCTTTTAAATATTTTTGTCATACTTTGTGCATCATTTTTAATTTGGGCTAATTTTGTGCCTCTTTCAATTTGCAAACCATTGCGCATTCTTTCGATTTTTTATACACATTATACATTTCCTTTTGAAACCCTTTTTTTAAATGATCTTTCCAAAATCAATAATCTATTAACTTGAAATTCTTCTAATTACAAAAATAATTATATTAAAAAGAGAAATTAAAAATAATAAGACATCAAAATTACAATAATAATATTTAAATTATCTATGCCTAAAAAAAACTTGAGATTGATAAACTTAACTTGATCGAGTTATAAATTAACTTAAATTTTTAAAAAATTAGATTTTATAATGAAATTAATTTTTATATTGTAGTTTTAATTTATAACATTTTTTAGATCAATTAAGTTAGGATTAACATATAGGCAAACTAACATTTCACACAATGAATAAAAGCAACTAACAAAATTAAGACATATTTTATTGATATCAATTTAAAAATGAATTACATTGAAGCATAATTGAT
Organism: Dendrobium officinale; assembly: GCA_019514585.1. Lineage (NCBI taxonomy): Eukaryota > Viridiplantae > Streptophyta > Magnoliopsida > Asparagales > Orchidaceae > Dendrobium > Dendrobium officinale. The sequence goes on along the minus strand of CM033686.1, from coordinate 29,885,032 downwards.
ATCAAATCATAACACAAGGACAATAAAACATCAACATAAAAGCTAAATAAAGATAAGTACACAAAGCATCAAAAATATCACTAAGATCATCATATCTCAAAAGACTAGCAAAGACAACACACAAGAAATACATCTAGAACTCTGAAGGGCCCTGGTCTAGAGGAGGAGGCTGGTTAAAGATAAAAAAATAACTATTTATCATAGCTATGTTAGTGTTCACAGAATCAAACTGTCCTCGAATCCAACCCATGTCGTGCTGGTGCGGTGCATCTTGTTGGTTAAGGTGAGTCTGAATTTGATCAAAATGTTGATCAAAATGATTCTCTAATCGATCAAAGCACTGGATCATCTCCTAAAAGTCATATCCATGAGCAGGTGCAGGTGCTGGTGCTGGTGCTCCCCCTTCTGCCACAGTATCCTCACTTTTATTGTCATCTGTCCCAAAAAGTGCTCAAAATAAAGCATCTCTGAAGTAGATTGGCATTTTAGGTTGAGGCTCAGGATGAACAAGAGTGTACTTCTTCTCTAAGATATCCTAAAAGTCATATCCCTGAGCAGGTGCAGGTGCTGGTGCTGGTGCTCCCCCTTATGCCACAATATCCTCACTTATATTGTCATCTTTCCCAAAAAGTGCTCAAAATAAAGCATCTCTGAAGTAGATTGGCATTTTAAGTTGAGGCTCAGGATGAAAAAGAGTGTACTTCTTCTCTAAGATATAGGTCACTAGATGTCCTAAAGCAATATTATTCTTCCTCTTACAATATGCATGCCTAATTTTAGAAAGGTCGTGAATATAATCAAGAATAAGTTGGGCTTTATCTATTGATTATCCAGTCATGATAAAATAGGTAATAGTGGACTGAAGAGTAGTAATGTTAATGCGATCACCAAACTTAGGAATTATTGAAGTTCTAAGGACATGTTAAATGATCCTTGCATTTTGGTGTAAAGTATAGACCCTAGGAAAATGATCTACTTGAGCAACCTCTCTAAGAACTTTGTTTATTCGAACTAGTCAAAATCAAATTTAGAGGTCAATCTGTGTGCTCTAATTCCTTGAGCTCTTAAATGAAGAAAGGTTCCCAAATCTTCCTTAGTGATTTCTACCTTTTTTTTCTTTTGGACATAAGATCTTATCCTACTCTCATCAGAACTAAAAGATTTATTTGCTAGAAAATAGTGAAATGTTTCTTTGTTGTAGGCATTAATCAAAGTCAGGATGAAGGCAAATTGTGGTGGAAAAAAGAGGTATTACTTGAAAGTGAATGTCTTCTTGGAGTAAGAGTCTAGAATGAGTAAATTTAGCAAAGACAACCCTAAGGAAAGAATCCTCATTTTCTCTAGATAGAAAGTTTTCATCTCCACTCCTAGAAGATGATCCCTTAGTGACTCTACCATGCTTTCTTGAACTGACCATTACTAAGAAATGAAGGATTGAAAGAGGCTATTGAACTGAATAAAATTGAATTCTAAATCCTTTCTATTTAAAGAAAAATAACCATTCATACATATAAAAAAAGGTTTCGTATAGTATAATAGTTGTTTCATACATACGAAATAAAATTTCATATGTCTAATCGAATACGTTTAAAATGACTTTTTGTAATCACGCAAGTTACGAAGCATCCTTTCATATAGACTTTTTGACTAGACGATCGTACAGACAAACAGGTGTTCGTCCAAGACAAATAATTATTTAAGATCATTTTAAAGACGGTTAGTTTGTTTCCCACTTTAAATGGCATGTGGTTCGTACATACAAAATAAAATTTTATATATATGATCAGTTATAATAATTGATTCTACCTGTATAATCGTCTATCTGTATACAGAAGAAGTAATATAAGTTGTCTGGGATGATATAAATATCGTATATTATGATATCTATTGGAAAAATAAAACTTTATGCATTCAGTATAAAATAGCAATTGCATGCTATATAATTTGTATAGGACAAAAGTTATTTCATACAATACAAATAGAACACTTAAAACAATTGCACGATCGCTCAAAAATAGGAATTTTGATGTGAAAACTTCTCTAAAACACATAAAATATATAAAAAGAAAAAATAGAAACATACACACAAAAATAAAATACAAACAATCAAAAAACATGAAAAAACACATAAAAAACATATCAAGTTTGCAGAAGATATTCATTAAGCACTAAGATCGGTCACACCTAGCCTTGTTCTTAATGTGTTAAAAGTATCAAAACCTAGTGGTTTTGTAAAAATGTCTGCAAGTTGATTTTTAGTAGAAATATGATTCAATTCAATTTCTCCTTTGGATACAAGATCCCTAATAAAATGATGCCTTATATCTATATGTTTAGTTCTAGAATATTGAATAGGATTTTTTGAAATGCAAATGGAACTAGTGTTATCAAAATAAATTGGAATTATGTCTATTGAAAATCCTAAATTAATCAACTGTTGTTTCAACTAAAGAACTTGTGCCGCATAACTTCCTAATGCAATGTATTCAGCTTCTGTAGTAGATAGAGCTACGAAATTCTATTTTCTACCAGGCCAAGAAACTAAAGAATTCTTTATAAATTGAAAAGTTTTAGATGTACTCTTTCGATCAACCCTACAACCTACAAAGTCTGAATTTGAATATCTAATTATTTCAAATGAAGAGCTAAACTTAGGATACCAAATCCCTAAGTTTGAGTTCCCAAGAGATATCTCAAAATCCTTTTCACTGCTATGAAATGTGATTCTATTGAAGTTGTCAAACAGTGGAGGTCGTGTAATCGAATAACCTTCAGTAGTGTTTCTATTCCCAAAGTTAGTCATGGATCAAATTCAAAAAGTTTTCAAACTTAAATTTTTGAATCCCGCTCTGATACCACTTGAAAGTTTGTTAGGGATGTTAAGCCCTTATGAACTTAGTCCCAAGCTAACCAAGAGGGGGAGTGAATTGGTATTTTAAAATTTCTTTTCACAAAGAATAAAAATTGCATAAACCAAAATCACACCACAAAAATAAATGCGGAATTAAAAGTGCTGAAGCAAAAAATAAGAGAACAGAAATTTATAGTTGTTCGGTCAACTCGACCTACGTCCACTCCTTGGAGGCACCCTCCAAGTATTGCACTACAAAAAGTGACTCTCCTTTAGCCCCCACGGCTAGGCGGAGAAGCCCTCACAAGAACCTCCTTTTTGCCACCCCGGCAAGGCAGAGAACCTACCTCCTTTTGCTTCCTCCTGAAGCTGGCAGAGAACCACAACCAAAAGCTAACTCCTTACCTCTACCGACCCTTCCACGGACGAGAAACTATAGACGAAGAAGAAGAAGAGCGATCCTTGAAGCAACCCTTGTGAATCCCCTCATAAGCTCCCCCTCATAAGATCCTCTCTTTCTCTCCTCAAGGTCTTCTAAGGTCAAGGCAGCAGCAAAAGGTTCTCAAAAATGTAGAACAAGAGCTCTTAAATAGAAGAGATTCAAAGGAGCTCATTAATTGCAAGTTGCCGACTTTATCATCCAGGCTGATAAGGACATCGGCCTGGCCGATCAGTACAAAACTCAGAAGATCGGCCAGAGCATCGCCTTGGATGCAAAGCTGGACGATTGAAATTTGGCTTGATCGTCCAGGACGATCTCACGATCGTCCTGGCCGATCAGTTCAAATCATGGGAAAATCGTCCTGACAATAGCCCTGGATACGAGCTGGCCGATATTTATCGTCCTGACAATAGCCCTGGATACGAGCTGGCCGATATTTATCATCCTGAAGTAACTTAAGGTTTTTTACTGCATCGTCCTGGCCGATCCTGCAATTGTCCAGAACGATATGATCGTATCAATCATCCTTAATTACTCCCTTGATTTCCTGATCAATTAAGGCATAATTTGTGAATATCGTCCAGGCCGATCAATGATCGTCCTGGTCGACAATTTAAAAATACAGTATACCTTAATTGTATATGGCGGCAAGTTCTTTCTGTTTTAAGCTTATTGTCCTGGCCGATACATGTATCGTCTAGGCCGATATGTTAATGTCGGCTGCCTTAATTAAGAATCCTGATTAGAGTCTCTATTTTGAACTCGATCGTCCAGGACGATCCAAGGGATCGGCCTGGCCGATGTGAGAAAAAATAGAGATTCTAAATCTCTCAAGTGTGTGTGTGTAGGGTTACTTAGCATCAGTCTCTTTGACCATTACAAGTAGACTCAAAAGTGAAAAACAAAAGTACAGACTGACTCAATCCTAAACCTACGCAATCCTGAACTGGCTTCATCTTGATTGTCCGATCTTTGATTCCTGAAAAGTTAGAAGCAACAACCAGTCCAAGAGATATAGTGTTTGTCAATCATCAAAACATAAGCCATGAAAAATAGATTTGCAACAGACTTGGTATTATATATCCTGAGTATGAGGGAGGAGTTAAAACCAAATTGAAGAGCAGGGATGGATGACAAACCAAGACCTCCAACATCCTTTGGCTTGCAGAAATTGTGCCAAGCTACTAAATGCAACTTTTTATTAGCCGTTGAGTCTCCAAAAAATAAAAATTTAGAGGCAAGCTTCCTGAAATATTTCATAACCATTTTAAGCAATATAGAATCTCTTATCCAATAAGCTATAGAATTTAGCATAGTAAATTTTAAGAACTGAAGGCGCCCCGCAAAGGATAAGAGATTGGCATTCCAACACGACAGTTTCCTAATAATGGTATCCAAAAGCGGCAAGAAATCTACAACTTTAAGCCTTTTGAAAGAGACCGGAATCCCAAGATAGGTGATTAGAACCTTAGGGCTTAAAATAGAAAGAGGGCTACAAAGATCATCAGCATGACTAAAATTCTTGAGGAGTAATAAAGAGCTTTTTTCATAATTGATATGTAGATCGGTTACAAATATAAAGATATTCAAGTCATTCATTAATGCATTGCAATTAGGGATAGAAGCCAATCCAAAAATAAACAGATCATCAGCATAAAGTAATGGATAATAGAAAAGTTACCAAAAAGAAGCCCCCACAAAGTTACCATCATCGATAAGAGAGGAAAAAGTGTCCATCACTATGTAAAAAAGATACGAGCTTAAAGGGAAGCCTTGACACAAACCAGCGGATGAGGGAAAAATCCCTTCGAGAGCACCATTAATCACAATCAAGAAGTTTACATTAGTAATGCATTCCATAGTCCAATGTATGAATTGCTTAAGCAAGCCTTTTTGGAGCATTCTAGCCAGGAGAAATTCCCTAGAAACCATATTAAAGGCTTTTCGAATGTCAAATTTGGCACAGAAAAGTTTATTATCCTCTTTAACAACAGAAAAAAGAAACTCTTTAGCCAAGATAATGTTGTCAGTAGAAATTCTTGACTTCATATAACCAGCTTGGTTGTCTTTCACAATGAAAGGCATGATTGGTTTAAGTCTAGTGGCAAAGATTTTATAAATCACATTCCAAAGAGCTATAGGCTTGAAATCAACAAAAGATGAAACATGTTTGGTTTTGGGAATGAGGGCCAGGGCAGTTGCTTTGATAGCAGGAGATAGGTGACCTTTATGAAAAAATGATTTAACTGCCTTACAGACACAAGGACCTATGATATGCCAATTCTTTTTGTATAAATGATAATTAAAGCCATCGAGTCCAGGGGTGGAGGAATCAACTCCAGCAAAAATAAGATTTTTGATCTCTTCATCTACAATAAAAATCGTCAGGGAATCCGATAGAGAAGGGGAAAGAATATTACCAGTGGGGAGGAGATCTGTATTAATATATTCCAGAGGAAGAGGGTTATAAAGAGAACTGAAATGCTGAATGATATCATTTATTGCCTCAGTTCTCATAGGATGAAAAGAGGCACCCAAATTAAGGATGACATTACTATAAGCCATCCTACGTCGTATCTTAGCATATAAAAATTTTAGGTTATCTTCACCCTAAGTAAGCCACGAGGATTTAGCCCTTTGAATGATCCACGAAACATGAAGAGCTGTAAATTCTGCAATCTGTTTGGAGATATGCTTTAAAAAGGCATTCAGGGAATCATTAGAGGGATACACCGAAATTTGATCCAAGCAAACACATTGCTTAGCATGAATATTGTCCAAAAAGACTTTGATGGAATTGGAATTAGACCAAAGTTGCATCTTTAAATTTCTTTTAAGATTTCTGAGCTTTGAGCATAGGTCAGCCATAGGATTCCCACAATTAGGAGAAAAAAAAAAACATCTAAAAGAATACTCCAAATGTTATCTATAGAGGTCCAATAGTTTTTAAAGAGAAACTTGTGGTGAAAGGGAGTTAGGTCAGTAGCTTGGAGAATTAAAGGGCAGTGATCAGAGCATGAAGGGGCCTACACTGAGTAATAGGAATGGGGATAGCTGGCATTCCAATTAGCATTCACAAGAACTATTTCCAATTTAACATGGATAGGATTGTTAATTTTTTGATTAAACCAGGTGTAAACGCTACCAACAGAATGATGTTATTTAAGCTTGACATCAAAAATCATAGAGTTAACTCCCATAGCCTTCTTTGAATCAAGTCATTACCACCTAACTTATCAATCTACAACAATTAAAGACCCCCATGAGAATCCATGGGGTATTTTGATCAGGCACAATGGATCTGATAGAGTCCTAGAGACGGGATCAATCAAGGGCATCATTAACTGCATAAATGACTGAGAGTGTAAAAGGAGGGCTATTTCTATACACAACCAAACCCGAGATCATCTGCTTAGAGATATAAGATGGTGTGAATTTAATTTTGGAAGAGTTCCACTTTATCCAAATGCGCCCAGAAGAAGAGAGCTCGAAATTATGACAGGAATCCTCAAATGGGAAGACCTTGTGATTATCAGAGAAGAAGGGGTGTTGGAGTGAGGAATGGTGAATCCTATTCTCCAATATCCATATCATGTTAACTTTAAATGATGCAATCAAACGCTTGTAGCAGAGGACCTTGTCTAGACTATTAAACCTCTAATATTCTAGCAAGTAATGTCAGGCACGGACATGATTATTTATGAGAGGAAGGGGATTTTTTGTCTTGCTTCCCCTTAGTAGTTTTGGTGGATTGAGATCGGTTGGAAATGATAGAAACTTTCGAGTCAACAACATTAGTCGGGATTTCCTTTACAGAAATAAGCTAGCAACCGAGGAAACCAATTCATCATGTAGTAATTGTAAGGCCTCGAATTTATTGGTAGAGTGAAATTTGGTGGAGGGTAGTAAGGTTGGCCAAGGAGTGCTGGTGGATGAGGAGGCCTCATCAGTAGGGGAGTTTAAATTTGTTAAGTTTGGAGCAGGCAGGTCATCAATGAGAGGCATTGGGGATGTAGTAACCAAGGCAGTAGGGGCAGTAGGTAGAGGGGGGAAAGAGGAAGTTTTGGGTTGATGGGCTGGGGGGCAATAGTAGGGAGTGATTGCTTCAATGAAGAGCTTGATGCAGCAGCAGCAGGAGGATTGGAGACAGGTGGCCTTATATAGGGTGGTTTTATGGGAGAGGCAACATGACTAGATGGCCAGGGAGGGGGTTTTCTGCTTCTACTCCGGTCATGAAAAGAGTTACCACGCGACATGTTCGGCTCTGTCGAAACTGGGATATTAGGAAATTCAGGTTTTTTTGGACAAGAAGAGGAAGAATGAACTAATGATTTGAAAAAATCATTAATAGTAGGTTTCCACTCATATTGGATTTTCAGACTAAATACCTCATCCTCAATAGAGATAGGAATTTCCTTCGGAAAGCTAGCATCCGCCGTGACATGGATGCAGACTCGGGAAAAGGTGAGGTGGGTCCTCTGAGCAGTGAGAGCATCTACAGCAAGCGGGATTCCTGTCTTGCTAGCAATACGCGAAATCCCTTCGGAATTCCAACACACCAACGATAAATTATGGATATTTACCCAAACAGGAAAAGAAGAAAAATTTTTGCGCATGGGGCGCATGGGGCGAAATTTAGGTGACCATTTCTAGAGAAGGAATAGCTTACTCAGGAAGAACCATACACCCTTGGATCAGGCCATCTCATAGTCCTCCGTGGTGGAGAAATGGAGAAGGAAGAAACCTTTAGAGAGGGATAAGAGCTGGAACGATCCTTTCAGAGTCCAGGCTTTCCGAATTGCACCCAAAAGGGCCTCGTAGTATGGCCGTCGACCAATAAAATAACCTACCAAGCATATATTCCAGTGCTCTGAGCCCTTCACTAATCTTTCTCCTGCAAAAGGAATAAAGGCTGGTTCTAGAGGGAGGAAAGACACCGGGAGATCTTTGGAGACTAGGTCAGCTTAAACCACTATGTTTTTCTAGTTTCTGGCAGGAGGAGTGGAGGATCCTCCTGTGGAGGAAGGGTGAGGGGGGAAGTCCATGTAGGAAAGAGGCTCCATGGAGTAGGCAAAGTAGAGGCGAGAGAAGACGGGGACCTGGTGGGAAGAGAAAAACCCTAGCATAGAGCAGCTCGCTCAGGAAACGTGTGCATTTTCTGTCTGCTAAATATTTTCTAATATTTTACTTGCATATATAACATTTGGTCAAAAAAATAATATTGAGTTTTAGGGAAAAAAAATGGATCCTAATAAAAATTTATTTATTTAGAATTTAAAATTATTATATTATTTAAAATAAATCTGTCAACTTTATAAATTATTATTATAAATTTTAGCTTTCCAACATAAATAAAAGCTAATCAAACTAGCACAAGAGAGAGATTATTTGGTTCGGTGAACGTACGCTCCTCTACGTTCGGCCACCAACCTTTTAGCGCCACATAGCACGAAGAAAAGTCGCCGACCTGACCCGCTATTTTTTGGGTTCTCTTTTAATTCCTTGACGAGCCGATCAACATTCCATCACCTTTTGGATATATTTTAAATATCTAGCAAATACCGAGTTGTACCTAGTTTTTTCTAGCAATACCGAGTAAATACCTAGCAATACCGAGCAAATCCCTAGCAATACCGAGCAAATACCGAGTTTTTTCTAGCAATACCGAGCAAATACCTAGCAATACCGAGCAAATCCTTAGCAATACCGAGCAAATCCTGAGCAAATTCTGAGTTGTACCGAGTTGTACCGAGTTTTTTCTAGCAATACCGAGCAAATACCTAGCAATACCGAGCAAATCCGTAGCAATACCGAGCAAATCCGGAGCAAATACCGAGTTGTACCGACTTGTACCGAGTTGTAGAAAAACTCGGTATAACTCGGTATTTGTATATTTTTGGTGTTCACAGAGCGGTATTTCTCATTTTTGCAAAGCAATACCGAGCAAATACCAAGCAATACCGAGAAAATCGCGAACATAGCATTCCCGGGTTCCGCTCCGGGTCAAGTCGTCGGGCCGCGCGGTAAAGAGTAAAAGCACGTGGCGACATGTTATTGACGGCCGAACATACCTCTACGTCAGATCAGAGGACGTAATAATTGTTCATTTGGCAAAGGCGACTCCATATATTCCAAAATTCACATTGCACTTCGCTGTTCGAACCACGCTCACGCAGAAAATCATATGGTTGGGAAACTAGCAACGTGGGGACCTCCTTTACCCCTTAACCCCCTTCATGTCCCACCACGTCGGATCCCGGAAATGTCACGCGATTATTTCTAGCCTTCCACATGTTGTAAACTCATTTATTATTCCTTGAGACCAGATAATTCTTCCAACTCATTTGCTCCCAATCAGACCACGTATGCCCTCATCTCACCGTTCATTCCACCCATTAACCAACATGGACCGTCAGATGCTACGCAGCGCCGCCTCTATCAATATATACTGTGATTATTTTTTAAAAATATTTCGACATACTTAACTGTACATATAATTTTCAATAATAAAAAAAATGACAATTTACGTAGTTTTAATTAAAATTATCTACTAAACTCTCTCAGTTATTAATACTTATTATGAGCGCAAACAATAAAGTCGAATAAATTATTATATCAAAGTAAACATAAAAATCATAATGTACATCGAGCTGGGTCTTATTAGTTGAAGATAAAAATAACTTTTATATCGATTGTGCTCAAATTGTCTTAAACACTCAAAAAATATATAAATAGGAAGAAATGTGATATTGATGCTTCATCTTTTTTATATGAATATATGTATTTTTTCTTTAACTACATGTAATTATACACTTCACTTGAAATAAGTAAATGCACAATAATATTTATATTAACCTACGCTAAAGTCCCAATTAAACGATTAGGCCGAGGTATAACATTAAATTGGGTGAGAATTATTAGGGGTGTCAAAGTGGATCAACGAGTCGGATTCGAGTCCAAATCTGCCTAACCCATATACAAACGAGTTAAATCGAACCCGACCCAACGGGTTAGGCTTCCTAACCTAGACCCACTGCACGTGTTGTCGTGTTGACCCGATTAGACTCGATTCGCGAACTCAGATACAAACAAGCGGGTTACGGTTCCAGTCTTCAAGCTACATGCACTACACTAGAAGCTTCGAGACACCGCATGACGTCGAGCAAGCGAGCTCAGCAGTCCAGTGCAGGCTGAGGTCTTGAGGCGGTGCAGGCGTAGCCTGCTAGTGCGGGGTGAATGTCGACCAGTTGTGTGGACATGCAGGACATGGCACGGCGACTACGGTGGCATACGACTTTGGCAGACTTGCGCCTGGCGATCTAGGACCTCGATCTCGCGATACATTGCACAGCGGCAGCTACGACTCGACTAAATGGTAGATACAGTCACTAGTCACATGTCACGCGAGCGTGGCCGACGGACGTGACAAGACGATAGATGAGGTCACACGACACGCACTAGACACAACAACCATTTTCCCATGTCAATTCGGATTGAGTTTGGATTTTCAGGTCAATCAGAATCTGACCCAATTTTTTAAATAGGTCAAAAACTTAAACTCCAAATCTTACCCGTATGATAAACGGGTAGATCTGAACCCAAAACTTTTAGAATCCAATCCCGATCGAGTTTTTGACCAGGTTGGATTTTGACACCCATAAGAATTACTCGTTAGCTTTGTAGCCATATTTGCATGGCGGTAAAAAAAGAGCCAAACAAGACGATGGAAATCAATAAAGAATAAAAATTAATGAATTTATATTTTTGCCCTACTGCTCTTTCGCACGAGGACGATAAGGAGCGTGGTTTTACAGTAAGCCCTGCATACTTATCACTTATCGCTGCTATTATTTAAGTGTCAAGATGCTCAAACAAGAAAATTCTAGAAGGTGAACCATTAACCAGAGTGTCTCCGCCATTTCAACCCTTCCTAGAAAAAACAGAAGCCTCACCCTGTTCTTTCCTTGTTGCTGTTCTCCTTCTCTGCTCTAAGTGGAAGTTTGCTGGATTCTCTGCGTGCGTTGACGTTTGTGCTTGGCATCACTTGCAATGGGCGTAGTCACCGTTTCCAGCACGCCGTCGAGGACATCGCCCCTCGGCATCGGCTCCGGTTACTCCGCCGGCTGGTCGCATCCGCTCCGGCGGCGTCCGGGCTCCATCGTCGCCTTCAAATCATCGGATCCGAACTTGGTAAAGCCATTAACCAAATCTAGAAAGCAACCGAAGCGAACCCAGTCTGTTTCCCTCGAATCCGCCTCTGCTTCCCCTTCATTGAGCACGGTGGATGTGGACTACAGTGAGGTTGCTGAGGCGCTAGAGAACATCTATAAGCTGAGCCCGGCAGAGGTTTCTGACATGGAGTTCGATTTCAATCTTGGTCGTGGGGGGCACACGAGGAAAAGGGTCAAGCAGAGCGTGGAGGGAGAAGAAGGGATCGTGAGAAACAGGAAGAGGAGGATGAGAAGATTGAGTTTGGATGCGAGGATTGCCTTGCGGCATACAAGGAAGGAGGAAGGAGATGTATTTGCCAGAGATGGTGTGAGGAAGAGGGCCACGGAGGGGGAGATGGAGGAAGTAGAATTGGATAAGTTGTTGAGGGAGTATTCTGTATCGATTGACTTGGTTAGTTTGGATTGGAGGAAGATGAAGATTCCGCCAGTTCTCTCTTTTGCTGAGCATAAGTGGCTTTTCAAGCTGATGCAGCCTACGAAGGTAAAAGATCCAGATGTTATTCGTTTATTTTTTTATTACTTCTAAGGGTTAGTTTCTGGGATTTTGGAATTCTTAAATATTTATCATTTAAATTCTCCGTTCTGGTTGGTCTCTGGTAAAAAAATTAAGATTTTTTTTTTTTTTTGGTTTAACATTTTAGAGCAAAGAGACAAGTATTTCTTGCTGATTATGTATTTCAGTTTGCACTGTTTTACTTTTTTTTTTTTTTTGCTAATCGTTATAACTATTTATACCCCAGTGGTTTGCTTAGGTATAATTCATTGTTATCCCTTATGGCAAAATTAGTTGATTTTGATTAGGAATGGCTTCCTAGTGAATTTCAAGTCCTCTCTTTTCTGAAGTAAAATACTTAGATGCCATGATACTACCAGACTTCTAAGTAGAGTGGTATTATGTTTGAGGTCCATAGATGATTTCCAAAGGAGAATTCAAGAGATTCAAATGGCACCTCCGAAAAGAAAAATTTTACTTTTTGATGTAACTCAAAGCAACTATCATTCTCTTTTTGCTTGCTGATCGAAGCTTCTGCTGATCCGTGTATTTTCTTTATAGCTTTTCATGTGAATCCTTCCTAATCAATTTCATTTGCTATTTCTTCCTGGATAGGGGATACTAAAGGTGAAAGAGAATCTACATGGGGACTTGAGTAGAGAACCGACAAATGGAGAGTTAGCAGAAGCAGTTAACATGAATGTTACAAAAATGAAAAGAGAGTTAGAAGTTGGTCATGCTGCAAGAAACAAAATTATCAAGGTTTCTACATTTTGCTCGATCAGCTGAAGTTATGTTGCATATTATTTTGTCCTTATTTTCTGATATTGATCAACCCCACCTACTCACAAAATTTTCTTCGCATATTTATGTTTTGCTCGAATAGTTCTGTTTGTTTTGTTTAATACCAATGCTACATCACTTCTAATGTTGCTTGATTCGTGTTAAATAGACACTTAATATCATACAAGATGCACAAATTTATTTTTTTAATTTGTTTGTCAGTTGTTATGAAGGCAACATAATTGCTAATGATAGAAATGATCTACAGAAAATTGCATAGTTCGTGGATATACGAAAATTTTAAAGCTTAATGGGTAGATTTTAAGATTGATAAACTCTTTTTTTTTTTTTTAACCTTATGTACAATTACAAAAGGTTTTACTTCTCAACCAAAAAGTACTCTTTGACAAAGAATGTTTGAGGGCTATGTTCGATTTCCCTGGGGTGTGTAAACTACATTTCTCTGATTCTTCCATTACAAAAATGCCACTTCCAAAGTTTTTTAACTTAGGGGTTAGTGAAAGATAAATTTAAGCCTTTTAGATAAGTTACCTTGACCTTACTTTAGTTTGAGACAGGCTGATGTTAAATCACTAAGATTTCTTCTATTATAGTTATTCTAATATCCCAAGAAAAAGATCCTCTTGTATACCATTTGTTACGTGTCTATGACTTGATTCCTTTGTGTTTGCATATAAATTATCTGACATCTACTTGTTCTCTTAAAAAAAACAAATTTTTGTTCTTTCTGTTCATGTGTTTTTCTTGTCTTAAATAGAGACATTAATGTATCACTGAAGAATTCAATGCAGTTTCATCTGAATAGTTATTTCATATTACAAAACTGCAGCACAATCTTCGGCTGGTCTTGTTTGTGATTAACAAGCATTATCAAGACATTGCAAATGCTCAAAAGTTCAACGACCTTTGTCAAGCAGGAGTGAAGGGACTTATTATGGCGGTTGATCGCTTTGAACCAAAGCGTGGTCTCCGGTTGTCTACTTATGCTCTCTTTTGGATTCGACATTCTATAGTTAGATCTATGACACTCTCAAGTTTCACCCATGTTTCCTTCGGTATTGAGGCGGTATGAAGTTCAAATATTTTAACTGTACTTTTCTAATTGTTTTTGGCATCTTTATATTCTTTCATCTGAAAAATGCCCAAAAGTCATCTGTTATACTTGAGTTTTCTGTTTCATATAGTAAAAATCATCCCAACAATGTTCAATGAGAGCATGAACCATGTCCACCATGCTATAATGGGTTGATAGAAATCTAATGAGGCTCAAATATTTGGTGATCATATATGCTATATGTATGTTGCCAAGCTCGTGGTTAAAGCGTCAAATTTTTGCCAAACTAGGTCATTTGTTATCTTCATTTAACTTTTGAAAATTTTGCAATTTTCCCAAACGATTTTTTTTTTGGTTTGTAGCTTTCCATTTGATTTTCAGGAATTAGCCATGCAAACATGATATTTATGGTGCTTTCGTTAGTTTTCATCTAACTATTTTATTCACATCAAACCATGTTCCAGTTAAAGCTTTCATTATGCTGCTAGAACTTAGTTGTTACACAATATTCTATGCACTACAATGATATTTTATAACTTAACAAAATGTATCGGAAATCCAATATTTGATAAGTCTCAATGTCTCATACATAAACTCATAATACAGCTTTCTTTCTTCGAATTAAACTCTATTCTGACAACATCATGTTATTGCTATTATCGTGATTGTAGTTGTATGGCTGCACTAGAGATAATCAACCTTACTATAAAACTATAAGAAGATCAATAAGGCCTTTTGACCTTTTCTATCCAAATAACTATCAGCTATGCTTGCATCGGCGAAAGGTTATGATAAATGCTTATCATGCCTTTCTTCTTTCCAGCTTTCTACAAATTTCATTCTTTCTCTCTGTTGTTTCCTAGTTAGAGACAACTTTGTTAGCTACGCATTTTTTAGTGATTAGTAATGCTTTCTTAATATTTTCAAAGTATTTTATTTCAGTTATCTGCATGCTCACTTGTGAATACGTGTTTGGTGGAGCTTCGAATAATTTATCAGACAAAACTGAAGAGTTGAAACAAACTTCACTGTTTGCAGGTCAGACAAGAAATCCAGAAGGTCAAACTAGAACTGGCCGTCCAACTCCAGAGGTCACCAACTGATGAAGAGATAATTGAAAGGATGAGAATATCACCCGAGAGATACTACGTGGTGTTAAAGACCTCAAAATCAGTACGTTCTCTCAATGGAAGGCATACAGTTACACAAGAAGAATTTATTGACGGGATAGCAGACATAGATGGTGTGGGTGGCGACAAGCGTAGACAGCCTGCTCTCCGTCTAGCTATTGATGATGTGGTAATCGCTTATTAGATATTTCTTCTGGAATCATCTTTTTTATCAGTATTACTTTCTAAATTGATAATTTTAGAAGCTCCTTTTATGGTGCAATTTAGGAAGGAAGTTCACAGTCCATTCTTATTTGCAAAATAAATAACCCGTAAATTGATCCGCTAATCCAAGTTACCCTTTTCGATAAAATTTCTCAAGCAGTAGTTAGCATCTATAATGATTATCTATTTTGTTCTCTGTTTCTCTTTTCAGCTCGATTCACTTAAGCCAAAGGAAAGCTTGGTCATTAGACAAAGATACGGATTAGACGGCAAAGGAAGACGAACCTTGGGAGAGATAGCAGGAAACCTCAATGTATCGAGGGAGATGGTTCGAAAACATGAGCTGAAAGCGTTGATGAAGCTCAAACATCCAGCTCGACTTGATTACCTTCGCAGATATATTTGAAGTAAAATACATTTTATTCGTTTTTTTGCATCTCCAATTGCAGTAAATGCTTGTCTCCAGTCCCTCATTTTAGATGGGTAATAGCTTGTGTATTATATAGTACAATAACACATCATGAGTATAGAATTTATTTCATCGTTCTTGTGAACGCTACCTTGTGGAACCTCACATGTAATATATACTATCTTATAGATTGATATTGTAAAGGTTACCAAAGTAATTCTTGTGCTGCATGAGTTGTTGTTTCTATTTTTCCTTTGTTGCAACTGATACAAAATCGAGTTGGATTTCAAAAATCATCCTTAATACAAAATCGAGTTAGACCAAAAAAATTTCATATGATAATGAGTTGATGTCAGTGTCTTCTAATTGAACAAAATAAAAGTAATAAGATAGCAAAATATTATGTCAAGATATTTTGATCTAAATATATTTGAATGATTTATAGAAGATAATTTGTATTGAGATTAGACACATTTTTTAGGATAATGTATATAATATTAATTTGAGTATAAATGGGATGAATTTGAAACATATTTTGATATTTTGATGTGTATTATATTAGGATGTATTGATATGATTTATTTTCTTTGGATGAGATAAACATTAAATATTATTGCGAAATTAAGTTATGTTTTGATTTTTATTGACCTCTGAATAAACGTCTGTTTTAGGTGACTAACTGTAATAATTTCATGTGATCAAAATATCATAATATAGTTCAACAGGGTAACAAAAAAAAATTATTTTTTGAACTGTAGTAAAAATAGTGCAATACTTCTAGTAAGAGAGCATATAAAAACAAAAAAAAATCAAAATTTGGACTCAAAATAAAAATATCACCCATTAATAATTAAATGTAATTATCGATGTAGTTTTACACAGTTGACTGTCATAGAGGCTGTTCATGATGATTCAAAAGAGAGTCATATTCTAGTAATCCCACCAACATATATCATTGTGTAAGGTATTTGATTTCCTGAAATATCTTTCACTTCTAGGCAGCTCATGCCGGCCTTTTTTACTTATATATTAAAGATTATAATTTACCACTCTTATTTATTAAAATTATCGTCATCTTTTTTTTTTTTTAAATGGGATTGTTTATTGAATTATATAGATCCTTTTAGTTGCTTATGAAAGAATGCTGCCATTGTTAGTTTAGTTTGTAGAAATGAGTATTTATAGATCCTTTTGTAAATTGTTATTTCTAATTTACCACTCACTTTCATAAATTTTATGAATTTGTGGCATGAAACTTTGAAGATTTAAAAATATTATAGGGTTAATGATCATGAAAAAATTCGCGTGCTTATGGAGCAGAGATTATTTGTCGCAATATTCCAATTATAACTGATACATTTGTAATGCGAGGAAGATTAAGTCATCACACTTAAGCTATCAATAAACATCATTATAAATTCAAATAATATTACAATGTGATAGATATTCAACTTCAAGAGATCAATAATATGTTTGATAAAATAAATACGGAATTATTTATGTGTGTGGTATGTTTGAATCAATGCCATTCATTTTTTAGCTTTGAATATAGAACGATTGTCACATCTAACAAAATTTTATCCATCAGTTTTTTCAGAAATGGATCTCATCATATTAGATAATTAAATTAAAAAATTTATTATTGATGCGAGATCGACTGATGCATTAATGAATTTAATAGAACTTTGAGAACTTGCTCAGAAAAATGTGGAAACTAAGAAGAATTATATTTATCCTTTGGTGTTCATACCTGTTGCGGGCTAAAATATACGCGGCAATAGAGTTTAGAATCTTCGTCTCAGTGCTGAACAGATATCCAGAACCAAACTGAAGAAAATTGAAACACCATAATTTTTACTTAGAAAACCCTGAAAAAGGAAAAAATAACACCTAGTTGAAATGATTCCACTATTGTTTGATTAGATTACAAGTTGATGACTCGTCCCTGAAATTGAGGATGATTAGATTAGAATAATCAATCCTCGGGTTGAAATACAGTTACAAGAGGAGATAAAAAATTCAACGACGTTTAGTGGTCGGGTATAAATCATAGTTCAATTAACGGTCTGGCAGAAGTTGAGCATCAGTCGACAATTAGGCAAAAGTCCGGCGTCAGTTGACTGCCAGGTGAAAGTCCAACGGTGATCGATAAGGAGTCTAGTGGCAAGAGAACTCATGTTTCTGTTCTTCCTTCTCTTCCTTGCTTCGGTCCCATTCCATGAGAAATGAGAGGTTTATTTATAGTTTTCTTAGAGTGGCATGGCCAATAAATAGGAGGAAGATCGAGGGTAAATTGGGAGTGGTTTGAATCGATGGTTGATGTTGAATCTCTTGATTGTGGAGCATTTGTTAAGCATTTGAATGTTTTAATGATTTTAGAATTAAACAATCTTGAGCTCGTTGGATTCGTAGGATCATTCTGTTGTCCAATCTAAGGGTCTATTAGAAATGGGTGACCACACTTCCACCAAAATGCCCTTAGTCAAATGAGATCACTCTATTGTCCAAACTGAGGGTCTAAAGAAGGCTCAAAAAGTGGCCAAAGCTGATGATATTGCCTCCACTATCCTTACTTCCCTAATGATCTTGTAATGAAGGTGCCTAAAAAGATGGATCTTGGTTGCTCTCCTCCTCTAGGATTTTTGATGGTGTATGTATGAGTCTAGTTTGCGAGCAAGACTAAGATCTCCTCCACCCCCCACCCCCCCCCCCCCCCCCCCCCCGCGTGGAGTTTATTGATATTTCAGCAACATGTGGTGAGTTTGTCCCAACTTTCTTATAGGGCCATATCAATCATTATGGAATTGATCGTATTTTTTAAAAATAATGGGGCGGTATAATCTCCAAAGTGACTTTCTCAGATGTATCAACTTAATTGTGATATGTAGGATCATATCTCTTTTAGATCAAAGTGGTTGGATATTTATACTTGAGACCTGTCAAAGTGATGGGTTAGTAGATTCTTCTTTGTGTAGAACGATTGATATCTACTGGAGAAATGGGGGAAGCTGAAGAAGTTACCCATCCCCCTTCATATAAGAGCAGAATATCTACTAAAAATACTCAACCATTCTGATGTCGATGCCCTATTTAAGCAGACATGTAGATGAAGAATATTTGTTCAAGGTGGGACCATCTACTCACACAAGGAGATCCCATGCATATATGCTAAAGAAGTTAGCCAAAGTCCCAAAGGAAGTTATCTAACCTTCAAAGGCTCCTTCTAAATGATCCGGCAATGAAGGTAATCCATATGAATCTAAGAAGAAAAGGGTGGAGGAGATTTTGACAGTTACTAGCAAAGGTCACCACGTTTCTCTATCCAAGTCATAGATTCCGGGAGATATTTTGAAACATCAATGTGTGGAACGTCAACAAGCTAAGGAATTAGTGAGTTTCCATTTTATTTTTTATTTTTGTTTTAATATATTTGTAAGGTTATACTCCTTACAAAATTTCTTCTTATTATTTTAGATGCTACAACGTATGGATCTTGAAATTGAATTAACAAAGAACTTAAATGATTGGAATAATGAGTTTGTAAGGGTTAAGTATCTTCAGGGAAAATACAAGAAGAAATATGTTGGCAAGATCAGGGAGATGAAGGCAGTGGAGGAATAGCTAGCAGAGTGTAGAGCAGTGTTGGCTATTATGGCTACTTCAGCCTCTTTACAAAATCAACAGATGGTTGGCCTTCATATTGAGTTGGTGGATGCACAAGCAGTGATCAATCAGCATGTGAAAGATTAACAGATCCTTAAGGAGAAGATAACAGCTATTAAAAATGAGAAAAAGAAGCTCTAAAGTTTTTTGTCTGAGAAGGAAGCCAAGTCCAAATAAGAATAATCATCTTCCAAACTCATAGAAGAATTTAAGAAGTTTACTGCCTTCAAGACAATTGTTCAGGATCAGGTTCAGGAAGCTCATGATCATATATATGATGTGGAGGTGAAGGCCTTAGAAATTAAGTGTATGTAGGAAGGCTTCATCAGATATTTTTTGAAAGATGTCCCTCTAGTGTAGCACAAGACTAGAGCTGAAGTTGCGAGGTTATCACCCAGCTAAACTTCTAGTAACTCTTCTTCAGATTTTGATGGTGATGAGATAGAGAGTTAGTTGTAGAAGGTCTTTGCTAGTATTTTTCTGTTGTTGGTCGTACCATTGTATATGTGTGATGTATTTAGTGTTGTCATATGATGTATGTAATATTCAATGATATAGCAAGAAGCTATTGATGTTTTTTTTCTTTCTCAAATGCATATAAAATTTAAATTTTTATGATGAGAATTATTTTATTGGGCTCACTTTTTCTAGAGAAAATATGAGAGATATCCTCTCAGGATATTTGGCATATCAGAAATTGTTTGTCAAAGTCTTTTCTCGATGACGTTAACATGTATGGAAGAGGCTAGATCCTAGGATGTTTGACCTATCCTTGATTGTTTGTCAAAGCACTTGCTCGATGGTGTTAACCTTTATAGAAGAGATCGAATCAAATCCCCTTACGATATATCATCCAGTGATTGAGACACAATAAATATTGTTATTTATCAAATATTGGATAAATATATTATATTCACTATTTATTATCATTTTTAAAAAAGGAGAAAATATCCGAACGCACTACTGGAAAATATGTGATTACCGACGAAACATTTCTGTCGGAAATAATGAATTAACGCCATAAATTATTATTTTCCAGCGCATTTCTAGCAAAAAACTATACGCTAGTAAAACACACTCTGAAAATAACATTCCGACGCAATAATTTCTCCAGAAACATTTCCGGCGATACTTCCGACGTAGTACCGACAGAAATATATGGCATATTTGTCATTTTTAATAGCTTTTTCAAGCGTAAGTTCCGCCGCTTTTTTCGGCGTATATTTATGCCGGCAATAGCTGCGGAACTTATGACAGAATTGTTCTCAGATCTCATTTTAACAGAATTATTGGCATATAGTTGCATCGGAAACAGCGGCGGAACGTACGCTGGAAAAAAAGATAAAACTCTGTTTAACTGATTTACCGTCGTAAACACCGCCGGTAATACCGACGCAATATTACGTTGGTAATAGTAATAGAAGTTGTGGTATCGCATGGCGACGCACTTACCGGTGGATTTTTTGCCAGAAACCTATAGCAGACAAAAAAAAATTTCCTTCCAACAATCAAAGTGGATTTACACACCTGCAAACAAATTCTCATATTACATCTAAACATCATATAATATAAACATCTGATTCACAACATATAAACAATACCAAATAGATATAGCAAATATAATTTATCTAATAATTAAACAATATCAAAAACAACTAACATCTCAACTGCTCAAAATATTAAACAATCAATTATTCAAAAGTTTAAAATTGACACAACTACTCTGATTCAGTCTCCTCCGCCTCATAAAATATATTCTTCTGATTAAGCTGCTCTCTCATCTTTCATATTTCATCCAATAATTGAGTATTTTGAATTTGCAACTGTTGTTGCATCTATTGTTATTGCATCTGCTGTTGCATCTGCATCTATATCTATCATTCAACTTGAGCTTTTTAACCTACTCTAGCTCGGTAGTAAGGGCAGCTATTTGTAGGCTATATGCAGAGTCCTGGGAACTTGATGCGAAAATGGAGCCAGTAGAGGACTTCCTTTTGTATACATGGGCTTGCGAGCCTAAACCATACACTCTTTCGTGTTGCATCCCTCCTACAACTTGCGACCAAATTAGATACTCAGAATATTTGGCCGATCAAGTAAAAGAACCTTCAACTGCTGCAGGCTGGCTCTCTCAAAGTCGTGTATATTCCTCCTACGATATTTATCAAAAATTTAATCAAATTATATATAATATAAAAAATTTAAAATAATATACTTACATAGGCTTTCCTCGCTCGCTCTTCAACCCATTGTTGATCATGTCGCTTGTGAGTATGCATGTGCAATTAGACAGGTGTCGGCTCTCTACCTAGCACCGTTTTCTGTAGTAAGCATAAATTAGTATTCATATTAAATTAAATTAATAAAATATTTGCAAATTCCTTACCAAATATCTTCTGTGCTCAGTATGTACTACAGAACCCCCAGTATGAAGGGAACTACCCATGCCCCCAACATCAGAAGCTCTATTTTATCTATTTTTCTCTCTTCTTCTGATATACTCTAGGCTACCCCAGCAGCATTCAACTTAGCCCATACACTCTCAGCTATCAAGAGTGGTCGCTCGCCAGACTTTCTAATATCATTGAACATATCTTGCATGAGAGTCAATCCTCGTTTCTCAAAATTCTTTCTATTTTTATCATTGTGCTGGGGTAGCCAATAAAAATCTTTCTGCATTTGAGAACATATAATATTTATTAGGTGAGAAATTTATATATAATACAAAAAATATTTATAATAACTTACCTCAAACTCTCTAAACCACATTTCTTGCACTGTCTTAAGGACTTTGTTCCAAGAAACATAAGGAGCATTGTACCTACTTCGTATTATGTCCCTATCTTATGTGTTGTTTCTTTTAATGGGTGAAATCTATAAAAAATAATATTAGTTCAAAATAACTATTTAGTCAATTTGACATGATAAATATAATCAACTTGAAATGATAAAACAAATTTAATATTATGTGAGTACGTACGTATCACCGTCAGGTTCAATCAACATGAGACCATCTGTCATCTGCCCTGCCTGCCCTACCTTCTCTGTTGCAACTAGGGTGGAAGGTCCACCTGTGGCAGGCTGAGGGGGTGGTGGGGGATAGTATAAAGGGACATATTGTGGATATTGATATGTAGCTGGGACACCAAGAGGTAGGGGTGGTAAGTAAGGGTAGAATGGAGTAGTATGTGCTACTACTGGTGAAGGTAAGCATGGATCTGGTGAGTAAAATAGTGGGCTACTGGCAACAGGAGTAGGTAAAGGTGGGCTAGACTGACTCTGAGTGGCATGTTATGATGAAGAAGTCCACTCAATATGTACAGAACCAGTAGAAGGGCCAACAGTCAACTTCATTTTCTGCCTAATAATTTTTTTTACCATTCCTCTGCTTTGCTTATCACCTGAAGATATCTAGCAAAAAGAAATTTAAAACATGTTAGTAACATAAATTAAATAAAAAATTTAAAACTTGTTAGCAACAATTGCATAAATGAAATGAAACAATCACAACTTTAGGGTCATGGTGTTTACCTTATGTTGATTCACTTTCATATTATGAAACATCTTCATCACTATTAGAATTTTCATGACTTTCGTTTATATTTAAATCTACTTCCTCTAATTGCAATTCAATCACAGTAGTAACAATCTGATCATCTACATCATTTGAAATTTCTTTTAAATTTGGCATAAAATCTTCTTGATGTACTGTAGGTATTGATGTAGCTTTCTCAATTACACCCCTAGGTTTGGTCTTCATAACTACAAGCTAATCTTGTTTGCCTTGTATTCTACTCAGATAGTTGGCAAAGTACACTTGGCTTGCTTGGCTTGCAATGATGAATGGGTCAAACATCGCATATTTTCTCCCCCACTTTACTTCTGTTATACCATAAATCGGATGTATTTTTGTTTACGGGATCAAATGAATCACAACAGAATATATAAACTTTATTCCCATAACTAGGATATTCTAACTGTAATATTTTTCCTAACACCCCATAATACTCAAAATCATCACCTGTATGGGTGTTCCTTGTGACAAATACTCCAGAATTATCTGTCTTCCTACCTTACACCATGATTTTGTTTAAAATTTATAACCATTAACCAAAAAAATATGATAACATTCTACATCTCTATTTGGCCCCCAAGCTAAATCAAGTAACCCAGGCTTGTCACTCCCTTGAGTGTGCACCTAGATAGTTGATAAATTATATTAATATAATGTTCAAGAGATATAGTTTAAAAGAAAAGTCGAATGTTATATTGTATTTTTAAACCAATTCGGAAATTCTATTTCCACCAACTTTTGGACTTCAATTAGTTTAGATGTACTCAAACCACCAATGAAACTCCTAAAAATATTATAAGTTTAGAACAAATTTATGAATAATCAATGTATGAATAAATTAAACCATACTTACTCAAGATACATATCAACTTCATCACAATTGAGCAAGACATATAAAGTGGGTATGCTTATCTCCTTATCAGTCAAATAGCGCAAGGTGGTAACGCCTGCCGGTTCACCACTTCCATTAAATATAGATACATTTGAGGATTTACCCACATTTTGAGGTGTAGTATTGGTGCTTGATTGTAACGTTATCTCAATGTAGTACGAGTAAAATTGAGTTGTCTCATACATTAAATATGCTTCATATATTGAGCCTTCAGGATGTGCTTTATTTTTAACGATATTGTTAAGTTTATTTAAGTACCTCTCAAAACAAAAAATCCATGGAAGAAGAAACCTAACTCGATCAACAGCTTCAAAATTAAATCTGGCAAATAACTAAATGCAGTTAATAGAAGACATTGCATAAAGATATGACAGTCGTGACTTTTCAATCCAAATAATCTCCCAGTTCTTATATCAATAGTTCTACTAAGATTTGAAGAATATCTATCAGGTACTCGTAAGGACTTTACCCAGTCACAAACCAATCGTCTTTGCTCCAAAGTCAATGTAAAAGGAGCTTTCGGTTTGAGCAGTTTATCATTTACATCATCCTTCAACTCTAACACTTTTCTCCTACAAATCTCATTTAAGTCCATCATTGCTTTTCTATTATCTTTTGATGTCTATGACTTCATTGAATATGTTATCAAAATTTTTTTTTTCAATATGCATCACATCCAAGTTATATCTAATCAAATTTATCCTCCAAAATGATAATGACCAAAATATATATTTTTTTTGTCCAATTATGATTGACACCATACCCTGGCAATTTATAATCAGCTAATGCTGGTGAATCCACTATTATAGGCATGGAACTAACTCTTCTAAATATTTCTTTACTACTGAATCTAGGAGGAGGCTGTGACATCACCATTTTATTTTTAACACCTGAAAGGATGAGCTACAGGTAAGAACATGCGGTTATAGTCAAACTAAGTTCTTTTTCCTCTATTCTTTAAAGTGAATGTCTTTGTATATTCCATACAATATGGACAAGCTAACTTCCTAGAAGTGTTCCAACTTGAGAGCATACCATAAACAGGAAAGTCGCCAATTGTTCAAAGTAATGCGACCCTCTTTATGAAATTATGTTTGGTAGAAATATCATATGTAATAACTCCTTCCCATAATATATGATTGTAAGAATGCATCAATCTTTGATTTTGGATTATGCGGTCCTGGAATGATTATCGTTAGAAACATGTAAGGAATAGTCATACACAACTCTGGCGAAAGATTGTATGGGGTGAGTATTACTTGCCAGCATGAGTAAGGTGAAGCAGAGTGACCAAAAGGAGAAAAACCATATGCACATAAAACTAATATGACATTCCTTGCTTCTCTGGCAAAGGCAGGATGTGTACAATCAAAGTGTTTCTAGGCCTCTGCTTCTGATAGATGTGTAATCACACATTCTTTCGATATATGCTCACTATGCCATCTCATTTGTACAACAGATCTCATGGAAGCATATAATCGTTGTAATCTAGAAACTATAGGAAAGTAAAACATCCTCTTGAATGGTACATCCTTCTGCTTTCTTTTTTTTTTTTGACACATTTTTAGATTTAAATATTGGTGCATTGCAGTGAAGACATACAATTTCAGACTATTCATCCTTATAGTATAACATGCATTCATTGACACAACAATCTATTTTTGTGTATGTCAAACCCAATTTGGAAACCAACCTTTTAGTCCAATATAAATTTGTAGGAATCATATTATCTATCAGGTTGGTTTCCTTAAGGAGGCCAATAAATTGATTGAAACATTCATGGGGGATATTATATTCTACTTTAATACTTAACATCTTAATAGTAATAGATAACTCCGAATGAGTTGTGCACCTCTTTCATATTGGTTTTTGGGAAGCTTGCAACAAGTCATAAAAATATTGTGCCTCCTTATTTGGCGACTCGACTGTGTATAGTTCAGAGTGCACTCCAGTTGCATCATGAACTAGGTCCTCAAGATCAGGTTGGATATTATCTTCTTCAGCTATATTAGAACTTATTGATGGACCACACAGAGAATCTAAATATGGCTCAAACTCACCATGACAAGTCCAATACCAATATTCTGGCATAAACCCTCTACGGTATAAATCAACAGTTACATCATCTAGACTTAGGTGCACCTAATTTTTATGTTTGGAACATGGGCAGCAAAACTTTCCATCTAAGATAAAACTGGGCATTTGACTAGCTGTTTGAATGAAATAGTTCACTTCTTTAATAAACTCATTTGTTAATGCATTTCGTCCTTGTGGCAATCGATTATACATCCAACTTTTTTTATTTCTGATATCCATCTGAAATAAAAATATATAAAAATATAGTGATTTAATAAGAATATTTACAATAATAACAACAATATTAATAGTTGTGTAGTCATCAAAATGTCTCATATTGAATGTTAATTTACTACAAAACTCAACTCTTATCAAACACTATGGAAATGATAGGTTGCGGGATAGTGTTCGTGCAAAATCACTTCAAAGTGCCCAACTAGTGTTGAAAATCATCAAAGATTATTTATCAAAACCCCTATGATTGATTTGGTCGAACGTTAATGGACAACATTCTATTTTGATGGCTAACATTCTGCACCATAAAGTATTACAGGTCTAACAACCATATTATAGAATTTTTCTGTAAGATTAAGAGGAGGGGCTTTTTTATCAAACAGCAATCCTAATGCATTCCTCCAGTTCAACCATCCAAATTGAATTCTACTACTAATATCCCCATATATTTTATCGGATCGGAAGGCCGCCAGGCCGGTCATTAGAAGGCCGCTATTTTATATAACCAAACTATCTAAGGAAACTCTTTTTGTATTCTGTCTCTAAGAGTAAATCCACTCATCCACCTAAGCATCCTCATCTCTGCAATACTTAATTTAATATTATGCTTCACTTTTAATAGCCAACATTCTACACCATAAAGCATTGCAGGTTATAACACCATCTTATAGAATTTTCCTGTAAGATTAAAAGGACTTTTTTTATCAAACAACAAGCCATATGCATTCCTCTACTTCAACCATCCAAATTGAATTCTACTACTAATATCCTCATCTATTTCATCAGAAGGCCGTCGGCCGATTAATGGAAGGCCGTCGACCGGTCATCGGAAGGCCGCCGTTTTATATGACCAAACCATCTAAGGCAACTCCCTTTTGTATTCTATCTCTAAGAGTAAATCCACTCATCCACCTAAGCATCCTCATCTCTGAAACACTTAATTTAATATTATGCATCTCTTTTAATGGCCAACATTCTGCACCATAAAGCATTGCAGGTTATACCACCATCTTATAGAATTTTCCCGTAAGATTAAGAGGACTTTTTTATCAAACAACAAGCCCTATGCATTCCTCTAGTTCAACCTCCAAATTGAATTCTACTACTAATATCCTCATCTATTTCACCGGAAGGCTGCCAGCTGGTCATCGGAAGGCCGCTGATCGGTCATCCGAAGGCCGTTGTTTTATATGACCAAACCATCTAAGGCAACTCTCTTTTGTATTTTGTCTCTAAGAGTAAAGCCACTCATCCACCTAAGCATCCTCATCTTTGTAACACTTAATTTAATGTTATGCTTCATTTTTAGTGGCCAACATTCTACACCATAAAGCATTGCAGGTCTGACCACCATCTTATTGAATTTTTCCTTAATTTTGAGGGGGACTTTTTTATCACAAAACAAGCATAATGCATTCCCCTTTTCAACCATCCAACTTTAATTCTAAAAGTAAAAATCCCCCCCTCCCCCCCCCCCAAAAAAAAAAAACAATTATTACTAAAATTAGATTCCATATGTTCAACTACAGATCTGGTCAAATAAAGGCATTTAGTCTTAATGATCACATCCATAATTCAAGTTTACCTTCAACTCCCTCTCTAGTCTTATCAACAATAAGAATATCATAAGCAACTAGCATATATGCATTAGGGTAATACCTCTTGCAAATGTCTAGTGAAAACATTCATCAAAAAAAAAAAAAAAAACTAGTTTTGAGTATTAACGTAAGAGATTGAAATTGTCGCAAGAACCGATACGGGCGAACGAATACCAGCTCACCTTATCGGCGGTAGAGGCCAAGAACATCGACGAATCCTAATAATGGCAGCAAATGGATGGACGAGGTTGGCGAGGCATCATCGCAGCTGGACAGCAAACAGAGAACCAAACAAAAGCAAATGAGAAGGAACGGGGCAAAGTGTGGAAACAGGGATCTTTCCGACAGAATCATAAACGGACATTACGCCGGGTATATTTCCTATTTGCTGTCCAGCGCTGGTAATTAGTCGTTGTGTTTAAATACGCCGGCGAACAATATGTCAGAGAAAACACAGGTCATTTCTGGTGGGTTCTACACTGGTATACCAATGCACTGGCGAATTAATCAACATTATATATGACAGAAGATTACCAGCATATTATATGTCGGTATTTACACCAACATTATCCGGCGGAATATTCGTCGGTTAAATAGTCACTTTAAACGACATATACAGATCCATCGGAACCTCCGCCAGAAATAAACTATTTTCCTGTAGTGACAAAACGAATAACACATTTCTATATTATGTAAGATTATACAATAACTTCCTAGTATGACTTGGGGATTTCAGAGTTACACAATACTCAATACAAAAAGGATACATACTGGGAATACACAATAACTTAGTGTTAAGATAGTTGCTATTTGCATGCTTTACATTTTTGCAACTTATGAAGTTTTGAAGATTCCAAATATTATTGTTCAAATGTGTAGTTATCTCCTAACATTTTTTAGAAGAATTGTATTTGCTCTTGTGTGTACTGACATTTTAGGAAAAACGAACTCCAGACTACGAAGACTTCAAATTAAATTCAGCATACGATATTTTGTAAAATTTGAAGCTTGCACTTTTCTTAAAAATCAAATTGAAAGGGAGTGATTGTATTTTGAGTGAATAAAAACATACACACACATAAGGAGATCATATAAAATTTATACTGATCGTACAGGACGATTTCGAGTTCGTACTGGACGATCAGACAGTTATCTCCTATAGAGCATATGGAACGAATAGGAACTTGCTCGAAAACTTTTTCTAAGTCTAATTCGTCCAGGACGAAATAAATTATTGTCCAGGACGATTGGCTCTCTGGAAAACTTTCGTCCAGACGAAATTAAATTATCGTCTATGGTGACCAGTTCTCTGGAAATATTTCGTTTAGACGAAATTAAATATCGTCCAGGACGATCGGGTCTCTGGAAAATTTTCATCCAGACGAAATTAAATTATCGTCGGTGGCGATTGGTCCTTTGGAAAATTTTCGTCCAGACAAAATAAATTATCGTCCAGGACGATCGGTCCTCTATAAAAATTTTGTCCAAACGAATAAATTTTCGTCCAAACGATACACTGACTTAGAACAGTTTTCAGCAGTTTCTAGAACCGACCTTGCAATAACCGTTCGTACTGGACAAACCTAGTTTGTACATGACGATCAGCTGTACGAAGACATTTCGTACACATATTCAAATAGGGTCGTTTCAGATCGTTTAAGTAAAATCGTCCAGGACAATCCACGATCGTACAGGACGATCCACTGCGTACAGAATTGAATACTTGCAGTTTTTGGGCGGTTTTTCTTGTCTTTTGTATAAATAGTCCAAATTAGACTGCAACCCAATCTTTTTGTCATTTGATTTTCGTGCCTCTTGAGAGAATAGCCAAGGAGAGAGTGGAAGAGAGTATTCAAGGGAGGATTCCTACCACTGGAGCGAGAAGGCTTCACTTGGAGTTCAAAGGTAAGATTCTCTCCTTGTGAATTGGGATTACTTCACTCTTTTCCTTCGTCCTTCTAGATTCTTGTGAGAAGATCTGTCAAGGAGATCCGGTTCTCTGCCGACACTTGGAGAGTGTGAACAGCCGAAGGGTTCTCTGCCCACACTTGGAGAGTGTGAAAAGGACGAAGGGTTCTCTGCCCACACTAGGAGAGTGTGAAAGGACGAAGGGTTCTCTTCCCACACTGGGAGAGTGTGAAAGGACGAAGGTTCTCTGCCAACACTGGGTATTGTGTAAAAGGATGGACGGTTCTCTGCCGCACCGGGGAGTGGTGAAAAGAGTGTGTTGTAAAGGTTTCTCCGCCTTGCTGTGGGTGCAAAAGGAGAGTCACTATTGGTATTAGTGCAATACTCAGAGGGTGCCTCTAGGGAGTGGATGTAGGTCTGGTTATAGACCGAACCACTATAAATCTGGTGTCATTTACTTTACTGTTTTTTACGTTTCCGCACTTTCTATTTCAGTTTTAAAAACTCTGTGGTTAAAAAACCTTTTTCTACAAAATTTAAAAGAGATTTTATTTCGGTTCAATAATTTTCAAAAAGGGGTCTTAAATTTTAACTTTGTTTTTTAAACTACCAATTCACCCCCCTCTTGGTAGCCTTGGGACATTCACTTAGGCTTAACAACCTAATTACTAGACTCAACAAGTGGTATCAGAGCACCATTTCAAAATCATAAGTTTGAACTACTTTTTGATTAACGTAGATGGCTACTTTCGGAAACCGAAACACACCTGAGGGTTACTCTATCACTAGACCTCCACTGTTTGACAATATTCTTTTTGATTTTTGGAAAACACGCATGTCTACTTTCTTACAGTTACTTGATTATCGCATGTGGATGTTAGTCCAAGATGGCTACACAAAACCAACTAGATTAGTTGATGGAGTAATGGTAGAAATACCTTTTACTGATTGGACTGTAGAAGAACGTGACTTAGCACAATTAAATGCCAAATGTTTAAACAGTTTCTTTTTTGCTTTAAAATCAGAAGACTACATGCGGGTTTCCACTTGCAAAATAGGAAAGGATATATGGGATAGAATTTGTATAACTTATGAAGGGACAAATGAGGTTAAACAATCAAGGCTCAATATCTTGTTACATGAATATGAATTGTTTCGCATGAAACCTAATGAATCTATTTCCGACATGTACACAAGATTTACACAAATTGTCACTTCTTTGCATGCACTTGGTAGGGAATTAACTAATGCTGAAATGGTCAATAAGATTCTTCGTTGTTTACCTACTGCTTATGATGCAAAAATTACTGCAATTACAGAGTCTAAAGATTTAAACATTTATTCTATTGACAATCTTCTTGGTTCACTCATTGCTTATGAGCAAGGAGTAAGTCAAAGGAAGATTGATGCAGGTGAACCACGAAAGGAGAAGAATATAGCACTAAAAGTGGAAGAGTCGGAGAGTGAACACTCACAACCTGAGGATGAAGATGATGTTGCACTAATGACTAGACAATTCAGAAACTTTTTAAATAGGAAGCAGAAGAAACGCCAGCTATGGAATAGAGGTAAGTTTAACAGAAATGGCAAGGTTTCTAATGAAGTGATTTGTTATAAATGCTGGAAACCAGGTCATATCAAGACTGATTGCCCAAAACTCAAAGCCACTCCTGGTAAGGAGAAGATGGAGGAGAAACCTATGGTAAAGAAGGGCAAGAAGAAGTTTCAAAGAGCTTTTTGGGCGGACTCAGCTTCAGACTCATCTGAGACAGAAAAAGAAGAAGAAGTCACTAATCTTTGCTTAATGGCAGACAATGTGGATTACTCAGATCAAGAAGAGGTATGTGACTTATCCTATGATGAATTATTTGAAGTTTCTGAACACATGCATGATGCATATAGGAAAATGAAAAAGATGCATGCTAGTTTAAGTTTAGAATTTAAAGAGCTCAAGAAGGAACATGAAATCCTTAGAAAAGACCATGCTTTAATAGATGACAACCACATGAAACTACTTGATGAATATGATGACTTGAATAAGAATTTTGAAAATCTAAAGTCATCCTATACTGATCTTGAAAAGGAATTTAAAAATTTTAAGGATGAATCTGAGAGCAAAGCATATATAATCAATTATACCAATCGAATCTTGAAAGATATGAATTCATTTTACAAACTAACAATAAGAGCTCTCGAGGATAATAGGAAACCCCCCAGACTTGAAGATTTTACAAATCCTAAATATTATGCTAAATTTATGAAATCCCTTAGAAAACAATCACATGGAAGAAAACTTAGGAATATTTTTCCTAATGTTAAAAGTAATAATTATGGATTTTTGGGACATATAGCTCACACATGTACCTTGATGATGAAATCTAATTTGGTGTGGGGATCTAAGATGCATAAACCTAGACATATCATACATGCATCTGATTATAAATTGCTAAAAGGTGAACCCAAACTTATTTGGGTTCCCAGGTCTAACATTTGATATTTTTGCAGGATTGCTCTCACACAAGACCTCGTGGGAGCATATGGTACCTGGATAGCGGATGTTCAAAGCATATGACTGGAGACACTACACAATTCATATCGCTAGAAGCCAGGAATGGAGGCAATGTTACACTTGGAGATAATACCACAAAGAAAGTGGTTGGATCAGGTATGATTGGTAATTTCAAAAACTTTTTATAGACAATGTGTTATTGGTTGAAGGCTTAAAGCATAATTTGTTAAGTATAACTCAGCTATGTGACAAGGGTTATAATGTAAAATTTTTACCTACTAGCTGCATATTAAGCCTAAATGGGAAAGAAGTTTTAAATGGAAAAAGGGTAAACAATATTTACATGCTAGATTTGAATTCATTTCATACTCATATTTCTTTCTGTTTGAAAACTGTTTTTGATGAATCTTGGCTTTGGCATAGGAGACTTTGTCATTCTAGTATGAAAAATCTTAGGAGAATTACCCAAAAGAATTTAGTGAGAGGTATACCAACACTAGACTTTACTAAGGACCATCTTTGTGATGCATGTCAATTTGGAAAACAAGTGAAGTCCTCTTTTAAGTCCAATAATGATCTTAGAACTAGTAAACCATTGGAAATTCTTCGCATGGATCTTTTTGGACCAGTAGGAACTGTAAGTCTAGGAGGGAAGGTATACGGATTTGTTATTGTGGATGATTTCTCTAGATTCACTTGGGTTAGATTTCTTTTTCATAAAAGTGAATCATTTGAGGAATTCAGAAAATTTTCAACTTGGATTCAGAGAAAACTAGGATATGAAATAATGTCTGTACAAAGTGATCATGGAGGAGAATTTGAAAATGAAAGATTTGAAAATTTTTGTAAAGAAAAAGGGATAGATCACAACTTTTCTGCACCTAGAACCCCTCAACAAAATGGGATAGTTGAAAGGAAAAACAGAACATTAATAGAAGCCGCCAGAGCAATGTTGGCAGAATACTCCCTTCCTAAATATTTTTGGGCTGAGGCGGTTAACACTGCATGTTATGTTCTGAATAGGGTGAATGTGAGATCAAATTTAAATAAAACACCCTATGAGTTACTAAAAGGTAGAACACCAAATTTGTCTCATTTGCATGTTTTTGGTTGCAAGATGTTCATTCATAACAATGGAAAATCTGCCTTAGGAAAATTTGATCCAAAATCAGATGAAGGAATTTTTGTTGGATATTCAAGTATTGGAAAATTTTATAGGGTATTCAACAAAAGAACTTTAGTTATTGAAGAAACCACACATATTATATTTGATGAATCTGGAAATTTAGAAGAGCCAAATATTGTTGAAGAAGAAATTGAGGAAAACTCCCAAAAGATTGATAGATTAAATTTGGAAGAAAATGTGGAAGAAAACTTTGAAAGAGAAAACCCTTTGCCTAGAGATTTGAGATTTTCTAAAAACCACCCAAGAGAATTGATTATAGGAGAACCTAGTGAGGGTGTTAGAACTATGCGTGGATTAAATAAGAAAGTCAATCATTCAGCCTTTATTTCAACCATAGAACCCACTAATATTGATCAGGCACTTTCTGATGAATTTAGGATATTGGCCATGTAAGAAGAGTTAAATCAATTTGTAAGAAATAAAGTTTGGGAATTACCTACAAGGCCAAAAGATCAAAATATTGTTGGAACAAAGTGGGTGTTCAAAAATAAAATGAATGACTCAGGAGTAGTCATTAGAAATAAGGCTAGATTAGTTGCTAAGGGGTATAATCAAATTGAAGGAATTGATTTTGAGGAGACCTTTGCCCCTGTAGCAAGACTTGAAGCAATTAGGGTTTTACGTGCCTTTGCCTGTTTTAAAAGTTTTAAATTGTTTCAAATGGATGTCAAAAGTGCCTTTTTGAATGGTGTTATTGAAGAAGATGTTTATGTAGAACAACCTCCAGGATTTGAAAATTCAAAATACCCAAATCATATTTTTAAGTTAAAAAAGGTATTATATGGATTGAAACAGGCACCTAGGGCTTGGTATGAGAGATTAAGCACTTTACTACTTGAAAGATCTTTTGAAAAAGGAAGTGTGGATACAACTCTCTATTTAAAGAAATTTGGAAAGGAAATACTCATTGTTCAAATTTATGTGGATGATATCATCTTTGGATCTTCAAATAAAAATCTTTGTGATGATTTTTCTAATACAATAAATAGTGAATTTGAAATGAGTCTAATGGGAGATTTAAATTACTTTCTAGGTTTTTGCATCAAGCAACTTGAGGAAGGGACATTTCTTAGTCAAACCAAATATATTAAGGACATCCTCAAGAAATATGAAATGGACAATGCTAAACCTGTCAGTACACCAATGAGTTCCTCAGTTCAGTTAGATAAGGACCTTAAGGGAAAATCTGTTGATCAAAAGAAATATAGAGGGATTATTGGATCTTTGCTTTACTTGACTGCTAGCCGACCAGATATTATGTTCAGTGTTTGCTTATGTGCTAGATTCCAATCAGATCCAAAAGAATCACATTTGACAGCAGTGAAAAGGATTTTAAGATACTTACTAGGAACTCAAAACTTAGGAATTTGGTATCCTAAGTTTAGCTCTTCATTTGAAATTATTGTTTATTCAGATTCTGACTTTGCAGGCTGTAGAGTGGATAGGAAAAACACTTCTGGAACATGTCAATTCATTGGAAATTCATTAGTTTCTTGGTCCAGTAGAAAATAAAATTTAGTAGCCCTATCTACTGCAGAAGCAGAATACATTGCATTAGGAAGTTGTGTGGCACAAGTACTTTGGTTAAAACAACAGTTGATTGATTTAGGATTATCTGTAGGCACTATTCCAATTTATTGTGACAATACTAGTGCTATTTGCATTTCTAAAAATCCTATTCAACATTCTAGAACCAAACACATAGATATAAGACATCATTTCATAAGGGATCATGTATCCAAAGGAGAAATTGAACTCACACATGTTTCAACTGAAAATCAACTTGCAGACATTTTTACAAAACCTTTAGCCATTGATACCTTCAGTACTTTAAGAACAAGGCTAGGTGTTATTGATTTAAATGCCTAAACAAAATGTCTTTGCAACATTAATGTTTATGTTTTTATTTTGTTTTTGATTTTGTGAATTTTTTGTGTGTTTTGAATGAATTTATTTTTGAGTGTAAGTTTTTTATTGTATGTTTTCTTTTTTTTAAGTTTGGTTTGATTTTCTTAAATTAAAATTCAAAAATTAAAAAATTGGAGGAAATCGTCCAGGACGATTTTTGGTTCGTACTGGACGATATGAGATAAATTGGTTTGCGTGCATTTTAATCGTTTTGAGAGCAGTTTTTAATTAGATCGTCTGTACGATATTACAATCGTCCAGGACAAAATTTTTCCTTTTCTCAAACGTCAGAACGATTAAATGCAACGGTTGAGTGGATAAGACAGTTTTTAATATGGATTTCGTCTGTACGAAATTTTGGTTCGTCCAGACGAACAAATGTCGTTTCAGTGTAGGGGACGGTTTTCAAGAGACATTTAAACGAGTTATTTTTAGATCGTCTGTACGAACTTTTGTTCGTATGTACGATCGGTCAAATCAAAAGTCTGTACGAAGGGACGCATCGTAAGTTGTGTTAATTACGAAAAGCCGTTACATTTTGGACGAATTTGATCGTCTGTACGAAATATTTTTGTCCAGACGAACGATGATTTTCGTCCAGGACGAACGTATCGTTTTCTTTAAATATGAAGGCTTTCTAACTCAACAATCACACCTTCAAACTTCTCTTTCAATCCCTTTCTACTTCAAATTGTCAATGGCCTCCTCAAGCAAAAGACAAAAGGTGTTAGCGAAGAAGCCGAATAGGAATGCCTCGGAAAACTTCCTTTCTAAGGCAAACGAGGAATCATTTCCTCGTTTTGCTTCCGCAAAAATAACTCCATCTCGCATCTTAATCCAAAGCGAGATAAACTATAAGGTAATGCACCTTTTTGCCTCAACCCAATTTCATTTCATACTTTCTCTCGTCCACTTCTACAACAAACAAACCTTCCACTACTTTATAGCCAACATGAGTTTTATCTCAGACCACTCTTCCATTAGTTCCTTTGTATTCAAGCAAAAAGTAGAAATCACCAAGCATGACATTGGTGCATTTCTAAACCTAAGGAATGAAGGATATAGAGCTCACACCCTTATGACCGAAAACACATTCAGATGGGATGAAGTCAATAATGCGATTAGAAAGAATAGTTTAAACTATCATGTTGCTAGAGTCTCTGGGATGACCAAGAATGCCAGTATCATCCAGCATATCCTCCGTTCTTCAATCATTCCTAAAGCTGGTGATAGGATCAATATCACCCCTCTCCTTTCTGTTCTAACTTTTTTGATTATAGACTGTCACCCTATCGACGAAGCCCAACTTATCATAGATCATATCTATGGGCTTTCAGAAATAGGACATGCTGAACAGAAGATAAAAAGGAATATTTCTTTGGGACATTTAATTACTTACATTTTGGAAAAGAAATATAATTTGGTTCATCCTGATGACGAATATGAAGAGCCAGTTTACTATAATGATGCTTCCTTCAGATTGCTCTTCAGGGAGAAAAAAGAAAAAGAAAAAGAACATGCCAGTGCTTCAGAAGAAGAAGAAGAAGAAGGAGCGCAAACCTCTGCACCTCAGTCAGATTATCAGAATCTGATTGAGAGATTTGATAGATTAGAGACTCATATTGATCAAAGGTTTGATCAATTTGATGCTCAACTTATGTAGCAATAACAAGACATTGGTATCATTAGAAATGAAGTACATGATATCAATACCAATGTAATGTTGATGGCCTCCTACTTCAACCTTTTCGGTGGCATTCCTCCTCCTCCTCCAGAACAGTAGAGATGAATTTCTGTGTCTTTGTTATACTCGTGTTATATTTTTTATGTTTTGTTGTGTTAGTTACTCATGTTTTTATGTTTTGTTGTGTTAGTGTTTATGTTAAGTGTTTGTTTGTCTTTTCTTTTAAGTTGTGTTTAGATATTGTGAAATGTGTAATCCTTTTATAAATATCAATGCATTTCGTACTTGTTTCAAAATTGATTTTTTTTTTAAATGTGATTAATTTTTATGAATTTCATTAGTATTATTTAATCTTCATAGTGCTTAAATTATATTGTAATTTGAGATTATCTACATTAGAAAATCTAGTCTTTCTTAATTTAAAAGTTGTTTATAACATGTTGTAATTAGAACTTTTAAAATTCATGTCTATTCATTTAGACTACATAAAAGTTAATATTATTATTGCAATTTAGATGTTTTCTTATTTTGTATTTCCTTGCTCAAATAATATTTATGCACTTAGAAATATTTGAAATTTTAGATTGTTGATTTTGGAAAGAATTGGTCTCAATTACTTTTGAAATTGTACAAAAAGTACAAAAATCAAAAGGAATGCGCAAAGGTTCGCAAATATGAAAAAGAGGCACAAAATCAGCCCAATATTAAAAGATGCACAAAAATGTGCCCAAAAATTTTGAAAAAGATGCGCAAAGCGCCACATGTGGTAATTCTCTTCTTTCCAAATTCTTTCAATCTTATAATTCAAATTGATCTTATGTTCATTTATATTCTATTGAACTTTGAAATATAAAATTTTTCTTCATCTCTCTTGTAATGATTTTCTATATTGAAATGTCTAAATTGAATCATGTATTTGATAAATTCTTCTTACTTACAATGTTATATCACTTTTTAAATTTCATGAATTTCTATGATTGACCTAATGTTTTTAGTTTAAAATTGCATACCTTGTGTCAATCACCATTTTAGATTAAATCTTCAAATGAATTTCATACAATTATTTACATTTCTCGTCTATTTCTTCTTCACTTTTTGTTGTTGTCAAAAAGGGGGAGAGATAATTGTGTTTGTATGTGTTTGTATGTTTTGTTTTCTCTAGTTTATTTTTTTTAAATGGTTCAAAATGCCTCCTTATTTTCATGCATTCATCAATTCAGGGGGAGTTTAGGAGATTTGTTTAAATTGAAACCATACAAACAATAATTGTTTTGCCATCATCAAAAAGGGGGGAGATTGTTAAGATAGTTGCTATTTGCATGCTTTACATTTTTGCAACTTATGAAGTTTTGATGATTCCAAACATTATTGTTCAAATGTGTAGTTATCTCCTAACATTTTTTAGAAGAATTGTATTTGCTCTTGTGTGTATTGACATTTCAGGAAAAACAAACTCGAGACTACGAAGACTTCAAATTAAATTCAGCATACGATATTTTGTAAAATTTGAAGCTTGCACTTTTCTTAGAAATCAAATTGAAAGGGAGTGATTGTATTTTGAGTGAATAAAAACATACACACACATAAGGAGATCATATAAAATTTATACTGATCGTACAGGACGATTTCCAGTTCGTACTGGACGATTAGACAGTTATCTCCTATAGAGCATATGGAACGAATAGGAACTTGCTCGAAAAATTTTTCTAAGTCCTATTCGTCTAGGACGAAATAAATTATCGTCCAGGACGATTGGCTCTCTGGAAAATTTTCGTCCAGAAGAAATTAAATTATCGTCCGTGGCGACCGGTTCTCTGGAAATATTTCGTCCAGACGAAATTAAATATCGTCCAGGACGATCGGGTCTCTGGAAAATTTTCATCCAGACGAAATTAAATTATCGTCGGTGGCGATTGGTCCTCTGGAAAATTTTCGTCTAGAAAAAATAAATTATCGTCCAGGACGATCGGTCCTCTGTAAAATTTCGTCCAGACGAATAAATTTTCGTCCAAACGATACACCGACTTAGAACAGTTTTCAGCAGTTTCTAGAACCGACCTTGCAATAACCGTTCGTACTGGACGAACCTAGTTCGTACAGGATGATCTGCTGTACAAAGACATTTCGTACACATATTCAAATAGGGTCGTTTCAGATTGTTTAAGTAAAATCGTCCAGAACGATCCACGATCGTACAGGACGATCCACTACGTACGGAATTGAATACTTGCAGTTTTTGGGCGGTTTTTCTTGTCTTTTGTATAAATAGTCCAAATTAGACTGCCACCCAATCTTTTTGTCATTTGATCTTCGTGCCTCTTGAGAGAATAGCTAAGGAGAGAGTGGAAGAGAGTATTCAAGGGAGGATTCCTACCACTGTAGCGAGAAGGCTTCACTTGGATTTCAAAGGTAAGATTCTCTACTTGTGAATTGGGATTACTTCACTCTTTTCCTTCTTCCTTCTAGATTCTTGTGAGAAGATCTGCCAAGGAGATCCGGTTCTCTGCCGACACTTGGAGAGTGTGAACAGCCGAAGGGTTCTCTGCCACACTTGGAGAGTGTGAAAAGGACGAAGAGTTCTCTGCCCACACTAGGAGAGTGTGAAAGGACGAAGGATTCTCTGCCCACACTAGGAGAGTGTGAAAGGATGAAGGTTCTCTATCAACACTGGGTATTGTGTAAAAGGACGGACGGTTCTTTGCCGCACCGGGGAGTGGTGAAAAGAGTGTGTTGTAAAGGTTTCTCCGCCTTGCTGTGGGTGCAAAAGGAGAGTCACTATTGGTATTAGTGCAATACTCAGAGGGTGCCTCTGGGGAGTGGATGTAGGTCTGGTTATAGACCGAACCACTATAAATCTGGTGTCATTTACTTTACTGTTTTTTACGTTTCCGCACTTTCTATTTCAGTTTTAAAAACTCTGTGGTTGAAAAACCTTTTTCTACAAAATTTAAAAGAGATTTTATTTCGGTTCAATAATTTTCAAAAGGGGTCTTAAATTTTAACTTTGTTTTTTAAACTACCAATTCACCCCCCTCTTGGTAGCCTTGGGACATTCACTTAGGCTTAACAACCTAATTACTAGACTCAACACTTAGGAGAAAGTACATGACATAAGATAAGAAGAACTATCAAAAAATATTAATAATAGTTGCAAAAGAAATACCAGGGATAACTAAGCTACACCACATTAAACATAGAAGAGATACACGATGAAATATGATAAGAAGTATTATTAATAAAAAGAACCAAATTGCTAAGTCATTTAAGGGTACTCTTCTGATATTGATATAGAAGCGAGTTTTTTCACAGGAGAAGCCTTTTGATGGATATCTTCATTTTGAAGATCAAAATCCTTGATGCTTAGGGTAATGATGGGCGTGGTTGAGTCTGCTTAAGATAGTATGATTACACCACTTGTTGGTCTCCTTGATACTGATCCCAGTAGGGGTGAAATATTTTAGTTTGAGGTATGTAATAGAGGATACAACTCCAAAGATTGGCTGAAAGGGTCTTCCAAAGATAACATTATAAGCTGACTCTAATTTCACCATAATAAATTAGATTGTGTGAGTAGCTTGTTAAGAAAATTATCTGAGTACAATTGGGAGATTAATTATCCATTCTACTCGTACCAAATCGATATAGTAGTCATGCGACGGGTTGAAGGTTTTTTATAGTGAGACCCATGTTGAGAAAAGTATAGTAGAATAAGACATCCACAGAGCTCTCATTGTCCAACAAAAATCTTTTGACATGGGTCACCTATACCGCATTAATTATGAGTGGATATTGATAAGGGGTTTTTACTCCCTCCAAATCAAAATCATAAACAATATTAGAATGATCAAAATGAAACTTCTTTGGTGTCAGCTTTTTATTTATAGCCAATAAGACTTGATTAGACAATAAGGGCCCATCTGTAATAGTTTTTTATCTCACCAACTGTTTGATGATTATTCAACAATTACCTTTTGTTGATATTAATTTTGTCCATCAGTGGGATGTGCCTTATCTTGAGCATATGAATTTGGATCAAATTATCGAAGGTAGCCATATTAGATAAGTCGTTCAATTTCATTTTTGAATTGCTTATAGGCTTTAGTGGTCCGCCCATGACTACAATGGAAATGACAGTATTGATCATGATAGAAAGTTGGTGAAGATTGTTAGACCTTTAAGAACTAGCCCGAGGCTAACCAAGAGGGAGTGAATTGGATATTTAAAAAAAAAAATTAGTAAAAAAGATATTGCTTAAAAATTTTTTAAACCCACACACATTAATTGATACGGCGGATACAAAATCAAGTAAATTTCACAAAAAATGAAATAAATCAAAATTTTTAATCACACATATAATTGCAGAAAATAAAGTACATAAAATAATCAGAATGAACACACCAAAATTTATGGTGGTTCGGTCAACCTAATTTACGTCCAATCCTTGAAGACTCCCTCTCCAAGTGTTGCATTAAACAAAAGTGACTCTCTTTTAGCTCCCACAACAAGACAGAGAAGCCTGTACATACACCATTTCACCACCCTGGTGCGATAGAGAATCGTGACTCTTTTACAGGTAGAGAACCTCAACTCTATTTTCACCCTCTAGGTGATGGTCAGAGAACTACAACTCTATTTTCACCCTCCTGGTGATGGTCAGAAAAATACAACTCTATTTTTACTCTCCAGGTGATGGTAAAAGAACCACAATATTTGCTAAAAAGCTTCTTCCTAGGAGCCACAAAGAATATAAGCATATGCTTGTAGATATTAGGCAAGATTCTTACTTGGAGAAACCTTTTAAATCCCTTCATAACTTCTCCCTCACATAATCTCTCTCTCTTCTCTCACAAAGCTTTCGTTCTTCTCTCCCTCAAGGCTCTCTCTCCTGAAGTCTCAACAGCCAAAGATCTTTCTAATAGGATATTAGAAAACTTTAAGTAATGGGCTTCAATAAACCCTAATTTTAAGAGATCTATCTTCTATTCGTATAGTACGATACACATATCAGTGTAATTCAGACCCATTCAACAAGGTTGTGCAGATTGTTCAACTTTTATAATATTTTGAACAATACGATCAAAACACTGTATGGTCTAAAATGTAGAAATTTCTTCTGTTCATTTTGAATGACTCTTAGAATGACCAACTTTGTATATTAACAATAGTCCAAAACTTCGGACATCATATCGTATGATCAGTATAAAAATCATGAATTTTGTTTGGTATGATCTCTAGGATGACCAATTTTATACACCGGCAATCATACAATATGAACTGTATCGTATAGTATAATCAAACGCAATAATTTTCTATGATTTTATTTCATGATATTGAGGGATTAAATATAAAAGATTTTAATTACGGCGAACAATACAAACCAGATTGTAATATATGACCAATATATAATTAGTATCTTCCTTAACCTCTTGCGACTACTTGACAGAGCACAACAGATCATATAGTATGAATTAAGTTTATACAGTGCATACAAGATTGTACGAAACGAAATCGAAATCATACAGTTTGATATACTAAAGAAAACTCTCTTAAAAAATATTTTTTTCTTTCCCCCTGTGTGTGTGCAAGGTTGCTTAGCAAATATATCCATCCAATTACATGATACGACTCAAGAAAGGAAAAAAAAAAACAAAATAAAATGAAAACTAAATATAACCCTAGTCTGCCCGGTCTTGAGCTAATCATAATTGCAAGTGAACGGTGGGCTGATTTCTTGAAACATAAGTACACATAAAATAAAATAGAATATTATAGAAATAGGAGAAAGTGGTAACAAACACAATAATATTTGTTATCACCATGCTTGGATCAGGTTTGCAATACTGATTCATATATTCAACTTTAAAGGATTTGATCATTTCATATTCTTCTGATCTCAGATGGCCATCAACACATTTGCTCGAGATTCGTTGAGTGGTGTGTACTCCTCTTGTTGAAGATGGCGTCATGGAAATGAGGGTCTATGAGTAAGGTAACGACATAAGTTGCTGACTCCTTGAAATTGTGGGCAATCATATTACAATAATCAACCGTTGCTTTGGAATCTAGTTTCAATCCAAGATCAGAAATCCAGCGACGTTTAGCGGTTGGGCGAAAATCCGGCTTCAATTAACAGTCTGGAGGAAGTTTGGTGTAAGTCGACAGTCCAACAAAAGTTCGGAGTCGATCGACTGCCAGGTGGAAGTCTGACGGTGGTCAAGGAGGACTCTAGTGGGAAAAGAACTCAAATTTCTCTTATTCCTTCTCTTTCTTTCCTTCAGTCCCCTTCCATGAGAAATAAGACATCTATTTATAATTTTCTGGAGTGACATGACTAGTAATAAAAGGAATATTAAGGGTAAATTGGGAGTGATATGAATGGACGACCGATGTTGAATCCCTTAATCGTGGACCATTTTTTTGGGCATTTGAATATCTTAATGATAGTAGAATTTTACAATCTTGGGGTCATTGGATTTATCTTATCGAGTCGGTTGATTCGATTATAAGCATGTCATGTTTGGAAACCATTTGGTAATCCAAATTATGGTTTTAACTTACGAAATGCATTTAGGGTCTT
Organism: Dendrobium officinale; assembly: GCA_019514585.1. Lineage (NCBI taxonomy): Eukaryota > Viridiplantae > Streptophyta > Magnoliopsida > Asparagales > Orchidaceae > Dendrobium > Dendrobium officinale. Next base: position 29,841,605 of record CM033686.1, on the reverse strand, counting down.
TGATTTGGACCCACTTCAGCTCGAATTGGGTTGAATTTGGTGTCGTTGAGTTCGTATTTTTGATTCGCTCAGTTCAACTATAAGTTTGCTAAAATAAGAGTTCAGATGATCCATGATTTAGTTTTCGAAGTTTTCAACTTGATTTTGCCTCGAGATTCATGCCCGATCAATATAATTTTATGATGATATATCAGTACTTATAAAGCTTGCTCTAATATTGTCAATTGCTACAAAACAACTTAACGAGCATTTTCTGCAATAAACATTATGAGGAACCATTTACGTAATCGATTTATATGAAAAACTCATAGATGAATGATTGTTTTCTAATATTAAAAAAGATATATTTAATAGTATTAATAATGAAATGTTTGTGCAACTTTTTCAAAATATGAAGGCTCAGTATGTAAAAAGAATATCGAGATCTGATGTTCTCAATTGTAAGGTTTTTCTTTATCAAATATTCTATTCTTTTATAATAACAAATTAAAAAAATTAAACAGCGAATGCCGTTCTCAAGCCCGAATGAAAAAAATTGATGTTTCTTTTTAAATTCAATAATTTGTCCCCATATAAAAAAAATATTGGCTCCGCAAGACAAATTGTTATCATTAGTTAAATGCTCATTAGCTATCAATGAAGAATCATCCACATAGTTGCAATAATCTGAATATGCAATGGTCAAATTTGGATCACAATACTAAAAAAAGTCGGAGAATGTTATCCCATCCCTTCTCAAGCACAAAACAATTCCTTCAGAAGTGGATGGTGTCCAAAGATTAATGTTGAAGCTCTTAGAAGCATTTGGTAGCAACATTCAGGAAAACTTTGAAGCAGCATAAATTCTGAGTAATGTTTCATAACGTGATGTTAAAATCTCTCAAATTGATTCCTCCACACAGGGTACTCAAATTATATTTCAAAGATTTTATGGGAACTTTAAATCACAGCTTATGTTATAAATCTGATTCAAATCAAAATCAGATTGTGCTAGTCTGTAAGTAGACTTTCCTTGGATGCCATTGGAGCTTTTAAAAGATTTTACAGCTTTTTAGAGTCACCGATAATCAGGACATTTTATGGGCCACTTTGAAGTGTCAAGATGTGCTTAAATAATTTACAGTCAACATTTTATAAGCTTTGTCAATCTTAATACCAAAAGAGGCGAATTATAGCAAAACAATTTATTAAAATGAATGCTTGGTATAAAGCTTAGAGGAGCTCATAAAAATAGTCTAGCCCTTGTCCAATCTCCCATAAGGAAAGACTGGCTCCCCAAGCCCGGGCTTCATCCAGCCTCATGGAGATCGACTTCAAGGACGGATAGAAAACAGCATGCTGAAGATTTTCATGCGAATAAATGAAAAAATGTTCTGCGCTTTTTTCATCCCAACGAAGCGCAGGCCGGTGCTTCTCCAGCAGTGACAAGTAATCCCTACCAATAATAGCTCCACCTGAGCCTGTTGCAAGCATAGAGGAGAAACAATGAATCATCGAATATGAAACTAACTCTGCCCTTTCATAAAACATTAAGGTTTCGTTTGGGACGGCTTTCTTCTTGCTTCTTAAAACAAATTTCTAGTACAAAAATAGCTATTTTAAGAAGCAATAAAAAAGCCATCCCAAACAAAGCTAAATTTCTTATAAAAATCCAGCTTTATTCAAATATAGTTTTGGAAGTTGTTTTGATGATGGATGAGTAGAGGGGTACACGGATGGAGATATTATATTAACACCTAGGATATAAGAGGGGATGTTAGAAATACGCAGAGAACATGACGTTTTTGGGAAACAAATTTAGGAGTTGTTTAATTGCAAGTATTATGAGCTTAACATTAAAAAAATATTACAACAGTTCTAGTTCTTCTATAAGATGGTGGTGAGGCTTGCAATGTTTTGTTGCGCAAAATATTGGCCATTAAAAATGAAGCATAAAATTAAGTGTTGTAGAGATGCGGATGCTCAAGTAAATGAGTAGCTTTACTCTTAGAGACAAAATGTGAAACAAGAGCATATGTGAAAATATTGGAGTAGCTCCCATAGCAGATAATATTAAAGAGCTGTCTTAGTTGGTTTGGTCACATAAAATGTTGACCTTCCAATTACCAAAAGTTAGGAGAGTAGTTGTGTTAGACTTGACCTATGTTAAGGTAGAGGTAGACCTAAAAAGACTTGGATATAAATTATTAGAAATGACCTTTTTTATTAGATATATTGAAAATTTGATTCTTAACAAGACATAATGGAGAAAAAATATTCATATAGTCGATCCCACGTAATGAGATAAACATTTAATGTTGTTATTATTTAATTTAAAGTAAATCAAATGCAAAGTATTTGTGTAGGGGATTTGCAATACAATCATAATACGTATTTTTTATTAATTTGGAATTCCCCAAAATTGGATGAATTCAAAATATAAGGAAAATCTTATCTTTCCCTATATGACCATCACCCATCACCCCAAGGGACAAATCAGCCTTGTTTTTTAGGGTGTACAAATTACTACATATATATAAAAGAAAAAATTCAAAGCAAAGACTACCATTTCATTATAATTGAGGAAGTGGAAAATAATTACAAGCTTTAAATTGTATTTTGCATTTTCTGATAATATTATATTACAAATTATTTGGGGAATCAAGTCAAATACATTTTTCTCAATATATAGTACTAGAAAATCATGAAACTAATCATCACTCATCTTGCTACACAGTCTATGCTCAACAATCTTTATTGCATAAAATGCTCTCCACTATAATAATGATAATAGACAAAATCAATGACAAGATAATAAGCCTATAAAAGTAGATATAAAACATTCTTCCTAACCTTAATAATTTATTTTGCATTATCAGCAATGCTACTCAAAGATTAGAACTCAAATGAATAATATAAGAAGATAACTAGTATTTAAGAGTCACAAGTTCAACTATAGAAAAATTAGCTGAATGTAACTCTGCATGATGAATTAATTTCCGTTTATCATAAGCAGAGAATGAATCACTTAAGTTTAGACACGCCAAACAAATAAACAACTTAATGTTAGCTTCAAACAATTGATTACTTATATTAAAGCTGTATATCAATAATAATGTAAAATAAATCAATACAATAATGATGCAATTTTGCTTTTCAACGTTACTTTGTACTGATCGTCAGCAAGACTTAAATATGAAATCCATGTTAGGAACATCAATTTCACAAATAATAAAAAAGAGATTGTTCATCGAATAAAATATCTCATTTATTGTCTCTCATCATCTGCAATTGTTGCTTGGATATTTATACTAATTTCATTGCATTTATAATATCTTTATTTTATCTTTATAAGGCTTGTGATAATTTATTTATAATTCATAAAATGTTAATCATCAAACGCATTGTCAAGATAAAGTCAACATATTCCATTGTATCTATCAAAATACCAACTTCAACTGATTATTGATCATGCACCCAATATCTTTGACAATTTTAAGCACTTCTATTACACAAGCATACATTTCATAAGACTGATTAAAATATGAAGATGTGAACCCATCAGGTGTCACCGGTTTATTGCAAATTAATCTCTTGGTTTAAACCTCGACAACTATTTAATTCTTTAGTGGTAAGATGAAAAATTATTTTTATCATGTTGAATAACTTTAAAAGTATCATTACTCTTCCATGAAGGTCCAACAGTATTTATAATTTTTGAAGTATTCTGAAAAAAAATATTTCATATGTATATGATTCTTTGATATAGTCATTAAGCACAGTTGAAGTTGACAGGCAAAATAATGAATATATAATGTATGAGTATTATAATTAAGTATGAGTACTTTCAAATCATAAAACCTCTCTATCATATTAGATGTCCTATCAGAACCTTGACCATATATCCTATGTATGCTCAATAAATATTTTCAAAGTATAGCTTCAAAAGAGGCCATAAGTGCTACTGCAGTGATTGAGAAAACATATTTAATATCAATGAATCTCTCAATAACTTGGTTCATCTTATCTACAAATCTCACAATCACAACTAATCGTTTCTTTGTATACACATCACGTGACTCATCTACTAGAATGAAAAAGTATGAAATATATACATCTTTTATAATAAAAACTAAGGTCTTAGCAACTGAAATTATATATTTCTTTCAAAACCTTTGGAGAAATTAACCTCAACTTTATACTTATATTTTCAAATATAATTTTTTTAATTTCTTCATTATGATTAGCAAGAAATTGAAATAGCTTCAAATAATTTTCTTAATTATCAGATCATATGTCTGATCATGACCACGAAATGACAAGCCTTAGCATAATAAAAATCTAACACAATCAATAGTTGCAGTCAGCATAATACGATATTCTTTTTTATTCTTCTTATCTTTGCTCAACAACGAAGAAAGACTCCACTTTTAATGTTTTATTAAATACTCATATTTTTGTCTAGCCTTATTGTGTAAACTATTATATTCTCCAACATGGCTAGAAGTTTTGTTTTTCTCATGCAATTTTTGAACTTTTTAACAATAAATGTATCTCCCCCATCTTGGCCTGTACTAATTTGCGCTTTTGGCTTAATAAGATTGCAATAAAGACATTGTATTCTAACCAATCAGGATATTTTTTGAACCATTTTGAATTAAATTTGCATGTAACAATTATCACTATTATTTCAGGGAAATGATGATTTTTCGATTAATGGTGTCCCTTCAATAATTATTCTCTTCTCACTCTATCCTTCTCATTTACATCGTAACTCCAAATTGGAGGTCAACGTCCAAGGTCAACAAAAAGTTTATTAATATCAATCTATATGCATTCTTTCCTCTACCTATCATTTTTTTTTACCTATCCATTTACTAAATACTACATTATAAAATTTTAAAACACCACACAAAATCAATGTTTGAATAATTTAAAAGTAAAGGATAATAGACAAATGTAAAATATGTGGATTTTTATCGTCAAAAAGGATACATAGCAAAAAAACCTATTTGCGACACGATGGCAAATGATAGCATGTGCTAATTTCTAGATATGCATTTTTTTTTCATAACAAGAGTACTCCGGTACACATATTAAATTAAAGGAGCTCAACTCTAACTCAAAATTATCTAAAGAAGCAATAACAAAATGTCAAGAACCCACCATCAAACAAAACCTTTTTCTAAAAGGCCATCATATAGCATATGTCAAGAGCCCACTACAAAATGTTGACCCATTTTGATATTCTACTTTTTAAAATTGTTCAATCATGATAAAAGAAACCATATATCAATGTAAGTCGCAAATCATATAAATCATTTCATCTTAATCTAATCATCGATTCTAAAATCATTTGTTATAGAAGTCTATTACTCTAAAAAAATCTATGTGAAAATAGATGTGCATCACAAATTTAGGTGAACCAACTAAATATCTTATTAATAATAAAATATCACTCTCATACTTTGATTAACCCGCCTATAAAAGAAGGTTATATATATATATATATAAAGTTCGTTAGGGATGTTAAGCCCTTAAGAATTAGCCCGAGGCTAACTAAGAGGGGGGGGGGGGGTGAATTGGTATTTTAAAAAATCTTTCTTAAGCAAAGCACGAAACAGTTAACCAAATCAATATCACCACAAAGAAATCAACGTGCGGAAAAATAAATACGAAAATAAAACAAAGAAGGATCACACCGGATTTATAGTGGTTCGGTCAAACTTTGACCTACGTCTACTCCTCGGAGGCACCCTCCGAGTATTGCACTAACTAAGTGTCTCCTTTTGCTCCCACAGCAAGACGGAGAAGCCCTCACAAAAACTCCTTTCCACCAACCCCGGCGAGGCAGAGAACCCAACTCCTTTAGCTTCGTCCTGAAGCAGGCAGAGAACCCAACTCCTTTTGCTTCCTCCTGAAGCAGGCAAAAAACCTCGACCAATTACTGAAGAAGACCTCCCTTGAACCCCCAAGGACGAAGGATGAAGACTGGAGAAAACGCCTTGGAACCTTGCTTGGAGCAACCTTTGTGAATGCCTCTCACAAACTCCCCCTCAAAAGTTCCTCCCTCTCTCTCCCTCTTCTCTTGGCTCTCTAAGGTCAAGACAACAGCAAAAGATTTTTTGCATGAGAAAATTCGGGTCCTTTAAATAGAATTTCAAGAACCGACATTATCGTCCAGGACGATATTTCTATCGTCCTGTACGATCAGTACAAATTAAGCTCAATCAGCTAGGACGACATGGGACAATCAGAAGAAATTTTGTTCACATTGTACAGGGCCGATTAGTTCAAATCCGAGCTAAATCATTCTGGACATCGCCCTGAATTGAAGTAGGCTGATGTCAATCGTCCACGCCATCGTCCCGGCCGATCCTGCAATCGGTCCGACCGATGTGATCGTGCAATCAGCCTTAATTTCTTTCCATAATTGCAAGATTAATTTAGGTATAATTGTGTTGTATCGTCCAGGCCGATGTAATGGATCGTTCTGGTCGATGTCCAAAAACAAATCTTACCTAAATAGATCTGGCAGCTGATTCTTTCTGATTTGAGCCTATAGTCCTGGCCGATATAGGGATCGTCCATGACGATGTGCTTAATGATAGCTGCCTTAACCAGGATGCCCTATTTAAGATTTTTGTTTTTGAACCGATCGTCTAGGCCAATATGAATATCGTCCTGGCCGATGTTATCAAAAATAGTAAACTCTAAGAAACAGTTAGAAAAATTCTCAAGGTGTGTGTGTGCAAGGTTACTTAGCATTAGGCACCATAAGGATTACATTGGACTCATGAAAGGAAAAAAGTATATAACAGATTGACTCAGACCTAATCTACCAAATCTTGAGCTGGTTTAGCTTGCAGTCTCAATCCTGTGGTCCTGAAATGTTAGTAGTGAAGGCAGTCGCAGACAATTGTGAATGTTTGCTATCATCAAAAGTCTAATCCATAAACTTAAATTTGCAACAATCTTCCCCTTTTTGATGATGACAAACATAATCAGAAAAGTTTAAGCAGTTTCGACAGTTTAATTGAAGCAGTGTAATGAAAAAACAGTTTACTAAATTCTAGAATGAAAGTACAAGGTACAGCAGACTACTCTCCCTTTTGACAACACAAAAAGGAGAGAGAAACAACAAAACAAAAATAGAACATAAACTAAAATAACAAACTACAGAAAAACTAGCAAAGAAATAAATTTTTTTTTAAAAAAAAAAAATCAAGGCATGAACATGATATAGTCTTCTATGTGATTGATTTTAAAAATTTATAAGTTAATGAGTTAAACACATCAAAAATCCAAAAAACGATAAAATATCCGATTATGTTAACCCTAAGCTCAGACTTCTTTTAGAGTAAAATCGTTTTTTGTAATCAAAAGGCCTAACTAAAAAAAATCAATTGGATAAGAAAAAGATATCCAATTAAGACTTGGTTTCAGAAAAATATCTTATACAATAGTAAATCAAAGTAGTTTGTTACAATCGCGAAATTTGAAATCAAGTCCTTGAAAATCTCAAGTGATACATGAAATTTTTTAAGTTTTATGAGTAGGAAGAAAGGAAGATAGCTTGCTTTTTTATGGGCCCATTTTATGCCTCTTGTCCATTTAATGACGCACTTTACGCATCTTTTGATTTTTTATATACTTTGTGTAATTTTTTTTTAATTTGGCGTCATTGTGCATCTTTTGCTTTTGGCATCATTGGCCTTTTTTTTTGCAAGCTAGATTCTTTTTCAAAAACTCTTAAGTATTCTTAGTTCTTAGTATATCTTCCAGATATTAGAGAAAAAAAACTAACTCTCTAATATAGGGAAGAACAAACCACAAAACATAATAAAAAATCATATAAGAGATGCATTGACAAGATAATGAAAAAATCTTGAAGTAACATAAAAAACTTTGACTATTATAATATAAGATAGATTACTGTAGCAAGGTAGAAAAGATCTCAATTGCAAAATCCAGTTGTTAATTTGAGATAGACCTTTGTTTAGAAAAGAGAATTTCACCACCAAAATATGTTAGAGAAAGAGACACAATCAACAGTATTTTTACCTTTTAGCAGATTAAGAGGTGTAAAACATTGACTACAAATCTTCAAAAAAACAAAAATAAGAAAAAATTATCATAAAGTAAAAAGAGTGCGAAGGTAAAAACAATTATAACAACTAATATGAAAAAGTTAACACAAAAACAAAAGACAGACAATAACAATAATCATCACATGCAGTTCAGAAATTATTAAGCAGTAAGTTTAAGCAATTATAAGTCGCGAGCCTCCGCTGTCCAAGCTCTCACAAGATCTTTGGTGAGAGCACACCTACACAAATCATCAACCACCAGATTTAGGAACCCAGACAGGTTTGGGTCTCTCTTTATGAAAAGAAAAATGTAATGCATTTATGTTATGCTATGAAATATGCAGTTTTGGTCTCCAAACCCAATGTATACTACAGTGAATGGTGCAAGTGTGTGATATGTGTCCTAACATGACACATGAAAAATATCTAACACTAGGAAAATGATTTCTTAATCGGTTCAGGTAATAATGTCTCTTCCTAGTTTTTAGCTTTAGATCAAATGTTGGTGTCATCCAATTTTTTTTAAGTGCATCCAACTCAACTTTAAACCTTGAGTTTGTATTCTTCAAAGCAGCATTATCCATTCTCAAATTGTGCTACGTCTGTTCAGATTTCTTAAAATCACATTCAAGTGAGGTGTGTGATGCTTTTAATGAATCATGCTCAACAATTAATTCAGAATGCTTTTTATTTAAATCATCAAATTCATCAAATAGAGACATGTGATTGCTATCATTTTAGAGGTGATCTTTAATCAAAATTTTAAGCTCTTTTTGTAAATTCAAAAACTTTAATTTCAAACTAAAATGAATTTTCCTAAGTTTTCTATATGATGCATGAATATTTTCACATATTTCAAGCAGTTGGTCATATGTTGATTCACATACCTCTTCTTGGTCACTTTGACCAAGATGATCATCTGTCATTAAGCACAGGTTTGTTGTCTCCTCCTCTGTCTCAGTCTTAGAGGAGTCAGTTGTAGATTCCACCCAAAATGTCTTTTGGATTCGCTTCTTATCCTTCATGAACTTAGGTTTCTCCTCGTCTTTCTCCATGTTTGGATGCTCCTTGAGAGTAGGACAATCAGCTTTAACATGTCCAGGCTTCCTGCATTCATACAAACAAAATCAGAAGAACCTTTAAAATTTTTGCTATCCTTACCTTTTTTCCAATTCTGATGATGCTTGTGGCTTTTCCTTAGAAAGTTTTTGAACTGCCTAGTGATGAAGGCAACTTCATCGCTTTCAAATCCGGAAGATTTTGTATTTATTTCATTGACCTTCAGTGCTATAGTTTTCTCCTTCTTTTTCTCACATGTATTAAGATTTCTTTGATTCACCCCTTACTCGTAAGCAATAAGTGAGTCAAATAAGTTGTCAATCGAATAAGTGTTCAAATCTTTGGATTCAGTAATTACAGTGATTTTAGCATCAAAAGAGGAAGGCAAGAATCTCAAAATTTTATTAACCTTTTCAAAATTTGTGTGTTTTCTTTCTAAAGCATGCAATGATGTAACAATTTGAGTAAACCTCGTATACATATCAAAAATTGATTCATGAGGTTTCATACGAAACAGTTCATAATCATGCAAGAGAATGTTCAATCGGGATTGCTTAACTTCATTAGTACCTTTATAGGTGATATACAATTTATCCCAAATCTCTTTACCAGTTTTGCAAGTTGAAACATGCATGTAATCTTCGGATTTTAAAGCACAAAAAAAAAGTTTAAACACTTTGCATTAAGTTGTGCTAAATTCCTATCATCATGAGTCCAATCAGTAAAAGGAAGAGGAACAATAACGTCATTAAGTTTACCAGTCGGAGGTGTATAACCATCCTTAACAAGCATCCACATGCGATAGTCAATTGATTGTAAAAACGTAGACATGCGAGTTTTCCAAAAATCAAAAGTATATTATCAAACAAAGGTGGTCAGGTAATAGAATACTCTTTCGCAGTATTACGATTTCCATTATTAGTCATGGATCAAAATTCAAAAATTTTTCAAACTTAGTTTTTATGAATTCCGCTCTCATACCACTTGAAAGTTCGTTAGGAATGTTAAGCCCTCAAGAACTAGCCTGAGGCTAACTAAGTGGGGGTGAATTGGTATTTTAAAAAATCTTTCTTAAGCAAAGCACGAAACAATTCACCAAACCAATATCACCACAAAGAAATCAACGTGCGGAAAAATAAATGCAGAAATAAAACAAAGAAGAATCACACCGAATTTATAGTGGTTCGGTCAAATCTTAACCTACGTCCACTCCTCGGAGGCACCCTCCGAGTATTGCACTAAGCAAGGTTTTAAAAGGCGAAATCGGGAATCGAGGCGTTTTTTCTAAGCGAGGCGAGGCGTAAGCCTCGAGGCGGATCGAGGCGTAAGCCTCAAAACGATTAAAATAAATTAATTTAAAATTTTAAAAAATGATAAAAAATAACAAAATATTATGTCAACTATGAATTCTTAAAATTACTGGAATACAAGATTTAAAATAAACTTACTTAAAAATATAACATCCCCTTAGGATCAAGACCCAAAGCAGGCTCATCATCACTTTGATTGTCTTCAAAAGAATCTTCATAATTAATGTCAAAGTCATCCTTCAACTCTTCTTCATATATAATATTTTTTCCTTTATCTCCTATATCAGTTAATATTTCATTAGCTCTAAATTGAAACAATAGTAACATACAAAATAATTCATTATATTTAAGAATACCTTTAAATTTTTTTGAAGCTTCAATCTCACTTTGTTTCTTTCTTTTATATACTTGGGTAGTTGATTCATTGTCTTCATCATTGACATGACTTTTTCCTTCTGCTTCAACTTCAGATACATCAGCATTCTTAGGAGTAACCCATTCATTATCAGATTGCAGCTCATCAACAAGCAAAGGGTCAATTTCATTCTCAATATTTTCCTAATTTTACAATTTGAGATGTCTATCTTTCAATTTTTTGTTAAACATAACATAAACTAGTTTGTTCATTCGATCTGCCGCCAATCGATTTATTCTCTTTATATGAATTTGATTGAAGATACTCCAATTACGCTCGCATGCAGAAGCCGAACACGTTAAGCTAAGAACTTTAACTGCAAAAGCTTTCAATTCAGGAACATCATCTCTAAACTAAGCCCACCAACGTTCTACATGAAGACAAACATAGTATTTTATGAATATTAGTTGAAGTAGAAAACTTGAATATAAATATTAACATTAAAATTATAAATACTAAAACTATAAACATACCAGGAGATCGTGTTTTGTTGCATGCTTATGCTGCTCTAAATCCAAACATTCCCTTCTTCAAATGAAAATCCACAAGCTGATCATTCACTTTGAGGTGATCTTCTTCAAAAATGAGTTTATCCATACATGCATACAAACCAGTTTTCACCTCTTTGTCAACATGAAAATCCTTATCATAATGAAATTGGGGATTTAAATAGTACGCAGCAGCATGTAAGTGTTGGTGTAATTGTCGATCCCACTTTTCATCTCTAATATCCCATATTTCTTTGTAGGCACTTTCTTGACCTCCCAATTCTTTTGCAATGTCTTCTTTAGCCCTATTCATTGCTTCATAAATAAATCTCATAGCCGGGGTCCTCTCACCATCAACCATTCTAAGCACCTTTACTAATGGTCCTGTTGTCTTCAAAGCATAATTTGTACTGCGCCAAAATGAATCATCTTTCATAACAATCTTTTTAACTTATTTTCCTTCTTGTTTTTTGGCCCATGAACTTTTATCCCACTCTTCAGAAGCAAACATTACTTCCAAAGGTTGTCTTAACTCCCTGAATTTCTACAATGTTAAATATGCAGTAGCAAATCTTGTAACAGCAGGTCTAATAATTTCCTTGTCAGTGAATTTTCTCATCAAACTGAGTACCCAAGAATGATTGTATATAAACTTACTAGGACAAATTTTTAAAAGGATCAAGTTTGAAGATAGATTTAAGAGAAGGAGCATAATATAATTTTAATTTAAAAAGGAGCAAAAACGCACTGCATGATCACGTTTTCTTTGAAAACGCAAAAAAAATTGCGTTTTAACAGAAAACGTGAACAGTGATTGCATTTTCTGTTAAAACGTGAATAGTAACCGTATTTTCTATTAAAACTCAATTTTTTTATGTTTTATATTTGGGGTGAAATTTTTATGTTTTTTTTTTCAGCTTTTTAGAGGATGAAAAGAGAGAGAGAGAGGGAGAGAGAGGGATGGATGGAGGGGAGAGAGAGACACAAATGGAGAGAGAGAAACAGATAGTGGAAAATTATTTAATTTTAAAATTTTTATTAACTTTTAAATTAACTTTAATTTTTTATAAACTTTTTAGTTATATTTTAAATATTTAATTATATTTTAATTAACTTTAATTTTTTTTAGTAATTTTTAATTATATCTTAAATATATAATAATGATAAATATTTATAACCTATGTTGCACGGTTACTTCTATTTATGAGGCATGTTGTACCGGATATAAGTCGGATACAGACACGCCTCCGATAAGGCACAGATACATGTCAGATACGAATTTATCGTAACCAATTCAAAGATTATTTAAATTTGACGAAAAAAATAGAGCGGCAACAAAAAAGTTAATAATTTTCAATAAACAGAGCGACAACAAACTTTTCATAATTTTAACTTATTTTTAATTTTAAATAAAATTATTTTTAACTTCTTTTTATCTCGTCTTTTTTTTTTAAAATAAAATATATTTTTAAATATTAAAAATAATTTTATTTAAATATATTCTAAAATTTTAAAGATTAAAACTAAAAAAAAAAATATTATTTAGATTATATAAATTTTAATAATATATTTAAAAGTTTTTTAATTTTTTAAATATCTTATAAATATTTAATAGTTAAAATAGTAATCATTATTAAATATTTAAAATGTAATTAAAAAATTAAAGTTAATTAAAATATAATTAAAGAGAGAGGAAGGTGAAAAAAAAACTTAAAATTTTTAGCCGGAATGTAAAACATAAAAAAATTTAGTTTTAATAGAAAATGCGGTTACTATTCACGTTTTAACAGAAAATGCAATCACTGTTCACGTTTTCTGTTAAAACGCAATTTTTTTTTGTGTTTTCAAAGAAAACGTGATCATGCAGTGCGTTTTTTCTCCTTTTTAAATTAAAATTATATTATGCTCCTTATCTTAAATCTATCTTGAAACTTGATCCTTTTAAAAATTTGCCCAACTTACTAACGAATTTGACCTTCAATATGATTGATTTATGTTGAGACAACTGTCCCAACCTCTCAAGCATCAAGTCAATACAATGTGCAGCACAAGGAGTCCAGTAAATATGAGACCTCTTCTCCATTAACATTCTTCCTGCAGCTTTGTATGCACTTGCATTATCAGTAACAACCTGTACTACTAAGGCATCTCCCACTTCCTCCATAACTTCATCCAATATTTCAAACAATAATTGTGCATTCTTTATTAAGCTTGAAGCATCTACTGATTTGAGAAAAACGATTCCATATGGATTGTTGACCAAGAAATTAATAATACTTCTATTTCGAATATCTGACCAACCATCTGACATTATTGTCACTCCTGTCTCAATCCAAGTCTTCTTAACATCATCCACCATTTTTGATGTTGTCTTAACCTCCTCATTCAGCATCCCAGTCCTCAGCTCAAACATGCTTGGAAGTTGTAATCCTCTTCCATAGCTTCCAACAGATCGTAACATATTGATCCACAATGGACTCCTAACAACATTAAATGGAATCCCATTTTCATAGATGAATCTGGCGATATCCAAACAAACTCTGTTCCTGAGTTCTTTTGTAGCTGTAGGTGGCTGAATATCCCGAGTATTTATGTTTTCCTCGTTATCAATATTTAGCATAAATCTATCCATGGGCCCCCGACTGCCTCGGTCAGAAGAAACTAGATGGCTTTCAGTACTGGAACCTTCATGCTGTGATCCATAGTAAGAAGAGTTTCATATCATTTCTTTCATATTTCTTTGTGTGACCTCCTTTGTGGTGGCAAACGTCTTTAAATAATTTGTACATTCCTTTTTCACCTCATCAGGAACTTTTGCACATAGTGCCACATTGACATGAGTGCAGGCTAGATGGTCCTTCATTCTCTTGACGCCACCAGTCATGCGTTTTTCACAAAAATTCAATTTCATATAAACATATCCCTTCTTTGCACCTTCGCCTGACACTTCAACTTGAGTTCCATATTTCCATGCAGGATCTTTCCTTCTTGTGCCACTAGTCATGCTAACAATATGACATATTTTAACAATTATTTGTACTATCAATAATAAAATAACATGAATACAAAAATATACCAGTCTGCCGGGAGTCCAAGGGGGCGCTGCCCCTTGGCGAGATTCGCGGGGTCAAGGGGCAGCGCCCCTGCGGGGGTTTCCGGGGGCGCTGCCCCCGGAATAAAATTATATTTTCAGAGTAATTTTGAAATTCTGCTTGTTGTATATGCTCAATACCGAGCATACCGAGCATGTACTGCTCAGTACCGAGCCTGTACCGAGCATGTACCACTCAGTACCGAGCATGTACCGCTCAGTACCGAGCATACCGCTCAGTACCGAGCGTGTACCGAGCATGTACCGAGCATGTACCGCTCAGTGCCGAGCATATACCGCTCAGTACCAAGCATATACCGCTCAGTACCGAGCGGTACTAGCTCGGTACCGAGCGTGTACTTGCTCAGTACCGAGCGGTACTGGCTTGGTACCGAGCATGTACCTAGCAGTACCGAGCATGTACTGAGCGGACGAATAAAAGAAAGTCGAATCAGGAGTTATTCAGGCTTTCGTTACTGCACGTCAAAGTCAAGGCCACAACACCACGTACCTGCTCTTCCGACCTAACAGATACCTAAACGTTTCCTGCACTCACAACTTCGGCTTCGTTTCTTTCCCTACGTCCTCTCCTTCCGACTTCATCTCCTACACTCACGGCTTCGTCTCCTTCCCTCACGGCTTCGTCTCTTTCTTTACGGCTTCGCCTCTAGTTCGCCTTTCAATTCTCACATGAAGCTCTAATCCTATACGCGAATACACGAACATGAATCAGTTGCGTCGTATTTATATATATACCGAAGAAAAAATTTCGAGGCGGTGCCTCATACTGCCTCGAGGCGTTACGCTCTAGTGCATACGCCTCATGCGAAAAAATCGTAGGCTTCGCTGGATGGTTCGAGGCATAAGCCCCGATACGCATGACTTCCGCTTCGAATTGAGGCGCGACTCAATGCAGACGTCTTGTCCGCTTTTTTAATGGTTGGCACTAAGTAAGTGTCCCTCCTTTTGCTCCCACAGCAAGGCAGAGAAGCCCTCACAAAAACTACTTTCCGCCAACCCCGGCTAGGCAGAGAACCCAACTCCTTTTGCTTCCTCCTGAACCAGGCAGAGAACCTCGACCAATTGCTGAAGAAGACCTCCCTTGAACCCCCAAGGACGAAGGACGAAGACTGGAGAAGACGCCTTGGAACCTTGCTTGGAACAACCTTTGTGAATCCCTCTCACAAACTCCCCCTCACAAGTTCCCTCTCTCTCCCTCTCCTCTTGGCTCTCTCAGGTCAAGACAGCAGCAAAAGATGTTTTGCATGAGAATAGGGTCCTTTAAATAGAATTTCAAGAACCGACATTATCGTTCAGGACGATATTTCTATAGTCCTGTACAATCAGTACAAATTAAGCTCAATCAGCCTGGACAACATGGGACGATCAGAAGAAATTTTGTTCACATCATCCAGGACAATAACATATCGTCCTGGCCGATTAGTTCAAATCCGAGCCAAATCGTCTTGGACATCGCCCCGAATTGAAGTAGACTGATGTCAATCGTCCACGCCATCGTCCCGACCGATCCTGCGATCGGCCCGGCCGATGTGATCGTGCAATCAGCCTTAATTGCTTTCCATAATTGCCAGATTAATTTAGGCATAATTGTGTTGTATCGTCCAGGCCGATGTAATGGATCAACCTGGCCGATGTCCAAAAATAAATCTTACATAAATAGATCTGGCGGCTGATTTTTTCTGATTTGAGGCTATCGTCCTGGACGATACAGGGATCGTCTAGGACGATGTGCTTAAGGATGTTTGCCTTAACCAGGATGCCCTATTTAGGATTTCTGTTTTTTAACCAATCGTCCAGGCCGATATGAATATCGTCCTGGCCGATGTTACCAAAAGCAGTAAACTCTAAAAAACAGTTAGAAAAATTCCCAAGGTGTGTGTGCGAGGTTACTTAGCATTAGGCACCATAAGGATTACATTTGACACAAGAAAGAAAAAAAATACATAACAAATTGACTCAGACCTAATCTACCCAATAGCTGGTTCAGCTTGCAGTCTCGATTTTGTGGTCCTGAAACGTTAGTAGGCAAGGCAGTCGCAGATAATTATGAATGTTTGCTATCATCAAAAGTCTAATCCATAAACTTAGATTTGCAAAATGAGTATGATGACTTGAAAATGCTCGTTTGATAATACTTTAGGCCAATTCTTCAGAGTTTGAACTTTAAACTCCTATATTCTATAAATTTCTCATTTTGTTTTTTAGTTTTTTAATATGAGGATCATTTCAACAACCACCATCACTTTATCTTTATTTTCTATTAATTTCTAAGCCAAAGTTCAATTTTCAAACAATCATTAAAATTTATATCATGTTAAGTGCTCATATTAAATTAAAATATCAAATCACAATTCAACTCTCTAATTTTAGAAATAGGGATAACATTCGTCATTAATCAAAAGTCACTGTACTAGCCTTGATTTAGAAAAAGCATCATGCAAGTGCTAGGTCGGGCAATCGTGACTCATGAACAAGAGAAATGAAGAGAGGTGCAGCGCTTGTGTGTACAAATTGGACCGTGCAAGAACTGGGTGGCTCAGGGCAAAACGGTTTTTTTAGGGTGGGCAAAATCTCAAAATTACCACCTTATAAATTAGAAATTAAGTTAATTGCCCACCCTCAAATATATGGAGTTCCTCCCGTGGTTGCTTGACTCCTGTTGTATTTGAATACATTTGAAATTTATCATAACAAACAAAAAAAATATTTCAATGCATCTCATTTGTGTCTAATCAAATAACTCATACTACGTTTCTAAAAATACATGCATCTTAAAAATATTCAACCAAACAGCGCCCTAGTCTTGGTTAAAGCATAAAGATCAGGAACGATCAATTTGTTTAGAACAGGCAATGTGTTTTACTACTGAAGAAAGTGTCACAATGTTCATCAGGAGAAATAGTTGTCAGGATTACTTTGAAATCACAAGTTTTGTGAACAAACCTTCAGAAAGTACGAAATCATTCCCATAGAGGTTCATGCCAAGAAAGATCATATGGGCATGGCTGACAAGACCGCCTTCATTATTTCCGCCAAGTAGCAGCTGCATAGACGAATGGATCCAACTCAGAGGAGCATTAGGACCTGGATTTTGTGGTCCTGAGAAGTCATAAGTCATTAGAGAGAGACCATCTATAGAATCACTAAGTTCTTGCAGATCTTGAGGCCCGAAATCATATTCAGCGAGATTTTGTGAATGAGGTGCAGGGATGACGTAGATCAACTCAAGGTGATGACTGGCATTTTTCATTGAATTCACAGAATGCATTGCCTGCCCTAGTCGCTTAATGAATTCCAATGCCTATATAAACGAATTTGTCATTTGATACCGTTTATAATAAGAAACATTTGTATTATCATATTTTATCACGTTCTACACATCGCAGCAATAGAAAAAAAATAACATCGTTAGTGTTTTGCCTAAGATAAAAATAGGCGGATGAGAATAATGCAAGTAGCCACGTTTGAAGGTACAAATAATCAAAGAGCTTAATGAAGCAATAATAAATAGTTAAGACTTTAATGTAGGTCAAGTAATGAGGACTATAAAATTAATTTCAAAGGCCCAATATCATAAAAATTAATTGTACCATCTATCCTGATATCTGAAATTAATATCCATGTTAATGAGCCTTTTTGTTACACCTCTTCCTGTCACATACCTATTGTGCTCTTAGAACCTATGAGTGGGTTACATGTACTCTTCCTTATTGAGCTCGCTAATTAGCCTCCTATTACGCCTAAGATATGCATAACTATTGTAGCATCAAATCATTAGTCCAAACTTTCTAATCAATTACCTAATGTTATTTTTGATAAAACATTCTTCTGAAAAGATTTATGTATCATTATCTCCAAACTTTCTAATCAATTGCCTAATGTTATGTTTGATAAAACTTTCTTTTGAAAAGATTTATGTATCATTATCATCTAAAAACAATATATCTGATATGATCTCAAATCCCCAGCCAAATTTTTTTGACCTTTAAGATTGATTTGATGAGACTTCTCTCCCTGAAATGCCTAGCACACAATTTCCCCTTGAGATATACATGCTACGATCTCAAACCCACAACTGGTCTTACATAACACATATATTAAAAATAAACAAGTATAAATTGCAAAATTAAAATTAAAAAAAGAAAAAAGAAGAAGAAAAATTTGTGGCATTAGTTGAACACAAAATGAGACTTACAAGGAACTCTCAATAAATTTAAAGGCTTGTTAATGAACAAAAGGCTTGTAATCAACTTGAGAAGTGACTTAAGAGCACAGAACCTCCTTCCTGCACTAGAATTTTGTGAACTATATGAAATGCAATTGACTGTGGAAATAAAATTAGCAATACTTTCCTATTTATAAGTAGGAAAGAGGTTCTTCTGGCACCCGCTAGCATAAATCCACTCACATATGAATAAAAGATGCCCAATTCACAACATGTGAAAACTTTTTAATTCACACCAGCTTGCTACTAGATCTGCATACTCACAAACAGATAGAATGCAAACAATAATGAACTTCAAATGAAAGTTATGTGCAACCTCAATGACATCATACAATACATTCACGAGAACAATTGTTACGCTAAACCCTTACACAACTCAAATAGTTGAGTTCACGTGATGGTTTTAAATGAAGACAGAATAGTATAGCATATTGCATGTCACAGGGTATATGAGTGTCCTAAGCCACATGCATCTCAGGAACGAATAGCACGTCCCGTGAATGAAAAATGAATCCCATGAATTAAAATTTTTCAAATGCGGCAAAGCAATACACTGTTAGAGTCGCAAGACCCCTATAAAAAGGCCATATGATGCATCAAATCATCAAAAACAATTTTGTCCGCATATTCTCCAAATGTGTAGTACAAATGCACAAAAGAGTGCAAATGTACTACGCAAATGCATAGAAAAGCACACAAAAGTGTTGTGCAAATGCACAGAAAAGCACGCAAATTTACAAAAATAAGCAAATACACAATTGCATCAAGAAATATGTAAATTCATCATGAAAGTGTATCAAGAAGGATGCATGAGCACCAAATCAAACTCACTGATATCTGCTTTGATAAATATACTAACCATCAAATTTGGAAAATGGAATATTGTGTGGGCTACAAATAGGTCGAACTAAAATTCTCACTTTGAAAAGATTACAATTGCTATGTAAAGTCAGCAACTATTTTAAAATTTGTAAACTCCATTTATGAAAAAAAATCACCCACAGGTACTCTAATAAATGTGTTATGTCCAAACTTGGAGATCAAAATGTTGTGTGGGATAAAAATAAAATGAACCCAAACTTCCCTCACTATGAAAAGCATACAATTACTCTATGAAGCCTACAATCATTTTAAAATTCACAAACCCTATGTGTTTAGAAATGTTGCGCAGATAAAAAGTAAAACAAACTCAAGTTTGACCATCCTCAAGAAGCATGGAGAAGCAAGCAAATACTATAAAATGTGTGTAATATATTTTGAACCCTATAAACTCCATTAAAAAAAAAAAAGATCATCAACATATTATATGCACTCTCGAGCAGGCCTATCTATAGGATATAGCCATTAGTCTCATATTTAGAATCTACTTCTTCTCCTCATAAGGATTGAAGTTAATAAACCTCATCTTAAAAGTGGCAATTTTTACTTTCACGGTCTAAAAAGACACACTCACATCATCATAGACCAAGGACAAAATGCATGACTTCAAAATTCAAAAAGTTATTTTATTTTATGTTTATATAAAACTTCAATACATTCTATGAAGAAAATTCATGATAAAATACAAGCTAATAGGGTCACCCCCCTTCATATGGTAACTCGTAAAGTAAACCTTGAACCCAAATCGCTATGAGCTAGCAGGTTGACAAAATTCAATTAACAAAATAAAATTATTCAATTATCCTGATGATAGCCACATTGATAGAAATTTTTAACCATAGAACTTTATTTTTAAAAATGTCCTTAAATCCGTGTACAAATCATTTTGGGTTTAAATTCAAGAAATAAAAATATTTGAAAATTTCACAAAAATCTAAAATAATCAAGTGAAATCTATTGCTTCAAAGATAACAACAATAATCCATCCACTATCCACAATAGTTTGACAAGGATGACAAATTTAGGATTAATCTCCATAACGAGCTAATATCATGACAAATGTATTACTATGTTCACTCTCAAAAGATCTCATGTCAGTGAGGACACGTTACAATCTTCAAACCAAGTCGTTTTGATGCTTAATGACACCGCTAAATAATAATTATGACTATGACCCTCTAACTGCATAGTTTTGACAAAAAATAGCACCATTTAATTAATATCACAACTATAACACAAACATTCCCTAATGGCTCTAAATCCTGAGTGGTGGTGAATTATAGGATACACTTGATAGGGCACAAAACTATATTATATAAGGTTGACTTAAATTTATTACCTTAAACAAAACATCAACCCCAGGTTTATAAAGTCTCCCTGAATGATATAATTCAAAGTTGCTGATAAAGATCATTTGATCAGGTTTGGTTGATTAACTCTACTGACTAAGTATTCCAGAGTTTATTACAACCTGAGATAATGGAATCATTAGATCTTGATTGGATTCATCATCATTTCTCTCACTATCAGCTTCGAGTTGACATCAAAAAATTGCCTTCAACAATAACAACAACAAGCCTTTATCTCTCTAAATAGGATCGGCTACATGAATTCTTGTTCTCTATTGTATCATATTAAGAGTCAAATTCTCATTTAGATCTAATAAAAATATAATTTCTAATATTTTCTAAACATGTCTTTTTAGGTCTACATCTACCTCTCTTAACATTGGCCAAATATAATATATTTACTCTCCTAATCGGTTCACCCAAAGCCTGATTTTTTATGTGACCAAAACATCTAAGGAGACTTTCTCTCTCTAATATTATCTACCACTATAGCTACTCCAACCTTTTCACGTATATGCTTGTTTCAAATTCTATCTCTAATAGTAAAGCCATTCATCCACCTTAGCATCTTCATCTTTGTAACACTTAATTGTATGCTTATCTTTTAATGCCCAACAGTATGAATCATAAAGCATTGCAAGTCTCACTACCATCTAATAGAATTTTCCCTTAAATTTGAGGGGTACTTTTATATCACACAACAAGTCCGATGCATTCCTCCACTTCAACCATCCCACTTGAATTCTACTAATAATATCCCCATCAATTTCACCATCATTTCTGGCAATAGATCCAAGATATCTAAAATGTGTACTCTTATTAATGACTTAAAATGTGTACTCTTATTATGACTTAATCTGCAAAAGTCACAAACCCCCTATTAGATCTATTACTACTAAAATTACACTCCATTTATTTGATTTTAGATCTACTCAAAGGAAAACCTTTAAACTCCAAAATTAACCTCTATAATTCAAGTTTACCTTCAACTCCTCTAGTGTTATTAACAAGAAGAATATTGACAACAAAAATTATACACCAAGGTACATCCTTCGGCAAAAGTCTAGTAAGAACATCCATGACCAAAGCAAAAAGATATGGACATAAAGTTGATCGTTGGCATAAAACAACTGAAATAGAAAAATACTTAGTCCAACTTCTTATGTTTGAGCACAAGTAAAAACTCATGCATGCATATCCTTAATAACTTGAGTATAAGCATTATTAACCCCTTTCTTTTCTAAAACCCTCCATAACATGTCTCTTGGAACTTTATCATATGCTTTTCTCTAAATCAATAAATATCATATGTAGATCATCCTTATTCTCCTTCTCCCTCAAAGATCTTGATAAATGTATAGCTTCCATAGTAGACCTACCCGGCATTAATCCAAATTGATTTTAAAAAACATTAGTGTCATGTCGCACACTCTCTCTCTCCCAAAGTAAAGAATGAAAAACTAACTTAATTCCTCTATAATTCGCACACTCTTGTGCATCACCTTTATTCTTAAAATAGGAATCAACACACTCCACTCATCTAGCATCTTTTTAGTCTTCAAAATAATAGTAAAAAGTTTCATAAGCCAAGAAATTCCTTCATCTCCTAAGCATTTTCACACCTCTATTGGAATATCATCATATTCAATAGCTTTTCCATGCTTCATTTTCTTTAAAGCCTGATGCATTTACATTTATGTTCTAATTTTGTATTGAACAATATTCGTATTTTCGTATTTTCTATTTTGTGTTTTTTTTAGGCTATCCAATGATGGAAGACATCCGGTGATCATGATTGGTAGAAAATGGTTTAAGTTTGCCTTCTTTTGGTTTGCCGGTTTTATGGGTCCAACATATCCTTGTGCTATTTGGTGGAGGTGGATGTGCAGTGGCTGTTTTGTATCGGTTTGGGCTTTGGTGGTTGAGATCTAAGTAGTGCAAGCTCATTAATATCTTGTGAAGTTGAGCTCATTATAAGCTGAAGTTTTAGTACTACTTTATGGCAGATTTTGGTGAGTGGAACTTGCATTTTCCTATTCTTTTTCTCTTCCTTTTATGGCTGTTTGAAGAGCTGTGTCTTGTGGCATTGGGATAGGAATAGGCTGGAATTTATGCAGCCGTGGCTGCTTGGGGTGCCTGTTCGTTTTCTGGATTCCTTGGGCCTGCTGTTCCTTTATTGTTTCGGTGCTTTTCCCGTGAATCCTGGCTGTTCCGTGGCTGGCTGTTGGTCCCGTGATCTGTTTCTTCTCTGTTTTCTGGAAAGATGCTGGCTGCTGCTTTGGAACTGAAGTGTGTCTTTTGGCTTTTCGTATCCCTAAAGTTTATTGGAGGAATTATGGGTGCATTGGCTGTTGGGCTTTCTTCTTTGCTTATAAATATGAAATGCTTTGACATAGAAGGGTTGGTTGATTATTTTGAGAGCTAAGTGCTTAAAAAAACCTGAGGGTTTTCTTCTTTGGAAGAGCTTGAGAGCTTTTTCCATTCTCCTCCTCCCCTAGGAAAGCTTGCGATCTTCTCCTCTTTCTTCTCGGTCTTCTAACCTCCTTCTCTACGCAAGTTCCACTCCACCTGTATCTTTCTTCTGGTTCCGTTGGCAAGTTCTGTGGGCAGTTTTGGAGACATTTGCTGGAGGAGTTAAAGGACGTTGGACCCCTTTTACCGTGGTAGACCGTTGGTTTGCTTTCTTAAACCTTATTTTGCTTATTATCCTACTTTCGATACATGTGAGGAATCCTCTTGCAAGATGTTCTGAGGATAGTGTTTTTTTTAATTTTATTTTGTTCTTTTGTCAGCTTTCTTTTGTTCTTGGTTTGTTTGGATGTCAGTGGTTCCTAAATTGATTTTGGAAGTTCTATTTTGTCTATTTTGTTCTCCAAAAGGTTTGCTAAGTAATTAAGGTGTGTTTTGAAATCTCTTTTGAGTTTCTTTTGTTTTTTCTTTCGGATTTGCGTTGTTTTGCTTACATCAATTTGATATCAGAGCAAGTTATTTGCTTGGGTAGTCTTTGTTCTTTTTTTTCTTTAAGTTCTCAATCATTTTGTGAGTCTTTGCTTTTCGATCAATGGCTAATAATCAAGGGGATTTGCAACAACTCATACAACAATTAAATAATTTGCAACAACAAATCAATACAATGGCTGAAGCAATCGCTAATCTGAATGTCAATCAAGCTAATGTTAATCCTAATGTCATATCTTCTGAAAGCGAGGATGAGGGTCATAGGAATCAAAATAGGCGTCAAAGAAACTGGGATCATGGGATTAAAATCGATGTCCATAATTTTGAAGGGAAGTTACAACCTGATCAATTCCTCGAATGGGTTGAGAAAATGGATCAATTTTTTGATTGGAAAGAAATACCAGAAAATCGAAAAGTCAAATTTGCAAGCTTAAAATTAACGGGACATGCTTTAACATGGTGGAAAAATTTGCAAAACAATAGAGTAAGGCGAGGTAAAGAAAAAATTCAAAACTGGGAAAGAATGAAAGAAAAAATGAAAGGGAAATTTCTGCCTTCTGATCATTCAAGAACTATTTTTCAAGAATTTAATAATCTGCGTCAAGGAACTCAAACTGTGGAAGAATACACTGAAAACTTTTTTAAGTTGCAAGCTAGGAATGATATAGATGAATCTGAAGAAAAAACGGTAACAAGATATCTTAATGGACTTAAGTGGACAATTCAGGATCAATTAAACTTGCATCATGTCATTAAACTAGATGAGGCTCATCGCATGGCTTTAAAAATTGAGAAACAACATCAAAGGGGAAGTAGCAAAGTCATTGAAACATATAAGTGACGACAAACTGGTGGGGTTAAAATCCAAACTCAAACTTCTGTTGGGACATCGGGAACAAAAGTCAAAACTTATTAAATTCAAAATCCAGATAAGGGTAAAGGGCTAGGGTTCTAAACCTACTGAACAACCTAAACTAATTGGACCTTGTTTCAAATGTGGTCTTTATGGTCATTTGTCGTCTACTTGCAGAAAAAATAATCCTCCTCGAAATAATTTGATAGAAAATGAAAATAAAAGTGAAGAAGAAGAAAATGAAACAGAATCTGATAATGAGGCTGAAATGGAAAATTTTGATTTGGAAGGTGACGAAGGAGAACCTTTGTTAGTAATTCGACAAGTTTTAACTGCTCAAAAAGAAAAGGGTGATAAGTGGCTAAGAAGAAACATTTTTAGAACAACTTGCACAATTGAAAGGAAAATTTGCACTTTAATGATTGATAGTGGGAGTTCAGGAAATTTTGTGTCACAACACATGGTTGAAAAGCTCAAATTGAAAACAAAACCTCTTGTCAAATCATACAAAATATCGTGGTTTAAGGAAGGGGGTGAGGTTCCAATAACGAAGCAATGCACCATTAATTTGACAATTGGAGGGGCGTACAAGGATCAAATTGTTTGTGATGTTGTACCTTTAGAAGTTTGTCATATCCTTTTGGGGCGTCCTTGGCAATATGATAATAAAACAATTCATAATGGCGAAAGGAACACTTATACATTGATTCAAAACAATAGGAAATTCACTCTTTTTTCTCAAAGAAACATTTCTGATCCTCTAACAAAAAATGATAAATCTGAAAAATCATCCACTCCTGAATTACTTTTGAACACAAATGATTTGAAACAATTTGAAGTGGCTTATTTGGTGCTTGGAAAAGAAACTGATTTGGCTCTTGAAATTCCTAAGGAAATGCAACCGTTGCTTAATGAATTTTCTGATTTAACACTTGACGAGTTACCAACTGGCTTACCTCCTATGAGAGACATTCAACATCACATTGATTTAATTCCTGGAGCAACATTGCCTAATCTTTCACATTACAGGATGAGTCCAAATGAACATAAAGAGCTTTCTAAGCAAGTGACTGAACTTTTGGAAAAGGGTTTAATAAAGGAAAGTCTAAGTCCTTGTGCTGTGCCTGCTTTGCTTACTCCTAAAAAAAGATGGAACTTGGCGTATGTGTGTGGATAGTCGTGCTATCAATAAGATAACCATCAAGTACAGATTTCCCATGCCTAGGCTAGATGATTTGCTTGACATGTTAAGTGGTGCCAAAATTTTTTCTAAAATTGATTTGAGAAGTGGGTATCATCAAATAAGAATAAGGCCTGGGGATGAATGGAAAACTGCTTTTAAAACCAAAGAAGGTTTGTATGAATGGCTTGTTATGCCCTTTGGTTTATCAAATGCTCCAAGTACTTTTATGCGAACAATGAATCATGTTTTGAGGCCTTTTATCGGAAAGTTTGTGGTGGTATATTTTGATGACATTCTGATTTACAGTATTCACCCTTCTGAACATCTTTTTCATGTTAAAAAAATTTTGCAAACTTTGAGGGAACAAAAATTATATATCAATCTTAGGAAGTGTACTTTTATGACTTCAAGTTTGACTTTCTTGGGTTATATTGTGTCTGCTGAGGGAATCAAAGTTGATCCGGTGAAAATCGAGGCAATCAAAAGCTGGCCTGATCCTAAAAATATCAATGAGGTAAGGGGTTTTCATGGTTTGGCATCTTTCTATCATCGATTCATTTAAAACTTTAGTTCTGTAATTGCTCCTATCACTGACTGTTTGAAAAAGAGAATCTTTAGATGGACTCCAGAGGCTGAAAAAACTTTTCAAATTATCAAAATGAAAATGAGTCAAGCTCCAATTCTTAGTCTGCCTGATTTTGAAAAAGTTTTTGAAGTTGATTGTGATGCTTCACATGTGAGTATTGGTGCTGTTTTAAGCCAAGAAGGAAAACCTATTGGATATTTTAGTGAAAAGTTGAATGATGTTCGATCTCGATATTCTACTTATGATTTGGAGTTTTATGCTATTATTCAAGCTTTAAAATTTTGGAGGTGTTATTTGATTCAGCGAGAATTTGTTTTAAACACTGATCACGAGGCTTTACGATTTTTGGGTTCACAAAAAAATCTCAACAAGAGACATGCTAAATGGGTTTCTTTTTTGCAAGAGTATACCTTTCATATTAAACATAAAACTGGTGTGTTGAATAAGGTTGCCGATGCTTTAAGTCGAAGATCGCATTTATTGGTTACTGTTTATCCTACCATTTCTTCTTTTAAGTTTTTGAAAGATACTTATGCTTCTGATTCTGATTTTAAAGATATTTGGGAAGCTTGTCTTGATTTGGGAACTGATCCATCTGGTCAATTTGTTATTCACCAAGGCTTTTTGTTTAAGGGTTCTAGACTTTGCATTTCAAATAATTCTTTAAGAGAACAGTTAGTGCAAGAACTTCATGGTGGTGGGTTGAGTGGTCATTTTGGTCAAGGGAAAACTATTGCAATGGTGGAAGAAAAATATTTTTGGCCTCATATGAGAAAACAAATTGCTAAGTTTGTGAAACAATGCAAAATCTGTCAAGCTTTTAAAGGGACTTCACAAAATTCTGGTTTATACACTCCTCTTCCAACTCCAAATAAACCTTGGGAAGATATTTCTATGGATTTTATTCTGGGTTTGCCGGTTACTGTGAGAAAACATGATTCTGTTTTTGTTGTTGTTGATTGTTTTAGTAAAATGGCTCATTTCATTCCATGCAAAAAAACTTCTGATGCATCTCATGTGGCTGATTTATTTTTTAAAGAGATTGTTCGACTTCATGGTGTTCCTCGTACATTTACTTCTGATAGAGATACTAGGTTTTTGAGTCACTTTTGGAGAACACTTTGGGCTAAGTTAGGAACTTCTCTTCAGTTTAGCAGTGCTTATCATCCTCAAACCGATGGACAAACTGAAGTTGTCAATCGAAGTTTGGGAAATCTTTTGAGATGCCTTGCTGGTGAGAAACCTTTTCAATGGGATTTAATTTTACCACAAGCTGAGTTTGCTTATAACAATTTTGTTAATAGAACTACTGGAAAAACTCCTTTTGAAATTTTATATGGTCAATCTATTCCTCACATTTTGGATCGAAATGGTTTGTCTTTACCTAGCAAAATAAGTGCTGAAACATTAGAAACATTTGATCATATCAAATCGGTCCAACAACAAGTTCTTGAAAAACTCCGTATAGCAAATGTCAAATACAAAGCTGCTGCAGATAAGCATCGGAGAGAGGTTGTTTTTAAAGAAGGGGATATGGTGATGGCTTACTTTCGTCGCCAACGCTTTCCCGTTGGTACTTTTGGGAAACTGAGCAGAAAAAAATTCGGACCTTTTCGCATTCTCCGGAAATTGGGCACAAATGCATATCTTTTGGATCTACCTAACACAGTTGGAACTTCTCCTATATTTAATGTTTTTTATCTTTCTTTGTATAAAGGAAATATAGGTGATTCTGTGGATCTTGAAACATTGCCACTTTCCACTCCTTCGTTGAACGAAGATGATCTGATTGAAGAAGTTGTTGACATAAAAACAACAAAGACAAGGCATGGAGAACACAAGAAATTTTGGTCAAATGGAGTAATCGACCATTAATTGATTGCACGTGGATTGATGCTGCTGAACTACAAAAGCGAAATTTGGAGCTTTACAAAAGAGTTGCTAAAGTTTTCTCACCAGGAGATGAGAATTCCCCACCTGGAGGGAATTGATGCATTTACATTTATGTTCTAATTTTGTATTGAACAATATTCGTATTTTCGTATTTTCTATTTTGTGTTTTTTTTAGGCTATCCAATGATGGAAGACATCCGGTGATCATGATTGGTAGAAAATGGTTTAAGTTTGCCTTCTTTTGGTTTGCCGGTTTTATGGGTCCAACATATCCTTGTGCTATTTGGTGGAGGTGGATGTGCAGTGGCTGTTTTGTTTCGGTTTGGGCTTTGGTGGTTGATATCTAAGTAGTGCAAGCTCATTAATATCTTGTGAAGTTGAGCTCATTATAAGCTGAAGTTTTAGTACTACTTTATGGCAGATTTTGGTGAGTGGAACTTGCCTTTTCCTATTCTTTTTTCTCTTCCTTTTATGGCTGTTTGGAGAGCTGTGTCTTGTGGCATTGGGAGAGGAATAGGCTGGAATTTATGCAGCCGTGGCTGCTTGGGTGCCTGTTCGTTTTCTGGATTCCTTGGGCCTGCTGTTCCTTTATTGTTTCGGTGCTTTTCCCGTGAATCCTGGCTGTTCCGTGGCTGGTTGTTGGTCCCGTGATCTGTTTCTTCTCTGTTTTCTGGAAAGATGCTGGCTGCTGCTTTGGAACTGAAGTATGTCTTTTGGCTTTTCCTATCCCTAAAGTTTATTGGAGGAATTATGGGTGCATTGGCTGTTGGGCTTTCTTCTTTGCTTATAAATATGAAATGCTTTGACATAGAAGGGTTGGTTGATTATTTTGAGAGCTAAGTGCTTAAAAAAACCTGAGGATTTTCTTCTTTGGAAGAGCTTGAGAGCTTTTTCCATTCTCCTCCTCCCCTAGGAAAGCTTGCGAGCTTCTCCTCTTTCTTCTCGGTCTTCTAACCTCCTTCTTCTCTACGCAAGTTCCACTCCACCTGTATCTTTCTTCTGGTTTCGTTGGCAAGTTCTGTGGGCAGTTTTGGAGACATTTGCTGGAGGAGTTAAAGGACGTTGGACCCCTTTTACCGTGGTAGACCGTTGGTTTGCTTTCTTAAACCTTATTTTGCTTATTATCCTACTTTCGATACATGCGAGGAATCCTCTTGCAAGATGTTCTGAGGATAGTTTTTTTTTTTAATTTTATTTTGTTCTTTTGTCAGCTTTCTTTTGTTCTTGGTTTGTTTGGATGTCAGTGGTTCCTAAATTGATTTTGGAAGTTCTATTTTTTCTATTTTGTTCTCCAAAAGATTTGCTAAGTAATTAAGGTGTGTTTTGAAATCTCTTTTCAGTTTCTTTTGTTTTTTCTTTCGGATTTGCGTTGTTTTGCTTACATCAAAGCCTCTCTAACTTTGGTTTTACTAATACGCCGATAAAATCAAAAATATATATTTCCATTTAGGATGCTAAGGTCACAAAAATCAATGGTATTCTCACAATCTTGATTGAAAAGCCTATCAAAATATCTCAACCACCATTGTTAAATATCCTTTTCTAATAAAAATACTTTTTGATTTTCATCCTTGATGCGCTTCACTTAAACTAAATCCTTCTCGTATCTCTATGCTTGGCTAACTTATACATACAAATTTCGCCTTCAACCTTAAAACTAAATTGTTGTTACTATATGTTAAGTATCTACTATCTAGTGTCTATTTAATGATTAATCTTAATAGAATGTTCTCTCTCAACATCTGAAATAAAAACAAGAATCAAATTATAAAGTTATCACAAAATGAGAGAAATTTTTTTAGATGGTGCCTTAATTATAATCTAATTTGTCTTCTGGAAATTTGATTCGAAATACCCAAACTCTATCAACAGAGCTGAGACATGAATTTTCTAAGACAGAAATATCATATTTGGAAAACCAAGCCTCATATTGATCTATTTCTTCCCTCACCACCAACAAAAATTTGCTCAACTCAAAATAAGAATCCATACATAATATCATCGTCAAGGAAATAAATGTTTGCTTAAGAAAGCCAAAAATCAAAGAGGGTACAAAAATCCGAGCACCTCTTGCATTTAATTAGAATTCTAAACTAAATCTACAGCCCTCTCAACTTCACATCAGTAAAGAAAAAACTAAACCAACTTTACGTCATTTTGAACAACTTATTCTAGTCAAGAAATGTGTTACATCTTGTACCTAGCATCATTTTAGCAACTTTGTGTCATATATTAAGTTAAGTTTTTACCTATCATACCATGGTTAAATCATTAATAGGCATTTAAATTCCAAACAACAATTAGGAAGCTTTTGGGTAACCATAATAAAAGTGTGTAGCAATGAAAAAACTCACACCTAGCAAATAATTGAACTTCTAAACTGAAAGAAAGCAGTCAAATGTATGCAGATTTATTCCATTAAACATAACACTTACGAAAGTGTAAATAGATTCAATTTTGTAGCCAAAGATTTCACCTAGTATTACGGGATAAATTATGATAAGACATTTGCCCTAATTGCTAGACTTAACTTCATTCAAGCGCTACTGTCCCATATGATAAACCTGCACAGAACCCAACATCAACTTAATATTAATAATATTTTTTGATATTGACCTTGAAAAAGACAATATGAATGTTCCCCCATGATGTAGAATGGAGGGGGTAATAAAAATTAAAGATCTAAAATTTCATCTCAGATTTTGCCTTAATTAATGGATTTGAATTTAAAATTCAAACAAGAATGAAGGGAAGGAAGAGAGGAAATAATTCTCTCTTTAATTGGGGCCTTTAATTAGGAAGAAAATCATGGGTTGGGGGGGGCAAAAGGAGGAGGGAGGAAAGATGTCTAAATTCGATCTGTGTGGACTATAGCATTAAATGTGATGGGATAATTAAATATGAAATTAATTTTAGATTTAGAGGGATTGGAGGGGCTTCCTAAATTAGATCAATTGACCAGAAAAAGGATTTGAAATTCAAATTAGTTTTGATTCAAATTAGAAACTTTCCAAGTTAACAAAAGATTAATTTAGAATGGTAATGAAGAGACTATTTTGAATTTGAAATTTCAAACTTGTGCATGAAGAGGGGGGCGGCAGGCAGTTTCAAGGAGAGTGGGAGGGAAAATAATTCAAAGGGGTTTTCCTAAATAGAATCAATTAAATTAAAGATGTGATTTAACAATCTTTTTTTAATTTAATTCTAATGGGAGATTGATTGAGGAATTGAAAACTTTCCAAATATAACTTATACTAAATTAGGAAAGATTTCAAATTTGAATTTGATTTCAAACTTAGATTAATAATCCTTCCAAAACTAACACAATCTATATTAGGAAAGGAGTAAGGGCTACGGAAAATTTTGGAAACAAGGCTAGGGGAGGCCGGCGGCTAGGATCTAGATTAAGGTTAGGTGGCGGTGGGGTTCAAAGCTGAGCTAGCCGGTGGTTGGGGTGGGGGTGTGAGGAGGAGAAATGAAAGCTAGTAGTTGAAAGGGGATTGGAGACGAAGGTAGAGAGAAGGGGAAGGTGGTGGCCGAGAGTTGGAATTAGGGGAGAAAAGAGAGAGGGAAGGAAATAGGGAAAGAAGATAAAATGTGAGTCCGGACACATCCTGCGGCTGATGGGTGATGCGTTGCCCTCACCTAGGGACTTCAATCACTAGCCAGAACACATCCTACAGCTGGTGGGTATTTCATTGCCCTCACATAGGGACTTCCACTCTCCTAAGAACTCCCATAGCTCTCAAGAAAAAAGTGTAGAAACAATTTTTTTTTATTAATCCATCATTATCTAATACAAGAGCAAGGGCCTCTATATATAGGCCTTAAAATAAACTAAAAGATAACTTTTTCCCTTGAGCTTATATAAGATAAGACCCTCAAGGGTAAAAATGAAAAATGCATAATTAAATCAAAAATACAATTAATAAACTAAGATAAAATAGAGGGATCTCGGTCGTCGATCTTCATCTCTTCCTTTGATTAACGTCCACCGTCGGATGTCCACATCATTCTCCCGGGGTGGAAAAGAGCTCGACTCTGTCGAGTCTGCACCCCGGGTAACCTGTCTCTGATACCAAACTGATGTAGAATGAAGGGGGTACTAAAAATTAAAGATCTAAAATTTCATCTCATATTTTCCTTAATTAATGGATTTGAATTTGAAATTTTAACAAGAAAGAACGGAGGGAAGAGAGGAAATAATTATCTCCTTAATTGGGGCTTTTAATTACAAAGGAAATCATTAGGATAGAGGGGAGGGGGCGACCAAAGGAGGGATGAAAGATGCCCAAAATAGATTTTTGTGAACCATAGCATTAAATGTGATGGGGTAGTTAAATCTGAAATTAAATTCATATTTGGAGGGAATCGAGGGGCTTCCTAAATTAGATCTATTGATTAGAAAAAATATTTGAAATTCAAATTAGAAACTTTACAAGTTAACAAAAGATTAATTTAGGAAGGTAATGAAGAGGTCATTTTGAATTTGAAATTTAAAACTTGTGCATAAAGAGGGGGGGAGGCAGTTTCAAGGAGAGAGTGGGAGGGAAAATAATTCAAAGGTGTTTCCTAAATAGAACCAATTAAATTAAAGATGTTATTTAACAAATTGTTTTTTATTTAATTCTAATAGGAGATAAATTGCGGAATTGAAAACTTTCCAAATATAACTTATCCTAAATTAGAAAAGATTTCAAATTTGAATTTGATTTCAAACTTGGATTAATAATCCTTCCAAATCTAACACAATCTATATTAGGAAATGAGTAAGGGTTACGGCAAATTTTGGAAACAAGGCTAGGGGAGGCCGGCTGCTAGGATCTAAGTTAAGGTTAGGTGGCGTTGGGGTTCAAAGCTGAGCTAGCCGGCGGTTGGTTGCCTGATTTGGTAGCATTTGCCGAAGGAGTTTTGGTGGACGTTGGCCCTTGTAGCTGTGGTGGACCCTTGGTTTCCATGCCCTTTAGCACATCTTTTATATTACCTACAATTTCATTGCATGTGAGGAAACCTCTAGTCGGTTGTTTTGAGGGTAGTCATTTTTATTTTTAATTTAGTTTTCGTTTGTTTGACTTTTGTTTGTTTTGAGGTTTGTTTGATGTTGGCATTCTATGTTTTGAATCGAGAAATGTTCTACTAGTCTTGGTGTTCTCCTCTCTTGGCTTTTTTCTATCTAGTTGTCCACATCAAGTTTGGTATCAGAGCCAGGTTAACATATCCTAGGTTGGTGTGTGTCTTTTCTTAAAAACACAAATGGCTAATCAAAATAATCAAGGGGGAAGGAACGGGCAGCCAGGGGAACCAGAACAGACAGCCAAGGGGGGAAGGAACCAGCCACGGGAAAAAAGGAGCCAGGGGGGAAAACGAAGGGCCATAAAGAGGGGGAATGAATCTTCAATTTATGAGCTGAAAACAGCAGCTCAACATTAATGACAGGAGAATAGCAGCTCCCACAACAAAAACCGAACAACCAAGCCCAAACCGAGAACCACCAGCAGCCAAAGAGTTTGGCATATGAGATGCCCCCCCCCCCCTTGCCTACATCAGGTTCTTCCCCGATTGAAAAAGCTCATAACCTGATGAGGATGTATAAGAATTTTTTTGACGAGATGAAGACACCGAATCCAATTCTTGAATCTCGGCCGCATACTTATTCAGGATAATTTCCTTTTCTTGCTTGAATTAGTCCGACAGAAGTCGCTTTTTTCATGTATTGTTCCGTAAACATAAGCATCTTCATCTGTAGTTTGTATAATTCATTTTGTAACGGATCGGTAGAACTACCTTCCGATAGAATCCATCTGTCCAAAGAGATTTGGATTTCAGGATCTTCTGGCTAATTTTCACCCACAACTTGTTCAATTTTTTATGGTTTTCCATTTTTTAAACACCTAAAGACAATACAAACAACCTAGGAAAATCCTAATATAGGCTCTGGTACCAAATTGATGCAACCAAAAGCTCCCCAAACAAGTAGGAGACCCTTGGTCACAAAAAGAAACAAACAAGTTCCTCATAACTTGAAATAAAGGACATAATAACACTTTAAACTCATAAAAATAGAAAGACACAATCTAAACCTTACAATAGACAATAAAAATAACACCTAAAGGAGCTTGCATTCATTGAGAAGAAAGATACAGATGGAGTGATCACTTGCGGAGAGAAGAATGAGATAAGAAGCCCGAGACGAAAGAGAGGACAAGCTCGCAAGCCTTCCCAAGAAGAAGAAGAAGAAGAAGACACTACAAAAAAAATTATTTTTAAAGGCACATCTATTATGACACTTTTAGTTATGTGCCTTAACAAATATTTATTGAGGCATATTTTATTTTGGCGCTAATTAACAGTGATTTGGCGCGAGGTTTGGCGTGAGGATGAAATCGTGCGATAAGTTACACTTACGGTGCCTGCTTCTTTGTTCGCCTCACGGTGCCCGCTTCTTTGTTCGCCTCCCAACTGCATGTTCGCCTCCAACTGTTCGCCTCTTTCGCTTTTTCTAGGGTTCTTTTTGTTATCTTCTTCTTGATCGCTTCTTCTTGTTCGCCTTCTCCATTTGGGACGGCCGCATCAGGTAAACTTCTTGTAATCGCTGGTTTTATTTCTATGAATTTCTTCTTTGGATTTCTAGGGTTCTTGAGATTCTCTTCTTTTGATATTTAGGTTCTTGAGATTCCCTCAATTTCAAAACGATCAAATAAAAGGCGTTTGTTTGTAATTACTGAAAGGTGAATATTTCGTTGATCTTAATACTCATCCGAAGGATTGGTCAGGAAAATATTTCGTTGCTCATCCGAACATTGGTCTGGTTTTATCTCTCTTAGTTTTCTTGTTCCATTGATCGCTTCCCGTTTATATCAACCTTTTACTTTAGAGTTTATACCGGTATTTGTGTTACTATATCGCTTCTTATTTGATTGATCGCTTATTGTTTATATGCTGAATGGCGTTTATATGGCCTCTCTGGTTTTCTTGTTCGATTGATCACTTCTTGTTTGATTGATCGCTGAAAGGCGTTTATATGCTGAATGGCGTTTATATCGCCTCTCTGGTTTTCTTGTTCGATTGATCGCTTCTGCTTGTTCGATTGATCGCTTCCTATTACAGTTTCATGATAGCATTACATTAGTTTTTCTTTTGCTTACAATTTAAAAATACCCTTTTACATATGTAATTTTGAATATGCAATAGTTATTATTATAATATATTTTCATTATTAAGGATATTCTTATTTATTGTGTTTCCTTATATTTCTATATCCTCTTGTTTATATATACGCATACTTGATCTATCATAATCAATCAAGTAAAAGATATAAACCCTTTGATGTTTTCTATCACGCTGAAGGAATGCTACTACTTCCATCCATGGCATTCACCCGATCAGTTCACACAAGGAAGAAGATTGTTTTAACTATAAGTTTGCACCATTGGAGTATGTTTGATCTCAAAAATATTTTTTTAAACAGTTGGTTAAATTTCTTTTAGCACTTTGAGATTCAACTCAACTCGATAAAAAGATATGATACATCACCAGACGTAATCAATGAAACTTTGCTCTGATACAACAATGATTCAGACAAAGTTGTTCCTTTAAATAAACTCTATTGATTTATGATATGCTATATGTGGAAAACAATTGTATTCAAATGCTATGTAACATTAATTTTGGGAACGTCATGTCTTTTTCTCATGAATAAAGTTGTAAGAAATGCAAACTTTATGAATCCAAAAAACTTTCACTTAACAAGGAATCAAGAAAATACTTTTAAAAGTTGTTACATAGCAGCAACATTGTATGACTTGGCTTCATTATACCTACCATCTATTTCTCTGGCCACATTGATATCTCCTTTAATATATTCCACAAACTTTTTCCCTTTGCTTCCTTATCAACGCTGCCCCTTGACCCCGCGACCTGACCGGGCAGGTCGATCCCCGCCAATGGGCATGCTGTTGAGTGTGAAACACTTTTGTGTTTGTGGCTTAAAAATGAAAAAAATTTGTTCGATAAACTTCATTTCTATTGATCTTTAGCAAATATACCTGAATGCTTCTTATCTATTGATTATTTTTGCTTTGGGCTTTGTGAGGTGTGTGGTTTCTTTTTTTCTTGTACTTGATTTGGTGCTATGTGTGTATCTTTGACTTAATCACTTATTTATTTGTAATGCAAATCAAATAATTTACTCATGATTTCTAATATTCATTTTTTATTTGCTAATATAAAGGTTCTAATATGGAAATGGATAGAAGTTGGATGTATTGTTCAAGGAATAATATGGTTTTTAAAGGAGTTAAAAACTTTCTAAATTGTCTCTCTCACAGATGCAGGCAAGTTAGTGGAACTATTGATGTATGACAGGTGCAGCCAACACTATAGACTTTTCTTTATAAATAGCAAACTAATTCTGCTGTAATCAAGGACGAAGAAATTAGAAGTTCATAAGATCTTAAAAGCACCGTTAAAATTGAAGATTTCCAAGATTTTGATGCCCTGTGTTTTATCCCAGTACAATCTTTGTGATTTGCTTTATGAATTCTCTTCTTGAGTGCTAAATGAGGTTTCACCTCTTATGACGAAACCTCTTTTGCATTATTTTTGCTACATTTATTTTTGTTGTTAATTATTTATTCTTTATGTATGCCTTATTCATCATATCATAGGTTTCAAAAATATTGATGGTTTTCCTTATTATATAGATATTATAGACAGTATATTTGCTGGAGTAAGCATTTATTACAACTACAAAGGATCTATTGATTGCTTTCATCTTGAAGATGATCTTCATGGAGTGAGTGGGTAGGATTGGCAGGTTTATAACTGCAACATCAATTTATAGTCATAATTTACTACAAGTGTAGAACATAGATAAGAAATTATCCACAACTTTTTCCATTTTTTTTTTATTGAATAGGCCTGTACAGAGATGGTCATGCCCTTATCTTGCAGAAAAGAAAATAGCATCTTCTACCCATGCAAATTTGATTACATTGCCTTTGCAGACGACTGCATTCAGAGCTTTGGTGTAAGAACAAGGCCAACATGGGTAACCACAGAATTTGGTTGCCACGTAAGTCTTAAAAATAATATCCTGCAAGACTTATATGCTATCTAAACTCACACCTTGCTACTTTTTTCACCATGCTTGGCTTTTGAATTGCATCTTAGTGGAACGTAGGATATTTACATGCATACTTGAAAATATCATATTTATTGGTTTCACTTTTTTTTTCTCACAAGGATAACTTAATGTGCTTCGCTTTCCAAATATAACACTGGGCTATTTATTGTACAAAATCACTTTAGTGAGTATGAGAACTAACACGTATATCAGGGCTCATGCTTTTTCATCCATGAGTTTTAGGAAGAAAATGCAGTTAAACTACAATTGACTTATTGTTTATTTCTTCCAAAAGGAGTTGGCATTTTTTTTTTTTTTTTGGATTGATCTCTTATAATTAGTTTTCCAATTCAAAACTTATAACACCAACCAAAAGTATTCTGGGCATCTCTTATTCCATGGAAATTGCTCTGTTGAGTGAAGAAAATGAGAAAAAAAGCTAGCCTAGAATTTATAATTAGTACTTATGTAGAACTGAAATAATTTTACTTTTCTAGAAAACAAAATTATTATTATTATGATTCAACAAAGCCTATAATGATGATTCCTCTTTTGGTCAGTTACCTGATGCTGAATTATAAATTTACATCAAATCTTCTT
This sequence comes from Dendrobium officinale, assembly GCA_019514585.1. NCBI lineage: Eukaryota > Viridiplantae > Streptophyta > Magnoliopsida > Asparagales > Orchidaceae > Dendrobium > Dendrobium officinale. The sequence goes on along the minus strand of CM033686.1, from coordinate 29,803,502 downwards.
TCTTACATCTCCAAAGGCAATCGAGATGATCAAACATAGGAACTAGCATCACTCTGGCTAAGCTCAAATGACTGCAATAATTCATTTAAAACCGAGAAATCTAGTTTAAGTTGGGAATTGTCATATAACTATATGTTATGTGTTTATAACTATATGTTATGCGTTACGTAGATTGCTTGAACTTCCTGTTAGTTCTGAGTCATTCTAGTGTCAAAGTTTAAAGTTAGAATTGTGTCTTCAATGTCTTTGTATGTCTGCACCTTCTATTAATATTTGTGTAAATGTTGTTCGTTTTCAACTCTCCTGTTTTCCACTTTGCTATGCTCTGATCTAAACATTATTCCTCTACCCTTTTTTATTTAATCAAACTTGCATATGCTTGACTCTGACTTCCTTATAATAAGGCTTTCTACCCATAAATGATTCTCCACTTACTCATATATTTCTTCCTGTGTTTCTTTTTTGTAATGATGTATGTTTGTTGGTGGGCTTGAGAAGTCTTTATGAATATTTATACTTATATGATAATATTATTATAATTTCTTTCTGCACTATATCAAAAATTTTCAAGAAATCTAATATCTTATCTTAGCAGTAAACTTTCCATTTTTTTTTGCTTCTCCCGTTTGTTGTAGTTGTGGCTGATGCATTGAAGGCTTGAAGCTAAGCCTTCCCTATTTGTCAATGAGATAATATAGTTTTGTTGAATTTTTCCTGGTAAAATGAGTGATTAATTGGTGATGCAATGGTAAGTAATTTATCAAATCTTGCATATGAACAAATTATTATTTTATATTTTGGTGTATGCATGAATCTGTAAAATTTAAAATATTCAAATTTGTGTAGCAGTCAAATGTAATTGGCTTTCAGATTAATAAATTGTAACTATCGTGTAGTCCTTGCAAGATATATACATAATCGCTTATAGGTGATAGGATTTCATCTTTTCTGGTATCGGGGAAGAACTTTGCTTAATACCTTTATATGTTTTTGGTACAGGAGCTACACTTAATAATATGGGAATACTTTTTTATGAATATTGTTCTTCAGTGCATCACACACACGGTTCCACTGGTGGAGGAGCTACGTGTGAGTCACAGCACTACATGTTCTAGCTTGATACTTCGCTTGATTTCTATGATTTCTTTTAGATTTTATTGCCCCCTATTGTAGATATTTTATGTTTTTCTAATAACTTTTTTTGTCTCGATTTGTAGATAAAGATGCAAACGAATTTCTCAGTTGCCTTTTGAATAATATTCAAATTATGTATCTGAAAACCGTCTACATAAGCCAGGTATGGTGGGTTGTAGATGCCCCTCAAACTTATCATGAGTGTCTATTTTTTTGTTTAATTTTCATGCTTCACAGTGAAAAGAACAATTATTTTCTTAAAATCTTTTATTAAAATAATATGATATAATCTTTTAAATTTGTAATATTTGCTCTAATTATCATTTCCAACAATATACTTCTTAATGTAGTTTGGCGACTGCAATTATGGGATTTGGTGGTTCAAGGAAAGTGAAATTTTGTTGTTGCAGGCAGGACTGGATGCCAATGTGTGGAAGTAGAAATCCCAGGACTTGGTTGCTATGGTGTAAGGAAATCGCTCTCATGATACGGTTTTTTTTTTTTTTTTTTGAATTTTCTTGTAATGTTTTGTGAAGACATTTATTGTAATCGATTGATTATGTATGTATATGAAGATTGAAGAAGGATTTCTATTGTATTTAAGATAGAAGATTCTTGTAATTTTTGTTTATGAAATACATTTTTTATTTGAAGAAAAATATCTTATGTAAGATCTCATATGTTCGTGAGATATCTAGAAATTTGATTGGAGATTAATTATTTGCAATTATAATATTATGAGTCAGCATAATTAATTGATAATTGAATGTAATTTATATTTGAAATAACATATATTGAGGAACACAATAATGTTATTTTATTAAATTGAAGTGTTGGGAAATTATATATATTATGGCAACTTAAATGTGTTTTATTATTATACATATTCCATCAAATAAATGTGTTAGTAAAGTTAATTTATTATGACACATAATATTTGTTGTATTTATTCACTAATTCCATCATATGAAGGTGTAATAAAAGCGTGTCTATTAGGACACCGTATAAGTGTCGTTAAGGAGACTATGACATCAAAATTATATGTCATCAAAGTTTATTTTTTAGGGCACATAAAGATGCCCTTAACCCTATGCCAACGGCCACCTAAATGACACCATTGTTTGATGCCTCAATAAATCATGTGCCCTAATAGTTATATATTAGGGCACTTTAAGGTGCCCTAATAGCCATTATTTTTTGTAGTGAGAACGGAACAAGCTCGCAAGTTTTTCCGAAAAAAAAAAAAAACACTCAGATTTTGTTCCAAAAATCAGCTCATAACTCTCTTTCTCTTAAACTATAAAACATCATATATTTATAGAAGAAATGAGGCAGCCAAATATCCCAAAATATCTCCAACTGAACTAATCAAAATAGGGAAAAATAGAAGGCCAAGGGGCGGTCCAGAAGCAACACCCCAAGAGCCATACAGGGAACCGAAAAGGCAGCCACGAGAGACAAGAACGGGCACCACAGGGAACCAGAATAGGAAGCGAAGGGGAAGGAACCATCCACGGGAAAAGGAGCCAGGCGGGGCATACCGAAGGGCAAGGAGAAAGAGCAAGAATCCACTCCACATAATGAGCTAAAAAGTAGGAGAACTTCCCAAAATAATGAGTTGAAAAAACAACAACTCAAGCATTAGTGAGCTGGAACATAACATCCCCCAAAACACAGCCAAATCCAAACGGAGAGGCAACCCGCAGCCAAAAATTTGGCACATGAGTCCCCCCCCCTTGCCTACATCATTTTCCAACTTAACAAAAGATTAATTTAGGAAGGTAATGAATAGGCTATTGAATTTGAAATTTCAAACTTGTGCATGAAAAGGGGGGCAAGCGATTTCCAGAAGAGAGTGGGAGGGAAAATAATTCAAGAGTTTCTAAAATAGACCAATTAAATTAAAGATGTGATTTAACAATCTGTTTTTAATTTAATTCTAATGGGAGATTGATTGAGGAATTGAAAACTTTACAAATTCAACTTATCATAAATTAAGAAAGATTTCAAATTTGAATTTGAAAACTTGGATTGATAATCCTTCCAAATATAACACAATATATATTAGGAAAGGAGTAAGGGCTAGGGAAAATTTTGGAAACAAGTCGGAGGTTGGCGGGTAGGATCTTGGTTAAGGTTAGGTGGCGGTGGGGTTCAAGGCTAACTAGCTGGTGGTTGGGGTGGGGGTGTCGGGAGGAGAAACGAAAAATTGTAGTGGAGTTGGGATTTGTGGGCCTCCGAAGGAGCACCGCTCGCGGGGGTTCGAATGCAGAGGGTACGGCCGCACTATCCCGTAGGACAAAACGATCGTAGGCCTCTACGCTCGACACGAACGGGTCGATGGGAGGGCAGATTGGATCGCGCAAACGACTAACCATTGGGGATAGATGCTGTCGCCAGCACATCCCGATGGGTAGCAATATACACGACCTAGTCACGGGTTTCCCCCACCCGATACGAGAGATCGAGTGGGGTAAAGTAGATTGCGGGGCCAAGTTTCCCACGGGCGCAAGCCCCCGTGGTTAATTACATCCCGGGCCGGAGCCCGAGAAGACTCTCGATTAAGGATCATACATTAACTTTTCTAAATTGGGATTAGCACGAGGGTATAGACTAGGAAATCCTACTCAAAGGAAAGAAAGGTCTCAAAAAGGCTCAGTCGACATGCATGGCTCATACCAGCATTCGGAGGCTCTAGGGTACTAGAGAGAAACTGGAGAAAGAAAGACAAGCAATCAATCACATGCGTGAGAGAAGGATGGAGGTGGCGTCATCCTGTGACGCAGATAAGTAGGATTTAGAGTCCCCGAAAGAAAGGGACCTACCTACTATTTAAGGCATACTACGAGACCGAGTGTAGTAGCCTCGAACCCTAAATCTAGATTGGATTTAGTGTTCGACACACACTAAGACCAGTGTCCTAACTAATGCTATGCAAAACCTGGACTTACCCCGGCCTGGATTGGGGGAGCCAGCTAACCACCTAATCGATTCAAAGCCATGCTGTCAAGTCAATTATGAAAGATGGGTGGGTGGTACAGTTCTTTGGAAATAGGACCGACATCTAGAGAATTTCCTAAGTGGTCCTGGACTTATGTGGGTTAGATGCTCCTAGCTAATGCAATTAAATTTTAATTAGTTGGTTACTAATGCAATGCATGCTAGTTGAAATGTCAGCTCATGAATGCTATAGAATTTTAAAAAAAGGCTTATAAAAATAATTTTTTTGAAAAGACTGGGTCTCCCTAGGTCCGGCACTTCATCCTCATAGGCCAGATTATCCGGACTCAACCCGCAGGCAGGGAGATGTCTTATAAGAAGGAGAGAAGAATGCAGTAATATGCATGCGACCCCGGACGATTCCGGCAATTCCCTAGGTTCGTTAAGTTTCTATATTATTTAGAACTTAAAATTTTAGGAATTAGTTATGAGTAGAAAAATTTTGTAATCCTTAATGAGCCTAATACGATCCAGGCGAAAACAAAAGCGGCATGCAAGAAAGAAACCTAGGAAAAGCATGCAATTTCTACTGCGCAATCAAGTAAACACATCAATATAAATCAAACTAATCAAGTAAATGTCCATAGGCCAACTGCCCTTTAATTACAACCCAGGGTATGCAGAAAAGTAAAGTGGCCGGGCACCACTGCCAACAACCCGGATTTCTAAGCCTATGACAGACGCCAACAACTTTGAGTGGGATATTGGGTCTTCAGGTCTTCAGTCTTCTTTGGATAACTCCTCCTTGGGCTCCTTGGAATTCTTCTTCCTGGACTCCTTGGATCTCCTCCTTGGACTCCTTGGATTCGTCGTGGCTTGAATATCCAAACGAAGAGACAATTCTCCCAGTATGGGGGTATTACATTTTCTCTTTGAATATCTAAAGCCATCCAGCTCGATCTCCCAAATGGAAGAAGACTCTCCCCTTAGGGATGCCTTCTTCTTTTAGAATCCGAGCTGGATAAGAATATCCCAACTCAAAAGTTGTTTTCACAACTCTTAACGATTATTACAAACAAATTTACATTTATTGGAAAACAGTAAGTTCTAAATCACCTGCAAGGTTATCCTAATAATCATCCCAAGCAGTTTATATAAAAATAAAAGTGCTAACACCATTGACCCTGTGCCAAGCCATGCTCTTAATTTTGAGGGCTAAGCAGCTCCATCTGTGCAGTTATAATTATTAATTTTAGCCCTCATTTTTATTTGGGGGGAAGCTGAGCAAGCACCTGCATAAAACATTATTAGAAATCATGACATTGCTCCCCCCTTTTATCAACATGAGCATGACCACCTGCACGGAAGAACAGTATATATATAGCGCTCCTAACCTAGGGGTAAAATCTAGCGCTCATCACATCACAGAGTGCAGGAAAAGTAAGCAGACACACCAATCATTTTTCGAACAACATGCAATGAAATCCGCGAAAGCTCCGGCACACAGCAGAAAAGTAAAACCCAGCGGCCTAACCTAGATCTAGAAGTGGTGCCCTAGCAAACAATACTATGTGTGTGTAAGGCTAGTGTGGTTTGGATAGGTCCTAAGCAGGTTAGTTAGTTAAAATTATCTAAAGTTCAGGTTTGTTGGGGGTCAGAAAAGGAAATTTTAGTTGAAATTCAAATATTAGTGAATTAGGTCCATTTTAATTATTTCAGTTTGTTGTTCGATTTTAAGAACTTAGGATGTTCATATTTGAGGTTTAAATTGTATTAGCCAATTTTGAGAAGTTCTAGGTCCTCCTAGGTACTAAGCTAAGGGTCCAAAAAGGTCACTATGGGAAGAAGGCTAAGTCTGGGTCTCCTATCACCTTAGGAAAATACTAGACCTTAATACGAGCAGTTAGACAGGTAGTAGGCTGAAATCGGAGTTCTCTATCCAAAGTTATGAATTTCTAAAGATCGGGGTATTTATCGGAATTTTCTAAATTTCCTACTAAATAGCCTTTTTTATTGTTTTGCTCCAAATCAGCTCCAAACTGATTGGAATCACTCCCAAAGGTCAGGGATGACCAGAAAAGGTGTTCCCAAGTGTTTGGAGAAGATTTGGGATTTTTATTAATTTTTAATGAATTATTAAGGGCAAAGAAGTAATTTCCACCTATGATCAAATTATGGGTCAGCCTGAAGTCAAACTAGAGAGCCCTATTTATCTAATGTCAAGGATCAGATTCTGGTCAGTTTGAGGTATTATGGGTGATTTTCTGACCTAATATGTATTTATTGTAATTTCTGGAAGGTCTCGGGGCCTTATTTAATATGTTAATTAGGGTTGGTTAATTAAGGGCTCTAAAAGCTCCTAAAAATTTCTAGAAAATTATGAGAGGTTTATGATGTCACTAGGTTTAAGTGTTGTAGTTTTCATGTCGTTCGGGATCTATCCTAGCTCCTAGAAAACTTCTAAGTTCGCTAGACGAGTCCTTAATTATTGTCCTTAGGGTGTCACTACGTTATAGGAGTTTGAAGTGATGTTTTGTCTAACCCTCAAGGTAATAAATGCGTGGGAGTACAAAAATTAAATAAACACACCATGTCCTTAAATCTAGGAGAGCCTAGACTAAGTGCTCGTGGTGCAATCCTATACATGCAACCTACGAAAAATAAAAGGACAGACACCTAAAGAATGGATTAGTGAATGATTGGGACTCAACCATTCACTAACCCACTCCCCCATGATTGCTCTTCACACATAAGATCCATGCCTAAAATTTCATACGATAGCGGGTCTCCCAAAAATTTAGGATTTATATGTAAGTAGTTTTAAAAATAGTTTTAAAAATACTTGTAAATATAAATATATATTTTTTTTTTTTTGAAAAATAAAATAATTTAAAAGTAAGTCAATTCATAATACATAGGTATAAGGAGACCCGCTGATCACCCAATAGAGGTTTCAAACGGTTTGAAAATAGGTTTGTATCCTGAAAATAATTATTATATTAATTAAATAATAATTTAATAATCAAATATCGCTCCAAGATAGAAAACTATCAAAACAGCCAAAATCAGGGGGGCTGGAAACAGTTTCAAAACATAAAGCTCGCTTTTCTGAAAAGAACGAGGGGTTACCCGTCAAAATCCGACTTAAAACGAACAAGATACGAATTTCCAAAGTTTAAATACAATAAAATAGTATTTTAAAATAATGTAGTTTTGCTGTTTTTGAAATGGCAGGAGATACAGACAAACTTTTCATCTGGAAATAGTTTTAAAATATGCAGAATTCAGAGTACATACAAAACAAGGTGCTGTGCGTCGACAGCGGACTTAAAACGACAAAATTATGTAATTTCAAAGTTTAAAGGCGATAAATAAATAATTTTAAAATAATGCATCTGACTGTTTTGAAAATAATTGCACACAGACCTAAAACTTTCAAATGAAACCAATTCCGGAAGATGCAGAACCTAAATACGTTCAAAACAAGACGCTGTGCGTTAAAAACGGAGCGAAAACGAGAGAGATATGAATTTTTGAAGTTTAAACGCAGTAAAGGACATTTATAAATAGATAATTATTAAAAATAATAATAATAATAATAAAAATATAATCAAAAATAATCTCAAAACTAATTAACAATATGAATGAATATAAAACAGTAAAATAAAAGCTTAAACTAATAATAATTAATATAAATAATTATTTAAATAATAATCATATTAAAATAATAGTTTAAATAATAAAAAAAAGGGTGTTTTTACTGTTTTATCAATAAATAAAAATATATTCATTATTTTAATAAAAAGAAATTTTTATAGGGTAGGGAATGAAAATACGAACAAAACGAGGTATTGTACGTCGAAATCGGACAAAAAACGAATTTTTGGCGATTTTTTAAAGAAAAATAGGCTTAAAAATAAAAAAAAAATAAATATATATATTATTTTAAACCGGCGGCGGCTCGGTGCGCCACGTGGCGGGACGGGAGTGGCTCCGCGGTTTCGGGCAATCATTGGCGGCAGGCAATGATTGCCGCAATCATGCGGCAATCACGCCGCCTTTTACTTATCCACGTCGGCGGGCTCCTAAAGCCGTCCGATCTGCGCGGTGGAGACGGACGGCGCAGATGACGCCGCGTGGCACGCGGGACCGCGAGCGACCGCCAGCGGCTGAGCCAAGCCGCGGAGGGGCGCGAATCCGGGCCGTTGATTGGCTGGATCAACGGTCCAGGCTATTCGCCCAGCCGGTCCGAAACCCTAAAGGGTTTTTTCTCGATTTCTCTCGATCGGGTAAACGAAACTCGATGAAATTTTAAACCTACTTCCTATATATGAACAGAAATCATGGGGAAGTACAATTTTGAAAAATAATTGAACCTACAAAGATCTATTTTACTCTAAGTGTTTAAGCTATTCTAAGGGATTGCGTGAGATTTTACCGTCCGATCTTCGAACTCTCGACACGGTTGAGCTTGTAGACTGTCCTCGTAAGTTTTCCTTCTTGAATCCTTGATCAAACGAGCTACGGATCGGCTAGATCGAAACTCCAAACGTTCAAGCCTTTAGATCGCCGGAATCTCGCCGCCGGCGAGCTTTGACCGTCGGGATTCGATTGGGGATCAAGGTGGAAGTCTCTAGGAATCCTCACAAGAAATCTCAGAGCAGGAGGAGGCCTAGAGCACGAGCAAGAAGAAAAAGATCCAAAATTGGACAAGATTTTTAATATTTAAGGCTCCTAGACCTAATACCAACGGCTAGGATCGAATCAAAACGAAATTAGGAGGGAAATTAACTCATGAGAGCCGTGGTTTGAATTTTAAAACGCTTGGAGGCTTTAATTCCAATTAAAAGGCCCTTAATTGGCTCTAAATAGGCTATTTAAACTCATTTAAGGCTTGATTTGACCAAGTCAACGATTGACTTGGTCAAATCAGTCAAGAGGGCCAATGGGGATGAGGTATTGGGCCATGAAGAGGTTTTAATTGGGTTTAAATCAATTTGGGCTCTTAATGGGCCTAATGGGTCAAAATTGACCCATTAGGACTTGGGTTGACCAAGTCAAAGGTTGACTTGGTCAACTCAGCCCATCATGCCCAAGTCTGGGCAAAATCGAGGTCAACAAACGGACCCCCAACAGGAGTGGCGAACAACTAGTGAACCGCTCGTGTTGGCGTTGACCGACTAAGCCGCAGAAAGGTAGAGTGGAAAACATGATCAAAAGAGTATCAGAAAGATGGTGGAAAAAGTAGGAGATTCTTCTCCTGGCCTTGCCCCATTGCGGGGGCAGAGCCTAGGAAAGAAGAGGAAGCAGCAGTGAACAAGCCAAGATTCACCAAAATGGTGAACTGGTAGTAGGGTCTTCTCCTGGCCTTACCCTTGGACAAGGGTAGAGCCTAGGCTAGAACCAACAGTAAGGATCACCTAAAAAGGTGAAAACAAGGTAAGGGGACTCTCTCCTACAGCCTGCCCCTACAGCGAGGGCAGAGCAGAAAAGAGAATCAAAAGTAAAGATCACCTCAAGGGTGAAAAAGGTGAAGGGATTCTCCCCTGGCCTTACCCCGTAGTAGGGGTAGAGCCAAGAGAAGAACCACAAGTAAGGTAGCAAAAGCATACCAACTATCTGTCTGACTATATCGAATCAACAGAATAGAAGGTGAAAGGGTCCCATATCCTCCTACCTATCTCATAGCAGTGGATTGGGGTGACTCAATATCTGCTTGACCAAATCAGGTCAGCAAACAAAGGAATCACAAGCCTGGTGTCTGCCTAATCGGAACAAGACACTCAGGGAAAAGGGTGGCGAGGAGTTCCTGCCAGGTGCTCTGTCAGGCCCTCTCTACCAAGTAAGTCGATGTTCACTCGGCGCATATGCCTGTGGTAGGACAAAAGAAAAAGAAAACCTCTGCCCGGTGTATGTGCCTGCAGTAGGGTCTCTATTTGGCGCATATGCCAAAAGAAGTGTAACGGAAGAAAACTCAACACAATCATCTGGCGCATATGCCAGCAATGATGTGGAGAGGAAAGAGTGGTGAGGAATGCCTCCCAGGGACTCTGTCGGGCTCTCTCAACTAGAAACCTAATATCCACCCGGCGCATATGCCGGCACTAGGATAAAAAGGTAACGAAAGGTCACCTCTGCCCGGTGTATGTGCCGGTGGCAGAGTCTCTACTTGGCGCATATGCCTGTAGTAGAATAAAGACAAAACACTCAACACCATCATCTGGCGCATATGCCAGCAATGATGTGAAGAGGAAAGAGTGGTGAGGAATGCCTCCCAGGGACTCTGTCGGGCTCTCTCAACTAGAAACCTAATATCCACCCGGCGCATATGCCGGCACTAGGATAAAAAGGTAACGAAAGGTCACCTCTGCCCGGTGTATGTGCCGGTGGCAGAGTCTCCACTTGGCGCATATGCCTGTAGTAGAATAAAGACAAAACACTCAACACAATCATCTGGCGCATATGCCAGCAATGATGTGAAGAGGAAAGAGTGGTGAGGAATGCCTCCCAGGGACTCTGTCGGGCTCTCTCAACTAGAAACCTAATATCCACCCGGCGCATATGCCGGCACTAGGATAAAAAGGTAACGAAAGGTCACCTCTGCCCGGTGTATGTGCCGGTGGCAGAGTCTCTACTTGGCGCATATGCCTGTAGTAGAATAAAGACAAAACACTCAACACCATCATCTGGCGCATATGCCAGCAATGATGTGAAGAGGAAAGAGTGGTGAGGAATGCCTCCCAGGGACTCTGTCGGGCTCTCTCAACCAGAAAAACCTAATATCCACCAGGCGCATATGCCTGCACAAGGATAGAAGGGAAGGAAAGGAAAGGTATATGTAAAAAAAAATTTTAAGGGTAGAGTCACTTAAGGAATCTCAAGCTAGCGCTCTGGTAACCACATGGTAGAGGACAAATCGTCGTGGCCACGAGTATCTGAATGCCGTCGAGATCTCTTAAAGAGCCCTAACCCCACGCAAAAGGGGAGGAAGACATCAGAACGACGTCTACCAAACAAAGCTGGAAGAGATACACCCTCAGTCGAGGACACAAAGGGGTAATCTCATTCCAAAGGAGTAAAGAGAACTGAGTAGCGAGGGGGGGCCTCTACTAGAGTAAGTAGGACTAAGCCTAGTAAAAACAACCCTCCAGGGGGCCACAGGGGTAAACCCATACTAACTGATGTGGACCCTGTAAAACGTGGGAAGGGTACCAAAACATCCAAGGGACCTCTCCGGCAGCTAGGAGTGGGGTCTCAATGGGGAAACAAGTGGTAAAAGCATCTGAATGGGCTGACTCTCTACTATAGAATCAAAAGCTCAAGAAAGCGGTGATATTGGCATCTAAAGCACGACATCTCATATCACCGAGTAAGAGGAAAAGAATCAAAGCAGCGAGGGAGAACCTCCGCTGCTCAGGGCAACAACTCTGAGTAGGAGAAATCTCACAGTGGTAGCACCCACACAAGCTAGTGGGACCCTGTGGGAAGTGAAAGTGACCTCAACTCATTCATAAGACCAATCAGGCGACTGAGCTTAGTGTATGAATGGTAGGATGGGTCACAAAAGGGAGTAGGAGAACTGATCTTCTGCTAGAAGCTCAAAGTTCTCAAAGTAGTGATGTTGATATTCGAGACAAGATATACCGCATCACTACAAGGAAAACAGCTCTAGGTAGTAAAGTGGGACACCCTCGCTACCTGAGGATAGTAATCATGTATAAGAGTGAAGAATCATCAAGAGGGCCACAGTGGTAACACCTTACCCTGATCGGGCAGGACCCTGTGTGGGAGAAAAAAAGCAACAACACAATATCCATAGGGCTACTCTAGCAGCTAGGAGTAGAGTATGAATGTGGAGAGTAGAGGTGCAAAGAAACTCAGGAGCTGATCCTCTACTGGAAAATCAAAGCTCCTAAAGTCGTGGTGCTAACACCTGAGAATAGATGTACTACATCACAGCACAACTCTGAGGTGACAAGGGAGCACTCCTGACACATAATATGATAATCGTGAGTGAGATCTATGATTATCAGTAGGACCACAGCGGTAACATCTACCCTAATCAGGTAGGACCCTGTGCGAAGTGGAGGTAACACCGCCATATTCATAGGACTACTCTGGCAGCTCAGAGTAATTCGTGAATGGGAGGTAGACTGCCAAAAGAGAACAGTCAGGGGCGATCTCTTCTCAAAAAGACCCTGGCCCAAAAAGTAGTGATGATTATATCTCAAAACATAATGTACTACATCACCAATGGAGAAATGCATTTAAAATCATATAAGTTACTCGACCAACTGAGTGGGAACTCAACCCTGAAGAGATCATCAAACTACTCTCAAGGGAGGGGAAAGAAAAATTTTGGGGAATTTGAGCTCATAAAGAGTTTTACCGGGTTCCTCCTGCGACAAGGGCAACCGGGTTTTGCTCTATCGAGAGCTTCCCTCTTTTTATCACATCTATATATATACATATGTTTTTTTTTTTTTTTTTTTTTTTTTTTTTTTTTTTTTTTTTTTTTTTTTTTTTAGGAATTGTGAATTATTCTGATGACCCGGATCATGTTCGTCACATGAACAGGACTGAGAAATTTGTGCTTGTGGAGAGTTTTACCAGGTTCCTCCTGTGACAAGGGCAACCGGTTTTGCTCTACTAAGAGCTCCCCTCCTTTATCACACATTTTTTTTTTTTTTTTTTTTTTTTTTTTTTTTTAGGGTAGTGGATGGATTTTGATAACCCAGACCACGTTCATTTTTCATGTAAATGAACTGGGGAGCACAACCATATAGAAATTAGTGTACAACTGAAATTATCATCAGGATAGAGGATCAACACTACCATATTTGACTAGCATGGAATGGTATGGACCCTGTATCCTATATCTCAAAAAAAGAGTCTAAACCAATGACTCTAACATCCTTGATCACATTCAACTCACATGAATGGACTAGGGGCTACATCTATCAGATCAGAGCTGATAGGAAGAAGAAACTCAACTAGGGACAGTGGATCTCCATCACCATTCTTGACTGTCATGGGGTGGTGTGGACCCAGTATCACCTCTTCAAAAACTAGACTCGAACTACTAGTTTTGATATCCCAGACCACACCTGGGGCGGCAGGTGAAACTGGGGGACTAAGCCATACAAACAGAGGGGAGCAAAGTCAAGAGAATTCTATGCTCTAGCACCAATATGATTGGTGCACACAGACAGAAGTACAAAACATCCCTACGGCGTATCAGTGTAACCCTTCTAAGGATAGCCTTATACCCTTCAAGGCAAAACGTCGTGTGGTAGAGGACAAATCGTCGTGGCCACACAGACTGCTGAAAAGTAAGAGGAATCCTTCTAGGAGATACATATACAGAGGAATATCTACAGGTGGTAGGGAGGCTCCCCCTGTGAAGTACTAGACTCAGGCATAATACTTTTTCAAGTATTGCCCATTGATGACAGGCATAGGGTGAATGCCATTTGCATCAACAAGTAGGTAGGCACCACCTTCATAAACTTGCTCTACAGCGAAGGGGCCTTCCCAAATAGGCTCAAATTTACCACCTCGCCGGCGATGCGAGATGATAGGCCTACGCAAAACAAGCACTAAATCACCTACCCGGAAAGCACGGGGTCTAACAAGGCGATCGTGTGACCGGGCCATTCGGGCCTGGTATAGCTTAAGGTTCTGATGAGCTTGCAAGCGAAGCTCTTCTAAACCATCAAGCTCTTCCAATCTCAATCGGGCGTTATCTTCCTCAGATAGATTGTAACTGACTGCCACACGCAGTGAGGGGAGCTCGACCTCAAGTGGAAGGACTGCTTCAACCCCGAAAGCTAAAGCATATGGGGTGGACTGAGTAGGAGTACGGTAGGTAGTCCTATAGGCCCATAATGCTTCAGGTAATCTATCATGCCATTCTCTCTTGTTTGCGACAAGGGTTTTTCTTATTAGTTGCACAAGAGTTTTATTAAATGCCTCTGCCAAGCCATTGGCTCTAGGATAATAAATCGAAGAATATCGCCAATTAATGTTATGGCGGCGGGCAAATCTGGCAATTTTGGTGCTTCTGAAGGACGGACCGTTATCTGAAATGATACGGCGCGGAACACCAAAGCGATAAACAACGTTATCGCGGAAGAAACGCATCACATCTTCTGACTTAACTTCCTTAAGTGGAACAGCTTCTGCCCACTTAGAGAAGTAATCAGTGGCGGCTAAAATAAATCTATGACCCTTAGAAGAAGGAGGGTCTATGGGACCCACTACATCCGTGCCCCAGCCCTCAAATGGCCAGGAAGAAACAGTCGGGTGCAACGGATTAGGGGGCTGGTGAATCACCGTGCCATGAATCTGGCACTGGTGGCACCTCTTAGCGTGCTCCATGCAATCGTGGATCATAGTCGGCCAGTAGTAGCCGAGGCGTTTAATTCTGCCTTTCATTTTAGGTCCAGATTGATGGGCGCCACAAAGCCCTTCATGTATCTCGCTCATGACTCTACTGGCCTCTTCTTTATTGAGGCATCTTAACCACATTTGGTCAAAAGAGCGTCGATACAGAGTTTCATTTACATAGGCGAATGATAAGGCTCTCTTTCTTACTTGAGCAGCGAGAGACTTATCATCTGGAAGCCTACCATGTTTTTAAATACTCTATGAAGGGTTCTCTCCAGTCTGACTCCTCATCAACAGCAAGGACTGTGAGGGTCTGATCAGGGGAGGACAAGTCTGCGGGGCACAGAGCTTGACGATACTGGACAGAAATAGAAACTGGGTTTCCAGTAGGGTCAGCTAACTCCTTTGCTAACTTGGCCAATGCATCTGCTTTTCCATTTTCAGATCTAGGTATCTTGGCCAAAGTTACTTCAGGTATTAAGCACAGGAGCTCCATTGCTTTATTGTGATATGGAATGAGCTCAGGCTTAAGTACTTTGTAAACTCCAGCTACTTGATTGATTATCAGTTGGGAGTCTCCAAAGATCTTCACCCGCATAAGACTCATCTGAATGGCCAACTCTAGCCCCAAAATCAGAGCTTCGTACTCAGCTTCATTATTAGTACGAGGTTCTGATAAACTATAGGAGTACCGTAGAGTATGACCCTCAGGGGACACAAAAATCAGGCCTAATCCTACCCTAACTGTAGGAGTTTTATTTGGACTTAAGGTTTTAACGGATGACGCACCGTCAAAGAAAAACTCCCAAGTAGGGGGACTCCTGTTCATCCACACTCATAATTGATTCATCAGGTAGATCATCATTAAGTGGGGAATCAGCAGGAATCGGGTGATCAGCCAAAAAGTCAGCTAGAGCCTGTCCTTTGACGGCCCGCTGAGGAACAAAAGTGATATCAAATTGCAGTAGTATCATAGACCACCGTGCTAGACGACCTGAAGGGTCGGACGGGTCATCAAGTACTGCAATGGGTTGACTCGAGAGATCAAATTAATTTTATGTGAAAGCATATAATGCCTAAGCTTTTGTACCGCGAAGATCAAAGCTAAACATTGCTTCTCCATCCATCGCTGGGTACTTAAGCTCTGCAGGAATCAATCGTCTGCTAAGGTAGTACAAGGCATTCTCCTTGCCTTCCTCATTCTCTTGAGCCAACAATGCACCTAAAGACTCATCCAGGGCCGTAGTGTAGAAGAATCAACGGCCTGCCTGGGATCGGTGCAGCTAAAACAGGGGGGGTTCATCAGGTAGCGCTTTATACTCTCAAAGGCCTCCTGACAACGCTCATCCCAACGGAATCGGGCATCCTTCTTCACTAGTGCAGAGAAGGGATGACACCTTCCAGAAAGGTTGGAGATAAATCTCCGCAAGAAAGCAAGTCTTCCCTGAAATGACCTCAATTGGGTAAGACTCTTAGGGGGGTTTTTAAGTCTACTATGGCCTTGATCATAGAGGGATCTATCTCAATGCCACGGTAACGAACTATAAACCCTAAGAACTTTCCTGCACTAACTCCAAATGCGCATTTTAAAGGATTCATCTTTAAATCAAACTTGCGCAGGCGTTCAAAAACGATTCGCAGATCTCTGAGGTGATCTTCGCGGACCTTGCTTTTGACGACCAAATCATCCACATAGCATTCAACCTGCTCATGTATCATCTCATCGAAGATGACAGTCATGGCACGTTGATAGGTGGCCCCAGCGTTCTTGAGACCGAAGGGCATCACCTTGTAACAAAAGACACCTATAGGTGTACGAAATGCAGTGAATTTCTCATCCTCAGGGTCCATCTTTATCTGATTGTAACCAGATGAACCATCCATGAATGAGAAGATGCTATGTGACGATGCTATATCCACCATAAGCTCAGGAATTGGGAGAGGAAAATCATCCTTAGGACATGCCTTGTTCAAATCACGGAAGTCGATACAGACTCGTATCTGTCCGCTCTTCTTCCGGACTGGGACAATGTTGGCAAGCCAAGTGGGGTACTTCTCTTCCCTAATGAAACCAGCTTCTATGAGCTTCTTGGTTTCAGCGATCACCTGTTGTTCAACTTCCAACCTCATCCTACGAGGTGCTTGCTTAACAGGGACTGCATCAGGCTTAATGGCTAACTTGTGGACTGCTACCTCTGGATTTAGACCAGGCATCTCGGTGTAGTTCCAGGCAAAACAGTCTCTAAACTCTGACAGTAACTTGATGTATTCTTGAGCCTCTGAATCAGACAATAGAGCACTATGAAAAATAGGCCTAGGATCTGACTCAGTGCCTAAGTTTATCTCACATAGTTCGTCCATGGCAGAAGTGACGCCATCTTCGAACTCTTGTGGAGCATCAAGTATTCTATCGTCGTCACTATCCGGGTTTTCTTCGTCGGCAAGAGAAACAACCGGATAAGCATGGGAAATAACACGAATGTTGGCATCACTGGACTGATTTAACCCCATATAACCTACGCCTCCTAGACCTTGGGGGAAATCAGTCCGCCAAACTCGGGCCTGCTGTAGAGCTTCTTCATCTGGCCAAGTGGAACGAACGAGACCCCGCTCAACAAAGCTCTCTACAGTAGGTGAAAAGTAACGGGGGGGCACTCCTGACCTCTATATCCATAGCGGTCTCCTCTAGATCCTGTCTCACAGGACCCAGCGGTGCACCTATACTACGGGGTACAGAGGGATATTCCCTAGGTCGGGCTGGCCCAAACGTATCGTACAAGTGAGGTATGGGGTTGTGGCTACCCCATATTGGGCTATCATCATCAACTACAGGAGTGTTAGAAGATTTTTGTCTGGAATCCCCAACTCCTATCCCGCGTATCTGATGGGGGGAAGGTTGTCTGGTAGTAGTCTGACGTCGGAAGTCATCTTCCTCGTCTGAGCTAATATCAATAACCAATCCACCTTCAGGTATTAAGTGGCTACGAAAAGTAGGGCCGTGAATCATAACCAGCGGAATAGGGAGATGGTGAAGTGACTGGACGCTGAAGGATATCGATCATTTCATCATCAGAAGAGTCAGACTCTACAGTCAAAGAAGAAGTGTAAAGGTTAGGGGGGAGGAGGAGGTGTGCGAGTGTCATGGTTCCGCGGTTCGCGGATCGCAACTCTACCTCTCCCTCTACCTCTACCTCCCCTTCCTCTACTAGGGGGAACATCGTGCCTCACTGCAAACTGAGAGGGATCTCCATCAGAATGGGCAGTGGAAACACCTGGCTCAATACTAACCTGTGATGGACCCTGTACTGACGATTGTATAGGACCCTGTGTAGGTAGCTGCGTAGGATCCTGTACAACAGTGTCAGGTATCACTGGGGACTGAGCAGGTGGAGCTCTACGAGTCTTCCGAGGTACGTAGTACTCGGCGTCGTCGTACATAGAGATCTCATGCACGGAGAAGGGCTGGGTATCTCCAGGAATGGTATACTCAACATCATTCCTCAGAAACTTCATACATTGGTGCAAGGTAGAGGGCACCATTCCATACTCATGGATCCAAGGCCTTCCTAAGAGAGCCTTGTATGAAGTGTCTGCCTCAATCACATGAAACTTTGCCTCTGTTAGAAAATTTCCAAATTTCAGAGGTAGGGTGATAGCTCCTAGAGCTCGCTGGCCTTGGTCATTGAAGCCTTTCAACATAATCTTGTCGGAAGTGAGCTTTAGATGACCTAGGGAGAGGCTCTTCAAAGTTTCATGGGGTTAATATGTTTACTGAAGCCCCTTGGTCTATGAGGACCCTGTTCAACTCATAACCATTGACTTCAGCAGTGACATACAAGGGACGATTGTGCTCAGTGGTCCCTAACAGAAGGTCACGACTAGAGAAAAGTGATGCATGGCGTGTTGTACAAATGCCATGCCCCATCATCAGGGTCAGAAGTGAAGAAGGCCTGATAGGTCTCTGGTTCAAGCAATGCTTTTACCAGTGTCTCTCTCAAGTCAGGTGACAACATCAAAGCATCATAGACACTAAGAAGAGAAGGAATTTTCCTTAGATGAGCCAACACATTGTAATCAACCTCCAGCTGAGGGCCTTTCCCTTTCTCCTTAGGCTGCTCCTGGGAGGAAGGGATAGAGTCATCCTGCTGGGTAATGATATTTTTATCTTTTGTATTTTTAGCCAACCTAGGTGGAAGGACCTTCCCTGAACGCAGATGAACTTCCTGTATTGAGTCATCTTCGGCAGGAGATTCCTCTGGTTCAGTGGTGGTGGCAGGTGTTGGTTCTAAGGAAAGTATTGAGAGCGGGTTCTCGGATTCATCTTCTGAATCCATGTAACATCCGCCCTCTGGTATCACAAAGACTGGTTCATCTTCATACTCAGACTCAGACTCTTTCACTAGAATTATTATAAGAGACATGTAAAGCAGTAAAAGAGTGAGTGCTAGTAGAAGTAGAAGCAGTAGAAGTAAAGCTAAAAGCAGTAGGTAAAGCACACCAGAAGTAGCCAGAATCACCTTCTTCTATTATTTCTTCATCAAATGAAGGGAGAACAAAGTCCTTCAGCGTAAGTGCTGGAAGGAACCCTGTCTTCCCCTCAGAGGTTACAACATATTTTTCTCTTTCATACATTTTCTTATTACATACATCAGAAGAAAAAGAAATGTGCTCAGTAGGCACTACAACAGAAAGAGAAGAAGAAGAAGGTATATAAGTGCTGGAGTAGTAACTGCAGGGGCAACTGTCGACTTGGCCTGTGGTGGGCCTCCTCTCAACTGCCTCTGAACTCTGAACTGCACGGTCTATCATCCTCTTGGTCTTCTTGGAGAGTGCTAGCTGCCACTCTCCCTCAGAACTCTGGGGTAAACTGCTACTACTGCCCTGACTGTCTGTCTGACTAGGACTGTGGCTGGGACTGGAAACCATCTGAACTGTCTGAGGGCCCTTGCCCCTGGGCTGCACTAGGTCGCCGTCCTGGAGGTGTATCTGTCCTGTGGCCATCAACCTCTCGACCTTATCCTTGAACACAAAACAATCCTCTAGCACATGCCCAACGCATCTGTGGTAAGGGCAATAGAGTGGGTGCTCAGTCTGACCCCCTCCTCCTCCACTACTGCTGCTGCTGGGAAAGGTAAGTATGTTCTTCTTAGTAAGGAATTTAAATATTTTCTTCACACTCTCCCTTTTAAAGGGGTATTCCTTACTAAGCTTCTCCTGTAGGGACTGCTGACTCTCTGAAGTCCTACGGGAGATCCTGGGGCTGTGCTGCTGGCTGACTAGCTGAGTGTGACTGACTAGCTGAGCGTGGCTGCTGCGGGGGTGCTGAACTGCCTAAGGGCCTCTTGCCCTTATCCACTGGTCCCTGAGTACTGTGTACCTCCCCTCTCCTGGGCGGAGGTGCCCCTGAAAACTCCTGCCGCTGAGGTCTGCGCAAAGGCTGACTCTCAACCTTAGGAGGGACTGCAGCGGGTATGCTGTCCTGTAGGCTAGTGACCTTCGTGAGTAACTTCTGGAAGGTTCTGATGCTAAATCCCTTAAGGTAGGGTGCTATCGGGCCATCTATGTTCTTCAATAAGATCTCAACTGCATGCTGCTCCTGTAACTGTGGCTCGCACTGCAAACTGAGATTTCTCCATCTGACTATGTAATCTGTGAGACTCTCTCTGGGACGCTGCCTGGTCACCACTAGCTCTCCTACTGTAACTCTGTGCTCTGTGCTAACAAACCTCTGCACAAACAACTGCTCCAACTCTGCAAAGGTCCTGACTGAGTCGTTGGGGAGGTCGGCGTACCAAGCAAACGCCACCCCCGCCAAGCTGCTGACGAACAATCTCAACATCAGTGGATCACTCCCTCCTATATTGCAGCATATTGCTGCTCGGTACTGGGCTATATGCTGTCTCGGGTTCCCAAACCCGTCAAAAACTCTGAATCTAGGAGGGATGAAACCAGGGGGGTAAGGCTCCTGCTCGTACTCTACTGGGTAAGGACGCCCCCTGCTGACTGACTCTCCAGTCTTCCTAGAAGAAATAGCCTGCTCTACCTTCTGGGCAATCAAGTCCTGGATCTGTCCTGCTGACATCTGAGCTGGCTGACTCTGAACTGAAGTAGTGTAAGGAAGTACTGGGGGTGGTGCTGGGACTACTCTCTGGACCCTGTCCACTCCTACGGGGTCTACTGCAGCAGGTGGTACTACTGGCTGCTCTCTGGAGGTACTGGTAGCTGCTATACCTGTCACCTGAGGCATCGCCCCCAGAGCTGTCAACTGTGCTGTCATGGCTGCCATGGCTCTGGCCATCTCCGCCATCTGTGCCTGAAGACTCAGTACCGTAGCATCTGTATCAACTGATCGGGGAGATCCACCCACCTCGGGCTCTCCCTGCTCGTCCTGGTCCTCGGTCTCTCTCTCATCCGAGTGACCTCGTCGGGTAACCACACATACCCGGTGAACTGGCACCTCCTCATCGGAATCAACTAGTGTGTCATCGTCATCCAAAAAGGCTCGTCGCATCGCCTCTATGTACGGGCTCATAGGAGAACCGATCCTATGAGTACTGGGTACTAAATCTGTCTCGATCCGTACTGGCGATCTGTCTGGGGCTAAAACTGAATCATCATCGACTGCCATCGGGACTGCCTCAGACCCGGAAGGAACTGCCAAATCTGTCTGATCAACCTCCTCCTCTGGCTGCTCTGTCTCTGCCAGTGGTGCTGACTCAACTAACTGAACAGGGTCGACAGGGGTGTCCGCCTGTCGACGTCTCCAAACCCACCTCCTACGGCGGGGCACTGTACCGGCAACTGGCTGTTCCGGGGCTACTACCTCTGAACTGATCTGAGGTCGGGTAGGCTCCTGCTGCTGTCTCCGTCCCTCGACGACGTGGGCGTCGTCCTACAGCTGGAGTGACTACCGGTGGTCTGACTACTGGAGCTGCAGGCTGCTGGGGTGTCTCCCCCCTCTGCCAACTGTAGAGTCTCCTCGCAGTCTGTCGTCGTAACTGAAAGGTAGCCCGAGAAATCTGACGGAGTAAGCCCTCCCGACTGACGGGCCCTCTGCCACGAGCTAAGCGGACGATGTTCCGAATCCTCTGGGTGAGGGCTCGGACACCAGCGTCCCTGGGTACCCTAGCTCGGGGTAGAGTAGTGACGACAGGAGGAGCTGCCGCTATACGGACAACATCCTCCTCATCTCCACTATGCGTCAGTGGGGAGAAGCGTCCTCCCTGAACTGCCTCCAACTCGGGGGCTCTACCATCACCTCAGGAGTAGGTGCCTCAACAACTGGACGTGGCCTCCGCTGCCTAGGAGCCACTCTCCTCTGCCTCTGAACTAACTCGTCGTGAACAACTGCATCTGCCATCCGCTGCCTCTCTGCCTCTGACGCGGCTAGACGGAGCCTCCTGTTCCTATTCCTCCGGGCCCTTCTCCCGAGGCCGGAGGTGGAGGTCGAGGGAACATCTGAACCCACTGCCTGGGTGGCAGGGGGGACAGGAACGACTGGAAGTGCCGGGGTCTGCCCGGCAGCCTCGGGGTGGGTGAGAAAGCCGAGCGAAAACAGAAACCCGGCCAGAAGAAGGCGAAGGCACCTCGGTCTGGGCACCCCTCTTCCTAGTGGAAGTGGGAGGGGCAACCCGAACGCGAGGTACTTCCGCCGGAACAGTCGGAGTAACAACAACAGCAGGCTGTCGGCGCTGAGGGACCGGGGCAGCCTGTGCAACAGGAGCGGCAGGCGCAGGTCGCCTGACCGCTGCACGAACAGGGGGAACTACTGCAGCAGGCTGCCGGCGCTGAGGGGCCGGGGCAACCTGAGCAGCAGGTGCGGCAGGCACTGGACGCCTAACCGCAGGACGAACTAAGACAGGGTGTGGCCTAGGCACTGGTCGCCTAGCCACAGCGCGCACTGGCTGCGCAAGAACAGGAACAGGACGTGGTGCTCGGACTGGGCGCCGAGCAGCAGGACGTCCAAAAGGGCGCATGGCTGCGCGTCCTCTCCTCTGAGGAGGAGAGAATGCAGCAGCCTCCGCCGGGGTCGGCCCGCCAAGGGTGACGAAGGCCGAGTCAGTGAAGGAACCAAAAGTGATTCCTCCTACTGGCGGACTAGCAAGCAGGGACTCAGGGAGAGTCACCCGCGCGTCCGAACCAAAAGCAAAGGTAACGGAAGGAGCTGAACGGGCCATGGCACTGCTGCCAAGCAAAGAAAGTGAAAAGGTCAGTAAGAATAAAAATCAAGAAAGAAAGAACGAGTATGGATTTGATAGGATAGATATGAATGGATAGAGGACGGAATAGCCTGCTAGGCTGGAAAGAAGTGAAGTAGGGGAAGAAAACCCTAGCTAAGGGGAAGGAACCCTAACTAAGGAAAGACCTAAACTAAGAGTGGGACGGACCTAATCTAAGGAGTACCAATCCCGGAATACACACAAGAAAAGATAATATATAATCCAAAGATGGAGAGAGAAACTGGTCCCACCGTGGTCGCCAGAAACCTGTGGGCCTCCGAAGGAGCACCGCTCGCGGGGGTTCGAATGCAGAGGGTACGGCCGCACTATCCCGTAGGACAAAACGATCGTAGGCCTCTACGCTCGACACGAACGGGTCGATGGGAGGGCAGATTGGATCGCGCATACGACTAACCATTGGGGATAGATGCTGTCGCCAGCACACCCCGATGGGTAGCAATATACACGACCTAGTCACGGGTTTCCCCCACCCGATACGAGAGATCGAGTGGGGTAAAGTAGATTGCGGGGCCAAGTTTCCCACGGGCGCAAGCCCCCGTGGTTAATTACATCCCGGGCCGGAGCCCGAGAAGACTCTCGATTAAGGATCATACATTAACTTTTCTAAATTGGGATTAGCACGAGGGTATAGACTAGGAAATCCTACTCAAAGGAAAGAAAGGTCTCAAAAAGGCTCAGTCGACATGCATGGCTCATACCAGCATTCGGAGGCTCTAGGGTACTAGAGAGAAACTGGAGAAAGAAAGACAAGCAATCAATCACATGCGTGAGAGAAGGATGGAGGTGGCGTCATCCTGTGACGCAGATAAGTAGGATTTAGAGTCCCCGAAAGAAAGGGACCTACCTACTATTTAAGGCATACTACAAGACCGAGTGTAGTAGCCTCGAACCCTAAATCTAGATTGGATTTAGTGTTCGACACACACTAAGACCAGTGTCCTAACTAATGCTATGCAAAACCTGGACTTACCCCGGCCTGGATTGGGGGAGCCAGCTAACCACCTAATCGATTCAAAGCCATGCTGTCAAGTCAATTATGAAAGATGGGTGGGTGGTACAGTTCTTTAGAAATAGGACCGACATCTAGAGAATTTCCTAAGTGGTCCTGGACTTATGTGGGTTAGATGCTCCTAGCTAATGCAATTAAATTTTAATTAGTTGGTTACTAATGCAATGCATGCTAGTTGAAATGTCAGCTCATGAATGCTATAGAATTTTAAAAAAAGGCTTATAAAAAAATAATTTTTTTTTTGAAAAGACTGGGTCTCCCTAGGTCCGGCACTTCATCCTCATAGGCCAGATTATCCGGACTCAACCCGCAGGCAGGGAGATGTCTTATAAGAAGGAGAGAAGAATGCAGTAATATGCATGCGACCCCCGGACGATTCCGGCAATTCCCTAGGTTCGTTAAGTTTCTATATTATTTAGAACTTAAAATTTTAGGAATTAGTTATGAGTAGAAAAATTTTGTAATCCTTAATGAGCCTAATACGATCCAGGCAAAAACAAAAGCGGCATGCAAGAAAGAAACCTAGGAAAAGCATGCAATTTCTACTGCGCAATCAAGTAAACACATCAATATAAATCAAACTAATCAAGTAAATGTCCATAGGCCAACTGCCCTTTAATTACAACCCAGGGTATGCAGAAAAGTAAAGTGGCCGGGCACCACTGCCAACAACCCGGATTTCTAAGCCTATGACAGACGCCAACAACTTTGAGTGGGATATTGGGTCTTCAGGTCTTCAGTCTTCTTTGGATAACTCCTCCTTGGGCTCCTTGGAATTCTTCTTCCTGGACTCCTTGGATCTCCTCCTTGGACTCCTTGGATTCGTCGTGGCTTGAATATCCAAACGAAGAGACAATTCTCCCAGTATGGGGGTATTACATTTTCTCTTTGAATATCTAAAGCCATCCAGCTCGATCTCCCAAATGGAAGAAGACTCTCCCCTTAGGGATGCCTTCTTCTTTTAGAATCCGAGCTGGATAAGAATATCCCAACTCAAAAGTTGTTTTCACAACTCTTAACGATTATTACAAACAAATTTACATTTATTGGAAAACAGTAAGTTCTAAATCACCTGCAAGGTTATCCTAATAATCATCCCAAGCAGTTTATATAAAAATAAAAGTGCTAACACCATTGACCCTGTGCCAAGCCATGCTCTTAATTTTGAGGGCTAAGCAGCTCCATCTGTGCAGTTATAATTATTAATTTTAGCCCTCATTTTTATTTGGGGGGAAGCTGAGCAAGCACCTGCATAAAACATTATTAGAAATCATGACATTGCTCCCCCCTTTTATCAACATGAGCATGACCACCTGCACGGAAGAACAGTATATATATAGCGCTCCTAACCTAGGGGTAAAATCTAGCGCTCATCACATCACAGAGTGCAGGAAAAGTAAGCAGCAGACACACCAATCATTTTTCGAACAACATGCAATGAAATCCGCGAAAGCTCCGGCACACAGCAGAAAAGTAAAACCCAGCGGCCTAACCTAGATCTAGAAGTGGTGCCCTAGCAAACAATACTATGTGTGTGTAAGGCTAGTGTGGTTTGGATAGGTCCTAAGCAGGTTAGTTAGTTAAAATTATCTAAAGTTCAGGTTTGTTGGGGGTCAGAAAAGGAAATTTTAGTTGAAATTCAAATATTAGTGAATTAGGTCCATTTTAATTATTTCAGTTTGTTGTTCGATTTTTTAAGAACTTAGGATGTTCATATTTGAGGTTTAAATTGTATTAGCCAATTTTGAGAAGTTCTAGGTCCTCCTAGGTACTAAGCTAAGGGTCCAAAAAGGTCACTATGGGAAGAAGGCTAAGTCTGGGTCTCCTATCACCTTAGGAAAATACTAGACCTTAATACGAGCAGTTAGACAGGTAGTAGGCTGAAATCGGGAGTTCTCTATCCAAAGTTATGAATTTCTAAAGATCGGGGTATTTATCGGAATTTTCTAAATTTCCTACTAAATAGCCTTTTTTATTGTTTTGCTCCAAATCAGCTCCAAACTGATTGGAATCACTCCCAAAGGTCAGGGATGACCAGAAAAGGTGTTCCCAAGTGTTTGGAGAAGATTTGGGATTTTTTATTAATTTTTAATGAATTATTAAGGGCAAAGAAGTAATTTCCACCTATGATCAAATTATGGGTCAGCCTGAAGTCAAACTAGAGAGCCCTATTTATCTAATGTCAAGGATCAGATTCTGGTCAGTTTGAGGTATTATGGGTGATTTTCTGACCTAATATGTATTTATTGTAATTTCTGGAAGGTCTCGGGGCCTTATTTAATATGTTAATTAGGGTTGGTTAATTAAGGGCTCTAAAAGCTCCTAAAAATTTCTAGAAAATTATGAGAGGTTTATGATGTCACTAGGTTTAAGTGTTGTAGTTTTCATGTCGTTCGGGATCTATCCTAGCTCCTAGAAAACTTCTAAGTTCGCTAGACGAGTCCTTAATTATTGTCCTTAGGGTGTCACTACGTTATAGGAGTTTGAAGTGATGTTTTGTCTAACCCTCAAGGTAATAAATGCGTGGGAGTACAAAAATTAAATAAACACACCATGTCCTTAAATCTAGGAGAGCCTAGACTAAGTGCTCGTGGTGCAATCCTATACATGCAACCTATGAAAAATAAAAGGACAGACACCTAAAGAATGGATTAGTGAATGATTGGGACTCAACCATTCACTAACCCACTCCCCCATGATTGCTCTTCACACATAAGATCCATGCCTAAAATTTCATACGATAGCGGGTCTCCCAAAAATTTAGGATTTATATGTAAGTAGTTTTAAAAATAGTTTTAAAAATACTTGTAAATATAAATATATATTTTTTTTTTTTTGAAAAATAAAATAATTTAAAAGTAAGTCAATTCATAATACATAGGTATAAGGAGACCCGCTGATCACCCAATAGAGATTTCAAACGGTTTGAAAATAGGTTTGTATCCTGAAAATAATTATTATATTAATTAAATAATAATTTAATAATCAAATATCGCTCCAAGATAGAAAACTATCAAAACAGCCAAAATCAGGGGGGCTGGAAACAGTTTCAAAACATAAAGCTCGCTTTTCTGAAAAGAACGAGGGGTTACCCGTCAAAATCCGACTTAAAACGAACAAGATACGAATTTCCAAAGTTTTAAATACAATAAAAATAGTATTTTTAAAATAATGTAGTTTTGCTGTTTTTTGAAATGGCAGGAGATACAGACAAACTTTTCATCTGGAAATAGTTTTAAAATATGCAGAATTCAGAGTACATACAAAACAAGGTGCTGTGCGTCGACAGCGGACTTAAAACGACAAAATTATGTAATTTCAAAGTTTAAAGGCGATAAATAAATAATTTTAAAATAATGCATCTGACTGTTTTGAAAATAATTGCACACAGACCTAAAACTTTCAAATGAAACCAATTCCGGAAGATGCAGAACCTAAATACGTTCAAAACAAGACGCTGTGCGTTTAAAAACGGAGCGAAAACGAGAGAGATATGAATTTTTGAAGTTTAAACGCAGTAAAGGACATTTATAAATAGATAATTATTAAAAATAATAATAATAATAATAAAATATAATCAAAAATAATCTCAAAACTAATTAACAATATGAATGAATATAAAACAGTAAAATAAAAGCTTAAACTAATAATAATTAATATAAATAATTATTTAAATAATAATCATATTAAAATAATAGTTTAAATAATAAAAAAAAGGGTGTTTTTACTGTTTTATCAATAAATAAAAATATATTCATTATTTTAATAAAAAGAAATTTTTATAGGGTAGGGAATGAAAATACGAACAAAACGAGGTATTGTACGTCGAAATCGGACAAAAAACGAATTTTTGGCGATTTTTTAAAGAAAAATAGGCTTAAAAATAAAAAATAAATAAATATATATATTATTTTAAACCGGCGGCGGCTCGGTGCGCCACGTGGCGGGACGGGAGTGGCTCCGCGGTTTCGGGCAATCATTGGCGGCAGGCAATGATTGCCGCAATCATGCGGCAATCACGCCGCCTTTTACTTATCCACGTCGGCGGGCTCCTAAAGCCGTGTCGACCGATCTGCGCGGTGGAGACGGACGGCGCAGATGACGCCGCGTGGCACGCGCGGGACCGCGAGCGACCGCCAGCGGCTGAGCCAAGCCGCGGAGGGGCGCGAATCCGGGCCGTTGATTGGCTGGATCAACGGTCCAGGCTATTCGCCCAGCCGGTCCGAAACCCTAAAGGGTTTTTTTCTCGATTTCTCTCGATCGGGTAAACGAAACTCGATGAAAATTTTAAACCTACTTCCTATATATGAACAGAAATCATGGGGAAGTACAATTTTGAAAAAATAATTGAACCTACAAAGATCTATTTTACTCTAAGTGTTTAAGCTATTCTAAGGGATTGCGTGAGATTTTACCGTCCGAATCTTCGAACTCTCGACACGGTTGAGCTTGTAGACTGTCCTCGTAAGTTTTCCTTCTTGAATCCTTGATCAAACGAGCTACGGATCGGCTAGATCGAAACTCCAAACGTTCAAGCCTTTAGATCGCCGGAATCTCGCCGCCGGCGAGCTTTGACCGTCGGGATTCGATTGGGGATCAAGGTGGAAGTCTCTAGGAATCCTCACAAGAAATCTCAGAGCAGGAGGAGGCCTAGAGCACGAGCAAGAAGAAAAAAAGATCCAAAATTGGACAAGATTTTTTAATATTTAAGGCTCCTAGACCTAATACCAACGGCTAGGATCGAATCAAAACGAAATTAGGAGGGAAATTAACTCATGAGAGCCGTGGTTTGAATTTTAAAACGCTTGGAGGCTTTAATTCCAATTAAAAGGCCCTTAATTGGCTCTAAATAGGCTATTTAAACTCATTTAAGGCTTGATTTGACCAAGTCAACGATTGACTTGGTCAAATCAGTCAAGAGGGCCAATGGGGATGAGGTATTGGGCCATGAAGAGGTTTTAATTGGGTTTAAATCAATTTGGGCTCTTAATGGGCCTAATGGGTCAAAATTGACCCATTAGGACTTGGGTTGACCAAGTCAAAGGTTGACTTGGTCAACTCAGCCCATCATGCCCAAGTCTGGGCAAAATCGAGGTCAACAGGATTGAAGCCGGCGGTAAAGAGAAGGGGAAGGTGGTGGCCGAAAGTTAAAATAAGGGGAGAAAAGATAGAGGAAAGAAGATAGGGAAAGAAGATAAACCGTGAGTCTGGACACATTCTATGGCTGACGGGTAATGCGATGCCCTCACCTAGGGACTCAATCACGAGCCCAGACACATCCTGCGGCTAGTAGGTATTTCATTGCCCTCACATAGGGATCCACTCTCCTAAGAACTCCCATAGCTCTCAAGAACAAAGTATAGAAATAATTTTTTTATTAATCCATCAGTCTAATATAAGAGCAAGAGCCTCTATATATAGGCCTTAAAATAAACTAAAAGACAACTTTGCCCCTTAGACTTACATAAGATAAGACCCTTAAGTAAGGGTAAAAACGGAAAATGCATAATTAAATCAAAAATACAATTAATAAACTAAGATAAAAAGGAGGGATCTCGGATATCGATCTTCGTCTCTTCCTTTGATTAACGTCCACCGTCGGATTAGCATGTCCCAAAGATTCATGATTAATCCCACCAAAATGCATATGGGGATTGTTTTAGAATCATTTAATATATTAACCAAAATCATAAGAAAGGACTTTATTTTAGGAAATCTCCCAATAATAATGTGGAAGCAGTTATTGATGCAGACTGGGCTACTAGCAGAAGAACAACTATTGGATATTGCATGCATGAATAGGAAACTTAATCACATTGAGAAGAAACAAGCTCTTGTGGAACAAAGCAATGTTCAAGTGAGATTCAGGGCTATGTCACATGGAATCTATGAAGTAGAGAGAATATTATAAGAATTGAAGAGATCATCAAGCATTCCAATGAAAATATTGTGTTATAACAAAGGAAGTAATGACTAAAATAGTTCTTTGAATATTCATATGAGGCCAATTTAATCTAGAGTATCACATTTTACTAATTTAGGTCATCGACCATATAAAATTGATCCTAGATATCCCCTCGGAAATTAAATTGAGATCAATTTTGTAAAATTATGGACTAAATTGGGATCAATTTTGTATCGCAATTCATCTATTTTTGCCTAAGGGATTGTTTGGGATAAATTTTGTTTAGTTAAATGACTAAATTGGAGAAATATCATACTCTGGGACTAAATTGGCCACATATCAATAGTCAAGGGAGTATTTTCAACTTTTCCTCAATAATAAAGCTACCACCAATATTGCAAAGAACCCAGTCCTTTATGATTGAACCAAACATGTCAAGATTGATCATCATTTCATCAAAAAAAAAAAAAGAATTGATGATAATACTGGTCAACATGTTTACATTCCTTCAAATTTACACAAAACTGATATGCTCACTAAAGAAACTCACTACAGCAAGTTTTGAGAGCCTCAACATTCAACTTGCGGAGACTAATGGATGCTATTAAGTCTAGCAAAAACTAAAGGGTTCACAAATCTTCCAAATTACTTCATTTGTTGTCCATCTGTATGCATCTGTCCAAAAAGTTACCAAAATTGCTTCATCAACTTCATTAATCCATGGTATTGCCCTTTTTTTTCCTTTAATTATCATTAAATATAACAAAGATCTGAATTCAAATATTCAAATTATGGCTTATGATTTTCCTTTCAAGTTGCTCGGTTTTCCTGGGAAAGCTTGTGCACTAGAATCCTTGAAAAATTGAATAAATTCTTCAGCATATGTCTACTGATTCTCCCTTTTAGAATAATAGAAATCTTTTTATTTTAAAGTGAGTCCAATTTAAAAATGAAGATCTCTCTTTATTTATAGGTTTTAAAATCTTCAAATGAGAGATTTTCTTTCTCATTGTAGCCAAATATATAGTTTATTCAAAAATTCAAAATTAGGCAAGAGCTTCATTTTAAAATGGATCTCTCATGCTTACATAAAAAAATTACAAAATTAGACGAGAGCCACTTTTTGAAATGAAACTCCCTCACTGTTTATTTGAAAAATTCAAATGAAAATTTTCTTTCTCATTGCAACTTTATATATTATATAGATTATCAAAAGTGCAAAAAAGATAATTAATTGAACTGGCAGAATACCAACATACAAATGTAGTATAGAATTTACCATCTTACGCATCTCTGGATCATGCAGGACACCATATCGCGCCCACCTTGACCAAGACTCTAGAACAATACCATCATACTCCATTTCCCTATTCACTAACAATTAAATGTTAATGATGGCACACAACAAAAAGTTAGATTGATTAAAAAATTCAAAGAATTAACCTATTCTACTACAAAGAAGCATAAGGCCTAGACCATTCATTCTTAAATTTTCATACATAACGATGATTATTTCTCCAAATAATGAATTATATAATTAAAAAATAATAATAAATTTCAACAGCGTTTTATCTTTTTAGAATTTTTATAGAAAGAAACTTATTTTAAACTATGATTATTAAACAATCAGTGACCCTTTAGTTTACAATAATTCTTTCTATTTTCTAACCAATCATTTTAAAGAAACACAAGATGTAATATTTTTACCAAAATGATTTCTTTATATATTCAAAAAAAAGAACAAGATTGCAGGTGTAGTTCCACATATGAATGAAAAAAATATGTAGCTTGAATATTTCCAACATCATTTAGATATGATTCGAATGAAAATAAGATAAGGTAATAATTATTTTATGTTTTTTTTAAATAAATAATATAAAAGTTCAATAGAATTACCATTTTCATTTATTGAATTCATTTATGTCAACCCATTCATAACTTCCACTAATTCGGACCCACACTCCCCAAACTTCCACTCAATTTCCTTCATCTTCTGTTGTCACTTTATTGATCCCTGGACTATGACAATTATTTTGTAATTATTATTCTACCTACAAATCAATTTGTGGACTATTGTAATTATTATTCCCTAATTTTATATGCTTTTTATTATAAGCTCTCCTAGGTTATATAAATACTATACACATATTAGAATGAAATACAAAATAAATTCACTCTAATTATTATCATGGTATCATGTCCTGGGTTTTTTTTTTTCTCTTTATATTTCCAACCTTCATCTATCCATTACCACAATCCTAATCCTTCATTACCACACTATCTTCATTTTCCCCTATTTTTCCATAACTACAACCTTCGTCGTAGCATTGCTGCAAATATTTCCCATTGTTATAGCTTTCATCGCTGCATTGCCTCAAATTGATCCCATTGTTGCAACCTTCATCACCCATCATCACATTACTTCCCTTTTTTGTTTTTTCCTATGAACAAAACCACAATTTTCCTCTCCATGGATGACAATAACAATATCTACATACCCTTAGTCTTATAGGTTAATCGAGGGATGCAATCTAAATATAAGTTATTGTTGAACCCCAGCCATCCCTTTGCCCTTTGATCGCATGGCCAGCATGGCTATCCAAGGGAGGCTCACCTTGTTAAATCCCAACAGTCCCTTTGCCCTTTTATCCCAAAGGCAGCAAGGTGATTCGTGGAAGGCTCTCACCTTGTTAAATCTTAGCCATCGTTTGGCCCTTGATCCCATGGCCAGCATGGGGATTCGTGGGAGGCTTACCTGGATCACGCCAATCTCCTTCCATATTTGGGTGACGTATTTAGAAAGGATTATATTAGGACAATTATGTATTATTCTGTAATTATTTGTTTTCATATTAAGATATCTTACATAGATCTATAAATAGAGATAATGTTGTGCAATAAAACTAAGCCTTTTTCCATCTCCAATTCTCTGAATTTAACATGATATCAGAGCCTTCAATGTCATTAACAAAATTCTAGTTTTTTCCCTACTGAAATATCTTCATTGCCAACCTTCCCTTGTTGTTATCCTATCTATAACAAATGCAACATTCATTTCTACCCTGCTTGATATAGCGCCTTCATCGTTATTCTTGATCGTTGTAATGTCTGAAGCAAATTCCTCCTGAAGCTTTAACCAAATGAAAGACACTATGGTGCACCAAGGAAAAGAATACCTCCAAAATACATAACCTTCTATCACTTAAATGGGAAGAATTATTTGAAGTGGTATCAATTTATGAAGGCATACTTGAAAGGGAAAGGAAATATGAATCGTCTCCTTGAGATAGGACCAAAAGAAGGAGATCCTAATTTTTTAGCATGGAATGAAGCGGACTCCATGATTATGTCATGGTTATGAAATTCCATGACTCCAAAAATTAGTGATACTTTCATGTTCATACTACTGCAACGGACATATGGGAAGTCACCAACAAACATTCTCAAAAGCTCAAGATGCTACTCAAGTCTTCAAAATTTAGGTCAATGTGGGAAACGCAAAGCAAGGAAGCAAGACCGTGATTGAATATGCCACTTTTTTAAGGCTCGTTGTAACAGCTTGATCATTATAGATGTATAGAGACCAAGTGTCCAGAAGATATTGCTATCCTAAAAAGCTTTATGGAGAAAAATAGAATATATGACTTTCTTACAAGATTAAACGCGGTGTTTGACCATGTTAGAGTTCAAATCCTCGGCAAAGTGGAGATGTCTTCACTAAATGAGAAAATTTCTCTTATTCGTGCTGAGGAAAGCCAACGATGATAATGCTAGAACCAAAAGTTGTTGAAGGTTCAGTAATGGTGACAACTAAAGAGACGATATAAAAGAAAAGATGCAAGGATTCTTCAAAACCTAAAGACAAAGACTCCATTTGGTGTAGCTATTATAAAAATCAAGACATACAAAGGAGACCTAATAGAAGTTACATGGAAAGCCCCAAGTAAAAAGTGAAATCAAATAAGTGGACAAAAAGGGACATCACAAACTAACACTACGATAAATCAACCCATCCCAGTCTATGTTATCTCTATTTTATCAAAACCTACGATATATTTAATAATGGTGGTTCTATGTTATCTCTATTTTATAAAAAATCTACTATTTGACTTTATCATTTTACATTAGGACATTCATCTTTTGATGTCTTAAAAAGCATGTATCCAAAACTTTTTTATGAGTTGGGAAAATAATCCTTTTATTGTGAAACATATGAGTTAGCCAATCATAAACGAATTTTTTTTCAAACAAAAAAGAGAGATGTCATACTCCATTATATCTTACTCATAATGATATCTAGGGACCCTAAAAAATCTCTAACATTTCAGGGGCTCGATAGTTTGTATCCTTCATTAACAACTACACTCGAGTCTCTTGGATCTTTCTTCACAAAAATAAATCTAATGCTAGCATTATCCTCTCCATTTTTCACACTATGATCCAGAACCAATTCGGGATAAAAATAAAAATAAAAATTATTTCAACAATGCCAAAGATTACTTAACCAAATCCTACCCTCCTACTTTCAAATGGAATGTATCATTCATGATTCTTCCTGCACTCACATCCCAAAACAAAATAGAGTTGCATAAAGAAAATATGGTCATCTTCTTGCCTCAACCCATACACTTCTATTCCACCACAATGTGCCCAAATCCTACTAAAAGGAAGCCCTTCTGATTGCCACATATCTCATAAACCGACTACCTTAAAAACCTTGAGACTAAAAACACCAATAGATATTCTGTCCTCATTTTACCTTGAATTTTGAACCCATAACAATGTCACGACCCGGCCCGGTGAGCTCGCGTAGGCGAGGTGGGAACAGAGGTCGGACGGTAAGTCAAGTATCTAATTCCTAAATCTATCAATTCCCTAAATAAATCTCCAAAATATTTTGAAAGAGCCACTATAACAATAAAGTTTGAAATCACATAAACATATAAGCAGACATATTCTTCATCCTTACCTTTCTTCCGGAGCTCCTCCCCTACGATAAACATTGTCGCCCCTTCTACTCATATGATTAATTTAAGCTTACCTGAAAATGTTAACAACTAACATTAAGTTAAAGCTCAGTAAATAATACACAATTCTAAACTACAGTAAACAAGGCAACTGAACAATATGTTAAATGCCAATTTTACATGAACATAACATAAAGATGATTCATACTTAACATAACATTAAACATATCATATCATAAACCACATCTTTCATTTTCCTTTCCATATTCATATCATTATACTTAACTTTCTCTTTTCGTATATAATACAACCGTCACAGGAGTCACCGTCTGTATCATAAAGGTACTCCTTTACCAATTTCCTTTTCCATATCCTTTAACATTTTATCATGCACGAGTACAGCGTCCCCAGCTAGTACCATAAGGGGGTGAACTCCATCGTTTCAACATGCACATACAAGCATTCAAATAGTATTCATATCATCTCATTCCATATAACATAAACTTTATCATATAAGACCATAAAATGTACATGTAATTTGTATGATCATTCACTTGACAACAATAAAGCAATTTGACAACCGTAAAGGATAATGATTGCATATAAATTGAGGGTAACAAAAGTATAGTGAAATAAAGAACAGTGCATACTTACAGAAGTTTGGAATCTGATTTCCTATTGCTAGTCCTTCCTTCGAAGTCACCACAATTAATCACCTAGAAGTATCAATTTCTCATTCTTAAAATCTACAAACTAAATCAAAATAGCATTCTCCTTCTCATTTTAAATTATCCTAAGTTTTCTCTCCCTCACTCTCTCTTTCTCTCTCATTTAAAACAAAAAGGAAATTATACATATTTTAAAAATTCATAGTTTTGTCTAATTAATTAATATTAATCAAAATAACAATTTCTCCATAATTTAAATTAATTTAAAATAATTCTATTTTCGGATTTAAATTAAACTAAAATTATAAAAATTAGTATTTTATGAAAAATGTCAAAATTTCATCATTAGAACACTCCCACAACCCTTAGGAACAAACTTTGTTAAGAGATTTTCTAAAAAACAACATTTGGGAAAAATCCTAAATCCATAAACTCAAAATTTTGCTTAAACCTTACAATGTCTTCCCATAAAAACTTCCCCATACCCTTAGAAATATCATTTGTGAAGGCATTTCCAAAGAAGATCAATTTTAAGCAAAACCCTAATTTTCAAAACTCATATTTTGATAAAAGAAAATACACATTAGGGTTTAGAGACATCCCCCTAATCTTCCCTAAACGTTTCTCAAAAGAATCTCAAAGAAAACTTAAGTTTTCTCAAAACCCTAGTTTTCATTCCTTAGGGAAAACTCAAGGGAAAGGAAGAAAAACTCTTGCAAAACACATACCTTAACTTTCCCTTGGATTTCCCTACGCTTTCCTCCAAGATTGGCCGCCGGAATCCGCTCCCAAGCTCGCCGAAATCGGCTCCTACCCGCGCGCTCCTCCCTCTTCTCCGCTCGGTTCGGGCCACACGAACGAATGGGGGAGAAGAGAAGGGTTTCGATTTTTGTATAGAGGGATAATGGGTTTTGCCAAAAGACATCTATGCCCTCACTTAAACAACCCATGCTTGAATAAACATTAGGGGTACTTTGGGTATTTTTGAACTTCCAAAAATTATATCTCTTAATTTAAGCGAAATTGAATACAAGTTCTATATATCAAATTTCTTAGAATTTTGCGTAGAATTTTATAAAATTATTCCCGTCGAAATCTGACAATATTGAATTTTTCACTTAAAACTCATCGCGACGCTTTGAAAAGCGTGCGAGGTCTAAAACGGCATTTTTCGGGTTTTCACAATCTTCCCTCCTAATAAAAATTTCGCCCCCGAAATTTACATAACTTCTAGTTGCAAAATAACCCAACAGCTTCCATTTCATTAACATAAACCTCAACATTGAAACAGAACAAACCAAACATCAAAAATATCTTAGCAAAATAATCTGATCAATCCTAAAACATCTGACATGACATAACGAGATAAACTACTAAATCCAAGACATCAAAACATCAAATTTATCATTACAAGTTACTAAAAATAAACTATAAAGCTATCTCAATTGTCATTGTCAGCATTTACAAGTCCATCGGGCTCTTGCTGAGTCAAAGTGTAAATTCGTGGTCTGACATTCTGCCTGGATTGATTTTGCACTGAGCCCGCAACTGATGGTTCTATCATCTTGGGTTTTTCATAATTCCTTTGTGAAGGTGCTTCAACTGATCTCATTCCTCCTGAAGTCTTCTAAACCAAAGAAGGACAATATTTTGCTATGTGTCCAGGCTGATGACACCAATAGCAAGTGTTGGAACCAATCAGACATTCACCTTTATGTAATCTGCCACACTTAGCACAAGGTTCAGTGACTTTACTTACAGTTGCACTACTGCCTCCACTAGAACTAAACTTGGGCTTCTTCCCATTTGATCCCTCAGTCTGGTTGCTTTGAATATCCTCTTCAGAATTCTTCCTTTTCTGAAAATCTCTTCTCCTCTGAGTACTCTGATAATCCAGCTCAACCTTTCGTGCTCTATCAACTAATGTAGAGTAGTCTTCAATACCCAAAGGAACCAATGGCTGTCTTATGCTATCCCTCAAGCCACAAAGGAAGCGGTGGCATTTCTCTTCTGATACCCTGCACCAGTCTATTAAATTTGTCTTGCATTGATCTCCTGGCAATCATTGGTACATACCAATCTCTAAACACTTTGACAAACTCCTCCCATGTTATTTGGTTGCTAGGTCTCCCACCAAAAGTTCCTTCCAACTGACTTTTCCACCATCTTTCTGCTTCCCCATTAAAAGCATATGCAGCTAAGGCAACCCTTCTATCCTGAGGGCATAGCATTCCCTTCAAAATCTTCTCAACTTTCATTAACCAATCCTCTGCTTCTATAACTCCACCTCCCACAAATGATGGTGGCTTCATATCTTGGAATAATTTTAAATTCTTATCCATGATAGTGCCTCCACTGCCTCCAGCTTAAGTCTGAGCATTCCTTATCATCTGTGTCATAGTCGCCATCATTTGGGTGAAAGAATCCAAAGTAGCATTAATGCTACTACCTCGAGGCTCTACTACTGTTGGCAATTCCCTCCTGACCTCTCCAGTGTTGCCATTAGTGGCATCAGGTTCAGGTTCCTCAGCCCTGAGACATAATGCAACAAAACAATCTAAGCAATAAATAGCACAAGCACCTTATACCTACGCTTAACCTACAAGATCGTCCTATTGGCTCTTTCATAAAAATCAATATCCTCAAATCCTTTGCTCTGATACCACTCTTGTCACGACCCGGCCCGGTGAGCTCGCGTAGGCAAGGCGGGAACAGAGGTCGGACGGTAAGTCAAGTATCTAATTCCTAAATCTATCAATTCCCTAAATAAATCTCCAAAATATTTTGAAAGAGCCACTATAACTATAAAGTTTGAAATCACATAAACATATAAGCAGACATATTCTTCATCCTTACCTTTCTTCCGGAGCTCCTCCCCTACGATAAACATTGCCGCCCCTTCTACTCATATGATTAATTTAAGCTTACCTGAAAATGTTAACAACTAACATTAAGCTAAAGCTCAGTAAGTAATACACAATTATAAACTACAGTAAACAAGGCAACTGAACAATATTTTAAATGCCAATTTTACATGAACATAACATAAAGATGATTCATACTTAACATAACATTAAACATATCATATCATAAACCACATCTTTCATTTTCCTTTCCATATTCATATCATTATACTTAACTTTCTCTTTTCGTATATAATACAACCATCACAGGAGTCACCGTCTGTACCATAAAGGTACTCTTTTACCATTTTCTTTTTCCATATCCTTTACCATTTTATCGTGCACGAGTACAGCGTCCCCAGCTAGTACCATAAAGGGGTGAACTCCATCCTTTCAACATGCACATACAAGCATTCAAATAGTATTCATATCATCTCATTCCATATAACATAAACTTTATCATATAAGACCATAAAATGTACATGTAATTTGTATGATCATTCACTTAACAACAATAAAGAATTTGACAACAGTAAAGGATAATGATTGCATATAACTTGAGGGTAACAAAAGTATTACTGAAATAAAGAACAGTGCATACTTACAGAAGTTTGGAATCTGATTTCCTATTGCTAGTCCTTCTTCCTTTGAAGTCACCACGATTAATCACCTATAAGTATCAATTTCTCATTCTTAAAATCTACAAACTAAATCAAAATAGCATTCTCCTTCTCATTTTAAATTATCCTAAGTTTTCTCTCCCTCACTATCTCTTTCTCTCTCATTTAAAACAAAAAGGCAATTATACATATTTTAAAAATTCATAGTTTTGTCTAATTAATTAATATTAATCAAAATAACAATTTCTCCATAATCTAAATTAATTTAAAATAATTCTATTTTCGGATTTAAATTAAACTAAAATTATAAAAATTAGTATTTTATGAAAAATGTCAAAATTTCATCATTAGAACACTCCCACAACCCTTAGGAACAAACTTTGTTAAGAGATTTTCTAAAAAGCAATATTTGGGAAAAACCCTAAATCCATAAACTCAAAATTTTGCTTAAACCTTACAATTTCTTCCCATAAAAAACTTCCCCATACCCTTAGAAATATCATTTGTGAAGGCATTTCCAAAGAAGATAAATTTTAAGCAAAATCCTAATTTTCAAAACTCATATTTTGATAAAAGAAAATACACATTAGGGTTTAGAGACATCCTCCTAACTTTCCCTAAACGTTTCTCAAAAGAATCTCAAAGAAAACTTAAGTTTTCTCAAAACCCTAATTTTCATTCCTTAGGGAAAACTCAAGGGAAAGGAAGAAAAACTCTTGCAAAACACATACCTTAACCTTCCCTTGGATTTCCCTACGCTTTCCTCCAAGATTGGCCGCCGGAATCCGCTCCCAAGCTCGTCGAAATCGGCTCCTACCCGCGCGCTCCTCACTCTTCTCCGCTCGGTTCGGGCCACACGAACGAATGGGGGAGAAGAGAAGGGTTTCGGTTTTTGTATAGAGGGATAATGGGTTTTGCCAAAAGACCTCTATGCCCTCACTTAAACAACCCATGCTTGAATAAACATTAGGGGTAATTTGTTTATTTTTGAACTTCTAAAAATTATATCTCTTAATTTAAGTTAAATTGAATACAAGTTCTATATATCAAATTTCTTAGAATTTTGCGTAGAATTTTATAAAATTATTCCCGTCGAAATCTGACAACATTGAATTTTTCACTTAAAACTCGTCGCGGCGCTTTGAAAAGCGTACGAGGTCTAAAACGGCATTTTTCGGGTTTTCACAAACAAACTCACACCCAGAATCTTTGGGTGCACTCTTTATGTTCACATTCACAACCAAAATAGAGAAAAATAGATCCAGAAGCACTCAAACATATCTTTCTCGGATATTCATCCACCTAAAGAGGTTATAAGTATTATCACCCATCCACCAAGAAAACTGTTGTATCTATTGACGTCATTTTTAATGAAAAAACTCATCCTTAGGGGAGAGTAAAACTGACAAAGATGAGGAAAGTGAGCTTGCCCCCTTGATCTATCAGCTCCACCACAAATTAACCCATATAAACCTAAAACTGAAGCCAAGAAAACTGAGGACAAAGCTATTATGGATAACATGAGGTTTGGAAAAATATATTATAGGCGTGCAAATTCAAACTATGCTCTATAATAGATCCAAGAATCTGAACCATCTCCTGAAATTGATTAAACACAATCACCCAAAAAAAATCTCTCGTGTACCTTATAACCAACTTTGTATCAATCCATAATTTCTCACATTCATACAAAAACTTTCTAGTCACACTAAATGATATTCATATTCCTAATAATATTTCTGAGGCCTTATATGATGAGAATTAGAAAAATGCCATGAAAATTGAAATGCAGACCCTGGAGAAGAACAATCATGGGAGATCACTGACCTATCAATTGGAAAAAGACGAGATGGATGCAAATGGGTATTATTTTTGAAATACAAAGCCAATGGAACACTAAAAAGCTACAAGGAAAAACTGGTAGAAAAAAGGGTACACAGATAAAGGCATTGACTACCAGGAAACTTTTACACCTTTGACCAACATATGCAGCTCCTAAATGTTTAACTATTGATGAAGTTAATGTTCAGGATAATGGTGTAAAGTTAAGTGTTGGAGATGATGGTGGTATTGATGGTCATTCTAAAATGAACCCTACATATGGACCATGGATTCATGTTAATTATGGGAAAGGGAACTTGAAGAATGCTGTGAGACGGAGGAATGCTGCTATTCCTGCTAAATTAGCTAAGGTGAATGGGTCTAGTAAGGTTGTTTTGGGTTTGGTTGATAAAAAGAATGATTTGGAGAATGCAAGAGAAGCTACTGATTTGCTGAAGGTTGATAAGGTGATCGATCCTTGATGCTTTGTGACGTTACCTGATGCAATAGACGGTGTGGTTAATCTTGGAGTAGTCACGGGTTGTAAGTTAGTTTCTCCTTCTTCTATTCATTATATAAACAAATTTAGTGTGCTGGCTGATGGTGGCAAGGAGCTGGTTCATTTTACTTCTATGGAACATGCGGAGGGTGAAGTGGAAGAAATGGGGAAAAGTGTTAATACATGTTTTGAAAAGGACTCTCCTAAGATAATTTCTGAGGACTCTAATGTAAAATGCTTGGAAGGGGTTGGTGCAAATGAAGGAAGCTCAACTTTTGCTAAAAGGAAACTGGCTAAAGAACTAAGAAGTCTAGGTCATGTTAAAATATCTAAAAGCAGAAGGAATGAATTGGGGAAGAAAAATAGTGCGGGGGCTGCTCCCCCTCAAATTAATTAATGGCTTCAATCGCTTTTTGGAATTGTAGAGGAGCGAAGAAAAATCAGGCTTCTCTATATCTAAAGGAGTTTGTGAAGGAGTTTGATGTTTTTATTGTTGGGTTGTTGGAAACCAAGCTTTCTTCCATAGATAGGAAGGGAGTAGATATGCTTATTGTAGTGGATTGGGACTTTATTTATATTCCAGCTAAAGCATTATCAGGAGGAATTCTTGTTTTGTGGAATTCTATGGTGTCTTCTTTTAATGCCTTGGAGTCTTTTTCGCAAGGCATTATTGGGAAACTTGATGTTCATAACAAGGGTGTTTGGCGTATCTCTACTATGTATGGGAGTAATGGCATTGCTAAAATAAGGGAATTGTGGAGGAAAGTAGAACAGTATTCCTCCAAGGACTTACCTTCAGTGGTGGGTGGGAACTTTAATTGTTTGCTGGAGAATGGAGACAAAAGGGGTGGGAGAAAATTCTGTTTTTCTCAAGGTCCTAAGGAGATGAAGTCTTTTCTTATTAATAATGATTATCATGATGTTGTCTTTATAGGGCCTAGGTTCACTTGGTGTAACAATAAGACGAATGGGGCTCGGATCTTGGAGAGGTTAGACAGATGTTGTCTTAACTCTAAGGCAATTGAAGTTTCTCAGTGGGTGGTGGTGAAACATCTTGCAAGGGTGGCTTCTGACCATTGCCCCATTTTGGTCAATTTGTTGAAAAATAATTTCAAGGTGAAGAAGATTACCAGATTTGAAGATTCTTGGGCTTCATACCATGCTTCATATGCTGTTGTAGCCAAAGCTTGGTCTAGGAAAGCTGTTGGTAGCCTTTCAGAAGTCCTTAACATTAAGTCTAGAAGGACTTTGAGAGCTTTAATTTTCTGGAGTAAGCCTAAATTTCTAGATATTAATTATTTGAAAGATCGTCTTAAAGAAGAAATCATTGAACTGCAATTAGAGGACGCCAAGGAAGGTAGCCTTTCAGTGGAGAGGTTGGTGATTCTCAAATCAAAGGTGGAGGAACTCAATTGTACCTTAGATAGATTAAATACTTGGTGGAGACAACGTTCAAAGGTGAGATGGCTAGAGGAAGGTGATATAAATTCCAGTTTTTTCCACTTTTTTGCAAGTGCTAGGAGGAATTATAATTGGGTATATAAGATTAAAGATGGGTTTGGAGATATGGTGGAAGACCCAAAGCAAATTGAAGAGTAATTTCTTGATAACTTTAGCAACAAATGGAGGCATAGGGAGTGTTCATTAAGTGGCTGGCCGCCACCCTTGAATATGCTGAATGAAGAAAATAGAGTCTATTTGGAGGCGGAAACCACTTGGGAGGAAGTTTTGGGAGCGCTGAACCAGCTTGGTGGATTTAAATCGCCAGGTAATGATGGAAATTCTTATTCTTTCATTAAGATTTATTGGATTATTATTAAAAATGATATGTGGAATGCCATTTATCATTTTTTCTCATCTTGATTTATGGATGAAAAGTGTAAAGAGACCTTAGTGGTGCTAATTCCAAAGGTGGAAAAACCTTTAATCCCCTCCAACTTTAGACCTATAAGTTTATGTAGGTTTATTTACAAGATTGTGGCAAAAATTCTTTTGAATAGAATACTAAAGGTGATTCCAAAATTAATTTCGATAGAACAAACAGCTTTTTTGAAAGGTTGTTCTATGTCGGAACATGTGTTGTTGGCCCAAGAGATCTTCCACAAATTCATGTTTTCTAAATCAAAAAGAGGTTTGGTTTCTTTTAAGATTGATATGGAGCAGGTTTATGATAGTATGAGGTGGTCAACTTTGAAACAAGTTCTTCATTACTTTGGTTTTCCTGTTAAATTTTCTAAATTGATTATGGAATGTGTGCAATTCCCTACATTTTCTATTTTGGCTAATGGGACATTCATATTGGATCAAGGCTCTATGTGGATTTCGGCAAGGTTTCCCTCTACCCCGTTTATTTTCATTATTTGCTCTCAATTATTTTCTAACGCATTGGCTCTTAGAGGAAGTGAGATTGGTATCAAAATTCATTCAAATGTTCCTAATATCTCACATTTTCTCTATGCTGATGATATTGTGACATTTTCTGATGTTTCTCTTAAAATGGTTAAGAAGGTCAAGAGCATCTTATTAGAATATTGCAGCTGGACGAGGCAAAATATAAATTTTAATAAATCTATTAGTTCTCTTTGGAAATTCAGTGAAAAAGAGGAAGAGAAAAGTGATATCCCGGTGTTGACCTTTGTACAAAGAAACAAAAAGAACAAAAAAAAATCTGCATACCTCGTTCGGCCGCAGAAATCTTAGAAATCCCGTTGATTTTCCGACACTCTGCTCTGATTCGCGATCAAATCCCTGCCAAATCCCCGATATCCCGCTGGCTGAAACCTCGAACATCTCTTCCCGCAAATCCCTCGCCTCGGTCGAGTGTCCAAGGATGTCGTTAAATACCAAACCAAATGAAACGTTTCGCCCCCTCTCCGCACTCTAAAATCCCACGAGCTCTTCTTCTCCTTCCCACGCACAAGCCTCTCTCCCGCAAACCTCCACAAGCCGATCCCATCCCGATCGCAACCCAAAGACCTCACGACCACTGCTCTTGCCCTCATCCGAAGCTCCTCCTTCATTCCGAACTCACCCGACCTCAAGACATCCGACCTCCTTACCTCAAGCTCCAGCCGACTCCAACTCCTTAGCCGAAGCCCCTCTGTCGGACACCCCAACCTCCCAATTTCCTTGAATCAGAGAGAGAGAGAGAGAGAGAGAGCTTACCTACCTTCTTCATCCTCTCACGAAAGCCGCACCACATCCTCCCCTGTCT
Source organism: Dendrobium officinale (assembly GCA_019514585.1). Classification (NCBI taxonomy): domain Eukaryota; kingdom Viridiplantae; phylum Streptophyta; class Magnoliopsida; order Asparagales; family Orchidaceae; genus Dendrobium; species Dendrobium officinale. The sequence continues at coordinate 29,759,193 of CM033686.1, read as the reverse complement.
GATCCTCTCTGAAGAAAGACTCAACCTGATCCCTAACCGACCCCTCACTTAAAACCTAACCCAATAAGCTCAACTCAGCTCACTCACTCACTCAACTCAACTCACTCCAACTCAACCCAATACACTCACAAACCCAAATCAGCTCAAGGTCTCTCTCTCCCTCACTTCAATGTTTTGATGCTAAGTGCATTTAACTTTAATATTAATGTTAATGCTAATATTAATATTAATGTTAATATTATTGCTATTTTCATAATAATAATAATAATATAGTTTTAATAATAATAATAATAATATATATTATTATTTTAATATTATTATTATTATTTTAAAAAAAATTCTTCTCTCGTGGCTTGCAACAAGCCGGCAAACCCCCTACGCGCTCACATAGCGTTGTAGGGAGGGAAACCGGCGCGACACTTGCGACAAAACTAAAATCCTTCTTCAATGCCAGCGACGAGCCGGCAAACCCCCTACGCGCTCACGTAGCGTTGTAGAGAGGGAAATCGGTGCAGCACTTGCGGCAAAGGGGGATATATATATATATATATATATATATATATATATATATATATATATATATATATATATATATATATATATATATATATATATATATATATATATATATATATATAAAATGCTCATGTAGTGCAGAGGAGGGAAATATGTGCTTTTTTTAACTTGTGCACCAAACCCTTAAACGCTCACGTAGCGGGCGGGGATTTTAAATAAAAAAAAAATGCAACCGCGATGTCTTTTGACACCTACCTGAAGCGCTCACGTAGTGTCGAGGGGAAGGCTGCCTTTTGGTGTTCCCCTAAACAGGGGAGACGCCGGGAGGCTGCCGAATTTTTGTCCAAAAAGGACAATGACTTGGAACAAATAGTGGACTTTGTTTGGACTTGTTTTGAACAATTAAAGTGACTAAATGCCAATGTGAATGATTAATTAAAATACTTAATTCAAAGCTTGATTCAAGCTTGATCAAAATGAACTTGAATTGAACAAGATCATATGAGACTTTTGAACTTGGTTTGAACCAAGAGAGAAGGATCTAAACTTGCCATATGAACTAACAAAAGTGAACTTGAATGTAGACCGAAGCCGACAAAGAACTCGAACCAAAGGGGACTTGGACTCAAGCTAAACTTGTGAACATGAGCTGAACTTGTGCTTTGAACTCAAACAAGGACATGAATTGGGACTGAATTTCGTTGGAACATCAAATGAGCTAAATGAAAACTTGAATTAAAACTTGATTGAAAACTTGAACATAAGCTTTGAACTTTATACATACATTATGTGGACTTCAATTGAACATAAACAAAAGAACTTGTAAGCTTAAACTCGATCAAGTATAATGGACCTGAACATGAATTTGAACCAAAGGATCATGAACTCAAATCAAACTTGAGTGAACAAAAGACTTGAATCAAGTCTGATCAAGAAAGACTGAACTTGAATCAATCCTGGACAATGTGGGATTCAAGCTTGAATTGAGTTACTTGGAATTTGAATGACATCAAATTGAGTATGTGACACATTATATAATATTGGTAAATATGTCCAAATTAAATGTAATAGAGCATGTACAAGACTTGCAATTAATACAAGACTTGGACAATCTAGCCTACGAGCATCATTTATTTACAAATTATGATGAAGAATCATGCAACCAATTGCCATCAAAAAGGTTGATTCATGCAAATCTCATACAAGCAAGCAAAGATCCATGATGGACATTTGCAAGTTGATGGTAATAAGAACATTGTGACATCCCCATAGTCAATGCAAACAAGCACATTAATCCGCTTGCAATCAATAATATGAGGTTTTCATCCAATACTAAGATATTATCAGGAACACAAAGAAATGTTATCACCTGCATACAAAGTGAAACATCAAATCCCTGATGAATTTGAACTCCTACTAATCATTGTGGGAAGCTCTTTTATGAAGTGTGGTGCTTATGGATAATAGCAGAAGATCTGCAATACATACGGGCTCTTCATGAATACCTATATAGGAACAACATACCATATATAGGTAGATGCAAAAACACTTAAATGAATGTAGTATCCTGTAGTCGATTTCAATGTGTGAATGAAGATATCTACCTGCCAACAAGCAGCAATAGTGGAGAACCTATGACGCCACGCCACCGAATCTGCAACCTTCATACAAGCAGCCAGAAGACGTTTACAAATATTTTCAAAATACCCCTGCACGTGCACTGTAGTTTGTATACACATAGGTACATAAGGGGTAAAAGCAATCACAAAACTCGCATGGGCCCCGGCGAGCGTGTTATTGGTACACACGTCTAGGGATGCTACACGGGTTATTAAATTTAAATCCGATCCTCCTAAGCAGGTAAAAAGGAGTAGACAGGGTATAATTATAAAACGCCCCCAAACACCCGCATGGGCCCCGACGAGCATGTTATTGGTACACACGTGACGTCTAGGGATGCTGACCGGGTCAACAAGTGAATTCAAGTTCGAACCCGATCCTCCTATGCGGATCAATAAGAGTCGATAGGTTTGAACCTTCAAATAAATACACAATCTTGGCGACCAGTGTATTTATTTTAATACATTCATATTAGGCCTTCAAGACCTATAATCAAGAGAATTCACTAATAAATGCATGAAGCCTGCGAAACCCGATCCTCTGTCAACAACTCGACAGAGTTGACAAGTTTCAAAACATAAATATTTTCAAATGACCCTAAACACCCCGATGATAGCCGTGTTGAATGCAAATTTTAACTGAAGGGGTTCACAAATATTTTCAAATGCCTCCCAAAAGTCCATTCGAAATCCAAAACTACACAAAGTCCAAAATCCCAAAGTCCAAAAAATATTTAAAATTGAAATAATCCATTCAAGCACTTAAAGCAAAATCTATCCACCCTCCCCAACAGTTTGTCGGGGTGGACAAATTAAAATTTACTTAAGCTCACATAGAGCCAAATGCCTAGTCGAAAATAATATTTGAAATGAACGTGGAGATTTTGGGACCGAATTTTCAAAATATTATTAGGATCCATTCTCAAGCAATCTCCTGCAATAAAGACGTGGTACGTGTCCTTTAACCGGCGATTTTGCCACCAAATAGCACTGCAGGATAAACGGTTATGACCAGGGGCCCTCTGAACCGAGTGACTTTGCCGCCAAATGGCACCACAAAATACCGGTTATGACCAGAGCCAATATACTCCTTAGTGGCATCAAATCCTTGAGATATGAATCAATAGGATATGATCGATAGGGCACAAAGCCCTCTGTTAGCTAAGGTGAATTCAAATTTGTCCCCTTAGACAAATATTCACCCGGGGTCTACAAGGTCCCCTTGGACGAAGCAACCCATGGCTGCCGACAAGAATCCTTCTGTCAGGTTGGGTCGACAACATCCTCTGACTAAGTAGACCAGGGACCACGATGGCCCAGGACGACGGAACCATGGGATCTTGATCGGGTCCCCACCATCTGCTTTAAGTGTAAGATGGTGAAAATTTCTATTTTAAATATCAATTTTTCAAACTTCTAATACCCAAACCCATGCTGCTACTATATGCCAGATAATATGTATCTTTATGTATCTGATTGACAACTAGCCTTAATCGAAAGTTCTCTCTCATTATTGGGAGGGATAATTAACTATAGGGGCTTGCGCCAATAGGAAACCAGAACTCAGATCATAAAGTCCCCGCAAAATGAGGGCGAAATCTCTAGGTAATGTCTTATCTACAAAACCCATCTGCTTTCCAAAATTTCCCGGAACTTAGTTTGTTAAAACTCCCTCGTCGAATAGAAAAGCAATCAGCGGGCGGAGGCTGGGGCCGAATTTTCGGAGCCCACACCCGGTTAATGGGTTTAAGAGTGGTTAAGGAGATACTTTATTTGGGAGTGAAGATTGCATTAAGGAGACATGGAGTTGATGATTTTAGTTTTCTTCTTCAAAAATCATTGGATAAACTTCACACTTGGAGCAACAAATATATTTCATTGCCAGGAAAGTTGACTTTCGTGAAATCTGTTATTTTATCTCTTCCTTCCTTTCAAAGTACTCACTCTTTCTCATTCCTATGAACATACTTTTAGAGTTGGATAGAATGTGCAAGGATTTTTTATGGCATAAACAGGATAGAAATTTTGGAATTCATTATGTGAGCTGGGATGATCTTTGTTTGCCTAGTAAATTGGGTGGTTGTGACCTTCACTCTTGCGTGAATAAGGTTGGTCCCTCAAGAGCTAAATTCGCCTAGAAGCTTCTTAGTGGATCTTCTTCTTTATTGTATCAAGTTCTGGCTGCTAAGTATGGGACATGTAATTGGATACCCCAATTAAGAAAGGTGTTTCTTCGGTTTGGAAGATTTTGTTGAAAGGTTGTAAGGCCATTGCTCCGATTGTTAAATGGAAGATGAAGGATGGGAAGTCAATCAATGTGCTCAAGGATGTTGGGTTAATGGATAAATGCCTTATTAGGTGGCCAACTTTTGTTTCGAACCTTCGGCCTATTTGATGGATGATACGAAACTTGCTAAATTCATTATTCATGGATGCTGGAATTTATTAGAATTGAAGACTTGCTTTGGAGAAGATCTGGTAACTTTAATTTCTCAAATTCAGATTTGTTCTGATCTTCAAAAGGATACTTTTGAGTTAATTCATTTTCAGACAGGAAAAACTCTTTCTGTTATTGTTTCAGAAGTTATTTCTTCAGGTGATCTAATGGGAAGAGAAATCTATTGGATTTGGCTTAGGAAAATCAAGCTTATGCCACGGGTGGAAAATTTTTGGTGGAGAATTTTTCATGAAGCTATCCCAACCTTTGGATTTCTATTGAATAGAAGATTGAGAACTTATGATGCTTGTCCTACATCACACATGTGGTGGTAGGATGCTCCAAACTGATTCAGGAAATCCAAATTATTAATAGTTGGGGTTTCTTGTTGCCAGTATTTGCTTCTTTAAAGGAATGTTGTACGTGGATGGAAAGAAACGATGGTACGAATTCTCTTCTTGTAAAACTTTATTGCACTTTGGTTTTCCTTAATTGGAAAACGAGATGTAAACATGTTCATGGAGAAAAAGAAGACTCTTGCTTGTTTATAATTGCTCAAACTATTTCTCTTGCTTCTTTTGTTGAAACAGGAGCTCTCAAATCGGGCTACTGGGGGCTAATCAGCCCAATAGGCTATTGATTAAGAGTTGGCAACCCCCCCCCCCCCCGCCAAACCCGGTTGGCTCAAAGTAAACGTGGATGCTTCCTTGTTTCCTTCCTATTAGGCTACTATAGGTGGAGTATTCAAAGACTTTAAAGAAAGATTTCTTTTGGCTTTTGGTTTCAAGGGATTACATTGGGACGTTCGGTTGGAGTTATTGGCTATTCAAGCGTTAAAGGTCATTCTGCAAAATTAGATGTTGGAATATGGAGTCATTATTGAAGGTGACACTGCAACAACAACAACAACATTAAGCCTTTATCCCACTACGTGGGGTCGGCTACATGAATCCTTTTTCTCCATTGTGTCCTACTAAAAGTCAAATTCTCGTTTAAATCTAATAAAGAAAGGTCATTCCTAATATTTTCTAACCAAGTCTTTTTAGGTCTACCCCTACCTTTCTTAACATAAGTCAAATCTAATACCTCTACTCTCCTAACCGGGTCATCGCAAGGTCGTCGTTTAATGTGACCAAACCATCTAAGGCGACTCTCTCTAATCTTATCTTCTAATGGAGCTACTCCAACCTTTTCACGTATATGCTCAATTCGTATCCTATCTCTAAGGGTAAAGCCACTCATCCACCAGAGCATCCTCATCTCTGCCACACTTAACTTAGTATTATGCTTCTCTTTTAATGGCCAATATTCGGCACCATAAAGCATTGTTGGCCTCACTACCATCTTATAGAATTTTCCCTTAAGTTTGAGGGGTACATTTCTATCACATAACAAGCCCGATGCATTCCTCCACTTCAACCATCCAACTTGAATTCTGCTGATAATATCCCCATCTATTTCACCATCACTCTGAACAATAGATCCAAGATATCTAAAACGTGTACTCATCTTAATGACTTGATCGCCCAAAGTCACAATCCCCTCACTAGGTCTATTACTACTAAAATTACACTCCATATATTCCGTTTTAGATCTACTCAAGCGAAAACCATTAGACTCTAAGGTTGACCTCCATAATTCAAGTTTACCTTCAACTCCCTCTCTAGTCTTATCAATAAGAAGAATATCATCAGCAAAAAGCATACACCAAGGTACATCCTCTTACAAATGTCTAGTGAGAACATCCAAGACTAAAGCAAAAAGATATGGGCTTAAGGCTGATCCTTGACGTAACCCAACCGAAATAGGGAAATACTTGGTCAATCCACCTTGTGTTTGAACACAAGTAATAGCTCCTGCATACATATCTTTAATGATTTGAATATAAGCATTATTGACTCCTTTCTTTTCAAGAACTCTCCATAGCACTTCACTTGGAACTTTATCATATGCTTTTTCTAAATCAATAAATATCATATGTAGATCCTCCTTACTTTCTCTATATTTATCCATCAAACCTCTTAATAAATGTATGGCTTCCATAGTCGACCTACCCGGCATGAATCCAAATTGATTTTGAGAAACATTAGTATCACGCCGCAACCTATGCGCCATAACTCGCTCCCATAGTTTTAAAGTATGACACATTAACTTAATACCTCTATAATTTGCACAATCTTGTGCATCACCTTTATTCTAAAAATAGGAATTAACACACTCATTCTCCACTCATCTGACATCTTTTTAGTCTTCAAAATAGTATTAAAAAGTTTAGTAAGCCATGAAATTCCTTCATCTCCTAAGCATTTCCACACCTCTATTGAAATATCATCAGGTCCAACAGTTTTTCCACCCTTCATTTTCTTTAAAGCCTCTCTAACTTCAGTTTTACTAATACGCCGACATTGCAAATGTCATAAATTTTCTTCATAAACTTAATAGAGATCCGACCAAGATGTTGATTACAAATGGGATGGAAGAGATGGATTTCCTCAAAGGATTCAAGCATGTTATTTTTAGTAGAGTGAGTAGAGATTGTAATAAGTTAACTAATATGTGTGCTAGCATTGCTCATTGTAATAATTTTGTTTGGAACAGCTATAATTTGGGATATATTCCTCCTTTTATTAGCTTGCAAAAGGAGAAAAGTTATCATTTTCTTAGTTTGTAATCTCTTTTCCTTTTAATAATATTGCTTCTGCATCTTTCTAAAAAACATTCAGGAGAGAGAAAATAGAAAATATTAAAATCATTGAAAACAAAAATAAGATTAAGGTCGCCTAAATTGAATAGAAAAATTTTCGGAATTAGACCAATAGAAAATACTAGCCCAAATCCAACTTCTCTCTCCTTCTGCTCTATCACCACACCGACCATGCATGCAAATGGTGAATGAATGGGAAATGGTGAGAAATATTTAAATGATTTAAATGGGCTAGCGCCGCAGTGCTCTCCACTAAGGAAATTAGCCAAGCGAAACAAAGGAGACAGTGCTATAGTGTTCCACATCAATGCCACAACACTCGGAAAGTCATTTATAAATAGAAAGGTCAGTGCTTCCATGCTCCCAAGAAAAATTTTTTCTTTTTCTATTATAAATTAAATTTTTAGAAATTCATTTAAAAAAATTAAACACACATATTCATACAAATGATAAACATGCATGAGTCTTGTGGTTATTACACACCAAGCCTATCACAACTAGAATTCACTCCAAATTCAATCACTAAAAATTCTCTCTTTTTATTCCACAACAAATAAGGTTTAAATACAACTTACAACAAGAGAGATAAAAATTTGAAAAGAAGAGGGAAAAATGTAAAGGAGCCCATGCAATGTAACCACCCACTCCCTCCTAACGTGGTCGTTCACTTCACTCATGCCTAGCTACTTGCTTGGTTGTGTGCTTCACTCCATGACTTAGCCACTTAATGAAACTAATTGTCTTCAACTAGTCCTTTAACACAACATCCACGACACAAACACCCATGCTCACATAATTACTAGTATAATTTTATATGAAATTTTCACACATATAATATCATCATAATAATTACGTAGAATGATAAAAGAAATTTTCTAGCACTAGATCTTCAGCTTGCTCCTGGTGATGGGTTCACTATGTTCAACTACAACATTCCTAGACTGAGCCCTGGTGATTCGACCATTTCTATCATCTTGTGCTTTAGATCCTCTTAGTGCTACACCAGTTCTCTTATACCTTAAAGATCTATTATCTGAAGAGTTGAAGTCTAAATAGCCAGTTGCAAACTCTGGTGCTAGCTTCTTCAAATCATCTCTAGTAAGCCAAGTGTTTTTAGCGAATGGTTTGTCTCTCCATCTTAAAAGAAATCTATGACCTCCAATATGGTCTATTTCATTTGTGATGATGTGATCTACCTCAAAGAATTGAGTATTGGTTAAACACCTACAAAGATGATTTAGTGTTCTTACAAAAGAATCATCCTATGTACTTAGAGTTGGTTAACTCTCCTATATGATATAATATCTTTCGTATAAAAAAATTGGGAAGATAGAGATGTTATATGGTAATTCAATAAAATATTGATTCGTGCCAATTTTTTAATAATCTCAAATGGCCCAAATGCCCTAGTTTGTAATTTTCCAGACCAAGTTGAAGTAAACCACAAAGGATAAAACACATGGTCCCCTACATTAAAATATTTAAAGGTTTTTTTTGTTCTTATTTTCAGTGTATTTTTCATTAGTGACTTTTAATTGTTGCGCATCAAAATGACGTGTTATTAGCACCATGCATGGGTAATGGCGCATGGCGCAAATAGCATGCACCATTATATTAATATGTTATAAATTTAAATTATAAATTATAATTATAATTTGTAAGATTTATATATTAATATCAAAATTAATTATTAATTAATTAAACATCAAATTAATAAAATATCAAAAAAATTTATTTTATCTTAACATTGTAGGATATAAAGCTTTTACATTTGCTATTTGGTAGGATTTATGCTAAATTATGTTTAAATCTTGCTCAAATCTATTGATGTAAGTTTTCATAGGATTTAAAGTTATCATTTTTACTATTTTGCAAGATATTTATGCTTAAATTTTGCTCAAATCAACATATATATATATATATATATATATATATATATATATATATATATATATATATATATATATATATATATATATATATATATATATATATATATATATATATATATATATTGCATCACGTTTAAAATGACATGCGTCGCAGTGTGAGCCATGACTCCACACAAAACTTTGCACCGTGATGGGCCATTGCCATTGATAAGTAAATGTAGGTGAGAAATATGTTGAAATTAATTTGGTGGTGATTAATTTTTTTTATTATTTGGTGAAGGATGATCAAATAACACTGCCGTTGTCAGGTCCCAAGTCCTGAATGAGAAAAGTGGAGGGTTGCGTTAGGTAGTCGACAGCCAGCGAAAAACTTGTTGAATAATAATAACATGAATCATTTAAGAAATTGTGTTAATGCTAAAGCATCCCCTGGAAGCGATGCGCTGTGTGACCTGAATACAGTGACAAGTATGGAAGGGCCGCTGCACCGGCACCCGGGTGCAGTGTTAAATAGGCAAGGGTTCCCACATCAAGAATGGATGTGGGCAAAGAAGTTAGTCCATGAAACGAAAATTAGGATAAGAACTTGAAATATAGTTTCCCTTACAGGAAAATTAATGAAATTAATAGATATTATGATGCATATGAAGATAAATATTTTGTGCATTCAAAAACTAAATTGTTTGGAGAGAAGACTACAGAAATTGATAGTTTAGGATTTAAACTTTGGTATTCAGATAGGAGTCGTACTAGAAATGGTGTAGGTGTTATTATGAATAAGAATTTGAAGGATAAAATAATAAAAATTAATAGGATTGAAGATAGAATTATAGCTTTAAAGATTGTTATTGATGATAAAATTGTTAATATTATAAGTGCTTATGCTCCTTAAATAGGTTTGGATACGAGTTCTAAATTAAAATTTTTGAATGACTTAGAAGAATTATTACAAAAGATACCTCTTGAAGAAACAGTTTTTATTGGAGGAGATTTAAATGGATATGTTGGTAGAGAGGTAGATGATTTTAATAATATTCATGGTGGCCATGGTTTTGGAATAACAAATGAATGTGGCAATACCATATTAGATTTTTGTTTAGCTTATGATTTTTCAATTGCTAATACCTTATTTAAGAAAAAGAATAAGCATCTCATGACTTATAAAAATGGATATAATACAACCCATATTGACTATTTTCTTATAAGAAAATTAAATTGTTTAGATTGCAAATATTGTAAAGTTATTCCGAGTGAATTTATGTACCCAACATCGATTATTAGTTTTGAACTTTAAGATAAAGGGGCAGAAAATAAATAATAAAGCAAAACAATATTTTAGGATTAGATGGGAGCATTTAAAGAAAATTAACAAAAAAAAATTTTAGAGTAAGATTTTAGATATTAGGATTTTAACTGTGCATGAGGATGCAAATGTTATGTAGAAAAAAATGACTAATGATATTAAGCCTATTGCAAAAGATGTGCTTGGAGTATCAAAGGGAAAAGCACCTAATAGTAAAAATAATTGGTTGGTAGAATCCAAACGTACAAGAAAAGATTAAAAATAAGAAGATTTGTAATAAAAATTGGTTTAATTTTAAAAATTCTGATAATTGAGAAAGATATAAAGAGGCTCGTAAGGAATCTAAGAAAGCGATATACGATGCAAAGACCTTAGATTTAAGTTATTTATATAATATATTAGATACTAAGGAGGGAGAAATATATATGTATAAGTTAGTCAAACAAAGAGAGTAGTAAAGATTTAGTTCAAGTGAAGTGTATTAAGGATGAAGATCAAAAAATACTTTTCTTAGAAGATGATATTCAAAAAAGGTTGATGAGATATTTTGCTAAACTTTTTAAAGAAAATTGACAAAATAAGATTGACTTTAGTGACCTTAGCACCCTAAATGAAAATAAAGATTTATGTTTTTATCGGCGTATCAGTAAAACCAAAGTTATAGAGGCTTTAAAAAAAATGTAGGGTAAAAAAGTTGTTGGACCTGATGATATTCCAATAGAGGTGTGAAAATGCTTAGGAGATGAAAGAATTTTTTGGCTTACTAAATTTTTTAATACTATTTTGAAGACTAAAAAGATGCCAGATGAGTAGAGAATGAGTGTGTTAATTCATATTTTTAAGAATAAAGGTGATGCATAAGATTGTACGAATTATAGAGGAATTAAGTTAATGTGTCATACTTTAAAACTATGGGAGCGAGTTATGGAGCATAGGTTGCGGCGTGATACTAATGTTTCTCAAAATCAATTTGGATTCATGCCGTGTAGGTCGACTATGGAAGTCATACATTTATTAAGAGGTTTGATGGAGAAATATAGAGAAAATAAGGAGGATCTACATATGATATTTATTGATTTAGAAAAAGCATATGATAAAGTTTCAAGAGAAGTGCTATGGAGAGTTCTTGAAAAAAGGAATTAATAATGCTTATATTCAAATCATAAAAGATATGTAGGCAAAAGCTATTACTTGTTTTCAAACACAAGGTGGTTTAACCAAGTATTTCCCTATTTCGGTTGGGTTACATCAAGGATCAGCCTTAAGCCCATATCTTTTTGCTTTAGTCATGGATGTTCTTATTAGACATTTACAAGAGGATATACCTTGGTATATGCTTTTTGCTGAGGATATTCTTCTTGTTGATAAAACTAGAGAGGGAGTAGAAAGTAAACTTGAATTGTGTAGGTCAACATTAGAGACTAAAGGTTTTCGCTTGAGTAGATCTAAAACAGAAATATGGAGTATAATTTTAGGAGTAATAGACCTAGTGAGGGGATTGTGACTTTGGGCAATCAAGTCATTAATAAGAGTACACGTTTTAGATATCTTGGATCTATTGTTCAGAGTAATGGTGAAATAGATGGGGATATTATCAGCAGAATTCAAGTTGGATGGTTGAAGTGGAGAAATGCATCGGGCTTGTTGTGTAATAGAAAAGTACCCCTCAAACTTAAGGAAAAATTCTATAAGATGGTAGTGAGGCCTGCAATGCTTTATGGTGCTGAATGTTGGCCATTAAAAGAGAAGCATAATACTAAGTTAAGTGTGGCAGAGATGAGGATGTTCAGGTGGATGAGTGGCTTTACCCTTAGAGATAGGATACGAAATGAGCATATACATGAAAAGGTTTGAGTAGCTCCAGTAGAAGATAAGATTGGAGAGAGTCTCCTTAGATGGTTTACTCACATAAAACGGCAGCCTTCCAATGACCCGATTAGGAGAGTAGAGGTATTAGATTTGACTTATGTTAAGAAAGGTAGAGGCAGACCTAAAAAGACTTGGTTAAAAAATATTAGGAATGACCTTTCTTTATTAGATTTAAACGAGAATTTGACCTTTAATAGGGCACAATGGAGAAAAAGGATTCACATAGTGGGATAAAGGCTTGATGTTGTTGTTTGTGATGAAGGATGATCAAATTTGCTAAAGAAACATATAGTATCTATCATCTTGAGGAATCGAACCATCATTAAAACTATATAAAACCTTTATTATCATATTTTTTCTTATAAACCCTTAAATTGAATAAAGAAAAATCTAGCTTTAACACCAACACTTTAGCCGCCCAAGGTTTACAATTGCACAATTAGGCATGGAGGCATTTTTCTTTCATGAGGCGAGGCATAAGCCTCAAAATTTAAAAATTGTGTAAAATGAAAATAAATGTTAAAAGTGAGTTTTTTATATAATACCTAAATAATCTGTTAAAGAATGACATTAACTTTATATTGAACTATGAAGTAACAAATTTGATTTTACATAAAAAAATAAAAAATTTAAAAAATTTAAAAAAATAAAAAATTTAAAAGAAAAAAATAAATAATAAATAAATAAAAATAAATAAAACAAAAAATTGCATAAGACGTAAAGCGGCAAGTGATAAATTGCATGAAATCGAATTGAAATCCAAATATTATAAGAGCAAAACAACATGAAATACCAACCCCAAAAAATTTTGACCAGAAGAGATATAGAATTTATATAAAAGTATCATATAACATCATGTTTAACTCCAAATCCATTCTTTCTCAATTTTTTACTCATCCACATTTAATTCCTCAAAAACGCTGACATAATTGGCAACAACTTAGAAATCATCTACATTATCAGCACTGAATCTTATTTATTTGAGTCGTCACCATAACAAATTACTCTCTCCCCTACCTCATCCAATGGAGTTCAATGCCTATTAATATATTTCTTCTTCATTTATTTTAATCATCTTTATCTTTCATAAATATTTATCATTAACATAAAAATAAGAATAATACTCCAAATTTTTTAGAGGAGGTGGTGGTGGTATGCGGCTTTCAAGTGATTCCCGAAAGTGGCTATAATAGTGTTAGCTACGGCAAAGGCGGTTTGCTGGAGGTTGAGGCGGTTGAGAGGAAGTTGTAGTAGCTTAGGGGTGCATGAAGGCATGATTCATTCAAGGCTTTAGTTTATGATTTAGACAAGTTTTAATATAATTTATATAAATCGGGTGAGGCGTGCATCAAAGCGGGCTTCAGCCAAGCTCAAGCGCAAGCCTCATTAAAAAAAAAAAAAGTTCGAGCTGTAAGCCTCAAGGCATGTTTCACTGGAAATGCGCTTAGGCGAGCCTCAAATTACGCAATTTTAAATAATATGGCTACCCATCATTTATTGTTCTTAAAACCATATTTCCTTTATTAGTCATAGATATCAATATCACATAATTTCATTGCAAAGCTAATAAACAAGAAAAACACAACAACAACTTCAAGCCTTTATCCCATGAATCCTTTTTCTCCGTTGTGCCCTGTTAAAAGTTAAATTCTCATTTAAAACTAATAAAGAAATGTTATTTCTAATATTTTCTAACCAAGTCTTTTTAGGTCAACATTTACCTTTCTTAACATAAGTCAAACCTAATACATCATCTTTCTTAATCGGGTCATCAGAAGGTCATCGTTTTATGAAAAATGGTCTGACACTAGGTCGAATGATCCCTACCTCCAACGTCTCTCTGATCAATCTCTCGATCTCATCCTTCCGGATTGGGAAACAATGATACGGACAAACACCGACAGGTGAGACTACTTCCTTCAAGAAGATAGCATGCTTGTATTCCCGTGCAGGAGGCAACCCCTGAACTAGCTAAAACACCTCTCGATACTATAGGTGAACCATGTATGGTACTTATATATTTTTGTCTTCCAAACTCTGCAGCTCCACCAAAAATCTCATTCCTTCACCCTTTCCTCTCTTTGGAAGTGGATCAAAAATCACATCCATGTCATTTGTCAATGTAACCGATAATATTGAGCTAGCAAGAACCAGATTCTTCATAGGTGAGGCTATTGAATTCTTGTTCACTTGAGATTGAGAAACTATAGAGGCTTTGGAATTTTTCCCAGTATAAGCAAGGATTATTAAACAAAACTTTGCATCAGATTCAGCTACTTTAGCAAATTTGTTCATGCATTGTTGACAGTTATGCGTGATAGGAATTGAATGTCGTTGAATCTTATAATGTACTATCACCTATGACATGAAGATCCAACACCTTCATTATCATTCCATCTAGATTGGAAATTTTTTCCTCCATTGATGACATTCTGTCCTCAAATGCTAATTTGAGTTGACAAACATTTCCTTTAAGAAGCTCTTCCAAGGCATCAACTTTCTTTGCCGCCATATATCACAAAAAAGAGCTCTAATACCATTTGATAGGAACTGAAGACAATTTCCTCGAAATTAATAAACGGCAATAAGAAATTAGAATGAAGAACAAATCAAAACTATTTTTATTGCAAGATATATAAAAGAAAATAGAAAGATACAGTTGGATCTTCAATTCAAGAGGAAGATCCGACTCTCCCAAATCCCAAGCTATCGACTAGAGCCCAAATATCCTAGGAATAAACTAAATTTAGCAAACTCCAAAACATATCCTAAAATCACCCTATTGTTATCGTTAAATAGGCTCTCATAAATCCCTCCAAAATCAGCCCCATTTCCCTAAATAATTCTCTCTCATATTTGAATTCAAATTAGATTTTTTTCCCCAATTAATTCCCTCCGAATTGTAATTAAAATTTTCCTAGATAATTCCCCCTTAATTCCTCCTCCTTTTCCTTAAATAATTCTCTCTTAGAGTTGAATTCAAATTAGATGTTTTGTCCTAAATAATTTTCTCCCAATTTTAATTAAAACATTCATAAACAATTCCCCTTTGATTACGAACTTTTCTAAACAGCTCCCTCTTGATTAAAAAATTTCATACTGTCAAGATGGACTTGATAAGGTGGAACATTTGGCATATGTGTATAGAATTCAGAAGTCAAAAGGTTAATATGAAACATTGTAAGGTGTTGTGAAATGATGGATTGGTTGATATCATATATATGATATAATAACCCCACGTAATACCCTCA
Organism: Dendrobium officinale; assembly: GCA_019514585.1. Lineage (NCBI taxonomy): Eukaryota > Viridiplantae > Streptophyta > Magnoliopsida > Asparagales > Orchidaceae > Dendrobium > Dendrobium officinale. Next base: position 29,743,602 of record CM033686.1, on the reverse strand, counting down.
AGATCCACATAATTTATTACAGGGAGCTATAAAGAGCTAGAGATAGATGCTAGAGTCATAAGTGCAGGAGCAAGATCCATGTGATTTACTAAATGGAATTTATAAGAAGCTGGAGACTAATAGGGGAGTCATAAATGCGGGAAAAAATATCCTCATCAGAATATCTGATACATGAGATTACTAATAGTACCGTTATATATGTAACTGGTTTAAAGATATAACTGATTGACTTATGAGATTAAATGAATGATAAGATTGACTGAATGAATAAGACTAATTAAATGATAAAAATAAATTTAATAGTTGATTAACTAAACAATATTAACTTCGCATCAAGACTGATAATTGATAGACTGAGATGTGATATGTAATAGACTAATAAATTGATATAAGTGATCGATAATATATATATATATATATATATATATATATATATATATATATATATATATATATATATATATATATATATATATATATATATATATATATTTCAGTTTTATCTTGCATTGAAAATAGTGATAAGTTTTGGTTATTTTTGAGTTTTTATGCTCATTACGTGATTTTAAATCATTTTAGACAATATGCCTGCAAGTTGAGGCTAAGCAATTGATGATAGTTTGTTTCATTTTCAATTTTTAATTTTATAGATATTCATTGTAGTATGTTGTGACTATTGTTTATGTTGTTTTAGACTTATGAATCATAATGTAAATATTGATAGTAGTAATATAATTATATTTTTCAATGTTTATATTTTTCTCGAATGCTCAGCTATGGTTATTAATAGAATTGTTAATGAAATGAAAACATAAATAAAGAGAAAAAAATGAAATTCTTTCATTTTAGATCTTGGAGAGAGACAAACGTGGAATCAACTTAAAGGTTAGTGGAAGAATTTGATTATAATCAGAGCTGCATTAATTATTGCATTATTTAATGATTAAAATGTATTTGAAGAAAGAGGAGAGAGAGAAAGCTCTCCTAGCCTTTTCGTTCATTGTTCCTATTATGAAAATTATTCTGCTCGTTGTAAGTGACCAAACTCTTTTTCCAATGAATTTGATTTCTATGGGTTTTATCTCACTTAAATTATAAAAAATGCATTGTTCTCTAATTTCGTAAGCTTTCACCGTGGAACTTTGATATGTTATAGATTTGATTATTATGAACAATTTGATATGATTTTATTACATTTTCACTAGTTAAATAAATGTATAAGAATTTCTATGCAAAATGAGTAGAGGAAAATGTATGTTAAAAACGAACTGTAAAGTAATGTACTATGACTTTGATACGATACTAAAATGTGATATTTGTTGAAATAATTAATATGAGAGTATGCATTGAAATGTAATATTGATATTGATCTGATAAGAATACTGCCTCGATGGACCGATAAGCTGGAATATTTGGCAATGTGTATAGAATTCGGAAGCCAAAAGGATGATATGAAACACCGTAAGATGTGCTGAATGATGGACAGATTAATATTAAATATATAATATGATAACCTCACGTGATACCCTCAATATCCACATGATTTACTGAATGGACTTATAAGGAGTTGAAGATAGATACATGAGTCATAAGTGTAGGAGAAATATCCACGTGATTTACTGATTTGGAGTTATAAGGAGCTGAAGAGAAACATGGGAGTCATAAGTGCACGAGCAAGATCAGATACCCTCATCTGAATATATGATACACGAGAGTAATAATAATACTATTATATATTTTAATTTATATATATAACAGATTGACTGATGAGATTGAATGAATGATAAAGACAGACCAACTAACTGATTGACCAAATAAAAGTAACTCAATATCAGGACTGATGATTAACAGACTGAGATTTAATAAGTATTAGATTGATAAATTGATATAAGTGACCAACACAATATATATATATATATATATATATATATATATATATATATATATATATATATATATATATATATGATTCATTGTTTAAAATTGTGCAATATGCCCGCCTCTGTGCAATTCCACTGAAAAATGCCTCAAGGCTTACGCCTCGAATCTTTTTATGAGGCTTGCGCCTCAACTTGGTTGAGACCCGCCTTGAGAAGCGCCTCGCTGGCGTGAGGCAATACGCCTCACCTTAGTTATATATATATATATATATATATATATATATATATATATATATATATATATATATTAAAACTTACCTAAATCATAAAATAAAGCCTCAAACAAATCATGCCTTAATACACCCCTGAGCCACAACTTTATCTCGACTATCTCGACCTCTAGCTTACTGCCTTCACCGCAGCCACCACTGCCGTAGCAACCATCGGGGATCACTTGAAGGCCGCACACCACCACCACCTCTTTTAAAAATTTATAAGTATTACTCTCACCATTATATTGATGACAAATCTTTATGAAAGATGAAGATGACTGAAATAAATAATCAAGAAGCAGATTGAGAAGCTTGGACTCCACATGATGAGGCAGGGGAGAGACCAGTTTGTTATGATGATGACTCCAATAAAAATACCCTCATTGATGGCAGTGTAGATAATTTATGTGTTGTTGACAACTATTTTAGCTTTCTTTATAAATTAATTGTGGATGAGTAAGGAAGTGAGAAAGAAAGAATTTGAAGTTAAACTTGATGTTATATGATACTTTTAAGCAATTCTTATAATTTAAGTTATTTTCTTCTTGAATTTTAATTCTATTCATGAAATTTATCACTTGTCACTTTACATCATATGCAATTTTTTTATATGTATGTCAATTTGTTATTTCATAGTTCAATAAAAAGCTAAAATGTCATTTTTAACATATTATTTTGTTATTATATAAAAAATCACTTTTAACCTTTATTTTCACTTCACGCAATTACTGGATTTTGAGGCTTAAGCCTCAAAACGCATTGAGGCTTATGCCTCGCCTCATGAATGAAAAATGCCTCAATACCCAATTGCACAATTTTAAACATTGATATGGTTTAATGATTTTCTTATATGACTTACGTCATACTGTTTCACTTTTGCCTTGCATTGAACATAGTGGTATGTTTTGATTACTTTTTAATTTTTATGCTCATTATGTGGTTTTATATGATTTCAGGCAAAAGTAAGAGGCCTGCAGGGTTGAGGATAAGCAATGATGATATTTTATTTTTTATTTTCAGCTTTTGGTTTTATAGATAGCCTTTTGTAGTATGTTGTGACTATTATATATATTGTTTTGGACTTTTTAATCAGGATATAAATATTGAAAGAATTTATGTAATTATAATTCCCATTGTTTATATTGTGGGCTCCAAAAATTCGGCCCCGGCCTCCCCGCCGCGCTTTTCTTCTTTTTGGGCGAATGAGTTTTAACGGATAAGTTCCGGGGTAAATTTTGGAAGGCAGATGGGTTTGTAGATAAGACACTACCCAGAGATTTCGCCCTCATTTTGTGAGGACTTTATGATCTGAGTTCTGGTTTCCTATAGGCGCAAGCCCCTATAGTTAATTACCCCTCCCGATCATGAGAGAGAACTTTCGATTAAGGCTAGTCGTCAATCAGATACGTAGAGATACGTGTTATCTGGCATATAGTAGCAGCATGGGTTTGAGTATTGGAAACTGGATTTGGATTTGGGTATATTTGATATTTAAAATAGGAAATTGCACCATCTAGCACTTAAAGCGGATGGTGGGGGAATGGATGATGGACCCGATCAAGATCCCATGGTTCCGTCGTCCCGGGCCATCGTGGTCCCTGGTCTACTTAGTCAGAGGAGGTAATCGACCCAACCTGACAGAAGAATCCTTGTCGGCAGCCATGGGTTGCTTCGTCCAAGGGGACCTTGTAGACCGGGGTTGAATGTTTGTCTAAGGGGACAAATTTGAATCCACCTTAGCTAACAGAGGGCTTTGTGCCCTATCGATCATATCCTATTGATTCATATCTCAAGGATTTAACGCCATTAAGGAGCGTATTGGCTCTGGCCATAACCGGTATTTCGTGGTGCCATTTGACGGCAAAACCACTCGGTTCAGAGGGCCCCGGGTCATAACCGTTTACCTGCAGTGCCATTTGGCGGCGAAACTGCCGGTTAGAGGACATGTACCACGTCCTTACTGGCAAAAGATTATTTGAGAATGAATCCTAATGATATTTTCGACTAGGCATTTGGCTCTTTGTGAGCTGAAGTTTATTTGAATTTGTCCACCCTGGCAGACTGTTGCGGAGGGTGGATGGATTTTGCTTTAAGTGATTAATGGGTTGAATTTCAAATTTAAATATTTTTGGGATTTTTGAGAATTTTCTGGATTTTTGTGGGAATTTGGATGGAATTTTGAGTATTTGGAATGGCATTTGAAAAAATATTTAGGAACCCTTCCGGTTGAGATCTGCATTCAACACAGCCATCATCGGGGTGTTTTGGGTCATTTCTATTTGTAGCTTGAAACTTGTCAACTCAGCCGAGCTATTGACTGAGGATCGGGTTTCGTAGGCTTCGTGCCTTTATTAGTAAATTCATATTGTTGTAGGCCATGAAGGCCTAATATGAATGTTTTAAAGCAAATATACCGGTCGCCACAACTTTATATTTTCTTAATGGTTCGAACCCTGTCGACTTCTATTGACCCGTATAGAAGGATCGGTTTTGAACCAGAATTCACTTATTGATCCGCGCAGCTTCCCTAGACGTCACGTGTGTACCAATAACACGCTCGCCGGGGCCCATGCGGGTGTTTGGGGGCATTTTATAATTGAACCACGTCCACTCCTTTTATCTGCTTAGGAGGATCGAGTTCAAAATTTGATAACCCGCGCAGCATCCCTAGACATCACGTGTATTTTTATAACACGCTCGTCGGGGCCCATGCGGGTTTTGTGATTGCTTTTATCCCTTTTAGTGTACCTATGTGTATACAAACTACTGTGTACGTGCGAGGGTACTTTGGAAGTATTTGTAGACACCTTCTGTCTGCTTGTATGGAGGTTGCAGATCCGATGGCGTGGCGTAGCATCTCCTGGATTAGTTGTTCGCTGCTTTGTACAAGTAGACTGTCGTGCACTACTCATTGCTTTCTACAGGTGGATCATAGTGCACTAACGAGTATCCTGCCTTGTTCGTAGATTATATGTAATATTCGTAGCGGAGCTCCAACAGAAGCTCGTGGGAGCTTGTATCTGTCCTATTCTTTATGCACTCCGTTGTGGCTTAGGTCTTTACATCCACTACTATTGCAGGTAGGTAGGTAGATGTCTTCCTTCACAGACTGAAATTGACTTCAGGATACTGCATTTACTGAAGTCCTTCTATATCTACCCATAAATAACAAGTTATACATACATCTGTATTCGTAGAAAGATTGTATGTATTGCAGATCTTTAATTCTCATTCCTGAGCAACTTGGATTTTATTATGACTAGTTTTTTATAGTCATTTATAAACGACACCTTGGATGTATGGAGTGTTGTATCTTCTTGCATGATTGTTGTACGAACTGATGTCCAATTTCAACTTTATAGTTTGCAAGATTGTATATACTTCATTCTTGTATGTTGAATTGTTTGTTGATGATGAAGATTCTATTGCATTCATTTGTACACATTTCATCCAGTTGATATGTTAATCTCTCGATAGTGAATGAAAACTTTGTATCGTTAACCTCTGGCATGTCATTATATTTCCATCTGACTTTGTAGTCACATCATATTCTTCACAATCTTTCGTCAATTAGAAGTGAGATCATGCTTATAGGAGGGACTATAACATGTATGTTGAATGTTGATACCATTGGTCATTAACATTTCCCTTCCATTTGGGATGATCACTTCTTAACCTTCACAATGATTGTGTTGTTAATTACAAGCATATCATTGTATTCTCTTCAAGATCCTTGCTTGCATGGTTAACTTTATCATCTTGCCAAATTACAAGTCTCATTCTAAACATTAAATTACATTCCATGTTGTGCCTTCAATGTTCAAGTACTTCTTCAATTTATTGCTCTTTGCATGTAACAAGTTCAAAGATTATGTATTCCATACAATTCTTTGTTTGTCTTGTAAAGTTCATGTATGAGTCTAATTTGAGCTCATATCCACAACACTTAGTTCATTTGATTTAAGTCATTTATTGTTCATCATTTGTTTAGGCTCACATTTAATTTCAATTTGGATTTTTATTCAATTCAAGTTCAATCTTGTTCAAAGGTCCACAAGTTCAAGTTCAAATACAGTTCAGGCTTCAGATGAGCCTCTTCCCTTCATTCGAGTCCCCTGTAGTCCTTGCAAGTTCAAGTTTGAGTCCTTGTTCAATTTGTCCAAATTCTGTCCAAGTTCAATGCAGTTCCAAATTGAGTTCTCTTGCACTTTGTTTCAATGTTCATATCATTTAATTAAACTTGATTTAAATTTGATTTTTATGCTCAAGTTATATCCAAATTGAGTTTCAAAAATTTTATCCAAGTCCAAAATTTCAGTGAAAATTTCGGCAACCTCCCGGCGTCTCCCTTGTTTAGGGGAAATCTATGAAAAACTGGGCCTCCCGCCACGCTAGAGAAAAACGTGCATTGGTTGTCGGGCACCGGTTTAAAATAAGCAATTTAAATTTAACCCCACCTCGCCGTAGGCGTCGCACCGGGTTCCCTTCCCACCACGCTAGAGAAAAGCGTGCATGAGTTAGTTTTCCGGTCCGACACTAACGCCGAAAACGGGGTTTTGATTACCCGTCCCGTCGCAAGCATCGCAACGAATTCCATTCTCACCACGCTAGAGAAAAGCGTGCATGAGTTGGTCGTTCGCCGCGTTGCAAGCGCCGGGAATAGGTTTTCAAAGTTTTAGAGTTTAGAGAGATTATACCTTGGCTTACCGTCGAGGTGGTGTTGGCACGCAAGTCGAGGGAGAGAGAGAAACATAATCTCTTTTTTTTAATTAATTATAAGTATTTAATAATAATAATAATTAATTAGAATGAATTTAATTAACTATAATTAATATATAATTAACTCATAATTAATTATTAATATAATTAATCATAATTAAATTTAATTAATTATGATTAAATAATGATTAATAATAACTAATTATCATTTAAAATAATTAATTATAATTATTTTAATTAATTAAGATTAATCCACAATTAATTAATAATTATAATTAAATCAATTAAACATAATTAACTTTAACTAATTATGATTCATTGAATATTAAGTATAATTAATATAATTAATTATGATTAAAATTAATTAACTAATTCAAAATTTTAAACTAATTAATTATAATTAAAATTAAACAATTATAATAAAAATGAAGTAATAATAAAAAAAATGCCCAAAAGGGGCCGTTTGGGACGAGATTTGGCCGCAAGAAGCACGTGAAAGGTAGGAAATTACCCTCACAGCCAACGAGCTCCCCGTGTTGCTTCCGATCGGACAAGAAGGGCGGCTCGGCTTGGATAAGAGGTAGGGATTTCCCTCTCTCTCTCTCTCTGTGTTCTGGATCGGGAGGAGCAAGGGGGCCGGCTTGATTTTGATCGGAGGAAGGAGGCGGGGTCTGCGACAAGGATGGAGATCGGGAGCTATGCGATCGTGTGGGAGTCGGTGAGAGCAGAAAATCGGCAGTGGGAGAGGAATCCTGGATGGGGCGTCGGGAGTGGGAGAGGAGCTCGGAGAGAGCAGTAGCGAACGAGAAGAGATCGTGGAAGAAGAGCTCGTCCCGAAGGCTTCCTCCGCTCGGTATTTAACGACACTCACGGGAGGTGATCGAGGCTGTCATCGCGGGAATAGCGGAGAAACGACTGGAGTGACGCAGATTCAGCGGGATTCGCGGATGTCTTCGACGGATACGAGGTACGGAGCGGGATTTCTTGCGGGATTTCAGGATTTAACATAGCAGAGGTATGATTTCATTTTTATTTCCTTTGGGTATTATATATTGATCAACATATATTTTTCCCGAATGCAATTAATCAACTCAAGTTATCAACAATAGGGTCGTTAATGAAATAAAAACAATAATAAAATGCAAAAGATATGAAATTCTTCCATTTTAAATCCAGGGGCGTGACAGCCACCTCCACCGTTGACTTGTATGGGCTGAAGTTTTTGAACTTGACAATAGCAAGGACTGAAAGAGAAGCAGCCCTCTCACAAGATTTTGGATGATCTAAACACTACCAAGGAAGTCCCTCTCACAGTTAGGGAAGAATAAGGAAAACAACGACGGTCCTTAGGTCTCTCTTGAAGGATGGAAGCAAGAAGAAATGCCTATTGCTCTCAATTTGGAAAATCTAAATTCCGTCTCCCTGCTCTCTATATCTGTCGGCTTTAGAAAAATGAAACAACCCCTCTACAATTTCCTCTACTGAAAGAAAAAGAATGCTTGGCCCTCGTTCCTCTTGGTTGCATGCAATGAGCCCCCAATCTTCATGAAGGTTTAAACATATTCAGCAGCCAATAAGAGGCCCAATCCCTCTTATTTTTTTGGTTTGGATGCACACCTAGAAAGCCTTCCAACTCTCAATTCTTCTCAAAACAAGAAACCTAGGCCACTCAATTTGCCTAGCTTGCACGCCCCAGGAGGCTCTCTGGCTCATTTCTCCTCTTGAAGCCAAAAGGAAATAAGGGACCTCTTATTTTCTTTATCTGGAAGACAAAGCCCTGAAACGAAAAGCCAGCTCGGTCCTATCTAGAAGTCTCGAGTTGCCATAAATCCCAAAAATTCTAGGATAAGATAGGAAGACAGCAGTGCCACTCATTATTTATAAGGAAATTTAAGCAGTTAATTTGAGCTTCCTGATTTAGGGAAGGTTGATTAAGGTTCAAATTAGATCAATTGAACTCACTTGAGTCAATCAAACTCAAGTGGACTCAATGAGACTCGATCCAGCTCAATTTGAGTCAACTCGACACAATTTGTGTCAACAATCAACTTTAGTATATCGCACAAACTTAGGAGGTAATCTTGTGACTTGAAGAAAGGAAAAAAATAAAATGTGTTGGTAAGATCTAGCGTAGAAGCCCAATTTTGATATATGGCAGTGAGAATATACAAATTATTATGAATTAAAATTTCTTTTGAATGTTTTAAAGGTTGAATGAAAAGGTCTAATAAGGCTCTACTATGATAATAAATCAACCATCAACATTGAACATTATCTTATGCAACATTATCATAAAAAGCATAAATGAAGTTAATAAATACTTTATAAGGAGGACCTTAAAGTGGTTTAATCTGTAATCCATTTGTAATCACAGGAGAACAACTTACTGACATTCGAACAAAAGAATTATCAAGGGCGGCCCTTTAGGCAAGTTTGGAATATATGACATTTATTAATTTGCAAGCAAGGGAAGTGTAAAACGACCACAAAAATTTTTTACAATTGCGACCCTCACTCACCAAGACTTCCTCTACCTTTGCAAAGTTTGCCAATTGAGAAAAAACAAAAATTCACCATCATTATGCATCTCGACATGTCAGGACAAAATAAAGTATCATGGAGTACAAATGCCAAGTCTACGGATATCTCGGCTATATGTCTAACTCATATTTTGAAAAAAAAAAGGGCATACATAATTTTCACAATGATGAACATATGTTGGGAAATATATTAGGCATGTTAGGGTTCAACATATGTCGGATATGAACACAAAAGACTTTTTGATGAGTCTGTGCTATGTAGTCCATGTGGCTCCTTTTTCTAACATCTTTTGTTCCTAGACAAGTATATGAGCCTATTTTGTGAGGAACGTGCATTTGATGAATGTATGTTCTTTTAAAATATCTTCTTAAAATAATAAACACCTACCTGCATTCTTTTAGAATGATGTTGCATGCCTTACTCCATTGTTTCCTATTAAGCAACAGATCTGCCGGAAATGCTTCAAGAACAACTCTAGGTAGCACCTGCACCGAAAAAGGGAGTTAGGTCCCTGCAATTGTAGTGACCGTTCAATAGTTATGTTTGTTCGAAATATGGAAAAAAATTAATAAATTTTGGGTAACGGTGTCAGGTCATTAAATCAAAAGCAAAAGCAAGTGTCCTCAAATAGGTTCTAGCAATAATAATAGAAGTCAATTTTAAAAAATAATAATAAAATAAAATAAAATAAAAAAGAAGCCAATTTTCATAGCATATAACTACTATTGGAACGCATAGCATGGTAATGCATGAGTAGTAGAAGGCTCTCTTCTATCGGGACAGAGGGTCTCGTTATCATGCATGACAACCATAAGTTTGTAGCAATCATTATCACTAGTGACTTTATACCAAGCATTTGGATTCAATTTTATGAATCATCATTCTCTACTCATATCTTCAGAAAATTCTATAGGATGTTAATTATATTTTGTGTAATTCATTTGTAAATTTTTATCAAAATCATCTTTAGTTAACCATTTTTCTTCCTAACTATTCCACAAATTTTCTAGCTGACATAATGTCTTCTTGATACTTCTTTTGTCCTCCAATGTATGTAACCAAATTACATAAATCAACTTTTTTAATCCTTTGTCTTAATAGACTACTACCGTTGTGTCAATAATACAATAGTTTTTCAAAATATCAAAGACGTTATCTTAGTGAGGGAAGTTATAATGAAGTAAGAATGAACTCATGATTTTACAAAATGAATACAAAACCATAAACTTAGTAAACTAAAGTTTCTACGTATCAAATTAAAATTGATTTAAAAAATGATCAGAACTGAGTTGTTGGAAATTAGCTTAACCAGAACATTTCCATTCTTGCTGAGATCGTTAACCAAACGCTTGTCAGCATTATCCCGTCCATCCAAAAAAAGCTTCTTCCCTTGACTGGAAAAAAGGGTTTATTTTTCAGTCAACTATATGAAATTAACAACTCACTAAACCTTTAACTCACTCCGTACCTTTTTAGCTCATACCAAACCGGTGATATATGTGTGAATTTAGAGGTGAACTCCTTTGCCACTTCATAACCTCTAGAGTTCCTGCATGATGGATGACATAATCCGCACCACTAGAAAACCATTCATGATGAATTCATGTGTATATCCGTCCTCAATTTAGAGAGGCTAATTAGACAAAAATTAGTTTTGAAGCAAACAAAACTTCAGGAAATCACTTCAGAAATCAACCACACAAAGATGCAATCTTAAGGTGCTGTTGTTTCTTTAAAAAAAGATCAATTTTTTTACAAAAAGCACGAAATAAAACTGGAATAAAAAATTCAAATATGATCCAAACCTCTAATGTTATACTCATCCAAAACATAAAACATCTGTTGAGACGACTGGATTGAGAGTCAAAACATTGATTTTGGTCACATTAGTTTTGCTTCAACACTTTTTGTTTTTTATTAAAAAACATGTTAATAATGATGATCCCAAAGGAAAATGGGTTGTACTCTCTAGTTATTGTGCTGATTTGGTTAGGTTTTAGTTCCCAACCTGAATTGGATCTCTATCTTGGGCTAAAATTCTGGCCAAGATGTTACTTCAATTCATATTTTCGAGACTGGTTTGTTTGCAACCACACACCTAACAAACAACCACACACCTGCACCTTTAACAGATTCATGAACCGCCATGTGCAAGGGCTTTTGTGAGCTATTTACATGTCCATCAACGTGCAAATCTTCACCGCAAATGCGGGTCGCCTAGCTACCTATTTATATGGAGGCACTTACAGCCCGCGAGTTGTCCTCAGCATGTTTTGGCTGAGTCTTCCAATGATCCAGGTAGACAACTTAATTCTAACACCTTTTGTTATTTATTTTAGGAGAGATTTTATAATTATAAATAAAAGAATATCTGTGACATAAAAGTTCAAGTTCAATAATACTTTCTTTGAATTATTTTATGCCCTCTCTATGCTATTGTCTCTGTTGTTGTGATTCTAACCTACTATTATTGGTGATTATAAACTTCAGGTGGAAGCCATCTCCAAGCATTGGCCTAAGGCCTGGATGCTATTTTGGGTGATTCTTTTTCCTTGCTCTTTTCTTGTTCAACCTGTGCGGGTTGAACAATTATATTGGTAACTAATGTGATTTTCAATCCAAAAATTAAACTTGACAGTGTAGATCAATTACTTTGTATTTCTAAACTAACATATTTTTCAACTATCTACTTAGGAACAAAGCTTAAAACTTGACATGTTTTAACAATATCCCCTCATGCTATAGCTCTCTATATCTGCCATCACTCTTAAATGAATGTTTTATTAAGTATCATGCACCAAGAGCACACTAAACCAAATGAATCCTTCGTGAGAGTCCCTTGCTCTTGAACTTTGCCCAAACATGATAGAATAAAAAAAGACCCATGGGAGCCACAAAGGACATGAACCATTTTATCACAAGCGAACTATTGTTTCTATATCACTTTTTAGGGAGGAATCAATCAAAAAAGGGCCAAAATTGAAACAAATTACTAATGGTCAACAATCCGATATGGAACTCAACCTAAAGCTTCAGATGTCTTAACAAATGGGATTTAGACAATTTTGCAAATCAATTGGCTAAAATACTAAATAAGCAAAAAACTAATCATTTTCATCTGCATGCAATGTTTCAAATTGCATTGTTTGGCCTTGACGCATTTTCTTTTTGTGAGGCAACGCATAAGCTCATGGATATTTTGAGGTCTAAGCCTCTGACTTAAATCATTAAATTAATAAAAAAATATAAAAAATAAGTAGCATACACACATGAAAGTAATATGTCAAAAATAAGATCGCAAAAATGCATACAAGGCTATAAGCACTAAATAATAAGTCTCCCATACTCCCAACTCAATATAAATAAATTGTTTAAGATCATAATTTATAAATACAAAATCCTCCCGAACTCCATCAATAAGAGGGCCTTTACTAGAATCATCATTGTAATTAATTGCTTTCTCTTCACTCTTATCTTCAGTTGAATTAAAATCCTCCCAATTGTCCTCAACATCATCAATCTAAGTCATCTCACTCTTCCGTCATCAATGAAAACATATAAACATATTAATTAAAATTTTAAACAATGACTATATTAATAATTCTAATTTTTGTTACGAAAATTTATACTAACATTTTATGTTAATTTCTTGTTGACTTTCGTTAATCTTTTCCTCAATTTAACAAATAAGTCAATATCGAATCTTTTTCTTAAAATTGTGATCGCGAAACTTCATTTTCAACCTCCTCAAATAATTCATCATCCAAAGGAACGTCATTTTTACTAAGAAATTTTCATCATACTCCAAAACGTCCTTTCTCAAATGTCCATCTTTTAATCTTTTGTTATATATAATGTAAATCAATGAATTCATCCTAAGAGATAATCAAGTGATTTCATCTCTTGATATGAACTTAGTTATAAGTACTTCAATTTTACTTGCACCACGATGACAAGCATGGAAGACCAATCATTTTGACTAGAAACCTTTATAATCCAAAACTATCATCTCCAAATTAAGGATTTGTTTGATTAGGCTTAATATCTCTGTTTTCATTTTCATGAAGCCAAAATCAGTTATTTTTAAATATTTGGAAGAACAATTTTTATATAATTCCTTTTCACATAACTCCATTTTTTTGTCTGTCAAAAAAGTTATTTGATTTCTATTTATTCCGTTTCAAACTCAATTTCTACAAATAAGCACTTAAAAAATGTTACTCAAACCAAATTTCATAATTAAAACTTTGTTTTAATAAATCCCTTTTTCTCAACATCTGTTTCTAAAACTTCATTTTAAATAAGCAACAACCCAACAAAACAAAACCTAAATTCACCTCTAAACTAATTTAAAAAAAGCACAATGAGCATAGAATATAAATTAAAAAAAAAAAACTAATCAATGAATACTAAAATTTAGTGTAAATAGAATCCGTAATAGGAGAATACTTTTCTATAGAGTCTTTAGTTTGTTGAAATCCAAATATTCTTTCTTATTTCTAAAAACTATATGTTGCAGATCAGCATACCCCCTCTATTGAGTCAACAATCATTATATCCATGGAATGTAAATTGAATTTGAACTTATGAGAACCAAAAATATATTATTTCATTCTTGTGCACCTCCTTTAACTACTTTATTACAATTGTTGCATTCCAAATAAAAGCATGTCTTCTCACTCTCATAAATTCACACTTGAACACTGCACTTCTGATGCAACTTAAAGCTCTATTAGGATTGCAAATTAAAGACTTCCTTTCTTTACAATTTAGACAAACATAAAACAATATAACAATATTATTTTGAATAGACACACCTTACAACTTTAAATAAAAGGGGCAACAACAACAAGCAATTTAAATAAAAGAACAGATAAAGAAAATGCGTCAAGGCCGAGTACATCAAGGCTATTAGGGATTCCCAATCCACCTGTATCTTTCTTTTCTTGCCTTTTCTGCTCTTATTTCCCATTAAACTCTCTTCAAAGTCTCTTGTCATTTGAAAATAGCCCAAGATTAACAAATAAATAAAGAAATAAGAGCAGAAAAGGCAAGAAAAAAAGGAGAATTTATACGAACATCAAGGCTAGTGGAGGTGACATAGCAACTGTGACACAGGAGTAAGTTCTGCATAGCCACACATTCAAAGCTGTTGTAATATGCGGGTATATGGCTCCTTGCAAGGTCCACTTCTTGTATCGCCTTCATCATGGTTTTGAGTGAAACCATGGTTCTGCAAAGTTTGGTATTTCCTCGTAACACCACCTTCTCCCCCTCCACCTAAATCTCCAAAGTCAGAGAATTGAGGTCTACCTTCGTCTCCCCAATCATCTGTAACAACATCATCCTTAGGATCACATCAATGCACCCAAAATCCAAGGGAAGAAAATCATCCACTATTTGTATACCCTGGAGTGTCAACACCAACCACTGCATATCCCCCTACTCCTCTCCACCTTTCTTGTTCCCATCATAACCCCAAAGCTCCTTGTGTCCGCCAACTTCAATCACAACTGATGCACGACCCAACTTTAGATGAAGGTATGTATAGCCCTATTATCCACCAATAGCACCACTGGTTATTCCCTGATCTTCACCCTTACTTTAATTGTGTGATTTAGAGTAAACCCCACCATTAAATTAAGGGATACTTCTGTCACATCTAGATGTAACTGCTCCCCTCCTGCTTCCACCCAAATATCCTCATTGTTGGTCTACTCCCCCTCACAAAACATAACGACCTAGAGTGTGCGGACTTTACATTGATGAGCGGGTGCATACTTCTCATCACAATAAAAGTACAAACCTTTCTCTCTCTTATCCTACACCTCTACTTCTGTGAGGCGGTTAAAGTTGGCCCTAGGGCAAACTCCCCCATTTTTCTCCCTCGGTGCTTCTAGCTAAATGACATCGTATGGGTCCTTGATGCCAATGAAGTTGAGGTACTTCTATAAAAGCCTCCGGCAACCCAGCTCTTACTAATCCTCTCCATCTGTCTCTGATCCTCCGCTATCTGAGCTAGCTCCATCATTTTTTCTAACCCCCTCATCTCAGCAATCGGAGGTCCGCTCATATGTCGGGTTTGAGACCCTTCATGAAATTTTCCTTCAATACTGCTTCTGAAATTCCCATCAACCTACTTGACAGCAACTCAAACCTCTCCTTGTACCCCATAACAGCCCCCGCTGAGTTAAGGCAATGAATTTCTTATATAGGTCTTGTAACGCCCCAAGATCTACCTTGGAAAGAATTTCAAGCAATCCATCAACAATTTACCAGAGCTATCTATAACTTCAATCAAACAGTCTAGCAAAAATCTATAACATTTAAAACATCAATGTACAATTCTATTCATACCTCAAAAGATCATATACAATACTCAGAAACTACACTATGAACACAAACACATGAACTGAAATCTATCATGTCCTGAGTACAAAAGAATATCTATAACCAAAAAGGACAAAAACCTGGAGATTCCTGATCAACCTCAATCTCCTGCTCCCTTACCCTGACCTGAAAATATTAACCACATATAATGAGCTTCAAAAAGCCCAGCAGGTCACCTAATACCGACAACTGAAATCAAAGCACGGTACTGGAAACAATATGCATGTCAGTCAATCAAATCCATAACAGTCTATTTCACATGATCAATGAATCTATGCAAATACGAAAATCAAATCAGTAGTCAATGCAGCGGTAGAAGAATCAATAAACAGTAGGAAGAACTCCATCAAGCGCGCTCAATACACTTAAAATATCAGAAGAATCCGTAAACAGTAAAAAATCAGTCGATCAGTCAAATCAATCGTATCAAATCGAATCAATCAAAACAATACTATCTGGTCAATTAAATTGATCGGTATGAAATCATAAAATTAATACAATAAAGCCCAAGTCTATACTAGCAATGAATCAAATGCAGCAATTCAATACAGTGTAGAAGAATTAGTATCAATGAAGCAAGAGATGAATCCATAGTATCCATAACCATAGCATCAATGAATCAATTACAGTATTCATATTCATACAGTATCTATAACAGTAGCAATGCGCAGTGACAGAATATAAATATCAATGAAATCGTACGATGACAGTAAGTCCGTAAATCTATCAGTAAATCCAAATCAATAAAGCAATAAATCCATCACGAGTCAATGCCGTACACATGCATTTCAATACAATAGTCTTACTGAACAAGTACGATCACTGGCTATTCGATAATACATAGTGCTGTTGTAGAAATCCATAGTGCTGTTGCAGATATCCATCCGTTGGTTCCATAAGAGTCGTCACTCTGTGCCCGTCGGCTACCCGTCGGCATATTAAACTTCTTATGACTCACAATCGTTATATCAATGATCAATAGTTTAAAGGAAAGCCCGTCAGCCCACCATCCTGTACAGGTCAAGTCAATCTCCAACCAACGGTTCAACCAGACTCCACTTGTCTTTCAGTATTCAGTATTAGAACAGTATAGCAAATCATATTCACATTCGTATGCATATCAATTAAAATCATCAATTTCAGAAAATCGGAAATCATACGGAAAACCGGCGGCGTAACGGCAATACACGGAATTTACACAAAAATTCCTAAAAATCACAATTTACCAAATTAATACAGAACGTGCACGACAACATTATAAGACTTCTATTCTACTGAAGCAACATCAATCAACAACCTGATATTTATCTACTCGATCAAAATCGCACAGAACTCAAAATAACCGGTAGAATCATTACAGAAAATACTCAAAACGTGTAGAAAAATCATATCAATACATATCAAAAGCTGTGCGGTGAAAGTTTCGTCAATACAAAACGATGCGCGTTTTTCGGTAACGAAAACACAATTCTGTGCACAAAACGATCAAAACTCAACATCTTCGAAAACAGAAATAGGATTCGGAGTCCTTACCGCGAGATAAACAATCCTTTCAACAACGGCGACGGACGAAAAGCGCTCCGCGGCCTCCGAAATCCAGCTTTTCCTTTGCTTTCCTTCTCCTTCTCTCTCCTCAGATATTTTGTTTTAAAAAAAGATTTTTCTCTCTCATCAAATCGAGCTGATTTTCTTTTAAAACAAGCCTGATCGGCCCGGCCGATCGCCATATCATCCAGGACGATGTGAACAAAATCCAATCGTCCAGGACGATATCTCAGGACGATAATTAATTTTCTCAGACAATAAAAACCCTTGCTCACTGACTTTTGCCATGCACTGATCGTCCCAGGACGATCCAAAATCGGCCTGGACGATCCTGGAAGAAAATCAAAGAAACGAGTTCTCACAATCTTCCCACCTTAGAAAAATGTCGTCCCGACATTTCCCTAAGGGTCCGAAGCAAAATCGATACAAAACAAATCCATCCAAATCCAAATCAAAATCAAAACTCGACGAAAATCATACAAATCACACAATCCAGTCAATCACATGTCACTATGCATGATCATATATCAATCAATCAATTAGTCAAATCAACTTACCAGCAGAACTTTCTGGTCGTTGTTGATCTTCATAATGCTGTAAACTGTAGATACGTGGCACCACTAGAGAAAGTGCAGGAGGTCGTGGCGCAACAGTCTCCCTCTGACTATCTCTGACGGCTCTATCAGTCATCCGGTTTCCTGATCTCTCACTGTAGGCTCTCGAGCCAATTGTCCTCTGCTGTCCTTTACTTGAATCAGTCCTTCCGCCCAATCCTTTCTGAGGGCAATTTGCTGCTCTATGCCCTTGCTGTCCACAGTGAAAGCACTGCCCCGTCAATAAGTAACACCGACCTGCATGTCGTCGACCACAATGAATGCACTCGCTGGAACCAGAAGATACTACTGATGCAGATCCCCTTGAATCACCTACTTGCTTCTCTTCTCTCTATCCCTTTCTCTACCCGATTCCTCTCGTCTGACTTCATCTCTCCTCCTCCTGGTGTCGTCATATCTCGATACTGGCGTTGCCAAATCAATCTCTATCAGTCTGGCCCGCTCCACCAACTCAGAAAACTCATGGATCCGGAAGGGTACTAGTGGATGTCTCAGCTCTCTATTCAATCCGTGCAGAAATCTATAGCATTTTTCTTCAGCAGTAGGGATCAAATGAGAAGCATACCTCGCAAGTGCAGTAATCTCGGCCTCGTACTGCATCACTGTCCTGCATCCTTGTTCCAATCTCATAAAAGCTTCCTGCATTTGTCGTTGAGCTGACGGAGGTACAAACCACATCTGAAACACTGTAGTGAACTCATCCCAGGTGATCTCAGCATTTGTCTTTCCCTGGAATTTCTCTCTGTTGTCCAATCCACTATCTCTCTACTTCTCTTTCAAACAGAAACACAACCAAAGATACCTTTCAATTTCCCGGACACTGCATGCTGTCAAAGATCTTTTCTACCCTCATTATCCAATCTTTAGCAGCCTGGGGTCCCACAGCTCCTTTGAACAACGGAAGCTTCAGCTTATGAAACATCTGCAAGTGCTTATCTGCTTCTTCTTCTTTACTCCCACTCATCTTGCTCTGTGCATCCCCATCACATGTGCTATAGCAGTAGCCAACTGCATCATACTCTCTGAAGGTACTGGAGCTGCACTGTGTTGCTCGTTTGGTACACTTGATTCCGGATTATCCATTTATCTTTTCACCTGCACAATTCAGAATAAATGATACACACATGCAATTATGTATGCAAAATGATGCACTTACAGCTACCCATTCTACCCAACTCTCAATCCAATCCTATAACTCTGGTAACAATCCCTTCTTCCAATAACACTGCTCTGATACCATTTGTAACGCCCCAAGATCTAACTTGGAAAGAATTTCAAGCAATCCATCAACAATTTACCAGAGCTATCTATAACTTCAATCAAACAGTCTAGCAAAAATCTATAACATTTAAACATCAATGTACAATTCTATTCATATCTCAAAAGATCATATACAATACTCAGGAACTACACTATGAACACAAACACATGAACTGAAATCTATCATGTCCTGAGTACAAAAGAATATCTATAATCAAAAAGGACAAAAACCTGGAGATTCCTGATCAACCTCAATCTCCTGCTCCCTTACCTTGACCTGAAAATATTAACCACATATAATTAGCTTCAAAAAGCCCAGCAGGTCACCTAATACATACAACTGAAATCAAAGCACGATAGTGGAAACAGTATGCATGTCAGTCAATCAAATCCATAACAGTCTATTTCACATGATCAATGAATCTATGCAAATACGGAAATCAAATCGGTAGTCAATGCAGCGGTAGAAGAATCAATAAACAGTAGGAAGAACTCCATCAAGCTCGCTCAATACACTTCAAATCTCAGAAGAATCCGTAAACAGTAGAAAATCAGTCGATCAGTCAAATCAATCGTATCAAATCGAATCAATCAAAACAATATTATCTGGTCAATTAAATCGATTGGTATGAAATCATAAAATCAATACAATAAAGCCCAGTCTATACTAGCAATGAATCAAATGCAGTAGTTCAATACAGTGTAGAAGCAATAGTATCAATGAAGCAAGAGATGAATCCATAGTATCCATAACCATAGCATCAATGAATCAAATACAATATCCATATCCATACAGTATCTATAACAGTAGCAATGCGCAGTGACAGAATATAAATATCAATGAAATCGTACGATAACAGTAAGTCCGTAAATCCGTCAGTAAATCCAAATCAATAAATCCATCACGAGTCAATGCCGTACACATGCATTTCAATACAATAGTCTTACTGAACAAGTACGATCACTGGCTATTCGATAATACATAGTGTTGTTGTAGAAATTCATAGTGTTGTTGCAGATATCCATCCGTTGGTTCCATAAGAGTCATCACTCTGTGCCCTTCGGCTGCCCGTCGGCATATTAAACTTCTTATGACTCCCAATCGTTATATCAATGATCAATAGTTTAAAGGAAAGCCCGTCGGCCCACCATCCTGTACAGGTCAAGTCAATCTCCAACCAACGGTTCAACCAGGCTCCACTTGTCTTTCAGTATTCAGTATTAGAACAGTATAGCAAATCATATTCACATTCGTATGCATATCAATTCAAATCATCAATTTCAGAAAATCGGAAATCGTACGGAAAACCGGCGGCGTAACGGCAGTACACGGAATTTACACAAAAATTCCTAAAAATCACAATTTACCAAATTAATACAGAACGTGCACGCCAACATTATAAGACTTCTATTCTACTGAAGCAACATCAATCAACAACCTGATATTTATCTACTCGATCAAAATCGCACAGAACCCAAAATAATCGGTAGAATTGTTACAGAAAATACTCAAAACGTGTAGAAAAATCATATCAATAACATATCAAAAGTTGTGCGGTGAAAGTTTCGTCAATACAAAATGGTGCACGTTTTTCGGTAAGGAAAACACAATTCTGTGAACAAAACGACCAAAACTCAACATCTTCGAAAACAGAAATAGGATTCGGAGTCCTTACCGCGAGATAAACAATCCTTCCAACAACGGAGACGGACGAAAAGTGCTCCGCGGCCTCCGAAATCCAGCTTTTCCTTTGCTTTCCTTCTCCTTCTCTCTCCTCAGATATTTTGTTTTAAAAAAAGATTTTTCTCTCTCATCAAATCGAGCTGATTTTCTTTTAAAACAAGCCTGATCGGCCCGGCCGATCGCCATATCGTCCAGGACGATGTGAACAAAATCCAATCGTCCAGGACGATATCTCAGGACAATAATTAATTTTCTCAGACGATAAAAACCCTTGCTCACTGACTTTTGCCATGCACTGATCGTCCCAGGACGATCCAAAATCGGCCTGGACGATCCTGGAAGGAAATCAAAGAAACGAGCTCTCACAGGTCTCCCTCCTGAATGGCTCGAAAATATTCCAACAAGCAATCCTTAAACTCCTCCCACGAGCGGATCAGATATCTAGCTTCTGCACTGGAACCAAGCCAGAGCTTTCCCCTCCAGACATAACCCTGCAGCTATAAACTTCTTCTCCTCTCTTAACCCATTCACAGCAAAATACCTCTCCACCCGATATACCCGTCCATAGGCATCCTCCCCTTCAAACATCGGTATCTTCAACTTCTTCCCCTTCACTTCTCCACCTAAACTTCTTCTCTTGCCAATGGTTCCCCCTTTGCATCAAGGGTGACAATCTCACATTTCTTCCATCTGCCCCCCATGATCGGATCCACATACTATCTGATCCCCATGGCTCAGCTCGTCTATCTCCTCCGAGTGTCCACTCCTATTGCCCAAATAGCCGTTTATAGTGGTTGGTCACCCTATCACATCCACCATAAAACTCCCTTCCTGTTGTTCCCCAATCTGAAACTCCTATTTGGCCCCTTATCAAAGCCCTCGGAGGTGGCTCTTGATGAAAGAAACTCTCTTCATCGAAGTCTTCCCATACGATTTCTTTTCCTTTAGATTCGGCCAGAGTTCCCATATCAAGGACGGATGTGGGCAAAGAAGCTAGTCCATGAAACTAAAATTAGGATAGAAACTTGGAATATAGGTTCCCTTACATTAAAATTAATTGAATTAATATATATTATGATTCATAGGAAGTTAAATATTTTGTGCATTCAGGAAACTAAATGGGTTAGAGAGAATGCTAAGGAAATTGATAGTTTATGATTTAAACTTTGGTATTCGAGTAGGAGTCATACTAGAGATGATATAGATGTTGTTATAGATAAGAGTTTGAAGGATAATGTTATAAAAATTAATAGAATTGGAGATAGAATTATAGCTTTAAATATTATTGTTGATACTAAGATTATTAATATTATAAGTGCTTATACTCACTCCTCAAGTAGGTTTGCATATGAGCTCTAAATTAAATTTTTGAAATGACTTAGAAGAATTAATATAAAAGATACCTCTTGATGAAAGAATTTTTATTAAAGGAGATTTAAATAGATATTTTGGTAGATATATAAATGATTTTAAAAGCATTCATAGTGGTCATGGGTTTGGAATGACAAATGAAGGTGGCAAGACCATATTAAATTTTTGTTTAGCTTATGATTTTTTAATTGCTAATATCTTATTTAAGAAAAAAAATAAGCATCTCGTCACTTATAGAAATGGATATAGTACAACTCAGATTGAGTATTTTCTTATAAGAAAATTAGATCGTTTAGATTGCAAAAATTGTAAAATTATTTCGAGTGAAAATTTATGTACCCAACATCGATTATTAGTTTTGGACTTTAAGATAAAGGGGCAGAAAATAAAAAATAAAGAAAAATAATATTCTAGGATTAGATGGGGGTATTTAAAGAATATTAACAAAAATATTTTTAAATAAGATTTTGTCTTTGCATGAGGATGTTAATGTTATGTGAAAACAGTGGCTAGTGATATTAAGAATACTATAAAAGATGTGCTTGAAGTATCAAAGAGAAAAGCTCCTAATAGTAAAAATAGTTTGTGGTAGAATCCAATTGTGCAAGAAAGTATTAAAAATAAAAAGATTTGTTATTAAAATTAACTTAATTATAAAAACTCTGATAATTGAGAAAGATATAAAGAGGCTCGTAAGGAATCTAAGAAAGCTATATGCGCTGCAAAGACCTTAGTTTTTACTGATTTATACAATACATTAGATACTAAGGAGCGTGAAAGATATATGTATAAGTTAGTCAAACAAAGAGATAGGACTAGTAAAGATTTAGTTCAAGTGAAGTGCATTAAGGATGAAGATAAAAAATATTTTTCTTAGAAGATAATATTCAACAAAAGTGGATGAGATATTTTGTTAAATTTTTTAATGAAGATTGTAAAAATAAAGTTGACTGTAGTGACCTTAGCACCCTAAATGAAAATAAAGATTTCTATTTTTATTGGCGTATTAGTAAAACCGAAGTTAGAGAGGCTTTAAAGAAAATGAAGGGTGGAAAAGCTGTTGGACCTGATGATATTCTAATAGAGGTGTGGAAATGCTTAGGAGATGAAAGAATTTTTTGGCTTACTAAGCTTTTTAATATTGTTTTGAAGACTAAAAAGATGCCAGATGAGTGGAGAAAGAGTGTGTTAATTCTTATTTTTAAGAATAAAGATGATGCATAAGATTGTGTAAATTATAGAGGAATTAAATTAATGTGTCATACTTTAAAACAATGGAAGCGAGTTATGGAGCATAGGTTGCGGCGTGATACTAATGTTTCTCAAAATCTATTTGGATTCATGTCGAGTACGTCGACTATGGAAGCCATACATTTAGTAAGAGGTTTGATGGAGAAATATAGAGAAAATATGGAGGATCTACATATGATATTTATTGATTTAGAAAAACCATATGATAAAGTTCCACGAGAAGTGATATGGAGAGTTCTTGAAAAGAAAGGAACTAATAACACTTATATTCAAATCATTAAAGAAATGTATGCATGAGCTATTACTTGTGTTCAAACACAAGGTGGTTTACTAAATATTTCCCTATTTCAGTTGGGTTACATCAAGGATCAGCCTTAAGCCCATATCTTTTTGCTTTAGTCGTGGATGTTCTCACTAGACATTTGCAAAAGGTTGTACCGTGGTGTATGCTTTTTGCTGATGATATTCTTCTTGTTGATAAGACTAGAGAGGGAGTTGAAGGTAAATTTGAATTATGGAGGTCGACCTTAGAGTCTAAAGATTTTCTCTTGAGTAGATCCAAAATAGAATATATGGAGTGTAATTTTAGTAGTAATAAATCTAGTGAGGGGATTGTGACTTTGGGCGATCAAGCTATTAATAAGAGTACATGTTTTAGATATATTGGATCTACTGTTCAGAGTGATGGTGAAATCGAGGGGGATATTATTAGCAGAATTCAAGTTGGATGGTTGAAGTCAATGTTTAAAATTGTGTATTCGGGTATTGAGGCGTTTTTCATTCGTGAGGCGAGGCATAAGCCTCAAGGCGTTTTGAGGCGTAAGCCTCAAAATCAAAAGATTGCATAAACATAAAATGATAAATTTTTTATATACTAATGAGTGAATAATATTAAACATAAAAAAAATATAATATATGAAGTGAAATCAAAATATCCCAAAAATAAGACAACATGAAATATAGTTCAACTCAAAATTCTATCTTTCCCAAATCCCAATATTCTTTTCATTAACATATAATTCTAATTTCCAAAAATAAATAGCAATGACATATCATATAAGAATTCATAAGTCATCAGCACTATCATCACTAAATGGTTCTTCATTTGAATCATCATTATGATAAACTACTATCTCCCCTTCCTCCTCTCCTATAGAGTCCAATGTCAGGCATTTACTTCAAGATTTATGTAAGTTTTAATATATATAGCGTGAGGCGTAAGTCTCATGCCAGTAAGGTGAGGCGGGCCTCAACCAAGTTGAGGCGCAAGCCTCATAAAAAAAACTCGAGGCGTAAGCATCGAGGCGTTTTTTACTGGAATTGTGCAAAGGCGGACCTCAAGGTGAGCCTCATATTGCGCAATTTTAAAACATGGATGAAGTGGAGAAATGCATTGGGCTTGTTGTGTGATAAAAAAGTACCCCTCAAACTTAAGGGAAAATTCTATAAGATGGTGGTGAGGCCTGCAATGCCTTATGGTGATGAATGTTGGCCATTAAAAGAGAAGCATAATAGTAAGTTAAGTGTGGCAGAGATGAGGATGCTTAGGTGGATGAGTGCCTTTACCCTTAGAGATAGGATACAAAATGAGCATATATGTGAAAAGGTTGGAGTAGCTCCAGTAGAAGATAAGATTAGAGAGAGTCACCTTAGATGGTTTGGTCACAAAAAACGGCAGCCTTTCAATGATTCGGTTAGGAAAGTATAGGTATTAGATTTGACTTACGTTAAGAAAGGTAGAGGCAGACCTAAAAAGACTAGGTTAGAAAATATTATGAATGACCTTTCTTTATTAGATTTAAACGATAATTTTACTTTTACTAGGACACAATGGAGAAAAATGATTCATGAAGCCGACCCCACATAGTGGGATAAAGCTTGATGTTGTTAATGTTGTTGTTGTAGATTCGGGCAAGGAAATCCCGATCAAATCGTGATAAGGGTTAGCATTCAGAACTGTCGATGGAGTTTTGGATTGCATCTCAATGAGCTTCATCATCATCTCCCCCATCCCTCCAAATAAGCTCTGCATCCAATTCTCCATGGTTGGAAACAATCCTTCCATGGTTGAAAACCTTCCTTCCATGGTGAATAATCTTTCCTTTATGCCGGACTAAATTTGTTCCAATTCGTCTTCCAACGCATCCACCTTCTTTGTTTCCATTTCTCCAAAACCTCGCTCTAATAGCAATTTGATGCGTCTTGGAAGTAAAAATAGCAAAAAAATAGAAAGAAAATTGCTAGAACGCAAAAAAATGGTTGTTGTTTTTTTATTATCTCTTCAACATAAATAAAAGATACAAATGATCGACTATTCAAGAGGTAGACCGGCTCTCCCACAAACCCTAGATGACGCTAGGAGACTCACAAAGAACAAAACTACAGCAGGAGAAAATTGCATGATAACAAAATAGCAACATAATTAGGTCTAAATAGGCTCACTTTAACTCCTCCCAAAATTAGCCTCCCTTTCTAAAAAATTCCCCCTCATATTTGAACTCAAATTGGAACTCTTCCCGTAAATAATTCCATCACAATTTTAATTAAAACCTTCCCAAATATCTCTCCCTTGATTTCTCCTTATCACATAATGAATTATAGGTTTCATGGGCCACACAAGAGCCTAAAATTCCCTCTCTGCTGCTCTAGTTCCCGCCTTGTGTTGCTACTAGGTTCAGTTGGTCTGGGCCAGACAGAACCCCCAGTTCCTGCTAAGGTTCTGGTCAAAACCTCGCTCTAATAGCAATTTGATGCGTCTTGGAAGTAAAAATAGCAAAAAAATAGAAAGCAAATTGCTAGAACACAAAAAAAATGGTTATTTTTTTTATTATCTCTTCAACATAAATAAAGATACAAATGATCGACTATTCAAGAGGTAGATCGGCTCTTCCACAAACCCTAGATGACGCTAGGAGACTCACAAAGAACAAAACTACAGCAGGAGAAAATTGCATGATAACAAAATAGCAACATAATTAAGTCTAAATAGGCTCACTTTAACTCCCCCCAAAATTAGCCTCCCTTTCTAAAAAAATTCCCCCTCATATTTGAACTCAAATTGGAACTCTTCCCGTAAATAATTCCATCACAATTTTAATTAAAACCTTCCCAAATATCTCTCCCTTGATTTCTCCTTATCACATAATGAATTATAGGTTTCATGGGCCACACAAGAGCCTAAAATTCCCTCTCTGCTGCTCTAGTTCCCGCCTAGTGTTGCTACTAGGTTCAGTTGGTCTGGGCCAGACAGAACCCCCCGTTCCTGCTAAAGTTCTGGCGTAACAAATGCTTATGGTCAAAACATGTATGCTCTTGACCAAGTTTGGAATTTTCTCTCATTTCAAGTCCTTAAAAACATTTAAAATTGCCATCAACTCTATAAATAATCTACACACTCCCCTCTATCAAATCCAGGAGTTTCTAGCCACTGGTTTAACCCATATACCCCATCACAAATTTCTCTAACATAAAAGAATTGATCTCAGCCTAGTATTGTCCAAGCCTTATCGAACCACATTTTGTGTCTCCATCTCTCCATCTATAAGCCCAAACTTTTTGAGCATTTAAATCAAATGGATGACAGCATTTTACTTCATTTGCAAGCCTCAGGGGCCTCAAATTTACCAAGGGTCACATCAATTTGATATTAGAGCAAATCCTCAATAGTGAAAGTTTTCAACATGGTAACACAAGATTGCAAGCGATAGTGGGAAACCATTTGTCAACTTATTGTTATGGAATTTTCATATTCGCATTAAACCATTTAAATTAATTTTATTAACTTTATTATATGGTATGCAAATCAAAATGATTTCATTTGATGACATACCTCTTCATGGCATGATATCATGGTTCAAATGCAAAGAACAAGAGAAGTGTTTGCTAAAGCAAGAGAGAAAATTATAAAAAAGATTTTAAGGAGAATAAATATTTATGGTCAATCTAAGGAACCACATGGACAGTGGTAGTTAAACCTAAAGAAATAATAATTCAAACTTCTAGAATTTTGAATGAGTAAATTGTTAAATTTTTTAAATTCAAAATCATCAAATTTTGAAGATTGAATTTTCAATGATGGAGGGAATGCCAGTTGAATTCAAATGGATAGTGATTATATGAGTCAAAACGAACCAAATAACCAATTACAATCTTCTATAACTGGCATCCACTCATTTGGAGGGGGTAGTTGCAACTTGGACTGGCTCTCCACTAATTGGCTATCCATAGCCAATCATTTGGTTCACAACCTAACTCCTCCCTCCTAATTAATATAAAAACTGACATAAACTTGTTTAAATACTCATTTACTTCAATGAAAGGGATTGATGTTGGTTTATAAAATTTTTTAGCTAAATAAGAGAACTTGGTGGCCAGCTAAAATCCTATAAGTTATTTAGCGTAAGCATCCACACTTAATATGTAAGAGCGAAATTTTCTCTAGAACTTTATTTCCTTTTGCTATTTTATTATTTGACTGCTAATTGTCTACAAATCTATATCAAGTTCCCTGACCTTTCTTTTCAAGAAAAATCATAAAACCCCACTTGAATGCTTACAGCCAGAACCTATCAACTCTTTTCCTAATTTGAATTTTCCATCAACTCTAGAACAATCTGGTCAGTCTCCTCTATCAAATCCAAGTTTCCAACCAGTGTTTAAACCCATAGACCCCATAAATAAATTTCTCAAACTTAAAAAAAAATTACTCTCAAATTAATGCTATCCACCATTTTGTATCTCCAGTCACCACATCTCCATTACAAGCCCAAACTTTTGGAGTGCTTCAACCACATAACAGGTTAACTTTAATACATTTGCAAGCCTTGGTGGCCTCCAATTCACCAAGTTCACATCATCAGGTGTATTATAATTACACTATGTTGCATTGATACACCTATTTATGAAGGCGTGTTGTATCCGATACACGGATACGTCTCCGATACGACACCGATACATGTCCAATATGGCTTTGCCGTATCCAATTAAAATACTATGTAATTTCAAAACAACACGCATATCCGATACGTGTGTCCGTTGAAAAACAAAAAAAAAACTAAAAAAAAAAGACCCGTCGTATTTACTTCAGCGACTGCGAGCAATGTTCTCTCATTTTTTATATGGATTTGAGTCTCTTGATCTGAATATCAGCATTTTGCATTAATAAGGAAGCAAAAACTAGTTACATGTAAAGACTCTAGTAAAGAGTTAAACCCTATCACTATCCTCCCTCAACAATGTCAAAAGAGTTGAGGGGAATTCACTATTATTAACATCAAAGAAAAAGAAACTATCGAGCACCGCTAAGTTGGCACAATAATCTACAGGCCGATTACTGTCCCTATTTATGTACCGAAAAAATAACCTGCTTGAACCCCATCAAAAACGAAAGGTCCGGCCCTTCCCAACTGAAGTGGACCTTATTTCGACGATCATTCAAATTTTGCAGCCACTTAATTGCACTAATGCAATCTCCCTCAATAATAATAATATCCTCCACCTCCAGCATTCAATCCATGACCACTTCACGAATAGCAGCAGCCGCCCAGATCTCAGCTTGAAAGGCATCCCAATACTCAACACATCTACCAGCCGCAATAAGCAATGCTCCAACATGATTCCGAACCACGATGCCAAGCCCTGCCAGATTAGAAGTTTTTAAGGCTGCGTCCACATTAAACTTCAACCAACCTGGACGCGGGGGGGGGGGGGGGGGGGGGGGGGGGGGGGGGGGGGGGGGGGGGGGGGTACCATTGCTTGTGAGAAGACAAGCCAAGGGGTTGGTTAATGTCCCATTGCTTCAGAATTGGTGAACCGTAAGGCTTAGGCAAGATTGAAAGAACAGTAGCAGCTATAATAGACGGAGGCATGTAATTCCTTCCATGCTTCATATCGTTTCTAGCACGCCATTGTTGATACACTGCGTAACAGCAAATCCGTCCCATACCTGGGTTATTGTCAGCTGCACTAGAAAGCATTGCAAGCAATTCATCAAGGGAGTTAGCCTTCGGCGTAACAAAATCCCATTTACTGAAAATATCAAAAACCTCAATCAGTTTCCCACATTGAGTAGTGCAGTGATCTAAGTTCTCCTCAACATTGCATTCCCAAGGACAAAGGGCCGTATCAGATAGTCTCCTCCGAAATAACCAAAAATTGGTCGGAATGGCATTCCTGAGAAGTCTCCACCAGAAAAAATCCTCCCTGGGATGCAGCTTCAGCTTTCTCATCCAATTAAACTGGTAATTGTTCACTCCAGTTTTAGCACGATAGGCCCTAGCTCAGGACAGTCAGCACCATTACAATTATTGGTACTAATATCAATAATACGCTGTCCCATAATATTGCCAAAACATTTTTCAACCTTTTCTCCATTCCATTGCAAAGAGTCAACCAACATATCACTTACCTTTGCATTCTCCATCTCAAGAACATTTACAAATGTTGGCCACCTCGCCAACTCACGGTCTAGAATCCAACGATCCTGCATCACCCCAATACGCTGAGCATCCCCAATCTTTCATCGCAGAATAGAACGGGGCCATAGCACCATCATGAATCACCTTCCAGGTGATTGAAGCTTTTCGAACCTGAGTATTCTTCCAAATTTTCAAACCATATTTATCTCTTATCACCTTATGTAACATAGAGTCAGCGTTTTGAATCATTTCCCAAGTAACCGGGCCCGGAGGGGACCCTGCCAAGAGGATAGATAGTGAAATCCCAACCCCCCTTAGTCCCTTGGTTGGCATAATTCCTTCCACTCTACATAATGCATGCCTCTACTATTATAATCTTTCTGCCATAGAAACCGTCTTCCCAGTTTCTCAATTGAGTTTAAGACTCCACTAGGAACAGCGGTATGAGTCATTAAGTACATAGGAATCGAAAGAAGAGAGGTTCTGATAAGTAGAGCTCTTCCCGCCATAGAGAGGTGTTTCTTCCCCCAAAGATTCGCTTCTCATGAGCACCTTTAATGATTTTAGAGAAATCATTAGCTACCAAGTTCTTCATTACCAGGGGGAGTCCAAGGTACTCAAGTGAATCCACCTTCCTGTATCCCATCAGCTTGGCAATTGTCCACTTCTTCCAACTTGGACACCTTTTATTAAAGAGGATGGCCGATTTTCCACAATTAACTTTTTGATCCGTACAGTCGCAATAGTCATTTAAAAGGCTCACAACCCGAATGGCATTGCTCCTGTTAGCTTCAGCAAAAACTAAAATATCGTCAGCATACAGCAAGTGCGATATTTTTTCAGCATTTCTAACAATCTATATTCCAAGTGGTCCTCCCCTATATTTAAAAGATTTGATCAGCAATTCTGAACAAATAATGAATAAGTAAGGTGACAGAGGGCACCCTTGTCTAAGCCCACTCTTCGCATCAATCCAAGAAGTGCTGCTCCCATTGATCAGAAGGGTAAACCTGGGCCGAGCAATACAATGAATCACCCATTGCATGAACCGATCTGAAAACCCCATCAGAAGCATCACCCTTTGAAAAAGTTTTCCATGACATACAGTCGTAGGCTTTCTCCATATCAACCTTCAGTGCCATCCTTCCTTCCTTCTGAAGCGAATACTGAAACTTACTCATCATCTCCTGTGCAATCAACCCATGACTAGATATAGACCTCCCGTGAACAAAAGCTCCCTGTTCTTCACTGATGATGTTGCTCAACACAGGTTTCAGCCGATTGATGATAATCTTAGCAATCGCCTTATAAAAGGATTGACATAAACTGATAGGTCTGAATTTAGAAGGTTGATTGGCACTATCAGTTTTTGGGCTACCAAAGTATCTTTCCAGCTTTCACACATAGAATTAGTGCAAAAGAAATGAAGTATAGCTCTAGTGACATCAAATTTAACAATTTCCCAGTAAACTTTCAGGAAAGAGGAAGTAATACCGTCAATACCAAGTGCTCAATTGATCCCCATGCTAAAAACAGCTTGTCGAACCTTCAGCTCCGAGATCTCTGCCTCCAGACTCACATTGATCTGTTATGAGACCATATCCTCCCTCTGAAAGTTGGGCCAGTTATCCATCAAGACCTTATCTCTCCTTCCATTTGAACCTGAAGAACTTCAAGAACTCCTGAATGAGATTTGGCTCAGTGATCCTTTCTCCACTCGAATTTTGAACTTCAACAATTCTATTCCCCCGTCTTTGTGCCGAAGCAAATGAATGAAAGAAATGAGAGTTGGTGTTTCCTTCCTCTATCCACTTGGCCTTCGCTTTCTGTCTCCACCAGGTCGCAATACGAACCAGTGTCGAGTTCAATTCAACAACCTTTACCCGAAGTTCCTGATCTTGAGCTTCATTCAGGCCATCATTAGAGCATTCTAGCATTTGCAGTTCCTGAATATGACCTTCCAAAGAATCCTTCAATTCCCCAAGTTCCTTCAGACGGTTACGGCTCCAAAAGAACAACGCCCTGAGCGTTCTTTGACACTTACGATTCAACACTTCAGCCGGGTGTCCATAATCGTTCTTGGTCCAGTTCTTCCACACCAACCTCCACGTGACTGGATAAGTCATCCAGATGTCCTCAAATCTAATACATTTGCTTCCAGATCTCGAGATGTTAGAAAACAGGCTCAATAATAGCGTACAGTGGTCCGAAGCTATACGAAGAAGATGCTTTACCGTGGCCAAAGGAGCCATTCGCAATCCTTCAAAGTTCATTAACACTCTATCTAATCTCACCCAGATTTTACTGTTGCCAGTCTTGTTATTTGACCAAGTGAACTTTGGCCCCAAGTAGCCCAAATCGTGAAGGTCATTATTCACAAGGAAACCAACCATTTCTTGAGCAACATTGGAATATCTAAATCTTCTCCCACCTTTCTTCTCACTCTGATCAAGATAACAATTGAAGTCCCCCCCCCACAATCACAGGGAGCTCAGCATTAATTTCATAGCCAATAGTGTTCCATAGAATATGCCTTCCATGATAGTCTTTGCACGCATAGACTAAAGCTATTACCCATTTCTGAGAATTGGGTAACACCAGATGCCCAATTAACACTTGGTCTATAGCCGTAATAACTTCAAATTGCGTGACATCTCGTCTACACAAAGCCAACAGTCCTCCCGATCGGCCCACAGCTGGGAAGTGTATGAAATCCCATTCACTTCCAATAAGCCATTCTACCTCATATCTACTAATGTCTTCTACCATAGTTTCCACTAATCCCACAAAAAAAAAACCCCATTACTCACAATGAGGCTTCGCAGGTAGTAACCCATTTGCTTCTTACGGGCTCCCCTACAGTTCCAGAATAAGATGGAGGACATTAATGAACCCAAGGGGAAGCGTACCCGCCGCTCTGATCCTCAGCCATCTCCTTCTTCATCTTCCTTGGAAGTTCTTCTATAGGTCCAAGTTGACTAAGCTCTTTATCAATCCTGAACCTATTAGTCCTTGGAATAATAGGTTTCACACCAGCCGTAAACGGTAATGGATTTTTAAATCCCATTCTAGTTTGTTTACGGGTAAGCTTAATATTGCTTTGAGGTTCCTTAACCTTGCTCAAGTCCACTTGATTAGAGATATTAACATTCTGTTTTCTACTACTGTTCACAGAAGTTTTTGCTTGTGGGCGAGCATTCCTTCTTCGACTGGGGGGGGGGAGACTTGAATCCACGGTCCCAACTGATCCCCAGTTTCCTCTGAGCATTCCTCCATATTAAGATTAACAGCATCTTTACCTTTCTAAGGCTCCTCCCCATCTCCTTTATCACTAATACCATTAAGCTTTACTTGGCTTCCTCTTTCTGTTTTAACAACATAATTGATTTTCTTGGTTTGCATCAGGTTCTGCTTCTCAGAGCTACCCGCAGCTTTCAGAATTGCTTTCCACCTGTCCACCCTGTTTCCTCTTATCCACATTTCTTCTATTCACAGCATCTCCTTGACCACCCAGCCTAGAAGGACAGAATTCCTTCTGATGTCCCACCTTGCCGCACCCATAGCACATGAGGCCAATACCCTCATGCTCTACCTTTTGATAGAATCTGTCATTCATACCATTGACCCAAACCCCAGACTGAAGTTTGTTGGCCAAATTCATTCGAACACAAACTCGGGCATACTCCCTTCTTCCCGAATTCCCCGTCTGCGCATCAATCCAGAGAGGAACTCCTATCCTCGACGCAATTCTATAGATGTTACAATCATCCCAATACTGAAGTGGGAGATTCGGCATCCTTATCCATACCGGGGAGGACAGCCCTTCCATAGACGCCGGGGAGAAACTCGGCGTCCACCTATCCAATCCCACTATGTTTCCGCCAATAAACCATGGTCCTCCACACAGGACAGCATCTCTGGCTTCAACAGAAGAAAATAGACAAACAAAACAATCATACCCCATGGTGGTTAGCTAAAATTCGCCAAACCTTCCCCATTGTCTCTGAATCTCCGACTTCAGTAGGAAAAAAGAAGCTCTTCTACCCAAAATTTTACCAACCACTGCTCTATTCAGCATTGCCAAATTGGCTTTCACATAATCCAAATTAAGATCAACAGCAAATCCATCATGAGAGATAGCATCTATCTCTTCAGAATTCGGGATCGGAATATGATCTGGTTTCCTCCGAGCACTGCCACCTCCTGCAGCGAATAACGACCCAGTAAACACCATCTTCTCCTTCAGATTTCCCAAGTTTTCCTCAATTTTTCCAGAATCGGCATTTCCACAGGCACTTGATAGGCCCTTCGATGGATTATCTAATCCAGTGGAGCTGGACTCTCCTATGTTCACACCTACAGCATCAACAGTTGCTACTCCCCCTCCATATACCATCACATTATCATCCATAATAACATTGTCCATAACAACATTATTCAGATCTTTCCGATTCGAACTCACCTTGATTGAGCTATCGAGTCCACATATAGCCGTATCCATCTCTTCCATCGCAGCTCTACCATCCAGAAGAACAGAACTCCAATCAGCTAGATCCGCACTCACCTCCAACGAACAAGTTCGTCCCGGCATGGCTGCATCCACATCAAATACCTCCTCCATGTCTACCCTGCAATCCACGATAGGAGGTATCTCTTCCACCTCCATCGATGAATCCACCACATTGAACGTCGGATTGAGCGTCATACTCACATCCAACTTCATCTTCAGCTCCTTAGTCACCTTCGGAGGTGAATCCTCCATTTCAACCCCATCAGATCAAGTCTGACCGGAGCCTCCCTTCACAAGCTGCGCCCCTTTGGAATCCAAGCTCCGCGGCTTGACCTCCCAACGGCCTTCCATCGATCCCTCCAATATCGATTTGCCTGCAGCCCGAGCTTTCCCTTTCGACTTAATAATCGCGGGTTTACTAGGAGATCGCTCTCCGTGCTTCTTCAATCCTCCAGATCCAACTCCTGATCGCCTCCGCTCGTCGCCACCTGCATTCCCTTCACCACCACCCCCGCTTGAGGGGGGGTGAGCTTCGATCACCCCCCGCTATACCCAAAGATTCTCTCACTAAAATCGCCAAGAGAAAGAAAGAAACGGGTGGAAATGACGCGTCAGGAGTCTCTTGATGATATGAGAATATTAGATATTGCTAATCTTTCACTTGATGAGCCTGAATTATAAGCTATGATATTTATTGAAGATGATATGGAAGTTCAAAGACAAACCACTGAAGAAGCTAATCAAATCATTCATTCTATTGAATAATTGAAACTTCATGTGCTAGACAATTTATGTTTATGTTGTTGTTGAACTAAACATTTAATGATTACTTTTATTTTGATATTATAAGCTACAAGGCTACAAATGATGTTACTTTCATTTTTTTTTAATTTTAAATATTATGCTTTGATTGCTTTCTTAATTTTTATGTATGATTTATAAATTATAACGTCGTGTTCACATCGTACCCGTATCCTATATTTTAAAGAATTGACGTTTCTCGTATTTGTATCGTGTCGTATCCGTGTTGTCGCATCCGTATCGGTGCAACATAGTAAATACATTGTAAAATAAACTAAATATAATTGACATATTTCTTAGTGTTTGATTTTCTGCTAATTAATTTTAGAATAATATTTTTTGGTGTTCATTTGTTTTTTTTTAAAGAAAAAGCATAAAATGCTTCATTATTAACTAAAAAATAAATTAAATCCTAATAGCATTTGATTCCTTCTTTAACAACTTAATAAAAGTAGGATGAATCTTATTTATGACTAAATCATCCCAAAAGAAAGAACTTAAAATTGCATAGTTAGTACAAAGATCCACTAACTTATTGTAAAACCCGAAATTCGTCATTTGAGTGCGTCGCATGCATTTCGATGCGCCGCAACGAACTTAAGTGAAATTTCAATGTCGTCGGAATTCGACGAAATAAATTTTATTAAATTCGTCACGAAATTTCGAACCTTATTTATGACTAAATCATCCCAAAAGAAAGAACTTAAAATTGCAAAGTTAGTACAAAGATCCGCTAACTTATTGTAAAACCCGAAATTCGTCATTTGAGTGCGTCGCACGCATTTCGATGCGCCACGGCGAACTTAATTGAAATTTCAATGTCGTCGGAATTCGACGAAATAAATTTTATTAAATTCGTCAAGAAATTTTAATCGAATCGATATAAAGAACTTGTATCCAATTTCGCACGATTTTGAAATTAAAATTCGCCGAATAACGTTTAAGTAATTTTTAGCCTCATCTTCCATTTTTACCCCTAGGAGTTCTTGAGGGAAATGACAATAGCAAGGGTACATGCGTAATTAGCATATAAGCCATTCTCTAAAACCCTCCCTTACTTAAGGGACCGATTATTTTGGTTCCTTGGTGTTCTTTTTGGCCGAACTAAGGGAGAGGGCGACGGGAGAGAGGGGGAAGGCGACGGGAGGAGCTCGAAGGCCGGCGGCCAGTCTTTCCGGCAAGATCTTTTAGGAAAAACGTAAAGGGAGGCTTGGAGAAGCTAGGAGGTAAGTTCTTTTTGAAGAATCTTATCTTTTTTCTTGAGTTATTCTTGAAGTAAGAAATCTAGAGTTTGGATTTTCTTGAATTTTCTTTAGCAAACTTTTAGGGCTTGCTTAGGAATATGTTTTTAAGTAAATTGCAAGAAGTTTTCTTAAGAAAAATTTAGGTTTTCCGGCAAGAGGGGGAAGGCGACGGGAGGAGCTCGAAGGCCGGCGGCCAGTGGGTTTTCCGACAAGATCCTTTAGGAAAAACGTAAAGTGAGGCTTTGAGAAGCTAGGAGGTAAGTTCTTTTTGAAGAATCTTATCTTTTTCTTGAGTTATTCTTGAAGTAAGAAATCTAGGGTTTGGATTTTCTTGAATTTTCTTTAGCAAACTTTTAGGGCTTGCTTAGGAATATGTTTTTAAGTAAATTGCAAGAAGTTTTCTTAAGAAAAATTTA
Organism: Dendrobium officinale; assembly: GCA_019514585.1. Lineage (NCBI taxonomy): Eukaryota > Viridiplantae > Streptophyta > Magnoliopsida > Asparagales > Orchidaceae > Dendrobium > Dendrobium officinale. The sequence continues at coordinate 29,706,688 of CM033686.1, read as the reverse complement.
GGTTTCTAATTTAGGGTTTGGTGAAAACAATTTCTTTTGTTTAGAAATGTTATTAAGATAGGTTTAAAAGCATGATTAAGCAAAGATTTGAATTTTATTTTAAGAAAATTGATTTTTAAAAATTAGGGTTTTTCCTAACTTAGAATTTTTAGGTTTGCATGTTCACTAAAACTATTCTTAAGAGTTTAGTGATGTCTCTAAATGATAGAAATTGAAATTTTGAGAAAAAAAATATTTTTCTTAATTATTTTATGCTTTAATTCTGAAAATTTTAATGTCTTATTTATATGTATAAGGAAGGGGAGTATTTTAGAAGCAATTAGAATGAAATGAATGAGATTTTAGGTCCCCATAATTTAGGTTTTATTGAAATCCAAAATTAATTTATATAAAATTTAATTATGTGTGGGAATGAGGATGTATTAACTAAAGGATATAAGTAAGAAGAGAATATGAAGCTTATAAAAGAATTTTATGAGGGGATTAGTGAAATATAAAAGTTTATTTTGGCAAGAAGTTTATGTTATGTTATTTTATTTAGGTTATGACTTGAAAAAACACAAATAAAGATGAGAAGAGGAGGATTTCATAGTATTTGGAGGTAGGATTCTTTTCCTTACATGTCCACTTGATGTTTCATGCTTATATCACTTTTATATGTTATGCCCTTATGATATTGATTTATAGAATTGGATATTTGTTAAACATACACTACATTTACTTCATGTTTCTCTAAAACACATGTTAAATAATCATTACATGTTTATTTAGTTCATGTTTAGAATGCAGATCAAATATTTGTTCATGTTTTGAAATATTTGAAAGTATATGAAAATGAAAGAATGTATACTCATATGAAAAGAATAAAGAAATGATTGTGCATGATTGATTACAGAGTACCAAATACGGTGCAAAAGTACATATGAACAATACGGAAACATTATGACCTTTCAGGCAAAAGAGGAAAAGGAATAAATGATCAAAAGAGGTTTGTATGCCTGATCAGTACACCCCTAGTACTCCGAGACAGTTGTATATGATAAATAAGTAAGCATATGAGATTGCATTCATTTCATGATATATATATGTACATGGCATACCTAAATTATCTCTCATTCTTAAGACAAATAAATTAGCATGTGTAGGAAAACAAATAAAAGCAAGTCCCCTTTAGTTTAAAAAAAGTAAATTTCATTTTTAAGTCATGTGAGCATGTTTAGGATTAGAAATTTCTATTGAGCGTTAGCTCATTCCCTAGTATTAAGATGCTTTTCAGGAGAACCTGCAACAAGAGATGGCTAACAACCCGAAGTTTACATACAGTCATCGTACCCCGGGTGACAGGTTCTTTTACTTTTTTTACTAGTTGTAATTACCTTACTTTTTGGTGGCTTTGTCATAGCATGAATAGTTAGAAGTTTTAGTCACCTTGTATATATTGTGAACTCTCTTTTGAAATGAAATAAAAATGTTTAGAGGCGCATTATGTTATTGAAGTCTTTTTAGAAATTTTTATTAACATGTAAGATGATTAGTGATTGTTCTGAACGTCCGATTTCTTTCCCACCTTGTATATACGAGCTAACTGGGCCGGATCGTGACACTTATTGCTATCCCTTTTAACAAAATTAAAAATAACAAAATTGAACTCTTTGATAAATGATAGATCTCCCAATTCATTGCTACCTTTCCTCACATAACCTTGAATGAAATTGATTATATTTTTGTTGTCTCCTTCTATGATTAAGCCCTTGTAAGCAAATATCAAATCTTTAACCACATCCTTTATTGATAAAATAGCTTGAAGCTCCAATGAAGCGATATCCCAATGAATCCACTTTTGACCAAAAGCCATCAAGAACCTTCTCTTATGGTCACGAAAGACACCACCGATCTCAGCCTTGTAGGAAGGACAAAGGGAAGCATCTATATTAACTTTTATCCAATCGGGTGGAGGAGGATGCCAATAATAATTGAATAACCTTGCTGGTTGATTAACATCCCAGATACCCGAGTTAAAACAATTTAAAGGCTTAGAGACAGCAGAATAACTCACAGCATTTGTAGCAACTACCAACGGGCTGGTTGCAAGTCTATTATGAACAAACTCATTCCTAGCTTTCCATTATAAGAAGACCGTGTTGCAAAAAAGATTAACAAACCAATGATTTTGGCTATCCAACCATATACTACATGATTCAAAGGTATTGAAACTATGAATACCAAAACCCCAATTGTTTAGATGTTGAATGACTTCTTTTAATTTCCTATATTTGGTGACAATGTGCACAATGTCTTCGACCGCCTCACATCCCCTTGGACATCCATTATTATCTTGTAATCTTCTATAGCTTAAGAACTGATTTGTTGGAATTACATTATTAAGAACTCTCCACCAAAATGTCTCCACTCTTGAACTCAGTTTAGCATTTTTAAACCAATTCCATCCAGAAAAAACTGTAATGCATTTCTCCAATGATTCGGTTGTCATTGCCGAAATTGATTTATCATAATTCCTATGAATTAAATCCAATTGATCATCTGAACATTCAGAAAAAATCTAAACACTAAATATCAGATTTACGAGATCTAGACCAAAGAAATCTCCAAGCTTCCCTACATCCCAGCAACCATTGCATATAAACCTGTCAACCGTGAGATCACTGCATTCCCTTGATTGCACAAAGGTTGGCCATTTATCAATGCTTCTATCCAATAACCAAGTGTCTTTGATGACATTTACAGATCTCCTATTAGCAATTCTCCATTTGACAATTGGTTTAAGAAATTCCCCTCCATTGCATAATAGTTTCCATGCTGCTGAACTTGTTTTGTCCGAAGACAGATCTTCAAAAATTGGACCATATTTAGGGAAAAGTACTTTATGCATCAAAGAGTCTTTGTCTTGGCAATACCTCCAAGCCAATTTGGCTCTTAGTGGACCAGCTTTCTTAGAACAGGGAACAATTCCACATCCACCCAAGTTATTTGGTCTACATATGGAATCCCAGCATACATAGTGAAGTCCAGCTCCTCCATCCTTCTTGCTCCATATAAAACTTCTGCACAACTTATCTACTTCATTCAAAACACCTTTTGGAACCAAAGAAAGAGTTGAATGAAAAGTAGGAAATGTTAGCAAAACCGATTTGACCAAAGTGATTCTTCCGACAAAAGATATAAATTTTCCACCCCACACACTCAACATACTCAATGCTTTATCTAAGAGGAATTGAAAGTCAGCTTTAACAAGTCTTCTCAATGCAACCTTGATGCCCAAATAGGAAAATTCTTTGATCTCCTTGAAATTCATAACTCTTGGAATTGCTTTTCTCCTCCTTTTGACTGTTTTCCCAAACAGAATTCCAGATTTGTTAGAGTTCACCCTTTGACCCGTCCAATCACAAAAGTCCAAAAGGATGCTTTTAATCTCCTTAATCATCTTCATACTTGCTTCCGAGAAAATGATAATATCATCGGCATAGTGAGTGATCTTAGGCCCATTAGAAGAAATATGAATACCAACTGAATCCTTTTTTTGTGAAAAAGCATTTGAAAGAAGTTGTGCACAAATAATAAACAAAAATGAAGATAATGGGCAGCCTTGACGAAAACCGCTCCTTGCTTCGATCCAATTAGAGAAATTCCCATTGATTGATAAAGAAAAGCAAAAACTATAAACACAATCTAAAATGAGATTAGCAAATTTAGTTGGAAAACCAAAATACTCCAAAGCCTTGAACAAAGTAGGCCATCCCATTGAATCGTATGCTTGTTCCATGTTTACCTTGAAGGAAACTAAACCTTTAGAATATTTAGAATACCTAAACTTGTGGAAGACTTCATGAGCCACTAAGACATGATCCGAAAGTGACCTCCCTTTCAAAAAAGCCACTTGTTCCTCCGAAATTAATTTAGGAATAACAAGCAATAATCTATTTAAAATCATCTTTGTCGCTATCTTATAAACAGAGTTACATAAACTTATCGGTCTAAAATTAGAAGGAGACAAAGGATTCTTTACCATTGGAATCAGCACTACAATAGTTTTTTTCCATTCTTTACACATCTTTCCGGTTTTGAAGAAGTGATCCAAAGCATTCCATAAATCATCCTTAATTATAGACCAATATGATTTGATAAATGAATATGAAATACCATCGTGTCCCGGAGCAATGTTCCCACCAAGATCTTTGATAACCTTCTCCATTTCTCCCATAGAAAATTCTCTATTCACCACAAGCAAATCTTCTTCATTCAAACTCTTCTACGACTTAGGCCACCCAACCATAGAGCAATTCCTCACTTTCCACTTATCCTTGAAGTAACTGAATAATACATCTTCTATTTGTTGCTGGTCTTCAACAATCAATCCATTCTCATTTTTTATTTTGTGTATGAAGTTTGAATTCCTTCTAGCACTAGCATATGCATGAAAAAACCTTGAGTTTGAGTCACCTTCCATAAGCCATATAACCTTTGCTCGCTACCTCCACCAAGTACAAAGACGAGCAAATGTAGAATTCTAAGCATCGATTTTTGTTTTCAATAGCCACATATCCTCATCTGAAAGAAGACCGAATTCAGCCTCCTTCAATTGCAAATCCAAAATTTCTTTATTTAGCTCATCTTTAGATTGATTTAAGTCTTTGTACTTAGTTCTACTCCAATAACACAAAGCCTTTAGAGATCTATTCACCTTCTGATTCAGAATTTGAGGAAATTCTCCAACAGATTTTCTCCTCCATGCATCTCTAACCACTGCCATTGAAGCTGGAATTGAGGCCCATATATCTTCAAACTTGATATTCTTCTTACACGGAAAGTTGAAATCCAATAAGTTCAACAAAATCGGACAATGGTCCGATGCAACTCTAGCCAAATGCCTAACCCCCAAACGGTGAGAAGATTTCAAAGCTGCTGAATTTAGAAGACATCTATCTAACTTCTCAAGGATTCTTTCAGCTCTCTTCTTATTGTTGCACCAAGTGTACTTGGGTCCAATACACCCAACCTCATGTAAATCATTACATGTTATAAAGGACTTCATATCCTTAGGTCCAAGGGAATAAACAAATCTTTTCCCTCCCTTTTTTTCCTCCCTAGATATTAAGCAATTAAAGTCTCCACCCACTACCACAGGGATATCTTTAGACACATGATATTCCAATCTCTCCCATAGAGACCTCTTATAAACATCCTTGTTCCCATAAACAGCAGCAATTTTCCATTTTCCTTTTTAATAACATCCAACTCCCCTACTACAAGTTGGGAAGAAGACTCTAAGATATTGAACGAAGCCATATTGTGATTCCATAACACCATAATGCCACCCGACAAACCTTTAGATGGAACATGAAAAAAGTCCCAATCACTCCCTACCAGCAAATTAATATCTCTCCTATCAATAGAAGACAACTTGGTTTCAAGCAAACCAAGAAAGAACACCCCATGGTCCTTTATAAATTCCTTTAGGTAAAGAGAATCTTTACTTTTTGGAGCTCCTCTACAATTCCAAAATCCTATCGAAGACATCATTGAATAATAGGGGAAGAGTTCCCCAACTTCTCCTTCAATTCTCCTTCAAATCTTCTATTCCTTGGAACCAATTTAATAGGTCCCAATCCTTTGAGCTGCTTCGTACCTTTTTTATTCACATTAGATGAACCATCACCCGAGATGCCCGCTTGAACTACCTTTATTTCATTTTCAGCCTCCAGGATATTGTCTACATTTTCAGATTTAGGTACTGAAGCATTAGGAGACTCTAGTACCTCAGTGTTCAGGCATTCCCCTTCCTCAACCAGTTGACTCAAGACATCAAATTGATTATCATTATTGGGAATGCAAGTAGAATTCGAAACAGCATTCCTTCTTTTACCAGATGAATCATTCCCTATGTCCTGACAATCATTACAAGGAGGGCCAGAATTTACCTCAAGCTGCAGTTCTTGAACCCGAGAAACTATTACCACATTAACATCTTCATTTTGTTTTCTTGCAGCATTCCCATCTACCTTCATTCCTTGAATCTTCCCAGCAACTCCATCTTCCTTCACACTCACAGACTTGTTAGCTTCCTTCATCCCGGGTCTAGTCCAAGTATTTTTAAATTTGTAGTTTCTGAATTTTCTCTTCCCATAATCCACATGAATCCAAGGTCCATAGCCTTCTTTATCAAACTCATTTACTCCTTCCCGTGATCCTGCATTTGAGTTAGGCTTGTTTGAAATAGCAACACCTTCATTGGAACTTTTAGTTTGATTAGTAACCAGAATATTTTCTGAACCAGCATTTGTACAACTACTATTCAAATGCCCAATCTTTCCGCAGTTGAAACAAAAATCAGAAACTATCTCATATTCAATCTTCTGGTAGAATTTTCCAGAAATTCCCTCCACCCAAAGGCAATTTATTCTCGAGCTTGATTCTAACACAAATTCTGGCAAACTCCCTTCTCCCCCATTGAAACATATTTGCATCAATTAAATACGGAGTTCCAACCTTTGAAGCAATTCTATAGACATTAATTTCATCCCAATGCTATAATGGGAGATTAGGCGTCCTGATCCAGACAAGAGCTGTTAAGCCTTTTAAAGAAGTAGGCTGGAATGCAAGATTTCATTTGTCCAAACCAATGATATGCCCATTCACATACCAAGGTCCGCTAGAAATAATAGATTCAAGAGCCTTTGGGTCTTCAAATGCACATAATACCCATCCCCTTCCAAGTAAAGTCATATGGAATTTTCTAAATTGAGTCCATTGCCTCCTTAACTCCACCCCAATAGCATGGTATGGCACAAATTCTCCAAACACTTTCACCACCAAAGATTTGAGTAATTTGTTTGTATTTTCTACCTCATTTTGCATATGAAGCTTCACTACCCCATCTTCAGATAAACAGTCTCCAAAATCAAAATCAACTTTTTTTAAATTATTTCTTTTATTCCAGGCATTGGCTATCACCTTGCTCGATTGGGGAGGAATATCAAAAATCAAATTTTCAACATCTTTGCAATTGCCCAGATCAGCTGAAATGCACTTGCGTACCTTATCCAAATCAACATCAGAATGATGCACATCGTCAGGTCCCCTCATTACAGATAACTTCTCTACAGCTACAGCTTCCGAAACTTAAACAGAGTCTGAACCTCCACAAACAAAATCTTCATTTCCCATTCTAACCGAGACATCAGAAGAAATGACGTCCTTCGACACCATCATATCAGTTTTAATTCTAGAAAACTGAGAATCACCATTAGAGGAATGGAGATCAAATTTTACTTCTCTTTGAAAACCAGACGGATTCTGGGATTTATCCGAGACATCCATCATCACCTTCTTACCCTTTCCAATGCAATCCATCTATTTTTTTGGTTGAAGTAATCCACCCTCATTAATAACCAGGGGTAAAGCAAATTTAAACCTTGACTTGGCATCGTGATCAAACACCAAGTTTGCATCACCGAAAGTAGGAGACAAACCATGATTGGAGCGTGGAAGAATACGAATCGCATTTGACGATGAACGACGACAATCACTGGCGTCGGAGGATGAAGGCCAACGGCCCTCCACCGTCATCGGTGAAAAGCGAGTTTTCCGGGAAATCAAAAACTCAAAACAAAGTTTTTTCTCTCTCTAGAAAATCCAGGACTCTCTCTCTAGAAAATCAGGGACTCAGGAGATTATTAACACTTTTTTTTTTTTTTTTTGCAAAGTTAATCCAAAATTTTTTATTTTTTCATCATGTCACGAATCAAGGGCTTACCGTTTGGAACGCATGCGGTTTTGTGGAGGTGAAGGTAAGGTCGTAATAAAGGTCGAGCCGGTCAAGGCACTAGCACGGGTTGGTCGCGTGAGTGAGGACGATAAGATCGCAAGAGTGAGGCCGTGTGGACACGAGCAAGGTCGCATAGACCCAAGGAAGGTGAGATCGTGTGTCGACGTGAGCGTCAAGGTTGGGTATCACGCTGAGCAGGGAGGTGTTGTGGTCGCGTGAGCGGTAAGGTTACGTTCATGATCTTTTAAAATTCACCTGAATCAAAGGAATTCCGAATGCATAAAAAGAACTGGTTACACTATTCAAAGCCCCTAAAAAAATACCTTCAATTTGATATAACTTCAAGCAAACTCTCAAAAAACTTAAAAAACCTTGTATTTTGAATGCAATTCAAACCCCGTTCAACTAAACTGCCACAAAATGAAAAACAAAAAAGTGCACTTATATATGATGGAAGAAGTTAATTTGCAGGACAATTGCTCTAATCTATATAGTATAAAAGCAGATCAGGAGATGCAAACCATGGAGTTATGTACGCCAACACAGGATTTGGAAAATGACGTACAGATCTATTGAACATAACCCTCGCATTCTCCTAATAGAAGAAAGACGGCGATTAGAAACAAAACCAGTAGAGATTTTAACAAAAAAAATTAGAGGGGTGTCTTCTGCTTTACAATGAGGATCTCTTTATAACAAACATCGGTCTTGACGATGCCTCTCTCGTACACAGAGAGGTGATGTGATGGAGCTTTTCGAGTAGAGCGACTGCCCCAGTAAACGGCGAAGGAACTTGCGAGCAAGAACAGAACGACGAAGAAAATAGTAAAGGGCGAAATGGGAAGGCGGCGATGCCCATCGAATTCATCAGTTTGATTACCTTCGATGGGCTCATCTGAGACCATCCTGCGGTTGGGTTCCATCTCTGTCCGGCGATGTCGCCTTTTAGGCGCCATGGAATGGACGCTATGAGTAGGAAAGTACAGCTTCCGCTTCTATTTGGCAAAGTCCAAGCGGAATATTTTTTTTTTTTCCTGAAAAGTACAATTATGCATTAAAAGAAGACAGAGAAATTAATTACAATTTATAAAAGGGTAACATTCTTCCTTGATTAAATCTAGCAAAGAGGACGAAATGCTACCCAAAGAAAAATTATCAAAAATAAAACTACCATCTAATGTCAAAGTAGCACAAAAATCGGCTACTTTATTACATTCTCTATTAACATGATGAAAAATGACTTTATTGAAATCATTGAGGAAGAATAGCTCCTTGACCGGCCAATTCTCCAAATGCCATTTGACTTTCTTCAAAGAATCTTGAATGAATGTAATAACATTGAGATTATCACTCTCAATAATAAGTCCTTTACTTTCAATCATCCAACGTTGAATGAAGTCCCTTATTGCAATAACCACCTCCATCTCAAGTTGTGCGACATTCTAGTGTCTTTATTCTTCCCAAAGGCAAGAAGAAGTCTATCTTTGTAATCTCTGAAAATTCCTCCAATGCGAGCACGATTTGAATTAAAAAATGAAGCATCCACATTAATCTTGATATGATCTAACGGTGGAATGAAAGTTCATAAAGGATATTAAGCTCTTATAAACTAGTCCCGAGGCTAACCAAGAAGGGGTGAATTGGTATTTTAAAAAAAAAATCTTTCAATCAAAATCAACAAACTCAAACCACCATAAAAATATGAGTGCGGAAATTAAATGCATAAGTAGAAACAAAGAAAGAACATACTGGATTTATAGTGGTTCGGTCAAACCTTGACCTACGTCCACTCCTCGGAGGCACCCTCCGAGTATTGCACTAACTAAGTGTCTCTCCTTTAGCTCCCACAGTTAGGCGGAGAAGCCTTTACAACAGACTCCTTTTTCACCAACCCCGGTGCGGCAGAGAACCGACTCATTTTGCTTCCTCCTGAAGCGGGTAGAGAACCCAGATCAATTGCTGAAGTAGACATCCCAAGAACCTTTCAAGGACGAAGGACGAAGAACGAAAAAGACAACTTGGAACCTTGCTTGGAGCAACCTTTGTGAACCCTCTCACAGACTCCCCCTCATAAGTTCCTCTCTCTCTCTCTCTCTCTCTCTCTCTCTCTCTCTCTCTCTCTCTCTCTCTCTCTCTCTCTCTCTCTCTCTCTCTCCCTCTCCCTCTCCCTCTCCCTAGGCTTTCTCAAGTCAAGACAGCAACAAAAGATCTCCTCTAAGGTAGAGCAAGATATCTTAAATAAAAGAGCTTCGGAATAGCTCTTATTTTATACAAACCGACTTTATCATCCAGGCTGATAAAAGTATCGGCCTGGCCGATCGGCATAAATTTCGCTCAATCAGCCCGGTCGGTTTGGGACAATTAGAGTAATTTTGGTCACATCGTTCAGGACGATAAAATATCGTCCTGGCCGATTAGTTCAAATCCGAGAAAAATCGTCCTGAACATCGCACTCAATAGAAGTAGGCCGAATTTGCATTAAAATCAAGCGGAGCAAAGCTGTTTTGACGGAACGTAGGCGACCGACGGTTCTCCGTCGGCCTTGTATGGCTGATAGAGGGTCTTGGTTTTTCTCTGTTGTTCTTGACGGAGAGATGAACTGGTTGAGCGGAGCAGAACGGATATCTTGCTCGGCGCTCTTGGCGATTTTCTCGGATAGTTGTGATCTTGGAATATTGGCAATGCTTTAGAGTCTTGTAGATCTCCATCTACCTGAGGTTCGTATAATGTCAGAAAGAGCGATTCGAACGGATCTCTTGCGATTGGCGAAGATCCATTGACCTTGTATGGCCGTTGTTTTTCATTGTTGCATCTTTGTTGTTCTTGAAGGAAAAAAGAAGAAAATGAGATAAATGATGGAAATTCTAAGTAATCTGAATCGAGATGGTTCTTTGATGAGGATTTTCATCAAATCCAACTCGGAGACTATTTTTTTAAAAAAAATTTATGAAAATTCTGAGGCAATCATGGAAATGACTTCTTGTTTTTTTTATTGTCCTAATGGAATTGCTATGGTAATTTTCTTTATTATGAATGTTAACTGGAGTTCGGGATTGCTGGTTTTATGGATGTTCTTGTATCCATAAACGGACCTAATGATTTTGGAACTGCTGTTTTTACTTTGTTGGCTGGAACGTCAAATTGTTCGGCCCGTGGATCTATCAGGTTTAAGAAGTTATTAGTTTTTGTGTTTAAAGACAAAGTAATTGTTTGGTTAATTGTTTATCAATTGCCCTTCGAAGATCAAATCGTATTGGTTAAAGATTTGAAGGATTAAAAGTTTTTTTGTTTTCCTCTTGTTAATGTGAAGAGAGTGATGAAGATTATCAGTTTGGTTGTATTTGGCATTGATGAAGCCGGGTATTTGATTCTTCAGGTGGTTGTTGTTGGTATGGCTTCTACTGGTACAGTTCTTTCCAGTATGATGGATATGGGGGAGATTCTTAGTCGGCTTGAATTTGCTTATGAAAAAGCTGACTCTTGGACTATTGAGGAGACAGTTGATGTTCTTGCTTTGTCGTTGCTGATTGGTTTGTTCTTGGTGGATGTTGTTGGTTATGTTGATACAACATCAGAGGTTTCTATTCTTTATTGGAGCTTGTTGGACCCTGAGATGGATGGGGTTTTGGTTGAAGATTGGATAGCTTGTTTAGTAGTTGTATTTATTTTTCTTAAAGCTTGTTATTTTTTGCTTGTTCCTCTTATAGGTTTCTTATACCTTTTTAAAACCATCATGATGAAATATGAGATTTTTACTAGGTTTCATTTTCCATCTTTTGGGAAAGCTGCGATACTAACCAACCTTTTAGGTTGTTATTTTACTTGGTATCCCCATCACCCCAATGGATCTAAAATGGAACTTAGTGAATCGCATATCCATAAAGGGTTGCTTTTGCTTTCTAGTTTGTATTAGGTTTTTCTCATTTTAATGCAATTAGCCTTTCTTCAAAAAAAAAATAGAATAGAAGTAGGCCGATGTCTATCGTCCACGCCATCATCCCGACCAATCCTAAGATCGGCCTAGCCGATGTGATCGTGCAATCAGCCTTAATTGCTTTCCATAATTATCAAATTAATTTAGACATAATTGTGCTACATCATCCAGGCCGATAGTATATCGTCTTAGACTATGTCCTAAAATAAAGAATACCTAAATAGATCATGGCGGATGATTCTTTCTGATTTGAACCTATCGACTCGGCCGATACATTATCGTCCAAGCCGATCGGCTCAATGACGACTGCCTTAATCATGATGCCCTGATTAGGGTTTCTATTTTTGAACTGATCATCCAAGCCGATATAAATATCGGCCCAGCCGATGTTACCAAAAATAATAAACTCTAAGAAACAATCAGAAATTCTCCCAAGGTATGTGTGTGTAAGGTTACTTAGCATTATGAGCCATATCTTTTACAATAGACTCAAGAAAAAGAAAAGTGTACAAAGTGACTCGGACTTAGTCTACCAAATCTTGAGCTGGTTCCAATTGCCGTTTGATCTTGTGGACCTGAAATATTAGTAGGCAAGACAGTCATAGAGAAACAAGAGTGTTTGTTATTATCAAACTCATAATCCATAGATTCATAATAATCTCCCCCTTTTTGTTGATGACAAATACACAACGAACAATTCTAAGTAGTTTAGGACAATAGTGTACTAGAAATAGTACAAACATAGAGAACATCAAATATCAAAACAGAATAATACAAGTACAAACATACTACTCTCCCTCTTGACATCTCAAAAAAGGAGGAGACAAATAAAAACAATGCAGAAACTAAATAGCAGAAAAAAAAAACAGAAACTAAACAATAGAAAATAAAAACAAACTAAAAGAAAACTAGTAAAATGATGGGCCCTGATCGTCTGAAGGAGGTGGTGGTGGTGGAGGCTGCTAAAAGTAGGTAGTCAGTGTAGCAAACTAAGCACCAAACCAGGCAATGTCCTTATCGTGCTGCTGCTGCTGGTGAGCAACGTAGGCGTCAAAACAGGCTAAGTCCTCTGCATGTTGCTGCTTCTGTACAACAACGTAAGTGTCAAATCAAGCCTCCCACTAGTTAAACCGCTCCACCAACTGGTCCAGCTATGAGTGCTGGTGGAGCAGAAGAAGTGTAGGAATAGGTGTAGGAGAAGGTGCAGGAGCCTCCTCTTCCCCAGCCCGAGCTTCTCTGTTCCACGGGTGGAGACGAGTACTGTGAAGAGTTTGAAAGGAAATGTTAGAGTAGAGAGTAGGCTGGAGGTTTGGTGGAGCATGATATTGGAGGTTATACTTTGATTCTAAGACATAAGAAATAATATGTCCTAGGGGTAGATTTGGTTTCCTCCTATGACCTGGATCCCGAATGATAGTAAGATGGTCGATGTAGCAAAAGATCAGGTCGGTATCATTGAATTCACGATTTGCTAAAATATAAAGATGGTGAGTGATGTAAACACGATCACCATCCTTAGGAATTATCAAAGTGCAAAGGACATACTGGACGGTCCTAGCATCCTTGAGTAAGGTGCTAGTCTCGCCTATATGAAAAATGGCATTAGAATTGCGAAGAAAATGATTGGCCGGAGCCTTGTCAAAATCAGGATCAGAAAACAAGGTGTGAAGTTTATCCCATGTGGTGGAAAGCTGTAAAATCTCTACACAATCCTGATATGTGATCTTGATGGAGCGTCAATTCACATATGAGGCAATAGAGGTAAAAGCAGAATTAATGCGAAGACTTGCAAAGAACTCATAGAGAAATTCAGAATTAAATGGGACAACAAGAGTGAGAAGAAAGCACAAGGAGGTATGGGAAAATAAGTCTAGTACCAGATAAGAGAGATAATTTTGATTGACTGTATAAGGGTCCATAGTGGCCCTCGAGGAACTTCTGTACGGGTGACGAGAGCACTTTCCTCTAGCCATTTTCAAAGAATAGAGCACTAGTTTGAGAGAGCTTGATTGAAGAAAAATGCTGGAAGGCTCTGAATTTAAAGGATCGGCCAGATTGGCCGGGCCGATTGCAGGATCATCCAGCCCGATAAAGTTTAATAATTACGTACAAGCTGATTGGTCAAAAAGGCGGTCTGATCGTCCGAGCCAATCAGATATCGGCCAAGCCGATTAGACATAGGCGATCATCCCGAGGAGTCAAGATGGACAACCGTTGAAAAAGTAGATCATCCAGGACGATGTCCAATAATGAATCGTATGGCCGAATTTAAAATGTTTAAATCATGTGCCACGTATATCGGACAGGCTAAACAGGTGGATCATCCGGGCCGATTGTCCAAAAATGAATCGTCCTAACGATTTTAAAGATTTTAAATGTATATCCACGTGTATCTTCCAGAACAAACACGTGGATCGGTCAAGCCAATTTTCCATAAAGAGGAGAACATCGTCCGAGCCAAAAAAACATATCGGTCACGCCGAAAAAAGATTGAAGAAGAAGACGATCAGATCGTCCAGGTCGATAATGTATCGTCCAGGATGATCAGAAACAGAAAATCAAATCAGTCGGCAAAGGAAGTTTTCAGAGTAAATTGATCGGATTGTCCTGACCGATAGTGGTATAGGGAGGGATGATGTGAACAAAAATTGAGAATCAGAGGATTGATGGAGATGATCAGACAAGGCCTAAAAAACTTAACAACAATAAAAATGACAGACAAAAAGGACAAAAACACAAAGAAAACAAAAAAAAATATATATATATATTTTTTAGTTTAGGAAGGCATGAATATGATAAATGCTCAAAGTAATTGAATTTTAAAGATTTGTAAGACCAATGAGTTAATAATGTCAAGATATGAAAACAGTAGAATATCTGATCCTGTTAACCCTAGCTCGGACTTCTTTCAGGGCAAAATTGTCTTTGGAAAACAAAATACCTAACTCAGAACAAACTAATTGGGTAAGAGAAAAAGATACGTTTCAAACATGGTTCCAGAGAAAATATCTTATAAAATAATATACCAAATTAATTTATCTTAATCATGAAATTTGAAATCAAGCTTTTAAAAATATCAAGTAACCCATGAATTCTTCTAAAATTTTTAAAAGTTTCAAAGAGAAATAAGCTTGTCTTTTATGGGCTCATTTTATGCCTCTTGTCAATTTAAAAGGCGCACTTTGCGTATCTTTTGATTTTTAATACACTTTGTGTATACTTTCAATTTGGCGTCATTGCGTATCTTTTTGTTTTGGCGTCATTGGCCCCCCTTTTTTTGTTTTTGCAAGCTAGATTTCTTTTCAAAAACTCTTAAATATTTTTAGTTGTGAGTAGATCTTCCAGATATTAAAGAAGAAAAAAACTCACTCTAATATAAGAAAGAATAAACCACAAAACAGACTCATAATCATATGATGAATGCAATGGCAAGATTTCAATTAACTTGAAAGATATATAAAAACTTTGAACATTATATATATATATATATAAGGTAGATTATTGTAGCAAGTTTAAAAAGATCTTAATTTCAAAAACCAGTTTTTAATTTAAGATAGACTTTTGTTTAGAAAATAAAATTATACCACTAAAATAGGTTAGAGGGAGGGAAACCATCAACGGTGTTTCTCCCTTTAACTGATTTAGATATGCAAAATATTGATTTTAAATCTCCAAAAAATAAAAAAACTAGAAAAAATTATCATAAAATAAAAAGAAAGCCAAAGTAAAAAACAACTATAACAACTAATATGAAAAAGCTAACACAAAAACAAAAGACAGATAATAACAATAATAAACACATGCAATTCTAAAAATTATTAAGCAGCAGGTTTAAGCAATTATGAGCTGCGAGCCTCCGTTTGTCCAAGTATCATATGCTCTCACGAGGTCTTTGGTGATAGCAACCCTATAAAAATCATCAACCGTCAGATTTAAGAACCCAAATAGGTTTGGGTCCCTCCTTATGAAAAGAAGAATGTAATGCATCTATGTTATACTGTGAAACATGCAGCTTTGGTCTCCAAACCCAATGTGTACTACGGTGAATGATACAAGTGTGTGCTATGTGTCCTAACATGCCACATGAAAAACATCTAATACCAGGAAAAGGATTTCTTAATCGATTTAGGTTATAATGCCTCTTCCTAGGTTTTGAATTTAGATCAGGTATTGATGTATTCCATGTTCTCTCTAATGTATTCAATTTTTCTTTAAACCTCAAGTTAGCATTTTCTAAATCAACATCCAAACAGTACTTTTTATGCTCGTGTTCTTTAGAAGCTTTAAAATCAGATTCAAGCGAGTATGTAGCTTTCAAAGAATCATGCTCAACAATTAATTCAGAATGCTTTTTATTTAAATCATCAAATTCATCAAGTAGAAACATATGATTACTATCATTTTGGAGGTGATCTTTTATCAAAATTTCATGCTCTTTTATAAATTCAAAAATGTTGCGGATCAATAGTTTATGATTTTGATGATAGCAAACATTTTTATTTCTCTTCAACTGCTTTTTGTACTAACGTTTCAGGTTCACACGATCGGACTGCAATTTGGAATCAGCTCAAGATTAGGTAGACTAGGTTTGAGTCATTTTGTAATCTTTTTTCTTTCTTGAGTCTGTTGTATTTGGTGTGGGATCTGTTGATTTGTAACGTGGAAGATTTCCTATTGTTCCCTATAAGATTTCTATTTTTGGTAATATCGGCCGGGACGATATTTATATCGTCCTGGACGATATGTCCAAAATCAGAAACCTTAATTAGGGCATCCTCATTAAGGTAGCCGTCATTAACAAATCGGACAGATCGGCCTGGACGATACCTGTATCGGCTAGGACGATAATCTCAATTCAAAAAGAATCAACCGCCATAATCAGTTTAGGAATTCTCTTATTTTAGGAAATCGACTAGGACGATCTAACTCAATTATGCCTAAATTGATCTGGTATCTTTGGAAAGCATTAATGGTTGATTGATACGATCATATCGTCCGGGACGATCTCCTGATCAGCCAGGACGATTCCCTGGAAGATCTACATCAGACAGCTCGAATTCAGGGCGATGATCAGGACGATTGAAATCAGTTTTAAACTAATCGGCCTGGACGATCGTGATATCGACCAGGACGATGTAACCAATTTTCTTCTGATCGTCCCAAGTCGTCCTGGGCTGATGAGCTGAATTTGTACTGATCGGCCAGGACGATATGCCTATCGTCCTGGACGATAATATCGGCAACTTGCATTAATGAGCTCGTTTTGAGAGCTTCTTTTTAAGCTATGACAAGGCACTTAGTAAGTGTCTTTCACAGCCATTGTAGCTTCGTTCTTGTGAGGAGAAACTAGAAGAGAGAGCTTGAAAGTGAGAGAGGAAAGGGTGGAGTTTGAGAGGGAGAAGATCCTGTGAGGGGGAGGAACTCAAGGGAGTGTGGTGGGGGATCCACACGGTTGCTCCGGTGAACTCGCACCTTAGTACCATCGGATTCAAGGCTTGTCTTGAGGTAAGTTCACCAAAGAAGAAGATCTCTTTGGTGTCAAAGGACCCGGCGACTCCGCCGCACCGGGGAAGGTGGAAGTGATTTTGTAAGCGCTTCTCCGCCTAGCTGTTGGGGCTAAAGGAGAGACACTTATTTTAGTGCAATACTTGGAGGGTGCCTCTAAGGAGTGGACGTAGGTCAAGGTTTGACCGAACCACTATAAATCAGGTGTGTTCTTTCTTTTTACTGCTTCCGCATTTTAATTTCTGCGCTTTGTTTGTGGTGATTTTGGTTGGAGTTTTATCTTTGATTTTATAATTTTCTAATTTACCTCTCTCTTGGTTAGCTTGGGCCAGTTTTATAGGGCTTAACATCCCTAAAGAACTTTCAAGTGGTATCAGAGCACTTTCAAAAAATTCCAATTTCAAATTAGCATTAATTTTCATAAGTTTTCTATATGATGTATGAATTTTCTCACATATTTCAAGTAGTTGATCATACGTTGGTTCACATACTTCTTCTTGGTCACTTTGACCAAGATGATCATCTGCCATTAAGCACAAGTTTATTGTTTCCTCCTCTGCCTTAGTCTCAGAGGAGTCAGTTGCAGATTCTACTCAGAATGCCTTTTGGACTCGCTTCTTATCCTTCATGAACTTAGGTTTCTCCTCATCCTTCTCCATGCTTGGATGCTCCTTGAGAGTAGGACAATCAGCTTTAACATGTCCAGGCTTCCTACATTCATAACAAACATGATCAGAGGAATTTTTATAATTTTTACTATCCTTACCTCTTTTCCATTTTTGATGATAATTGTTGTTTTTCCTTATAAAGCTTTTGAATTTCCTAGTGATGAAGGCAACATCATCGCTTTCAGATCCGAAAGAGTTGTTGGCCTTTAGTGCCACAGTCTTCTTCTTCTTTTTCTCACCTTAATCAAGATTTCTTTAATTCACTTCTTGCTCGTAAGCAATGAGTGATCCATGCAAATTATCAACAGAATAAGTATTCAAATCTTTAGATTCAGTAATTACAGAAATTTTAAAATTAAAAGAAGAAGACAAGCATCTCAAAATTTTATTGACTCTTTCTTAATTAGTAAGCTCTCTTCCTAAAGCATGCAAAGAGGTGACAATTTGAGTAAACCTTATATACATATTAGAAATTGATTCGTGAGGTTTCATATGAAAAAGTTCATAATCATGCAATAAAATATTCAAACGAGATTACTTAACTTCATTAATTCCTTCATAAGTATTACACAATTTTTTCCAAATCTCTTTACCAGTAGTGCAAGTTGAAACACGCATGTAATCTTCAGATTTTAAAGTACAGAAAAAATAGTTTAAATACTTTATATTAAGTTGTACTAAATCCCTATCATCATGAGTCCATTCAGTAAAAGGAAGAGGAATAGTAACATTATTAAGTTTACATTCGGAGGTGTATAACCATCCTTAACAAGCATCCACATGCGATAGCCAATTGATTATATGCGATAGTCAATTGATTATAAAAACGTAGACATGCGAGTTTTCTAGAAATTAAAAGGAATATTGTCAAATAAAGGTGATCAGGTAATGGAATACCCTTTCGCAGTATTACAATTACTAGAGTTAACCATGGATAAAATATTCAAAAAGTTTTCAAACTTAATTTTATGAATCCCGCTCTGATACCACTTGAAAGTTCATTAAGGATGTTTGGCTCTTATTGTTAAGATAGTTGTTATTTGCATGCTTTACATTTATGCAACTTGTATAGTTTTGATGCTTTCAAATATTATTGTTCAAATGTGTAGTTATCTCCTAACAATTTTTTAAGATTTGTTTTTGCTCTTGTGTGTACTAACATTTCAGGAAAATCAAACTCCAGACTACGAAGACTTTAAATCAAATTCAACATGAGATACTTTGTGAATTTGAAGCTTGTACTTTTCTTTAAATTAAATTTGAAAGGGAGTGATTGTAATTAAGTGTATCAAAACATACACACACACATAAGGAGATCATATAAAATTTATACTGATCGTACGGGACGATATCATATCGTACGGGACGATATCATATCGTACGGGAGGATCAGACAGTTATCTCCTATTGAGCACATAGAACGAATAGGAATTGGCTTGAAAAATTTTTTAAGTCCTATTCGTCCGGGACAAAATTAATTATCGTCCAGGAAGATCTGGTCTCTGTAAAATTTTCATCTAGACGAAATTAATTATCGTCAGAAAACGAGTTGCTCTCTGTAAAATTTTCGTCCAAACGAAATTAATTATCGTCTAGGACGATCTGGTCTCTGTAAAATTTTCGTCCAGACGAAATTAATTATCGTCAGAAAACGAGTTCCTCTCTATAAAATTTTCGTCCAGACAAAATTAATTATCGTCCAGGATGATCTGGTCTCTGTAAAAATTTTGTCCAGACGAACCAATTTTCGTCCAGACGATTATCCGACTTAGAACGGTTTTCAGCAATTTTTAGAACCGACCTAGTAATAACTGTTCGTACCGGACGAATATAGTTCGTATGGGACGATCATCTGTATGAAGACATTTCATACACATATACAAATAGGGTCGTTTCAAATCATTTAAGTAAAATCGTCCAGGACGATCCACGATCGTACGGGACGATCCACTGCGTACAGAATTGAAAACTTGCAGTTTTTGGGCAGTTTTTCTTGTCTTTTGTATAAATAGTCCAAATTAGACTGCCACCCAATCTTTTTGTCATTTGATCTTCGTGCCTTTTGAGAGAATAGCCAAGGAAAGAGTGGAAGAGTGCATTCAAGGGAGGATTTCTACCACTGGAGCGTGAAGGCTTCACTTGGAGTTCAAAGGTAAGAATCTCTACTTGTGAATTGGGATTACTTCACTCTTTTCCTTCTTCCTTCTAGATTCTTGTGAGAAGATCTATCAAGGAGATCCGCTTCTCTACCGACACTTGGAGAGTGTAAATACCCGAAGGGTTCGCTGCCGACACTTGGAGAGTGTAAATAGCCGAAAGGTTTGCTGCCTACACTTGGAGAGTGTGAATAGCCGAAGGATTCTCTGAGCACACTAAGAGAGTGTGAAAGGACGACGGTTCTCTGCCAACACTGGGGATTGTGTGAAAGGACGGACGGTTCTCTGCCAACACTGGGGATTGTATAAAAGGACGACGGTTCTCTGCCGCACCGGGTAGTGGTGAAAAGAGTGTGTTGTAAAGGCTTCTCCGCCTTGCTGTGGGTGCAAAAGGAGGGTCACTATTGGTATTAGTGCAATACTCAGAGGGTGCCTCTGGGGAGTGGATGTAGGTCTGGTTTTAGACCAAACCACTATAAATTTGGTGTCATTTACTTTACTATTTTTATATTTTCGCATTTAATTTTTTAGTTTTAAAAACTCTATGGTTAAAAAACATTTTCTACAAAACTTAAAAGAAACAATTTTATTTCAGTTCAACATATTTTTAAAAGAGGACTTAAAATTTTTAAACTACTAATTCACCCCCCTCTTGGTAGCCTTGGGACATTAACTTAAGCTTAACAACCTAATTACTAGACTCAACAAGTGGTATCAGAGCTTCGTTTCAATATCATAAGTTTGAACTACTTTTTGATTAACGTAGATGGCTACATTCGGAAACCGAAACACACCTGAGTGTTTCTCTATCACTAGACCTCCACTGTTTGACAATATTCCTTTTGATTTTTGGAAAACACGCATGTATACTTTCTTACAGTCACTTAATTATCGCATGTGGATGCTAGTCCAGGATGGCTACACAAAACCAACTAGATTAGTTGATGGAGTTAGGGTAGAAACACCTTTTGCAGATTGAACTATAGAAGAATGTGACTTAGCACAATTAAATGCCAAATGTCTAAATAGTTTCGTTTATGCTTTAAAATCTGAAGACTACATACGGGTTTCTACTTGTAAAAGTGGAAAGGACATACGGGATAGACTTTGTATAACTTATGAAGGGACAAATGAGGTTAAGCAATCAAGACTCAATATCTTGTTACATGACTATGAATTGTTTCGCATGAAACTTAATGAATCTATCTCTGACATGTACACAAGATTCACACAAATTATCACTTCTTTGCATGCACTTGGTAGGGAATTAACTAATGCTGAAATGGTTAATAAAATTATTTGATGTTTACCTACTGCTTATGATGCTAAAATTATTGTAATTACAGAGTCTAAAGATCATAACATTTACTCTATTAACAATCTTCTTGGTTCACTCATTGCTTATGAGCAAGGAGTAAGTCAAAGAAAGATTGATGCAGGTGAACCACGATAGGAGAAAAATATTGCACTAAAAGTGAAAGAGTCAGAGAGTGAACACTCACAACCTGAGGATGAAGATGATATTGCACTGATGACTAGACAACTCAGAAGCTTTTTAAAGAAAAAGTAGAAGAGACGCCAGCAATGGAACAGAGGTAAGTTTAACAGAAATGGCAAGGTTTCTAATGAAATAATTTATTATGAATGCAGGAAACCAGGTCATATCAAGACTGATTGCCCAAAACTCAAATCCACTCCTAGCAAGGAGAAGGTAGAGGAGAAACCAATGGTAAAGAAGCGAAAGAAGAAATTTCAAAGAGCTTTCTGGGCGGACTCAGCTTCAGACTCATCTGAGACTTTCACCAATCTTTGCTTGATGGCAGACAATGTAGATCACTCAGATCAAGAAGAGGTATGTGACTTAACCTATGATGAATTATTTAAAGTTTCTGAACACATGCATGATGCATATAGGAAAATGAAAAAGATGCATGCTAGTGTAAGTTTAGAACTGGAAGAGCTCAAGAAGGAACACGAAATCCTTAGGAAAGATCATGCTTTAATAGACGACAACCACATGAAACTACTTGATAAATATGATGACTTGAATAAAAATTTTGAAAATTTAAAAACATCCTATGCTGATCTTGAAAAAGAATTTAAGAATTTTAAGGATGAATCTGAGAGAAAGACATATAGAATCAATTATACCAATCGAATCTTGGAAAATATGAATTCATTTTACAAACTCACAATAAGAGCTCTCGAGGATAATAGGAACCCCCCTAAACTTGAAGATTTTACAAATCCTAAATTTTATCCTAAATTCATGAAATCCCTTAGAAGATAATCATATGGAAGAATACATAGGAATATTTTTCCTAATGTAAAATGTAATAATTGTGGATTTTTGGGACATATAGCTCACACCTGTACTTTGGAGATGAAATCTAATTTGGTGTGGAGACCTAAGATGCATAAACCTAGACATATCATACATGCATCTGATTATAAATTTCTTAAAGGTAAACCCAAACTTGTTTGGGTTCCCAGGTCTAACATTTGAGAGTTTTGCAGGATTGCTCTCACACAAGACCTCATGGGAGCATATGGTTCCTGGACAGCGGATGTTCAAAGCATATGACTGGAGATACTGCTCAATTCATAACACTGGAAGCCATGAATGGAGGCAAGGTTACACTTGGAGATAATACCACAAAGAAAGTAGTTGGATCAGGTATGATTGGAAATTTCAAAAACTTTTTTATAGACAATGTGTTATTGGTTGAAGGCATAAAACATAATCTATTAATTATTAGTCAGCTGTGTGACAAGGGATATAATGTAAAATTTTTACCTACTAGCTGCATATTAAGCCTAAATGGAAAAGAAGTTTTAAATGGAAAAAGGGTAAACAATGTTTACATGCTAGATTTGAATTCTATTCAATCTCCTACTGCTTTTTGTTTAAAAACTGTTTCTGATGAATCATGGCTTTGACATAGGAGACTTTGTCATTCTAGTATGAAAAACCTTAGGAGAATTACCCAAAAGAACTTAGTGAGAGGTATATCAAAACTAGACTTTACTAAGGACCATCTTTGTGATGCATGTCAATTAGGAAAATAAGTGAAGTCCTATTTTAAGTCCAATAAAGATCTTAGGACCAGTAAACCTTTTGAAATTCTTCACATGGATCTTTTTGGACCAGTAGGAACTGTAAGTCTAGGAGGGAAGGTATACGGATTTATTATAATGGATGATTTCTCAAGATTCACCTGGGTTAGATTTCTTTTTCATAAAAGTGAATCATTTGAGGAATTCAGAAATTTTTCAACTTGGATTCAAAGAAAACTAGGATGTGAAATAATCTTTTTACAAAGTGATCATGGAGGAGAATTTGAAAATGAAAGATTTGAACATTTTTGTAAAGAAAAAGGGATTGATCATAATTTTTCTGCTCCTAAAACCCCCCAACAAAATGGGGTAGTTGAAAGAAAAAATAGAATATTAATAGAAGCCGCCCGAGCAATGTTGGCAGAATACTCACTTCCTATATATTTTTGGGCTGAGGCGGTTAGCACTGCATGTTATGTTCTGAATAGGGTGAATGTGAGATCAAATTTAAATAAAACACCTTATGAGTTGCTAAAAGGTATAACACCTAACTTGTCATATTTGCATGTTTTTGATTGCAAGGTGTTCATACATAACAATGAAAAATCTGCCTTAGGAAAATTTGATCCAAAATCAAATGAAGGAATTTTTGTTGGATATTCAAGTGTTGGAAAATCTTATAGGGATATACTCATTGTTCAAATTTATGTGGATGATATCATTTTTAGATCTTCAAATAAAAATCTTTGTGATGATTTTTCTAAAACAATGAGTAGTGAATTTGAAATGAGTCTAATTGGAGATTTAAATTATTTTCTAGGTTTTAGCATTAAGCAACTTGAGGAAGGTATATTTCTTAGTCAAACTAAATATGTTAAGGACATCCTCAAAAAATATGAAATGGATAATGCTAAACCTGTTAGTACACCAATGAGTTCCTCAATTTAGTTGGATAAGGACCTTAAGGGAAAATCTGTTGATCAAAAGAAATATAGAGGGATTATTGGATCTTTACTTTACTTGACTGCTAGCCGACCAGATATTATGTTCAGTGTTTACTTATGTGCTAGATTTCAATCAGATCCAAAAGAATCACATTTGACAGCAGTGAAAAGGATTTTAAGATATTTACTAGGAACTCAAAACTTAGGGATTTGGTATCATAAGTTTAGCTCTTCATTTGAAATTATTGGTTATTCAGATTCTGACTTTGCAGGCTGCAGAGTAGATAGGAAAAGAACTTCTGGAATATGTCAATTCATTGAAAATTCATTAGTTTCTTGGTCCAGTAGAAAACAAAATTCAGTAGCCCTATCTACTGTAGAAGCATAATACATTGCGTTAGTAAGTTGTGTGGCACAAGTACTTTGGTTAAAATAACAGTTGATTGATTTAGGATTAACTATAAGCATTATTCCAATTTATTGTGATAATACTAGTGCTATTTGCTTTTTCAAAAATCCTATTCAACATTCTAGAACCAAACACATTGACATAAGGCATCATTTCATAAGGGATCATGTATCCAAGGGAGAAATTGAACTTACTCATGTTTCAACTGAAAATCGACTTGCAGACATTTTTATAAAACATTTAGCCTTTGATACCTTCAGTACTTTAAGAACAAGGCTTGGTGTAATTGATTTGAATGCTTAAATAAAAATGTTTTTGCAACATTGATATTTATGTTTTCTTAGTTTTTTTTTTCCTTTGTTTTTTATTTTGTAATTTTTTTTGTGTGTTTTGAATGAGTTTATTTTAGAGTCCGTGGTTTTGTCTTTGTTTTCTGTGTTTTGAATGTTTTGTTTGATTTTCTTTAATTAGAATTCAAAAATCCAAAAATTTGTGATATTCGTTCAGGACGAAATTTTTTGTACTAGACGATGTGTGTAAAATTCAGTTCGCATGATGTAAACCGTTCCACACCCTTATGAATGAAGACACTTTCAAATGGTATGAAGTCAATAGGGTGATTTGAGAAACTGGCCTAACATATCATGTTGCTAGAGTTTCAGGAATGACCAGAAATGCTCAAATCATCCAGCACATTCTTCGATCTCCAATCATTCCTAAAGCTGGTGATAGGATCAATATTACCCCCACTCCTTTCTGTTGTGACCTTTTTGATTATGAATCGTAAGCCTATCGATGAAGCCCAACTTATTCTAGATCATCTTTTTGGGCATTCAGAAATTGGGCATGCAGAACAGAAGAGAAAAAGGAACATCTCATTAGGACACTTAGTTACATACATTTTGGAAAAGAAATACAACTTAGTGCATCCTGATGATGAATATGAAGAGCCAGTCTACTAAAATGATGCTTCCTTCAGAGCAATTTTCAAGGAGGAAAAAGGGAAAGCACATGCCAGTGCTTCTGAAGAAGAAGAAGAAGGAGAGCAAACTTCTGCACCTCAATCAGATTATCAGAATTTGATTGAGAAATTTGATAGACTTGAGACTCATATTGATCAAATATTTGATCAAATTGATGCTCAACTTCTACAGCAGCAATAGGACATTGGTAGTATCAGAAATGAAGTTCATGAAATCAATACCAATGTTATGTTGATGGCCTCCTACTTCAACCTATTTGGTGGCATTCCTCCTCCTCCTCCAGAAGAATAGAGAATGAGCTATGATTTTATTTATGTTTGTTGCATTTGTGTTTGCTTTAGTGTTTGTTCTAGTGTTTGTTCTAGTTGTGTTTGTTTGTTTTTGTTTTAAACTTTAGTGTATTTTCTTTTGTATTGATATTATGAAATGATCATGTAATCATTTTCATAAATATCAATATTGGTGGGAAAATTTATGTCACCACGCAGATTTTGATTTCTCCTACTTTGTAATCAAATATTACATTGAGAATAAAGTACAGTCTCGAGAGGCCAACACAATATTCTATAATGGATTTAATATCAAAATAAGGTTTTGAAAATTAATATTTCTATAATCAAACATAATTCAAAGAATAACATATCATCTTAAAAGATGAACATGGAATTCTATAGAATGTGTTTAAAGATAGAAATACGTTTTTTGAAAAAGTTTATTCATTCTTTTATTTAGATATAGCAAGGAGAATATTATATCATCTTGAAAGACGAACATAAAATTCTTCAAGAACATCCAAAAGTAAGAATGAGTTTTATAAAATTCATCATTTCTAAAATTAAATATATCAAGTAATAAATTATATTGTCTGAAAAGACAATAATAACATACTACGAGCATATTTAAGATTAGAAATAATGTTTTTTTTTTTTTTTTTTTTTAAAGATATCTGCATTCCCAAAGATTCTTCC
The DNA here is from genome assembly GCA_019514585.1 of Dendrobium officinale. Classification (NCBI taxonomy): domain Eukaryota; kingdom Viridiplantae; phylum Streptophyta; class Magnoliopsida; order Asparagales; family Orchidaceae; genus Dendrobium; species Dendrobium officinale. Next base: position 29,680,281 of record CM033686.1, on the reverse strand, counting down.
CTTATTTTATATAAAATAAAACAAGGTTTATTTTAGTCTGGGGTTCTCAAATCCCTATAGGAGCAAGCCCCTATAGTTAATTACATCCTAGGAGGGATACTCCTAAGAAAACTCTCGATTAAAGCAGTGATTTCATACCCTTTTGATTACAAAGTAAAAGACAAAGGAAATAGAAGTATGAATTTTCAAGGAGAAAGCTCAATGTTGAACATTTATTAGCGAGTCAAAGGAGGAAAAGTAGGAGGCGTCGGATTCTGAGAAGCTCAGAGACGACCTCAGCCTACCCTATGTTGGGCTTTACATTTTTATGAGATTTTTTTTTATGTTTGAGTTAACATTTTATTAGAAATTTGGGATTATATTCCCGGAGTGTGAGGACTTAAGATCTAAAAAGAATCTGCCTCAGAACCTAAATCTAATTTGGGTACTATAAAATAGTGACCCGAACCTAACTAATGAAGTGCAAATCTGGACTTACCCCGGCCTGGATTAGGGAGCCAGCTAACCACCTAAGCGCTTTAAAACCATGTGTCCAGTCTCTTATGAAAGATGGGTAGGGACGTTGTTTAAGTTTTAAGGAATTGGGGGCCGACATCTAAGACAGTTCCTAATTGGCCCCTTAACTTATGTAGGGTGAGAAATGTCTAAAAATGCAATTAATATTTTAGACTCTTTTTTAATTTGTATCTAATGCAATGCATGCTAATTGACTCGAATGCATAAAATGATAATGAAGCAGTTTAAAAATTAGGCTTAGAAAATAGGTTTTTTTCCTAGAGATTGCACAACTTCCCCTTGACAGAACTGCACCCTCATAGGTCAAGTGGTCTGCCAGAACCCGCAGGCGGGGAGGTGCCTAACAAGGAAGAGAAAGTAATAATATGCTTATGCTGACTCTCGGCGGTCCCGAGCTTACTTACTTTAGAACGTTAGAGTTACTATGTGAGCCTAAAAATTTTTATTTTTAATTACAAGTAGAAGAATTTTAAGCGTACCCTTACGAAAAAAAAAGCACTCCGATTCGTATCCAGACTAAAACAAAACACGGCATGCAAGAGTCCTAAAAAAAATCTACTGCACAAACAATGTAAACAATCAATTTTAATAATCCAAATATAATGTCCCAATGTCCAATGTCCATATTACACCCAGAATTTGCAGAAAAGTAAAGTGGCCGGGCACCACTGACAACAAACCCGGATTCTAATCCTAAGAATGACGCAAGTGATTTTTGAAATGGGATATACTGTTCCTTAAATCTTCATTTCTTCATCTTCTTTCTTCAATCTTCTTGTTCTGTCTTTTCTTCTTCTACGAACTTCTCGGGTCCGTCGGGTTCTGGATATCCAAATGAAAAGAAACTCATCCCTAAGAGGGGTATTTTCTTTTCTATTCGGATATTGAATCATCCTAATTTGACTTTCCAAATAAAAAAGAATAATCCTTTAAGGTATATTCTCCTTTCTTTGGATTCCAAATTGGATGTAATATCCCACTTTCAAAAAATCACTTTCACATTTATTGACTCTTGATATATTATATTTACATTACATTTCATTTCACAGAAAGGAAAGGAAAATCTAATCCACCTGCAAGGTTATCCTAAGCAATTTATAAAAAAAAAATCATCATCCCACGCAGTTATATATATATGCAATTGAATTTAAATTATTAAGCCACACTTGGCCACACTCTTCTTCATTTGGGGGCTAAGCAGCTGAAGCACCTGTAGCATTTATTTATTATTAATTAATTAGCCCCTCTTTTTCTGCCCTGCATGAGTGTGGCCACCTGCAGAAAATCATATTAACAATCCAGATCGCTCCTAGCCTATGGGTAATCTAATCGTCAATCAAACCAACACAGAGTGCAGTAAAAAAAATAAATAAACAAACACACCAACATTTTACAACCAGCATGCAATAAAACTCGAGAAAAAGCCCGTCACAGTGCAATAAAGAAATAAACACCGGCCTAACCTAAAACTAGAGTCGGTTATCCTAACAAACAAATCTAAGTGTGTGCAGTAGGCTGTGAGGTTTTGAAATGTCCTAAGTCAATTATTGGCTAAAGTTTTCTAATTGATTGAATTCTAATTTAAAGATATTTACTAATTCTAAAGTGAGATGTCACTAAATTTTCTATGTTATAAGTTTCTATCCTAAAGTGTGCATGCTTCCTAAGTCTAGATTTTCTAAGACCCAGTCCTTAATTTTTGTCCTTAAGTGTCACTACTATTATATGGGATAAAAATATTTGTTATTACTAACCCTTAGAACTTTGCGTATATGTAAAAGGGGTTTTGGGATCTAAGAGCAAACAAAAGTAAACCTAATAAAATTGAAGTTACTATAGGGACCTAAAGGAAGGGTTCACGCACACCACATCAAGGGGCCCCTAAAGGTTTTCTAAGTTTAGAAATACTTACAGTCACCGGGGGCTACGACCCGGTGGTTCCGCCCGTAGCACCTCTACCCGGTTGGATAGAGGCGACTGACGCCTTTAGCTCCTTGTCCTTTTGTTCCCTCGACCGGTACCATTCCTCGCAGTTTATGCAAATAAAACAGGAAAAACAGGGATTAGAAGCACTTTTAATAAATAATAATAAAATAATTGAATTTATTGAAAATAAAAGGCGTACCTTTCTTCGGGCTTGAGTACTGGCTTGGTTGAATGTCTTTTGAACTTTTCATTTTTAAAGCATGCTTTATATTCTGCAACATTCACTTTGAGGCACAAGAAATGGAAAAAAGAAGAAGAGAGAAAAAGGTAGTTTTCTTTAAAACTTCTAATTCTCTAAACATATAATTTCACTCTTCCAAAATTCACATAAATTCCACCTTTTAATGCACACAAGTTTACTTTTCAAAATCATACAATTATACTTTACTTTTTACATACACCTTTAACCTTTCAAAACACACACATTTCCAAAATTCACACTCTACACTCTTCACTACAAAAATATTAGTTCCCAACACATTTCATTTTTCCCAAAATTCTTATATCTCACTATTCAAAATCACTCTTATACTTTTTCAAATCATATACTTTACTTTTAAAAAATTATGCATTTCACTATTCAACATACACTCTTTTCCAAATATTTACAAACTCCACAACACTCCTTTCAAAACACACAAAGTTACTTCTTAATTTATATACAAAGACACTTTTCAAAACACACACACGCAAGTCATTTTTTTCTCCAAAACCAAACACTTTAGTTTTCATTTTCCTTACACAAAACCTTTCCAATATATACTTTCACCTTTTACACATCTTAAATTTCACTTTTCAAGACACATTTTCACACTAACACATTTCACTTTTAATTCAAACACAAATCACTTTCCAAAATCACTTGGTTTACTTTAAAAAAAAAATACACATATTCCACTTTACCATTCAACTTATAAACATTTTCCTCATAAGGGCAACTTCCTTAAGTACAAAGCAATCTAACACTTCCTCTTTCCCAAAAACAAATAACATGAAATAAAGCAAATTATTCATCAAAATGGGTCATGATTAGTAATAACATCTTTTCAAAGACTTCGGATTTCTTTCCCATCAATTAAAGAAACTTTTCAATCATATGAAAACTTTACATAATGTCTATGTATGCTCATTATTGAAAAACAAAGCACAATCATGCTCTTTAACATTTTCCTCTTCACTGAATCAAAACAAGAAACTATTCTTGATGTAAGTGTAAAGAAAGAATTACTAGACTTCAAATTGAATCCAACTTGCAACTGTAAGCTTCCAACTTATTTATCCCAAATCAATACTTATGTCAAATGAAATTTGAGAGAAGAAAGGAAAATTATAGCAACTTTATTTCTTTCCAACAAGTCAAAAAAGCTTTCCAATTATGAATCATGATTCATGCAACCAACAATTTCTTAAATGTATCATACAATTCCGAGCCCTCTTTCTCTTGAATCATGAATGTACAAAACTCATTGCACACTTTTATAGAAAAAGAAAACAAGAGTATGGGTAGAAGTGAATAAGAAACAAAATTCAACATTTTTGCAACTCATTAAAGGAATATTTCAGCATTATGTAGTTTGCTACAATGACATCTCAACACTATACAATGCATCACAAGAATATTTATACATTTTTTTTTTAGTTCACTACAAGAAGATTAACGCTTGCAAAACCTTCAAAAAAATAAATGTATACAACTCTTCCTTTTATCAATGCAAGAATTCAAAGTAATGAATAGAGGAGATAAGCTAATAGATTTCGGTTGACTTCCCTGGGGCATGTGAACAAGAGAGATGAAAAGTGGGGGTAAACGGACCTGAGATTTGCGAACTCAGAGGCGACGGGCTGAGAAGTTTCTAGCCTGGAATGTGCGAACTAGAGCAAGGAGGAGATGGGGATGCTCGGGAGTTGGAGTTCCTTGCGAATAGAGAGCGTGAGGGCTGGCAATAGGAAGGAAAATAGAGGCGAACTGGGCTGCGGGAGTTCTTCACGCTGGAGGTATGCGAACTCAAAGGCGACGAGTTGAGAAGAAATCGGCCTTGGTGTCGTGTAAGAGCAGTTTCTTCTGGGGGTATGCGGGCTGAGAGCTTCATGCGAACTGCAGGTGTGAAAGGGGTTCGGGAGTTAAGAGAGGGGGAGGCAGTTCGCAAACTGCAGGGAGGATGGGGTGGTTTAGGAATTTTGGAACTGTAGAGAGAAGAACCAATGGGCTGGACCGATCGGTTGACATTTGAAGGCCTTAATGATTTCATAATTTGGTGATCTTGGGCTCATTGGATTCATCTCGTCGAGCCGTTCGATTCCAGTATAAGCTCGTCAAAATCGGAGACCGTTTGGTCACTCAAATTGCGGTTTGAACCTTCCAACAGCAATTTGAGCCCTTGATTTGGACTCATTTGGGCTCGGATTGGGTTGATCTTAGTGTCGTTGGGTTTGTATTCCTGAGACGCTCAGTTCGACTATAAGTTTGTTGAAATCGGAGTTTGGATGGTCTCCGAATTAATTTTTGAAGTTTCCAAACTTGATTTTGCGTCGAGATTTGTGCCCGATTAAGATAATTTTTGACGACTTATCAATTATTATTATATATATACTTGTGACGAGTCAAAATCGGAGCCATTGAAATCGAATTCAATTTGAGTTAATTTGATTTGATTGGTGAGTTGTTTTAAGTCCAATGATATATCAATTTGATCGAAACAGAATTAGATTGAGTCGATCGACATCGACAAATCATAAATCGAGCTTGATTTGAGTTCGTTTGGAGTTGAATAAAAATTGGATTGAATGGATTTCGATTCGAATTGAGTGATATGTTCGAGTCGATGCTACGTCAGTGGGTGTCCACCTAAGGGAAATCCTATGGGCGACGTCTACACTAGGCTACAAAGACCTAGGTGCTAGAGTTGATTCTGGGGAAATTGACCTCAAATAATGAGGTCAACAAATGGACCCCCAATAGGCATGATAAACTTGCCAAAGTTTATCGTGCGTATTGGCGTTGACTGAAACGATCAATTTGATCCAAAATTGAACTTGAAAGTCAGAGTATATGAATTGAAGAAATTTTTGATAGAAAGTCGGAATGAAAAGTTGATGTAAATTTGAGTTGATTGTTTGAAAGATTTGAATCGATTAATTTATTTAAATGTCGATAATGACAATGGAAGCTTCAACAAATAATTACTAATAAAATTAGTATCATTTAAAAAAGCCAAGGTATTGAAAAAAAAAATGAAAGTTATGATTTGAATGTAGTTAGGAAGTATTTGAGTTTGATTTTGATTTTGATAAAAGTCAGAAATCAATAGGATGCCGTAAGAGCGGGCTTAGACCTAAAGATGGATTTAAGATTTAACATTTAACGAAGAGAAGATGCCGCTAGGGAAGCTTATACTTCTCCTCGGGACGAAGATTAGGATGCCACTAGGGATGCTTATACCTAACTTTAAAAATGTCAATAGGATGCCGTAGGAGGACTTATACCTAGAGACGGATTTAATCAGGATTGGCTGCCGTAAGAGCGGACTTAAGCAAGAATGTCGATAGGATGCCGTAAAAGCGGACTTAGACCTAAGACGAATTTAAACAGGATTGGCTGCCGTAAGAGCGGACTTAAGCCAGAAAGCCAATAGGATGCCGTAAAAGCGGACTTAGACCTAAAGACTAATTTAATCAGGATTGGCTGCCGTAAGAGCGGACTTAAGCCAGAAAGCCAATAGGATGCCGTAAAAGCGGACTTAGACCTAAAGACTGATTTAAACAGGATTGGCTGCCGTAAGAGCGGACTTAAGCCAGAAAGCCAATAGGATGCCGTAAAAGAGAACTTAGACCTAAAGACTGATTTAAATAGGATTGGCTGCCGTAAGAGCGGACTTAAGCCAGAAAGCCAATAGGATGCCGTAAAAATGGACTTAGACCTAAAGAATGATTTAAACAGGATTGGCTGCCGTAAGAGCGAACTTAAGCCAGAAAGCCAATAGGATGCCGTAAAAGCGGACTTAGACATAAAGACTGATTTAAACTGGATTGGCTGCCGTAAAAGCGGACTAAAGCCAGAAAGCCAATAGGATGCCGTAAAAGCGGACTTAGACCTAAAGACTGATTTAAATTGGATTGGCTGCCGTAAAAGCGGACTTAAGCCAGAAAGCCAATAGGATGCCGTAAAAGCGGACTTAGACCTAAAGACTGATTTAAACTGGATTGGCTGCCGTAAAAGCGGACTTAAGCCAGAAAGCCAATAGGATACCGTAAAAGCGGACTTAGACCTAAAGACTGATTTAAACTGGATTGGCTGCCGTAAGAGCGGACTTAAGCCAGAAAGCCAATAGGATGCCGTAAAAGCGGACTTAGACCTAAAGACGGATTTAAACTGGATTGGCTGCCATAAGAGCGGACTTAAGCCAGAAAGCCAATAGGATGCCGTAAAAGCGGACTTAGACCTAAAGACTGATTTCAGGGGTGGTGAATTTTTAAAGTAAAGTTGATTCCTTTAAAGCTTTGAATCTTTTCCCTCAACCACAAATGACATTGACAACTTGTAAATGTTCTACTAGAGATCATAAGCTTTTATATATGTCATTTTCTAGAAGGAAAAAAAAATTTGAAGATTGATATACTTGAAAAATCTTTTGAATAAAATTTTGTTTTATACTTCATTGTAAATGATCTTTATAATTTACAAATAATCCACTATGAATTATGTTTTTACATCGGATCATCATATATGAGAAAAACAAAAGGGGAGTAGTTTGATCATCTTCGATAAGTAAAGACTTAACAAAGCATCTCGACCACCAAAGGAGAAATGCAAGATTTTGTTTAAAGATTGATTCTATGATTGATTTTGTCTAGAATAACTCAAAGAAAATTATATGAATTTTCTAGAGTCCTCATTTGCATGTTCTAGGAGAACTAAATGCAACATGATAAAATTTTCCTCAGAAAATTTTAACTTTTGCATGAGTTGTTATAGAACAAGGAGAATATTTGAGCATCCTTTATAGTGAAAGAACTAAGGAATATCAAATACTCATAATGATTGAGAAAAGTTTGATTTTCATCAAAAAGTGAAAGCTTTATTTTTCATTTGATAATTTTCTTATGATATTTAAAAGTGATCGCTTAAGTTTTAATCATCTTAACCCAATGAAAAAGACATGAGAAAAGATTCAAAAACTCAACAAATGATGGGTTGACTCCCTCTAAATTAAATATTTTGAATATGACCAACATGAGTTTAATCAAATAATCAAAACTTAACAACTTTCTTTAAAGAAAATTGTAGTTTCAAATATTTTGAATTTCAATGCTATGGAAAGATTCTTGAATGGGAATAGAGTTATTTAGACTCTAACATCCAATTCTAGTTTATGATAAAGATATATCTTGAATTGAATTTTATATCTTTTTGACAAAGTTACCATAGACTTTATCAGGAATAGAATCCCTCCAATTCTAACATCCAAGATTAGTCAATTATGGACTTAGTCAAATTGTAGCTTGATTTTGTTTTGAAGTTTGACAAAGATTTAAACAAAGGTATCATCGACATCACTAAGGATAGAACCCCTCATATTCTAACATCCTAGTTCAGTCAATAATAGATTTAATTTGTATAATATCTACTCAATAGTGAATGAGAACATTAGACAATTATCTCAAAACCAACAAAGGGATGTCCCTTTAATTTAGTTTCAAAATTTTGAATCCAAAGAAAGTGATTTTTATATTCATAAATATCACTATAGGTCATCCAGCATCAGGATCCTGTCTAGAATCTCATTTAAATTGGAAGATGTCCAAAAGAGAGTTAAAGATTTTTGGTTCATGGTTTGTTTATACATCTCAATTAGGTTAGATATGTGAAACCCAATAATGTACAACCAGCACCATTACAATTCCATTTAGATTGATTATCTATGTGATTTTTCTTGATAATGATTTGATAATCTGAACTGACCTACTCAAATTTGCTAACTAGAGACTAGAGAGGTCTCGGGATTTAGATTTTGTTAACCCAGATCAAAGCTCCCTACAAGCAAAACTGGGGTTTCCTTCTTCATCTTTTTCTTCTTTTTGAATTAAGAATTATATCTAAAGAAAATTAAAGTAGAGGTAGAAGTCCAATCTTTCTAAATTCTTTAAATGATATATATTTTACATCTAATAAAATATCAATACTTGGTGATGAACCAAAAATTTTGAATTCTCAAAGTCAAGTGTTAAAAATACTAAAGGATGAACAGGTCCTATGATATTCAAGATTTAGAAAGGGAAGCCTTCTTCTATTTTTTTTTTGTCTCTTTTTTCTTTTCTTTTCCTTTCTTTCTTCACCTTTTTTTTTTTTTTTTTTTTAAGGAGGCTTCTTTTATTTAAATCTTGAAATAATTATTTCAATTGTAAAATCATCTTCCAAGTATAAGAGTGAAAAAATTAACCCTCTTATACAAGAAAGATGAATTTATAAATTGGACCTGGTCCTATAGTATGAATAAACAACTTAGCTGAGATAAAAATAAGTTCATCAATTCATAAGATGCCTATGAGATGTATATTGATAAAAAGATGAATAAGATTTCCATCTCCTCCAATTTCAATTTGACATAAATCTTAATTTAAAAGAAGTTATTTATGGATATCATAATGGGTGAACCCAAATATGATAATTTTTTTTTATCACTACTTGAGAAGGAAACCATTAAAGATGTTATGAAATCGATTAACTTAGTATCAATTCAAGATGTATTAATTAATTTTGAGGGATAACCACATCATAAATGGAATGTTAACCATATCATGGGTTAACCTTAATAAAGAAACTTGAATTGTCCTAAGTTTTTGACTCAAATGAAATTTAAGATGATCAATCTTTAATAAGAACTACTCATGAGTTTTCTCAAATGTAATAATAAAGCCAAGAATAAACTTACCTAATATTTGATTTATAAAATATTATCATAAGAGAAAACTACATATGATAAACAAAAACTTTTATGTAATTTATTTATTTATCTTCATCGCATACCTTAAGATCCACATTCTATTGGAGTTAAATCACATGGTAGAGGACAAATCGTCGTATCCATGTAGTACTCTTAGGAAATAGGATTTAAAGGCATATTAAACTTTAACCTATAAGAAGGTTTAAAGGTGAGGGAATTTAGAATGATTTTCAAACTTCAATACATCAACCAATAATTATACATTTATAATATTAGAAACATTATAACATGGTTGAATATAAAATTTGGAAACATATTTGAATTTAATTCAGACGATTACTAAAATCGACCAAAATTAGTTAAACTTTTGTGCTTTGAGATTTCAACATAAATTGAGAATAAATATACCTTAATCTAAGGTGTCAATCCACCTAAGTGGTGGGAGGGAGGGAATATACTTTTCTTTTTAGCATTGATAACCATAGGCGATATTCTTTAAGTGTTTAAAGGAGTCAACCACAATGAAGTTTCAATTACAATTTAAGGAAGATAGAGGTAAATTTCTTTTTAATATAAATCAACCTGCTATTTTCTCTGTAAAAATTATTTTTATAAGTTTAACTTCTATTCGAACCTTCAAACTTTTCTCAATGTAAATCGAATTTAATCTTGAAAATCTTGCATATATCAAATTCTTGACCCTGACCTTGCAAACAAATCAAGCTACAAAGGACATGTAACTACAATCTGTTATTAGAACAAACAAAAATTTTTGATTTGAAGGTTTGAGCTTTTGGAACTTGTCCTACCATATATATTAAGCTATAAAAATATATAACTGTAATATGTTGGTTTTGATAAGGAGAAAATTTTAATTTAAAAGCACAATTTTTTTTTGAGATTTGTCCAACCACATATTGAGTTATAAAAATATATAACTGCAACATATTAGTTAGGACACAGAAGTTTAAAATTTTTGAAAACTTAAAGTTATTTGGACCCAATCCAAATAATACATTAAGTTACTAAAAGAAGTAACTATTCATATTACTAAAGATTGGGCAAAGAAATTTTGGACCCAGTGCTAAGTCAAACATCAAGCTACAAGAAAAATGTAACTACAACATTCGAATTAGCACAAAAATTTCTTTACATAAAGGTCGTACGAAGGATCTTCCCGTTAGTTTTCAACGGGGTCCAAAATAAGACCTCTAAAATTTTTTTTTTTTAGATACCGGCCGAATTATTTAAGAATGAAATGAATAAAAGAACCGGCGGAAGAAAGGTAGTTACAACCTATGCTAAGCACAAGTATACTACCGATTAAAGGGTATAAAACACTGCTAAAGATGGAGAGAGGATTGATCCCCAGCGGAGTCGCCAGAAAAACCTTGGTGGGAAAATTTATGTCACCACGCAGATTTTGATTTCTCCTACTTTGTAATCGAATACTACATTGAGAATAAAGTACAGTCTCGAGAGGCCAACACAATATTCTATAATAGATTCAATATCAAAATAAGGTTTTGAAAATTAATATTTCTATAATCAAACATAATTCAAAGAATAACATATCATCTTAAAAGATGAACATGGAATTCTATAGAATGTGTTTAAAGATAAAAATACGTTTTTTGAAAAAGTTTATTCATTCTTTTATTTAGATATAGCAAGGAGAATATTATATCATCTTGAAAGACGAACATAAAATTCTTCAAGAACATCCAAAAGTAAGAATGAGTTTTATAAAATTCATCATTTCTAAAATTAAATATATCAAGTAATAAATTATATTGCCTGAAAAGACAATAATAACATACTACGAGCATATTTAAGATTAGAAATAATGTTTTTTTTTTTAAAGATATCTGCATTCCCAATGATTCTTCCCTTATTTTATATAAATAAAACAAGGTTTATTTTAGTCTGGGGTTCTCAAATCCCTATAGAAGCAAGCCCCTATAGTTAATTACATCCTAGGAGGAATACTCCTAAGAAAACTCTCGATTAAAGCAGTGATTTCATACTCTTTTGATTACAAAGTAAAAGACAAAGAAATAGAAGTATCAATTTTCAAGGAGAAAGCTCAATATTGAACATTTATTAGCGAGTCAAAGGAGGAAAAGTAGGAGGCGTCGGATTCTGAGAAGCTCAGAGACGACCTCAGCCTACCCTATGTTGGGCTTTACATTTTATGAGAAATTTTTATGTTTGAGTTAACATTTTATTAAAAATTTGGGATTATATTCCCGAAGTGTGAGGACTTAAGATCTAAAAAGAATCTGCCTCAGAACCTAAATCTAATTTGGGTACTATAAAATAGTGACCCGAACCTAACTAATGAAGTGCAAATCTGGACTTACCCCTGCCTGGATTAGGGAGCCAACTAACCACCTAAGCGCTTTAAAACCATGTGTCCAGTCTCTTATGAAAGATGGGTAGGGACGTTCTTTAAGTTTTAAGGAATTGGGGGCCGACATCTAAGACAATTCCTAATTGGCCCCTCAACTTATGTAGGGTGAGAAATGTCTAAAAATGCAATTAATATTTTAGACTCTTTTTTAATTTGTATCTAATGCAATGCATGCTAATTGACTCGAATGCATAAAATGATAATGAAGCAGTTTAAAAATTAGGCTTAGAAAATAGGTTTTTTTCTAGAGATTGCACAACTTCCCCTTGACAGAACTGCACCCTCATAGGTCAAGTGGTATGCCAGAACCCGCAGGCGGGGAGGTGCCTAACAAGGAAGAGAAAGTAATAATATGCTTATGCAGACTCTCGGCGGTCCCGAGCTTACTTCTTAGAACGTTAGAGTTACTATGTGAGCCTAAAAATTTTTATTTTTAATTACAAATAGAAGAATTTTAGGCGTACCCTTACAAAAAAAAGCACTCCGATTCGTATCTAGACTAAAACAAAACACGGCATGCAAGAGTCCTAAAAAAATCTACTGCACAAACAATGTAAACAAACAATTTTAATAATCCAAATATAATGTCCAATGTCCAATGTCCATATTACACCCATAATTTGTAAAAAAGTAAAGTGGCCGGGCACCACTGACAACAAACCCGGATTCTAATCCTAAGAATGACGCAAGTGATTTTTAAAATGGGATATACTGTTCCTTAAATCTTCATTTCTTCATCTTCTTTCTTCAATCTTCTTGTTCTGTCTTTTCTTCTTCTACGAACTTCTCGGGTCCGTCGGGTTCTGGATATCCAAATGAAAAGAAACTCATCCCTAAGAGGGGTATTTTCTTTTCTATTCGGATATTGAATCATCCTAATTTGACTTTCCAAATAAAAAAGAATAATCCTTTAAGGTATATTCTCCTTTCTTTGGATTCCAAATTGGATGTAATATCTCACTTTCAAAAAATCACTTTCACATTTATTGACTATTGATATATTATATTTACATTACATTTCATTTCACAGAAAGGAAAGGAAAATCTAATCCACCTGCAAGGGTATCCTAAGCAATTTATAAAAAAAAAAAATCATCCCACGCAGTTATATATATATGCAATTGAATTTAAATTATTAAGCCACACTTGGCCACACTCTTCTTCATTTGGGGGCTAAGCAGCTGAAGCACCTGTAGCATTTATTTATTATTAATTAATTAGCCCCTCTTTTTCTGCCCTGCATGAGTGTGGCCACCTGCAGAAAATCATATTAACAATTCAGATCGCTCCTAGCCTATGGGTAATCTAATCGTCAATCAAACCAACACAGAGTGCAGTAAAAATAAATAAACAAACACACCAACATTTTACAACCAGCATGCAATAAAACTCGAGAAAAAGCCCGTCACAGTGCAATAAAGAAATAAACACCGGCCTAACCTAAAACTAGAGTCGGTTATCCTAACAAACAAATCTAAGTGTGTGCAGTAGGCTGTGAGGTTTTGAAATGTCCTAAGTCAATTATTAGCTAAAGTTTTCTAATTGATTGAATTCTAATTTAAAGATATTTACTAATTCTAAAGTGAGATGTCACTAAATTTTCTATGTTATAAGTTTCTATCCTAAAGTGTGCATGCTTCCTAAGTCTAGATTTTCTAAGACCCAGTCCTTAATTTTTGTCCTTAAGTGTCACTACTGTTATATGAGATAAAAATATTTGTTATTACTAACCCTTAGAAATTTGCGTATATGTAAAAGGGGTTTAGGGATCTAAGAGCAAACAAAAGTAAACCTAATAAAATTGAAGTTACTATAGGGACCTAAAGGAAGGGTTCACGTACACCACATCAAGGGGCCCCTAAAGGTTTTCTAAGTTTAGAAATACTTACAGTCACCGGGGGCTACGACCCGGTGGTTCCGCCCGTAGCACCTCTACCCGTTTGGATAGAGGCGACTGACGCCTTTAGTTCCTTGTCCTTTTGTTCCCTCGACCGGTACCATTCCTCGCAGTTTATGCAAATAAAACAGGAAAAACAGGGATTAGAAGCACTTTTAATAAATAATAATAAAATAATTGAATTTATTGAAAATAAAAGGCGTACCTTTCTTCGGGCTTGAGTACTGGCTTGGTTGAATGTCTTTTGAACTTTTCATTTTTAAAGCATGCTTTATATTCTGCAACATTCACTTTGAGGCACAAGAAATGGAAAAAAGAAGAAGAGAGAAAAAGGTAGTGAAAAAGGTAGTTTTCTTTAAAACTTCTAATTCTCTAAACATATAATTTCACTCTTCCAAAATTCACATAAATTCCACCTTTTAATGCACACAAGTTTACTTTTCAAAATCATACAATTATACTTTACTTTTTACATACACCTTTAACCTTTCAAAACACACACATTTCCAAAATTCACACTCTACACTCTTCACTACAAAAATATTAGTTCCCAACACATTTCATTTTTCCCAAAATTCTTATATCTCACTATTCAAAATCACTCTTATACTTTTCAAATCATATACTTTACTTTTAAAAAATTATGCATTTCACTATTCAACATACACTCTTTTCCAAATATTTACAAACTCCACAACACTCCTTTCAAAACACACAAAGTTACTTCTTAATTTATATACAAAGACACTTTTCAAAACACACACACGCAAGTCATTTTTTTCTCCAAAACCAAACACTTTAGTTTTCATTTTCCTTACACAAAACCTTTCCAATATATACTTTCACCTTTTACACATCTTAAATTTCACTTTTCAAGACACATTTTCACACTTACACATTTCACTTTTAATTCAAACACAAATCACTTTCCAAAATCACTTGGTTCACTTTAAAAAAAAATACACATATTCCACTTTACCATTCAACTTATAAACATTTTCCTCTTAAGGGCAACTTCCTTAAGTACAAAGCAATCTAACACTTCCTCTTTCCCAAAAACAAATAACATGAAATAAAGCAAATTATTCATCAAAATGGGTCATGATTAGTAATAACATCTTTTCAAAGACTTCGGGTTTCTTTCCCATCAATTAAAGAAACTTTTCAATCATATGAAAACTTTACATAATGTCTATGTATGCTCATTATTGAAAAACAAAGCACAATCATGCACTTTAACATTTTCCTCTTCACTGAATCAAAACAAGAAACTATTCTTGATGTAAGTGTAAAGAAAGAATTACTAGACTTCAAATTGAATCCAACTTGCAACTGTAAGCTTCCAACTTATTTATCCCAAATCAATACTTATGTCAAATGAAATTTGAGAGAAGAAAGGAAAATTATAGCAACTTTATTTCTTTCCAACAAGTCAAAAAAGCTTTCCAATTATGAATCATGATTCATGCAACCAACAATTTCTTAAATGTATCATACAATTCCGAGCCCTCTTTCTCTTGAATCATGAATGTACAAAACTCATTGCACACTTTTATAGAAAAAGAAAACAAGAGTATGGGTAGAAGTGAATAAGAAACAAAATTCAACATTTTTGCAACTCATTAAAGGAATATTTCAGCATTATGTAGTTTGCTACAATGACATCTCAACACTATACAATGCATCACAAGAATATTTATACATTTTTTTTTTAGTTCACTACAAGAAGATTAACGCTTGCAAAACCTTCAAAAAAATAAATGTATACAACTCTTCCTTTTATCAATGCAAGAATTCAAAGTAATGAATAGAGGAGATAAGCTAATAGATTTCGGTTGACTTCCTTGGGCATGTGAACAAGAGAGATGAAAGTGGGGTAAACGGACCTGAGATTTGCGAACTCAGAGGCGACGGGCTGAGAAGTTTCTAGCCTGGAATGTGCGAACTAGAGCAAGGAGGAGATGGGGATGCTCGGGAGTTGGAGTTCCTTGCGAATAGAGAGCGTGAGGGCTGGCAATAGGAAGGAAAATAGAGGCGAACTGGGCTGCGGGAGTTCTTCACGCTGGAGGTATGCGAACTCAAAGGCGACGAGTTGAGAAGAAAACGGCCTTGGTGTCGTGTAAGAGCAGTTTCTTCTGGGGGTATGCGGGCTGAGAGCTTCATGCGAACTGCAGGTGTGAAAGGGGTTCGGGAGTTAAGAGAGGGGGAGGCAGTTCGCAAACTGCAGGGAGGATGGGGTGGTTTAGGAATTTTGGAACTGTAGAGAGAAGAACCAATGGGCTGGACCGATCGGTTGACATTTGAAGGCCTTAATGATTTCATAATTTGGTGATCTTGGGCTCATTGGGTTCGTCTCGTCGAGCCGTTCGATTCGAGTATAAGCTCGTCAAAATCGGAGACCGTTTGGTCACTCAAATTGCGGTTTGAACCTTCCAACAGCAATTTGAGCCCTTGATTTGGACTCATTTGGGCTCGGATTGGGTTGATCTTAGTGTCGTTGGGTTTGTATTCCTGAGACGCTCAGTTCGACTAGAAGTTTGCTAAAATTGGAGTTTGGATGGTCTCCGAATTAATTTTTGAAGTTTCCAAACTTGATTTTGCGTCGAGATTCGTGCCCGATTAAGATAATTTTTGACGACTTATAAATTATTATTATATATATACTTGTGACGAGTCAAAATCAGAGCCATTGAAATCGAATTCAATTTGAGTTAATTTGATTTGATTGGTGAGTTGTTTTAAGTCCAATGATATATCAATTTGATCGAAACCGAATTAGATTGAGTCGATCGACATCGACGAATCATAAATCGAGCTTGATTTGAGTTCGTTTGGAGTTGAATAAAAATTGGATTGAATGGATTTTGATTCGAATTAAGTGATATGTTCGAGTCGATGCTACGTCAGTGGGTGTCCACCTAAGGGAAATCCTATGGGCGACGTCTACACTAGGCTACGAAGACCTAGGTGCTAGAGTTGATTCTGGGGAAATTGACCTCAAATAATGAGGTCAACAAATATAGAATTTTTATTCATCTCTCTTGTTATGATTTTTTATATTCAAATGTCTAAATTGAATCATGTTTTTGATAAATTCTTCTTACTTACAATGTTATATTACTTCTTAAATTCTATGAATTTCTATGATTTACATAATGTTATTAGTTTTAGATTGCATACCTTATGTCAATCACCATTTAAATTAAATTTTCAAATGAATTTCATATAATTACTTACATTTCTTGTCTATTTCTTCTTCACTTTTTGTTGTTGTCAAAAAGGGGGAGAAATTATTGTGTTTGTATGTTTTGTTTGTTTTGTTTGCATTTTGATTTTGTGTATGAATTTGTGTCTATGGCTTGTGTTATTTTGTTAATTTTTTTTAAAAACAAAAATATTGTTCTTTGCTTCAAAATGCCTTCTTATTTTCATGTATTCATTAATTCAGGGGGAGTTTAGGAGATTTGTTTAAATTGAAATCATACAAACAATAATTATTTTGCCATCATCAAAAAGGGAGAGATTGTTAAGATAGTTGCTATTTGCATGCTTTTCATTTATGCAACTTGTATAGTTTTGATGATTCCAAATATTATTATTCAAATGTGTAGTTATCTCCTAACAATTTTAGAAGATTTGTTTTTGCTCTTGTGTGTACTAACATTTCAGAAAAATCAAACTCCAGACTACGAAGACTTCAAATCAAATTCAACATGAGATACTTTGTGAATTTGAAGCTTGTACTTTTCTTTGAATTAAATTTGAAAGGGAGTGATTGTAATTGAGTGTATAAAAACATACACACACACATAAGGAGATCATATAAAATTTGTACTGATTGTACGGGACGATATCATATCGTACGGGACGATCAGACAGTTATCTCCTATTGAGCACATAGAACGAATAATAACTGGCTTGAAAAATTTTCTAAGTCCTATTCGTCTGGGATGAAATTAGTTATCGTCCAGGACGATCTGGTCTCTATAAAATTTTCGTCCAGACGAAATTAATTATCGTCAAAAAACGAGTTGCTCTCTGTAAAATTTTTGTCCAGACGAAATTAATTATCGTCCAAGACGATCTGGTCTCTGTAAAATTTTCGTCCAGACGAAATTAATTATCGTCAGAAAATGAGTTGCACTCTGTGAAATTTTTGTCCAGGCGAAATTAATTATCATCCAGGACGATCTGGTCTCTGTAAAAATTTTGTCCAGAAGAACCAATTTTCGTCCAGACGATTAACCGACTTAGAACGGTTTTCAGCAGTTTCTAGACTTTACATAGTAATAACCGTTCGTACCGGACGAATATAGTTCGTACGGGACGATCATCTGTACGAAGACATTTCATACACATATATTAATACGGTCATTTCAAATCGTTTAAGTAAAATCGTCCAGGACGATCCACGATCGTACGGGACGATCCACTGCGTACAGAATTGAAAACTTGCAGTTTTTGGGTGATTTTTCTTATCTTTTGTATAAATAGTCCAAATTAGACTGCCACCCAATCTTTTTGTCATTTGATCTTCGTGCCTTTTGAGAGAATAGCCAAGGAAAGAGTGGAAGAGTGCATTCAAGGGAGGATTTCTACCACTGGAGCGTGAAGGCTTCACTTGGAGTTCAAAGGTAAGAATCTCTACTTGTGAAATGGGATTACTTTACTCTTTTCCTTCTTCCTTCTAGATTCTTGTGAGAAGATCTATCAAGGAGATCCGGTTATCTGCCGACACTTGGAGAGTATAAATAGCCGAATGGTTCACTGCCGACACTTGGAAAGTGTAAATAGCCAAAAGGTTCGCTGCCTACACTTGGAGAGTGTGAATAGCCGAAGGGTTCTCTGCCCACACTAGGAGATCGAGTGTGAAAGGACGACGGTTCTCTGCCAACACTGGGGATTGTGTGAAAAGACGGACGGTTCTCTGCCAACACTGGGGATTGTGTAAAAGGACGACGGTTCTCTGCCGCACCGGGTAGTGGTGAAAAGAGTGTGTTGTAAAGGGTTCTCCACCTTGCTGTGGGTGCAAAATGAGAGTCACTATTGGTATTAGTGCAATACTCAGAGGGTGCCTCTGGGGAGTGGATGTAGGTCTTATTTTAGACCGAACCACTATAAATTTGGTGTCATTTACTTTACTGTTTTTACATTTCTATATTTAATTTTTTAGTTTTAAAAACTCTGTGGTTAAAAAACATTTTCTACAAAACTTAAAAGAAACAATTTTATTTCAGTTCAACATATTTTTAAAAGAGGGCTTAAAATTTTTAAACTACCAATTCACCCCCCTCTTGGTAGCCTTGGGACATTAACTTAGGCTTAACAACCTAATTACTAGACTCAACACTTATGAACTAGTCCTAAGGCTAACCAAGAGCGGGGTTGGATTGGTAATTTAAAAAAAAAACTTTCAATCAAAATCAACAAACTCAAACCACCACAAAAATATAAGTGCAGAAATTAAATGCAAGTAGAAACAAAGAAAGAACACACCGGATTTATAGTGGTTTGGTCAAACCTTGACTTATGTCCACTCCTCGAAGGCACCCTCCGAGTATTGCACTAACTAAGTGTGTCTCCTTTAGCTCCCACAGCTAGGCAGAGAAGCCTTTGCAACAGACTCCTTTTCACCAACCCCGGTGCGATAGAGAACTGACTCCTTTTGCTTCCTCCTAAGCTGGCAGAGAACCCAGATCGATTGCTGAAGTAGACCTCCCAAGAACCTTCCAAGGATGAAGGACGAAGAATGGAGAAGACAACTTGGAATCTTTCTTGGAGCAACCTTTCTGAACCCTCTTTCAAATTCCCCCTCACAAGTTCCTCTCTCTCTCTCTCTCTCTCTCTCTCTCTCTCTCTCTCTCCCTCTCCCTCTCCCTAAACTTTCTCAGGTCAAGAAAGCAGTAAAAGATCTCCTCTAAGGTAGAGCAGGAAATCTTAAATAGAAGATCTTCGGAATAGCTCTTCTTTTATACAAATCGACTTTATCGTCCAGGCCAATTGGGGTATCAGCCTGGCCGATTAGCATAAATGTTGCTCAATCAGCCCGATCGATTTGGGACAATTAGAGTAATTTTTTAAAACTCATTCACTGTGAATTAAATTGTTAAACTTAAGCTTATGTCCCAAGGTTATCCAAGAGGAGGGGTGAATTGGTATTTTAAAAATTTATCCCTCTTTTGAATATTTTAAAGCGAAAGTAAACTTTAATGAATTTTTAGAAATAGTTTTTCAACCATAATTTTTAGAATAGAAAAAGCAGAAAATAAAAAATAGTAAAGAATAAAAGACACAAAATTTATAGTGGTTCGATCAAAATTAGACCTACATCCACTCCCCAGAGGCACCCTCCGAGTATTGCACTAATACCAATAGTGACTCTCTTTTTGCACCCACAACAAGGTAGAGAAGCCTTTACAAATACTCTTTCCACCACTACCCGGTGCGGTAGAGAACCATCATCTTTTTTATACTATCCCTAGTGTTGGAAGAGAACTGTTCGTCCTTTCACACTCTCCTAATGTGAGCAGAGAACCCTTCATCCTTTCACACTCTCCTAGTATGGGCAGAGAACCCTTCGTCCTTTCACACTCTCCTAGTGTGGGCAGAGAACCCTTCGTCTATTCACACTTTCCAAGTGTCGGCAGAGAACCGAATCTTCTTGACAAATCTCCTCACAAGAAATCTAGAAGGAAGAAAGAAAATAGTGAAGTAATCACAATTCAAAAGAAAAGACTTTTACCTTTAAACTCCAAGTGAAGCTTTCACGCTCCAGTAGCAAGAATGCTTCTTCAAAACACTCTCTCACACTCTCTCCTTGAGTCTTCTTTCAATAGACACGTAGATCAATGGGCAAAAAGATTATGTGGCAGTTTAGTTTGGACTATGTATAGAAAAGACACAAAAAACTGTCCAAAAACTATAAATTTTTAAGTCAATACGAGTTGGATCGTCCCGTACGATCGTGGATCGTCCTGGATGATTTTACTTAAGTGTGTTGGAAACGAACCTAATGTATGAGTACGAAATGACTTCGTACACACATATCGTCCCGTAAGAATTAGGTTCGTCCGGTACGAACGGTTATTCCATAGGTCGGTTCCCAAAATCTGCAGAATGACACTTAATTTTTAGAGTCGGTTCACTTCGTCCTGGTACAAAGTTGAGGTTCATCCGGACGAAATTTTTATAGAGAGCAAATCATCCCGGAACGAATACACTTCATCCTGTACAATGTCAATCCAGAGAGCAACTCGTCCTGGAACGAATACACTTCATTTTTTAACAAAAATTTTCCAGAGAACATTTCGTCCTGAGACAAATACACTTTGTCCTGGATGATCAGGACTTAGAAAAATTTTCTTCGACCCCAGTTAGTTCCATTGCTCTTTTAGAGGAGATAACTGATCTGATCTTCCCGTACAATTAGTAAAAAATTCTCAAGATCTCCTTAAGTGTGTGTGTATTCACTCAATTACAATCACTCCCTCTCAAACTTAATTAAAACAAAAATTACAAGCTTCAAATTACAAGATATCTCATGCTGAATTTGATTTGAAGTCTTCATTAGTTTGTAGTTCGATTTTCCTGAAATGTTAGTACACACAAGAGCAAAAATAAATTTTCCAAAAAAGTGTTAGGAGATAACTACACATAAAACAATAATATTTGAAATCATCAAAACTATACAAGTTGCAAGAATGTAAAACATGCAAATATCAACTCTCTTAACAATCTCCCACTTTTTGATGATGGCAAAATAATTATTTTTTGTTGGATTTTAAATTTTAAAAATCTCTTAAACTCCCCATGAATTGATGAATATATGAAAATAAGGAGGTATTGATTCAAAATTTTTGTTTTTCAAAAGTTTTTACACAAAACAAAACAATACGAACGAACAAACAAAACAAAATGATACGAACGAACAAAAAGGATATGATACGAACGAAGAACAATATACGAACGAACAAATAATCTCTCCCCCCTTTTTTACAACAACAAAAAGTGAAGAAGAAAAAAAAACTTGAAATGTAAGCATAGATATGAAAAGCAATTAATAATTTAATCTTGAAAGTGATTTAAATAAGTTATGCAAATAAAGTTAAAATATTAGACAAATCATAAAAATTCATAGAATTTAAGAAGAGATATAACTTAGATAATAAAAAGAATTTATCAAAAGCATGGTTAAATTTAGACATTGATATAGAGAAAATCTTTGCAAGAAGGATGAATAAAAAATTGTATATTTCAAATTTCAATATGAAATATAAATGAACATAAGATCAATTTGAATTAAGAGATTAAAAGAGTTTGGAAAGAAATAACTACCACATGTGGCACTTTGCGCATCTTTTTTTTTTTAAATTTGTGGCATATTTTTGTGCATCTTTTCACTTTGGGCTTATTTTGTACCTCTTTTTCACATTGCGAACATTTGCGCATTACTTTTGATTTTTGTACATATTTACAATTTTCTAGAGTAATCGTATTCTTTCCAAAAATAATAATCTAAAATTTCAAATCTTTCTAAGTGAATAAATATTAATTAATAAGTGAAATACAAAATAAGAAAAGCATCACACTTGCAATAATAATATTAATAATAATGTAGTCTAAATAAGAGACATTGATTGATAATCTTAATAACATCAAGTTATAAGCAAAACTTAAATTTAGAAAATTTTGATTTTCTAATGAATTTAGTTTTAACTTACAATTCGAGATATAACACTATTAAGATTAAAAAATCTAATGATTTTCATAATGCTACCACATATTTCAATAATATTAAAGTCAAAAACACAAGATCATATATTGATATCAATGTGATGAAAATACAATCTAACTCAAGATATCAATATAAAATTACCAAAAGAAAATACATCAAACTTCCTAAAAACAACAATAAACACACAAACTACAAAAAAACACATAAAAGCAAATGCAACTTTCACTGAGATGGACCCTGATCTGGAGGGAGAGGAGGAGCTGCAGCACTAAAGATGTTAAAATATGTACTCATCATCATCATATTGGTGCTAATATCATTCATTTTGTCCCTCATAAAACCCATGTTATGTTGATATTGAACATCCTGCTGCTGAAGATGAGCTTCATTTTGATCAAAACGTTAATCAAAATGAGTCTCTAGTTGATCAAAACTTTGAATCAAATCCTGATAATTTGGTTCATTAGCAGGTGTAGGAGCAGCTTCTGGTTCTTCCTTTGTATAACTTATGACATGAGTTCTACTTGGTTCTTCTTTGAAGATCGCTCTAAATGATCCGTCATTGTAGTAGAGCGATTCTTCAAACTCTTTATCAGGATAAACCAAATTGTATTTCTTCTCCAGAATGTAGGCAATAAGATGCCCTAAGGAGATATTCTTCTTTCTCTTATGCTTTAGATGTATAATTTCATCTATAGGTTCTTTAGGTTCTTTAGTCGTGATCAAGAAAGTCATCATAGTAAGAAGAGGGGTAATGTTTATCCTATCACCAGCTTTAGAAATTATAGAAGTTCTAAGGACATGCTGGATAATTCGAGCATTGCAAACTAGACTGGATACTCTAGCCACATGTTCGTTCACATTGTTCCCTCTCATCAAATTATTAATTTCAGACCATGAATAATCATGAGTGTTGATCAAATGATGGGCTCTGGCTCCCTCTATTCTTAAGTTCAAAAAGGCTCCTAAGTCATGCTTGGTGATTTCAACTTTTTGTTTGAAGACATATGAACGTATTATAGAGTGGTCAGAATTAAAAGACATGTTGGCGAGGAAGAAATAGAAGGTTTCCTTATTGTAGAGATGGACAAGGGTAAGGATAAAACCAAATTGAATTGAAGCAAATAAGTTCATTACCTGAAAGATAATTTGTTCTTGGATAAGGATTCTTGAGGGGGTGATTTTGGCTGAAGCAAACCTTGGAAAAGAATCCTCATTTGCTTTGGAAAGAAAGTTCTTGGATGAATTCCTATGAGGTTTCTTGGCCAGAACCTTTTGGCACTTGCTTGAACTTATCATTTGATAAAGATCTAGAGAACGAAAGGGATTGAAGCTGATGTTTAGAGTGTGACTATTGAGTTAAAAAGTGTGCCTATTTATTAAAAAATGATACATTCGTACTGGACGAAACAAGTTCGTCCCGTTCAAAATTTTTAATTCGTCTTGTACGGAAAATTTCGTATGATGGTCTAAAGCGTCAAAATGAAACGGCTTTTCGTAATCAACACAACTTACGAAACATCCTTTCGTACAGACTTTTGAACAGTCTGATCTTACAGACGAACATGTATTCATCCAGGGACGATCATAACTTATATTATTTTTGTTGAGTCTAGTGAATAGTTTGTTAGACCTAAGTTAATGTCCCAAGGCTACCAAGAGGGGGGTGAATTGGTATTTTTTAAAACTTAACCCTCTTTGAAAATTTGTTGAACCAAAATTAAAATTTTTTATTAAATTTTTTATAGAAAAGTTTTTCAACCATAGAGTTTTTTTTAAACAAAAAAAAATGCGGAAAATAAAAAGCAGTAAAGTAAACGACACAAGATTTATAGTGGTTCGGTTTAAACCAGACCTACATCCACTCCCTAGAGGCACCCTCTGAGTATTGCACTAATACCAATAGTGTCTCTCCTTTTTCACCCACAGCAAGGCGGAGAAGCCTTTACAAACACTCTTTTCACCACTACCCGATGTGGCAGAGAACCGTCGTCCTTTTACACAATCCACAGTGTTGGCAGAGAACCGTCAGTCCTTTCACACTCTCCTAGTGTGGGCAGAGAACCCTTCGGCAGTTCACTCTCCAAGTGTCGGCAGCGAACCGGATCTCCTTGACAGATCTTCTCACAAGAAATCTAGAAGGAAGCAATAAAAGAGTGAAGTAATCCCAATTTATAAGTAGAGATTCTTACCTTTAAACACCAAGTGAAACCTTCACGCTCCAGTGGTAGAAATCCTCCTTTGAATGCTCTCTTGCACTCTCTCCTTGACTTTTCTCTCAATAGGCACGAAGATCAAATGGCAAAAAAATTTGGTGGCAGTCTAATTTGGATTATTTATACAAAAGACAAGAAAAACCGCCCAAAAACTACAATTTTTCAATTCTGTATGCAGCGGATCGTCCCGTACAATCGTGGATCGTCCTGGACGATTTTACTTAAATAGTCGGAAACGAACCATATGTATATTGGTACGAAATATTTTCGTACATGCTAATCATCCCGTACGAACCAAGTTCGTCCGGTACGAAACAGTTATTACATAAGTCGGTTCTCTAAATTCTTCATGACGTAACCAACTGACGTAAGTCGGTTCAGTTCGTCCTGGGACGAATAGGTTTCATCTGGAAGAATAGATCGAGCTTCAAGACAGAGACGTTCGTCCTGGGATGAACTTTATTTTTCGTCTGGAAGAATAGAGCGAGCCTCAAGATAGAGACGTTCGTCCTGGGACGAACATTTTTTTTCGTCTGGATGAACAGGGCATGGTGAGAATACAGAGACGTTCGTCCTGGGACGAACCATTGATTTCGTATGGACGAATAGTAGAATGTGAGAATCCTGAGACGTTCGTCCCGAGATGACTATTAAATTCGTCCTGGACGATTAGGACCTAGAAAAATTTTCTCTCCGCTTGTTCGATCCATTGCTCTCCTTAGGGGTAATTGACATGATCGTCCCGTACGAACTAAGTTCGTCCTGTACGATCAGTAAAAAAAATTCCCTAAGTGTGTATTGTGATTTTTCACTCAATTACAATCACTCCCTCTCATATAAAAAATTATGAAAACATGTTGAATTTGATTACAAGACTTCAATATCTTGGAGTTAAATTTCCTGAAATGTTAGTACACACTAGAGCAAGAACTAAATGTTCCAAATAGTGTTAGGAGATATATGTAAAACAATAATAATTGAAATCATTAAAATAATACAAGTTGCAAGAATGTAAACATGCAAAATAACAACTCTCTTAACAATCTCCCCCTTTTTGATGATGGCAAAACAATTATTGTTTATAAGAATTCCAATTCTAAATATCTCCCTTAAACTCCCCCTGAATTGATGAATACATGAAATATAAGGAGGCATATATGTAAAAAAAAAATTTGTTTTTAATTTTGAAGAAACAATCAAAACACACATTCAACTATAAAAAGAACAACCAAAACAAAAAAAAATAAAAAACAAAACAAAACAAATAAAAATAATTAAAACATACAGAACAAAGAAATAATAAACAATTTCTCCCCCTTTTTGACAACAACAAAAAGTGAAAAAAGAGAAGAAAGATAGAAATGTAAGTAGAAGTATGAAATTCAGTTTATAATTTAATCTTGAAAGTGATTGAAATAAGATATGCAAATAAAATTAAGTCATTAGAGAAATCATAGAGATTCATATAATTGAAGAAGTGTTATAACATAGAGAATAAAAAGAATTTATCAAAGGCATGTGTCAATTTAGACATTAAGATAAAGAAAATCATTGCACAAGGGATGAATAAAAAATTTTATATTTCATATTTTAATGTCAAATATAAATGAACATAAGATCAATTTGAATTAGGAGATTGAAATAGTTTGGAAAGAAAGAATTACCATATGTGTCGCTTTGCGCATCTTGTTCATATCTATTTTTCTTTGGCACATTTTTGTGCATTTGTTTACTGTGGGTTTATTTTATGCCTCTTTTTGTCATTGCAAATTTTTTGCACAACTCTTTTGATTTTTGTACTTTTGTATACTTTTCAAGAGTAATTGAATTCTTTCCAAAGTCAATAATCTAATATTTCAAATTTTTCTAAGTACATAAATACTATTTGAAAAGAGAAATATAAAATAAGAAAACATCTAAAATGCAATAATAATATTAGTACTAGAGTAGTCTAAATAAGAGACATG
This sequence comes from Dendrobium officinale, assembly GCA_019514585.1. Classification (NCBI taxonomy): domain Eukaryota; kingdom Viridiplantae; phylum Streptophyta; class Magnoliopsida; order Asparagales; family Orchidaceae; genus Dendrobium; species Dendrobium officinale. Next base: position 29,653,611 of record CM033686.1, on the reverse strand, counting down.
GAATTGAAGATTCTAGTAATATCAAGTTATAAGCATTTCTTAATTATAGAATAAATATATTTTCTAATGAAATTAATTTTAATTTACAATTTAAATAAGGCACCATTAAGATTAAAAAAAAATTGAAAGTCATAAAGTCTAGCACACATTTCCCAAAACATTAGACAACAAAACATTGCAACATTTATTGATATCAAATGAAGATATTACAATAAGGTACATGATATCAATAACAACAACATTAAAACAAGAAAAAAGATAGTAACCAAAAACACATCACAAACACATTACAAACAAACACATTAACTAAAGAGAGACACTTAAAAAAATACTACAATCATTCTGAAGGACCCTGATCTGGAGGAGGAGGAGGTGCAGCATTAAAAAAGTTGAAATAACTACTCATCACAAACATATTGGAATTAATGGAATTAATCTATTCACGCATGAATCCCATGTCTTGATTGTACTGAAGGTCTTGCTGCTGTAGATGAGTTTCAATTTGATCAAATCTTTGATCAAAGTGAGTCTCTAAGTTGTTAATTATTTGAACCAAATCCTGATAATTTGGTTCAGTAGCATATGAAGGTTCACCCTCTTCTTCTGTTTCACTCAATACTACATGAGGTTTGCTTGGGTCGTCCTTGTTGAAGATTGCCCTAAATGAACTGTCGTTGTAGTAGAGTGGTTCTTCAAAGTTTGAAATTGGGTGAATTAAATCATACTTCTTCTCTAAAATGTAGGCAATCAGATGGCCTAAGGCTATGGTCTTTTTCCGTTTATGATCTCTATTGCCAATTTTAGAGAGACCATAAATATAATCGATTAGGAGTTGGGCCTCATCTATGGGTTGCATGGTCATTATCAGGTAGGTAACTGTAGAGAGAAGTGGAGTGATGTTGACTCTATCACCAGCTTTAGGTATAATAGAAGATGTAAGAACATGCTGGATGATTCGGGCATTAAGAGTTAAAGTGGCTACTTTTGGCAAATGGTCCTTAACTTTTATTCCTCTAAGAACATTGTTAACCTCAGTCCAGTCAAAGCTAGTGGTGGTAAAGGTGTGTGCTTTAATCCCTTCAGTCCTTAAATTTAAGAAGATACCAAAGTCAGCCTTAGTGATTTCTATTTTCTTTTTGAAGACAAAGGAACTAATAACAGAGTGGTTGGAATTAAATGACATGTTTGCCAGAAAATACTGGAATGTTTCCTTATTGTAGAGATGGACTAAGGTGAGGATTACTCCAAATTGAGTTGAAGCAAAAAGGGGCATTACCTTAAAGGTCAACTGCTCTTGAAGAAGAACTCTAGATGGAGTAATTTTTGCAGAGGCAAATCTAGGAAAAGACTCTTCATTGGCTCTAGACAGAAAATTTTTGGATGTATTCCTAGGAGGGCCCTTAGCCAAAATCTTTTGATGCTTGATAGAACTAGCCATTGAAGGATTTTAAAAGATGAAGTCTTTGAAAGTGATGTGTGAGAGTGACTGTTCAGTAAAAATTGCCATTAATTTAAAGAATTACGACTGTTTGTACCAGACGAAATTTCGTTCGTCCCGTACGGATTCGATTCGTCCCCGTAAGAAAATATTTCGTATGGACGAACGAGTGAGTCAAAATGATTACGGCTTTTCATAGTCACATAAGTTACGAAGCATCCTTTCGTACAGACTTTTGACCAAAACGATCGTACAGACGAACACGTGTTCGTACAGACGATCAAAAGTTAACTCGTTTTAATGGCAGTTGAAAACCGTCCTCCGTTATGAACCGACATCTGTTCGTCTGGACGAACCAAAGGTTCGTACGGATGAAGTTCATAATTAAAACTACCTTATCCGTTCAACTGCTGTATTCATTCGTCTCATCGTTTGAAAAAAATTATTTCATCCCGGACGATCGTGTTGATCGTACAGACGAACTACATTAAAAACTGTTCTCAAGACGGTTTGAGAACACGCAGATTGACATTTTACACATATCGTCCCGTACAAAAATTTTTCGTCCCAGACGATTACCACAAATTTTTGAATTTTTGTATTTTTATCAAAGAAAAACAAATTAAACACACAAAGCACAATAGACAATGACAAATGTACAGATTCTAAATAAAAAACACTAAAAAAACAAACAAAAAAACACAAAAACAAAATCATAAAAACATAAACTACGAAATCAGAAACATCAATATTGCAAAAACATTTTTATTTAAGCATTCAAATCAATTACACCAAGCCTTGTTTTTAATGTACTGAAAGTATCAAAGGCTAAAGGTTTTGTAAAAATGTCTGCAAGTTAATTTTCAGTTGAAACATGAATAAGTTCAATTTCTCCCTTGGATACATGATCCCTTATGAAATGATGCCTTATGTCAATGTGTTTGGTTCTTGAATGTTGAATAGGATTTTTGAAAATGCAAATAGCACTAGTATTATCATAATAAATTTGAATAGTGCCTATAGTTAATCCTAAATCAATCAACTGTTGTTTTAACCAAAGTACTTGTGCCACACAACTTCATAATGCAATGTATTCTGCTTCTACAGTAGATAGGGCCACTGAATTTTGTTTTCTACTAGACCATGAAACTAATAAATTTCCAATGAATTAACATGTTCCAGAAGTGCTTTTCCTATCCACTCTACAGCCTGCAAAGTCAGAATCTGAATAACCAATAATTTCAAATGAAGAGCTAAACTTAGGATACCAAATTCCTAAGTTCTGAGTTCCTAGTAAATATCTTAATATCCTTTTCACTGCTGTCAAATGTGATTCTTTTGGATATGATTGAAATCTAGCACATAAGCAAACACTGAACATAATATCTGGTCGGCTAGCAGTCATGTAAAGTAAAGATCCAATAATCCCTCTAAATTTCTTTTGATCAACAGATTTTCTCTTAAGGTCCTTATCCAACTGAACTGAGGAACTCATTGGTGTACTAACAGGTTTAGCATTATCCATTTCATATTTTTTGAGGATGTCCTTAACATATTTAGTTTGACTAAGAAATGTACCTTCCTCAAGTTGCTTAATGCTAAAACCTAGAAAGTAATTTAAATCTCCCATTAGACTCATTTCAAATTCACTACTCATTATTTTAGAAAAATCATCACAAAGATTTTTATTTGAAGATCTAAAAATGATATCATCCACATAAATTTGAACAATGAGTATATCCTTTCCAAATTTCTTTAAAAAGAGAGTTGTATCCACACTTTCTTTTTCAAAAGATCTTTCAAGTAGGAAGGTGCTCAACCTCTTATACCAAGCCCTAGGTGCCTGTTTCAATCCATATAATGCCTTTTTTAACTTGAAAACATGATTTGGGTATTTAGAATTTTTAAAACCTGGAGGTTGTTCTACAAAAACATCTTCAATTACCCCATTTAAAAAGGCAATTTTCACATCCATTTGAAATAATTTAAATCCTTTAAAACAGGCAAAGGCTAGTAAAACCATAATTGCTTCAAGTCTAGCTATAGGGGCAAAAGTCTCCTCAAAATCAATTTCTTCAATTTGATTATACCCCTTAACAACTAATCTAGCCTTATTTCTAATGACTACTCCTGAGTCATTCATTTTATTTTTGAACACCCACTTGGTTCCAACAACACTTTGATCTTTTGGCCTTGAAGTTAATTCCCAAACTTTATTTCTTACAAATTGACTCAACTCTTCTTGCATGGCCAATATCCAAAATTCATCAGAAAATGCTTGATCAATATTAGTGGGTTCTATATTTGAAATAAATGCTGAATGATTGACTTCTTTGTTTAATCCACGCCTAGTTCTAACACCCTCACTAGGTTCACCTATAATCAATTCCCTTGGGTGTCTTTTAGAAAATCTCAAATCTCTAGGCAAATGGTTTTTTATTTCCAAATTCTCTTCCACATTTTCTTCCAAATTTATTCTATCAATCTTTTGGGAGTTTTCCTCAATCTCATCTTCAACAACACTTGGCTCTTCCAAATTTCCAAATTCATCAAATACAACATGTGTGGTTTCTTCAATGACCAAAGTTCTTTTGTTGAATACCCTATAAGATTTTCCAACACTTGAATATCCAACAAAAATTTCATCATCTGATTTTGGATCAAATTTTCCTAAGGCAGATTTTTCATTATTATGAATGAACACCTTGCAACCAAAAACATCCAAATGAGATAAATAAGGTGTTCTACCTTTTAGCAACTCATAGAGTGTTTTATTTAAATTCGATCTCACATTCACCCTATTCAGAATATAACATGCAGTGCTAACTGTCTCAGCCCAAAAATATCTAGGAAAAGAGTATTCTGCCAACATTGCTCGGGCGGCTTCTATTTATGTTATGTTTTTCCTTTTGACTACCCCATTTTGTTGAGGGGTTCTAGGTGCAAAAAAATTGTGATCAATCCCTTTTTCTTTACAAAAATTTTCAAATCTATCATTTTCAAATTCTCCTCCATGATCACATTGTATAGAAATTATTTCACGCCCTAATTTCCTTTGAATTCAAGTCGAAAAATTTCTAAATTCCTCAAATAATTCACTCTTATAAAATAGAAATCTAACCCAAGTGAATCTTGAATAATCATCCACTATAACAAATCCGTATATCTTCTCTCCTAGACTTAAAATTCCTACTGGTCCAAAAAGATCCATGTGTAAAATTTCTAATGGTTTACTAGTCCTAAGATCCTTATTGGACTTAAAAGAGGACTTCACTTATTTTCCTAATTGACATGCATCACAAAGGTGATCCTTAGTAAAGTCTAGTTTTGGTATACCTCTCACTAAGTTCTTTTGGGTAATTCTCTTAAGATTTTTCATACTAGAATAATAAAGTCTCCTATGCCAAAGCCAAGATTCATCAGAAACAGTTTTCAAACAAAAAGCAGTATGAGATTGAATACAATTTAAATCTAGCATATAAACATTGTTTATCCTTTTTTCATTTAAAACATCTTTTCCATTTAGGCTTAATATGCAGCTTATAGGTAAAAATTTTACATTATATCCCTTATCACATAGCTAATTTATACTTAACAAATTATGCTTTAAGCCTTCAACTAATAACACATTGTCTATAAAAAAGTTTTTCAAATTTCCAATCATACATGATCCAACGACTTTCTTTGTGGTATTATCTCCAAGTGTAACCTTGCCTCCACTCCTGGCTTCCAACGTTATGAATTGAGCAGTATCTCCAATCATATGCTTTGAATATCCGCTGTCCAGGTACCATATGCTCTCACGAGGTCTTGTGTGAGAGCAATCCTGCAAAAATATCAAATGTTAGACCTGGGAACCCAAACAAGTTTGGGTTCACCTTTTAGCAATTTATAATCAGATGCATGTATGATATGTCTAGGTTTATGCATCTTAGGTCTCCACACGAAATTAGATTTCATCTTCAAATTACAGGTGTGAGCTATATGTCCAAATAATCCACAATTATTACATTTAACATTAGGAAAAGTATTCCTAAGTTTTCTACCATTTGTTTGTCTTCTAAGGGATTCCATATATTTAGGATAATATTTAGGTTTTGTAAATGAAAGTTCGTTCGGGATGTTAAGCCCTATGAACTTAGTCCCAAGCTAACCAAGAGGGGGGGGGGGGGTGAATTGGTATTTTAAAAAATTCTTTTCACAAAGAATGAAAAACACATAAACCAAAACTCACCACAAAAATAAATGCGGAAATAAGAGTGCGGAAGCAAGAAAACAAGAACACAAAAATTTATAGTGGTTCGGTCAACTCGACCTACGTCCACTCCTTGGAGGCACCCTCCAAGTATTGCACTACAAAACGTGACTCTCCTTTAGCCCCCACGGCTAGGCGGAGAAACCCTCACAAGAAACTCCTTTTTGCCACCCCGGCAAGGTAGAGAACCTACCTCCTTTTGCTTCCTCCTGAAGCTGGCAGAGAACCACAACCAAAAGCAAACCCCTTACCTCTACCAACCCTTCCACAGACGAGAAACTCCAGACGAAAGACAAGCAGAGTGATCCTTGAGCAACCCTTGTGAATCCCCTCACAAGCTCCCCCTCACAAAATCCTCTCTCTCTCCCTCTCTCTCTTTCTCTCCTCAAGGTCTTCTCAGGTCAAGGCAGTAGCCAAAGGTCTCTCAAAAACGTTGAAGAAGAGCTCTTTAAATAAAAGAGCTTATTAATTGCAAGTAGCTGACTTTATCGTCCAGGCCGATACGGACATTGGCCTGGCCGATCAGTACAAACTTAGAAGATCGGCCAAAGTATCACCCTGGGAACAGTCCTGGATGATTGAAATTTGGCTTGATCGTCCAGGCCGATCTCACGATCGTCCTGACCTATCAGTTCAAATAAGAGGCAAATCGTCCTGAGCATCACCCTGTTTTTAGGCTGGCCGATATTTATCTTCCTGAAGTAACTTAAGGATTTTGAATGGATCGTCCCGGCCGATCCTGCGATCGTCCAGGACGATATGATCGTATCAATCATTCTTAATTACTCCATTGATTTTCTGATCAATTAAGGCATAATTTGTGAATATCGTCCAGGCCGATACGGGTATCGTCCTGGCCGATAATTTAAAAAATACAATATACCTTAATTGTCTAAGGCTGATACTTCTTTCTATTTTGAGCTTATCGTCCTGGCCGATACACGTATCGTCCAGGCTGATATGTTAATGATGGCTGCCTTAATTAAGAATTCATATTTAGACTTTCTGTTTTAAGCTGATCGTCCAGGACGATATCAATATCGGCCTGGCCGATGTGGGCAAAAATAGAAATTCTAAGTCTCTCAAGTGTGTGTGTGTAGGGTTACTTAGCATCAGTCTCTTTGACCATTACAAGTAGACTCATAAGGTGAAAAACAAAAGTACAGACTGACTCAACCCTAAACCTACGCAATCTTGAACTTGGCTTCTTCTTGATCGTCCAATCTTTTATTCCTGAAAAGTTAGAAGCAACAAGTAGTCCAAGTAGTGTTTGTCAATCATCAAAACACAAGCCATGAAAATAGATTTGTAACAATCTCCCCCTTTTTGATGATGGCAAACACAAGTAGGAAAATTAAAAAGGTTTCATTAGAATATTCAAAGTTATAAACCCAAAACCAAACCCAAAATCCAACAGCTTTTTCCTACACCCTACTCCCCCTTTTGTCATCACAAAAAGAGGGTCCAGAAACAAAAGAAAAACATCACAAAAGACCAACAAGCAAACTACAAAAAGAAAGAAAACAAAACAACACAAAGTACAGACTAAAACAATGAGGGATCCAGATCATTAGATGGAGGTGGTGGAGGTGGCTTGGCTGCTGAAAGTAGGTGGCAAGTGTGGTGAATTGAGTATTGAACCAGGTGATGTCCTGGTCATGCTGCTGTTGCTGAATAAGAAAACTGTCAAATCGGGCTAAATCCTCAGCGTGGTGCTGCTTGTAGCGGACAATGTCCTCTGAGTGTTACTGCTTCTGAGCAACAACGTAGGCGTCAAACCGAGTCTCCCAACAATCAAACCTCTCAATTAATTGATCAACCGGTGAGTGCTGGTGGAGAGGGACAGTATCAGGAACGGGAGCGGGAGCGGGAGCCTCCTCCTCTCTCGCCCCCCGACCTTCCCCATCTTTTGGGTGGAGACGAGTACTATGAAGTGCAGTGAAGGAATTGTTTGAGTAGAAAGGAGTTGGGAGGTTTGGTGGAATAGGATACTGAAGTTGGTATTTGGTTTCAAGGACATAGGCTATGATGTGTCCTAAGGCTAGATTGGGTTTCTTTTTGTGGCCTGGATCACGAATAGTTGTTAGGTGATCGATGTAGCAAAAGAGTAGATCAGTGGCATTAAATTCTCTCTGGGCCATAATGAAAAAGGTGGTCAAGGACAGAAGTGGAGTGATATGGATTCGATCCCCAGCTTTTGGAATTATGGAGGTGCGAAGGACATGTTGGATTGTCCTAGCATCTTTGACTAAAGAGCTAGTCTTTCCAACATGAAAGGGTGTGTTGGTTTGGCGAAGGAAGTGATTTGCCGTGGACCAATCAAAATCTGGATCAGAAATGATTATGTGCATCTTATCCCCGGTGGTGGATAGCTGTAAAAGATCAACACAATCCTGATATGTGATTTCGACAGGGCGTCGATTCACATAGGAGGTCAGGGCTGTGAAGGTAGGGTTGATGCGAAGGTGTGCGAAAAACTCTCGAAGAAACTCAGAATTGAAAGAAAAAGCAAGAGATAGAATGAAGCAAAGGGAGGTGTGGGCGAAAAGATCCATTACCGGGTATGAGAGATAGGCAGGATTGATTGTTCGGGAGAGGGTGATGCTACACTCTTTGTAGCGATGGTAGGCAGCTTGATCTTCTGCCTCCCTGAATCAAGGATCCAAAGTTGACCTCAAAGAACTCCCAGACGCCTGACGAACACGCTTCCCACCAGCCATAAAAGAAAGTTTAACAAGAAAACACAAAGGAAGAAGAGTGGAGAGTGATAAAACATGGCTGGAACGGCCTGAATTTAAAGAAACGGCCATATCGTCCTGGCCGATCGCAGAATCTTCCAGGCCGATAGGGCACAATAATTGCGTACAGGCCGATTGGTCAAAAAGGCGGTCAGATTGTCCGGGCCGATCAGATATCGGCCAGGCCGATTAGACACAGGTGATCGGCCCGAGGAGTCAGGCCGAACGACCGTTGAAAAAGCAGATCGTCCGGGCCGATTAGGTGTATCGTCCAGGACGATGCACAATAATTGATCGTACCGGCCGAAGTTAAAATGTTTTAAATTCTTGCCACGTGTATCATCCAGGACGAACTGTGGATCGGCCGGGACGATTGTCCAATAATGGATTGTCCGGGGCCGAATTTAAAGATTAAAACGTGCTGACACGTGGGTCGTCCAGGACGATCCAGTGTATCGGCCAGGACGATGCACATAAAATGCATCAGCCAGACAAATATACTATCGTCCAGGACTATCACCCTGAGTTTGATCAAATCATCCAAGACGATATAGGATCGTCCGGGATGATGAGTTATAGCAAGCACAGAAATAGGTCAGCAGATGGATTTTGAACAGAATTTGTCATATCGTCTAGGACGATAAAGGTATCGGCCAGGAAGATGTGACTTGAAATTGAAATCAAGATATAAAGACTGATGATCAAGACTCTCAAAAAATAAAACAAAAGAAAAATAGTCAAAACACAGAAAAATAAAAACAAGGAACACAAGGAAAATCAACAACGAATATTTTTGGATTTTAATTTTTCTAATTGTTTTTTGTATTATGGAGGCATCATATGAGAATTCTTTTCAAAAAGTTTAACTTTTAGAGTTTCAAGAGATCAAGAAGTTTAACAAATCCCAATCAGAAGAAGGTAGAACATCTGATTCTGTTAACCCTAGATCGGACATCCTTTAGGGTACAAAATTCTTTTGGAAAATAAAAATCCAACTCAGAATAACTAAATAGGATAATAAGATCCATTCAAGACTTGTTTACAAAGAAAATATCTCATAATTAATAACTCAAAGTAATTTTTCTCAATCATGGAAATTGAAGTCAAGTCTTTGAAAGCATCACATAATCAATGAGTTTTCTAAGTTTTAAGAGTTTTACCAAAGAGAGGATAGCTTGCATCTAGTGGGCTCATTTTATGCCTCTTGTCATTTTGATTGGCTCTTTTGAGCATCTTTTGATTCTTTCATACACTTTTGTGTATATAGCTTCTTTTTCAATTTGGTTTCATTGGCCTCTTTCCTTTTTAATTCTTGCAAGCTAGAAACTCTTTAATATACCCTTCAAAAAAAACTTAGTTGTGAGTATATCCTCCAAATATTAGAGAATAGGAGCTCTCTCTCTAACATAGGGATGAACAATCCACAACACAAAATCAAAATCATGTGATACATGCAATGGCAAGATTTCAAAAGCTTGAATGATATCTAAGAACTTTTGGCTATTATGTATAAGATAAATTAATGTAGCAAGATAAGAACAAGATCTTAAAAAAAAACCATTGGTTAAACTGAGTTTAGACATTTTGTTTAGAGAAAAAAATCATACCACTAAAAAAAGTCAGAAGAAGGGAAAAACATCAATAGAATACTCCCTTTAACCAATTTAGAAAAAGCTAAACACTATCTCCAAAACTCCAAAATCTAAAAGCTTAAAAAAAAATTCATCATATGGAAGACCATATTTAAAGATCACATAAAAACAAAAAACAACAAAAACAAAATGAAATTAAAGCAAACTAACACAAAGCAAGCACACAAACTAGCACAAAAACAAAATAAACAAATAACACAAAAGGAATTTCAAGCACGTGATAAAGCAGCGAGTTTAAGCAATTTTGAGCTGCAAGCCTCCTTATGTCCAGTTATCCTATGCTCCCACGAGGTCTTTGGTGAGAGCATACCTGCAAAACTCAACAATAGTCAGATTTAGGAACCCAAACAGGTTTGGGATCCTTCTTAGGAAAAGTAAAATGCAATGCAGGTATGGTATGCTGTGAATCATGCATCTTAGGTCTCCACACCCAATGTGTACTACGGTGAACGGTGCAAGTGTGTGAGATGTGTCCTAGCATGCCACATGAGAAACATCTAACTCCAGGAAAAGGGTTTCTTAAATGATTTGAATTATAATGCCTCTTCCTAGGTTCTGGCTTAAGATCAAAAGTGGAAGTCATCCGATTTTTCTTACATGTATCAAAATCATTTTGAATCCTCAAATTTGTTCTTTTTAATGCATCAATCTCAATCCTCAAATTTTTCTCAATCTCTTTAGATTTCTTAAGATCAAAACTAAGTGAGGTGTGTGAAACTTTTAATGCATTATGTTGATCAACTAATTCCAAATACTTTTTGTTCAACTCATCAAACTCATCAAGAAGAGCCATGTGATTAGAATCAATTATTGCATGATCTTTAAGAATGACTTCATGTTCTTTTTGAAGATTTGAATGTTCTAATTTTAAGCTAGCATGAGTTTTCTTAAGTTTTTTGTATGATGCATGGATTTTTTAACAAATTTCAAACAATTCATCATAGGTTGGTTTACATACCTCTTCCTCATCACTTTGATTTTCTTCCATGAAACACAAGTTTGTAGTCTCTTCCTCTGGTTCAGTCTCAGAGGAATCAGTACCAGATTCTGCCCAGAAACCTCTTTGGATTTTCTTCTTGTCCTTCTTAGACCTAGCTTTCTCCTCACCTTTTTCCTTTTCTTTGTTTGAATGATCTTGAAGTGTCGGGCAATCGGCTCTCACATGTCTGGGTTTCCTGCATTCAAAACAAACGACATCAGAAGATCCTTTAACATATTTATGATCCGTACCTTTTCTCCAACTTTGATGATGCTTTTGTTTCTTCCTTAGAAAAATTTTGAATTGCCTTGTGATGAAGGCAACTTCATCGCTTTCAGACCCGAAAGATTCAGAATCTGATTTGTGCGCCTTCAGTGCGATTGTTTTCTCCTTTTTCTTCTCACCTGCATCAAGATTTCTTTGATTCACACCTTGCTCGTAAGCAATGAGTAAGTCAAGTAACTTATCAATGGAATAAGTATTCAAATCTTTGGATTCAGTGATTGCAGTAATTGTTACATCATAAGACTACGGCAAGCATCTCAAAACCTTGTTAACTTTTTCATAATTCAAAAGTTCTTTTCCTAGTGCATGCAATGAAGTAACTATCTGAGTAAACCTAGTGTACATGTCAGAAATCGATTCATGAGGTTTCATACGAAATAGTTCGTAGTCATGCAAGAGAAAGTTCAAACGGGATTGCTTAACTTCATTAGTACCTTCATAGGTGATGCATAATTTATCCCAAATCTCTTTACCAGTTTTGAAGGTTAAAACACGCATGTAATCCTCATATTTCAAAGCACAGAAAAAATAGTTCAAACATTTCGCATTTAACTGAGCCAAATCACATTCATCGAAAGTCCATTCAGTAAAAGCAACTTCAGTTTTAACACCATTAATTTCACGAGAAGGTGGAGAATAACCTTCTTGAATAAGCATCTACATGCGATAATCAGTAGATTGTAAAAACGTTGACATGCGGGTTTTCCAAAAATCAAAAGGTAAGTTGTCAAACAGTGGAGGTCGTGTAATCGAATAACCTTCAGTAGTGTTTTTATTCCCAAAGTTAGCCATGGATCAAATTCAAAAAGTTTTCAAACTTAAATTTTTGAATCCCGCTCTGATACCACTTGAAAGTTCGTTCGGGATGTTAAGCCATATGAACTTAGTCCCAAGCTAACCAAGAGGGGGGGTGGATTGGTATTTTAAAAAATTCTTTTCACAAAGAATGAAAAACACATAAACCAAAACTCACCACAAAAATAAATGCGGAAATAAGAGTTCGGAAGCAAGAAAACAAGAACAAAGAAATTTATAGTGGTTCGGTCAACTCTACCTACGTCCACTTCTTGGAGGAACCCTCCAAGTATTGCACTACAAAACGTGACTCTCCTTTAGCCCCCACGGCTAGGCGGAGAAACCCTCACAAGAAACTCCTTTTTGCCACCCCGGCAAGGCAGAGAACCTACCTCCTTTTGCTTCCTCCTAAAGCTGGCAGAGAACCACAACCAAAAGCAAATTCCTTACCTCTACCGACCCTTCCACGGACGAGAAACTCCAGACGAAAGACAAGCAGAGCGATCCTTGAGCAACCCTTGTGAATCCCCTCACAAGCTCCCCCTCACAAGATCCTCTCTCTCTCCCTCTCTCTCTTTCTCTCCTCAAGGTCTTCTCAGGTCAAGGCAGCAGCCAAAGGTCTCTCAAAAACGTTGAAGAAGAGCTCTTTAAATAGAAGAGCTCAAGAGGAGCTCATTAATTACAAGTAGCCGACTTTATCGTCCAGGCCGATACGGACATCGGCCTGGCCGATCAGTACAAACTTAGAAGATCGGCCAGAGTATCGCCCTGGGAATAGTCCTGGACGATTGAAATTTGGCTTGATTGTCCAGGCCGATCTCACGATCGTCCTGGCCGATCAGTTCAAATAAGAGGCAAATCGTCCTGAGCATCGCCCTATTTTTAGGCTGGCCGATATTTATCGTCCTGAAGTAACTTAAGGATTTTGAATGGATCATCCTGGCCGATCCTGCGATCGTCCAGGACGATATGATCGTATCAATCATCCTTAATTACTCCCTTAATTTCCTAATCAATTATGGCATAATTTGTGAATATATTTTGCTCTCAGATTCATCCTTAAATATTTTAAAATCTCTTTCAAGATCAGCATAGGATGATTTTAAATTCTCAAAATTTTTCTTCAAGTCATCATATTTTTCAAGTAGTTTTATGTGGTTGTCATCTATTAATGCATGATCTTTCCTAAGGATTTCATATTCCTTCTTAAGCTCTTCCAATTCTAAACTTACACTAGCATGCATCTTTTTCATTTTCCTATATGCATCATGCATGTGTTCAGAAACTTCAAACAATTCATCATAAGTTAAGTCACATACCTTTTCTTGATCTGATTGATCAACATTATCTGCCATCAAGCAAAGATTAGTGACTTCTTCTTCTTTTTTAGTCTCAGATGAATCTGAAGCTGAGTCCGCCCAAAAAGCTCTTTGAAACTTCTTCTTGCCCTTCTTTATAATTGGTTTCTCTTCTACATTCTCCTTGCTAGGAGTGGCTTTGAGTTTTGGGCAATCAGTCTTGATATGACCTGGTTTGCTGCATTCATAACAAATCACTTCATTAGAAACCTTACTATTTCTATTAAACTTACCTCTATTCCATTGCTGGCATCTCTTCTGCTTTCTTTTTAGAAAGCTTCTGAATTGTCTAGTTATTAATGCATTATCGTCTTCATCCTCAGGTTGTGAGTGTTCACTCTCTGACTCTTCCACTTTTAGTGCTATATTCTTCTACTTTCGTGGTTCACCTGCATCAATCTTTCTTTGACAAACTCCTTGCTCATAAACAATGAGTGAACCAAGAAGATTGTCAATAGAATAAATGTTTAGATCTTTAGACTCTGTAATTATAGTAATTTTAGCATCATAAGCAGTAGGTAAACAACGAAGAATCTTATTAACCATTTCAGCATTGTCAAACAGTGGAGGTCTAGTAATAGAGTAACCCTCAGGTGTGATTTGGTTTCTGAATGTAGCAATCTACGTTAATCAAAAAGTAGTTTAAACTTATGATTTTGAAACGAAGCTCTAATACCACTTGTTGAGTCTAGTGAATAGGTTGTTAGACCTAAGTTAATGTCCCAAGGCTACCAAGAGGGGGGGTGAATTGGTATTTTTTAAAACTTAACCCTCTTTGAAAATTTGTTGAACCGAAATGAAAATTTTTTATTAAATTTTTATAGAAAAGTTTTTCAAGCACATAGTTTTTTTAAAACAAAAGAAAAATGCGAAAAATAAAAAGCAGTAAAGTAAATAACACAAGATTTATAGTGGTTCGGTCTAAATCAGACCTACATCCACTCCCCAGAGGCACCCTCTGAGTATTGCACTAATACCAATAGTGTCTCTCCTTTTTCACCCACAGCAAGGTGGAGAAGCCTTTACAAACACTCTTTTCACCACTACCCGGTGCGGCAGAGAACCGTCATCCTTTTACACAATCCACAGTGTTGGCAAAGAACCGTATGTCCTTTCACACTCTCCTAGTGTGGGCAGAGAACCCTTCGGCTGTTCACACTCTCCATGTGTCGGCAGCGAACCGGATCTCCTTGACAGATCTTCTCACAAGAAATCTAGAAGGAAGAAAGAAAAGAGTGAAGTAATCCCAATTCACAAGTAGAGATTTTTAGCTTTAAACACCAAGTGAAGCCTTCACGCTCCAGTGGTAGAAATCCTCTTTTGAATGCTCTCTTACACTCTCTCCTTGACTTTTCTCTCAATAGGCACGAAGATCAAATGGCAAAAAGATTTGGTGGCAGTCTAATTTGGACTATTTATACAGAAGACAAGAAAAACCGCCCAAAGACTGTAAGTTTTCAATTCTGTACGCAGTGGATCGTCCCGTACGATCGTGGATCGTCCCAGATAATTTTACTTAAATGGTCGAAGATGAACCTTATGTATATTGGTACGAAATATTTTTGTACACGCTAATCGTCATGTACAAACCAAGTTCGTCCGGTACGAAACGGTTATTACATAAGTCGGTTCTCAAAATTCTTCAGGATGTAACCAACTGATGTAAGTCGGTTCAGTTCGTCCTGGGACAAATAAGTTTAGTCTGGACGAATAGAGCGAGCTTCAAGACAGAGACATTCGTCCTGGGACGAACATTATTTTTTGTCTGGATAAATAGAGCAAGCCTCAAGACAGAGACGTTTGTCCTGGGACAAACATTATTTTTCGTCTAGACGAACAGGGCTTGGTGAGAATACAGAGACGTTTGTCCTGGGATGAACCATTGATTTCGTCTGGATGAATAGTAGAAAGTGAGAATCCCGAGACGTTCGTCCCAGGACGACTATTAAATTCATCCTGGATGATTAGGATTTAGAAAAATTTTCTCTTCGCCTGTTCGATCCATTGCTCTCCTTAGGGGTAATTGATATGATTGTCCCGTACGAACTAAGTTCGTCCTATACGATCAGTAAAAAAAATTCCCTAAGTGTGTATTATGATTTTTCACTCAATTACATTCACTCCCTCTCATATAAAAAATTATGAAAACATGTTGAATTTGATTACAAGACTTCAATATCTTGGAGTTGATTTTCCTGAAATGTTAGTACACACTAGAGCAAGAACTAAATGCTCCAAATAGTGTTAGGAGATATATGTAAAACAATAATAATTGAAATCATCAAAATAATACAAGTTGCAAGAATGTAAACATGCAAAATAGCAACTCTCTTAACAGTTTTAATGGCAGTTGAAACCGTCCCCTACATCGAACCGACATGTGTTTATCCAGACGTACCAAAGGTTCGTACGTACGAAGTTCTTATTAAAAACTATCTTATCCATTCAATCGCTTTAGTCATTTGTCCCGTCGTTTAAAAAACATTTCATCCCGGACAATCGTGACGATCGCACAGACGAAGTGACCAAAAAACACTGAACACAGCATGCAAAACAGTTTAAAATCCGACAGTTTAACACAATACACACATCATCCCGTACGAAAAACTTTCGTACCGGATGATTGTCACAAAAAAATGCAAAATAAAGACACAAAACACAGTAAAAACACAAAACAATGAAGAAACACAAACTCTAAAAGAAAAATCACACATACAAAATCAAAAACTCATAAAGAACACAAAAACATTTAATTAAAAAACAAATATTAATATTGCAAAAACATTTTATTTAAGCATTCAAATCAATCACACTAAGCCTTATTCTTAATGTACTGAAAGTATCAAAGGCTAAAGGTTTTGTAAAAATGTCTGCAAGTTGATTTTCAGTAGAAACATGATTGAGTTTAATTTCTCCTTCGGATACATGATCCCTTATGAAATGATGTCTTATGTCTATGTGTTTGGTTCTTGAATGTTGAATAGGATTTTTAGAAATGCAAATAGCACTAGTGTTATCACAATATATGATAATAGTGTCTATAGTCAATTCTAAATCAATCAACTGTTGTTTCAACCAATGTACTTATACCACATAACTTTTTAATGCAATGTATTTAGCTTCAGCAGTAGATAGGGCTACTGAATTTTATTTTCTACTGGACCAAGAGACTAAAGAATTTCCAATGAATTGACATGTTCCAGAAGTGCTTTTCCTATCCACCCTACAGCCTGCAAAGTCAAAATCTGAATAACCAATTATTTCAAATGAAGATCTAAACTTAGGATACCAAATTCCTAAGTTCTGAGTTCCTAACAGATATCTTAAAATCCTTTTCACTACTGTCAAATGTGATTCTTTTAGATCTGATTAAAATCTAGCACACAAACAGACACTAAACATGATATAGGGGCGGCTAGCTATCAAGTAAAGCAATGATCCAATTATCCCTCTAAATATCTTTTGATCAACAGATTTTCCCTTATGGTCCTTATCTAACTGGACTGAGGAACTCATTGATGTACTAACAGGTTTAGCATTGTCCATTTCATACTTTTTGAGGATGTCCTTAACATACTTTGACTGACTAAGAAATGTACATTCCTCAATTTGCTTAATGCTAAATCCTAGAAAGTTACTCAAATCTCCCATTAGACTCATCTCAAATTTACTACTCATTATTTTAGAAAAATCATCACAAGAATTTTTATTTGAAGATCAAAAAATGATATCATCGACATAAATTTGAACAATGAGTATATCATTTTTATATTTCTTCAAAAAGAGAGTTGTCTCCACACTTCCTTTTTCAAAAGATCTTTCAAGTAGGAAGGTGCTCAACCTCTCATACCAAGCCCTAGGTGTCTGTTTCAGTCTATATAATGCCTTTTTCAATCCATAATTCAGGTGTTTAGAATTTTCAAAACTAGGAGATTGTTCTACAAAAACATCCTCTTGACTTACTCCATTTAAAAAGGTACTTTTGACATCCATTTGATATAATTTAAATCCTCTAAAACAGGCAAAGGCTAGCAAAACCCTAATTTCTTCAAGTCTAGCTACAAGGGCAAAAGTCTCCTCAAAATCAATCCCTTCAATCTGATTATACCCCTTAGAAACTAATCTAGCCTTATTTCTAATGATTACTCCTGAGTCATTCATTTTGTTTTTGAATACCCACTTAGTTCCAACTACTTTGATCCTTTGGTCTTGTAGTTAATTCCCAAACTTTATTTCTTACAAATTGATTCAACTCTTCTTGTATGGCCAAAATCAGAAATTCATCAGAAAGTGCTTGATCAATATTAGTGGGTTCTATAGTTGAAATGAAGGCTGAATGATTGACTTTTTTGTTTAATCCTCTTCTAGTCCTTACACGCTCACTTGGTTCACCCATAATCAATTCTCTTGGGTGATTTTTAGAAAATCTCAAATCTCTAGGCAAAGGGTTTTCTATTTTCAAATTTTCTTCCAAATTCATCTTATCAATCTTTTGAGAGTTAATCTCAATTTCATCTTCTTTAATATTTGGCTCTTTTATATTTACAGATTCATCAAATATAACATGCGTAATCTCCTCAATTACTAAAGTTCTTCTATTGAATACTCTATAAGATTTTCCAACACTTGAGTATCCAACAAAAATTCCTTCATCTGATTTTGGATCAAATTTTCCTAAGGCAAATTTTCCATTGCTATGAATGAACATCTTGTAACCAAAAATATGCAAATGAGATAAATTAGATGTTTTCCCTTTTAGCAACTCATAGGGTATTTATTTTAAATCTTATATTCACCCTATTCAGAACATAGCATGCAGTGCTAACCGTCTTAGCCCAAAAATATTTAGGAAGTGAGTATTCTACCAACATTGCTCGGGCGGCTTCTATTAATGTTCAATTTTTCCTTTCGACTATCCCATTCTGCTGAGGGATTCTAGGTGTAGAAAAATTGTGATCAATTCCTTTCACCTTACAAAATTCCTCAAATTTCTCATTCTCAAATTATTCTTCATGATCACTTTGTATAGAATTAATTTCACACCCTAGTTTTCTTTGAATCCAAGTTAAAAAATTTCTAAATTCCTTAAATGATTCACTCTTATGAAATATAAATCTAACCCATGTTAATCTTGAGTAATCATCTACAATCACAAATCCGTATACCTGCTTTCCTAGACTCACAATTCCAACAGGTCCAAAAAGATCCATATGCAAAATCTCCAATGGTTTACTAGTTCTAATATCCTTATTGGACTGAAAAGAGGACTTCACTTGCTTTCCTAGTTGACATGCATCACAAAAGTGGTCCTTAGTAAAGTCTAGTTTAGGTTTACCTCCCACTAAGTTCTTTTGGGTAATTCTCCTAAGATTTTTCATTCTAGAATGACAAAGTCTCCTATGCCAAAACCATGACTCATCAAATACTATTTTCAAACAAAAAGCAGTAGGAGATTGAATGCAGTTTAAATCTAGCATATAAACATTGTTTACCCTTTTTTCATTCAAAACATCTTTTCCGTTTAGACTTAATATGCTGCTAGTAGGGAAAAATTTTATACAATAACCTTTATCACAAAGCTGACTTATACTTAACAAACTATGCTTTAAGCCTTCAACCAATAACACATTGTCTATAAAAAAATTCTTAAGATTTTCAATCATACCTGATCCAACCACCTTCTTTGTGGTATTATCTCCAAGTGTAACCTTTCCTCCACTCCTGGCTTCCAACATTATGAATTGAGTAGTATCTCCAGTCATACGCTTTGAACATCCGCTGTCCAGATATCATATGCTCTTACGAGGTCTTGTGTGAGAGCGATCTTGCAAAATTATCAAACTTTAGACCTGGGAACCCAAACAAGTTTGGGTTCTCCTTTTGAAAATTTATAATCAGATTCATGTATGATATGTCTAGGTTTATGCATCTTAGGTCTCCACACCAAAAAAATTTTCATCTTCAAAGTACAGGTGTGAGCTATATGTCCAAACAATCCACAATTATTACATTTTACTTTTGGAAATGGTTTTCTAAGTCTTCTAACATTCATCTATCTTTTCAGGGATTGCATAAATTTAGGATACATAATAGGATTAGTAAAATATTCAAGTTTAGGGGGTATCTTATTATCCTCGAGAGCTTTTATCGTTAGTTTGTAAATTGAATTCATATCTTCCCAAATTCGATTTAAATAATTGATATTATATAATTTGCTCTCTGATTCATCCTTAAAGTTCTTAAAATCTTTCTCGAGTTCATCATTGAATGATTTTAAATTCTCATAATTTTTATTCAAGTCATCAAACTCGTCAAGTAAATTCATGTGGTTGTTGTCAATTAAGGCATGATCTTTCTTAAGGATTTCATGTTCCTTTTGAAGTTCTTCAAATTTTAAACTTAGACTAGCATGCATTTTCTTTATTTTCTCATATGCATCATGCATGTGTTCATAAACTTCAAATAATTCATCATAAGTTAAGTTACATACCTCTTCTTGATCTGACTAATCAAGACTATCGGCCATTAAGCAAAGATTAGTGACTTCTTCTTCCTTTTCAGTCTCTGATGAATCTGAAGTTGAGTCCACCTAGAAAGCTCTTTGAAACTTCTTCTTTCCCTTCTTTACAATTGGTTTCTCCTCTACCTTCTCCTTGCTAGGAGTGGCTTTGAGTTTTGGAAAATTAGTCTTGATATGACCAGGTTTCCTGCACTCATAGCAAATCACATCATTTGAAACCTTGTCATTTCTATTAAATTTACCTCTATTCCATTGCTGGCGTCTCTTCTGCTTCCTCTTCAGAAAGCTTTTGAACTATCTAGTCATCAATGCGATGTCGTCTTCATCCTCAGGTTGTGAGTGTTCACTCTTATACTCTTCCACTTTTAGTGATATGTTCTTATCCCTTCGTGGTTCACCTACATCAATCTTTCTTTGGCTAACTCCTTGCTCGTAAGAAATTAGCGAACCAAGAAGATTGTCAATAGAGTAAATATTTAAATCTTTAGACTTTATAATTGCAGTAATTTTAGCATCATATGCAGTAGGAAAACAATGAAGAATCTTATTAACCATTTCAGCATTCGTTAGTTCCCTACTCAGTGCATGCAAAGAGGTGACTATTTGTGTGAATCTTGTGTACATATCTGAAATGAATTCATCAGGTTTCATGCGAAACAATTCATAATAATGTAACAAGATATTAAGTCTAGATTGCTTAACCTCATTAGTCTCCTCATATGTTATACAAAGTCTATCCCATATGTCCTTTCCACTTTTGCAAGTGGAAGCCCGCATGTACTCATCTGATTTTAAAGCATAAAAGAAACTATTCAAGCATTTGATGTTTAGTTGTGCTAAGTCACATTCTTCTACTGTCCAATCTATAAAAGGTGTTTCAACTCTAACTCCGTCAACTAATCTATTTGGTTTTTTATATCCTTCCTGGACTAAGATCCACATACGATAATCAAGTGACTATAAAAAGTAGACATGCGAGTTTTCCAAAAATCAAAAGGTATATTGTCAAACAGTGGAGGTCTAGTTATAGAGTAACCCTCAGGTGTGTTTCGGTTCCCAAATATAGCCATATATGTTAATCAAAAAGTAGTCTAAACTTATGATTTTGAAACAAAGCTATGATACCACTTGTTGAAACTCGTTCACTATAAATTATGTTGGTTTAAGCTTATGTCCCAAGGCTATCCAGGAGGGGGGGTGAATTGGTACTTTAAAAATTTATCCCTCTTTTGAATATTTTGAACCGAAAGTAAATTTTAATGAATTTTTAGAAATAGTTTTTCAACCATAATTTTTAGAATAGAAAAAGCAGAAAATAAAAATAGTGAAGAATAAAAGACACAAGATTTATAGTGGTTTGATCAAAACCAGACCTACATCCACTCCCCGGAGGCACCCTCCAAGTATTGCACTAATACCAATAGTGATTCTCATTTTGCACCCACAACAAGGCGGATAAGCCTTTACAAACACTCTTTCCACCACTACCCGGTGTGGCAGAAAATAGTCATCTTTTTCACACTATCCCTAGTGTTGGCAGAGAACTGTTTGTCCTTTCACACTCTCCTAGTATGGGTAGAGAACCCTTCGTCCTTTCACACTCTCCTAATGTGGGCAGAGAACCCTTCATCCTTTCACACTCTCCTAGTGTGGGCAGAGAACCCTTCATCTATTCACACTTTCCAAGTGTCGGCAGATTTTTATAGATCCAAATCGTCCCGGGACAAATACACTTTATCCTGGACGATATCAATCCAGAGAGCAACTCGTCTTGGAATGAATACACTTTGTTTTTGAACAAAAATTTTCTAGAGAATATTTCGTCCTGGGATGAATACACTTCATCCTGGACGATCAGGACATAGAAAAATTTTCTTCGACCCCAGGCTGCCTAAATCATGATGTCCTGATTAGGGTTTCTATTTATAAACCGATCGTCCAGGCCGATATAAATATTGGCCCGACCGATGTTACAAAAAATAGTAAACTCTAAGAAACAGTTAAAAATTCTCCCAAGGTGTGTGTGTGCAAGGTTACTTAGCATTAGGAGCCATATCTTTTACAATAGACTCAAGAAAAAGAAAAGTGTACAAAGTGACTCGGACTTAGTCAACCCAATCTTGAGCTGTTTCCAATTGCCGTTTGATCTTGTAGACCTAAAATATTAGTAGGCAAGGCAGTCGTAGAGAAATAATAGTGTTTGCTATCATCAAAATCATAATCTATAGATTCATAACATGGAGGGCATCAAGTATTGTGGGACTCCCTAGAGAGATTAGTACCCCAACTATATAGATATGGACTAGATTTCAACACGGCTAAAGAAAGAGCATTTGATGCCACTAAGGAACTAGACATAGCAGCCTTATCGTGCTTCACCCCATTCTGGTTCTTCCAGCATAGAAAAACTGCAGCACAATATATTTTAACCACACCAGAATTTCAAACTGAAATTCTTCTCAGTTCCTCTAAACAGCAGCCAAGTGTTTAAAAAATAGGAATATAAAATCCCCAATCTCTAATTTTTGAAATAACATTAACAATATATTTGCAATGAACCATAATGTGTTCATAGTTCTTAACCTTTTGACATCCTCTAGCACAAGAGTCATCAACAGCAAGCCTTCAAATTTTAAGAAAATGATTTGTAGGGATAACAAACTTACTGGGGTGCCACCAAAAGATTTCCACCTTAGTATTCAGCTTCATCTTCTTAAGCCAATTGCAGAAACCTGCATCATCTTCTTTACATCTCCATTTCATCACATATTCGTAAGCCAATGCAGAAATTGATCTACCCGAGAATTTGCATAAGGTCTCCACCTGGTCCTCCTTCTAAATACAGTCAATTTGAATTTGCCTGATTAATATTATAAGTTCTTCATGAAAGATCCTCTGTAGCTTCTCTTCATCCCAATTTCCTTCATCTGTAATGAGCTGCTGAACTGTCATGTCCTCCAAAGCACCACAGTCAGCAAATGTATGCCAAGTATTAATACACTTGTCCAACAGCCAAATGTTATTTAAGACATTAATTTTATTCCCTCTACCCACCTTCCATTTAACAATGTGTTTAAGATGTTTACCTCCATCCATCATAATTTGTCAAGCACTAGACGAGCTCTTTTTACAAGTTCCGTTCATGATATCATCTCTATATTTGGCAATTAAAATTCTATGAAGTAACGAATCAGGATTCTGGATAAATTTCCATGCCAACCGCGCCCTTAGACACCCGCCTCTAAGTACAACTGAATGCACTTCCAAACCTCCATCACATCTTGGTTTACATATCTCCTCCCATGCAACATAATGCAAACCTTTCTTCCCATCTGGTTTATGCCAAATAAATCTCCTACACCTTTTTCCCAGCTCATACAACACTCTCTTAGGAATAAAAGAGTGTGTAAGTAAAAAATTTGGCATAGATAGTAATGAAGTCTTTATGAGAGTAATTCTACCTCCCAAAGATAAAGACTTCTTCCCCCAAACATTCAATCTATCCGTCACATGACTCAACAGGTCTTGAAAATCATCCAAAACCAATCTTCTTAAAGTAATTTTAATACCAATATAATACATTTCCTTTACAATTTTAAAACCATGAATTCTAGCAACCATCTTCTTATAAGATCTCAAAATAGCCTTACCAAATAAAATTTGGGACTTGTTGATGTTAACACTTTGACCCGTCCATTTACAGAACTCCTCCACAGTGCTCTTCAATAATCTTGCCAATATAGTGGTTGCTTGTGAAAAAATAAGCACTTCATCAGCATATAGAAGGCGTGTAATCCTCGGTCCTCTAGGAGATACCTGAATACCCAATTCTTGTCTCCTTTGCTTAAACGAGTTGGAAAGAAGTTGGGAACACATAATGAACAAATATGGTGAAAGTGGACATCCCTGCTGGAATCCACTGAGAGCATTGATCCTTCTTGAATTCTTCCCATTCAGAATAATTGAAAACCTTGCATTCACCACACATTCCATGAGTAAATCAGAAAAAATAATGGGGAAACCATACCAATTAAGAATTTGATGAAGAGTTGGCCATCCCATGCTATCGTAATCCTGCTCCATGTCAAGCTTTACAGCCATCATACCTTTTTTATTCTTAGAAATTTTAAACTTGTTAAAGATCTCCTGAGCCAGTAAACAATGTTCTGACATTAATCTACCTGGAATAAAAGCTAATTGCTCCTCCGAAATCATCTTGGACATGTATTTTTTCAGTCTATTAACCAACATAGTAGCAATAATCTTATAAGTAGTTTGACAAAGGCTTATAGGCCTATAGTTGGATGGCAAAATTATATTCTTAATTTTGGGGATTAATACGATTAACATATCTTTCCACTTCTTGTGCATAACTCAAGTTGTAAAGAAGTTTTTGACAGCATTCCATGTAGTGTCCCTCACTATGCTCCAATAACATTTAAAAAAAGAAGATGTCACTCCATCCATACCAGATGATTTGTTATTACCTTGCTGGAATACCTATTCCTTAAACTCCTCCAAGGAAAATTCAGCAGTCAAAGCTTCCATGTCTGAAGCAGCCAACCTCTGTTTATCAGAAATTACAGGCCAATCATATAATATGCATTATTTGTATTGCCACTTCTTCTCAAAAAACTATATAAACACCTGCTCAATCTAATCATCCTCCTCCAGCAATTGGTTATTAGCATCTTTGATTTGTCTTACCTTCTTTGCATTTCTTCTAGCTGATGCAAAGTTATGAAAAAACATAGAATTGGTATCTCCTTCCTCTTGCCATCTTGCCTTAGCCCTTTGATTCCACCATGTGGAAAGCCTTCTTAAAGTGACATTATGTTCATGTACCTTGCTTTGAAGAACAAATAAATCTTCCAAAGAGAAATCCTCAACTGTGGCTTCCTTAATATGTAATTCCAGAATTTCCCTCTTCAAGTCTTCCTTCAACTTACATAAATCCTTGCATTTGTTTTTATTCCTGAAGAATAAAGCTTTCAATGTTCTTCGAAGCTTTATTTGAAGCACCGCTACCTCATCACCGTAATCAGATTTCTTCCGGGAATTATACACAATGTTCCAAGTAGCCTGGTATGATCTCCAATTGTCTTCAAATCTAATGATCTTCGTCTTGTTAAACTGCTTAACTTCCAATTTAAATACAATTGGACTATGATCTAATGCCACCCTTGCAAGATGCCTCACAATTCCTGAAGGAACCATATGTAAACATGCAGAATTTAGCAAGCACCTATTAAGTCTTTCCCATATCCTTGAAGCACCTTCTTTATTGTTACACTAAGTAAACTTGGTCCAACAAAACCTACATCATGAAAATCAAAGTTAGTCATAAAATCCCTCATATCTCTAGGTCCTTTAGAAAAGAGGAACCTCTTTCCACCCTTCTTCTCCTCCTTATTCAGAATACAATTAAAATCCCCCCCCCCCCCCCCCCCCCCCCCCCCCCCCCCCCCCCTCCAAACAATGGAAGGAACAGAACCCGACATATAGTTCTCTAACAAGCTCCAGAGACTCCTTCTCTCCTTACAACACCTACTCCCATACACAGTTTCAACCTTCCAAGACCCCAAAGATGGTGTAGATAGAACTCCAACCACCAGTTGAGAAGAGCTCTCCATCACCACAATAGAAACCACCTTCCTATTCCAAACAACCAAAATCCCACCAGAAGTACCCACAGTAGAATGATGGAAGAAATCCTAATCACTCCCAACAAGGCAATCAACATCCCTTCTATCAACACTAGTTAACTTAGTCTCCATCAACCCAATAAAAAAGACAACATGATAAAATGTGGGTACTTCAAGTAAATCTTTGGGTCAATAATTGATTTGATTAAGTATTAAATCTTCTCCTTCAAAAGTATGAGGGCATTTTAGATGCTCAACTTAGAAGGAAACTTCCTAAGATGAGATAAAATGTTGTAATCAACCTTAGGAACATCAAGATCAAGACTTAGTGGACTAGGTGGAAGATTTGATTATTGAGAAGAATTTGAAATTGGATCACTAGAGACAACTTGCTTTCCTTTTTCTCGGGGAGGAAGCCTAGGGTGTAAGGCTTTATGAGCATAAAGTTTTACCTCCATTATATCCTTTGAAGGACAAACAACGATCGGGTCTACACTCTCCGAAGGTAATGCATCATCATTTTCTAGAGAGGAGTCTGATTTTGAAAAATCGATCATAATAAGACTCCCATGAAAGTTAATTTCAGGGAGGTCACCATTTGATAATATCTCATACTGAAATCCCCCTTTAGAGGTCAAATCTAGAAGGTTAGGTTTTTAAATATCTTAAATGATCTCACATGGATTTTGATTTTCTTTTGAGAAACTACCATCTTGCAAAATATTTTCAAGATGAATCATTAAAATAGATGCAGAATAATCTTTTTATTTAATTATTGACCCTTTATCTTTGATGGGACAAAGAAAAAGAAAAATAACATAAGTGATGATGGAGTTTTTATGCCACCATCCATTGCTTAAATACATCTCTCATCTGTAACTTTACTCTCTACAAAAATATCACCCTTTTCTTTTTTTTGTTTATTGTAGTTGTTCTTACAACGACTCAAGAGGAAAGAAGCTCAACATCCTCTTGCAAAGCCTTCAGGTCAACCTCCTAGATCGGGCCTCAGGCTCTCTTTGGAAGTTACTGAGAAAGATGAAAAGGCTTATTAATCAACCTTCTAAATGCCCAGGATAAA
The DNA here is from genome assembly GCA_019514585.1 of Dendrobium officinale. Classification (NCBI taxonomy): domain Eukaryota; kingdom Viridiplantae; phylum Streptophyta; class Magnoliopsida; order Asparagales; family Orchidaceae; genus Dendrobium; species Dendrobium officinale. The sequence goes on along the minus strand of CM033686.1, from coordinate 29,626,865 downwards.
GTAATATCCCAACCATCTTCAGTGGACAGAGAAAACTTATAATTGTTACATGAAATCAACTTTACGGACCCCATATCCAGATCTACAAAGGTATTCTTTAAGAATTAGAATGTTAGTAGTCAAATAAAGTAATGACCTAATTATTGCTCTAAATTTGTTTTGATTAATAGATTTGCCTTTAGAATCCTTATCTAATGAACTGAGGAACTCATTGGTGTATTTATTGATTTAGCATTATCCATTTCATACTTCTTAAGAATATATTTAACGTATTTTGATTGAGTAAGAAATGTTCCATCCTCTTTATGTTTTATGATAAAACTTAGAAAGTAACTCAAGTCTCCCATTAAACCCATTTCAAATTCATTACTCATTATTTTTGAAAAATCATCACAAATATTTTTATTGGTGGATCCAAATAAGATATAAACAACATATATTTGAAATATGAGAATGTTATATCCTACTCTTTTCAAAAAGAGAGTGGTTTTGACACTCCCTTTAAAAAAAAATCTTTCTAGTAGGAATGTACTTAGCCTTTCATACCATGCCTTAGGTGTCTATTTTAATCCATATAATACATTTTTTCAATTTAAACATATGATTAAGAAATTGCAAATTTTCAAAACCTAGAGTTTGCTAAACATAAACATCTTCTTTTATCTCCCAATTAAGAAATACACTCTTAACATCTATTTGAAATAGTTTAAATCCTTTAAAATAGGCAAATGCTAGAAGTACCCTAATTGCTTTAAGTCTAGTTATAGGGGCAAAAGTCTCCTCAAAATCAATTCCATCTATTTGATTATACCCCTTAGCCACCAATCTTGTCTTATTTCAAACCACTACACCTGAATCATTCATCTTAAAAACCCACTTAGTTACAACAATACGCTGATTTTTAGGTCTTTCTATCAATTCCCAAACATCATTTCTAACAAATTGATTTAACTCTTCCAGCATGGCTAGAATCTAAAATTCATTAAAAAGTTCTTAATTTACATTTGTGGGCTCAATCATCAAAATAAATGCTAAGTGTTTCACTTCTTTATTAAGTTCATGCCTAATTCTAACTCATTTACTCGGGTCTCCTAAAATCACTTCATTAGGATGACTTTTAATTTTCATTCTCTAGGTAAATTAATTTATATTCCAACCTTTTCTTCAAGATTTCCATTTTCAATTCCTTGGGAAATCTCTTCAACATGTTCTTTTTCTAACCTAGACTCTCTAGAAACATCAGATACATCTAAAACTACATATGTGGTCTCCTCTATAACCAGTCCTTTTATTAAAAATTCTATAGGATTTTCCAACACTTGAATATCCTAGAAAAATTCTCTCTTTAGATATGGGATCAAATTTTCCTAAAATAGTTTTACCATTATTATGAATTAACACTTTACATCCAAAGACATGTAGATGTGAGAGGTTGAGTTTCCTAACCTTATGAAGATCATAGGGTGTCTTACTATATTTAGATCTCATGTTCACCCCATTCAGAATGTAATAAGCTGTATTAACTACTATAATCCAAAATTATTTAAGATGTGAATATTCATCCAACATGGCTCTAATAGATTCTACCAAACTTATGTTCTTTCTTTCAACAACTCCATTTTATTGAGAGGTCCTAGGAGCTAAAAAGTTGTGATCTATTCCTAGACCTTTACAAAAGATTTCAAAATTTTCATTTTCAAATTCTCCATAATAATCACTATCAATTACAAGAATTTTACAACCTAGCTTCCTCTTAATCCAAACAGAGAAATTTTTAAACTCATCAAATGATTCACTTTTATGTGATAATAATCTAATCCAAGTGAATCTTGAATAATAAAAATAATTACATGCCTAAAAACTTTCCCTCCTAGATTTACAGTGCTAACATATCCAAATAAATCTATGTGAAAGACTTCTAAGGGTTTGTTAGTACTAAGATTTTTAATTGAATGAAAGTAGGACTTGAATTATTTCCCTAATTGACATGCATCATAAAGATGATCCTTAGATAAATCCAATTTGTGTATTCCTCTTATTAATTCTTTATGGGTAATCTTTTTAGGATTTTTCATGCTTGCATGACAAAGTCTTCTATGCCATAACCAATGTTCATTGGTAATAGTATTTAATCAAAAAACATTAGAAGATTTAATAATATTTAAATCAAGTATGGAACCCTCTCTCCATACAACACATCAACTCCATTTAGGCTTATTATGTAGCTTGTAGGAAAAAATTTTATGTTAAAACCCTTATCACAAAGTTGACTAATACTAAATAAATTATGTTTCAAGCCTCACCAATAAAATATTTTCAATCAGAAAATTCATTGTATTACCAATGGTACTTATTCCTACCACTCTCCTGATGGTGTTATATCCAAGTGTCACTTTACCTCCAATCCTGACCTCCAATAATATAAATTAATTTGCATCTCCAATCATATGTTTTGAACATCCGTAGTCCATGCACTAAATGCTCTCACGAGGGCTTGTATGAGAGTGAGTCTACAAAATTATCAATCATTAGACTTGGGAACCCAAATAAATTTGGGTTCACCTCTTGATAATAATAATCCAGAATCATGTTTGATATACTATGATTTATGTATCTTAGGTCTCCATACTAAATATGTTTTATCATGAATAGTGGAAGTATGAGAAAAATGACCCATCACTCCATACAAAAATATTTAACACTAGAAAAAGATTTACAAATTTATATGAGTTATAATACCTTTTCCCATGTTTTGAAATTGTAAGCTTTTTTCCAGGATTATAAATTTTTTCAAGTGTGGGATTTGTCTTATCTTCCTTAAAAGATTTCAATTTTATTTGAAGATAAGAGTTTGCACTTTTCAAAATTGAATTTTTTATTTTTAAATCACGTTCTTATTGATTTGATTCAACCATAAACACCTTAAAATCATTTTTAATTTCTTTATAAGATGTTTTTAATAAATTATGCTTCTTATTCAAGTCATAATATTCATCTAGCAAAGCCATATGATTGTTATCTATATTTTCATGATCATTCCACATATTTTCATTTTTTTTGTATATTCAAATACTCGATATTAAGGTTAGCATGTAATTTTTTAAGTATCTATTATGCAATACCTATTTTCTCAGAAACTTTGAATAATTTAATAGAAGAAAGGTCACATACCTCTTTTTGATCCGAGTGATCAAGTTTATCTACCATTTAGCACAAATTTGTAACCTCCTCTTTAACTTCTATTTCTGAGGAATCTCAAGCTGAGTTAGCCCAGAAAGCTCTTTGTATTCTTTTCTTCTTCTTCCTAATGTTCATTTTCTCCTTAGCTTTATTCTTCTTAGGATTAGCCTTGAGATTTTGGCATTCAACCTATATATGTCCAAGCTTCTTGCATTCATAAAAAATTACTTTATTAGAAACTTTTACATTCTTATTGAACTTACCTTTGTTCAAGTGCTGATGTCTTCATTGCTTTCTCTTAATGAAACTTTTGAATTGCTTAGTAATAACTATAATATCTTCTTCATCCTCAAGCATTAATTGATCATTCTCTGAATCATTAACTTTTAAAGCAATACTCTTTTCTTTCCGCTTATCACTTGTATCAATTTGTCATTGATTCACTCCTTGCTCATAAGTAATTAGTGATCCAAGCAGATTATCAATAGAATATATGTTCATATCTTTAGACTCAGTTATGGCAGTTATCTTTGAATTATAAGTAGTAGGTAAACTGAAAGTTCGTTAGGGATGTTAAGCCCTATAGAACTGACCCAAGCTAACCAAGAGAGAGGTGAATTGGAAAACATAAAATCAAAGATAAAACTCCAACCAAAATCACCACAAACAAAGTGCGGAAGAAAAATAAATGCGGAAGCGATAATAAGAAAAGAACACACCGGATTTATAGTGGTTCGGTCAAACCTTGACCTACGTCCACTCCTTGGAGGCACCCTCCAAGTATTACACTAAAACAAGTGTCTCTCCTTTAGCCCCCACAGCTAGGCGGAGAAGCCTTTACAAAATCCTTCCACCTTCCCCGGTGCAGCGGAGTCGCTGGGTCCTTTGACACCAAAGAGATCTTCTTATTTGGTGAACTTAGCTCGAGACAAGCCTTGAATCCAATGGTACTAAGGTGCGAGTTCGCCGGAGCAACCGTGTGGATCCACCACACTCCCTTGAGTTCCTCCCCCTCACAGGATCTTCTCCCTCTCAAACTCCACCCTTTCCTCTCTCCCTTTCAAGCTCTCTCTTCAAGTTTCCCCCACAAGAACGAAGCTACAATGGCTGCCAAAGACACTTACAAAGTGCCTTGCCATAGCTTAAATAGAAGAGCTCAAAACGAGCTCATTAATGCAAGTTTTCGACATTATCGTCCAGAACGATAGGTATATCGTCCAGGACAATAGGTATATCATCCTGGCCGATCAGTACAAATTCAGCTCATCAGCCTGGGACGATTTGAGACGATCAGAAGAAAATTGGTTACATCGTCCAGGCCGATCTCACGATCGTCCTGGCTGATTAGTTTAAAACCAATTTCAATCGTCCTGATCATTGCCCTGAATACAAGCTGTCTGATGTAGATCGTCCAGGCCATCGTCCTGATCGATCATGAGATCGTCCCGGATGATGTGATCGTATCAATCAACCATTAATGCTTTCCAAAGATACCAGATCAATTTAGGCATGATTGAGTTAGATCGTCCTAGATGACAATAATATCGTCCTGGCCGATTTCCTAAAACAAAGAATTCCTAAACTGATTATGGCGGTTGATTCTTTCTAAATTGAGATTATCATCCTGGCCGATACAAGTATCGTCCAGGCCGATCTGTTGACGGCTGCCTTAATGAGGATGCCTTAATTAGGGTTTCTAATTTTGGACATATAGTCCCGGGCGATATTACCAAAAATAGAAATCTTATAGGGAACAACAGGAGATCTTCCAATTTACAATCCAACTGGTCCCACACCAAAATACAACAGACTCAAGAAAGGAAAAAGATTACAAATTGACTCAGACCTAGTCTACCCAATCTTGAGCTGGTTCCAAATTACAGTCTGATCGTGTGGACCTGAAACGTTAGCACAAAATGCAAACGTAGAGAAATAAGGAATGTTTGCTATCATCAAAATCATAAACCATAGATCCGCAATATAAACAACATAATATTTTTTTTTAGGAATTTATGAGTTCTCTATCTAAAGCTTGCAATGAGGTAAAAATCTGAGTAAATTGTGTATACATATCAGAAATTGACTCATTTGGTTTCATACAAAATAATTCATAATCATGTAATAAAATATTCAATCTAGATTGTTTAACCTAATTTATTCTTTCATAATTTATGCAAAGTCTATCATGATCTTATTTTCTAATTTTGCAAGTAGAAACACATATATAATTCTTAGTTTTCAAAGCATAGAAAAAACTATTTAAGCATTAGGCATTTAATTGTGATAATTCCTTTTCTTGTAATGTCCAATAAGTGAATGGTGGTTCAGTTCTAATGCTATCAACAAGTCTGGGAGGTCTAGTGTAACCTTCTCGTACTAATATCCACATGCGATAGTTAAGTGATTGTAGAAAAGTAAACATATAAGTTTTTCAAAAATTAAAAAGAATGTTATTGAATAAAGGTAAGCTAGTGATTTAATATCCTTCAGGAGTATTCTAGTTTCCAAAATTAGCCATAATTGTATTTAAAAAGTAGTATAAACTTTAACTTTTGAAATTGTCTCTAATTCCTCTTGAAAGTATGTGTAGGTTGATGAACCTAATAAAATTGTACCAATACTAGCCAGGAGGGGGTGAATTGGTTATTTAAAAAATTTCTTAGATTTTGGAAAACCTTTTTGAACTTTGTGAAATATAAAAACACTAATTTTAAATTATGTAGTTGTCTATAGAGATGATTTTCACAGATAATTTTTCAACCATATAATTTAAAAGAAGAAAGAAAATGCAGGAAAAATAAAGTTAACAAAAGAACACAAAATTTTATAGTGGTTCTGTCCAACTAGACCTACATCCACTCCTTGGAGACTCCATCTCCAGGTATTGCACTAAACATAAGTATCTCTCCTTTTGCCCCCAAAGCAAGGTGGAGAAGCACTTATAAACTCTATTCAACCAACCTTCTATAGGAGAGAACCATCATTTTTTACACTCTCAAAGTGATGGCAACGTACCTTCTCATCCTTTTTCACCCTCCTGATAAAGGCAGAGTACCTAATTGTCCTTTTTCACCCTCCTGGTGAAGGAAGAGAACTATCACATCCTTTTTCACCCTCTTGAATATAATCTTGATCCAGTCTTGAATATCTTCTCTCAAGAATCTCCAAATAAGTTGGGTAGAAACTTGAAGAAGACAAAAGAGATCCTAACTTTAGGCAACCTTGTAAATCCCTCACAACTTCCCTTCACTAGATCTCTCACTCCTCACTCATAAAACCTCTCCAAAACACACTCTCCAAATGGTCACTCTCAAGTGAAATTCAAAGCAAAGGATAGGATGACAGTTTTCAGGACTCGTTATATAGAAATTGTATGAAAAACCATAAAAAAATTGAAAATTACAAGTCAACCGACTTAACTTTGTATTGTACGATCATAGATCATACGGTACCATCTGTTTAAAAAATCAAGGCTTTTGTATGAATTGGGATGAAAGGAATTTCATACTCTGTCTATTTTCAATAAGACCTGACATCGTATAGTATGAACAGTTCAAAATGAACTAGTTCGTATGGTACGATCTAGGACAAAAGGAATTTTATACTATATTAGTCATCTATATGACCAGACATCAAATAATATGAACAATTCAAAATGAACTTGTTCGTATGGTACATTTTGGAATGAAAGGAATTTCATACTCTATCAGTCATCTGTATGGCCTAAAATTATACAGTACAAATCGTTCAAAAATTGTAAGCCTTAATTTGATTAACTGCATTCTGGAGGAAATATTATCAAATCATATAGTATGATTAAATATCGTACAGTACGGTCAGACATAAAAAAATTAATAACTCTTCTACTATGTGTGTATGTGCATAGTTATCCAATTATAATCACTCTTATTAAAACTCAAGAATAATAAAAAAATAAAATATACAGACTCTATTACATGACATCATATTCTACACTTGCCTTGAAGTCTTCAGTATCTAAATTAGTAAATGAATTCCCTAAAATGTTAATACGCACAAAAAGAACAAGAAATATCTAATTCATGCTAGGAGAAATAATAAAACCATTAAAACAATATTATTTTTCTATCATAAAAAAAATCATATTCTCAATCTTATTTCTAACACCTAGTAGATCTAAGGGCTAACTAGATTGGCCTGTTTTGAACTGCCTGGGGTGGAGGGCCACTAAGTTGACTAGGGGCATGCTACATTCACTTTTTGGCCATTGATATTATAACTGCTCTTTTCTCAAAAGACTTTAAATGCTTGGTGGCTTTCTTCTTATCGAAGAGATATTTTAAGAATGAAATCCAAGGAGCCTCTTATTGTAAATTACTTGCCTTATTAAGGAGATTTTCAAAAAATTTTTCATAGTGAACCCTTTAAATGAAAAGTAATAGGGTTATGGATATTCTTAAGAAGAATTTCCACTGCATGTTGCTCTTACAACTCGGATTCACACTTTATCAAGAGTTTTTGTCGCCTAAAGATGTACTTGACCAAATTCTCTCCTGGTTTCTATTTTTTACTGACCATATTACCAACATTTGTATGCTTCTGAGATCCAAAAAATTTCTTTAGGAATAGATTTTCTATCTTGTTAAAGGTTCTCATCAAACCATTGAGCAGATTGACATACCATTAAAAGTGATCCCGGAGAGTTTACTAACAAATTGGCAAAATAATAAAGTATATGACCCTCCTGCATTGCAACATCTCGCTTGGAAGTGGGCCTAATACTATCTTAATTTTTTAACACCAGTAAAGATTTTAAAAGATAATGGCATAAAGCCCTTCGGGTAAGGAACTAAATCATATTCTTCATAGTAAGGTCTACGCTTAAGAATAGATGTGGTCCCTTAGGAACATGCTAAGGCCTTCCCTATCTGGGCCTCGATTAACTATTTGATGACTTTTTCTGGTAGGACTGGAGGGACTATTGAAACTACTAATTATGCTGGAAGAATTACTAGATGAACTAAAAAGTATAATAGAGGTGTTGGCTGGACTACTAGATGTATTGGAGGAACTACTATGGTTGACTCGGGAATTTTCAAATTAGATTCTAGTTTTTTTCTCTAGCTGGATGATTTTTACACTGTAGGCTATGATTATTTGGGCCGAGGTTGCTACGTTTCAGCCAACTAGCTCTGCATGTAATTAAATCTCTATTGCATTTCGACAACTTATCTTTCAAGATCCTTAATAAAGTCATCTTTACTCCTCAACTTGATTGATCCATCAGAATTAGAATCAATAGCACTTGAATCTTCCACCTCACCTGAATGGTGAATACTAGGCTCATCATCCTTAGCTGATGCTCTAGTCTCAACCATGTTGATGCTACAAGTAGTAGCTTCATCATTATCCATCAACAAATCATCTATATTTTGGTTAAAAGCTTCCACAACCTCTTTTTTCTTGAGAATATCTCTTATCACTTGTACCACATAATCAACCGGTCTTCCCTCTAATGATTCAATGTTGATTGGTAGGAACCACTTATACCCCATATCATCAAGTTCATTTCCTTATAACTTACAAATGATATCTTATATCTTGAGTTCATCTAAAGTAACGAGTTCTAAAACTATTTGATCAATTATTTCATCATCTAGATAAAGAATTATCCCCTCCCCTTTGACTGTCCCAAGGTTAGTAGTAAAAAAGGAGACATCCTCAACAGGCTGAGGGTCATTCACCTTAAGAGGTGATGATGGAGCTTGAAGGGTAGAACCTCCTAGATCAGGTGAGGTGGAGTCCTCACATCCCTGAGTAGGGAGCCTGGGGAAATCAACTAGTATCTAAACATCTTCAACCTTGGTGATTTTCTAGGAGTATATTTCTTTTCAGGACACTTAGGCCACTTGCCCTTGACATTAACAGCTTTCTTGTTCTTATCATCTGCTTGTGTTTTGACCACCACTGAGGCCAATTTTGGAATCTTTGGAGGACGGATCAGTGGCCTACCATTATGGGGGTGGCCCTTACTAGATCTGGTCAACACAATCTCCCTCGTCTTAGTGGATGGGAGGTGAGGCACCCATTGTGTCAATCTACAAACATAGAAGTGACAGGTTGTTTAACAAATGTTTTGTTTCCCCTCATAGGCTGAGGGGTCAAGTACTTTGCTTCATTCCAATCTTCCTTTAAAATGCCCTTCTCAAACTAGTGTGAGATCACCACCTTCAGTTTCCTCACATACTACTCCTTCATTTCACCTAACTCAGCAATGCAAGTATATATTATATTCCTTAATATTCTAGTCCTTTGGAGTTATTTCTCTTTAGGAGTCTTCTTAACATAATAGTCCACTAGGCATAGTGGAGAGCTAACTATCCTATCCACCCTCTCTTCCCCTACAACAACAACAAGGGGGTAGAAGCAACTCCTCTTAAGGAGTGGAGAGGAAGAAGGAATAAGTAACTCATTAACAACCTCTGGCTCAACCTAGCTCCAAGCTTTTAGTTCACCAATCATTCTTAACTTAGTAATCTTTTTCCTTACTCTTATCAAGTTGTTCTTTCTCTGGTTCTTACTTGAAAAAGGGATTCCATAACTTGATCTCTTCTCAAAAACTGAATTAACTTCAATGTCGTCAGTAGGGGACTTCAGTTTCTCTTCATCAATGGTAGAGGATGCAGCATGTACAAAGGTGACAACATCCTCTATTTTAGGAGCGGGGGAGTCAGTCCTCGACCCAATAGTAATCCTAACAAGAGGTATCTTTGTCTGCTTAGGCAGTAAGGTCAACCACCATATTTCCATCAACTAAAAACCTAATAGTCTTAAATCCCATGCCAAACTGAATAGTATTGTTACAAATAAGCTCTTCAACATACTGATCTTGATCAAGGGAGAAAATTAACTTTGAAGCCATTATTGTAGGATTGATTGTCTGGAATTGAAAAGAGAGTTTGAATTAGAATCATGGAGTGGAAATTGAAAAATCATAAAGGATATTATATCTTATATGATATGTTGGGATATAAGAAGCTATAACCCAACATATGAAGATAAGATGCAAATAACACTTATGACTTAGAGAGATTTAAATTTTCATTACATATGATAGGTACAAGAGAATGTTGTAGTATAATATATGACAATGATAATTGAAGTTGACTTGAATGGTTTTGAAATAGAATTGAAATTTTGAAGTTAAGGAATTTTCTTTAAATTGTGAAACTCAACATGTTGAGTTTCACTCAATCTTGCAGGTTTGCAAAATTGATATGAAGTCCCAAAAGCTTGGCTTGAATCTTTTTTTCTGCCAACTGACTTGGGGTGAAATGCCAAAGCTAGTATTTTATTAGAGAATTTTGAATTTTGGGATTAGAATTGAAGAATCTTCTGCAAATTTTGAAACTCAACATATTAAGTTACACTCAATTATGCAGGTTTACAAAATTGACATGAAGATCCCAAGAATTGGGCTTGAATCTTTAATTCTGCCAATTAATATGGGGTGAAATGTCAAAGCCCAAATTTGGTAGAGGCTTCCTCACTCACCTCTCAATTCTATTCTTTTTTATGTTGGTCGTACTCTCCCAAGAAAAAATGGGTAGAGGGACCAATGAAAGGAATGTAGTCAAAACTACCGATGCAATAAAATTTAAACTGCTATTAAAGATGGAGAGAGAGATTTATCCCCAATAGAATTGTTATTTTTTGTTTGAATGGAAAAGGGGAGCTTTATCTTGCATAAAAAAAATACAAAAATAAATCTAGAATTAATTTTTTGGTAAAATTTTATTTTTAGAATTTTAGTTTTTAAACCAAACACATCATTATGAATGATATATCAGCTCAAGAGGCGAATATATCATTCCCTAATGGGTTCAAACAGCAAAACTATAATTTTTATCCTAATTATGATAGTTAAATTTGACCCATAGGTTCTATCATGTATTTAACTATTATAGTCTAGATGACATATCATTAATTTTATATCCAAATTTATGTTAATAAATGATACATCTTTCTAAGGAAAGAAATCATTTATGATCAATCATTTGAAACATGATGATAATGATTATAATTTTATGTTGATTTTCTCAAAGAGAATTAATTGAATTTTTTAAATAGATATGGAGTCTTTAAACCTCCTATGAGTGCAAGCCCTCATAGTTAATTATATCATAGAAAATTATGTTTATAATGAAAACTCTATATTAGAATAACGATAAAATTTTCATTTAAGAGATTTTTAAGTACAATAGGGATTTGATCAAATTTTAACACTTATTTTTAAGGACACCAGAGGAAAAGTTGAGGGCATTTGGGATTCCAAAACAAGAAAAATGCCCTAGTCTACCTTATGTTTTGGGCTTTAAAGTTTGAATTGAAGAGATTTTAATTTGATTTCACATTTTATTAGAATGGTGGGACTATATTTCTATAAGTTGGGAACTTAATATTCTAAATTTTTCCCAAATCCTAAGTCTAAATTGGGAACTAAATAATAGAAGCTTGAACCTAGCTAATTCAGTTTAAATCTGGACTTATCTCAGCCTGGATTGGGGAGCCAGCTAACTACCTAGGCACTTAAAATCCATGAATCTAGTCTTAATGAAAGATAAGTAAAACTTTTGATTAAGTTTGAGGAGTGGGGACCGATTCTATTTGACCCCATATAGGGTAATTTTGCTTGAAGAATTACAATTAATTTTTTTTTCTCTTTAATTTATTTCTAATGCAATGCATGTTGATTGACCTTTAAATGTATAGATGATATGAAGCAATTTTAAAAAGGATTAAACCTAGATTTTATCCTAGAGAATTCATAACATCCCCTTGATAGAACTACACCCTAATAAAACAGGTTGTCTACTAGAACCCTCAGGCGAGGAGGTACCAAATAAGGAAGAGAAGTAATTAATATGTATGTATATGAACACTCGACAATCCTAAGCTTACTTTTTAAATTGTTAGAGTTACTTTATGAACCTAAAAAAATTTATTTAAATTTTAATTAAAAAAAGTTTTTTAATCGCCCCCTCACAACCCTCCACATATCCAATCAAAATCAAAATCAACATGCAATACAAAAAACTAGAAAAGCAAGCATTTTATAAGCTTAATCAATGTAAATAATCAATCAAATTAATTAATTAAATTAAATAAATATCCACGTGGCAAGTGCCACTTAATTACAACCCTTGGTCTACATAAATTAAAAAAGTAATCGAGTATCATTGATTACAGCCTTGATTCTAGTCTTAAAATGATACAAGTGACTTTGAGTGGGATATCTCTCTATTTTCACTTCTTTATCCTTCTGCGAGCTCCTTGGATTCTTTAGGTTTAGATATCCAAATGAAAAGAAACTTCTTCCTAAAGGGGTATTTTCTTTTCTCTTTGGATATTGAAGTCATCCTAATTTGGATTTTTAAATGAAGAAGAACTCTCCCTTAGGGCATGTTCCCTTCTCTTTGGATTCCAAGTAGGATGTTGATATCCCACCTCAAAGTTAGCATTCACATTTACAACTCAATTACATTACATTGTATAAACAAAATAAGATATATGCATACTTCATGGTTATCCCAAGAAGTTATAATCAAAATCAACATTCCAAGCAGTTATATATAAGCATTAAATTAAATCACAGTCATGCTTGAATATGCTCTTTTAATTTCTAACTCAATTAGTTTAAAGTTTTATTTGGTCCCTTTGATTTATCCCTATATGAGCATGGCCACCTGTACCAAATTCTAGGAGCATCCATATCATTCCTAGCCTAGGGATAATCTATTGCCCATCATCGCATCAATTTATATATTGCATATTAAAAAAACAATCAAATCAATTTGTAACCATAATGCACTTAAAACTATAGAAAACTTGACACACAATAACAAGAAAGTAAAACACCGGCCTAGCCTAAGGCTAGAGTCAATTGTCCTACCAAACCATCTAAAGTGTGTAAAGAAGGCTATATGACTTGGATATATGTCTTATATTCGGTACTTAGTTAAAGTTGTCTAGCGTGTTAATATTTTTTAAAGCTTAAGGGAAATTAAATTTCAGTTTAAATACTAATATTTTATGGTCAATTTTAAGATAGATTTTAAGAGTTAAATGATTTCTACCTTAGTTTACACCATGGCCATAATTTTTATTTCACCTTCCTTGAGGTTAAGTTAATACCCTCATAGGCCCTGGTTACCTAATAGTAATTATTATTAATTAAGTGAATTAATTAGTTAAGGTTAAGGGTTCAAAATTTTAACTAATTGGATTGATTGTTGGTTGGGAAGGCTAAGATTAATGTTTTTTTAGAATTTAAACCTATTAATGAATTTTGAAATTTTGAGAATTATTTAATGTAATAGTTAAGGCATAAAAAATTATTTTTTTTAATTAAAATAAATTTTGGAATTTTAGTATTTTTCCTAAATACTTGACTCTAAGATAAGTAATTAGACACTAAGTTTGGTAGAATTGGATTTTTCTACATTATGTTGTGAATTTTTAATTTTTGGCCTTCTTTCAACTACAATTGACCAAAAAGTTGACTTTTTGACTTTAATTTAATTCTTATGGTTTGACATTTTTAGAAAATAGTAGGCCTTAAATAGAGTCTAATGGATTTTAATTTATTTTATCTAGAATTTTCTAAAATTAATAATGAATTTTTAAAATTTGAGTATTTAATTAAATTTTTAAGTTGACTAATTAATAAGAGTTTTAGTGATTTTGATCCAAATTGATTCCAAACTTCTTGAAACCTCTCCTAAAGTTCAAGAATGACCCATGAGAGTATTCTAAAGATCTTGAGAATGTTTTGGAAATTTTATTTATTTTTAATTAATTAAATTAATTAAATATTATTTTCTATTAAAAATTGAATTAAAGTCAAATTAAGGGTCCAGTGAAGGGCCTTTTAATTTTCCTTAGTTGGGGGATTAATTTTGCTCAATTTAATATATTATTTATAATTTTTAAATTTAAATTGAATTAAATATGATTTTTTGAATTTGCAAGCTTAGTTAAGGGGTTAATTAAAAATTCTCACCTAATGTCCTTTAAAATCAGTGAACTCCTAGCCTAAGATAGATAATGTCTCTATGTTTATGTGTTTTAAATTTCACCTTTATTGGATGCATATTTCAACTCATATAATTTACTTAAATTCCTCAAAATTATCCTTATTTTTTTGGCTTTAGGTGTCACTAAGTTGTGTGAGTTTAAAATCAGAGTTTCCTAACCCTTAGTATCAACATAATCAGCCACACCATAACAATTATGCAACTTAAATCTACTATTAATAGATTATTAAATATTAACAAGCTCATTTGTCATAAAAATGGCCTACCAAATGGGTAATTCAAAAGTGATAAAGCTTTGGAATTAAACTGGTAAGTATCAGTAAAAGATGTAGGATGTATTCCTAACCAATACTTATCCATTATTGGGATAGTGCTTATAGAAGACCCTAGAGAAATCAACAAATAAAAGAAAGCAACTTGTTATCAAATTATACTTAATCACATCCCAATAACATTTTTTAATGGAATAACTCATTCCGTTGAATCTATAGGACCCAAAGCTACACTTGTTAGGCCAAAGTACATTTTATAATGATTATCTAAACATAAAGGTAAAATAGTACACATTATATTTAGAAATTCATTTATAAATGCAATTAAACCCCAAAATCTCCTGAAAATTAGAGGATGTGTACCAAGCCCCTAACAAAAAGACATTTAAATTTGAGCTTAATTAGCAGTTTACTTAGTGAATAATCATAAATGTAAGATAAAAAGTATATTCAAAATCCTTGTTAAGATACTGGTCATAAGGTCTTGATTTTATTTTTAAAATAAAGACGGTCAAAACATGGTTAGGCACTAAACCACATCGGCTTCACAAGAGGACCGTTCGATTGAGGGTGGAAAAGGATAGACGGTTGTGATTAGAACCCATGGTTTCAAACCCATGCATATCAAAGCACCCATGGCATGGCGGTGGCAGGGCAAAACATTCCATATGACTGCAAATAGATTAACCACGCATTGATAGGCAATTAATAACTTAACCATGTTAGGTGTGGGGAAGGCTGTTAAGTCTATGTGGATATGATTAGGCGACTATGATTCAATCGAATAAGATCCAACCCATAATGTCAAATGGTCGGGTCTAAACATAAACCCGATAAGATCAGGGCCATTTAATCCAAATTGAATGGATCAAACCGTCATGAACTTGTCACCTTCCTCCAGCCACCAGAAAACCCTATAGTTAGGTTTTTTATTCAAGCTCTTAATACAATATATGAAATAGCATGATATTCAAGAGATAAATGACATATGATGGAAGATGGTTAGGTTTATTTAATGAGATGACCTAGACCCTAGGGTTTAGGTAATACTTCAGTCAATTATATGAATTTTAGTGTAGGAAGTTTGGTTGAGCTTTTAGATTATCCAAGATTGAATAGCTAAAGGAAGTCAGCAATTAGAACTATTTTGACTGCAAGCCTTGGATCTTGGGATGGACAAATGTTTGGTCTTTTACCGATTCAACTTCTACAACTACTAAACAAAAGGAAATCTTTTATGAAATGTGGATGAAGCTCCAGAGAAGTCAAATAAAAATTTGGAACAGATTGATAGTGAATGGTATGCGGTTAAAGAAGATACTCAAGTTTTACATGACCTACCTATTCCAGTCATTGGAGCTATTATGGATGGCTGGGAGGCTTTAGAGTTGTTGCTTGGATGGATGTAAAGTATCCCTTATCGTTAGAGCACCGGGGAACTTTTTGCCCAAGTGAAAATGATCCCATGTTATTCTTAAGCATGGGAGGGAACCACTATCCACTCAGAGTTATGCCAACAACTCGGCTAGTCGATCCTATTCCAGAGGATCTTCTTGAAGAATTCAGGTTGGGTCAAGCATGCTGGATCCAACAGGAGAGGCCAGGCCAAGTGGTTTGACCACTAGGGAGAGTTTGAGCCTCTATGGGGTCATTTAACTAGTAGGTTTGACTAAGGCCATCTATGTTGAATGTAGGAGGACCTAATGGATTTATAGGATACTTTAGAAATGATATGATGCCATGGGATGGGTGTTTGAGTGAAGTGTTAATCAAATAAGCTCATTAAAAGTTCCTATTGATTGGTTTAGCCAATCAATTAGTATAAACATAGTGAGGTGGATTTTAGAAAATATATGTGAACTATTTCAGTATTTTGTAACAGATCTATGGGGATGGATTCAATATGCATTCTTTACGTGGTGAGGTTTGACCAAGTCAAACCTACTATGGGTAGATTTGTAGAAGATTTAGAAGGATATAAGGTTGTTATTTAGATCAATGTCAAGTGTTTAAAGTTATGATATTAAAGTTTGAGTGTGTGGGAGAAAAGGGCCTAATGAAACCTAAATTATCTTGAGATAGATTTAGTTGACTTGGCTAAGTCATGCTTGGTTTGGTTTATGAAGAGCTTAGATGCATTCACACCATGCATTGGAGTGAGGTTGAAGGTCTAAAATCTTTGAATTGACTGAATACATTTGAATCACCAAATGTAACTTGATTTGACTAGGATTGGGTTCAGTTGACCCTATCAACTAGTGACCTGGTCAAGATGTCCAATATGGTCTAAATCATTAGGATCAGTAATCAAAGGGTTTTGATAAAGTTCAGAGAGGATTTCAAGCTTGATTGAATTTAAATAAGGTTTATGGTTGATCTAGTTAACCAGGTCAAACTAGATATTAGATTTGGGCTCAACAAGTTTGATTTGATCAATGGAGACCAATGAGGGTGGCCTCAAGCATTAGAGGGGTCGTCTGAATTGAAATGGCCATTTGGACCCTTAAAGGGCCATTTGGTCAACCAAGGTTGACTTGGTCAACCAGGTCAGATCAAAGCCTAGGCTTGAGTCCAATGCAATTCTAATGATATTTAGGATGCAGTGTAAGAGATTTCAAAGTTTGGTTTAACCATGTCAAGTTGAGTCTTCGGGAAAAGTCCAAATTTGCAATTCTAATGATATTAAAGGGCATTTTGATCATTTTGGCCCCTAGTCAACCATAGGTAAAACTAGGTCCAACAAAATGTAGTTTACTAGTCAACATGTGGTAAAAAAGTCTATATACATGTTCAAGGGTCATTGGACAACCCCCAAAGGTCAAATTTCATAAGGTGGAGGTCCAATGACATTGGCTAAAAATATTTAAAGATTTTATAGCCTATGGAAATCAATTCCGTTTGTGTAGTTAGAAGTGTTAGATTGAGCTCAAATTTGGAGGGTTAATCCTAGGGAGACATGACTAATTAATATGTAATTAATAAATCATAAATCGTGGTTCATTTAAATGTATTTTGATGTGATTGAAAAATCATACATAAAGTGTTTCAAGATAATGGCTCTTAGCCCTAGATTTTGGCCTGAAATTCTTGATTTAAACTTGCTTTAGGTTTGATTGATTGAGTTTGAATTATCCACATTAATCATAATTAAATGGGTGATTGAGATTGATTGAATATGAGCATTTTGAGCATGGAGTTTAAAACTAAACTGAAGATTAGATTATAAGATGGTCTAGGATTTGATTAAGGACTGGATTGGAACTTGATTAGGACCTATATGATTGTGAAGTGGATAATTTTCAATCATCATATGACTAACAAGAGTGTTGATAGGCCCTAATGATTTCACATAGACATGGGGTTAACATCTAACTAAATGTATCATGAATATGCTCCTTAATGAACTTTAGCTTGGGTACTACTCCCATTAGGTTTCAGTGTATAATCTATTTTAGTGCCCTCGTGCTTGAATGATGACATAACCAAGCCTCTTCTAAAGTGGTTTTCAAACATTGTACCTTGCAAGACTCATTCAAAATTTAACGATTAAGCATGTAAAGATTATTGACTCAAAAATCACATAACACAGGCTTATTATCAATCAAAATAAAGCATTTGTTAGAAAATAATTTTAAATCAAAGCCTTTATCAAAAAGTTAACTAACATTGAGTATGATATACATTAAGTCATCTATTAATAAAACCTTTTCATTAGTAAAGACATAAAGTTTAACAATGGTGCCGATTTTATTTACCTTCCTTTTGGTGGTCTCCTAATGTTACTTTACCTCCACTTCTGGAATTCTAGCATGGTCAATTTAATTATGTCTCTAGTTATATGGTGTGAACATCCATTATCAGGGTACCATATTCCTTCATTGGACCACTTATGACGACATACCTATAAAATATATTAGAGTGAGTGTTTTAGAATCTAAACCAACTTGGGTCTTAAAATGTGAGAAAATGAAGTCATGCCATAATTTTCTAATGAGGCATTAGTATATTTTATGGTGGACTCGTAATGGATATACTAATGCAATGTGTCCTACAATGCCATAAGAAAAATACCTTACACCTGGATATGAATGAGCAAACCCATATGTTGATGATTTCATAAAATATGAATATGCACGTGGTCCTTTCATAGGTGGTGTGTGTGTTGATCTCAAAGCATTAGCCCTTGACTCTTTAATTTCTTTTTATAAAATTTCATTTGCAGTTTTATGTATTACTAATTATACCAATACCTCATGCTCACTACTATCCATTTGTAGATCCAATTCTTCTAACTATTTAAATGTAAATTCTATTCTAATTTTCTCTTATGATTTTTCATTAAGATTACTTTTTAATTCCTCTGATCCTTTTTAAGACTATAATGCACCATTTTTCATGGATACAAACTTTCCTACTATATCCATCTTCTACCAATGTATTATGTTTATATTTTAGGCTTGGAATTTTTCATTTTAGTTTCTTGTAGCTAGTGTGTAATGTTTTTTTAGAATGAAAGAAATTCATCATATGTAAAATTACATACCTAATCATTATATGTTTCACATGTGCTATCTGTATCCATTAATAAAAGGTTGATGACCACTTCCACTGTTTCTATTTCAGATGACTCATAATCAAAATTTGCCCACAAGGCACTCTAAGCCCTCCTCTTCCCCTTCTTTATATTTTCCTTATCCTTAATTTTTTCTTTAATTAGCTGGCTCTTGAAGTTTGGGTAATCAAACTTTATGTGACCTATCTTTTTACATTAAAAGAACACTCAGTTGACCTTATTAAACTTATTTTTCTTACATTTCTATTTCTCATTATGACATATTTACTTTCTCTTCAAGAACTTTAACTTCTAATCAGTGTTATGTCCTCATTACTAACACTTTCAGAATATCTAATTTTTGAGCCATTTTCCTCTAGTGCAATTGTCTTCTCCTTCCACTTCTAACATGTATCTAAAATTCTTTAGAAAATTGTCTACTTAGGTTCAATTAGTGAACCACAAAAATTATCAACATAATATACACTCATATCCATAGATTTAGATACGGTTGTCACCTTGGCATCCCAAGATTTAGACAACCATATAAGAATCTTATTCTCTTTTTAAGAATTTGAATCTATTTTCTAAGTGCATACAAGGACAATATAATTTTCTAAAATGTGTATACCTGTCAATAAAAGTTTTATTTGGTTGCTCGCTAAATAGTTCTTAATATTGAAGAAGGATATTGAATCTAGATTTTTTAACTTCATTTGTTCCTTCATATATAATGCATAATCTATCCCATATTTCTTTTCTAGTGGTACGTGTAGACACATGCATATAGTCTTCTAATTTTAATGCACAAAATAAATAATTAAGATATATAGCATTTAACTCGGCTATATCACAATCTACTAAACTCCATTCAATAAAAAGAATTTTAACTTTAGTACAATTTACAATTCTATAACTAAGATAAAGAGTAACCAGTTTAAAACATATGCCATTTATAACATTCAATGGATTGTAGAAAAATAGGCATTCTAATTTTTCAAATATCAAATGGATTATGTCATATAGTAGTGGTTACATAACAAAATACCCTTCCAAAGTGTTTCTATTTCTAAAATGTGCCATGTAGATATACTCAGTAGATATAGTCAGTTCATTAAATGATCTAAAGTGAGAACCCTGCTTTGATACCACTTGAAAGTGATATGGCACACCAAGAGAGGGGTGAATTGGTTACTTTAAAATTTTAACAAAAGAGAGATAAACTAATATGTAGCAGAAATGGACTTTGGATAATAATAACGAAGCTTTGAAAGTAAACTATGCCAATTTATATATATATATATATATATATATATATATATATATATATATATATATATATATATATATATATATATATATTATTTTAAAGTTTTTGAGCAATAGGATTACTAAAACTAATTCAAAGAAAATGCTCATCCAAATAACCACAACTTATGAATGAATGAAATCACCATATAATCAAATCATATATTGCAAAAAATAAAGATTGCATGAAGTGAAATATAGAAAATAAAAGAAACGGTAAACCATAATTTTTTAGTGGTTCACTCAAACTCAACCTTTGTCCACTCCCCAAAGGTCTTCTTCTTTAGAAATTTTACTAGTACGATCTCCTTCTGTACTTAGCAAGGTGAAGAAGCCCTTCTCCATTCCAAGGTGGAGAATGACCTTCACAAAGCACTTCCTCCCAAAAACCTAAACCCTTCTTCTTCTTCTCACAATGGCATGGATGATGCTCCCACCTTCTACTCATCGTAACAACGTATATGTCGCTCCTCTAGCCTCCTCAAAATGTAAGGTCATTCACCCAAAGACTTCCTCCCTAAAACATCTCTCCAAGAGCTCCAAACTTATAACATGGAGTACCCATGGTATAGAATGATGAGGATAACCAGGTGACTCCCTCACACACTACTTGAGTCCCTCAAGCATAACCTCTGAACCTCATATTCACTCTCTCCCAAGTGGATAAGACACACTCTTAAGAAAGTAGACACCTCTCCCTCTATAAATCTCTCTTACACACAAAAATATATCTAGCCACTTAACTCCACCCTCTCATATTATTTGAAAATAATTAAAGTAGCCAATTTAAAGGAAACACTAAATTTTAATTTTGTTTATTTTGGTCATACAGTATGAAGCGAGTATGATACTATTCAGGTAGTTCAAATCCCATCTTAAATTAGATTATATGATATATTTAGTCATATAGTATGAACAACTATATCAAATTTGGGATCATTCAGGATGAACAAAGGTTTATTTAGTGAAAGTTTGGTTAAATTGAATTGTATGACTTAGATCATACAATACAATCTCCTATCAAGATTTGATCATGACTAGATTCCTTGATCAACAGATAAAATTAGGTTTCATTTAGTAAAAGTTATACAATACAAAATAGTTCATATAGTACAATTCGGTCAAAAATTTAATTTCAAATTTGCCTAATTGTGATAACTAAGATTTGACATTGGGGCAATGGGGTTTATCAAAAGACCTAATCATCTAATATGATCATAAGTCATGCTATATAATTAGTTATACTTTAAATTAATTTAATTAAAAGCTTGATTTAATTTCTTAATTAATAAATCATATAGTATGGTTGAGATCATATAATATACTTTAATATATAACTCAAGTGTTTAATTTTCATCCCCCCTTATAAGTGTGTCCTCAATTTTCTTTCCAATATACACTTAATTGCATAAAAGACTAAAGAAATAAAATATAGACTCTTATAACAAACTGAAATAGACTCAAAACTACAATTCCTTTAGTGTGCTCCTTTGACTAGGCTTTGTATATATTGTATCTAAAATGTTAGTAGCATAATTTAGAGAATAGTAAATGATCAAAACAAGAATATTTGCAATCATCAAAATACTAGGTCAGCTTCCTAGATTTTGAAAATAATAACTTTGGTGTCGATTAATATTATCTAAATTTATAAAATACAAAGAATATCATTAGCATAATATTTTTTAAATTTAGTTGTTGACTAATGAATTTATAAATTAGTTAATGTTCTATGAGCATAACATGCAGCATGAAATTTCTTATCTAAACTTTATTCTAAAACTGCTCCAATAGCACACTAGCATAACAAATTCAATTCAAAATTTAAAGACCATTGAGATGAAATAATAATATGTGCAGTAACTAAACCCTTCTTAAAATATTCAAATACATTTAAATAGTCACATTTGAATTAAACTTGTACATCCTTCTCAATAAAATGACATAAGGGTTTCATAATTATATATATATTTTTATAAATATTCTATAAAAATTTTGCATGACCTTAAAAACTTTAGATTTCTTTACAGAAGTAGGGGGTGGAAAATTTCCAATCACTTGGATCTTTGTCTTATCTACCTCCATTCCTCCCTCCAAAAATTTCTATTAGAAGACTTCCTTTCTTAATCATGAACTATGATTTTTCCAATTGAGAATATGGTTAGTTTCCTCACATCTCTTCAAAACAAATTCAAAATAATCTAAACAACCATAAAATATTACTCTAAAAATAGAGAAATCTTCCATAAAAATATTAATTCCCCAATCTATTAAATTCAAGAAGATAGACAATTAAATTCAAGAATTTATATGTTGTAAGGGCATTACACAATTTGAAGGGCATTCTTCTGAATGCAAAAGTTTTGTAGCACTTATAAAGGAATTTGATGGTATTCTAAATAGCCATCTAAGAAATATTAAAAAAGGGTGCCCTGTTAGCCTATCAAGCATTTTATCTATAAAAGGTAATAGAAAATGTTCCTTCCTATTGGCTTTGTTGATTTTTCAATAATTGATACAAATCCTCCACCCAGTTATAGTTCTAGTTAGGATAAGTTCATTCTTCTCATTTATGACAATAGCTAATTTTCATTTCATAGGCAAAGAGTGAATTGGGCTACCCTATCACTATCAATAATAGATATATGATTCTTGAATCTAACCACTTAAGGATCCCCTTCTTCACTACTTCTTTCATAGAAAAATTTAACCTCCTTTGTGGGTCAGCATTGTGTTGACAATCTTCATCCAATAGGATCTTAAGCATGCACACTTATTGACAAATCCCTTAAATTTTTGCTATAGTCCACCCAAAGGCTTTTTAATGGTCTCTAAGAACTTCCATCAACTTTTTCTCTTCAATTTCATCCAGATAAATATATATGATCGATGATATAGTTAATGAGTCACCAAAAAATATATACTTGAGGTGATTAGGTAGTGCTTTGAGCCCTAAAATGGGTGTTTCAAAAATAGAGGGCTTCAAAGATCTACCTAATGCCAAAGTTTCTGAGATCTCATACCTTTTATGGAAATGTCTCACTCCTAGAAGGATAGTAGTACCACTTATAAGCTCCTCTATGTCACTCTGAATCAGTATTTGATCCAACATCTCTAAATTAAAAAAAAAAAAGTCATCTTGATCATCCTCTACACAGTCATCTACCACATTGACTCTATAATAATTATTTTTGCTATCCCTGTTTGGAATATTTGTTGACATTAACACATTAAAAGTTACCTATTAATCCCAAAGTTTCATGGTTGATTCCCCTTTTTTGGACATCAATCATAGCCATACCTGTGGCTAGAAATGGTATACCAAAAATAATAAGTATTTCCCTATCATTGTCCATATATTATAATAAAGTCTAATAACAAGATAAACCTATCTACCTTAACTAAGACATCCTCTACCACCTCCCTTGGGTAAGTGAATGATATATTAGCTAACTATAGGATAATAATCATGGGTTGAACTTCACCTAAATCTAGTCTCTTGAATATTGCTAAAGGAATGAGATTAATGCTTTCTCTTAAATCACATAGGACCTTTCGACAAAACTTCTCCCCCATAGTATAAGGAATGGTAAATCTATGAAGGTCCTTTAGTTTTTCAAGAAGTTTACTTTTTAAGATTGCACTACATTCTTGAGTAAGAGCAATTGTCTCATAATCACCAAACTTCAACTTCTTACTCATGATGTCCTTCATAAACTTAATGTAACTAAGCATATGCTCTAGGTATTTATCAAAAGGAATGTTGATGGTCAACTTCTTAAAAAACTCTGAAAACATAGAGAATTGTTTATCCAAAACTTGCTTTTATAGTCTCTATGGGAATCGTGGTGGTGGTCTCTCTACAAGTTTTCTAGTAGGTTTATCTAATGCAGTATTAGGTTTAGGTTATTCCATATAGAAGTTTGGGTTTACTAGTGTTTCCTTATTTTGTTCATCTATTAAAACTTCCATGTTATTTTCATCTTTTCTTATTGCTTCCTCTAGTTCCTTACCTTATCTTAATGGTTTTGTAATGCTCTACCCCCTACTATTTAGTCTTAATTTCTATGCTTCTAGGTAAGGTTCCTTGTGGTCAATTATTTAGAGAATTGGCTAACTGCACAAGCTAATTCTTTAAGTTCCATATGGAAGCACTTTAAGTTTGGAGTTAGGTTCCCATCTGCAACTCTAAATCTTTTAATGAAGGGCAACAATTTAATATTGGTTATTTGAATTAAATTTTGAAGGATAATTAGGCTTAGTGCTAACATGATTTTACTATGGAGGAGAATTCCAAGTGCCTATTAGATTGAGTTGTTGATTATTCTAACAAAAATTTTGATGGTTCTTCTAACATAGGTTGAAGGTATTGGAATATGGGTGGTTCTGCCTATTAATCATATTTATAGATTACATATCTTATAAGTTATAATCACTAGGGATTATATATGTTGGTTCTTTTTTAGGCATATATGATCTTGAGTTGAACTAACTCCTAAGTTATCTAGTTTACTAAAAATAATATTGTTCAAGATGGACAACACACCTGATTCATACATGCTAACAACCTTCTTAAAGTTCATTCTATTTAAAGCCCACTAGAAATTTTTTGTTCCCATTTTCTCGATTGAGGCATATGCTTCACTGAAAAATTGGACATCAAAGAACCTCCTGCTGTGGCATTTATAATGGCTCTAAGGGAACCTACCAAACCATTATAAAATATCTAAAAATTTAACTAATTAGGTAAAACATGATCCGAGCACTTCCTAAGAAGTTTCTTGAACCTACCATAAGCCTCATAAATAAACTCCCCATATAACTTTCTAAAATATGTTACATCATTTCTTAAGTTGGCATTTTTTAGGGTTGGAAGTATTTTGCTAAACGATTCTAGGTTAAATCATTTTATATTGTTATAGATACAGTGGTAAGCAATTTAACCATAATTTTTTCTTATCTCTCAAATAAAATGGACATAATCTAAGTCTAATGGAATTATCGGAGACTCCATTATACTTAAATATTGCTCATGTTTCTAAAAAGCTATCAATATCTATGATTGGATTCTCAACAAGAGATCCCCCAAACTGAGCATTTTGAGCCATTTAAATGATTGAAGCTTCAAGTTCAAAATTGTTTGCCTAAATGGTTGTCCTATATATGCTTTAATGAAAATAATATACTAAATGATTAAATTATTCTATTAATGGTCTATATTGATCATTTTTATTAATAAGGTTTTCCATGTTTAATCCTTTTTTTAGATTTTTTAATTTTTCTAAGTATTTTTGTTTTTATTTCTTGGTCACACTAGGATAGCACCGCTTGAATCCTATTACACTTGCAAAATGTTTTAACAACTAAAAAAACTATTCTACTACTCTATGCAGTACTAAACAAGTTTTCATAATTTGGAAAATAAAATCATATGTAATATATCAAATTTACTAATAACAATAGTAAAACTATAATAATAATCAATCAAAATAATGATATAAAACTAAATAGAGTTACATATATGCAATAGTACATAAATTAGAGATGAAAATAGCAATATTAACAAGTGAATTTTAGAACAAATATCAACGTGCTCAATTTTGACTTGATATAAAAGGATCCCTGATAATGGCATCAAAAACTTTTTGATGAGCACACACAAGTTTATAAAATGATTTTCAAATTATGTCTCTTTACTTAAGTAAATGTGTCACAATAAAGTATTATAAGAATTAGCACAATATCATTCACATGAGGATCAACTTAATTATAGTTTGAAAAGTTGATTACTAATTGATCCCTACTTAAAGTGAACTATCAAAAGCAAATCTATCCTACACTTTGTTTTTGAAAATTTTATTTTTATAAGATATATAAAATTTCTAAACTATTCAATTTCTTAATTTTATGCAAATCAAAGTCACGTGTTATAATAAGTTAAAGTGGATCAGAGAAATAATAATCCTTCACCTCTATTAAGTTTGTTCATATTCTAACTACAATTGCATTTTAAAGCATCTCCCTAGGATTCTAATTATTAAATTAGATAATATGTATAGGTCCAATTAGATCTTATTCGCATTTCCTTTGTTGATTCCACTAAAACTCTGTCAAGGTTGTAGATCATACTTGATTTTAAAAAGTTAGTAGCCAACTACATACTTAAATTAAGCACAGGGACATATGAAACAAAATATAGCTTCTCTACGTAGGTAATCTATTCTTTTAACATTAATGAAAGTCAGTGCAGTATTAGTTTAGGAAAAATATAACGCCATTACTAAACATGATAAAAAAAACTCCAAACTATTTACTACATAGAGTCATAGCGTTGAACTAGAATTTTGTGGTCATAGCCTTGAACTAGAATTTTGTGGTGTTATTGAATTGACAAGTCAGTTCATCAATTATTGCATTAGTTGTTGGTTCAAATATCAATAACTATCACATACTATAGCACTATGGCGATTTTGTAGTAGGATGCTCTTTCCTTGGCGCTATATTCTTTAGCACCGTGGTGCTCCTTTAATTATGGAACATTTTACTTTTTTTCTACATAAAAAATTAAACTTTAGAGAATATTTCTATAAAAATATGTGTAGTTAGGAAAATGAATTTTTTTATTATCTCCTATAATTTTTTTTTTAAATTGATTTTTTTGATCTCTACATCTTGTTAAGTTGGTCTATAGGTGGATTCGATTCTTCTTTTGACATCTTAGTAAGATTTTCCTCACTAATCCTTTATTTAAGCACCTTACCACTCCTCAAGTTAATGGCTTTTTACTATTCTTTACCTTTATCTCTTACTTGAAAGTTGCTAGGTAAGGTATCTTGGGGTCTATTATTTATGGAATTAGTCAGTTGCCCTAATTGATTTTGCATGTTTTTTTCTTTTCAATTAAGTCCCCGTCTATAACCCTAAATCTTCTAATGAAGGCTTTTTGTCTTTGAATTGATTGTTAGAATTAAACTTAAGAGGATAGTTTTGTTTAGGATTACCAAAAATTTGTCGAGGGAGATTCTAATTACCTATTGTATTAGGTTAATTATTATTCCAATTATTCGCTACATTTTTAGTAACTTTCAAGGTTAGAATGGATGAATTGTGCACTTTAGCTACCTTTTTGTGGTGAACTTTATTAAATGGCCATTAAAAGTTATTAGTTGTCATTTCTTTTATCAAAGAAAATGCTTCATCAAAAGGTTTTAACTCTAACAATCCTCCAACAATGACATCTATGATAGACATAAGTAAACCTACCAACCCATTATAAAATATTTAAATAATTAACTAGTTGGGTAGGGCATGATGATCACGCTTCCTTAACCACTCCTTCAACCATTCCAATGATTCATAAATGGACTCCCCATCTAACTGGGTAAAGAATGCGTATCATTTATAAGCTTAGAAATTTTAGATGGAGGGAAACATTTAGCTAAGAACATTTTGTGAAGTCATTCCATGTGTTTATAAAGAATGGGGGCAAGCAATTCAACCATAACTTCATTTTATCCCTTAGAGAAAATTAAAACAAGCTCATTCTAGAGGCATCTTCAGAGACACCATTATACTTAAAGGTTGTGTATGTTGACCTCATTTTTGAATGAGGTCATGAGGACCTATCCAAACTCCAAATTAAATATTTGATGGTTGATAGAAGCCACCTGTCAATCTTCTAGCCAACTATCAATCATTAGCTTGAATATATCCTATTAATCATACATCAAGTCTTCGATCAAATCTCAATCAATTATCCGGCATCCAATCAATTAATTATACAACTCATAATTAACCAATCAATCATTCAGTATTTAAAACATTAAGCATTAAGCATTTTTACTATATTATAATCATTAATCAATGACATGCATTCAATCAATCAATAACCCTACAAATCCTAATAAATATTCTAGCATTCAATCAAATTTTAATTAACTAACCTACAATTAATCAATCAACATTCAATCCACCTTTAGTCAATCATTTTAATAATCCACACTTCAAAAACTCCAATCAACCAATCAAAGCTTCAATCATGCAGTTTTCAATCAAATCTAAACAAATCATCTTATAAATCTTTAACAGTTATACATTCAATCAATCTTCTAGTCTATATGTTCTAACCAACAATCACTCGATTAACTATCCAGCACTACATATACTTAATCAATCATTCAATGCTTCAATCAATCAACCTTTAATCAAACATAAATCTTCACTTTACATTCAACATATACCAAGCCTCAATCATTTGAGCAGCTGCAACCCTAGACTACCACCTGAAAGCATAATGTAATATCTTATACAATACACTAGCCTCTTGACATCAAATTGTGGTTCCCCTCACTAGGAGTCCTACATATAAAATAACCCATCACCAGCTCTCTAAGCTAGTGATTGATCAGGTTGATCCAGTTGAGCTAACTCAAGCTAGCTCAACTAATCATATACTATAATTAATCTCCAATCAAAACTTCAAATGAACCACGAACTTCATTAAACCCCTCCTAGTGAATTGGACTTGATTGGCCACCCTGGTCCATTTAATAATTTAATTGGTTAATTAGACCTAGTTCTAATCAACCCAAGTTAACATGGGTCAGTTCATAACAATCAATCAAATCAACCTACATAAACCCCATCAAACCCTTAACCATGTTGAGTCTAGTGAATAGGTTGTTAGACCTAAGTTGATGTCCCAAAGCTACCAAGAGGGGGGGTGAATTGGTATTTTTAAAACTTAACCCTCTTTGAAAAGCTGTTGAATCGAAATGAAAAAAAAATTTATTAAATTTTTTATAGAAAAAGTTTTTCAACCACACGGTTTTTAAACAAAAATAAAATGCGGAAAATAAAAAGCAGTAAAGTAAATGACACAAGATTTATAGTGGTTCGGTCTAAACCAGACCTACATCCACTCCCCAGAGGCACCCTCTGAGTATTGCACTAATACCAATAGTGACTCTCCTTTTGCACCCACAGCAAGGCAGAGAAGCCTTTACAAAACACTCTTTTCACCACCACCCGATGCGGCAGAGAACCATCATCCTTTTACACAATTCCCTAGTGTTGGCAGAGAATTGTCCGTCCTTTCACACTCTCCTAGTGTGGGCAGAGAACCCTTAGTCCTTTCACACTCTCCTAGTGTGGGCAGAGAACCCTTCGGCTGTTTACACTCTCCAAGTGTCGGCAGAGAACCGGATCTCCTTGACAGATCTTCTCACAAGAAATCTAGAAGGAAGAAAGAAAAGAGTGAAGTAATCCAAAATCATAAGTAGAGATTCTTACCTTTAAACTCCAAGTGAAGCCTTCACGCTCCAGTGGTATGAATCCTCCTTTGAATGCTCTCTCACACTCTCTCCTTGACTTTTCTCTCAATAGGCACGAATATTAAATGACAAAAAGATTGGGTGGCAGTCTAATTTGGACTATTTATACAAAAGATAAGAAAAACCGCCCAAAAACTGCAAGTTTTCAATTCTGTAAGCAGTGGATCGTCCCGTACGATCGTGGATCATCCTGGACGATATTACTTAAAAGCCTTGAAACGAACATGTTTGTATATGTGTACGAAATGTTTTCGTACAAATGGATCATCCCGTACGAACCAAGTTCGTCCGGTACGAACGGTTATACCAAGGTCGGTCCAAAAAAAAACTGCAGAATGAATATAGAAAAATTGTCATAGGTCGGTTGTATCGTCCGGACGAAAATATTACAGAGACCAAATCATCCTGGATGATATTTAATTTTGTCTGGACGATATTTAATTACGTCTGGACGAAATTCTTTTAGAGAGCAAATTGTCCTTTACAATAATTTAATTTCTTCTGGACGAAATTCTTATAGAGAGCAAATCATCCTGTACGATAATATAATTTCGTCTGGACGAAATTCTTACAGAGAGCAAATCGTCATGTACGATAATTTAATTTCGTCTAGATGAAATTCTTACAGAGAGCAAATCGCCCTGGACGATATTTAATTTCGTCCCGGATGAATAGGACTTAGAAAATTTTTCTAGCTAGTTCCTATTCGTTCCATGTGGTCTTAATAGGAGATAACTGTCTGATCGTCCCGTATGAACTAATATCATCTTGTACGATCAGAATAAATTTTATATGATCTCCTTATGTGTGTGTGTGTATATATTTTTATTCACTCAATTACAATCACTCCCTCTCAATTAAAATGATAATTTTAAGCTTCAAAAACTAAAGGCATTTCTTGCTGAATTTGATTTGAAGACTTCGTGTTTGAGAGTTTGTTTCACCTGAAATGTTAGTACACATAAAAGCAAATATAAATCTTCTAAAATTATTAGGAGATAACTACACATTTGAACAATAATATTTGGAATCATCAAAATTATACAAGTTGCAAAAATGTAAAACATGCAAATAGCAACTATCTTAACAATCTCCCCCTTTTTTATGATGGCAAAACAATAATTATTTGTATGATTTCAATTTAAAAAAAAATCTCCTAAACTCCCCCTGAAATGATGAATACACGAAAATAAGGAGGCATTTTGAACTAAAGAACACAATTTTTGTTTTTCAAAATTTTTAACAAAAAATAAAAAATACAAGACAATATACAAATAACACAAGCCAAATGACACACCAAATGACACAAATGACACACCAAATGACACAAAAACTAAAATGCAAACACAATAATTTCTCCCCCTTTTTGACAACAACAAAAAGTGAAGAAGAAATAGACAAGAAATATATGTAATTATATGAAATCCATTTGAAAATTTAATCTAAAGAGTGATTGACATAAGGTATGCAATCTAAAATTAATAACATTAGGTAAATCATAGAAATTCATAGAATTTAAGAAGTGATATAACATTGTAAGTAAGAAGAATTTATCAAAAATATGATTCAATTTAGACATTTGAGATAAATAAAATCATTACAAGAGAGATGAATAAAAATTGTATATTTCAAAGTTCAATAGAAATATAAATGAACATAAGATCAATTTGAATTAAGAGATTGAAAGAATCTGAAAAGAAGAGAATTACCACATGTGGCGCTTTGCGCATCTTTTTCAAATTTTTGGCACATTTTTGTGCATCTTTTTACATTGGGCTTATTTTGTGCCTCTTTTTCACATTTGCGAACCTTTGCGCATTTCTTTTGATTTTTGTACTTTTTGTACTATTTTCAAGAGTAATTGATACCAATTCTTTCAAAGATCAATAATCTAAAATTTTAAATTTTTCTAAGTGCATAAATATTACTTGAACAAAGAAATACAAAATAAGAAAGCATCTAAATTACAAAAATAATATTAAATTTTATGTAGTCTAAATGAATAGACATGAAATTAAAAATTCTAATTATAACAAGTTATAAACAAATTTTAAATTTAGAAAGACTAGATTTTCTAATGAAATTAATCTCAAATTACAATCTAATTTAAGCACAATTAAGATTAAAAAGACTAATGAAATTCATAAATACTAAATACATTTCAAAAACAATTTAAATCTAAAGCAAACACAATATATATTGATATTAATGAAAATATTATAATATCCATTCATAATATCAATACTAAAACAAAAAGAAAAATACACTGAACTTTTAAGCAAACACAACTAAAGCAAACACTGATACAATAAACATCTAGAAAATCAAAACCCAAATTTCTTTTCTTCTCGAGGAGGAGGAGGAACACCACCAAATAAGTTGAAGTAGGAAGTCATCAACATAACATTGGTATTAATTTCATGAACTTCATTTCTTATATTACCAATGTCTTGTTGCTGCTGCTGAAGTTTAGCATCAATTTGATCAAATCGTTGATTAAAATGAGTCTCAAATCTATCAAATTTCTCAATCAAATTCTGATAATTTGGTTGAGGTGCAGATGTTTGCTCTCCTTCTTCTTCTTCTTCTTCAGAAGCACTGGCAAGTGCTTTCTCTTTTTGCTCCTTGAAGATCGCTCTAAAAGAAGCATCATTGTAGTAGACCGGCTCTTCATATTCTTCATCAGGATGCACTAGATTGTATTTCTGTTCTAAAATAAAGGTAATTAAGTGACCTAATGAAATATTCATTTTTCTTTTCTGATCAGCATGCCCAATTTCAGAAAGCCCATAAAGATGGTCTAAGATAAGTTGGGCTTCATCAATAGGACTATCATTCATAATAAAAAATGTCAGAATAGAAAGGAGTGGAGTAATGTTGATTCTATCACCAGCTTTTTGAATAATGGAAGATCTAAGAATGTGCTGGATGATTCGAGCATTTTTTGTCATTCCAGAAACTCTAGCAATATGATAATCTAGGCTATTTCCTCTAATCACCCTATTGATTTCAAACCACTTGAAGGTGTTATCGTTCATAAGGGTGTGGGCTCTAAAACCTTCAGTTCTTAAGTTGAGAAAAGCACCTAAGTCATGCTTAGTGATTTCAACCTTTTGTTTAAAAATAAAAGAACTGACATAAGAGTGGTCGGAGTTGAAACTCATATTTGCTAGGAAGTAAAGGAAGGTCTGTTTGTTGTAGAGGTGGATGAGAGTCAGAATAAATCCAAACTGAGTGGAAGCGAAAAGG
The DNA here is from genome assembly GCA_019514585.1 of Dendrobium officinale. Lineage (NCBI taxonomy): Eukaryota > Viridiplantae > Streptophyta > Magnoliopsida > Asparagales > Orchidaceae > Dendrobium > Dendrobium officinale. The sequence continues at coordinate 29,593,897 of CM033686.1, read as the reverse complement.
TGCATTACCTTGAAGTAAAATCTCACTCTGGATCAGAATGCGAGAAGGAGTGATTTTTGTAGAGTCAAATCGAGGAAAGGATTCCTCATTTAATTTTGAAAGAAAGTTTTCGGAAGGATTCCTATGGGGTTTCTTTGCTAACACCTTTTGTCGCTTGCTAGAGAAGGCCATTGTTGATCTAGAAATCGAAAGGGATTGAAAGAGATGTTTGGAGATGTGATTGTTGAGTTAGAAAGCCATCTTATTTAAAGAAAATGATACGTTCGTCCTGGATGAAACATGTTCATCCTGGACGAAAATTATCGTTCGTTTGGACAAAATATTTTCGTACAGATGATCAAATTCGTCCAAAATGTAACGGCTTTACGTAATCAACACAACTTACGATACGTCCTTTCGTACAGACTTTTTGACTTGAGTGATCATACAGACGAATAATATTCGTACAGATGATTCAAAAGTTAACTCGTTTTAATGGCAGTTGAAAATCGTCCCCTACATTGAACTGCCAAATGTTCGTACAAACGAAGTTCAGGTTCATAAAGATGAAGTTCATAATAAAAACAGTCTTAACCTTTCAACTGCTCCAATCAATCGTCCCGACGTTTGAGAGAAAAAAATATAAAAATTTCGTCCCGGACGATCGTGCAGATCGTACAGACGAACTACATTAATAACTGCTCTCAAGACGGTTTGAAATCACGCAAACTGAATTTTACACACATCATCCCGTACAAAATTTTTTCATCCCGGACGATTACCACAAATTTTTGGATTTTTGAATTTTTATCAAAGAAAATCAAACTAAACACACAAAGCACAATAGACAATGATAAATTCACAGACTCTAAAAATAAAAAGCACCCAAAACAAATAAAAAAATCACAAAAATAAAATCACAAACTATGAAAACAAAAACATCAATGTTGCAAAAATATTTTTATTTAAGCATTCAAATCAATTACACCAAGCCTTGTTCTTAATGTACTAAAGGTATCAAAGGCTAAAGGTTTTGTAAAAATGTCTGCAAGTTGATTTTCAGTTGAAACATGAGTAAGTTCAATTTCTCCCTTGGATACATGATCCCTTATGAAATGATGCCTTATGTCAATGTGTTTGGTTCTAGAATGTTGAATAGGATTTTTGGAAATGCAAATAGCACTAGTATTGTCACAATAAATTGGAATAGTGCCTATAGTTAATCTTAAATCAATCAACTGTTATTTTAAACAAAGTACTTGTGCCACACAACTTCTTAATGCAATGTATTCTGCTTCTGCAGTAGATAGGTCCACTGAATTTTATTTTCTACTAGACCATGAAACTAATGAATTTCTAATGAATTAACATGTTCCAGAAGTGCTTTTCCTATCCACTCTACAGCCTGCAAAGTCAGAATCTGAATAACCAATAATTTCAAATGAAGAGCTAAACTTAGGATACCAAATTCCTAAGTTCTGAGTTCCTAGTAAATATCTTAAAATCCTTTTCACTGCTGTCAAATGTGATTCTTTTGGATCTGATTGAAATCTAGCACATAAGCAAATACTGAACATAATATTTGGTCGGCTAGCAGTCAAGTAAAGTAAAGATCCAATAATCCCTCTATATTTCTTTTGATCAACAGATTTTCCCTTAAGGCCCTTATCCAACTGAACTAAGAAATTCATTGGTATACTAACAGGTTTAGCATTGTCCATTTCATATTTTTTGAGGATGTCCTTAATATATTTAGTTTGACTAAGAAATGTACCCTCCTCAAGTTGCTTAATGCTAAAACCTAGAAAGTAATTTAAATCTCCCATTAGACTCATCTTAAATTCACTACTCATTATTTTAGAAAAATCATCACAAATATTTTTATTTGAAGATCCAAAAATGATATCATCCACATAAATTTGAATAATGAGTATATCCTTTTCAAATTTTTTTAAATCCACACTTCCTTTTTCAAAAAATCTTTCAAGTAGGAAGGTGTTCAATCTCTCATACCAAGCCCTAGGTGCCTGTTTCAATCCATATAATGCCTTTTTCAACTTGAAAACATGATTTGGGTATTTAGAATTTTCAAAACAAGGAGGTTGTTCTACAAAAAAATCTTCTTCAATTATTCCATTTAAAAAGGCACTTTTGACATCCATTTGAAACAATTTAAATCCTTTAAAACAAGCAAAGGCAAGTAAAACCCTAATTGCTTCAAGTCTAGCTACAGGGGCAAAAGTCTCCTCAAAATCAATTCCTTCAATTTGATTGTACCCCTTAGCAACTAATCTAGCCTTATTTCTAATGACTACTCATGAGTTATTCATTTTATTTTTGAACACCCACTTGGTTCCAACAACACTTTGATCTTTTGGCCTTGAAGTTAATTCCCAAACTTTATTTCTTACAAATTGATTTAACTCTTCTTGCATGACCAATATCCAAAATTCATCAGAAAGTGCTTGATCAATATTAGTGGGTTCTATAGTTGAAATAAAGGCTGAATGATTGACTTCCTTGTTTAATCAACGCCTAGTTCTAACACCCTCACTAGGTTCACCTATAATCAATTCCCTTGGGTGGTTTTTAGAAAATCTCAAATCTCTAGGAAATTGGTTTTCTGTTTCCAAATTCTCTTCCACATTTTCTTCCAAATTTATTTTATCAATCTTTTGGGAGTTTTTCTCAATCTCATCTTCAACAACATTTGGCTCTTCCAAATTTCCAGATTCATCAAATACAACATGTGTGATTTCTTCAATGACCAAAGTTCTTTTGTTGAATACCCTATAAGATTTTCCAACACTTGAATATCCAACAAAAATTCCTTCATCTGATTTTGGATCAAATTTTCCTAAGGTAGATTTTCCATTATTATGAATGAACACCTTGCAACCAAAAACATGCAAATGAGACAAATTAGGTGTTCTACCTTTTAGCAACTCATAGGGTGTTTTATTTAAGTTCGATCTCACATTCACCCTATTTAGAACATAACATGCAGTGCTAACCGCCTCAGCCCAAAAATATCTAGGAAGTGAGTATTCTGCCAATATTGCTCGGGCGGGTTCTATAAATGTTCTGTTTTTCCTTTCGACTACCCCATTTTGTTGAGGGATTCTAGGTGCAGAAAAATTATGATCAATCCCTTTTTCTTTACAAAAATTTTCAAATCTTTCATTTTCAAATTCTCCTCCATGATCACTTTGAATAGAAATGATTTCACACCCTAATTTCCTTTGAATCCAAGTTGAAAATTTTCTAAATTCCTCAAACGATTCACTCTTATGAAAAAGAAATCTAACCCAAGTGAATCTTGAGAAATCATCCACTATAACAAATCCGTATACCTTCCCTCCTAGACTTACAGTTCCTACTGGTCCAAAAAGATCCATGTGAAGAATTTCCAATGATTTACTAGTCTTAAGATCCTTATTAGACTTAAAAGAGGACTTCACTTGTTTTCCTAATTGACATGCATCACAAAGGTGGTCCTTAGCAAAGTCTAGTTTTGGTATATCTCTCACTAAGTTCTTTTGGGTAATTCTCCTAAGGTTTTTCATACTAGAATGACAAAGTCTCCTATGCCAAAGCCATGATTCATCAGAAACAGTTTTCAAACAAAAAACAGTATGAGATTGAATATAATTTAAATCTAGCATGTAATCATTGTTTACCATTTTTCCATTTAAAACTTCTTTTCCATTTAGGCTTAATATGCAGCTAGTAGGTAAAAATTTTACATTATAGCTCTTATCACATAGCTGACTTATACTTAACAAATTATGCTTTAAGCCTTCAACCAATAACACGTTGTCTATGAAAAAGTTTTCTAAATTTCCAATCATACCTGATCCAACCACTTTCTTTGTGGTATTATCTCCAAGTGTAACCTTACCTCCACTCCTGGCTTCCAGCATTATGAATTGAGCAGTATCTCCAGTCATATGCTTTGAACATCCGTTGTCCAGGTACCATATGCTCCCACGACGTCTTGTGTGAGAGCAACCCTGCAAAAATATCAAATGTTAGACCTGGGAACCCAAACAAGTTTGGGTTCTTCTTTAAGAAATTTATAATCAGATGCATGTATGATATATCTAGGTTTATGCATATTAGGTCTCCACACCAAATTAGATTTCATCTTCAAAGTACAGGTGTAAGCTATATGTCCCAAAAATCCATAATTATTACATTTAACATTAGGAAAAGTATTCCTAAGTTTTCTTCCATTTATTTGTCTTCTAAGGGATTTCATATATTTAGGATAATATTTAGGATTTGTAAAATCTTCAAGTTTGGGGGTTATCTTATTATCTTCAAGAGCTCTTATTATCAATTTATAAAATAAATTCATATCTTCCAAGATTCGATTTGTATAATTGATTCGATATGTTTTGCTCTCAGATTCATCCTTAAAATTTTAAAAATATTTTTCAAGATCAACATAGGATGATTTTAAATTCTCAAAATTCTTATTCAAGTCATCATATTCATCAAGTAGTTTCATGTAGTTGTCATCTATTAATGCATGATCTTTCCTAAGGATTTCATGTTCCTTCTTAAGCTCTTCCAATTCTAAACTTACACTAGCATGCATCTTTTTCATTTTCCTATATGCATCATGCATGTGTTCAGAAACTTCAAACAATTCATCATAGGTTAAGTCACATACCTCTTCTTGATCTGATTAATCAACATTATCTGCCATCAAGCAAAGATTAGTGACTTCTTCTTCTTTTTCAATCTCAGATGAGTCTGAAGCTGAGTCCGCCCAGAAAGCTCTTTGAAACTTCTTCTTGCCCTTCTTTACAATTGGTTTCTCCTCTACCTTCTCCTTGCTAGGAGTGGCTTTGAGTTTTGGGCATTCAGTCTTGATATGACCTGGTTTCTTGCATTCATAACAAATCACTTCATTAGAAACCTTGCCATTTTTGTTAAACTTACCTTTATTCTATTGATGGCGTCTCTTCTGCTTCCTCTTTAAAAAGCTTCTGAATTGTCTAGTCATTAATGCAATATCGTCTTCATCCTCAGGTTGTGAGTGTTCACTCTCTGACTCTTCCACTTTTAGTGCTATATTCTTCTCCTTTCGTGGTTCACCTGCATCAATCTTTCTTTGACTTACTCCTTGCTCATAAGCAATGAGTGAACCAAGAAGATTGTCAATAGAATAAATGTTTAGATCTTTAGACTCTGTAATTGCAGTAATTTTAGCATCATAAGCAGTAGGTAAACAACGAAGAATCTTATTAACCATTTTAGCATTAGTTAATTTCCTACCAAGTGCATGCAAAGAAGTGACAATTTGTGTGAATCTTGTGTACATGTCAGAAATAGATTCATTTGGTTTCATGCGAAATAACTCACAGTCATGTAACAAGATATTAAGTCTTGATTGCTTAACCTCATTAGTCCCTTCATAAGTTATACAAAGTCTATCCCATATGTCCTTTCCACTTTTGCAAGTGGAAACCCGCATGTAGTCTTTAGATTTTAAAGCACAAAAGAAGCTATTTAAACATTTGGCATTTAGTTGTGCTAAGTCACGTTCTTCTATAGTCCAATCTGCAAAAAGTGTTTCTACCCTAACTCCATCAACTAATCTAGTTGGTTTTGTATAACCTTCCTGGACTAGGATCCACATACGATAATCAAGTGACTGTAAGAAAGTAGACATGCGTGTTTTCCAAAAATCAAAAGGTATATTGTCAAACAGTGGAGGTCTAGTAATAGAGTAACCCTCAGGTGTATTTCGGTTTCCGAATGTAGCCATCTACGTTAATCAAAAAGTAGTTTAAACTTATGATTTTGAAACAAAGCTCTGATACCACTTGTTGAGTCTAGTGAATAGGTTGTTAGACCTAAGTTGATGTCCCAAAGCTACCAAGAAGGGGTGAATTGGTATTTTTAAAACTTAACCCTCTTTGAAAAACTGTTGAACCGAAATGAAAAATTTTTTTATTAAATTTTTTATAGAAAAAGTTTTTTAACCACAGAGTTTTAAACAAAAATAAAATGAGGAAAATAAAAAGCAGTAAAGTAAATGACACAAGATTTATAGTGGTTCGGTCTAAACCAGACCTATATCCACTCCCTAGAGGCACCCTCTGAGTATTGCACTAATACCAATAGTGACTCTCCTTTTGCACCCACAGCAAGGCGGAGAAGCCTTTACAAAACACTCTTTTTACCACTACCCAGTGCGGCAGAGAACCGTCGTCCTTTTACACAATTCCCTAGTATTGGCAGAGAACCGTCCGTCCTTTCACACTCTCCTAGTGTGGGCAGAGAACCCTTCGTTCTTTCACACTCTCCTAGTATGGGAAGAGAACCCTTCGTCCTTTCACACTCTCCTAGTGTGGGCAGAGAACCCTTCGGCTGTTTACACTCTCCAAGTGTCGTCGGCAGCAACCCTTCGGCTGTTCACACTCTCCCGGATCTCCTTGACAGATCTTCTCCTTGACAAATCTTCTCACAAGAAATCTAGAAGAAAGAAAGAAAAGAGTGAAGTAATCCAAATTCACAAGTAGAGATTCTTACCTTTAAACTCCAAGTGAAGCCTTCACGCTCCAGTGGTAGGAATCCTCCTTTGAATGCTCTCTCACACTCTCTCCTTGTCTTTTCTCTCAATAGGCACGAAGATTAAATGCCAAAAATATTGGGTGGCAGTCTAATTTGGACTATTTATATAAAAGACAAGAAAAATTGCCCAAAAATTACAAGTTTTCAATTCTGTACGCAGTGGATCGTCCCGTACGATCGTGGATCGTCCTGGACGATATTACTTAAAAGCCTTGAAACGAACCTGTTTGTATATGTGTACGAAATATTTTCATACAAACGGATCGTCCCATACAAACCAAGTTCATCCGGTACGAACGGTTATACCAAGGTCGGTTCCAAAAAAAACTGCATAATGAATATAGAAAAACCGTCCTAAGTCGGTTGTATCGTCTGGACGAAAATTTGTTCGTCCGGATGAAAATCTTACAGAGACCAAATTGTCCTGGACGATATTTAATTTCGTCTGGACGAAATTCTTATAGAGAGCAAATCGTCTTGTACGATAATTTAATTTCGTATGGACGAAATTCTTACAAAGAGCAAATCGTCCTGTACTATAATTTAATTTCATCTGGATGAAATTCTTACATAGAGCAAATCGTCCTATACGATAATTTAATTTCGTCTGGACGAAATTCTTACAGAGAGCAAATCATCCTGGACGATATTTAATTTCGTCTCGGACGAATAGGACTTAGAAAATTTTTCTAGCCAGTTCCTATTCGTTCCATGTGGTCTTAATAGGAGATAACTGTTTGATTATCTCGTACGAACTAATATCGTCTTGTACGATCAGAATAAATTTTATATGATCTCCTTATGTGTGTGTGTGTGTGTGTTTTTATTCACTCAATTACAATCACCCCCTCTCAATTAAAATGATAATTTTAAGCTTCAAAAACTAAAGGTATTTCTTGCTGAATTTGATTTGAAGACTTCGTGTTTGAGAGTTTGTTTCACCCGAAATGTTAGTACACACAAAAGCAAATACAAATCTTCTAAAATTATTAGGAGATAACTACACATTTGAACAATAATATTTGGAATAATCAAAACTATACAAGTTGCAAAAATGTAAAACATGCAAATAGCAACTATCTTAACAAACCATAGTAAGTTTGATCAAGTAAGCTCACTATAATTTGGCAAACTCACATTTATACCCATTCACTTATCCAAAATTTAATTTCAAACTCTCACACCCCCTATGCTTCACTAAGCCAATACTCATAATTCTCCATGTCCACCTCACTAGTCAAGTTGACTTATTGACTGGTTAAACAGTCAACAGTCACTTAACCAGTTCAAAATTTCCAAACTACTTAAGCATTTGATTTTCTCTCCAAAGAAGTTTATTCAAGCTATTCAAACCCTTCTAGAAACTTCTTAAGAAACACCTAAGCCAGCCTTAAACCATGGATTAAACTTAAGCTAGCTAGATGGTCCCCCTTCCCATGTGAAGACAAAGTGGTCTTTACATATCATTGTACCTTATCCTTTTGATTTCCTACCCTTCTAACTACCTAAAGACAGGTGTTGTGCATTATAGTAACCTTTCAAAGCCATCTTAGCCATCCATTTAATCCCTAGGGTTTGAATTGGGCTAAGGAATATGGGTCATTCCAAGACATTACACAATCTCTAACTACTCATTGCCTCCAATCCCAAAACTCATGTTTGTTCTAGCCCTCCAAGACCCCCTCTACAATCCCCAAGCTCAAACCCATCGTTTGAAGGCTGTCGGCGGTGAGATTCAGGCCACCCCATTCAAGTTCCATCCAAGCCCTATAGCTCAAGATCATGACTTTCTCAAGCCTTGACGTCTTCTATAGGATTGATCTAGAGGTCTCAATATATAAATCAAGTCCTTAAGCAGCCCCTAAAGTTCATTTAGTTATGGTAAAAGTCAAACCCTAGCTTGCAATAGTTAGGATTAATTAGCTTTTCATAAAGTGCTTTCCAAACCATAAAAACACCTCCCCAATGTTCATTCAATCATCCTCAAACTCTAGTTAAAATTTCATAGAAATTAGTTGATTATTTTGGAAGAATGAAGTGTTATTCATTATTTAGGGTTTTAATAGCTTATTTGTTAACTGTACAAAATATAAGCAGTTGATTTTATGATCAATGGCTCTAATCTTACCATTATATATAAAATCCCAACCGCATGATCCACCTTATTTCTTGGACCTTTGTCTGACATGATCTAATCCCTCCATTCCAAACTACGGAGGATCAAATGGTGCTCGCTGACTGGTGACATTGTTTAATGAAACCACATCCCTTAAAAGTCGTGTGCCACCATTTCAATCAGTGATAATAATTGCGTCATCATGCAATCATGCCAATGATTGGCCCACCATCACCACAGTTCTGATTTAGCCAACAAATTATTGACGCATGGTCGTCCGCTCCTGTCGCCTTTAATTAAATTATTAAAATTAATTTTAAATGTTTTTAATGCATGTAATTTCACAATATCATAGTAAATCCATTTCTTAATGGATTTTTATGATTTTGGTTTCTATGAATTTTGAATAGTATACTTTTATTTAAAATTAAAATTAAATAAAAATATTTTATGAATATTAAATAATTTCAAATATTCCTTATCTAGTTTTTTAATTAATATTTTATTAAATATAATCCAAATAATTTAATATTTTTGGAAAATGATATTCAATATGTTTTTGACTTCTAGAAATATTTTTAGATTTATTTGAGCATTTATTTTATAATAGTTGAATTTATAAAATCATGGATCATAATTAGGCCTTTAATTTTAAACAATTCACGACAAATAGCTTTTAAATTCATTGCATGCAATTATGTAGTATATGGAGTAAGCAAATAGAACTTTTTGGGTGAAAAATATAAGCATATGAGTTTGTTGATTATTTCGAGAGTTATCTCACCATTGATGCATGTTAATTTCCTTTAATTGTTTTCCAAATATTCAATGAATCATACCCAAAATTGTTCAAGTGGGGATTTAATATATTCATTTCTCTTAGATTTAACACACTTATTTGGAGTAATGTGGTTGTTTATTTGTGTATGAAAAGGGTTAATAAACGTGATTGCAATCATATTCAAACTTAGTGACATCTAAGGACAACAAATAAGGGCGTGTCTTAGTTAACTTACGCAATTTTAGGATTCACCAAACACATCCATTTTGGATGAAACATTAAACATAGAAAACTTAGTGACATTATGCCTCATGATTAATAATACATTGATTTGACATTAATTGGCCTTCAAACAATGACCATTTCAATTAACCCTACATTAAGAATTTAAATTCAACAAATTCTAATAAACCAAATAAAATTCATAAAAAAAATTAAATTCAATTAACTCTAAATCAAAAGTACAATAATTGAAAATTAAAATACAAATTCAAAATTTATTAAATTTTTATTAATATTTAAATACCCTTAAAAAATATTAATTAAATAAATACATTAAAATTAAATTAAAATTCAAAAATATGAAATTGTTTTTTAAAAAAATAGATATTTATTCATTCAATTTAAATAATTATTCAATTAAAATTTATTTAGATAATTAAATTTATAATTAGTTAAATATAATATATAAAATTAAAAAATTCATAAAAATTCAAATAAAATTAGATAAAATTTAGAGATAAATAATTCAAATTTAAATAAAAATTTTAAATAATTTTTAATCATAATTAATTAATAATCCATTAATAATTAACTAAATTAATTAAATATTTTATAATTCCATTAAAATTATGAATATTACAATAAAATAAGAAAACTCTAAATTAAAGTCTAATTCATTTAAGCTAAATTAATTTGATAATTTAATTGATTGAAATTTATTTTAATCTATCAAATTTGATGATTAACTTGAAATAAATAAATTTAGGCCTTCATTCCTTTTGGAGGGCACTTTGCATTCACTTCTATGGCCTCTAATGCACCCTTAATGACAAAAAAGATCCCATATGTGTTGTGCAAGATTCCTTTCAGGAAGGCACTAATGCATTGGATTGGGAAATTTTAAACAATAAATAATATACCGACCTTATACAGTATACTTGCTTCCATCCGAAAGAAATGTGTATTTAATTTACAAGGTCCCTTCTCTATCTATAATAAATCTTTGAAGGCTTTTATATGATCATCTATCCTACATAAAGGATAGGTTTTCCATTTGAAAGGCTTAGGATTTATAAATTAATAACCCTTGCAATTTAAGGGTTATTAATCTATAAATTTTTTAAAATTAAATGAACAACTTCAACATTTAAAACTCGAATAATTTAAAATATAAATACACATCATTTAAAGTTTAATTAAATTCTCCTTTAACCTTTAATGAATAAACCTTAAAAATATATGCAATTTAAATATTAAATTCCTATAAGATATATCAAAGCCACCTAATCTCTTCTACACACATAGATAGTTTGCTATGACAACCAACTTTAGCCCAATTTAGGCTGGTGGATTTTTTTGGTTTGATTGTGGTTGTCTTTGCTTAGAGGGCGCCTATGTGTGTTTGCTTACTTCATGTAAAATTTATATTTCATATTTACTTTTATTTCAATACACTAGAGAGCATAGTGAATGAATTCAAGACCATATAATTTACTTTCATTTACTTTTCTATATAGATAACTTCTCACAATGCACTTTCATACTTGCATTTTACTTTATGTCATTTACATTTATGCATAGTAGAATGTTTCTAGGTGACGATGTACATAAAAAGAGAAATGTATATTTAAATTTCATAGATTTTGTATATGGATCGAGTTGTATAGTGTCATGAGTTGTAAAAGAGTCAAATATAACTGCTTATACATATACAAGCGGGGCTCTAAAAAGTAATGTCCTCTTTCTAAGAGGATATTCTTTTTGGAATTCCATAAAAGACTTATAACTCGAAGATTATAAGTAGTTATATTTAATTCTAGACGTATATGATAGGATTAGAATCCAGGTTTATTGATGGTGGGGTAAGCCACCATTACTTTGCTGCAAACTCTGAGTTATACTTTACAAATTTATAAATCAATAAATTAAGCTCATTTATACACTGTTATTCATGCATCACTCGCATTATAAAAGTAGTTTCTATTTTTTGTAAGCATATTGTTAGCATTTGATTTAAATTTTCTTAATAATAACTCTTGACTCTTATGATAGAGCTTACAAAATATTTCATTCATACGAAGATTATTATGCTTAGGACTATTAACTGGTAGCTCACTCTAAGCAAGTGATAAGTTTAGATTGTATGCACCCTCCCCATGCATATACTTTCTTAATTCAAATATAAATTTCTAAACTCAATTCCAAAATTTATAATATAAACCCAAGTATTTCCTTAAATTTGAATGAATTTTAAAATCATTTAGTCTTTATTTTAATCGATATTATTCTCTTAGGAGATGTAATTAACAATAAGGGCTTACTCCTATAGGGAGTCTAGATCCCATAATAAAATAAACCTTATTTTACTTCCTTTCCAAGGTAGGGGAAAAATTTGTGAATGTAGACTAGCTTTATCTATATTATAATTTTAATTTCATAATCAAAAGATAGATGGATATTTTCTTTGCTTTTATAGTGAATTGAATATCCTCTATATTTTATTATGAAAATAAATTTATAATTTATACTTCTAATTGGAATGATAGGAGATATGATATTCATCCTTTGGGATAAATTGTATATTCCCTATGTTGTATTTGATTAGAAAATTAAATTGCAAATTTTTTTTCTTTCAAAATCAATATAAGAACATTAGTCTACCCTTCAGAGCGGTATAATGTTAAACTATGCAAGTTTGAATGAAAGAAATTACTGAAATATATTTCAAGCAAATCTTGTGGGTAGTAAAAAAATTATCCATAGTTAATATCTCCAAGAAACTAATAATCTATAGGTTAAGATCCTATATAGGAGATCCCCAAAATTATGAATTTTGTACCATCTGGTTAATGATAGACTTTAATTTAAATGTATTGGCTTGGATAGATGGTTTACTCATGCTTAGATAGATGTCATCTACTAATAAATTAGTATACACTCTAAGTGGCCCCTACTTCTTTTCTTCATTAATTGAATTTTCCATGACTCCTAATTATTTCCTAATTATTTTTTAATTTTTTTTAAAAAAATTTCATGATTTTTTTCTATTTTGGGATAAAAAATAATATAGAAAAGTGTTCTTTATAATTCATATAATAATTGACAAAATTAATGAGACATGCTCCACACACAAATAATTAAAACACATATTTCCACCAAGTTTGGAACTACTAAAACAAAACATAATACTATAGATAAAATAATAATAAAGAAAAACAAACAAGGAAAATTAAATTCTTGATCTTAAAATTGATATTATTAACTTAATAAAATAAAGAGACAATTACTGACAATGACCAAAAAAACTTGACCAGGCTAAACAGTGTTATGCAAGTGCACATGTCATTCAAGTAATATAATGATTGAGAAAAGTATCATTCTCTTAGAGAATTAGTATGATTATTTTATAAGCTAAGTACCAATTTTTTAACCACTATATTTATCTAACCAGATTCTTCAAATTTATAAAGTCTCTAAATTTATGATTAATCTAGTGAATATGTGTAATGTAAGCAGATTTATTAAATTTTAATTATGGATTAGATCACTCTTAATTCTTCATCTCATTGGAATCCAAGTAAATGTATAATTAACCCCTGATTAATCACCTTTGCTGGATGATACATATCTCCTTAAAGATCTTAAAACCCGAAAATTCATGACTATGCTTTCATGAATTTTTTTATGCTCCTCTAGTTTTTCCATTATGCCTTTGTCGAGGTTATAAACCACACTAGGTTTTAAATTATGAGTATCCACATCATAACTAAATTTAGTATGGAAAAGCATAAAATAATTTGATTGCATAGTTTAGATCATAAACCTAAGCTACGTTACACATATCACCACATTGTATCATAAATCCTGAATAAAAAATCTAGCCACTAAAATTCATTAAAAGATAACTAACAATCACAAAATTCATCGATAAATAAAACAAAATTTCAAGAGAAAAGAGTAAGAAAGATAGGAATAATATGTCTTTGCAAGGATTACAAGCTCCCCTCCAATCAAGAATGCTCACTCTCCCTTTTTTTCCCGAACCTACTCTACTAAAAATATAGACGAAAATAACAATAATAGAAAAATTCTTCTCAAGAAATTTTGCATCTACTTATATTCAAATCACAAAACATCCTCATAACTACCTATAGTACTGCCATGACGTAGGCTATAATGACATTGTAGCACTCCTAAATCAACTAGCACTGTAGCATTAATGAATTATAATGTTGTAGCACTCTGAGTAAAACCTTGGGTTTCTTCATCCTTTAATAGAAATAACTACCACCGTCATGGCGCTCAGGCAATGGGTGCTGCGATGTTCCAATTGCTATGGCGTTGAGGTTATCCGACACTGTAGTGAAAGTTCTCTATCTTGAACTCTCATTTAGAGCTTTAAGGTGCTCGGGGTATTGGCTATATGACACTCCAAAGTCAGCAATGTGGCATTAAGCTCTCTGTTTTGACCTTTATTTTTAGGCCAGAGCACTGATGCGCTTCTATGTATGGCATTGCGATGATTCACATATTTTGTTTCACATGGCTTCCTTCTTGAAGATTTCTTGCACAAAATGACAACTTAAATATTTTTTCATGCAAAAATTCATAAAATATTATAATTTTCAGCCTAACAGCCCAATAAGTGGGATAAAGGCTTGATATTATTGTTATTATTATTGTTGTATGTCATTTTGAGTACCAATAAGTGAATAAATATAATCATATTTAAATTATCTTCTCATGAATAAAGATTTTTAAAAATTATTGAGAATTCTAATAAATTCTAGAAATTCTATAGAATATTAAGAAATTAATTGGCTTGTTCAAATAGCTCCCAAAATGATATCTTAATAAATAGATATATGAACAAATATACAGTTAGTTTGTACATGCAAAATAAATGAGAGATGAGAAATTATATTAATAAATTTAAATATATAATTTTCTATAAAATAGTGATGAAGTTTAGGAATTGAATATTTAAATTTAAGTTTTTAACTATTGAAATTAATTATAAGAAACTTTTTTTTCCCTCAAAGAAGTAATATACATATTGACAATTAAAGATGCCCTGAAGGATATAAGGAATATAAATAGGAAGAATTTTATCTCTAATATTTAAAAATGAAAAATTATTCTGGATACAATTGCAAATCATTTTTTAAAAACATTATATATAAGTAAATTTGATTTTATTTAGCTCATAATTTGGGTAATTGGACAAATATTCTAGATACATTTTTATTCAGAGAAAGATGACTGCAACGTCATTTCAAGCTAAATTATCTTAGCAATAGCATTATAAGTCATAATCATTGGTGCTATTGCATGTGAATGTTCAAACAAGATAGATGCTCAAATATGTCTCTTTCAAGCATCCTCATTGTCTTCCAAGCAATATCTCTCTTCAACCTAGTCTAGTTGGTTAAAATCTCATTCAAAAATTATTTGAATGTTGAATATATATATATATATATATATATATATATATATATATATATATATATATATATATAGGAAAATTCGCGGAGGGGCCTATGCATTAATTAAAGAAAAAGTACAAAGTCCTTAAAAGGGCCTCGAGCTCTCTAATGCTCAAAAGAGCTACAAGATTAAAACAAAAAAACTTATGAGCTCAAGATTCCTGTTAAACAAAAAATACAATAACACCTAGGTACAATCTATGGTGCACAAGCAGAAGCACCCAAAAAGAAGGCAGCAACCATCAACATTCAGAGCGAACTTCCTGTCCAAAAAACCAGCAGCACAATGACCTGCGTAAAAGAGATCTTGCAAAAAAGAGTACAATGCAAAAACAGGAAGCACAAAACAATGTAAATAGAAAGGGTTGAAAATACCACCAGTGAATCATATTACAATTAGTCATCGCCCAGCAAAGATAGAAAACAAGAGTCCATCCAAGAATAATATAGGCATCAGAGCAACCATCATAAACCTAATGAATAAGCAAAACAACACCACAAATATAGTTGGAATGATCTTTAAGGTAACCCCAAAAGCCTGCCATATGAACATAAATCCAGCTCCAACACCCCAAATTTAGATAAACAAAACAAACCCGAATAGCAGGCCAC
The DNA here is from genome assembly GCA_019514585.1 of Dendrobium officinale. Taxonomy (NCBI): domain Eukaryota; kingdom Viridiplantae; phylum Streptophyta; class Magnoliopsida; order Asparagales; family Orchidaceae; genus Dendrobium; species Dendrobium officinale. The sequence continues at coordinate 29,578,113 of CM033686.1, read as the reverse complement.
AAATAGGAATAATAGAAAACCAACAACAAAGAACAGCATCTAAACATAATACACTGCTCACACAAAAACTGAATGGCATGGATCCAAACTACACCAACCAAACCAAAAACACCACAGTCAAGGTGAGAGGGGTTTAGGCAGAAAGAGCTCAGGATAGATTAGATCTCACAAACATCACAAGGAAAATCCCAATGTCACTCCATCCAACTAAAAGACCTGCGTAAAAGAGATCTTGCAAAAAAGAGTACAATGCAAAAACAGGAAGCACAAAACAATGTAAATAGAAAGGGTTGAAAATACCACCAGTGAATCATATTACAATTAGTCATCGCCCAGCAAAGATAGAAAACAAGAGTCCATCCAAGAATAATATAGGCATCAGAGCAACCATCATAAACCTAATGAATAAGCAAAACAACACCACAAATATAGTTGGAATGATCTTTAAGGTAACCCCAAAAGCCTGCCATATGAACATAAATCCAGCTCCAACACCCCAAATTTAGATAAACAAAACAAACCCGAATAGCAGGCCACAAATAGGAATAATAGAAAACCAACAACAAAGAACAGCATCTAAACATAATACACTGCTCACACAAAAACTGAATGGCATGGATCCAAACTACACCAACCAAACCAAAAACACCACAGTCAAGGTGAGAGGGGTTTAGGCAGAAAGAGCTCAGGATAGATTAGATCTCACAAACATCACAAGGAAAATCCCAATGTCACTCCATCCAACTAAAAGGCCTCAGCCCCCCCCCCCCCCCCCAAGAAATAATTTCCACGTATAGCAAGAAAAAAAACAACAAAATGAGCATTCGCCCATTCCCAATAATAAGCCAACCATAACAAACTAAGGAAATCCAATCCACGCTCCAGAAAAACTGCATCGGCCTAATAGAAAGGCACTAGCAGCCACGACAAAATAGGGCAACCTAGCAAAACACACCCAAGTGCCCAAACCAAACCCCATAGATCACCAAAAATCCACCACAGAATAGAAATAACCTACCAAAGAAAACCCTGCCTTCCACCATAAAATAAGCAGTCACCCAATAAAGAAGGCCCAGCAGCCTCGGTAAAACAGAATAACCCAACAGGCCATCTAACCACCACCTAGGTGCCCAAAAAGAACACCACATCCAGATACCCATAAAACCAATAATCCCACAACCAGAAGGATCATGAAAAGCCAAAGCCCGAGGAAGGAGAGCAACAAATGGGATACCCGTCAAGTAAAAGCCTTTGCAACCATCACTCAACCCACTACATTGTTCTATAGACAAGTTTACATAGGTTTATGCATATCTTCTTAATTTAATGGTGATTTAATCATTGATATAGAAAACTTGAACAATATGGATACCATAAATTTATGTTGGTGCATTTAATAATGATTCATATAATAACTACTTGGGTGTACATTTTAAGTAGCTGGCTAATAGCTCTTTAATATTTATTAAACCAAGTAATTGTATCAATCCTTAAATTTGAAACATAAATCACTATTAAATTAACAAGGTGTGCATACACATGACTGAAGTTAGAGATTTGAGATTCTAGAGAATTATTGATCTTGGAAGTGAGTTTCTTTCTGAGTAATGAAATACTTCTCCATAGAAATGATAAGATAGAGACTGCATTTATTCAGTAAAGAAATTCAAATGAATCAACTCCATACAACCTTATCAGGAGAAATAAGATAAGAACCTCATTAAAATATATTTTTAAAGATATGCGCTATAGAAACTACAAGAATAGTTCTAAATTTGTTTGAATAATATTTGAATACAATTCAAATAAGGTTATGATAATAAATTAACAAGATTTGAACACTGTTAGGATAATTTGAAGATCATTTAAATGGTAATTGAAGATGGTTTGATATCAAGTTTTAAGGATGATTCATATGGTTTGATCATGGTTTGCATATAATCAAAGATGGTTTGATTATGATTTAATCATGATTGTACAAATATTTTATTTTGCTCATTTCAAATTTTTTCAAATGAATCCAATTATTTGTCTAATTATACAAGAAGAGAGTCAATAAAATATGGTGATCATGGTATGATAGAGAAACTTGTTAGATAATTTAATGTTAATGACTTCATTGATAAGGCTAAGAGATCACCTTTTGTTCAATTTTCTGGGACCTTAATTCATCAATTATTATTGAGGATGGTTGATGATGATGTGAATGAAGAATATTACATTATGCTTGACATTCAAAGAAAGAACATCATATTTGGTATTGTTGAATTTATCTCAATCATTGGGTTGAAGTTTAGAGAATTTCATATGCGGAGTTGTAGAAGATGAGGAGAAGAAATAAGCTACATTAGAACTACTTAGATGGAGATAAATTTTTTAGAAATATAGACTTGGAGAAATCATTCATTAAAGGCACTATGGTAGCAGATGTGTGGAAGCTTAGGCAATATTTTTTTGTAGATGGTGTCCTCCTCAACCAAATCAAGAGTGTTGTTTTTAGTTAAAATGCTTGATATGGCTGAAGACAAGGAGGCATTTTTTGATACCCATGGGTAGACTAGCATGGGAGAAAATGATAGTAGGATGAAAGAGGGACAAGGCCACTATCATGAAAAAGAATATCCCAAACCAATACAATATAATTGGATATGCATTATTACTATAATATTGACTTTATGAAGCTATCCTAATTTAGGGAGAAGACATATTGAGTTTCTTGAGGAAAGAGCATCAAACATGTTGGGTTGGAAGAGCAATAAAGTGTTCACAGGTAAAATTCCTTGCATTTAAAAATGGATAATGATGTAAGAGGTTGCCATTATATCATATTAATAAAAATATTTTTATTTATATGATTGATCATAAACTCTTGCCTTGTTTCTTGCAAAAAATTTTCATCCTATGTTAGTATATAGAAATAATGGGGAGGACTTTTACAAATCTATTGTACATACTCCTATTAAACCTATCCCAATTAGAGTTGTAAAGGAAAGTGAGCAGCCCTATTTTTAAGGAGAAAATTGGAGAGGAAGTTTTTGAAGTTATGGGTTGAATGTAGAATTCATATATTTTCTAGTGAATTGGAATTATGTTCATTGAATTATATGTGAGATCTCATTTCTTATGAAGTCCAGGACTTTGCATGACTTTGAGCCATCTTACACCTTATTTCATACCTTATATGAAATGATGAGTGCATTTTTTTGTAAGTGTTCTACTAAGTTACTAGACCAGGAGTTATTTTATAATATGTTGAAAAAGTTTCTTCTTCAAATCTCCTTAGATATGTAGGAAGGACACCATAGATGAGGTCCCTAGGTTTGTAGTAAGATGGTCACTTCAAAATTTTAAGGAAAAAAGCATGTAATCTAATAGTTCTTGCACATATAATTTAATAATTATATTTTATTTGATGATATGACTATAGAGTGTATGTGATACCACACAGCATATACCTTATTTTTTAAAGGAAAATAACTTTAAATCATTATTGAGCAATTCTCGAAACATAATCGAACAATCTTTGAACCATATTTAGACAATATCACAATACTTGAATGATGATTGCATAAGGATCAAACTATAGTTGAACTATCTTTGATCATGATTCAAACTAATCTCTGAATCATGTTCGAATATATGCTGATTTAATTTGGAACCTTGTCAGATTTTGTTTAATCCATGTTCTATCCATATTTGAACTTTGCTGGAATATGATTAGTTCGAACATAGTTCAAATAAAGTTCAAATATGTATTGAATATTGATCCAAAAATTGCTGTAATATGATTCAAATCACTATTAATCATAATGAACTTTAAATAAATAGCCAGCTATAGCAAATTAAGATATTTTTATTTCAAAATATATATTTTAGACATTACTAAAATATGATGTGAAGATAGTGGCAGAAGTAGGATTTTATTTTTTATGTAGGGATATAAATTATGAATTTTAAAATTACCCTCAAATATCAATAGATTTTTTTTTTTTAATTCATGATCCCTATGAATACGTTCTAAATAGGGTTTACACAAATTTATTTGAAGTATGTATTGTTCTCATCACAAATATTATTAGGTTGATCATTTGTAGCAATTTTTTTAATATCTCTGCATATATAATTTAACAAAAAATATAGTTAAAAATATTCAAAATGAGCTATAAATATATTAAAAGAAAGGGAAATATTTATTTTATTTTTATAATAATATGTTTATAAATAAACATATGGAAAATCTAATATCTAACTTATTTGAATCATCGATTAGTTACGCTGTCATGCGTCTCCTATGGGGGCGACAGCAGGTATATACCTTTGTTCAAAATTTTTTTTTTTATCTCTCTCAGCTAGTCAACCAAAAGAACATATGCTGGTCATTGGGGCCTGTATGACCCCCTCAAATTTCAGAAATTATTTCATGTAGAGTCTGAATGATAAAGAATCGTCTTAATATAAATATACATGATATTTATACACATTTATATAAAAAAAAATTAAATTATATATAAAATTATTTTTTTTTTTTTTTTTTTTTGGGACATTTAGGCCATTTAAGGCAAACTCACACACACAACGCATACACATGGACTCGAACCTTGGACCTCTTAATTGGAAGCCGAAGCTCTCAACCAATAGGCCAAGGAGAGTTGTGTTATATATAAAATTATACTCATTATATGTACACTCACATCCGCTTTACAGTCCGGACTACGGAATAATTTGTCCTCTAATTCCGCTAGCGCCGGGTTTATTTATGCATGCCCTTTATTATTCAGCAGGTTCATCTTTTTTGTTCGCTGTAGCTTTTGTGGCGCGGAGATAAGGAAGAGAATTCATAGCTACTCCTTTCCGATTTGTTTTCACAGTCATCGGTATCTTGTTCTTATAATTACAGTAACCATTTATTGATTTTCTTCACGATCCTACCAGCACCGATCGAAACCCCAATGTTTTTTAGGCCCTCTGCTCATAATTTCAGCAGAAGTTTCGTATATTGTTAGTTTTCACATCATTTTCTCGTTTTTTTACGGGTTTTGAGATGTCGCAGTTTTTAAGTTATAGTCGATTCCTTGATTTTTCATATCATGTGGGCGCTTCAGGTTGTCCCCGCCCTTCTTTTCGTTAGAAGATATACGATGTACTTCGATAACCTGATTGGTAGCTTTACTGATTGGCCTCAAAACTGCTAATACAGGGTTTATTGCTCTTTCTATAAAGTTTTATGGTTTACACTTCGTAAAATCAGCAATTGTTGAACATTTTGGCTTGGCCTTTCATCCGGTTACTCTGATTCAAGGGCATATTTTACATATGACCACTCAACCTGAAGGGACTTTGCCTAGTGTGATATATTTTAGTGTGATCTCATGGACATAATTTATATGATATTTGTTTTTTTGTGAGCTTTAATAAGACATGATTTTTTATCCCTTGGCAAGCTAGTGTGGTGAGCAGATGGTTGTCAACTCCGAGTATGACGCAACTTGTTATTGCTTGAGCTTTTAGCTTTTACATTTTTTCTGTTTTTTTAAAGGATGGGTTAGGTTATGAAGACTTGCTATCAAATTCAAATGTTACATCTATTAGAAATTCACTTCAGTTTTGTCCATTATTGATAAATGAGCTGTTTTTACAAGTTAGAGCCTCAAGCATTCATTTAGGGTCTATAAGATCTTATTGAAGAAGTAAACAACTTGATTCGTATCCTTCTAGAGTTGTGATGGAAAGGTGATGTTGGTGGTTATAAAATGGAAATTTAGGTTTTGGACAAATTTGGAGCTAAAACTTCTTGGCTATTAAAAGATAAATTTTATTGGATAAAACAATGAGAAACTCCATATTAATACTTTGGGATTTAGGAAACCAGTGATGATTTTTTTTATGGATTTTTTATCACTGGTTGAGAAGTTATGATTTTTATAATTTGATTACTCACAGAGTCACAGTAAAAAATTATCTTTCTATATTGAAATTTTGGCTAGGGTATCTTAGGATTATTAGAGATTTGAGATCTTAAAATGCTGTGGGAGATGTGTGGGGATATTTAGGTGGTCTTTGGGGAAGTTGGATGTATTTTGAGGTTGAGAAAAGCTAAGCTTGAGGCTAAGTGGAGGCTTTGAAAATTGTGTCGAAAAAGAAAGTAATTAATGGTAAGAAGAGATAATTAATGACTCACCAATGTCCTAGGGGATCAACCACCCAATTTTATCAATAAGTAGAGCAATCATCAAGCATTTCCACACGAAATTTGCACAAGTAAAAAATATTTTTTTATTCAATGGATCAAAAGTATCAAGTAAGATCCTTTTTAAAGCTTTTTTTCAAGCCTAGATAATTTTGAAAAGCTTTATTAGCCAATAAAATACTAATACATGGATTAATGATATGCAATAATATAAAGAGATAAAATAAAATTAAAATTTTCAAATACATAAAAAATCAAATTGGCCAAATATGACAAGTAGATTGTTTTGAATTTAATCAATTTATGAAGATTTTTGTCTTTTTGATTGGTATGACCTATCTATCCATCTAGGGGCTTTAAATTAAGCTTTTAAATTATTTTTTCATAATTTTAATAGTATTATAGAATGTTCATGAGCTTATATGGAGAGTTGTGCATAATAAATGACTTAAATCTAATGTTAGGCTTTGGTTTGTGATCTTATCCTTGCTCTTTATCTTTGTGCTACATCAACTCCGTTGGATCTTAAAGAACCCTATTTTGTAGAGTTAAATTCCATGTACTCATCAATAAGGTGTGCTTAAGCTTCTCTGTCGTTTTTAGTCATCTAAGTGCCCTCAGAAGGATTTTAATTTGTTAATGTAACCAAAAGTCTTGGTAATGAACTTGTTATCCAAGAGTTTTCTTCTAAATTGATGCCATTAATATCTAAGAATTTTGAGGTGCAAGGAGTATGCAAAATTGGACTTATATCTCATGCTATAGTGTTTTCTTGCAAATCTTGAGTTTTCATAATTCCTTGATAATAAATTATATCATCAATATTAAAAACAGGACGTATGTATATGTCAGAAGGCAATTCAAGGAGGTAACTATTTGATCTAAGTTTTTTAAGAATTTTGAATGAGCCATAACTCTAGCATGAAGTTTACTATATTTGGTGGGGTAACATTTTGGGCGAATTCAAATTAAGGCATAATCACCTTCATTATATATTCCTCAACGGAATGTTTAGAATTTACTGTATTTACATATTTATTATTACTTAAGTGGATTGTTGCTTTATTTTCATGTAGATTATTAAAATTTTATATAAATGAGAATGCAATATCTGAAAATCAATGATGAGGAATATTTTCCATATCCATTGATTTTTTTGGGTTATAGCCATAAAGAACTTTAAAAATTATTTTCTAAACCGTTCTAGAATTAATGCTATTATAAGCAAACTCAGAGTATAAAGATGTAAGTCTCAAGTGCCAATATTTTACTTGCTAAACATCTTAACTTGTTACCTAAGATTTTATTAACAATTTCCATCTGACCATCTATTCAGGGTGAAATGTAGATGAAAAGTTTAATGTGTTCCAAACAAATTTCATAGTATTTTCTAAAAAATATGAAACAAATCTAATATCTTTGTCTAAAACTATTGTGGATGATAACTCATGTAGTTTAACAATTTTTTTAGAGGAAAGTTTTGCTATATGTGAGAAATCATTAGTTTTTGAACTGGATAAGAAATGAGCTATTTTAGTTAACCTATCAACAACTACAAATTACTATCATGCATACGAGTTCTTGGCAAACCTAAAAAAAAAATTGTGGAAAGGTCCTCCTAAGGTCGATATGAATCCAGAAGAGCAGTGTACTTGCCAATTTTTTTTCTTCATTGTTTTGGTAAGTTTAAAAGTGAGATAATCAGTAATAACATGTACAATATCTCTTTTTAGGAAGGGCCATCAAGTTTTGATTATGTAAGTTTAATGGTTTTATCTTTACCATAGTATTCCATTATATTCCCATAATGAAGTTTAGTTATTAAGAAATCTCAAAGCGGTGATCTAGGGATACAAAGTTTATTTTCTTGATAAAGATAGCCATGTAGAATAGAATAAAAGGCCAGTCTGAGTAAAAGATATCTTGGTGATCATGATAAAGAAGGAAACCAAGGCATGCGATATGATTATATTATTTCCTTGAAAGTCAGGAATTTGTTATTCTAAAGAGGAGATGACTAAAGTGACTCATGATCAGTCATCTACAACTTTATTTTTAATATTTGATTTATGTTTCAAAATGAAAGAATAGTTTTGTAGAATTTCAATCAATTTTACTTTTCTGTGGTTAAATTTTTTGGGCATTTATGAACTTAAGGGCATGATGGTCAAAATGTAATACAAATTCATTATGTAATAGCTAATGTTTCTATTGTTTATGGGATTGGATAATGATATAAAATTCTCTATCGTAAATGGAGTAGCATTTTCTTTGGCTCACTTATTTTTTCTCTAAAACAAGCAATGGGATGGTTATCTTAATTGAGCACTCTACCTATGCTAATCCCAAAGACATCACAAGAGACTTCAATGTGCTAGGCAAAGTCATCTAATTGAAGGATAAGTGAAGTGGTCATGAGGATTTTAATCTTGTCAAAAGCTTTGACTGCATTAGTAGTCTATAAAAACTTATCTCTTCTGAGGAGATCTGTGATTGGGGTTATGATAATGCTAAAATCTTTAATATATCTCCAATAAAATGTGGCCAGTCCATGAAAACTTTGGCATTAGAGAATGAATTTGGTATTGGCTATTTCATTATTGATTTGATTTTAGTAGGGTCAACTTGAAATCCATTAGTTGAAATGATCAATCTTAAGAATATTTCTTTTTGAAGGAAAAAGTATTTTCCTTGGTTAATGTAAAGTTTTTCAACTCTGAACGTTTTAAAAACAAGTCAAAGATGTCCTAAATATAACCTTTTATCTATGTTATAGATCAAAATATTGTTAAAGTAGACCTATAAATTGTTTAAATACTTTAGTCATCAATCTCATGAAGGTAATAGGAGCATTGGACAACCTAAAGGGCATTACTAAAACCATTCATATGGGTCATCTGGTGTCTTAAAAGCGATCTTCCATTCATAGTCACGCCTTATGCTAATTTGATGGTAGGCACTTCTAGAACCTATTTTGCAAAAAATGAATGACCGAAAAATAGGATCGAGCATATTATCTAGCCTAGGTATGGGGATCTATACTCGATTATGATCTTATTTATGGTACAACTATCTATGCACATTCTCCAAGATTTATTTTTTTTGGAGTGAGAAGGGATGTGATGGGGACATCAAATCGTGAAAGGTCTATCAGAGATGTGGCCGTCGATCTACAACAACGATTGAGTCATTGTATTTCTCATTTGTTTTATGTATTTTTTTATTTATGATGTCATATTATATTTGCTTTATTAGTTTCCCGTTTTACTCTTTTGTTAAGGGAGGTCGTATGTAAGCCCTAGGGGCATTGTCGGCCTGTTTTGTTTTGAATCATTGTAAGAGGCTATTTATAGCCCCATTGTTCTTCTTTTCAAGTTAATGAATGATCGATTAAAATATTTCTTCCCCTTGCATGAGTTCTTATGAGAGCTTGAGAAATCTGAGAGAGTCCCTAGGAGAGGGAGAAGTGCGCATCACCCAACAACCTAGACGAGTCGGGTTCGTGGTTCTATTTTTGTATCTCTTTCATTCTCTTTTCACCACCATCGGCCAACATCACACTCACGGTTTCTCCCTTCCCCAAGCCTTTCCCCTTCACTCAACCAAACTCCACATACTTCCCACCTAGCCGCCGGCCTCATACCCGAATCCCTCCATCCCGCCGGCCCTAGATCCCCTCCCCATTGCTTTCCCTTGCCTAATTTGGATTGGCTTAGTTTGGACAGATTTTGGAATTCAAATTTAATCAATTTGAAATTTAAAATCTTTCATAAATTACCAAATCTATTTTAGGAAAATTCCTAAATTAAATCTATTTGAATTTCAAATTCAAATTGGATTAAATTAAATACTTTCCTAATTCCTAAACCCAAATTAAGCAAGCATGAAACCTTGCATTTAATCCCCCCTAGCCACCTCATGCCGCCGGGCCCCCCTCATTAAAACCTCTTAGATTTGTGTCCAAATCCCCTCAACCTTTCTTGGGAACCTTTCCTAACTCCCCTCTCCACCCTTGGCCGAATTTTTCAAAGCTTCTTTTCTTTTATTTACTTTTCAAATCCAAATAATTGGATTTGGAAATATTTCCCTCATTCATCCCTCTCTCTACCCGCCCCCCCCTCTCTACCTCTTTCCAATCCCCTTTCTCTATATTAACACCCCTTCCTCTCTTGGAATTAAATTCAAACTTAATTCCCTAAATCACCCCCAATTAAAAATATGAAATTTATTTCAGATTTTAAATTGTTCTTCCCCTTTAAACCTACTCCTGCTCTCCGCACACTCATCCCTTGGCCGGACACACTACACCTCCACTTCAAGTTTTAGATAAACTTCTTTCTCTTTAACGGAGTTCAAAGTTGCTAGTGTTCTTCGGAAGCAATCATCGTCGAGCATTCATGAATGGCCGATCGGGAACTTGACTACGGCCTCTCCTACGATGAGCAAGGATTTATTTGCATCTTGCACTCGCCTTTCTTCGATGTCAACCCGCGCATCGACCACACCTTAGAAGAGTACGTGGATCGCATCTTGGATACCTTGGTTGAGGCCATTGAAAAGCAACTTGGAACCGTTGAGTGGAGGATTACAACCGATCTTTGACAAAGGTTTCTAATCTCCCTTTTCCTTATATTTTATAAAGTCTAACCCTTTCTTTGTGATTTGATTGTAGTCATGAAGGTCGCGTTTGCCCGATTCTGCCAAGCTTAGTAAACGTAGGGAATTGAGTGCACTTCATTATTTTTTAATCTTATTGTTAGATTAGGGATTTTCGTTGAAAGCTACTACCTTTGCATGATATTGTTTTCCTACATTATTTTGATTATTCAAGGCTCTTGAGATGCAACTTAGCCTAAACGAAAGTGACTGATCTTATATTTTGATTCATAATTTTATTTGCTAATAGTTCTCTTTGTTATTTCTCTAATCAATAAGTTGTGCAAGCTCTTAATAAAACCATTGCAAGCATTGTAGTCCTACATCAGGATGGGACAACATAGAGGCCAAAGCTTATAAGAAACACTTTTTAAAATGATCATTCACTTAACGTTGCAATTTCGCATGTTCAATATGATTTGTTTATAATGGGATAAATTTGGCAATTGTGAACTTGGGCTGAAGTTAATGACGCACTGGATGTCTCTCATTGGAGGTAACTCATGAGGGGTCAAATTAAAGAACTCAGAAAGGAGATTAGAGATTGCAGCAGGTATGTGAATCTCTGAAGGAGTGGGAGAGATCTCCTTAAAATGTAAGAAATATAGTGTGACATCCAAATAAAATTCTTTTTTTAACCTTTTGAACCCTAAATTTTCAATGTGGATCCTTGTGGGACTAGGTAAGTCAATAGAGAAGGCTTCATGGGCTAAGGGTGTTGACCCTTCCCGTAACAAAAAAAAAAAAAAAAAAAAAATCAAATCTCACCTGCCCTCTGCCACCCCATGACCTCGGCACGTCGCTCGCACGTCCAAGTTGCATCCTCGCACGTCGAGATCGCACGACTCTCGCGTCGTTAAAAGAGATGGGGAGGAGAGGCTTCGGCATCTATCAGGACTCCCGATACCTCTCTCCCGCTCACTCCTCTCGCAGAAAAAGCTCTCACACTCTCTCTCCCGATCTCCCCTCCCTCCGACGCCGTTCGACCACGCTCCTCCGACCGACTTCCCTCATTCGACGACTTTCCCTTCTCGGTCGGGTCGGATCGGAAGCCAGAACGTGAGCTCGCTTGCTGTGAAGGCGCCTTTCTCCCCTTCGCACGCCCCTCCGACCCCGTCGTGGCTGCGCGACTTCGCTCCCATCGACGACTTTCCCTTCCTGCGATTCGGAAGTCACAACATTTTGATTGGGCTCAAGAACAAGAGCTCGCCGGCTGTAAGGGTAACTTTCTCCTTTTCACGCACTCCTCTCGGCCAAATCCCGTAAATCCCAAAATAAAAAAATGATGATTTTTGTTTTTCTTAATTAATTATAATAATTATTAATTATCTATAATTATTAATTATAATTATAATTTATTAATTAATTATCATTAATTAATATTTAGTAATTAATTATAAATTATAATTATTTGGTTAATTATGATTAATCTCGATTAATTATAATTAGTCATTATTTGATTATAGTTATAATTAATTTACTAAATATAATTAATTAATAATTAATAATTAATTATATATTATAATTAATTAATTATTACGGTAATTAATATTAATTATAATTAATAATAAGAAGAATGCTCGTGCCTCATCCCGCCTTGGTCCTCGAGCTTTCATCGACCACCGTCGGCCCGCCGGCCCCGAAGGTATAATTTCTAAACTCAGGCTTCCGTCCTCGATGTGTACGACGAACCGGAAAACCGCTATACACACCTTTATTGCCCGTGGTGGGATGGGACCTCGGTCCGACGTCTACGACGAGGCGGACAGTCGCCTCCCCTCTCGCTCTTACCTCGTCATGCGTGGCGAGTCAGTGGTCCACCTATGCACGCTTTTCTTAGCGTGGTGGGAAGGGCAACTGGCGCGGCACCTACGATAAGGTAAATGAGCAACCCTCGCCCTCTTATCTCGACTAACGTGTCGGGCCGACGGTCTACCTATGCACGCCTTTATTGAGCGTGGTAGGAGGGGCAACCGGCACAACACCTATGATGAGGTAAGCGAGCGACCCTCGCCCTCCTGTCTCGACATGCGTGTCGGACCGGCAAACCACATAAGCACGCCTTTAGTGAGCGTGGTAGGAGGGAAACCGGTTCGACGCATACGGCGAGGCCAGGCGAGCCTAGTGTACCCTTTTCTTTGCGCGGCCGGAATGATTCATAAGTACCCCCGGGTGGGGGGAAAGAAAACTGCTCTTCTTCTTGCAACAGGTACCGATAGAAGACCCATGCACGCTTTTCTTAGCGTGGTGGGGAAAAAGACTTTACACGGCCGCGGTGTCCTCGAAAGAGGGCACCTACTATGCATGCCTTTATTGCGCGTGATGGGAAGGTCCAGTTTTCTCGTAGTTTTCCCCTAAACGGGGGAGATGCCGGGAGGTTGCCAGAATTTCGGGTGAAATATTACTACACTCGGACCTGTTTTGAACTCAAAAGAACAAAATGTTTGGACCAAATAAGAAAGAGCAGTGAACTGAGGACTTGTGGACCCAAATATGAACAAAACTCAAATGACTCCTAAAGGCCAAATGAAATGAAATCAAAATTGAACTCAAATTCAGATCATTTGAACACAAGATTGAACTTGCAAGGACTTCAGAGGAGCTTGAACAAGCACTTGAATTCGTACTTGAACTCGGGCTGTACGACATTAAGGGGAGACCTATAAACTTGATGAATTCAAGTCTGAATGAAACTAAACTTGGATCCAAACACATACAAGGACAAAGTTTGAATCACGCATGAGGAAATTCAAATTACAAGACCTTGATGCATGAATTCCTACAACAATCCCTACAAATGCCCGTTGATTGAGATGGCGATACGGGAGACCAATGATGGAGGACCTGCCCCCTACAAACAAGTACAATCAAAACACCTGAGATTGGTGAAAGGTGGTTTCAATGCAAAAGCAAGGGCTCTCCTACGAATACTACTAGGAGGTCATAGCGGATACGACTGATCTCCAGCAAATAAATACAACTTACTTGTGGATAACAACAGTGAATTGTATAACGAATCACTGTGGACACGAGTACAGATATCACCTACGACAGCGGTGATCAAAATCTAAAAGTACACCAGGTACAAAGGCAGCCCGATGTATGAAAAGGACACCCCCTGACAGAAAGGGGGGAAATGTTTGAACAAATTAGAACCAAACTTCCTGGTGTTCCAAAGTTTTTTTTTAGTTCTATAATTAAAAAGAGAACAGTTTGGGTGCCCACAAGCACCGAAAATAACAAGTCCACTACACTGACAACCTCAAAAAGAGTTCTATACAAAGCAATGGACTTCAAAGTCCAGAAGAATTCTCCGGTGAATGAGAAAGGGGGGAGTCAACATCAAGACTCACCGCCACCGGATCTGCAACACTGATACAAGCAGACAGAAGGCGTCTACAATCTACAACGCATCGCCACCGGATCTGCAACACTGATACAAGCAGACAAAAGGCGTCTACAATATTCATATTCGGCCTTTAAGGCCTTCAACAAAGAAAATTCATGAACAAAGGCATGAAGCCCACAGAACCCGATCATTCTATACGGATCAATAGGAGTCGACAGGGTTCGAACTATCAAATAGATACACGGTTGTGGGGACCGATGTATTTGTTCCAATACATTCATATTCGGCATTCAAGGTCTGAAATCAAGAAAATTCACAAATCAAGGCACAAAGCCTATAAAAAATCCGATCCTCGAGCAACAGTTTGGTCAAGTTGACAGGGTTCAATCAACTAAAGAGGAAATGACCCCAAAAACTCCGATGATGGTCGTGTTGAATGCATATCTCAACCGGAGGGGTCCATTCTAAATATTTCAAGAATGTCCATTTAATCCAAAACTCCACAAAAATTTCAAAAACCCAAAATATTTAAAAATGAAACTATCTATCCATCAAAACTTAAAGCAAAATCCATCCGCCCTCCGCAATAGTCTGCCGGGGTGGACAAATTCAAATAAACTCTAGCTCACAAAGAGCCAAATGCCTAGTCGAAAATATCACTAGGATCCATTCTTAAACAATCTCCTGCCAGTAAGGACGTGGTACGTGTCCTTTAACCGGCGGTTTGCCGCCAAATGGCACCGCAGGATAAACGGTTATGACGATCCAGGGCCCTCTGAACCGAGTGGTTTTTGCCGCCAAATGGCACCACGAAATACCAGTTATGGCCAGAGCCAATACGCTCCTTATTGGCATCAAATCCTTGAGATATGAATCAATAGGATATGATTGATAGGGCACAAAGCCCTCTGTTAGCTAAGGTGGATCCAAATTTGTTCCCTTAGACAAACATTTAACCCAGGTCTACAAGGTCCCCTTGGACGAAGCAACCCATGGCTGCCGACAAGGATCCTTCTGTCAGGTTGGGTCGACTACCTCTTCTGACTAAGTAGACTAGGGACCACGATGGCCCGGGACGACGGAACCATGGGATCTTGATCGGGTTTATCATCCATTCTCCCACCATCCGCTTTAAGTGCAAGATGGTGCAATTTCTATTTTAAATATCAAATCTGCCCAAATTTCCAAACTTTTCAAACCTTTCCAAATACCCAAATCTAAACTCAATTTCCAATATCCTAAACCTATTGCTGATACTATATGCCAGATATCACGTATATTATACATATCTGATTGACGACTAGCCTTAATCGAAAGTTCTCTCTCATGATCGAGAGGGGTAATTAACTATAGGGGCTTGCGCCTATAGGAAATAAGAACTCAGATCATAAAGTCCTCACAAAATGAGGGCGAAATCTCTGGGTAGTGTCTTATCTACAAAACCATCTGCCTTCCAAAATTTACCCCGGAACTTATTCCGTTAAAACTCCCTCGCTCAAATAAAAAAAGAAAAGAAAAGCGAGAGGAGGCCGGGGCCGAATTTTCGGAGCCCACAAAGGGTGAGAAGAAAGTGAGTGAATCAATAACTATAAGCTAATGCTTAGCTTTTTTCTTATGGGAAATCACAGGTTTTAGGTAAGAAGAGTTTTTATGTGGGGGAAGTACATCCTCTTTCTCATATTGTTTTATAGGGAACAGTTTGATTTCTTATTATCAACTTTGGATGCATTAGTATTTTCTCGACCATAATAAATCATGTCCTTATAATAAAGTTAGGGTCGACCTAAAAGAATATGCACTATGTCAATGGGTGGAACATCACAATGGATCTGATCCTCATCAGTACTTATCTTAATTGGAACCGAGCATCTAGAAGTAACAAATAAAGATGTAGATATTTTTTCATTAAATGTAGGATATTTTTGGACTTTTAAAAGTTCTTTCATCTCAACCTAAGTTCGTTGGCTTCTACCATTCTTAAGTTCTTTGGCTAAGATATTGATTGAATAAATTTTAGCATATCTTATAAGTTTCATTTTGGTAAAATTTGTTTGCTGATTGTCATCCATATTATACCGATAAAAAAATCCTCCACTTGCGTCAACTAGCACAAAAATTATTTGGATAATGGATTCCATTACAAGTTAAGATTTTAATTTTATTTTGGAGCAAGGATCTTCAAGAATCCTACTGTCTTATCTAGGTTGATATCGTTGTATTGAAAGTTTATTAAGTGCATCATCGCTAGGTTCAGGCTTGGTGGGGGTAGAGCCTAACAGTTAAATTTAGTAGTTGGTCTTCAAGTGTTTAAAACATATTTTAAAACATGTTAAACTTTTTATCAATAGCATTCAATTTTCTTTTAGTGGTTTGATAAAAATTGCTTATATTATTTTGCAGTTCTTCAAATTAATTTAAAATGACAACTTTAGATGTGTGGTAATTTCTTTTTTTTGTGTTGATAATGAATGAGAGTAAGATAAGGTGGAAATGTTTTAGATAAGTGAAATTGAGGCTAAGAGAATTTTCAGGATGGGAATGAGGTACAACCACTTATGCCTCAAAATCTCTTTAGTTGAGGTTTTTTGACAAAGTTCTATCTAGTTTTAAAAGCATTGTGTTTACCACTATATTCTAATTCATGTATAGCAACAACAACGTTAAGCCTTTATTCTACTACGTGGGTTCAACTACATGAATCCTTTTTCTCCATTATTTTTTATTAAGAGTCAAATTTCAATTAAAATCATTTAATAAAATGGTAATTTTTAGTATTTTCTAACCAATTCTTTTTAGGTCTACGTCTACCTTTCTTAACATAGGCCAAATCTAATATTATAAAGATTTTTTTTTGTTATGAATTTAAAAAAAAAAGCATTCCTTTCAAATAATAATAATTGCAAAAAACATATATAATGATTATAAAAATATATATTTTTTAGCTATCTTATATTAATTTCAATTCAAAGAAAGACTTTTGTT
The DNA here is from genome assembly GCA_019514585.1 of Dendrobium officinale. NCBI lineage: Eukaryota > Viridiplantae > Streptophyta > Magnoliopsida > Asparagales > Orchidaceae > Dendrobium > Dendrobium officinale. The sequence continues at coordinate 29,560,939 of CM033686.1, read as the reverse complement.
TATGGAACACCCCTTTTTATTGAAGAAATCTTAATAAAATCTTAGGATATGCTATATACACACAACTTTGATAAAAATAAATTCCTATAGAGTTGCCAAATGACATAAAATATTTTAAGTTTTTTTTTGAATAAACTACCAAATAAGGAACCTGAAAGCTTTTGGATAGCAATAATAACCTTGATTGAAGAAAAACAAATCTTTTTTGTAAGATACTTCAAATTCTTCCAATCTTGAAAAATTAGCTCTAGCTGCAAAATTTTTTTATTTCTGCTACAAGCAACATGTGTCTTCAAGTCCTTGACCTTGCTCTGATACGAATTTAATGTAGGGTCAATAGGATCTTATTAATAAAGAAATCAACTTGATTAATATCCCTCTAAGATTGTGATGTAAGGGTTATGTTGAAGGTTGTAAAATGAAAATTCAAATTTTGGACATATTATATGAGTTTTCTTGGATAAAAGTTATGAGGAACTCCATATTGATATTTTGGGATGTTACGAACTAATGGTGTTATTTTTTGGGTTTTTGATTACAATTTGAGAAGTTATGTTATTTTTTATTTTTTTACTCACAACGAGAAATTATCTTTCTATATTAAGATTTTGACTATTGTATCTTAGAGTTATTAGGGATTTGAGGCTTTAGAAGATTGTGAGAGATGTGTGGTGATATTTAGGAGATTTTCGGAGGTTGAATATGTTTTAGGGTTGAGGAAAGCTAGACACAAGGCTAAGTGGAGTTTAAAATGTGTCAGGAAAAGGGAAGACTACGGGTAAGAAGAGATAACTAAAAACTCATCAAATTCCTAGTGGTTTGGCCACCAAGCTTCACTAATGAGTTGAATAGCGACCAAGTCTTTCCATATGAAATTTACATAAACAAAAAATAATTTTTATTCAATTATTTAAAAGTATAAAACAAGGTTCTAATTAGTGGCGGAGCCAGAAGCTCTTTATGGCGGGTGCCCAAATCTTTTTTACGTTAAAAAAAGATGCATGTATGGCATGTTTAAATATTCTTTCTATGTTCTATTTCTGATTCAAAATATTAAAATTATGATAAAAATATTTTTATTTTGATTTTTTTTTATTATAAGATCTAACATAAGAAAATGAGAGATGATAATTAGTTCTTGTTCAATGGATGAAATACCTTGAGAAGAGTGCACTGCAATCACATCTATGGTGGTACACTTTTCACACTTTTGCTTCTTTTCACCATGCTTCATGCTAAAATGCTTCTTAATACTAGTTAGGCCTTCGAGCGCACATGTTGGATCATGGAGGACGCACGTGACCTCAGGGAAGATGTATACCTTCTTCCTCATCACCTTTCTACTCACCTTCTTCAGTTTCCAGCGGGGTTGGAAACCTTGGCGGAGTTTTTGAGGCTAACTCTGACTAGAGGGTCGTCGAGGACAGCTAGTGCATCCTCCATGAGATCCGCTTCGATTTCGAACCTACTGAGGTTGTTGCTGCTCAATTCTCAATTGCTGCGGTTGTCAACATCACAATCACCGACAACATCACTCTTGTTGGAGCTGATGCTACAGTCTATTCCCCCACAGGCCCCCCGAATCTGTTAGTTCTATTTATAAGCCTAGACTAGATGATTTTGAAAAGCTTTATGAGCCAATAAAGTACTATTACATGGATTATTAATATGTCCTAATACAAAGGGATAAAAAATAATAGAAATAAAAGAAAATTAAAAGTTTTCAAATACATGAAAATTTGGATTGGTCAAACCATGGTTTAAAATTGCGCAATATGAGGCTCGCCTTGTGGCCTGCCTTTGCGCAATTCCAATAAAAAATGCCTCGAGTTTTTTTTATGAGGCTTGCGCCTCAACTTGGTTGAGCCCCGCCTTGAGGCCCGCCTCGCCTCACTGCTTAAGGCTTACACCTCACACTATATATATGAAAACTTACATAAATCTTGAAGTAAATGCCCAACATTGGACCCTATAGGAGAGGAGGAAGGGGAGAGAGCAATTCACCATAATGATGATTCAAATGAGGAACCCCTTAGTGATGACAGTGCTGATGACTTATGAGTTCCTATGTGATATGTCATTGCTATTTATTTTTGGAAATTGGAATTATATGTTAATGAAAAGAATACTGCGATTTGGGAAAGATAAAATTTTGAGTTGAACTATATTTCATGTTGTCTTATTATTGAGATATTTTGATTTCACTTCATATCTTATGCTTTTTTATGTTTTATATTATTCACTCATTAGTATATAAAAAAATTATCTTTTTTATGTTTACGCAATCTTTTGATTTTGAGGCTTACGCCTCAAAACGCATTGAGGCTTACGCCTCGCCTCACGAATGAAAAACGCCTCAATACCCGAATACGCAATTTTAAACATTGGGTCAAACAAATAAGGCATGTATTGTAGTCTTGAGTTTAATCAATTGAAGAAGATATTTGCTTTATTGATTGGTATGGCCCACCTACTTATCAAAGGGGTTTTAAATTAAGCTTTTAACTTATTTTCATATTATTTTTAGAGTATGATGGGACATTTATGAGCTTACATAAAAGTTGTGTATGATTAATATCTCAAATTTTAGAGTGAGGTCTTAGTTTGAGATCTTAACTTTAGCCTTCATTTTTGTGTTGCATCAAGCTTATGCTTGAGGCATATTCATTATGTGTGGGCTCCGAAAATTCGGCCTCGGCCTCCACTCGTTTTTCTTATTCGGCAAGGGAGTTTTAACGAACTAAGTTCCGAGGTAAATTTTGGAAGGCAGATGGGTTTGTAGATAAGACACTACCCAGAGATTTCGCCCTCATTTTGCGAGGACTTTATGATCTGAGTCCTGGTTTCCTATAGGCGCAAGCCCCTATAGTTAATTACCCCTCCCGATCACGAGAGAGAACTTTCGATTAAGGCTAGTCGTTAATCAGATACGTATAGAAATACGTGTTATCTGGCATATAGTAGCAGCAATGGGTTTGAGAGTTTGGAATTTGGAGAACTGGATTTGGATTTGAGATTTGAGTTTGGAAAATGGTTGGAGAATTGAATATTTAAAAATAGAAATTTGCACCATCTTGCACTTAAAGCGGATGGTGGGGGAATGGATGATGGACCCGATCAAGATCCCATGGTTCCGTCGTCCCGGACCATCGTGGTCCCTGGTTTACTTAGTCAGAGGAGGTAGTTGACCCAACCTGACAGAAGGATCCTTGTCGGCAGCCATGGGTTGCTTCGTCCAAGGGGACCTTGTAGACCTGGGTTGGATGTTTGTCTAAGGGGACAAATTTGAATCCACCTTAGCTGACAAAGGGCTTTGTGCCCTATCGATCATATCCTATTGATTCATATCTCAAGGATTTGATGCCAATAAGAAGCGTATTGGCTCTGGCCATAACCGGTATATCGTGGTGCCATTTGGCGGCAAAACCACTCGGTTCAGAGGGCCTCGGGTCATAACCGTTTATCCTGCGGTGGCCATTTAGCGGCTGACCGCCGGTTAGAGGACACGTACCACGTCCTTACTGGCAGGAGATTGTTTGAGAATGGATCCTAGTGATATTTTCGACTAGGCATTTGGCTCTTTGTGAGCTAGAGTTTATTTGAATTTGTCCACCCCGGCAGACTGTTGCGGAGGGTGGATGGATTTTGCTTTGAGTGATTGATGGTTTGATTTCAAATTTAAATATCTTGGAATTTGGATTTTGATAGACACTTGAGTGAGATTTGAAATATTTGTGAACCCCTCCGGTTGAGATCTTTGTCCAACACGGCCATCATCGGGGTGTTTGGGGGTCATTTCCATTTGATTGAACCTTGTCGACCCTATCAACTTATCGATAGGGGATCGGGTTTCTCGTAGGGTTTGTGCCTTTGTTTATGAATTTTCTTGATTTTAGGCATTGAAGGTCTAAAAAGAATGTATTTAAACAAATACACCGGTCACTACAACCGTGTATCTATTTGATAGTTCGAACCCTGTCGACTCCTATTGATCCGTATAGAAGGATCGGGTTCTTTAGGCTTCATGCCTTTGTTCATGAACTTTCTTTGTTGAAGGCCTTAAAGGCCGAATATGAATGTTGTAGACGCCTTCTGTCTGCTTATATCAGTGTTGCAGATCCGGTGGCGTATGTTGTAGATTGTATTTACCCCTTGTGTACCTATGTGTATACAAACTACGGTGTACGTGTAAGGGTATTTTAAAATATTTGTAGTTGTGCATGTATTTGTCATTTGAATGCACAACATTTCCTTGAAGAGCTTATACACGCCTTCTGTCTGCTTTCATAAGTGTTGCAGATCCGGTGGCGTGGCTTATTTGGATGTCATGAGGTGTTTCCTCATCTTGACATTAATTCCCCTTTCTCAATCACCGGGGATGGGTCTTTCTGAACTTTGGAGTATTGGACTTGATATTGACTCCCCCTTTCTCATTCACCGGGGATGAATTTTCTGGATTTTGGAGTCAAAGACTGTTGATTTTGGGAGAACTCCTTTTAGGATCTTCGGTGTAGCAGACTTGTTATTTCTGGTATTTGTGGGTACCAGAACTGTTCTCTTCTTAATTATAGAACTAAAAAGAGATTTTGGAACACCAGGAAGTTTGGTTCTAATTTGTTCAAACATTTCATTCCTTCTGTTACAGGGTGTCCTTTTTCGTACATCGGTCTGCCTTTGTACCCGGTGTACTTGGAGATTTTGATCACCGCTGTCGTATGTGATATCTGTACTTGTGTCCACAGTGATTCGTTGTTCTTACGATGTATCCACTGTTGTTATCCACAAGTGATTTGTACTCATTTGCAGGGACCCGTTATGTCCGCTACAACCTCCTAGAAGTATTCGTAGGAAATCCATTGTCCTTGTATCATACCCACCCTTTCACCAATCTCAGGTGGGTCTTGATTGTATTTGTTTGTAGATGACGGATCCTCCATCATTGGTCTCCCATATTACCTTCTCAATCAACAGGCAATTGTAGGGATTGTTGTAGGAGTTAACACATCTTTCGTGTGTACAGGGATTTCATCCCCTGCTTGTAACTTGTTAATTTAGAGAACTGTGCATTTAGACTCTGATTGGTTCATTCATCCAAAGCCCATTTCTATGTATTCCATTGAACCCAAGTTCAAGGTTCAACTCATGCTTGAATCTTGTGTGTTGTTCTTGAAAGTTCAAGTTCTTCATTTGCATGCCATTTATGTTTGAAGATATTCTGACACTAGTCCTTTGTTTACATCAAACATTTATATTCATTTGAGAACTTGGGACTTTCACATCTTTAAGAGCATTAAGATCTGATTCCTTGCAATTCGTATTGAGTTTAAGTGTAGTTCAAAGTTTTGAATTCAAGTCCAGCTCTTTGTGGTCCACATTAAGATCTTCGTAGCTCATTTGCAAGTTTAGGTTCTTGTAGTTTTGTTGAGTTCAAGTTTGAGTGCATCATTTCAAGTGATCAGATCCATAGATCCCTGAATTCAACCCGGTCTGAGTTCTGAGTGCAAGTCCAAGTTGATTTTGGTTCAGGATCTTCTGAAGTTCTTGCAAGTTCAGCTGAATATTCAAATTGATTTGCATTTGATTCCAATTTGATTTTATTTCATTTGAATTCGAGCCTTGATTAATCATTTAGATTTTTAGAAATCATTTGAATTTTGATTCTGATTTAGGTCCACAAGTCCTCTGTTCTTCGTATAGGTCCTCTATTCATTTTAGTTCAATTTATGTACATTTCTGTTCAAGTACAGGTCTTCTGCATTGTTGCCCAAGAAGATTTTCAAATTGTTCAAGTCTTTGTAGATTTCAGTGAAAATTTCGGCAGCACCCCGGCATATCCCCCGTTTGGGAGAAAATTGGGGAGCTGGGCCTTCCCACCACGCTACTAGAGCGTGTATGGTAGGTGTCCGTAGACACCGCGGCCGTAGTAATTTTCATCCCACCACGCTACAAGAGCGCGTATGGGGCCTTCAGCAGTATCCGTACCAGAACAGCAGTGACGTACCAGAACAACAGTGACTCTCCCCACCACGCTACAAGAGCGTGTATAGGGCTTCCCCACCTCGTCGTATGCTCCGCACCGGGCTCCCTCCTACCGTGCTACAAGAGCGCGTATAGGTGGTTTCCCGGTCCGTTGCAAACGTCGAGAATGAGATTTTTGAACATCGTACCTTTCGTAGCAGTGTCGGCGGTGTCGGTGTCGAGGTCGAGGTCGAGGACCGTCCCCACCACACTACAAGAGCGTGTATAGGGCTTACCCGCCTCGTCGTATGCTTCGCACCGGGCTCCCTCCTACCGTGCTACAAGAGCGCGTATAGGTGGTTCCCCGGTCCGCTGCAATGTCGAGGACGGGGTTTAAGTTAGAATTTTATACCTTTGGACTCGACGGCGGCTGTCGGCTCGAGGATCGAGACAAAGGGGCATGCATTTTTCTTTTTTTATTTCAATTAAAATATTGATTATAATTAATTATTAACTATAAATTTTTTAATTAATTATGTTTATAATTAATTAAATTAATTAATTATTATCATAATTAATTAAAATAATTAATCATTTTTATCTTTAATTAATTATAATTAATTAATATTAATTAAATTTAATTAATTAATAATAATTAATTATGATTAATAAAAAAATATATATAATTAATTAAAGTTAATCTTGACTAAATTATTATAATTAATTAACATTAATTATACTAACTATAATTAATTAAAATAATTAAAGTTAAAATTAATTAAAATCAACTTTAATTAAAATAAACTAATTACTCTCTCCCTCTACCTCTCTGTTTGGCGAATTTACAGGATTTGGCCGGACAAATGCACGGGAGAAAGTTACCTTCACTTCCAGCGAGCTCCTCTGCTTGCTTCCGATCAAAATGTAGTAACTTCTGATCCGTTAGGAATGTCGCCAAAGGAGAGAAGTCGAACAACCAGGAAGGAGCCGAAGAAGCACTCGGGAGGGAGAAAGGGTATTCAAAGCCGGCGATCTCTCGTTGTTGCTTCCGATTTGGATGCCGTAACTTCCGATCCCAACAGGAATGGAATGTCGTCGAAGTAGTGAAGTCGAACAACTCAAGGAGCCGAAGAACCGATCGAAAGGGAGAAAGCTATCTTCACTGCGAGCGGGTCCTACAGCCGCTTCCGATCAAAATGTCGTAATTCCGATCCGACTGCACAGCTAGCGAGTTCTCGTTGTGGCTTCCGATTGAAATGTCGTTGATGGAGCGGAGTCGAACAAAGAGAGGGAGAATCGGGAGAGAATCAGAGCGGAGGAACGAGAGCAGCGAGAGCGAGAGTCGTTAACACGACGTAGAGGGACATCCGATCGTGCGAGGTCGTGGGCGACGACGTGCTGAATTCGGCGCCGGACAGGTACGTGGATTTTAATTAATTTTTTTTGTTTTTTCTCTCTTTTGTTTTATACAACAGGTCAACAAATGCCCCCCAACAAATGTGGTAGGCGTCTGGAGCGGGCCACGTTTGTTGCATGCTGATTGACCCTGTGGATCTCTAGATATCTATTGTAGATGTCACACAAGGGTTTTCATTTAGTGGATCTCCAAAAATTTATTTGGATGTCACACTACAATTTTTCTTTAGTGGATCTCCAAAATTTATTTGGATGTCACACTGAGATTTTCTTTTAATGGATCTCCAAAATTTATTTGGATGTCACACTAGTCTTTCTTTCTCTACTTGCTCTTCTAGATTTATCCACATATGGTTGATATCTTATCTTTATGGATAGATGCTAGTGGATAGCATATGCTCAATATTCTTCCATCATCTGGTTGTATCTTAATGAAATTTTAAATATTTATTTGGGGATCTCGGCATGCAGTGTGATGTCGACCCAAATAAATATTTAAAATGCCCCCAGTTTTTAGGGACATTTATAGATGTCATTCAGGGAACTCATTCTGCAACTTTAGCTAGAGCCCTGAGATTTTGATCCTTCTGTCCTAAGCTTTGTGCTGCGGACTTGGTGAAGGGTTGTCTGATTTGTCTTTGATGACTTGTCAGAAGATTTCTTTTCCTTCTACCCTTTGCTTCTAGCTTTGGCGGGCTTGATGAAGGGATAGATGCCGGCGACCTAAACCCTTAGGTTTACATTAGATCGATGGCGAGAAGTCATCGGTCCAGAGCTTTGTGCATAACGGACTTGTTGATGACGGAATCCTTTTAGTTCAGCTTATGGCCTTTCATGAACTTTGGGATGGTTTTCTTCGGTCCTTTGCTTTGTGCTTTGATGGACTTGTTGAAGAAAAATTCCTTCGATCCTCGCTTTGTGCTTTACGGATTTGTTGAAGGATTTGCAGGTTTTGGATTCAATTGATAATACCGAATGTAGGTAGTATCTTGATCCTAAACCCCTTGAGAAGACTTACATCTGAATCACTTGAGTTTATCAGATCGGGAGAGCTGGGATTTGACAGCTCTTCGTCCTCTGGTTGCTGAGATGGGGGTTCCTCTACTGCGGCCTTTCCTGTAGCTTGTTGAGTAGATGGAGCTGCCAGCGATCCGGCCATATTTGGGCTTGTTGGATCCGACCTCTTACACCCATTCAGACTTCAGACTCGAGCCATGAGAATTGCGCTTCCCAATGCTGATTTTGCTGAAGTTGACAGATTTTGAGTTATCCTTTATGGTTTTAGATTTTGGAGCCTACGAAGATTCAGTAGTTGCTCGAGACTCATCTTCTCTTAGAACTTTGATTCTCCAGTCATTTTGGAGAACTTTGCAGACTACGATCACTTGAACTGGTCTAGTCAAATTAGCCTTCGTACTTTCTTCAGTCCCTACTGACGGGTTGACGAAGTGGGGGTTCCGCTGCTACGGCCGTTCTTATGACTTGTTGAGTAGACGGAGCTGCCAGCGATCCGGCCATATTTGGGCTTGTTGGATCCGGCCTTTTACACCCATTCGAACCTTAAGCTTCAGGCTGTTGAAAGACTTCAAGCTTTTCCGGCTCAATTTTGTAAGAGTAGTTTCAAAAGTCCCTTTCTTGACCTTTAAACCTTAGTTTGTTGAAGAAGGTGTTGTCTCGATCTTTGAGAGATCACCTGCATATACTTTGAAAAACAAGTATCTGTATTCTTTAGCACAAAAGAATATTTGAATTGATAATTTTAAATATTTATTCGGGGATCTCGGCACGCAGCGCGATGTCGACCCGAATAAATATTTAAAATGCCCCTGTCTCACAGGGACATTTTAGAGCAGAATAGGATTGGAATTTTGAGATTTTAAATATTTGTTTAGGGATCTCGGCACGCAGCGCGAGGTCGACCCGAACAAATATTTAAAATGCCCCCAGTCCGACGGGGGATTTTGAGATGTATTCTCATAACACAAGAGAATTCCGAAATATAGAATATATACGCTAATAAACATGTATGAAAACATAGCGTATTAAACATGACATCTGCTTGAGCAATTCATGCATAATATTTCTTCAGGTATCTGCCATTGATCGGCGGCATGGGCCTCTGACCATTCAGATCAATGAGTTGATAAGCTCCTCCTTGAAATACCTTCTCGATGACGAAAGGTCCTTCCCAATTGGATACGAATTTGCCACCGATTTTTCGGTGTGGGATGATTGGTCTTCTCTGCACCAGGACCAATTCCCCTTCTTGAAATGATCGAGGACGCACCATTCGATCAAAAGATTTTGTCATCCTTGCTCGATAAATTTTCAGATTTTGTTGAGCTTGCAACCTGATTTCATCGAGTGCATCAAGCTCCTCCATTCTTAGACGAGCATTTTGTTCTTGAGTTAGCTCATTCTGGACAGCAACTCGAAGAGATGGAAGTTCAACTTCTAGTGGAAGTACGGCCTCAACTCCGAATACCAGAGAATAAGGAGTGGCTTTGGTCGGCGTTTTGTAAGTTGTACGATACGCCCATAGCGCTTCTGCCATTTTCGTATGCCATTCTCTTTTGTTCTTAGTAAGGATTTTCTTCAACAATTTCACCAGTGTCTTGTTGAAGGCTTCTGCCAGGCCATTTGCTCTTGGATAGTAAATGGAAGAGTACCGCCAATCAATTTTGTGCCGATCAACGAACTTATAGATTTTTGTACTCTTGAAAGCAGTTCCGTTGTCTGAGATTATGCGGCGTGGCACACCGAATCTGTAAACAACATTGTGGGTGAAGAAGTTGATCACGTGCTCGGACGTAACTTCTTTAAATGGAGCCGCTTCTGCCCACTTGGAGAAATAGTCGGTTGCTGCCAAGATAAAGCGGTGTCCTGCTGATGACGGCGGATCTATTGGCCCGATAATATCAGTACCCCAACATTCAAATGGCCAGGATGCTATCGTAGGGTGCAGTGGATTTGGCAGTTGATGTATAACATCACCGTGGATCTGGCACTCATGGCACCTCTTAGCATGATTGATACAATCTCTGACCATGGTCGGGCCAATAATAGCCCATTCTTTTGATTTTGACTGCCATCTTGGGACCTGATTGGTGCGCTCCACAAAGTCCTTCGTGAACTTCTGCTAGCACTTTATCAGCTTCTCGAGTTCCTAGGCACCTTAGCCACATTTGATCGAAAGCACGCCGATACAATGTGTTATTGACAAATGCATACCGTAGCGCTCTCTTTCTGATTTGAGCAGCTAATGATTTGTCTGTTGGCAATTTACTTTCTTTAAAGTAGTCAATGAAAGGCAGTCTCCAGTCATCTTCTTCCTCGACATCTAGGCAATGCCACCATGATTTTGAAGCTTGACTGGCCTTGCGTCTTTTCTTAGGAACTTGCTGTTCTTCAGACTGATCTTCAGGATCAACTGATTGGGGAGATTGAGGATCAACCGGAGTTGTATCCTGCTGGCTTGAATTTGGTATTCCCTCTGCCTGCGGGAATTGTAGTAATGCTGACTCTAGAATCCGCCGATTGTGCACCATAATTATTATAGGCCATTCGTCGTCCATATTCGTCATTTTTTTAGCCAATTTGGCAAGAGAATCAGCTTTGGCATTTTGTCCCCGTGGAACTTGAGTTAATTTAACAGCTGGAATTTGCTTCATAAGCTCAAGAACTCGCCGATGATAACAGGCCAACTCAAACTTGGTAATTTTGTAAACTCCAAGTACTTGATTTACAACAAGTTGAGAATCGCCAAAGATTTGGAGATTTCGGATTCGAACATCGATTGCAATCTCCAACCCAGCTATTAAAGCTTCATATTCAGCTTTATTGTTGGTCCGAGGCTCAGTCAAACTGAATGAGAATCTCATTATGCCTCCCTCGGGCGCCACGAAAATGAGTCCGATTCCGGCTTGAGCTTTCTCTAGATTTGGAGGCCGAGCACGTTTAATTGATGATGCTCCATCAAAGTACAGTTCCCATACTCGTAGCATCTCATCTTCTTCAACGTTCATGATCTGCTCGTCAGGTAGATCATCATTGAGCGGTGAATCTGCAGGGATAGGATGTGCTGCAAGAAAGTCTGCTAACACCTGCCCTTTCACTGCTTTCTGTGGTACGTATGTGATATCAAACTGCAGGAGTATCACTGCCCACCTTGCCAAACGACCTGTCAACGCTGGTCTTGTCATCAAGAACTTCAGTGGATCGATCTTTGATATCAAGATGATTTTGTGAGATAACATATAATGGCGGAGCTTCTGAACTGCGAAAATCAAAGCCAAGCAATGCTTCTCAATTGGAGAGTAGCGGATTTCTGCCCCTATCAATCTTCGACTGATGTAGTACAATGCATTCTCCTTGCCTTCTTCATTATGCTGGGCCAATATTGCTCCAAGGGACTCTTCTAGTGCTGCCGTGTACAGTATAAGAGGCTTCCCGGGGATTGGCACCGTAAGAATAGGCGGATTTAACAGATATCTTTTGATGCTATCAAATGCTTCTTAGCACTCTTCGTCCCATTTGAAACGGACATCTTTCTTCATTAGTTTTGAAAACGGCTGGCACCTACCCGATAGATTTGATATGAATCTCCGAATGAAAGCCAGTTGCCCTTGTAAAGAACGGAGTTGACGAAGGTTCTTTGAAGGTGGCATCTCCATGATTGCCTTGATCTTATTGGGATCGACTTCAATTCATCGATGTCGAACAACGTATCCCAGGAATTTGCCTGAGGATACCCCAAATGCACGTTTGAGAGGGTTCATCTTCAGATCATATTTTCTGATCCTTTCGAACACAGTCCTCAAGTCATCAAGGTGGTCTTTTCGATCTGTACTTTTAATGACCAAGTCATCGACATAGCATTCGACCTTCTGATGAATCAAATCATCAAATATACGAGTCATCGCCCGTTGATAAGTGGCACCAGCATTCTTCAGGCCAAAGGGCATGACTGTGTAGCAGAATATGCCTATAGGCGTTCTGAATGATGTATGTCTTTCATCTTCAGGTGCCATTTTGATTTGATTGTAGCCCGACGATCCGTCTATGAAAGAGAACATATCGTAGTTGGATGTATTGTCAACTAGAAGCTCTGATACTGGGAGCGGAAAGTCATCTTTCGGGCGTGCCTTATTGAGGTCCCTGAAGTCAATGTAGATACGAATCTGGCCATTCTTCTTCTTTATAGGGACGATATTGACAATCCAGTCAACATACTTCTCTTCTTGGATGAAGCCTGCTTCTATGAGCTTCTTTGTTTTTGCAATCACCTGCTCTTCAATCTCCAATCTCATTCTCCTTGGAGCTTGCTTGACGGGTGCTGCATCAGGCTTGATGGCCAATTTGTGAACTGCCACATGAGAGGATAAGCCAGACATTTCAGCATATGCCCAAGCAAAACAATCCCTGAATTCACAGAGGAGCTCTTTTATTTCTTCTACTTAGTCTTTTAAAAGAATGACACTGATGAATGTCAGACAAAGATCTTCCTCAGTCTGAGAAGATATAGTTGAAAAGTGATGTGATTTCTTGAAGTATTCTTCAAGATGTCGACCATCAAGAAGATTATCTGTATGAGTCATCTTTGGGACCCACTTTTGACGAATTTCTTTAATAGTGGATCTCTAGGGGTACACACTAGATGTCACACCATTATTTGAATATATATTTTTTCTAGAGATGTGAGTCTCTATATTTATTTTTCCTTTATGCCGGGACCTTTCGGCAGTGGGTTCTTGGATATACATCCAAGTTTCACACCCCGATGCTCACCGTACATATCTTAATTCTTTTTTGTTTTACCATCATAAAAGATGGAAACTTTTAGCTCTATCGGGACCTTTCAGTGATGGATCTTTGGACATAAGGACCAAATGTCACATCCTGATGTTCACCGTACAGAACTCAGTATAGATTAGCTGCTACTATAGCCTATAAGTGACTAGCCAGAGATGGAAAGAGAAACCATTCCCCAGCGGAGTCGCCAGAAATCTGTGGGCTCCGAAAATTCGGCCTCGGCCTCCACTCGCTTTTCTTATTCGGCAAGGGAGTTTTAACGAACTAAGTTCCGAGGTAAATTTTGGAAGGCAGATGGGTTTGTAGATAAGACACTACCCAGAGATTTCGCCCTCATTTTGCGAGGACTTTATGATCTGAGTCCTGGTTTCCTATAGGCGCAAGCTCCTATAGTTAATTACCCCTCCCGATCATGAGAGAGAACTTTCGATTAAGGCTAGTCGTTAATCAGATACGTATAGAAATACGTGTTATCTGGCATATAGTAGCAGCAATGGGTTTGAGAGTTTGGAATTTGGAGAACTGGATTTGGATTTGAGATTTGAGTTTGGAAAATGGTTGGAGAATTGAATATTTAAAAATAGAAATTTGCACCATCTTGCACTTAAAGCGGATGGTGGGGGAATGGATGATGGACCCGATCAAGATCCCATGGTTCCGTCGTCCCGGACCATCGTGGTCCCTGGTTTACTTAGTCAGAGGAGGTAGTCGACCCAACCTGACAGAAGGATCCTTGTCGGCAGCCATGGGTTGCTTCGTCCAAGGGGACCTTGTAGACCTGGGTTGGATGTTTGTCTAAGGGGACAAATTTGAATCCACCTTAGCTGACAAAGGGCTTTGTGCCCTATCGATCATATCCTATTGATTCATATCTCAAGGATTTGATGCCAATAATGAGCGTATTGGCTCTGGCCATAACCGGTATATCGTGGTGCCATTTGGCGGCAAAACCACTCGGTTCAGAGGGCCCCGGGTCATAACCGTTTATCCTGCGGTGGCCATTTAGCGGCTGACCGCCGGTTAGAGGACACGTACCACGTCCTTACTGGCAGGAGATTGTTTGAGAATGGATCCTAGTGATATTTTCGACTAGGCATTTGGCTCTTTGTGAGCTAGAGTTTATTTGAATTTGTCCACCCCGGCAGACTGTTGCGGAGGGTGGATGGATTTTGCTTTGAGTGATTGATGGTTTGATTTCAAATTTAAATATCTTGGAATTTGGATTTTGATAGACACTTGAGTGAGATTTGAAATATTTGTGAACCCCTCCGGTTGAGATCTTTGTCCAACACGGCCATCATCGGGGTGTTTGGGGGTTATTTCCATTTGATTGAACCTTGTCGACCCTATCAACTTATCGATAGGGGATCGGGTTTCTCGTAGGGTTTGTGCCTTTGTTTATGAATTTTCTTGATTTTAGGCATTGAAGGCCTAAAAAGAATGTATTTAAACAAATACACCGGTCACTACAACCGTGTATCTATTTGATAGTTCGAACCCTGTCGACTCCTATTGATCCGTATAGAAGGATCGGGTTCTTTAGGCTTCATGCCTTTGTTCATGAACTTTCTTTGTTGAAGGCCTTAAAGGCCGAATATGAATGTTGTAGACGCCTTCTGTCTGCTTATATCAGTGTTGCAGATCCGGTGGCGTATGTTGTAGATTGTATTTACCCCTTGTGTACCTATGTGTATACAAACTACGGTGCACGTGTAAGGGTATTTTAAAATATTTGTAGTTGTGCATGTATTTGTCATTTGAATGCACAACATTTCCTTGAAGAGCTTATACACGCCTTCTGTCTGCTTTCATAAGTTTTGCAGATCCGGTGGCGTGGCTTATTTGGATGTCATGAGGTATTTCCTCATCTTGACATTAATTCCCCTTTCTCAATCACCGGGGATGGGTCTTTCTGAACTTTGGAATATTGGACTTGATATTGACTCCCCCTTTCTCATTCACCGGGGATGGATTTTCTGGATTTTGGAGTCAAAGACTGTTGATTTTGGGAGAACTCCTTTTAGGATCTTCGGTGTAGCAGACTTGTTATTTCTGGTATTTGTGGGTACCAGAACTGTTCTCTTCTTAATTATAGAACTGAAAAGAGACTTTGGAACACCAGGAAGTTTGGTTCTAATTTGTTTAAACATTTCATTCCTTCTGTTAGAGGGTGTCCTTTTTCGTACATCAGTCTGCCTTTGTACCCGGTGTACTTGGAGATTTTGATCACCGCTGTCGTAGGTGATATATGTACTTGTGTCCACAGTGATTCGTTGTTCTTACGATGTATCCACTGTTGTTATCCACAAGTGATTTGTACTCATTTGCAGGGACCCGTTATGTCCGCTACAACCTCCTAGAAGTATTCGTAGGAAATCCATTGTCCTTGTATCATACCCACCCTTTCACCAATCTCAGGTGGGTCTTGATTGTATTTGTTTGTAGATGACGGATCCTCCATCATTGGTCTCCCATATTACTTTCTCAATCAACAGGCAATTGTAGGGATTGTTGTAGGAGTTAACACATCTTTCGTGTGCACAGGGATTTCATCCCCTGCTTGTAACTTGTTAATTTAGAGAACTGTGCATTTAGACTCTGATTGGTTCATTCATCCAAAGCCCATTTCTATGTATTCCATTGAACCCAAGTTCAAGGTTCAACTCATGCTTGAATCTTGTGTGTTGTTCTTGAAAGTTCAAGTTCTTCATTTGCATGCCATTTATGTTTGAAGATATTCTGGCACTAGTCCTTTGTTTACATCAAACATTTATATTCATTTGAGAACTTGGGACTTTCACATCTTTAAGAGCATTAAGATCTGATTCCTTGCAATTCGTATTGAGTTTAAGTGTAGTTCAAAGTTTTGAATTCAAGTCCAGCTCTTTGTGGTCCACATTAAGATCTTCGTAGCTCATTTGCAAGTTTAGGTTCTTGTAGTTTTGTTGAGTTCAAGTTTGAGTGCATCATTTCAAGTGATCAGATCCATAGATCCCTGAATTCAACCCGGTCTGAGTTCTGAGTGCAAGTCCAAGTTGATTTTGGTTCAGGATCTTCTGAAGTTCTTGCAAGTTCAGCTGAATATTCAAATTGATTTGCATTTGATTCCAATTTGATTTTATTTCATTTGAATTCGAGCCTTGATTAATCATTTAGATTTTTAGAAATCATTTGAATTTTGATTCTGATTTAGGTCCACAAGTCCTCTATTCTTCGTATAGGTCCTCTATTCATTTTAGTTCAATTTATGTACATTTCTGTTCAAGTACAGGTCTTCTGCATTGTTGCCCAAGAAGATTTTCAAATTGTTCAAGTCTTTGTAGATTTCAGTGAAAATTTCGGCAGCACCCCGGCATATCCCCCGTTTGGGAGAAAATTGGGGAGCTGGGCCTTTCCACCACGCTACTAGAGCGTGTATGGTAGGTGTCCGTAGACACCGTGGCCGTAGTAATTTTCATCCCACCACGCTACAAGAACGCGTATGGGGCCTTCAGCAGTATCCGTACCAGAACAGCAGTGACGTACCAGAACAACAGTGACTCTCCCCACCACGCTACAAGAGCGTGTATAGGGCTTCCCCACCTCGTCGTATGCTCCGCACCGGGCTCCCTCCTACCGTGCTACAAGAGCGCGTATAGGTGGTTCCCCGGTTCGTTGCAAACGTCGAGAATGAGATTTTGGAACATCGTACCTTTCGTAGCAGTGTCGGCGGTGTCGGTGTCGAGGTCGAGGTCGAGGACCGTCCCCACCACGCTACAAGAGCGTGTATAGGGCTTACCCGCCTCGTCGTATGCTTCGCACCGGGCTCCCTCCTACCGTGCTACAAGAGCGCGTATAGGTGGTTCCCCGGTCCGCTGCAATGTCGAGGACGGGGTTTAAGTTAGAATTTTATACCTTTGGACTCGACGGCGGCTGTCGGCTCGAGGATCGAGACAAAGGGGCATGCATTTTTCTTTTTTTATTTCAATTAAAATATTGATTATAATTAATTATTTACTATAAATTTTTTAATTAATTATGTTTATAATTAATTAAATTAATTAATTATTATCATAATTAATTAAAATAATTAATCATTTTATCTTTAATTAATTATAATTAATTAATATTAATTAAATTTAATTAATTAATAATAATTAATTATGATTAATAAAAAAATATATATAATTAATTAAAGTTAATCTTGACTAAATTATTATAATTAATTAACATTAATTATAATATTTAATTAAAATTAATTATAATTAATTATACTAACTATAATTAATTAAAATAATTAAAGTTAAAATTAATTAAAATCAACTTTAATTAAAATAAACTAATTACTCTCTCCCTCTACCTCTCTGTTTGGCGAATTTACAGGATTTGGCCGGACAAACGCACGGGAGAAAGTTACCTTCACTTCCAGCGAGCTCCTCTGCTTGCTTCCGATCAAAATGTAGTAACTTCTGATCCGTTAGGAATGTCGCCAAAGGAGAGAAGTCGAACAACCAGGAAGGAGCCGAAGAAGCACTCGGGAGGGAGAAAGGGTATTCAAAGCCGGCGATCTCTCGTTGTTGCTTCCGATTTGGATGCCGTAACTTCCGATCCCAACAGGAATGGAATGTCGTCGAAGCAGTGAAGTCGAACAACTCAAGGAGCCGAAGAACCGATTGAAAGGGAGAAAGCTATCTTCACTGCGAGCGGGTCCTACAGCCGCTTCCGATCAAAATGTCGTAATTCCGATCCGACTGCACAGCTAGCGAGTTCTCGTTGTGGCTTCCGATTGAAATGTCGTTGATGGAGCGGAGTCGAACAAAGAGAGGGAGAATCGGGAGAGAATCAGAGCGGAGGAACGAGAGCAGCGAGAGCGAGAGTCGTTAACACGACGTAGAGGGACATCCGATCGTGCGAGGTCGTGGGCGACGACGTGCTGAATTCGGCGCCGGACAGGTACGTGGATTTTAATTAATTTTTTTTTTGTTTTTTCTCTCTTTTGTTTTATACAACAGGTCAACATTATGTTACATATATAAATTGTAGCTCTAAACAACAACAACAATAACAAGTCTTTATCCCAATGTGGGGTCAGTTACATGAATTCTTTCAATTGTGTTATATTAGTAGTCAAATTCTTATCTAAATCTAATAAAAAAATATCATTTCTAATATTTTCTAATCAAGTCTTTTTAGGTCTATCTATACCTATCTTAACAATTTCGTTGCCAAGTCCCAAGTACTGGACGAGAAAAGTGGAGAGTTGTGTTAGGTAAAACTTGTCAAATAATCATGACATGAATTCTTTAATATATTATATTTTTTTATTCAAAGACAAATATAAAATTCATGTCTCTATTTATGAATTGGTGTTATAGTTTTGTTATTATTACGTAATTTGTTTTTTTTTTAATTGTCGAGGTTATGTATATTTATAGGACAACCACTTATTCATATATATATATATATATATATATATATATATATAGAGAGAGAGAGAGAGAGAGAGAGAGAGAGAGAGAGAGAGAGAGAGAGAGAGAGAGAGAGAGAGAGAGAGAGAGAGAGAAGCAAAATAGTCACTCAACTCATTGTGAGGGACTAAAATGATACCAACTCTTTTGAGGGACCAATTTGGTCCCTCAATAACTTAAAATGAACTATTTTTTATTAATATCAAATTTTGGGGTTAATAATATTAAACCAAAGGGTATTTTAGTCATTTTTGAATTAACTTATTTATTAAATGTAATTTTCAAATAATAGTAATTTTTTATAAAATCTTTCTTTAATAAAAAAATTATTAATAATTCTAGTTTTAATTTAGGATCATTATAGACCAGAATTATTAATAATTTTTTATTAAAGAAATATTTATGAACTTTTTTAACGAAATTATATTTTTTAAAAATTATATTTAATAAATAGTTTAATTAAAAAAAATTTCAAAATACCTCTTGATTTAACATCATTAACCCTAAAATTTGATATTAGGACCAAAAAAGTCCCCTTTTAAGGAGTTAAGGAACCAAAATTGATCCCTCAAAAGAAGTGGGGACTATTTTGATCCCTCACAAAAAGTTGGGGACCATTTTGGTCCTTATATATATAAGGCAATGAAAGCCAATACATCTAAATTATCCAAATCAACAAAACTAAAACTTGCATGATGTGAGTGTATTTGATGACAAATTTGAGAATCTTAATATTAATACACTTTTATACTGTTGAATTTAAATTTGTCTTGTTGGTGATACGGTGATACGGTGATACCTGAGAGCTGCAATGGTTTATAGTGCAGAATGTTGACCATTAAAAGAGAAGCATATATTAAATTAAGTGTTGCAGTGATGAGATGCTCAGGTGGATGAGTGGCTTTACTTTTAGAGATATGATATGAAATGAGCATATATGTGAAAAGATTGGAGTAGCTCTAGTGAAAGATAAGATTAGAGAGAGTCACCATAGATGGTTTGGTCACATAAAACAATGGTCTTTTGATGACCCAGTTAGGAAAATAAATGTATTATATTTGACTTATGCTAAGAAAGGTAGAGATAGTCCTATTAAGACTTGGTTAGAAAGTTTTAGAAATGATATTTCTTTATTAGATTTAAATGAGAATTTGACTCTTAACATGACACTATGGAGAAAAAGGATTCATGTCGCCGACTCCACATAGTGGGATAAAGGCTTGATATTGTTGTTGTTGTGATGATACCCGATATTAGTAGTTCAATCTTGTGAGCTTGAGAACCTATCAATGAGAATGGAGATAAGAGAATATTGAGTAGGGAGAATAGGCTAGCAATATCTTCACTATTTCAGTCAAGAATACAAGAGTGACCTCAGGGTCTGAAAAGATCAAAAGAACCCAAAAAAGTTTTTTTGAGAAAGTTTTTTCAATGATTCCTCGTGTCTTTATTTATAGAGTTTTGAGGGCTACATGAAAGACTACACGTAGAAAAACTAGAACATGACAACATGACAAATACCCATACAATATTATATGTAATCTAGGATATCTAGCACCTTTTGATTGGCTACAGAAGGGCGAAGTTAACAGTCTGGTGAGTTGCTTGTTGTTGGGCGAGCTTTAGAGGGGCTTAGTAGGTGTACGGCGAGTCTTGAGAAAAGTCGAACACGTAGTCATTTAGTCGTCTTATGAAGCCGACTAGTAACATAGAAGACTCTGTGTTGCCCTTTGGAGGAAGGCGAGTCGAGGTGTCGGTGGGGATGATGAGTTCCTGAATCTGAGTGAATAAAAGGGTTATTTGAGGTTGTCATTTTCTCATAGGTAAGTTTAGTGTGCTTAGGGAGTAAGAGAGTTTGATTGAGATTAATGGTGATCTTCTTGCTTAGTGAGGAACCTAGTGGTCGCCTGGTATAGGGCGAGTTTCTTAATGCATATGGGTGAGTAACACCCTCTCCTTGGGTGAGTTCCTCAGATAGCTGCTTCATGCCCTGTAATTTTGTTAAAGAATTAAATCCTAAACCTAATTATCTAAACCACAATATAACATATGGGTGTGCACTTCTCGGTGTTATGGCATGCTTTTTGAGGTAATAACTCATTTCTCTAGGTGGTGGCATGCTTCTCGAGTCATCAACGTGTTTCTTGATGTGATGGCGTGCTTTTTGAGGCAGTGGTGTGAGCTTCTCAAAGCAATGACTAACTTTTTGTGGCAGCACATTTTGCGATATTGTTGTGCGCTTTTGGAGGCAACAGGCTTAAACTTGAAAGTTACATTTTTATGCATGCTAAATTAAAAATATTTATATTTACTTATGATGCATGAGTGTTTATCATTGAAAGGCATGCAAAATTTCATTTTTTTTTAAATTTTAAAAGTCGCCCTCTATTAACATGCACGTGTATGTTGTAAATATGATGGTATTGTTTGTGAATTAAATTTCTTTTATTTTAAATAGAAGAGATGTTTAATTTATCTTATCTTGTTCAAGTTCTCATTTAGCATAGTTTGTAGAATTTGATTGTTCAGCTAGAGTTAGAATATCATGTTCTTGTCCATAGGCGAGCTATTGTGTTCATTTCAAGTTTGATGTTTGTATTCAAAATTATTTGTTAAAAGCCATGAATGTTCCATATTGGTGTGTTGTCATTTTGTCCTTAGCGTGCATTTAAATTTTTATTTACTGCATTTTAATCGTGCTGATCAATTTTAAATGTTCATTGTTTAAATGGCATTCAGATAGAATTTTGACAGCTTTTTGGCATCTCCCACACGTAAGGGACATTTAGGGGGGGGGGGGGTGTTAGGCCTACCTATCACGCTTATAGAAGCAACATTGTCAATGTTGTGCAACATTGCGATCGAACTCTTCTTCTTTAACGCGCTTAAAAAATGCATGGGGTCTTCATCATCTGCAAGTGCTAGAATATATCTTTTCTTACGACATTGGAACAACACGAATAAGTACTTATTTTGTAAATTTTTCTATCGCGTTGGAACAACCCGCATACGCACTTAATTTTTGTAAATATTTCTTCCATATTGTAACAAGATGCATGAGTATTTAGTTCGCAAATTTCTCAGCCATATTGGAACAACACACACGAGTTTTTAGTTTCAAGACTTTCGAAATTATACCTTGCATGCGAGGTGAGCGATAAGGACATGATAAGGCAACACAAATTACAAGGGCAAAATTGTAATTTTTTTTCTTTTTTTGACTTTTTTCCTTTTTTGAGGGGCTTGGGTTTGTGTGATAATTGAGAAGGAAATGAGAGTGGGGTTCACTTTGTTTTCCTTTTTAATTATTTGTACCTTATCTGTGGGACACATAGGGTGGCTGCACTATAGGATTTTTTAAATTTAAAATTAGATATATTAATTGATTTAAAAAAAATAATTTATAATTTAAAATCAATGAATAAAAAGAACATAAAGATGTGAATCAACCCCTCGAGCAATTCATCGTTTATTATCTTGATTTGCATCATTGCATGCCATTGCATTGCACGCGTGCAAATTTTTTCTTTTTTCTCATGTGACAACCTATGCAATGTGGGTGTTCTTTCTAGGTAATGTTGATGTTTTGGATGCAACGGCGAAGTCTAATTCACAATTAGAGGACATTCAGGTGACTTCGCGCAATGTTGCAGCTGTAGTCCATCACTTTCGTATTATATTCTCTTGAGTTAATCGCGAGAGGTCTTTGGGTAATTTTGTTGTACTATTTCGTGATTGGACTACGTTTGGCGATTTTGCGTAGCGTCATGTCCATAAACTATCATATTTTTCATCGCTTGATTGAGCACCCCAAAGTGTTTCTTGATTATTCGACGTTTTGAATGTGTTAGTGTAGTGCATTTTGCAAACGGATAATGTTGAGTAATCTTGACCGCGGCCGAGGCATTTTGAACTCATTACGCACAATGTTACGCCAGTCATTCATTGTGTTTGTTGCACTCGATTGCATTGATGCAACATGTATATGGAGGTCAATAATTTTATATTATGCTTACCTTTATGTAATTTGTATGGACTTTACATATTTATATTATCTTGATTGGGGTACTTCACAATCTATTTTTTTAATTCTTAAACCAAAATGATTCAGATGGCAATTGTTATAGAATCCTAAGCTTGTGTAATTTACATGTTTCCTTTTTTCAGTTGCTAGGTTTTTATCGCACATATTTGGTGCAACAAAGAATAAAGCTTATTTGTTCTATAAATTCCTCATGTCTTGAATGATGGGATATATATATATAAAGCACATTAATTCCCAGATATTATTTCTTATCAAATCTTCACATTAAATGCTAAAGCATTGTTGAATGTTTCCTTGAATCTCCCAATTATTCTTTACAGTGTACATCCACATTAAATTTCTCTACTTTAATGATTATTTACTTCCAAAATGCCCATTTAGTTGATTTCATACAACTAAAATCTATCAGTTGCATGTTATGATAGTTCCTGAATTCAGTTTTGGTATATTTGTTACATGCAGCATTTTCGGAATCAATGGCATCTACAGCTAGCCAACCCCAATTTCGCTACACTCAACCACCATCTAAAGTGATTCATCTGAGAAATCTACCATGGGAGTGTACGGAAGAGGAACTCGTTGAATTTGGAAAACCTTTTGGTAAAGTTGTTAATACAAAATGCAATGTTGGAGCAAATCACAATCAGGCTTTCATTGAGTTTGTGAGTTCCAACTCATTGTGATTCCTTACACATCTTGTCCTGACTTAATGGCCTAGTTTTCATCTTCATGGTGTCCGTACTTTCTTCCTGCAGAAAGACTTAAATCAAGCAATTGCAATGATCTCGTATTATAGTTCATCAGCAGAACCTGCACAGGTACGAGGGAAAACTGTCTACCTTCAATATTCGAACAGGCAAGAAATCGTCAATAACAAGTCTACAGGAGATGTTGCAAGCAACGTTTTGCTAGTAACAATTGAGGGTGTGCAGGCTCATTATGTCAACATTGACGTTCTACACGTGGTATGATGAATTTTCTTTATATAGAGGCATATGTATATTGTAACGTTGTAATTTTTTGTTGCCGTAATTCTATTCTGTAATATAATTGGCTTTAAAAATTAGATACTATCTTTTTGACATGAATTTAAATGGATTAGCAGGCCCATGTCAGGGAAACATCTTCATTGGCGGCCTACTGCATCGGGAGAATGCGCATGTGTTTGTCTCCTCTCCCTTGCTTAACGCCATTTCTTAAACTTCTCTCTCTCACCCTCTTCCTCTATCTTGAAGATTTAGGATGTGTGCTTGCTTCTCCTCTCTATCTATTTCCCTTAGCTCTTAAGTCTAAAGGCCGTTTTTTTCCCAGGAATTTAGCTTTTTATATTATTCTGGACAACTTATTTATTCAGAGTTAGTTTTATGATTTAATTCATATTATTTATCTGTAAGTAGATTTTTTCCTTATGATACTTGCGGTTTTCTATTTGGCAGACTTAAAATGCATAAAAGTTTGATCAGTTGCTTAGTGTAATCAACACAATCGAAGTGCCATCAATATCAGTGCTCCTGTCTGATGTATAAAGTGCTAATGATATTAAACCAACCAACCAATCCGAGATTATGAAGTAGAATCATCGTACTTGGAAGTGATCTTTCAAATCACTAAAACATGCCAGCTTATCGGTTAGTTCCTTTGTCATGCCAATCACCACGCACAATGTTCAGTTGACTACTAAAATATTATTCTTAAAGCGTGTTGCCTACTATTAGTTTATAGCCTGTTACTTGGTGTATTAAATTTATCACAAGAAACTTATGTTTTGTCATATAATCAGTACCATATGTTGTTTTAATTCAATATAAGTTGTAGGGGATCAATTCATATTCATACGTTTCCAACTCAGAACTTGTAATTGTTAAACTTCTAGATTGTGTGCAAATATTGAAATATCATCTATGCTGTGCCACCATGGCAAGTACTGGCAAAGAGGTATTGGGAACTAGTATTCTTTCAGAATATTCATGGGAATAGAAAACATACCTAGGAATATTCATTGCAAAGTGTTTTTGTGGTGTCTATTCAGGGGCAGATCCAACCTTATTTTTGAGGGTGGACAAACTCATTATATAAAAAATTAAATGCCAAAAATTAAAGAAATGTATATATGCTAAAATTCTAAGCAAAGTATATTATGTGGGAAAAAGTGGCTTGTGATATTAAGAATATTGCAAAAGATGTGCTTGGAGTTTCAAAGGAAAAAACTTCTAATAGTAAAAATAGTTCGTGGTGGAATCCAAATGTACAAGAAGAGATAAAAAAATAAGAAAATTTGTTATAAAAATTGGCTTAGATGTAAAAATTCTGATAATTGGAAAAGCTATAAAGAGTCTCGTAAGAAATCTAAGAAAGCTATTTGCGATGCAACCCTAGTAATGAGAAATTGTCAATACCATGGTTTCAATCAAAGGATGCCAATTGGATGGGCTTGAATACAGGGCAAAGCAGGTGTGATTGGGATGGTGGCATTTGAACCAATGGGAGGATAGTTGCGGAAAATTGGGGCTTTGTAGTACGAAGACTTTACACAGAGAAGTTCTTTCGCATTGAAAAAGGGTAATGCGATTTTGAGCCAAACAAAAGAATTGCCCCAAAGTTAGAAGCAATATTAGTGTTAAGAGATGAAGTGCCTAAAAGCAATGGTTGAGATTAAGAGGTTTTAAAGTATATTATTTGATGGTTAAGATGTTAGTTTAATAAAGTTTCAAGTACTCTTAAATAATAATATATATAGTTTCTATAATGTTACCGTTAGGGTGTAGGGCGTATTAATATAGATCATTGTTTAAAATTGTGCAATATGAGGCTCGCCTTGAGGCCCGCCTTTGCGCAATTCCACTGAAAAACGCCTCAAGGCTTGCACCTCGAACCTTTTTATGAGGCTTGCACCTCAACTTGGTTGAGGCCCGCCTTTGAGAAGCGCCTCGCCTCACTAGCGTGAGACGATACGCCTTACCTTATATATATTTTTTGTTAATACTTACCTAAATCCTAACTAAAGCTCCAAACAAATCATGCCTTAATGCATCGTCGAGCCACAACAACTTCCTCTCGACTGCCTCATCCTCTAGCCTACCGCCTTCTCTACAGCCACCATTGTCATAGCCACTATCAGGGATCACTGGAAAGCCGCACACTACCACCACCTCATCTAAACAATTTAGGTATTATTCTCATCATTAAATTGATGACAAATATTTATGAAAGACGAAGATGACTAAAATAAATGATGGAGAAGCAGATTGTGAGGCTTGGACTCCATAGGATGAGGCAGAGAAGAGACCAATTTGTTATGATAATGACTCCAATAAAAAACCCCTCATTGATGACCGTGCAGATGATTTCTGAGTTGTTAACAACTATTTTAACTTTCTTTAAGAATTAATTGCGAATGAGTAAAGAAGAGAGAAGGAATTTGAAGTTAAAGTTGATGTTATATGATACTTTTATGCAATTCTTATATTTTATGTTGTTTGTTCTTGGATTTCAATTATATTTCACGCAACTTATCATTTGCCACTTCATGTGCAATTTTTTTCATATCTATGTCAATTTGTTACTTCATAGTTCAATGAAAAGCTAATATGTCATTCTTTAACATATTACTTTAATATTATATAAAAAATAATTTTTAAACTTTATTTTTCCTTCACGCAATTATTGGATTTTGAGGCTTACGCCTCAGAACGCCTTGAGGCTTACGCCTCGCCTCACGAATGGAAAACACCTCAATACCCAATTGCGCAATTTTAAACTTTGATATAGATCTATAACGAGATTGAAAAAATCGCAAATCACATACAGTTTTGTGGATCACAAACTCTTAATTTAAATAATTTTCATCCTATTATATACAACAACAACAACATCAAGCCTTTGTCCCACTACATGGGGTCGGCTACATGAATCCTTTTTCTCCATTGTGTTCGGTTAAAAGTCAAATTCTCATTGAAATCTAATAAAGAAATATCATTTCTAATATTTTTTAATCAAGTCTTTTTAGGTCTACCTCTACCTTTCTTAACATAAGTCAAATCTAATATCTCAACTTTCCTAACCAGGTCATGGCCTCCGTTTAATGTGACCAAACCATCTAAGGTGGCTCTCTCTAATCTTATCTTCCACTGAAGCTACTCCAACCATTTCATGTATATGCTCATTTCGTATCCTATCTCTAAGGGTCAAGCCACTCATCCACCTAAGCATCCTCATCTCTGCAACACTTTACTTAGTATTATGCTTCTCTTTTAATGGCCAACATTCGGCACCATAAAGCATTGCAGGCCGCACCACCATCTTATAGAATTTTCCCTTAAGTTTGAGGGGGACTTTTCTATTGCACAATAAGCCCGATGCATTCCTCCACTTCAACCATCTAGCTTGAATTCTGCTGATAATATCCCCATCAATTTCAACATCACTCTAAACAATAGATCCAAGATATCTAAAACATGTACTCTTATTAATGACTTGATCGCCCAAAGTCACAATTCCCTCACTAGGTCTTTTACTACTAAAATTACACTCTATATATTCAATTTTAGATCTACTCAAGCGAAAACTTTTAGACTCTAAGGTTGACCTCCATAATTCAAGTTTACCTCAACTCCCTCTCTAGTCTTATCAACAAGAAGAATATCAACAACAAAAAGCATACACCAAGGTACATCCTCTTGCAAATGTCTAGTGAGAACATCCATGACTAAAGCAAAAAGATATGGACTATTCTATTTCAGCATTTCTATTTCATTATTTTATTCTTATTGTACCCACAACACTTAACTTTGCATGCATTTGACTGATTAAAAAGGTGGAAAATCATGTCGCCGGGAAATGATAGAAGGCTGTTAGTGGAGCCTTAGTGCATAATATTGTATTAAGGCAATTCCTGAAGCATTAAATCTTTAGCCCTTTTGTTAATTTCTCCCCTTCCCATTCACGCATGAGAGGCCGCTGCTGTGCTGGCTGTGAATTAGCTGAGAGTTGAAGTAGGCGGGCTTCTATGTGGAGCTGAATTCTGCAATGTGTTGCTTGAATTTGGTAAGATAACAGAGTGTGTAAATGCTATATGCTGTATGTTGTGTAATTGTTGAAATAAAATGTTGTATGCTATTGTAATTATTGTAGTGTGCTGTAAATGATGAAATCATTTAGGAAATAACTGAATTGCTGCTGCTATATGGCTGAATTCAGAAATTAGGGAAGGAAAATAGCTAAATGACTGCTGTGATTGATATGGGATGGCTGTAGTTTGCTGTAATAACTGGAAAACAGCTGAATGGTGCAGTTTTCCTTCATTTCTCTCACTCATATGTATCTCTGTTCGCTGGAATGCTGAAGACAGCTTATGGAGGTGCTGAAAATTTACAGCTGATTGTAGAAATTAGGGAAGAGAGCATAGGAAGGAGGTTGGATTGAATGAAGAAGAGCGTAATTGAAGTGATATACAAAAGGAGAAAGTATCAGAATACTTTAGGTTAATTAGTTTACCCAACTGTTCTGGAAGACGAGGTGAGATACCCAAACCATGCTATAGGAATTAGTAAATGTTTTATCTAATTGCAATCTAATTTCAATTCGTATCTATTATGATTATGATGGTTATGATAACATTTATTTTATTTTTACTTCAATTTATTCTTGTATGAACATGTATACATGTATGCATATGTTTATTTCTAGAGTAATATTTATAATAGCATATGTCATGTTGGTTAAAAATGATTGCTATTGAGAAAGTGAAATAAGTCATATATGGGGGATAGACCTGCACAAGTAAAGACGAAAGACCCGACGAGATAAGTTTACACTCTCAATTCTAGATGTTGGGAATATGGACCCAACCTTGAATGAGAGAGCGACATCAATTCTAAAAGTTGGGAAGTTGGACCCAACCTTGAATTGGAAAGATGAAAGGGTGTAATAGTTTCTAGCAATTATATGACTTGTTTAAAGATGTTGAACTGACAGGAAGATTCAAAATAATGCTATGCATTTCTTACTATCAGTATGGAATTTCAATATATTCTACCTATGTTATTATTAATGTTATGAAATTCTTAATTGTTAAACAATGTTATTATTATTTCTTATACATTGTTTGTGTATTTCGTTGAGCTATAGCGTATTAGCAGTGATTGTACTGCAGGGAAAGGGAAGGAGCCCGTAGGCATTAAAGGAGTAACTGTTCTTTTTGAGTGTACATATGTTTTGGGTGTATAGTTAGATCTAAAAAGAGATTTGAATGATGGTTGTACAGGCTTTTGGGTATGTATGTAAATTTTGAAAGTTTCAGTAGAGTTTTGTATTTACTTGCATTACGTGCTTCCTATTGTTAAATATAGAACTTGATATGTTAGGAGAGTCTAAATAGATTTCTTTTTTACTCATCTGATTCTGACAGAAGTGGCTTAGAATGGGTGTCAGTAAGAAGGAGCCTATTTAGATTTTTTCCTTCTCTGTTATACTCCAGGTTGACCATTAGGGATTTGGGCCAACTAGGGTGTGACACATGAACACAGAAATGAGGGAATTGAAGACAACAACCCACGTGGCATATGTACGACCCATGGAAATACACAAAATAGAGGAAATCAAAGCTGGCATCTTGTTTGAAAGTTATAAGTGCTTGTGGAATGCATGAAAGCCATAAAAGCCTGCATGATGACATCAGATAGAGGGGGGAGTTCTGCATCAGATTAGCTTCATTTTTTTCATGGTAAAAGAATTATTTTGCAGGCTGTTAAATTTCATGGTATTTGAAGGCTATTAAGAGTTTGTGATCTGTAGATCTTTTCATCTATAAATCCTTGGGGTTTGAGAAGGGCATTGGTTAACTTTTGTAGGCTTAAAGCCGTTAAAACATTAAATAAATTTTTTAAATGTTTTGGAAAAGGAAAGGAGCCATCATCTTCTTTGAAGGGGTGGCTATGATTAAGCTCTAGGGTCTGATGTAGACAATGGGGGGGGGTCAACACGAGTCCAAAATAAATCAAATTTTGGCTTCCCTTGAGTCTAGTGGCTCAATCAAAATTGAGCTGGAATTTTAGCTCATTTATGAGGTGGATTTTAGTTCATTAAATGGAACTAAAATTTAGCTCATTATTAGCTAAGTTTTAGCTCATATTTATCCTTTATTTTAATGCACTTTTATTTTAGTTTTTAATGTCTTAAAGTTGTCTCTTGAGTTCCAAAAAGGGCTTTTGGAATCCCAAGTTATGTGTTTTGTATTCGCATGCATGACTCCTTGGTTTCCTCCATGGTTTCATTGCATTTGCCCCCTTGGATTCCTGCCGGCTGCCGGTTTCCTGTGCCTGGGCTCTTTTTTCGTGCGGCCTCCTTGGTTCCGTGCGGTTGCTGCTTCGGTTCCCACAGCTGCCACTTCGGTTTCTTGGCTTGGGATGTTTTTTAGGTGTTTTAATGTTGTGATGTTTAGGTTCTTGTGTTAGAATTAATGTTTGTGTCTTTTCATATTCCCTTTCATACCTATATATATGGGGGATTTGTAATGTTTGAAAAAAAGTTGAATGATAAGTTATTTTTGGAAGTTTTAACCTGCGGGTTAGCTTTGGAAATCCTGCGGGCTCTTTCCACCCTTCTTTCTCATCCCCTTCGGAAATCCTGCGGGCTCTTTCCAACCTTTCTTCTCGGGCTTCTAACCTCTTTCGTCTCTCCGCAAGTGCCACTCCACCTGTATCCCTCTTCTCTAATTGCGGCAACTTTAGGGTGTCGTCATTTTGTTTGCAAGAGTCGTTTGTATTGGTGTAAGTTTTCTTTTGTTTAGTTTAAATTGAAATGTGAGAGTTTGGTCTTTCCTACTTCTCGTCCTTAGTCATTTTCGTCGGTAGAAGTCCGTCGTGTCTTTTGTGATCAAGAGATATAGGCTCCCTATATTTTTTTTGATCGCATCAGGGTCCCTGCATGAATTCTCATTTACGTGGATATAGGGGTTGTTTTGACTTCATATTGTTGTCAGTTGACCTAGTTTACAGTGACCTCCTTTATGTTTTCCAACTTCTATATTGTTTGACTCCTGTGTTGATGCATACAAATTTCAGTTTATTTTCATTTTTTTATTGTAATTCAAATACTATAGTTTTTTTTTTTAATTTTTTTTATTCTACCAATGATCATGAGTAGGTAGTGCTTAGGCTTGGCAAACCTTGGGTGTGCTAGCTACTTGGTTTATTTGGTCTTTGGGCTACTGAGTGCTTCTCGGGTTGAGTTGGGCTGCTCGGTTTTGGGCTATGGTTATTTTGGGAGCTGCTTGCTCTAGCTCATAAATGCTTGAGCTGATGTTTAGCTCATTATTACGAAAAGTTATTCCACTTGTTAGCTCATTATATAGAGTGGAATTTCGCCTTTTCCTTTCTCTGTGTCTCTTCGGTTTTTCCCCAACTGGTTCTCCTTCCCGTGGCCTGTTCTGGTCTCCCTGGTTGCTGGTTCCGATCCCCTATGCTGCCCCTTCGCTTCCTCCCTTGGCTGCTTGTCCTGTGGCTGCTTTTCCCGGTTTTTTGTGTGGCCTTTTCGGGTGCTGTTCTGGAATAATTTATGGCCTTTTATTTCCCCTTACCTGATTGATTCGGTTGGAGGTGGAATGGTTGTTTGGCTGCCCCTTTCTCACTTATAAATTGGAGATGTTTTGAAGCATAAAAGGTTGTTGATTTTTGAGCAAATTCTCTACAAAAACATGAGGGTTTCTTCTTTGGAAAAGCTTGAGAACTTATTCCATTTCTCTCTTCCTCTTCTCTATTTCGTCTTGGGCTTCTAACCTCTTCTTCTCTTTGCAGGTTTCACTCCACTTGTTTCTTTCTTCTTGAACTATTAGAAGGTGTTTGTTGGCTGATTTGGTGACATTTGCCGAAGGGGTTTTGTTGGACGTTGGATCTTGTAGCTGTGGTGCACACTTGATTTGCAAGCCCTTAAGCTCTTATTTTACTTTGCCTACTTTTCGTTGCATGTGAGGAAACCGCTTGCCGGTTGTTCTGAAGATAGTGTTTTTTAATTTTAATTTTGTTTTGGTTGTTTGGCTTCGTTGTCTTGGTGTTTGTTTGGATGTCATCATTCTAGTTTGAATTGAGTTTTGTTCTACTAGTCCTAGTGTTCTCCAATTTTGGCTCTTTCTTTCTTGTTTGCCTACACCATGTGTGCATTTTGAGATAGTATGCCTGTGAAGCCTCTTCAAACTTCCATCTTCTTACTTGAGCATGTCCTGCATTTACTTGATACTTTATGCTTTAAAACTATTATCTTATTTACTTATATTATATGCTGCTTCAAGCCAAGCAATACTTTACATTGCTTACATGGATTTAATGTCAATAGATGAGTGAGTACCTCTTTCGTTTTCCTTTTCACTTCTCATTTTGTTATTTTTGACGTGGTTTGAATCCGATATACACTTGACACAGATGAGGGAATTATAATTTTGGCTCATTTTACTTTGCTGCTATTTTATCTAATTTCAGGTTTTTTCTACCTTCGGGTTTGTTCATAAGATTGCCACATTCGAGAAAACAGCTGGTTTTCAGGTAATAACTGCACTTATTTGTACTTTTACAGCATTGGATTCTCAACTTTGCCCTCATGAGATATGCACGCCCTTTTCTTTAGGCATTAGTCCAGTTTTCGGATTCAGAAATTGCATCTACTGCTAGAAGTTCCCTGGATGGGAGGAGCATCCCAAGGTATTATCTGATTTCCATGTTTTAATTTATGCATTGAATGGTAAATGATGATCCCTTTGCCTGCACAACTAGATACCTCCTGCCGGAGCATGTTGGTGTTTGTACGCTTCGTATAACCTTTTCAGCACATACAGATTTAAACGTGAAATTTCAAAGTTGCAGGAGTAGGTAAGCAATTCTTTTAGTATGTCTACTTCATTGTTTTGCTGAAGCAATATTTCAGGGCCTCGAACTGTGTTGTAATTTATAATAATTTATCTTGTTTTTATGAGCTTCTTTCTCTAATGCTTTATAAGAAGCTAAGAGTTTGAAATTTGATAGAAGCTTCAGAATGTCCTCAAGCTATGTAATTCAATTATTTTAGAGCTCTATCATATCGTTTGAGTTTATTTTTCTGATGATTTTATTTCTCTACAAATTTTGCTATTAAAACATGCAATCTCTGATTTGCCACAACTTCATTTTTGGAATATTCATCCAGAATTTTCATAACGTTTTGGTTCATTTTTCATGTCTTTATGTAGGGACTACACTAATCTCAACCTACCTGTGGCTCCTTCAGCTATTGATGTAACTGGGCAGGTGAGTCATGGTGAATTAGTGATTTATTGTTTATTTAAATGTTTTTTATTCATATATATATATATATATATATATATTATTTGGAAGCGATAGGGAAATTGTTCCATGGCTTTTACCTGCCGTTGTCAGCCTCTCCCTTCTAACTCGAGTTGGCTTTGAAGATACTTTTCATCTATCATTCTAGCAAATAACTTCAATTGACTCTGATAATATTTCCTAAATTTCATAATCTTGATCCGTTCATATTTCAACACGTTGTAGACTTGGCCTATATTAATATGCTATATGTTTTATTTTGTTCGCCAAGCATCTTATGATGTATTATTCTCTATGCAGTCTAGCGGCCAGGATGCTATGAAACAAGAGTCAGAAAGCAATGTTCTTCTTGCTTCTATTGAAAATATGCAGTATGCTGTCACCATTGATGTTCTACATGCAGTAAGTTTCCGCACTCCATTTGTAGATACTAAAAGCTGAAAATAGGTGTTATGCTGACTTGTTGCTGCTCTTTTATTAGGTCTTTTCTACAGTCGGTTTTGTTCAAAAAATAGCAATTTTTGAGAAGAATGCTGGTTTTCAGTGTTTGATTCAATACCCAGGTAAATATGAAATTTCAAATTCATAAACCTTCCATTCTTATTTTACAGGCCCAGCATCTTCAATTTAAAAATATGTTCAGCTTCATTACACTATTTCTTCCCTTTATGATTGCAAATATCAGAAAAATGTGAGTAAATATGATGTTTCAAGTTAGTGTTGACTGTAACTTCCGCAAAACAGCCGGCCCAAACCCACAACTCAACTGCATCCACGTTCGCCTCAAACCGCTCCCCACGATCTCCTCTCTCGACACAAAAATGATTCCTCTCATTCGGATGAAATACACACATAGAGAAGAAGAGTTCGGAAGCTTACTAAAGACGATCAAAGCCTGCTCTCATTCGACGATTGATCTTGCCAACCCGACCTTCCTCTCCGGCCTCCAACTCCTACCCGCGATCAAGGAGAAGATGACTCAGGCCACGACATCCAACCCCCTGCTCCCAATCCCACTGCCTTGCCCTAAGCCGGCATTGCTTCTTCCTCTGCACTCGACAACCCCATAGCCGACCTTCGTTGACCAAGGACCCGTCACTGACCTCAGCCGTCCGAATCGTCGCCGCTGCCAAGCTCGTCTGCCGCCTTCCTCGTGCGTGTCGCCTGCCCTAGCCCGATGTCTCCTCTCGCTCTCTTTATTATATATGTATAATATTACACATAGTAGTATATATATTATAATATAATAGTATGATAAATATAAACATATAAATTTTATATTATATTAATATAACAGTATAATATAATGTTATACTAATATAAATCATATTATATTTATAACATTATATATTAATATAATGTTATATAATATATATTATATTATAATAATAATATATATATATATATATATATATATATATATATATATATATATATATATATATAATATATATATATATATATATATATATATATATATATATATATATATATATATATATATATATATATATATATATATATATATATATATAGAAGTCCTGGGGTTTGATTTGGTCCCCTGAAGCCCTCGATCGTCGAGCTTATCCGACTGAGGGATTGAAGACTTGAATACCCAATCTCCTTGCCGTTGATTCGCTTCGGCCGAGTCGAGCCAAAAAGGCAAATATCCTCCTTACCTCCCAATGCCGAGGAGGGGTGCTGGAAGGTTGCTAGATTTTTCAAGGAAATAAAAAATATTTTTTAAAATTAAATTTAAATGAAAAAAAATAACAGGTACCACAACAAAAAGATTTGAAGGAAGTTCCGGGGTGATTTGGTCCCTTGAAGCCCTTGGCTGTCAAGCTAATCTGGCCGAGGGAGCGCAGACACTAATGGACTCGATCCTCTGAATCTCCTCGCCTTTGATTCGCTCCGGTCGAGTCGACCTAAATGGGCAAATGCCCTTCTTACCTCCCGGCACCGGGGAGGGGGCGCCGGGAGGTTGCTGGATTTTTCGGGGAAATAAAAATATTTTTAAAATTAAATTTAAATGAAAAAAATAATAGCTTTTGCAACAAGAAGATTTGAAGAATGCCCCAGTGTTGATTCGGTCACTCGAATCCCTTGGCCATCGAGCTAATCCAGTCGAGGGAGCGTAGACACTAATGGACGCTCTCAATCTCCTCGCCATTGATTCGCTCCTGTCTAGTCGAGCAGAAAGGGCAAATGCCCTCTTTTACCTCTCGGCGCCAGGGAGGGGACGCCTGAAGGCTGCCAAATTTTCGAGGGGACAAAAATTACCTTTTAAAATTAAATTAAATATTAAATTAACGGGTTCCACACAATTTTAAGACTCGAAGACTACTAATGGGATCGATTCGCTCTCCTAATCTCCTTGGCGTTGATTTATTCCGGTCGAGTCGAGCCAAAAGGGCAAATGCCCTCCTTACCTCCCGGCGCCAGGGAGGGGACGCCGGAAAGTTGCCGAATTTTTTTTCAAAAATTCGGGACTCAGCCAAATTTTTGGAAGGCAATCGTCGACAATCATTTGCAACCGATCATCATCAATCAAAGCTTCCGAAGGCCAATTTTGAAACCTGACAACATCTCGAAGCCCTTGGCCGTTGATTTGCTTTGACCAAGAGGACCTAAAAGGGCAAATGCCCTCGTTACCTCCCGACGCCGGGGAGGGGATGCCGAGAGTATAATACCCAAGTATTTGAAATAAATGTAAGTATAAACTTCCTCTTAATATTTATTTATTTCCATTAAATTCTACTTTTAAATCCGAGCATTTTTGACATGTAGAAGTATACGTAAAGTATGAATCTAATTGTCTAATTTAATTAATTGTATAGCTAATGTATTTAACTGTTAGTAATTAACTGTTTAGGATTATAACAGTTAATGGAAATCTAAGTATTAGGTTTATGCACGATTAATGCATTTCAAATTTTATTTCCCTAATTCCACTTAGGCTAGCATGCATTGGTTGATCTTTCCCTTAATTCATCTAACGGTTAGCAATAGAGCAAGAACTTAGTGGAATTTATAATATGTATATTATACTGTATGGTGGAGTCATGTGTTTGAATCATGTGGCTGAGAGTAAAGCTTAGTGGAAAGATAGTGGAATGTGTAGTATATTAATTAATCAAATAACTAAAAGCCTTTGCATTTACTCATTTCATTTTCCACTAGCTGGAAGTTCGAATGAAGTATCCTGCAAGCAAGGAGACGGAGGTGGGTCTGCCGTATGTGGGTACTGTAGCTATTAGAATTGGAATTGAATTCAGATTTAAGGAGGAAATCATGTAAGGGCTGCTGCAGAAAATTTCAAAAATCAGGTGAGAGCTGTTGTGGGTTACTTACATCAGTATTTTCTAAGATAAGGTTTGCTAATACTAGTTTTTGGAAGTCATAAGATATTTTTTAATGTCTAGTTGCTGAAATCAGGCTGCATAAATCAGTGGTTGTTGGTTGAAACTAGGAAGGAAAAGAGAAATAAAGGGAAAGTAGTAGAGAGGAAATTTTGAAGAAAAAAAAAAAAGAATTTGAGTTGAATTAGGAGAAATGTGGTAGAGGTGGTGTACAAGAGGAAGAGAAATCCAACTCAAGGAGAATCAATTCCTAGCGAGGAGAGATACCCAACGATGCATAAGAAATAGTAACAATTTTTATAAAATTGTAAATTGATATTTATCATGTTTATGATAGCATTTTTTTATTTTTCACATGATAGCATGTATTTCAATTAATTACAATTGGTTCATATATGGATTATGCATGTAGTTGATTAAATTGTTTTCTATGATTATGGAATGTACCTGAAAATGAAAGAGAATATAAAGTGATTTAAGCCATATGTTGGGGGATAAGCCGCACAAGTAAATGCGAGAGACCTGACGAGGTAAGTCTATACTCTCAAGTCTAGAAGTTGAGAATTTGGACTCAACCCTGAATTGAGAGAACAATTTCAATTCTAAAAGTTGGGAAGCTAGACCCAACACCCAACCTTAAATTGAGAACCTGAATTGTTGCAAAAGCTTGTAGCCATCATATGACTTGTTAAAAAGGGTGTTGAACAATTAGCAAGATGGAAAGTACTGCTATGTTTTCTTGTGATCCTTATGGAAGGTGCTCTAACCATGTTATCATTTAGTCACTAATGTTATGCATTTCTTAATGGTAAAATGTTATTATTAATTCTTGTACATTGCTTGTGTATTTTACTAGGTCATAGCTCATTGGCAGTGGTTGTACTGCAGGTAAGGGAAAAGAGCCTGTAGGGCATTAAGAGGAGGTGATCGCTCCTTTTGGTGTAAATATATTTTGGTATATAAAGAGATCTTAAAGGAGATATGAAGGATAGCAATATAAACTTTTTGTATGTAAGTAAATTTTAAAGGTTTTAGTAGAGCTCTATATTTGTTTTTAATTATATTTGATGATCAGTAAAGTACATTACATGCTTCCCATTATTAAGTTTGGAGTTGATAGGTTGACATGTTAGGAGAGTCTAAATAGATTTCGTTTTACTCACTTTATTTCGAAAAGTAGTAGCTTAGAATGGGTATTAGTAGGGAGTCGATTTAGATTTTCTTTTATCTGTTATACTCCAAATTGACTGTTAGGAGTGGTAGGCCAAACTGGGGGGTGTGACAGAGAGGTTGCCGAAATGAAAACTGACCAATGACATCAAACATCTTAATTTGAACAAATTTAATCATTATAAATGATTTAAAATTATATGATTAATAAATAATAATTCCAATAAAAAAGAAGGGGTCTACACCATCAAGTCGAGCAGGAATTTCTAATTAATTGGAACATATAAAATGAGACCGAGGTAAAGTGTTTTTGTTTACCTAAACCATTGAACAAATGATAGTGCAACTATTGGTGGTAAGGAGTCGTCTTAGACCCCTTTCTTCTTTATTCCGAAAAGTTGTGGCTTGGAATGGTTATTAGTAAGGAGTCGGTTTAGATTTTTCCTTATCTATTATACTCCAGATTGATTGTT
Organism: Dendrobium officinale; assembly: GCA_019514585.1. NCBI lineage: Eukaryota > Viridiplantae > Streptophyta > Magnoliopsida > Asparagales > Orchidaceae > Dendrobium > Dendrobium officinale. The sequence continues at coordinate 29,522,950 of CM033686.1, read as the reverse complement.
AGGAGTGGTAGGCCAAATTGGGGGTGTGACAGGGTCGTCGAAATGAAAACTGACCAATGACCCCCAACATCTTAATTTGAAACAAATTTAATCATTCTAAATGATTTAAAATTATATGATTAATAAATAATCATTCCAATAAAAAAAAAGAAGAAAGGGGTCTACACCATTAAGTCAAGCAGGAATTTCTAATTAATTGGAACATATAAAATGAGAGGGAGGTAAAGTGTTTTCATTTACCTAAACCATTAAACAAATGATAGTGCACCTACTGGTGACATATAAGATAAATGTTTGTGACAATCAAACCAGAGAATAATATTGAATCAATCTAAATCAGACAATGTAAATTGTGTTAATAGCAAGTGACACAACCTTGTTTTAAAAATTCAAGGAAATTAACATTTGATTTTGACTTTAATTGATTATTTGAGGAGATTTTGGCAATGTACAATTTTGAGATTACATGAAATCAAAGCATATTGATTTGACGCATGTTTTAGCCAAATCAAAATCATGCCACTATAGTCTTTGCTTGAAAACATTTATCATGCATCTCCTCTCATCTTAGCAATGTATGTTTAGAGTTTGGTTATTTAAGAATTTTGAGAAAACTTCATTCAAACTAAGAATCTTAGCGGCATTCTCTTTCTATGTGATCAACCTTTTATAATAACAAGTCTCTTTGCAATGATGAGTTTTGATGCACAAGAGTCATTCTATTGTCCATTAGATCTACATGATGTTCTTCAGTCAATAATTTTGGTGAGGTATATTCGAAGAGTTATGTCAATGCTATGAGATGTCTCTTTTGACACAAATACACTAGATCACTCCTATGCTATTAGCATCTTAATAAAAGCCTTATGTAGCTTCTTTTTAGCACTCTTATGTGATAATTACCCATCATTATGTTAGGAGGTATGCCACGATGATCAGGGGCTTGAAGATCACTTGTTGGTTCAGGAAATTTATATATATAATGAGGTCATGATTCATTTGATTGTGTACAAATGTACTAAAGTTAGGACTCAACCTTGATTTAACAAAATGTTTCACTCCAAGAAACATTACAAATTTATTAAAAATATTTTAATGCCACAGGATCCGCAACATGTGTACAAGCGGACGAAAGGCTTGGGCATTTTTCTAAAAGAAAAATTACTTGCATAAATGGATCATATTTAAATATTTTAAAATGCCCCTTATATACTAAATATGATCCCCTAAACTGAAATGCTACCACCCTGCATATGTGCTCCGACAAATGCAATAAATTTCTAAACACCAATGTCCTAAAATGCTGCGCAGGGTCAAATGCTTACTAATGTAATATTCTATTTTCAAAATAAATATAACTCGCATGCTCCAATCGTCACATCTGTGTCTCAAATCCAACGATTCGAGAATGCTGTGTGAGTCTAATATTCAAGTCTCCTCCTCGAAAGGACTAAAGTTGACACGACTTGAATTATAAAATGCCTCCCAAATTCCTACAAAAATGCAAGTGACTTTAATGTCACCCCGATGATGGCCGTTTTGAAAGTAAATATCAACCGAAGGGGTCAAATCTCAAATCCAACAAAAGTCTAAATTACTGAAATGAAATCTTTCACTTAAAAATTCGAAACTAAAAATCATTCACCTCCCGCAACCATTTGTCGGGGGTGATAAATTTGAAATTAATCTCAGCTCACAAAGAGCGAATGCATGTCGGTTGTATCACTACAAATCATCCTCAAATAGTCTCGTGACAGCAGGGACGTGGTACGTGCCCTCTGATCGGGTGGTTTTGCCCCAAAATGGCACAATTATATTACGATCACGGCCAAAGCCCGTATGTTCCTTAAAGGCTTCAAACCCTTGAGTATGAATCATAGGGTATATTCAATAGGCACAAAGCGCACTGTCAGCTAAGGTGGATTCATATTTATCCCCTTAGACAAACATCAACCCAGGTCTACAAGGTATTCTTGGACGAAAACAACCATGCATGCTGATAAGGTACCTTCTGTCAGGTTGGGTCGACTATCTCCTATGACTAAGTAGACCAGAGATCATGACAGCTCGGGATGACGAAATCATGAGATTTTGATATGGCTCGTCTTTATTCCCCTCACCACCAGTTTTAAGTTTATGGTGATAAACTCTAAATTCCAAAATTCAAAATCCTAAAACTGTTGCTATTATACGATAGGTTCATAACCAATGTGCCGCTTTAATAACTAGCCTTAATCAAAAGTTCTCTCTTGTTATCGGGAGGGGGTAATTAACTATAGGGGCTTGCACCTATCGGAAACCAAAACTCAGATCAAAATGTCCTCACAAAAATGAGGGCAAAATCTCTGGGTAATGTCTTATCTATAAAACCTAATATGCCTTCAAAAAATTCACCCGGAACCTAATCTCGTTAAAACTCTATTCCGTTGTCACAAACACTTAAAAGAAAAATAGACGGATGTGCGGAAAGGCCCGGATCGCATCAAAATGGAATTTTCGGAGCCCACAGTTTGTAGACTAATCATTATTATTTTAATAGATATGGTAGTGACAGTTTAAAATTTTTTTTCAGTTTTGTCTCATCTTTTCTTCACTTTATTGCTGAGTGACCGTCGAACATATTGAAATCTCTTCAAAAGGTTTCCCCACTAAGATAGGCAAGAAAACCTATTTTTAAAAATGTTTGCCGTTGGCACGCGCTGGATCCCTTTGGACCATTCATAATTTTCAATATTGTTTGCCTCGACTGTGCTTTTGTCAATTGGTTTAAGATATCGGACATTCTAGAAAATAGAAAAGATATTGACAGCGTTTCAATGTCATTTATGCACTGTTTATCAGACGTGATGAGGAATTTGTCTTCTTAGTTGAGATGCTTACATGAGGTTCACACAACAGTGGCAAACTTGTCCAAAAAAGGTATAGTGAGTTGTTGGTCCTTGCTGTTCATCCTGTTAAGATAAGCTGATTATATACTTGTCTTTTCTTATCAAATTCACTGGGCTTGTGAAGCTCTATGATGTCTTTGCATTTTCAAATGAGAACTAGGCAATTTGGGAATTTAGCCATTTTGATGGCAAGGCTGAAACTGATGTTTTTTCTTTCAAGGCCTATCTAATCATTAGATATGCATTCTTTTTAATTAAAGTTCCACCTGCACCTTCTATATTTTTTTCTAGTATAGCTGAAGATTAAATCAATAACATTCTCAAGTTGCTTTGTTATTTAAAATATTCTTTTTGGAGTTGATTTTGATTTCTATTTTGTTTTTTATGTTGCTACTAGGTGCGTAGCAGTGTCTACATTTATTTCCAAGTCCTAGGTTTGAGTCCTACAAAAAAAAAAAAGCCAAATAGTATTTAGTAGCTCTGTTAATTAGTCTAAACTCTTTTGACCTTGCAATGCTCAAGTCATTAGCTGTGTTGATTTTGCACATGACAAACAATGTTTTATGAATAATTTGTTCCCTATGTACATTGCTTGTTTATTTATTAATTTTCCGTGTTTTTGCCTGTGGCTTACTTTGAAACTGCTGTAATGGGCAATGAATTCCCAAACGGGTGATGCTTTCTTGCTTTCTATGCAGATGTCCAAACTGCTGTAATTGCGAAGGAAGTCCTGGAAGGACATTGTATTTATGACAAAGGATTCTGCAAGCTTCACCTGACATATTCACGGCATACTGATCTTAATGTGAAGGTAAAATGAATTGAACTTGCATTTGTTAAGCAATCTGGTTACATAGCTGCCTAACTGTTCAAGTTAAAAGACTAGTCAATTAGAATTGCGTCCATCATAAAACTTAAGGATTAGGTCCCATATTTGAAAAATCTTGTGCATGCTTTTAAGAAACACATTAGTAAAGTGCCATACAATCATTACGATCTTTTATCATCATACGGTGGCACTTCATATTTTTAGCTACACGTTTTGGATTATCGTTGATGTTCTAACTAGTTTATTGCGCCCAGATAAACAATGATCGTGGAAGGGATTACAGTGGAAGGAACACTGCCATTTCAGACAGCCAACCTTCGATCCTTGGACCTCAGCCTATTCCAAGACTGGGATACATGAGTATTCCATATCCACCAACGCTTCAGCCTGCTATGAGTTGGAGCAGTGGAGCAGCTGGGCCAATAGTACGTCCACTTTCTCATCCTCATGGCCAGATTTACATGCATCAGCCTGTAAAGATGCCTCCAGCAGTTCCAAGTGGGATGGTTCAGCTGCCTGGTCCTCCCATGCCACCTCAGCAGCCTTATTTTCATTGAAAAGCATCTAAGCGGTTGATGGAGCATCATATCATGTTTTTTTTTTTTTTTTTTTTTTTTTTTTTTTTTTTTTTTTTTATTTTGCGTTCAATATGACCTTTTTGCTATATTCCCATATAATTCATTGGGTGCCATTTGAGTGGGTTATAAGCCGGTATTATGAAATGAAGGTCTGATTTTGTTTTGGACAGAACATTTAATACCACTTTCTTGCACATCTGCTACTTTTCTGATTGAATCTATAGAAATCTGCTCGTTGGTCACCACATGGTTGTGATGCGTGATACTTTGTTTTCTCTTGATTGAGAATAAAAAACTCTAAAAACATTGTTTTTCTTATATGAAGCAAATCAAGGTTGTAAAAATCGAGATAGAATAAAAACGGATGATGTAATAAATATTAAATATATTTGAATAATAAAATAATTTTGTAATAATTATAAAATAATATAATTTTTGGTCTAAAAAATAAATAAAATTTATGCATAAATAATATGTTTTATAATTTTAATGTTAAATATAAAGTATTATTAATTTATATTATATATTTAAATATATAAATAATTATTACTTTTGAATTTAAATGTAAATATCTTTCATCTTCAATTTTAATTTATATTTAATAGATTTTTTTTTTTTTATTTGAGCTGATGGTGAGTTTCTTTGGGAGTGTGTTTCTCATAATATGAGTGATTTGTATGAACCGATTGTGCTTACTTGAGAGGTGACTTTAATATAACTGCTTTGCAAGTTGAGAATGGTTTCCCTTGGGTGAATCTTCATTGTCGAAGTGTGCGGGGTTTGAGTTCTCCCGTTGTGACATGTTAAATACTTATTAAATGCATGAGTAGGCATGTATAAGTATATATTTAGTTCCTTGATTCACTTGTACCTTTGGAAGGAAAGTGATCAAAAGGATGAGTGAATTAAAGTTCTTGCCCAATTTTTATTGTAGTCTTGGTTGCCACACTGATTACTCATGATGATAGTGATGTGACACCTATTATATCATTTCCATATAAGAACTGATATAGTACTTAATACCCTTGCACCTTTGAACACTTGATTGAATATTCATGTGTTATGAGTAAGAGGAAATGGATCTCACTAAGTTAGTGATGTAGATAGTAAAGTTGGTGAGGAGGATAGTGATTCACCATTCCAAGGTTGTGATGGATAAGTAGCATCCTGACCCTTTGAGCAGTAAGGAGAAGGAAGTTGAGGTGGGTTCCCAATAAGTTTATGGGTATACTAAGTTTATCATCCCTCCCTAGTAAAGAAGGTGAAGGTTGAGTTGGGTAGAATGAAGGAGACCACAACATTGCCAAGTAGAATCTCCTCACCCATAGAACTTATTGTTATTGAAGAGGTGCTTCTCGAGTTATGTAATGCCCCCCCTGACATTGGATAAAGTGAGATGAATCCCTCATGGGTGACCAACATAGGAACTAGCTATTTAGGAGATAGCTTCTATTGAGGTCGCATCAACCTTGGCTTGAGTCGAGTTAATTGCTACCCTAGTAGAAGGTAAGAAGAATTACTTGCAGTTATTGGAATGGATTTTGTCTGGTGGATGAGTGTCTCCATCTATCAGTGAATGTATAATACACCTCTTCTTGAGCAATTTATTTGATCATCTACTTGGGCGATTCGATAAATTTTCATTAATGAAGTACATATAGTGAGATAACAATCCTCCACAACAAACTTTTTTTTTTTTCTTTAAGTTTTTTGGCAAGGGCTTCTTTGTTGTTGATCATTCATTATTAACCATAAGGGTTCCTCTTGCAACTATGAGTGCTCATGTTACTGAGCCTATAATAGGAGACATGTCAGCAATGAGGGTCAAAATTGATGTGGAGACTACCAAGGTGCAAGATGAGACGATATTGTTTAGGAGGTCCCAGCGACCAAGAGGTTGGTGGAACCTATAGTTCTATGCTTCTCGCTATCTCTTAGCTCTTTTAGCGATGGAATTCTAGCACATGTGTTGAAAAAAGGTGCTAGCAAAGCGGGTCAACATTATGGATAAAATCCTCAATCCTTAAGATGTCATCGATGAAGAAGGAGGGAGTACCTAGAAAGATGTTGTTTACCTCCAAGTGATGGAAAGGTATTCAATAAAGTTTAGGTATAAATTGTACTTTAATACATCTTTTCATTCGTAGACTGATAGAGAGTCTAAGAGGACTATTCAAGTATTAAAGAATCTTTTTAAATTTTGTGTTCTAGATTTTAGTTGAAGCTCAGGGACCACATTCCTCTAATTGAATTTGACTATAATAATAGTTTTTAGTCAAGTATAAGTATAACCCCTTACAACACTAAGGTAGAAATTTTGAAACCCCACTATCTTGGATAGAGGTAGGAGAAAGAAGTTTGATTAAGCTAGCCTTTGTTGATGATTTTACTAAAAATATTTATATAATGAGAGATAGATAATGGTCGTACAAGATAGACAGAAATCATATTATGACAATAAACACCAAGTTATAGAATTTTCGTTGGATATTTTGTGTACATGAAGATCAGGCCAATAAAAGGTATCAACAGATTTGGAAAGGAAGGGAAACTGAGTCTAAGTTATATTGAACCATTTAAAATAATTGAAAGAATTGAAAAGTTTGCTTACAAGTTACAATTGCCAGAGAATATGTTTGATATTCACCATACACTACAGGAAAATCAATGAATACCAGCAGCCATTCTAGCGGTTAATCTGACGGTCAAATAACTGCCAGAATTACCAGCGGTTTAACCGGCTATCTGACCGCCAGTATTAATCTGCAGTTTACCCAGTGGTGTTTAAAATAAACCTTCAGAAATGCTGGCGATAAAATAACCCCCGGGTAGGCTGCCGGTTTTCTATTTTTGCGGTGCCTTTACAACTGCCGGTGATAAGTGTTTTTTTTTTTCGACGGTCAAAACTGCCGAAAAGCCACCGGAAGTTGACCACCGGTAAAACCAGTGTTGATGGCCGGTGCGCCATTAGTAATAAATCAGCGATTGTCGGCGCTATGACCACCGGAAATCACCGGCTGTGTTTGCCGCCAAAAAGCTACAAAAAATTGACTACCGCAATTTGTTTCCTACACGGTTTATACCGATGATAAATAAACCACGAGAAAATCACCAAAAAATTTATGATAACCACCAAAAAAAGTGACCAATAATTAGCAATTTCCCTGTAGTGATATATTCCACATGCCATCATTATTGAAATGGGTATCTGACTTTAAGAATCCAATATCTATAAAAGATGTTGAAGTACAACCAAATTTGAGTTACAAAGAAGAATTAGAAAAGGATTTTGGCTTGTGATGTAGGAAACAAAGAAATAAATAGATTCTAATGGTCAAAGTATAATGTAAGCACGAGACTAAAAGGTGTGCTATGTTAGAGAAGAAATAAGATGAAATAATTATAAACTGATCTATTTTTTTATACGAGTATAAAAATATCAAGGATGATATTTTTCTCAGGAGGGATGAATATAATATCTTCTTTAACATTGTTACACCCATTTTGACCTAGCCTGATAAGTTTGATATAATGGAATTTCTGTATTTTCATTATGCACACGTATGAGAATGTTTATATGCATGTGATTTGTTTTTATTCTACTCTAAAGTGCATTCCAAAGGCTTTGAGTACATGAAATTAAAATCTAAAATTTATCTCTTAGTATTGCTGCAACATAGGATTTGGGATTTTTTTTTTTGGGGGGGGGGGGGGGGGGGGGGGGTTCTACAATGTTAATCTCCTAGTTTTAGTCATTTTAAAATGATCTAAGTATGTGCTATGACATCACTATTTGGAGTTTCATGGCCCTAGGTCAAATTTTTATAAAAATATCAAATTCCACTTTAACAAAATTTTGAACAAAACTTTTACCCATTTGAGTTTGTGTCTGACAGAGAGAGAGAGAGAGAGAGAGAGAGAGAGAGAGAGAGAGAGCTGGGGAGAGATTCTAGAGACAAAAAACTAGTTTCAGGCAACCTCAGCGCATTTTTTTTTTATATTAATCTAGTTCATAAGGTTGTCAAAATTGAGGTAGTTACATTCTATCTGTCTTAGTTTTTTATAATGTGAAAGTTTTGGAAACTTTCTAATTAAATTTAAAATTTTTAGAGTAAAAAAAAGGATGACGTCATATTAGCTAAACTTTCACTACTTAACTTTTTGTATGTTATAGATACGAGCATTTTGGGCATTAAAAATTTTTTTCTTTAAGAAATTCCACAGCTAAATTTAAAGTACATTATTTTTAACAAATTAGAAAATATTTTTAAAAATATAAAAATAATGTTATAGTTTAATGAAAGCTTCAAAATAGTATCTTGAACAATCCTTGTTAATTTGATACAATTAAAAAAAAATTATGAAACTCTTTTTAGTTGTAGAATTTGTTGGCTACTAATATAACATTCTGTGGATTTATACAAATTAATTATTGTTGCAACCCATGACCCCGAGTTTGAGATTTTGATGATGACAAATAATGTCGTTTGAATCGTCTATTCATTAAATATTATTTTATTTGCTATTGTCCGTGAGTACTAACATTTCAGGAAGATCAAAATCTACTCAGGACGACAGGAAGACTCAAGAATGGGTAGATTAGGAGTATGAGTCTGCAATGTATTTTGTTGATTTTATTTTTTTTTATTTTCTTGAGTCTGGCCACAAAATGCATAAAAGTTTGAGCAACCATGCACACACACAGGGGGAGAATATTTTTAAATGAAAAATTTAGAGTTTTCTTTCTCTGTAGATCGTACTGTATGATGGTATTTCGTACCGTACGATCAGAACTTTGTAGGACGATTATGTGAATAGATCTTTACCGTATGAATATATTCGTACTGTACGATATGTTCAAAGCCAAAACCCTAACAGTCGTATTAACTTAAGTAAGTTATTTTTTCTGCCGCTCGTACTGTATGAACATATTCGTATTGTACGATTTTGTTTTAAATACTTACTTAATTTAACCCGTGATTAATGCAAGAAATTTGGGCTTAATTATAATTTGAACATCGTACCGTATAAACACGTTCGTACAATACGATGAACAGAGATGAATTATAATCGTCCCGAAGATCATCTCGGACGATCTCTTCGATTTTGTCTCATCGTACTGTACGATGGATATCGTACCATACGATGAACAGAGACGATGCTTGATCGTCCCGACTATCGTCCTGTACGAACATAAGTGTTATGGATCGTACCATACAATTTCTAATCGTACTGTACGAATATTTTTGAACTGTTCGTACCACTTCGTACCAGGACGAAGTCTGTTTATACATATCATACTGTACGATTAGAAACCGTACTGTACGATAGTAACGACTATTTTTGAAATCTCAGGGATTTTGGAGCCCGTTTTGAGGTGAAAAACTTGTCATATTTTGAGTGTGTGAATTAGAGAGGAGAACGTGGTTAGAGAGGGATTCCGAGGTAGAGAGCTCTTGAGAAGTTCTTTAGGGTTTGAGAGAGGAAGGAGAAGGTGAGCGTTGTGAGGGAGGGAGAGGTGTGAGGGAGATCACACGGTTGCTCCAAACTTGCTACATCTTGCTCCTCCTGTGGCCATAGAAGAATTTGTGGGAGGATCTCCAGGGGGAAAGGCTCTTCTACATCCGTGACCTCGAGGTACTCTGGCTTCTGCAGGAGGGAGAAAAATGAGAAGGTTCTCTGCCGTCGCCAGGAGGGTGAAAACAGAGTTTGGCACTCCGCCACGCCGGGTTGGTGAAAGGGAGTACTGTAAGGGCTTCTCCACCTTGCCAAGGGGGGCAAAAGGAGAGCTATTGCTTGTAGTGAAATACCTGGAGCGGAGGACTCCGGGGAGTGGACGTAGGTCATGGTTAGACCGAACCACTATAAAAATCTCAGTGTGCTTTTTTCTTATTGTCTTTTATTACTGCGTGCATTTTATTTTTCAATATTTGCTTGGGAAAATTAGTGAAAAAAATTGTTTAAATTTTCATGTTAAAATTTTAAAACATAAAAAAATATTAGAACTCATGCTTAGGTTTTAACTATTATAAAAAAGTTTTCACAATTCACCCCCCCCCTCTTGTCCATATAGTAATTTGAATTGGTATCAGAGCCTGTTTTCAAAAATAGTGTTTTAGAAAACCTTGAAAAAATTATCATGTCGCATTTTTGAAATCGTAACACTGCGGAGGGTTATTCAATAACCCGTCCACCACTCTTTGATAACATTCCGTTTGATTTCTGGAAAATTAGAATGTCTACTTTTTTACAATCTATTGATTACCGCATGTGGATGTTAGTGAATGATGGATATGTTGCATCGTCTAAAATTGTTAATGGATTAAAAACTCCTGTACCTTTTAATAAATGGAGCAATGAGGATAGGGATTTAGCCCAACTCAACGTTGAATGTTTGAATTTTTTTTCTGTGCATTGAATTCTAAGGATTATATGAGAGTATCTATCTGTGCCACTGATAAGGAGATTTGGGATAGACTGTGCATTACATACGAAGGAACAAATGAAGTGAAACAGTCTAGGCTTAATATTTTTACTGCACGATTATGAACTCTTCCGCATGAAACCTAGCGAAATAATATCTGACATGTACACTAGGTTCATCCAAATTGTTATATCCTTGCATGCATTAGGTAGAGATATTTTAAATTCTGAGAAAGTAAATAAAATTCTTAGATGCTTACCTAGTTCCTATGATGCAAAGATAACTGTTATCACTGAATCTAAAGACCTTAATGTGCATTCTATTGATAATCTCCTTGGGTCACTCATTGCATACGAGCAATGAGTGAGTCAGAGACAAAGTGATGAAGGTAAAAAAAAGAAGGAGCGAACGGTGGAATTAAAAGCTAACAACTTAGAAAGTGAAAGCCTTGCAGGGGAGGAAGAGGATGAGATAACACTGATGACCCAACAATTCAAAAATTTCATGAAGAGAAAACAGAAGTGTCATCAGAATAACTAGAATAAAGGTAAGAGCTCAAGATCCAATAAGGTTTCATCTGATACAATTTGTTTTGAATGCAGGAAGCCAGGTCACCTTCGACCTGATTGCCCCAATCTGAAGAGTCAACCAGCTAAAGAGAAAGGAGATGAGAAAGCAAAATATAGGAAAGGAAAGATAAAGACACAAAAAGCTTTTTAGGCCGACTCTGCCTCAGAATCGTCAAAATAAGAAGCAGAGGTTGAGGTAACAAATTTGTATTTATGGCTAATGATAATCTTGATCAATCGGATCAAGATGAGGTATGTCAACTTTCATATGAAAAATTACTACTTATTTCTGAAAATATCCATGACTCGTATATGAAGTTGAAAAAGATGCATGCTAAGCTTAATGTTGAATTTAGTTCTTTATAGTCTGAGCATGCTAAGTTGTTTAAAAAAAAATTCTAATTTAGATAGGGATCATATTCTACTTCTTGATGAGTATGATGCATTAAATAAGAAGCATATTGAACTAACTGAAGTGAATGAAACCTTGAAAACCACTCATGTTGAACTAGAAGAAGCTTTTGATAGACTAAACAAACATGCATTAGAAGTAGATCATAGTGAGCACTTGCTATTAATAGAAGTTGATGGATTGACAGCTCAAAATAAAACTTTTAGTGAAAGAATAAAAGAATTAGAAAATAAATTGCATCACTCACATTAAGCCATCCTAGCAAACCCCCAACACAGCATGCATCACACAACTTTAAGAAGAGGCACTATCACCCACATAGATTAGTAAACCCAATTCCTGGTGTTAGGTGTTTCTTTTGTGGCATGTTAGTCACATAGCCCGCACATGCATAATTCACCGTAGGACACTTAGTATGGAGACCTAAACTGCATCCATCACAGCATAGCATGCATACATCTCATTCATGTATGCATAAGGAGGAACCCAAACTCACTTGGGTTCCCAAATCTAATCATTGAATGAAATTGTAGGGGTGCTCTCACAAAAGACCTAGTGAGAGCATGTGGTACCTGGATAGTGGCTGCTCGTGACACATGATTGGAGATATGAAGAAGTTCATCCTACTAGAGACCAAAATTGGAGGCAAAGTAACGTTGGGAGACAACACTACCAGGAAGTTGATAGGCTCAGGTATTGTTGGTAATGCTAAAAATTTTTTAATTGAAAATGTCTTACTAGTTGATGGTTTGAAGCATAACTTACTTAGCATTAGTCAACTGTGTGACAAAGGTTTTGATATTAAATTTCTATCTCATAAATGCCTGATTAGTTTAAATGATAAACTAGTTTTAGAAGGAAAACGAATGAACAATGTTTACATGTTAGACCTTGATTGCATTGATAGTTCAAACTCATTTTATTTGAAAATAATAGTTGATGACTCGTGGCTATGGCATAGGAGCCTATGTCATGCTAGTATGAAAACTCTTATAAACATCACTCAGAAAAACCTAGTTAGAGGCGTACCTAAGTTAGATTTCACAAAGGACCATTTATGTGATGCTTGCCAACTAGGAAAACAAGTCAAATCATCCTTTCACTCAATTAGAGATGTGATCACCGCTAGGCCACTAGAAATCCTACATATGGACTTATTTGGACCCGTTAGTACAGCCAGCCTAGGTGGGAAAAATTATGGATTTGTAATTGTAGATGACTTCACTAGATTCACTTGGGTAAGATTCTTAGCACATAAAAATGAGTCTTTTGAGGAATTTAAGGTTTTCACCACATGGATTCAACGGAAATTAGGTTGTGAAATCTCAACAATCCATAGCGATCATAGTGGAGAATTTCAAAATGATAGATTTGAATCATTCTGTCAAGAGCTAGGAATAGAACACAACTTCTCAGCCCCTAGAACACCTCAGCAAAATGGTATAGCAGAAAGGAAGAATATAACATTGGTAGAAGCTACTAGGGCAATATTAGCAGAGTACACCCTTCCTAGATACTTTTGGGCAGAAGCAGTCAACACAACATGTTATGTTTTAAATAGGGTGAACATTAGATCTAAGCTGAACAAAACTCCATATGAACTCCTTAAGGGTAGGACACCAAACCTTTCACATTTACATGTCTTTGGGTGCAAGTGCTTCATCTTGAATAATGGTAAGCATCCCTTAGGAAAATTTGATTCCAAGTCTGATGAGGGTGTCTTCTTAGGTTATTCATCTGTAGGTAAAGCCTATAGAGTTTTTAATAAGAGAACCCTTGTAGTAGAAGAGTCCACCCATTTGGTATTTGATGAATCATATAAGCCCTCTGAATCTAAAATTGAAGATGATGAAATAGAGGCAATTCAAGGAGTAGAGACTATGACCTTAGGAGAAAGGGTAGAACCTCAGGAAGATTTGTCTAGAGAATGGAGATATTCTTCTAGTTATCCTAAAGAGTTAATTTTAGGAGACCCTTCAGAAGGTGTAAGAACTAGGCATAGACTTAGGAAGGAGGTTAGTCATTCAGCATTCATCTCTATGATAGAACCTACAAGTATAGATCAAGCCTTAGGAGATGAATTTTGGATTTTAGCAATGCAAGAAGAGCTGAACCAATTCACCAGGAATGATGTTTGGGAGTTAGTCAAGAGACCTAAAGAGCAAAGTGTTGTTGGAACAAAATGGGTCTTCAAGAATAAGGTGAATGACTCAGGAACAATAATAAGGAATAAAGCCAGACTAGTAGTTAAGAGGTACAACCAAATTGGGGAATAGACTTTGAAGAAACCTTTGCCCCCATTGCTAGACTAGAAGCCATAAGAGTGCTCTTAGCTTTTGCTTGCTTCAAGAACTTTAAGTTATATCAAATGGATGTAAAGAGTGCATTTTCTGAACGGGGGTATTAAGGAAGATGTCTATGTCGAGCAACCCCCCGAATTTGGGAGTTCACAATTTTTAAACCATGTATTCAAATTAAAGAAGGCACTGTATGTTGCGGATCTATGGTTTATAATTTTGATGATAGCAAACATTTATGTCTCTACGATTGACTTATGTGCTAACGTTTCAGGTCCACACGATCAGACTGCAAATTGGAACCAGCTCAAGATTGGGTAGACTAGATTCTGAGTCACTTTATAATCTTTTTTCCTTTCTTGAGTCTGTTGTATTTGATGTGTGGGAACCATAGTTGGATTGTAAATTGGAAGATCTCCTGTTGTTCCCTATAAGATTTCTATTTTTGGTAATATCGATTTAAACGATATGTCCAAAATCAGAAACCCTAATTAGAGCATCCTCATTAAGGCAGCCGTCGACAGATCGGCCTGGATGATACTAACTTTATATCGGCCAGGATGATATGCTCAATTCAAAAAGAATCAACCGCCATAATCAGTTTTGGAATTCTTTATTTTAGGAAATCGGCCAGGACGATATTATTGTCGTCCAGGACGATCTAAAATCAATTATGCCTTAAATTTGATCTGGTATCTTTGGAAAGCATTAATGGTTGATTGATACGATCACATAGTCCGGGACGATGGCATGAGAACGGCCAGGACGATGGCCTGGACGATCTATATCGGAGAGCTTGTATTCAGGGCAATGATCAGGACGATAGAAATCGGTTTTAAAGTAATCGGCCAGGACGATCGTGAGATCGGCCTGGACGATGTAACCAATTTTTCTTCTGATCGTCTCAAATCGTCCCAGGCTGATGAGCTGAATTTGTACTGATCGGCCAGGCCAGGACGATATACCTATCATCCTGGACGATAATGTCGGCAACTTGCATTAATAAGCTCAGGTTTTTGAGAGCTTCTATTTAAGCTTGGCATGACACTTTGTATGTGTCTTTGACAGCCATTATAGCTTCGTTCTTGTGGGGGAAACTTGAAGAGAGAGCTTGAAAGGGAGAGAGAGGAAAGGGTGGAGTTTTGAGAGGGAGAAGATCCTGTGAGGGGGAGAAACTCAAGGGAGTGTGGTGGGGGATCCACACGGTTGCTCTCGGCGAACTCGCACCTTAGTACCCATCGGATTCAAGGCTTGTCTCGAGGTAAGTTCACCAAAGAAGAAGATCTCTTTGGTGTCAAAGGACTCGGCGAATCCATCGCACCGGGGAAGGTGGAAGTGATTTTGTAAGGGCTTCTCCGCCTAGCTGTGGGGGCTAAAGGAGAGACACTTTTGTAGTGCAATACTTGGAGGGTGCCTCCAAGGAGTGGACGTAGGTCAAAGGTTTGACCGAACCACTAAAATTCGATGTGTTCTTTTTCTTATTATCGCTTCCGCATTATTTTTTCTTCCGTAACTTTTTTGTGGTGATTTTGGTTGGAGTTTTTATCATTGATTTTAAAGTTTTCCAATTCACCTCTCTGTTGGTTAGCTTGGGCCAGTTCTATAGGGCTTAACATCCCTAACGAACTTTTACTGTATGGATGGATTAAAGCAAGCACCTAGAGCATGGTACGAAAGACTTAGCTCATTCTTATTAGATAGAGGATTTGAAAAGGGTAGTGTAGATACTACACTCTTTTTTACAAAAGGTCAAAGAAAGAAATTCTCATTATTCAGATATACGTGGATGACATTTTATTTGGGATCTTCAGATAAAATGTTGTGCGATGAATTTTCAAAAATAATGAGTAATGAGTTTGAAATGAGCATGATGGGAGAACTTAATTACTTTCTTGGCTTTAGTGTAAAAATAAATGGATAATGGAACTTTTCTTAGCCAAACAAAGTACATTAAGGATATGAAAAAAAAAAAATATGAAATGGATAGTGCTAAAACCCATGAACACTCCAATGAGCTCAACAATTCAATTAGACAAAGATCCTAGTGGAAAATCAGTAGATCAGAAAAAATATAGAGGAATGATTGGGTCCCTTCTTTACCTGACTGCCAGTAGACCGGACATAATGTTTAGTGTGTGTGTGCCTCTGTGCCCGTTTTCAAGCTGATCCTAAAGAGTCGCACTTAACTGCTGTTAAGAGAATTCTTAGATATCTACTAGGCACCCCAAACTTAGGAATTTGGTATCCTAGGCACAACACTTTCCTTTGAAATCCTAGGGTACTCAGATTCTGACTTTGCAGGATGTAGGATAGATAGAAAAAAGCACCTCTGGTACCTTCCAATTCATAGGACAATCATTAGTTTTTCTTGGTCCAGTAGGAAGCAAAACTCAGTAGCACTTTCCACAGCCGAGGCAGAGAATATATTGCAGTAGAAAGTTGTGTTGCACAAGTACTATGGCTAAAACAACAAATTCTTAATCTTGGCCTACCTGTAGGAACCATTTCAATCATGTGTGACAACACAAGGGCAATTTGCATCTCTAAGAACCCATTTCAGTACTCTCGAACAAAACACATAGACATTAGACACCATTTCATTAGAGATCACGTTGCTAAGGGAGATATAGAATTGCATCACATCTCTATATGAGATCAATTAGCTGACATATTCACAAAACCTCTAGCTTTTGACACCTTTAGCACCTTGAGGACTATATTAGGTGTCATAGATATAACTGCATAGAAAAACAAAACAACACAAAACAAAAAAAAAATTAAATAGGGCTGCTCCTGATCATCACACACTCACTACACATAAAAGCACCAGCATTGACTCTGTTATATCGTACTGTACGATACACATATCGTACTGTACGGTATATACTATAATCTACAAAACACACACTAAAACGTCAAATTTCATCTCTGATTGATCGTACTGTACGACTATCATCATACTATATGATTAATTATTGGTCATCGTACGGTACGATATCTCCTCTTCGTACTGTACGCGCCACAAAAGTGAATGGATTGGGACAAATTTAAGCGTTGTTGGTACGTTATTATTGCCGATCGTACTGTACGATTTACATTCACTGTACTGTACGATCCACCTCAGCAAGTGGATGAGAACGAAATAAAGGCGTTCGGTACGATATTAATGCAATTCGGACTGTACGATACACCTGTTCGTACAGTATGATATGTTTGGTCAAAAGTCGTACTGAATTCCTCAGGATGATCGATATTCCTCCTCTGATCGTACTGGACGATATTAATTGTACTGTACGTTTTGACCACCTTTTCCCGATACAAACCGTCAGAGTAATTATTACCATATCGTACTGTACGATTTAGAATCGTACTGTACGATTTTGTGGAAAACTCTATAAATTTGGTGGGTAGGCCGACCTCTTCACTTGCACTCCACTAATCAATCCACTTGATTCCTTCTTACCTTGCACTCAGCCTCTACACGATGTCAGGTTCAAGTAAGAGAGGTCGTATGGTAGTGGGAAGCTCATCTTCCTCTCGCCGCCATAGCTCTCGATTCTTGAATGCCGAAAACGAGGATGCATACCACAAGTTCAAAGCCTGCAAAATCACACCCTCCCGATTACTAAATCAGGAGGCTCTGAACTTCGAGGTAATGAACCTCTTTGCTTCCACCACCCT
Organism: Dendrobium officinale; assembly: GCA_019514585.1. Taxonomy (NCBI): domain Eukaryota; kingdom Viridiplantae; phylum Streptophyta; class Magnoliopsida; order Asparagales; family Orchidaceae; genus Dendrobium; species Dendrobium officinale. Next base: position 29,505,272 of record CM033686.1, on the reverse strand, counting down.
CCAATTTCTTCTCACCATGGTATTCCCTTACAATTCTGATTTCCTAGAATTCCTAGCCAATCTGACCTATACTGTCGACAACCTCACTTTCCACTCTTTTGTTTGTCATCAAAATGTTGAAATAACCAAAGCTGACATCGCCCAACACATTGGGCTATCTACTGAAGGGTCTATGGTTCGTTCTTTTCTTACAAATGATTTTGACTGGAGCGACGTTAATCGAGTCCTTAGGAACACCGCATTCTATCAACACCAACCTCTCATTTCTTCACTAAATAAAAATTCGGGCATAATTCAACATGTCCTTCGTACCTCCATAATACCCAAAGGTGGTGACCATGTTAACATGACCCCGACCCTATCTGTCACTACCTACCTTATCATGACCAACACAAAATTCGACGAGGCCGATCTGATTATTGACTACATTCGCTACATGACCTTCGTTCTTCTTCCTACCACTCACCGAAAACAAAATATAGCTCTTGGACACCTTATAGGATATATTCTCCAAAATAAATATCAATTGACATATTCTGGTGAACCCGACAATCTTCCTATTTTTTATACGGAAGCCACTTTATGTATTCTTTTCCATCGGGGACATGAGCCGGAAGAACCTATTTTTGACGAAGAAGATGGGGAAGATGCCCCGGCTACAGCTCAAGCTCGCCCACGATGTCATGCACCACCCCGAGCACCTGCACCTGCTTACCCTCATGACGATCTGGTCGAACGCTTCGACCAACTTCAGACTCATCTCGATACTCACATTCAAGAACAACATCAACAACATGAGATATATATGCAATGGTTTGGAGAGCGCTTTACTGCTATTGATCAGTGCTTTGACACTCTCTTTCAGTACTTCCAACCAAAGCCACCTCTACCACCTACTGATCAGGATCCTCCACTATAAATTATCTTTGTATTGTAGTTGTTTTTTCTTTTTTTGTGTTTGCTCCTCTTTTTGGTGCTGTCACAAGGGGGAGAAGGTTGTTGTATTTTGTTTCTATGGTTAAATGCATGTTTTTTTTTCTTTCGTACTGCATCTTCTTTTATTTATATTCTTCTTGTTCTTATGTTTAAATTAAATAAAAAAAATGCCTTTAACACTTGCTTACAACAAATATTTTTTGACATCATCAAAAAGGGGGAGATTGTTGCAACCCATGACCCCGAGTTTGAGATTTTGATGATGACAAATAATGTCGTTTGAATCGTCTATTCATTGAATATTATTTTATTTGCTATTGTCCGTGAGTACTAAATATTTCAGGAAGATCAAAAGCTACTCAGGACGACAGGAAGACTCAAGAATGGGTAGATTAGGAGTATGAGTCTGCAATGTATTTTGTTGATTTTGTTTTATTTTTATTTCTTGAGTCTAGCCACAAAGTACATAAAAGTCTGAGCAACCATGCACACACACAAGGGGAGAGTGTTTTTAAAATTTAGAGTTTTTCTTTCTCTGTAGATCGTACTGTACGATGTTATTTCGTACCGTACGATCAGAGCTTTGTAGGACAATTCTGTGAATAGATCGTACCGTACAAATTTATTCGTACTGTACGATATGTTCAAAGCCAAAACCCTAACAGCCTTTTTAACTTAAGTAAGTTAATTTCTGCCGCTCGTACTGTACGAACCTTTTCGTACTATACGATATTGTTTAAATACTTACTTAATTAAAATCGTGATTAGCGCAAGAAATCCGGGCTTAATTATAATTTGAACATCGTACCGTACGAACACGTTCATACAATACGATGAATAGAGATGAATTATAATCGTCCCGAAGATATTCCCGGACGATCTCTTCGATTTTGTCTCATCGTACTGTACGATCCCAATCGTACCATACGATGAACAGAGACGATGTTTGATCGTCCCGACTATCGTCCTGTACGAACAGAAGTTGGATCATGGATCGTATTCGTACTGTATGAATGTGTTTTTTTAATCGTACTGTATACGAATGTTTTTTGAACTTTTCGTACCACTTCGTACCAGGACGAAGTCTGTTTTATACATATCGTACTGTACGATTAGAAACCGTACTGTACGATAGTAACGGCTACTTTTGAAATTCTCAGAGATTTTGGAGCCCATTTTTTTTGAGGTGAAAAACTTGTCATATTTTGAAGTGTGTGAATTAGAGAGGAGAACGTGGTTAGAGAGGGATTCCGAGGGAGAGAGAGCTCTTGAGAAGTTCTTTAGGGTTTGAGAGAGGAAGGAGAAGGTGAGCGTTGTGAGGGAGAAAGAGGTGTGAGGGAGATCACACGGTTGCTCCGAACTTGCTGCATCTTGCTCCTCCTGTGGCCCTAGAAGAATTTGTGGGAGGATCTCCAAGGGGGAAAGGCTCTTCTACATCCGTGACCTCGAGGTACTCTGCCTTCTCCAGGAGGGAGAAAAATGAGAAGGTTCTCTACCGTCGCTAGGAGGGTGAAAACAGAGTTTGGCACTCCACCAAGCTGGGGTTGGTGAAAGGGAGTATTGTAAGGGCTTCTCCGCCTTGCCAAGGGGGGAAAAAGGAGAGCTATTTCTTGTAGTGAAATACCCAGAGTGGAGGACTCCGGGGAGTGGACGTAGGTCATGGTTTGACCGAACCACTATAAAAATCTCGGTGTGTGCTTTTTTCCTTATTGTCTTTTATTACTGCATTGCATTTTTTTTTTCAATATTTGCTTGGGAAAATTTGTGAAAAAAAATTGTTTAAATTTTCATGTTAAAATTTTAAAACATCAGAACTCCTGCTTAGGTTTTAACTATTGTCCTGTTTTCACAATTTAGGTTTTAACTATTACGATAGAGGATAGAGAGTTATTAGAGGAGGTTTAAGGGCCTAAGGGGAAAATCTTTTAGGGTTTAGCTATGAGACTTAGTAAGTTCTTGTTTATTTAGCTTTTTAATAGCAAATCTAATTTATTTATAGTTATTTTTTTAGCAATTACTTCTTGATCAATTATTAATCAACCTATTGTTCGCTACTTTTTAAATAAATGAATGCATATTTGATTGAGTTTTAAAAAATTAGATTTGTGGTTGTGACCTGATAATCAGTGTTAGCTCACAACTATTTTTCCTTAGGATCTAATAAAAGGATTAAACCTTAATCCTGTAATTAAATAAACTCAACCACCAACAAAGACATCTAAGAGCTACTAAAATTTAAATAAAAAATAGTGTAAATTATTTCATGTCACTAATCCAGCTTATCAATTATATATACATCATAATAATAAAAAAATTGGAATATAAATTATTACCTCACTCAGTTGACTTAAAAATATCCTATATCTACACCTTCTATACACCAACCTTTACCTTTACTAAAAAAATATTAGAAAAAGGATAGAATGAGCACAATTAGCTGAGCACAAAATTTCTTTCCCTAACCCATCATAAATATCATTATCCAAATTAAAATATTAAAATGGCAAGTAATATAATAAATGAAGGTAGTAATTTATAAGGAAAAAAATGAAAGTTCTAGTAAAACAAAATTTCTTAGGGTTTCAGTGTATACTTTATTTTAATGGTATTCACTTATACTTGTAAAGCCACATTTCATAGAGATTTCATGATACATCAATAGAAGGAGCTTTTCCATTTTATGACCTTCACATTTTATCAGGGATCATGCAAAAATTTAGGAATAATTTCTAACATTTTGTTTAGAAATATTACCTTATACCTTAATTCATTAATACATATGCAATGTAATGATTATAAAGAACATGTCACTGCTTACTTATAACTCAACTTTTAACTTGTGCCTCCCTTTTAACTTCCCACACAAGCTTAATGTAACCAGGGCCAAAATCAAAATAGAATAGTGCTAGAAAACCTCCGATAATTGCTTTCAGCAAGTGGAGCCATAATTCATTCCACGTCTACACTAGGTAGATAAGGCCATTAATAATATTATATATATATATATTTATATAATATATATGATATTATATATAGTTATATATATATAGTATACATAGGGCCTTATACCCTTGTAACATATCAGAGAGTGCATTTTTCATATATAAAAAATAACTTCAAAGCATGTATATAAATAGTATAAATGTAATAGTGATTAATTTGATAATTTTTTTTAATGCAGTACTAAGACATTGTGTATGAATTGCAAGTTAAGAGGCTTCATTATATGTATAACATTATATACCTGCTAAACATTTTCTACTTAACTTCCAAATTTAGAGGGGTAATCAAATAAAATTTTTAGACTTTTATATATCTATAACAATTGCTAGATAAAATTAAAAGTTCATAATCTAACTTATATACTCAAAAAATTTATGCAGAAAAAAGCAATCAATGAAAAATTATATTTCTTATAGTCAAATTATTCTGAGTTTAAGCGTACAATATAGAAACAATAACATAATAAAATTTACAATGGATAAAGAATATCATAAAATTTTTTTTAGGACAAAAAAAAAAAATACATTTTTTACCCATAAAAACAAAAAATATATAAAATACTAAGAAATTAAAATCAAATATTGGATTTTAAGAGTACTTTAATGCTACTAACAAAGATTCCTAAATTTGCCCGCATAACGAAATCTGAGCTTGTGACCAATCAAAATTTTTTCCCCCCCCCCCTTTTATTTTTCCCCCCCCCCCTCCCCTTTTTCCGTTTCTCTCAATCTTCCTCTTCACCTACTCTTTTCTCC